>CM066031.1:569795809-571058551 GCA_033557465.1 Ichthyophis bannanicus | reverse complement strand
CAGTAGAAGAAAGCTGTGGTGTGGGACCCAAAGGGGGGGGGGGTCCTTTCTAGTGAGCTGATAGAAGCCCCATCAGCTGATAGCTATAAAGAAGAAGCAAGACCAAAATGTTTGTCCAAAAGTCCTATCGCTTTGTGGGAATCCTGTGGCAAGGGAATCTGTGCAGAAGCAGGTCTTTTTGCCTTGCATTTCCCCATCGAGGATAAACAACTCCTCAACAGTACAACACACACACAGTACCTTGTCACAGTAAGATGGAAAACACCCACCAGCTCATTGCCAGGTCATCGAAGGGACATTTATGGGGCATACCTTGCCCCTTCAGTCACGCCCCTTCAGGCCACAGCCCAGAAGGCCTATGGAAGGATTTATCAGCTGTCTTAGGGCCTCAAGCGCTGATGTCAAAGGAAAAGGAAGGGAGGTCGTCGGCCCAGATGCCTGCAGTGTCTCACTCCCCGAAATTAAACACCTCCATAGCAGCGCAGCTCACCAGGCTCAAGCACAAACTCCCGCTCTTCCCTGAAACATTTTTTAAATTAGAAACACCACTGCCTGCTTCTTGTGACTAAAAATATGATATTGTGACACCCTCAGGGCTGGTGCCAAGGGTATTGAACACCATAGACAAACTTTCAGTCTTAATACCCCCCTTCAAGGTTTTGATAATTAAACTCTCAAAGATCACGATCAACCCAACATGATCCTCTCCCACAACAGTCCTGTGAAAATACGTAATTGCAAGTTAGGCTTAAATATTAAACTCTTGGGCAGTTTCTCCAAATGGGTTAGTTTTGTGCATACCATGACAGTCATGAACCTCACTTCTAAGCCAGGGCATGTGGAGCGTGATCTCAGTCTCTCAAATTTACTGCTAATGCTCAGTGTAGTACTTGCTTCGTACTAGAGAGCTTCCTTCTGGAATTCGTAGGATGTAACATGTATGGGTAGTTTTTCAAGATGTGCTTAGAAATTCTTCTTTATCAAGTCGGTGGCTCCTAATACAATGGGAAATATGTATTTTTCTGCCACATTTTCTTGGCGTCTGACTGCATGCCTTGATACTTCAGGATCTTCTGCCTCTCCACATAATTCACAGAAATCAGTTGGAATTGACACCTGCTTTGTATATATGTGTGTGCCTGAGCAGGTAAAAGCATGTGCTGATTGTTGTTGCAGGATCTAGTGCAGTGGTTCTCAACCTTTTTTGTACCGTGACCCCTTTTACCATTGGTCAACTTGTGGTGACCCCCAATGATAAAATCAAATGTGTCTCTCTTCCTTTACCGTTAACGCATTGTCGCTGATCTAGTGTTTTGATTTGACTGCCCTTTTCTTGGTTGCCCCTCCCCTCCCATAAAATGATGCCCTAGGTGAAAGTTTGAGTTGGAGGAGCAGCCTAGTGGTTAGAGCAACTGACTCATACCCAGAAGATCAAGGGTTCAATTCTCACTGGCACTCCTTGTGAACTTGGGCAAGTCACTTTACCCTCCTTTGCGTCAAAAGAAAATGCCTGGCAATCTACTTCTAGTGATACATTGCCAAGAAATCCCAGGGACTGCTGGATTGCCAGAAGTCAGCAGTGACTTGATGGCACTAAAAAAAAAATGGTGAATGCCTAGTCTTGCTGATGGTTGTGCCAGCCCTGAGCACTTCAACCTCACTGGTGGTAGTATAGTTTGTGGAAATGTTAGATCTGGACCACAGATGGCTAGAGCAGATCCTTCCAGAACCTCACCAGACTTATAATGATTGTGATATATAAATTATGGCTGACTTCACCAAGCCATTCGTAAAGATTTTCAGTCCCACGCTAAGTTGTCAGATCACTTCCCAAGGGAAAGGAGCACTAGACAGTTTTGGTAACACTTGGCCTCAAGTTCAGGAGTTAGGAAGTGCTTGTAAAATATTGCATGTGCTCTTGCTTGATTTATGTGCAAAGCATATTGCTTTGAGTAATTTATCATGTATGGGTAACAAGCAAAATTCTGGTTTATATACTTCTTTGCTGTTGATGGGGTGCAATCCTTATCCCATGGTGGTTAAGCTGATAGAGCAGTGGGCCATGCTCAAGTGAATGAGTATATTGGACAGGGAAATACTCTCTAAACTTCTCTTCTGCGACTAGAACAAACAAATGGCCTTTGGGAACTATAGAAAACAGTGCCTGGACAAACATAGTTCTTTCAACCCAGTCTTGGAGCTGTAGCACCAGGGTCGGCTCAACCATTAGGCAAGTCACCTGGAGCAGCAGAGAGCAGAGCAAAGCAAAACAATAGATCCAGAGAGCCACAGAGACTGAGAGCTATGAGCACATATGAGTACCTTGCAGGGAGAGTGGGTATAAATATACATACAAAGCAAAGTTTAATATTTAAAAGTATAATATCTAATTATGCATTTTTACAGGATTGTTATGATAGAGGTGGTGCTGGGATGATCATGATGGTTGAGTTTAATTGTCAAAATCCTGGGGAAAGGGGTGTAAGACTGAAGGTTTGCGTAGGGCATCCAGTATTCTTGTATAAGGAGTAATGGATCCATCTTGCTATAATGCTTTTCAGTTCATCCAAGGAAAAACAATATAGAGGTTCTGCAAGTTAAAACATGATGCATTAGCATCATAGCACATTACAGCAGCAAAAAAAAAAAAAAAATCCAAGAATCTTTCTGCATCTTGAATTCATATTCTTGCAATTCAGCATAATTCATTAGGGTAAGAACACTTACTCAGTCCTGGGATTTAGGCCAAACCTTTTGACCTCTAGGTAGATGGTTTATCATTCCTTCTGTAAACATGTTCCTCCTATTCAGCTGGCCATAAGCATTGGCATAGTGGTTAGATTGGCTCTAATCATCAGAGCTGGTGCAAGGTAATTTGACGCCCTAGGCAGCTGCTGTTCTTCTAACTTCTACCCTTACATATACCACTGCCGTCACTGCATCATCTCTTCAGGACTCACAGCAGCAGCATTGACAATAGCATAGCATGCAGGGAGGCTTCCGAAACCGTGCACACTGCAAGTTCAGTCGGTCCCGCTCTGACACAAACAGGAAATCTGCGTTGGGCGGGAGTGGGACTGGCGGTACTTTCAGAGTGCAGTGCATAGGGTTCAGAAGCTTTTTTCCGTGTTGTACTTCTTTTCTTATTATAATTGCCACCACTACCAGCAGTAATGGCGGCGGGGTGGGGGGGGGGCGTTGGGTAGGGAGGAGACCGAAGGCAATCTTGGGGCACTTTCTGCCATTACCACCCTCCAGTTTGGAACTCTAGGTGACTGCCTAGTTTGCCTAATGGAGCGCTGGCCCTGCTCTTCCTATAGTAAGCTGCACTACAGGCCTTCATTTTAACTACTACCACTGTTAATCTCTCCCTAAAATATCCTCTGCACTAGAGAGAGAGAGAAAGGCATGTACATTCTAAATGTCCCACTGTTGACATGAACTCTTGAATGCACAGCAATATTATTTTACCATTCATGAAGCAGAACCTAATAGTCAGTTCTGGTTGAGGTTAAGGATAAGTAGAATTCAATGCAATCAGCAGGTTAAAATAAATAGATTACCTGTTTGTTGACCCAGAAGAGGTGCAGGGCTTCACTCCCAGGACCCAGAGAGAGCACTGGAACCTCTGATAAATTAAAAGAAGTGTAATCCTGGACCTAAAAAGCCTGTTTTCATGCTGAAAATGAAGTTTAATTTAAAAACAAGACCCAGACCCATAGTGACTCTGCTGGGGAGGATGGGGGGGGGGGGGTACAGGGGCTGGGGAAAGTGCAAGGATCTCTTTAGTGAGCAGTCTTTCAGGAGGGAAACTGAAGAGAGTGGTGCAAGAAGGCAGTATTTAAATTTGCTGCTTCAGAGACTTGTAAGAGCAGCACAGAACCCTAGGATATATTCTAATGTATTGTGGAAAAATACTTGCATCTGGAGATTTGAGGGTAATACTGCTGGGATACTATTTGCAGTTCTAGCTGTGGAAGGCTATTAAACAGTTGATCTTGGGAAGACTGAAGTGAAACTGAAAGAAGCAGTTGGGGCTTGGAGGCTGAAAAAGGACAGGGGAGGAGGTCTGTGTGTGCAGTGAAAATTTAAGGTAACTGGAAATTGGATTAAAAAGGTTTAACTGTGTTAAGTCATTGACTCACTTATTGTTTGATGCCTGCTTAGAGAGAGAATTTGAAGGCAGAGTTAACAGACTAAGTTCTATTGATTGTGCCCTGTGTTTGAAGCACAGATTCGCTGGATATAAGCTGTATTGGAGGGAAAGGATTTGCTTAAACAGCTGAGAGCAGAACTTTCTGACTGAATTTTTATTTTAAAAGTTCTGGTTTTGGATAGAACTAAGAGAGAGTATATAAGGAGGGAACAGAAGGGAGCTTCTTTAAAAAAAATTTTTGAAGTAGTGAAAAGCTGAGCATAAGGAATTGGCTCAGCTTTTTTTTATTGAGAAATACAACCAAAATCCTGAAAATGATTACTTGGAACAGTGTTTGAGAAGAAACAGGGAAACATTTCATGTTTCCTGCCTGGAACAAATTATTTGAGTCTGTATATCAGGTGCCTTCTCTGGCCCTGTTCAAATCCAGGCTGAAAACTCACCTCTTCGCTGCTGCTTTCAGATCTTGACTCACCTGATCTCCTTTGTGTTTCCTTGTCATTCACCCTAAATATATCCCGTGTTTGTAGCTACTGTGTTGTCTGTCTTGATTAGCTTGTAAGCTCGGATGAACAGGGACTGTCTTACATTTGTCTGTGCAGTGCTGCATATTCTCCTAGGACAAGCAGGATGAGTCAGCCACACTTGGTGACGTCATCCGACGGCGCCGAGACGGAAGTACTCTCCTATAGCTCAGAAGGGCTTTTTGCCCTTCTGAGCATGGGCCAACTGGCCCCACCCCCCTGCCCGCCCCTAGCTAGCCAGTTTTTCAGTTCTTCCGCCTTGCCAGCAAGACGGACTTTGCTACTCTCCACCAAAAATCAATTTTCTTCTATAAAGTATGTATTATCAGTTTTAAATTACCTTATGCCTTCTGTTCTTCTTGCTTATCCAGATAGAGCTCTCACGCTGCAACCAGGAGCTTGGGGGCAATGGGGCTGGAAAGGAAGCACAGCCAGCGCGGCAGCCCAGGACGTGCCTAACAGGCCTCCGTCCCCAGCTAGCCCCTCTAACAGGCCTTCGTTTCTCCAGATATTACAGCGGAGCTCCAATTCCTTCGGTTCACGTGCTCTCTGCTGCGCGAAGAGGAGCGGGGGGCCACTGGTTCAAGCAGCACTCCTAGTGTGAGAGTCGCTGCCGCCACTACATCCAGCCACATGCCTCCGATGGACAGCCCTGTAGCACGAGCTCTCCCTTCTGGACCCCCCCACGGTGCTGCTGCTGCTGCTACGTCGCTTCGGCTGATGCGAAGGGGCATCGCACTACCTCCCCCAGCCGCAGACCTCCGGTAGACATCTCTGTTCCCTACTCTTCAGCACTCTCTCCTTCTCCGGTCCTGCTGTCCTGGAGAGTCCAGAGCCGGCCCGCCATGAGGCTCTCATGGCGGCGGCCATCTTGCCCAATTTCATCATGGGCCAGACTCCTTCCCCCCCATGGCGCCATTGGCTGGCGCCAATCCCAGCATCAGGAGAGGAAGGGCCACTCGCAGAGGACTCTCACTCTGCATCAACGGGCCCGGCTCCTCCCCCCTACGGCGCCATTGGTCGGCGCCGATCCATGCATCAGGGGAGGAGGAGCTGCGCGCGGAGGACACTCCATTGCCGACGGTCCCACTTGGCGCGGAGGCATCGGCGAGGACATCGCTGTCGCTCTCGGCACCGGCGCAGGAAAATCTCCAGCAGCCAGAGGGTAAGCTACTCTCCACTGCGCTGCCGAGATGGATAGGCCTCAGCCTCGGGTTGTCGGTGCCGAGAGTGGAGTGGAAGGGCTCCGAGGTTCGCCTGCATGACCCTGCTCCGGCACCTCTCAGCTCTGGGTAGTTTTGCTCCGATGTTGTTCTCTAGCGTCGTGACAGCGTGGAGTCCAGGTGCCACGCCGATCTGCGAATCCAGAGTTGGCTCCATACTAGCAAAGGTCGACATCAAGGCACTCCTCCGCAATTGGACCCCATAACCTGGACCTGAAAGGATTCTGCACTGGAGTCTGCATCTCCAGCACGACTACCGCGCTGACTGATCTGAGCAGCGTCTTGTGCACCGCCCAGAGAAGTCTGGCCAGCTCACTTAGGGGGTCACGCAGACCGTGACAATCTAGGCTCTGTCTGCCCCAATAGAAGGCGACACCGCTGAGCTGCTGAAAGTGCCCTAGGGAGGCTGATCCACCAGCTCCAGTATGATGCCAACTCCATGCTGTTCCCCGCGCACAATATCTGTGCCATGGACCTTGCCTCCAGAGGCTTCTCTCCTCTTCCTCCTTATGCGGTGCAGGTCAGCAATTATGCCTCATCCCCCACCCAGGTGACTTCAACCCTGCTGGAATCCTCCGAAAATCGCTGTGGAGACAAAGGAAGGGAGTAGAGGAGTAGCCTAGCCAGCTGCCTGCAATGAGTTCTCAAGACAAAAAAACAAACAAAAAAAAAACCCTGCCGGGGGACTATGTACCTATGTGCAGTTGGAATACCACCACATACAGTAGGGCAACAGCGTGGACCAGCAGGTCTTGGAGCAGGGCATTACAGGTTCAAGTTCCAGCTGTGAATGAGCCCCAGCTGAGGTTTTTTGCAGAGCAGAAATGGCAATGGAGCAGAGAAGTAGCCTAATGGTTAGAGCACTGGCTTGGGGCCCAAGAGACCAAGGTCCAATTCCCACTGACACTCATTGTGGGCTTGGGCAAGTCACTTAATCCTCCATTGCCTCAGAAAATCCAAGTTATGAATATCACCGTCCTATAAATGTTACAAGGTAAACTGTTACATGGATGATTTGCCACCAGCCAAGGCTTCTGTATTGGGCAAGGCTCAAGGTCACAGGTGGAAATCTGATTCGTTCGCCACAGAGTTGGCCCTTCAGAACGCTCCTGCATCCTCCAAATGCAAGGCTGAAAAATCCACAACCATTTAAAAAAAAAAAAAAAAAAAAGAGAAACCCTTCTCATAGTTAACATGACACTTAATTATTCCTAGGATGCAGAGGTAGTTCCTCACGGCCTACCAATCAACGCATAAACATACAGAGCGTAAGGCTCATTGTCCACTAGTTAGTATATGACCTTGAGTCCGCGGTTCCCCCTACCACAGATGGCATAGGAAACCAATCTCACATGGCATAGGAAACCAATCTCTGCTCCTGGACGTAAGGCAGTTGGCTCCTGCAAACCAAGTCCATATATTTTGCCTGAGCCTATCCTCTTTCATGCACTAGGTTGGTGTTTGGGACACCATTCTATCTCCCCGGAGATCCGCATTCCATTCACCGTTCCCCTTGACAGCGACAGCAGTAGTCACAAAGGCTCTTACAGAGCAGAATGCAGTGGAGGAGGAACCTTGTGATCAGAGCAACTGCCTAGTATGGTACATTGCCAAGTAAACCCAGAAGTAGCTGGGTTGCTATGAACGTAGCCCTCTAGTTAGTACAGGAGCTTCGGGAACAACCTACCACGAATGGCATAGGAGACCATCCTCTGCTCCTAGGGGTAAGACAACTGTGGTAGTCCTAGGAGCAGGTTCAGCAAACTGGGCAGTTATGTTGGACACCCACCCCAACCTCCTCACACCCAGCAGCACCTCTGACTCAGCCACATTGCCCTACTGCCAGGCCTGCGCCTCGTGCCCCCTATCCTCTGTCTGAACCTCCTCACATCTGCCTGGACTTCCTCACATCCTCTACAGCTCAGGGATGATCAGAGGGTCCACGCCACATACCCCAATGTGTGCCGGCTGACTCCTGTGGCAGATATTGGTCTCCCCCCATCTTGGAAATGAGTCAACCCCTGCTGTGCCATCATGAGGATCAACCAAGAAATAGACTTCCAGAAGCCCCGCATCAACTGAGGGCTGCTGCACTTGTGGAGTGCTCTTGGAATGGGCATCAGCACCGGCGGGGTGCTGGTGGAGTGAACAGAATAGAGGAGTAGCCTAGTGTTTTCAACACTGGCTTGGTAACCAAGCAACCAGGGCTCAATCCCCACTAGCACTCCTTGAGGCCTTGGGCGAGTCACTCCACCCTCCATTGTCTCGGAAGAAAGGCCTGCCAATCTACTTCCAGTGACACTACCAAGGAAGCCCAGGGCTGACTCAGAGGCACACATTACAAGAATGAACATAAGCACTGGCGGGGTGCTGTTAGATTTAACATCAGCACCATGGTGGTGTTGTGCGCCGAGACAATCCTCAGGGCACATCCCATATCCAAAATGGCTGCAGTGTGGGATAATGCGCACCCACTGTACCTTAGAAGAAGGAGCCACATGTCCGTGTCCCACCATAGACCCCGGAGAGAAGGTCTCTGTTGCAGTACCATGGCCTACCGTATGAAGCCTGCATCTCTGATAGAATTTCACATGGAGCGCCCAGACCCGCAGTTCCCGGCGCGGTCAGTGGCCACATTCTGTCCAGGTGCACAAGGCCAAGGACAGCACCAAGATCCGCAGTTTTAAGAAATTCGCTGTATGCTCCAGAAAGATAAGTATCTCCGATGCTCATCTTAGGGGCCTCCATTGCCTGGGAAGGGACAATTAGGTGCAAGATTGCCCACTACGCCCAGATGTCTCCCAGATGTCTCCCAGAGCATGTAAGTCCCATGGACATGCTCTCAGGAATTCCTGGCTTAACCCCTGCAACAGCCAACAAAGAAGTCTGAGGCAACCTGGGAACGCCGACCCAGGCCTCTGTTCCTGGCAGCACCCACTGGCTGCGTTCAATCATCTTGAGACAGGGACAATTGGAACCGCCTGTCTCCCGGAAATGGGAACAGCAGGCTACCGTCTTGCCACCCTTGCAGAGAGAATCTTGCACTTCACAGACCCAGATCTCTGACACGGATCCCAAATAGCCTGCAGCACTAAACCCAGGCCACTGTGGTCATGAGCAAAGGAGGGCAGAGCCCTGCAGCGCCAAACCCAGGTCCCTGTGGCCATCAGTGCAAGGTGGCAATGTCATAGCTGACCAACAGATCACCATTGCACAAAGATCGCGACAAAGGCCCACACAAATGCCCTAGAACCTCTGATGTGCCATACTTAACTGCGGCCAAAGGCCCAACAGTACCATCCATTCGGGCAGGGAAACCGCCACCCTGCGCCATCAGCTTACCTCTCCCGCGCAGGGCTGACCGCAACTCATCCTACCAGAATGGTCAGAGCCAGGCTATCTTCATCATGCCCTGACCAGCTCCAAAGCGTTTCCCCAGACTTACGGCCTATGAAATCCTGGATACCGTGCACAGGGAGTAACTCGAGAAGCCAACACGGTGTATCGCCAACTCTTCCCCGACTTGTCGGTATCATCTGTCCCGACTTGTCATTTCCTGATTGAAAAGCTATCCTACAAGTACTACAGAGCTATTTTCCACCAGGCAGGGCAATCGCAGCCACCTGCGACCGCGCCCAGCAGCCTTGCTGACATAAAAAAAAAAAAAAGGACGGGGTGGACCAACAACCCCGTGGCAGCTTGGCTGGCGGTCCAGATCGCTAGTCCGGATGGCATACCTACCACATACATAATGCTACCATGGCTGCCAGAGACACTCCATGCTCTGGACGTCATCGCAGCCCTACGCAACTACTTGCCCAGGGCATACACGAAGCATTAACAGCGATCCACTGGCATCGACACCTGCCATCACCCCTAGCTGTCTCAGGTCTACATGCCTAGCTGTCTCAGGACTACATGCACCTTTGACAAACGCGTCGCCAGCGGTCTCAAGGTCTTGGCTGCTAGCACAGCCAATATTGCTGCTGGTGCGTCAAACTCGCATACCATTGCAGCGCTTCCAACATTGTCACCGCGGCTATCTGCTCTCGGTGGTGAACCCGAAGCTAATGCTCGGCGTTTACCCTACGCTGCTGCATCTCTGGGCCTGCCCATTGAGACAACTACTCTCAGGGCCTGCCCATGGAGACAACTACCCTGCGGCCACATAGGACGTAGGCCTGCATGCCTACACGTTCCGTATTACAACTACAGCACTTCAAATAGGCGCATGCCCATTACCGCCACAGGCTGCACATTCTCCATGTGCGCGTACAACGCACATTGGCACATTAAGGACAACAGTCCAAAGTGGCCCAGGGCACTCCATTACAACATCCATGCCCTGTTAAAGTGACGCCTGAACCTGATCTCGGCCTCCCCCATTCCACCACATCGCAATCACAGCTTGGGAGGCACCAAGTGTGGCTGACTCATCCTGCTTGTCCTAGGAGAAAACGGAGTTACTTACCTGTAACTGGAGTTCTCCGGGGACAGCAGGATAAGTCAGCCACACATACCCGCCCACCTCCCCTGGAAAGGGGTCGGCCTCCGTCCGAATGCCTGCCATCTAGCGGCAAAACGACTCAGCTAGTGACATACTGGCTAGCTAGGGGTGGGCAGGGCGGTGGGGCCAGTTGGCCCATGCTCAGAAGGGCAAAAAGTCCTTCTGAGCTATAGGAGAGTACTTCCATCTCGGCGCCGTCAGATGACGTCACCAAGTGTGGCTGACTTATCCTGCTGTCCCCGGAGAACTCCTGTTACAGGTAAGTAACTCTGTTTATCTTGTAGTGTTATACAAATGCTCAGTAGTAGTAGTAGTACTTTTATAAACTGGAAAGGTTCTAAGAAATACTGGATTTATGCTCCTTCAAGGAACTAAATGTTCAGAAAGCAAAGATTGTAGCAAAGCTTCCTAGAGGAAAGAAATATTTTAAATCCTATGCAGAGGAGCTGGTAATTCTGCTGGGTGTGGCAGTTTGGAGTACTCTGAGCAACAGGGAAAGGGGAACCTGCCTTTCTTTGAAACAGCTTAAGAAATTGGATTTTTTTTAAAGTTTTATTTTAATCTTCAAAATATATACATGCATAAATATATACATCCATTGAGTTACAACTTTTCAATTTAAAGAGAAAAAAACCCCGGGGGGGGGGGGGGCCCACAAATCCTGCAACCATCATTATCCAGTATATCTATCTATCTATATCTCTCTCTCTCTCTCTCTCTCTCTCTCTCGATATATATATATATATATATATATATATATATATATATAGATATAATTAGCATGCAAATGCCCATAGCCTAGGAAATAAGGTCCCAGACCCATTTATAAGAACATAAGATATGACATACTGGGTCAGACCAAGGTCCATCAAGCCCAGTATCCTGTTTCCAACAGTGGCCAATCTAGGTCATATGTACCCAGCAGTATCCCCAAGAGACACAGGTTCCACATTGCTTGTATTGGGTCAAGCATTGATATCCTGGGTCCCTTTTTAATAATGGTTTATGGACCTTTCCTCCAGGAACTTGTCCAAACTTTTTTTAAACCCAGCTACACTAACAGCTCTTACTACATCCTCCGGTAACAAATTCCAGAGTTTGATTACACGTTGAGTGAAAAAATATTTTCTCTTATTTGTCTTAAATAGTTTACCCTGTAGCTTCATTACATGTCCCCTAGTCTTTCTATATTCTGATAGCGTAAACAATCGATCTACGTTTATCCGTTCCACTCCATTCATTAATTTATAGACCTCTATCATATCTCCCCTCAGCCGTCTCTTTTCCAGGTTGAAGAGCCCTAACCTTTGTAGCCTCCCTTCATAGGAGTAGCCTTCCATCCCCTTTACCATTTTGGTGGCTCTTCTCTGTACCTTTTCTAATAATGCTATATCCTTTTTAAGATACGGCGACCAGAATTGCACACAATATTCAAGATGCGGTCGTACCATGGAACGATACAGAGGTATTATAATATCCTTTGCTTTATTTTCCATTTCTTTCCTTATGATACCTAGCATTCTATTTGCTTTCTTGGCCGCCGCTGCACACTGCGTGGAGGGTTTTAACATGTTATCCACGATGACTCCTAAATCTTTTTCCTGGGTGGTGGTTCCCAATGTGGAACCTTGCATTGTGTAACCATAGTGTGGGTTGTTCTTTCCTAGGTGCATAACTTTGCACTTGTCCACATTAAATTTCATCTGCCATTTGGATGCCCAGTCTTCCAATTTATCCAGATCCTCCTGCAGTTTTCCACAGTCCTCTTGTGTTTTAACAACTTTTAACAACTTTTTAAAAATTGGCGTTACATTTGCGATCCTCCAATCTTCAGGTATTACAGATGATTTTAATGAAAGTTCACAGATTACTAATAGCAGGTCTGCAGTCTCATATTTCAGTTCTTTCAACACTCTTGGATGTATACCATCCAGTCCAGGTGATTTGCTACTATTCAGTTTATCAAATAGCTGTAATACATATTCCCGGTGTAGCGATATTTCTCTCAATTCCTCTGCAGTATTACCTTTAAATACCACTTCAGTCTTGGGTAACATCCCTACATCTTCCTCAGTAAAGACCGAAACAAAGAATTCATTCAGTCTCTCCGCTATAGCCTTGTCACCTCTTAATGCCCCTTTTACCACTGTATTATCTAATGGTCCAATTGACTCTCTCACAGGCCTTTTGCTATGAATGTACTTGAAAAAGTCTTTATTTCGTATTTTTGCTTCCGTAGCAAGTTCCTTCTCAAATTCTCGCTTTGCCTGCCTTATCAGTGCTTTGCATTTAACTTGCCAGTGCTTGTGCTGTTTCCAGTTTTCATCATTTGGCTCTTTTTTCCATTTCCTGAAAGATGCTTTTTTGGCAGCAACAGCCTCTCTGACCTCACCTTTAAACCATGCTGGCAGTTTTTTGGACTTTCTTCCACTTTTCTTAATGTGTGGAATACAGCTGGTCTGGGCTTCCAGGATAGTATTTTTAAACACCCCCCCCCCCCAAGCTTGATGTACGTTTTAACCTTTGCAACCGCTCCTTTTAGTTTTTTCTTAACTATATTCCTCATTTTATCATAGTCTCCCTTTCAAAAGTTAAAAGGTAGTACTTCACTATCCCTCCTCCACTAATTAAATCAAACACGATCATGCTATGATCACTATTGCCAAGTGGTCCCAACACCCTTATTTCTTGCACCAGATCTGGTGTTCCACTAAGGACTAGGTCCAGTATGGCTTCCCCTCTGTTCGGTTCATGAACCAGTTGCTCCAAGAAGGAGTCATTTATTTCATCTAGAAACTTTATCTCCCTAGCATGTCCTGCCGTGACACTGACCCAGTCAATACCGGGGTAATTAAAATCACCCATTATTATTACTCTGCTGTGACTTTTGTTAGCTGCTTTGATTTCTTTGAGCATTTCATCATCCATTTGTTCATTCTGGCCAGGCGGTCGATAGTACACCCCCACTGCCATCACCTTCCCCTTCATACATGGAATTTCAATCCATAGAGATTCTACAGCAAATTTTGTTTCCTGCAAAACTTTAATCCTTTCTGACTCAATGCCCTCTCTAACATAGAGCGCAACTCCTCCACCAATTTGATCAGTTCTAGCATTACGATATAGTTTGTATCCAGGTATCACAGTGTCCCAATGGTTATCCTCCTTCCACCATGTCTCTGTGATTGCAATCATATCTAACCTCTCATTTAGTGCTATAAATTCTAACTCTCCAATCTTATTCTTTAGATTTCTAGCATTTGCATACACGCATTTTAGAGACTGTATTTTATTAATATTAATCTGGCTATTGGTAGGCATCGGTAATTTGGAATCTTTACGCTCTGTCTGTACAATACTCAAGGGCATTTGGGCTACTTTACTCTTTTTTGGAACCTCACTGCTTTTGGTAGAACCTCCCTACCACATGTTGCGGTATATAAAATAAAATTAACCATAATCACATCTCCGTGACCACCACAGTAAAGGTGCAAAGGTAGCGGACCTCACGCACCACCTAGATAAGATCTTAGATAGTGCTAGGGAGGAGTCTGAGGGTACATATCGGTACCAATGACATAGGAAAATGTGGTAGGGAGGTTCTGGAGGCTGAATTTGAGCTTTTAGGTAGGAAGTTGAAATCCAGAACTTCCAGGGTAGCGTTCACCGAAATGCTTCCCATTCCAAGCGCAGGACCCAAAAGGCAGGCAGAGCTCTGGAGTCTCAATGCGTGGATGAGACGATGGTGCAATGATGATGGTTATGGATTTGTTAGGAACTGGGGAACATTCTGGGGAAAGGAGGGGCTCTTCCGAAGGGATGGGCTTCACCTTAACCAGGATGGAACCAGACTGCTGGCATTAACCTTTAAAAAGGAGATAGGGAAGCTTTTAAACTAGAAAACAGGGGAAAGCCGACAGTCGCCCAAGAGCGCATGGTTCGGAAGAAGGTATCCTTGAAGGATACTACATGAAGCTTGGGAGGTGTTTAAAAATACTATCCTGAAAGCCCAGACCAGCCTGTATTCCACGCATTAAGAAAAGTGGAAGAAAGTCCAAAAAACTGCCAGCAGGGTTTAAAGGTGAGGTCAGAGAGGCTATTGCTGCCAAAAAAGCATCTTTCAGGAAATGGAAAAAAGAGCCAAATGACGAAAACTGGAAATAGCACAAGTACTAGCAAGTTAAATGCAAAGCACTGACAAGGCAGGCAAAGCGAGAATTTGAGAAGGAACTTGCTAAGGAAGCAAAAATATGAAATAAAGACTTTTTCAAGTACATTTGTAGCAAAAGGCCTGTGAGAGAGTCAATTGGACCATTAGATGATAGAGGGGTAAAAGGGGCAGTAAGAGGAGACAAGGCTATAGCGGAGAGACTGAATGAATTCTTTGCTTTGGTTTTTACTGAGGAAGATGTAGGGATGTTACCCAAGACTGAAGTGGTATTTAAAGGTAATACTGCAGAGGAATTGAGAGAAATATCGCTACACCGGGAATATGTATTACAACTATTTGATAAACTGAATAGTAGCAAATCACCTGGACCGGATGGTATACATCCAAGAGTGTAGAAAGAACTGAAATAAGAGATTGCAGACCTGCTATTAGTAATCTGTGAACTTTCATTACAATCATCTGTAATACCTGAAGATTGGAGGATGGCCAATTTTTAAAAAGGGTTCCAGGGGTGAACCGGGAAATTACAGACTGGTGAGCCTGATGTCAGTACTGGGGAAAATGGTAGAAACCATCATAGAGAACAAAATTACACAGCATTTAGATAGTCATGGCCTAATGGGAGACAGCCAACATGGCTTTAGACAAGGAAGATCTTGTCTTACTAATCTTATATGTTTTTTTGAAGGTGTGAATAAACAGGTAGACAAAGTTGAGTCGGTTGATATAGTGTATCTAGACTTTCAGAAAGCCTTTGACAAGATCCCTCATCAGAGACTTTTGGCAAAACTAAAAAGTCATGGGATAGGAGGCAGAGTACTATTGTGGATTGGGAACTGGTTAAAAGACAGAAAGCAGAGGGTAGAGCTAAATGGCCAATTTTCCCAATGGAAAAAGGTGAATAGTGGAGTACCCCAGGGATCTGTACTGGGTCCGCTACTTTTTGACATATTCATAAATGACCTGGAAAAGGGAATAACTAGTGAGGTTATCAAATCTGCAGACGACACAAAACTGTTTAAAGTTGTTAAAACGCAAGAGGACTGTGGAAAACTGCAGGAGGATCTGGATAAATTGGAAGACTGGGCATCCAAATGACAGATGAAATTTAATGTGGACAAGTGCAAAGTTATGCACCTAGGAAAGAACAACCCACACTATGTTTACACAATGCAAGGCTCCACATTGGGAACCACCACCCAGGAAAACGATTTAGGAGTCATCGTGGATAACATGTTAAAAACCCTCCACCCAGTGTGCAGCAGCGGCCAAGAGAGCAAATAGAATGCTAGGTATCATAAGGAAAGGAATGGAAAATAAAACAAAGGATATTATAATGCCTCTGTATCGTTCCACTTGGGAGAGGGAGAGTTCCACTTGGGAAGAGGGAGAGTTTTTTCTTCCTTGCTACATCATTATGGAATAGCCAAACTTACGAAATTCAAATTTAAAAACACATGTATTTGAGCAAGTATTTGGGACTGGGGCAGATTAAGGGATATTGATGGACCGGTCTGCAATATACTCCTCTCCTCCTCCTTCTCCACTGGCTAGATGTGCTAAGCTAATAGAGACATACCCCAAGAGACTTGCAGCTGTAATTGCAGCAAAAGGTAGCTCTACAACATATTGACTTTGGGGGGGTGAATACATATGAACACCTCTGCTTTCAGTTTTTTTTTGTCTTAATTATTGAGTCACAAAAAAGGCAAACACAGAGGGGATGAATACTTTTGCAATGCACTGTACTTCCTGAATAGATTATAGCCCAGTATAACTATATCACAATCACGGCTCTCCATAAACCACGTCTCTGATTGCTATTAAATTCAACTCAGCTCTTCAATTACAGCTTCTAGATCTGGAACCTTTCCCCATACTGTGGACATTAGCATACAGAGTTTTTGGATGTTGCCCTTTTTTCCCCATTTCTGTACAAGTGTTGAATATTTTATTACCAGAGGACTATAGTGCCTGGCTTCTCTTTGTATTCTGCAAGGAGTGAATTAATGAGTAGCAGGAGGTGGCACGAGTGTACTCTGAAGTAGCGCTTCACACCTCTGCAGCACTAGTACCCTGTGCAGCCCTGATGCTGTTTTTAAACACACATGTATGTCCGGTCTGAGCCGGATGTACAAAGTGGAGTGTGAATCTGATCCCGTAGGGCATGTCTAGTCCCACGGGATCAGAATCACGATCAGGCCTGTACGTGCAGGCTGGGACTACGATTCAGTCCTGGCCTGCATGTACAGGCACTGCCCAGATAGCTCAGTCAGGCTTCTAATGGAGCTACGGTGCAATGGCCAGGGTTGGGCTATGGGGAATAAACCCTGGCCCCCCCCCCAGCCACTTCTTTACTACAGGATATATAATGTTACAGCAGTGAAACGTCAGTCAATACAACCAGATCTGGCGCTACCATCAGGCAAAACAGGTGGTTTCCTACATCTTCAGGGTTCCAAGGACTTCCATTGCCACTGCTGTCGCCTCTGTCTGGGACATGCAGTGCCGGAGTTACCTTCACCTCAGGCACCACCTTGCTGTTCGTGCTTCTGCCCCCCTCCAATTCCATTTGCTGTTTGCATGAGGGTGGAAGAAAGTGGAATCGGAGGGGGGCTGAAGCATGAACAGCACTGCAGTGCCGAAGGTGACGGGAAGCACTGCAGTGGCATTTTAAAGTATTGCTGCTGCTGCATGTCCCGGAGGGGGCAGCAGTGGTAGCAAATGGGGGTAGGTGTTGAAGCGGGGGGGGGGGTCCTAAGAATCAGGTTTGCCTAGGGCGCCTCACATCCTTGCACTGGCTCTAAACCAAATAAAATAAGTTGAAAAGCGTACATTTGCAATGTAAATTTGCAGAATTAGAATCATTTGAACATTCGGCATTTGCAGAATCGGGTATGTGGGAGGGGGGACGTGTGTGCATGTGCTGGCGCATGTTTGTCTAAACTGCTCTGTACATGCATCAGGGGCTCTGTGTTCCCCTGTCCTGCATGCACTCCTTATCCCTCCCACCCACTTGCACTAGTCCCCTTTCCAATCCTTCACTGCTGTCTCTTGCATACTCTCTATTTTCCCTCCACCCACCCATACGCTTCTCTGGCCTTTCACTGCCTCCTTTCCTTCCCTTCTCCCTTAATGCACTCACCATATCTTCTCCTTTTCTTCTCTAATCATGCCTCTTCTGTTATGCTCCACCCCTATCATCCTTTCATCTTCTAGCACAGCCCCTTCCCGTAAGCCCCACCCCTTTCTTTACTTCCCTTAAGCACGCCTCCTCTCCTGCCCCTTCCCTTTGGCTCTACCCCTTCACCTGCCCCCTTCTTTTTGGCTCCTTCTCTTCACTGCCCCTTTCCTTTGGTTCCGCCCTTCACCCACCCCATGTTTCATCACCCTTCGCTTCTGTTGTTGCGGAACCCAGTTATTCCGCCGGCCATTGCAGACTGCAGTCCCAGCTGTTCTGGACAGAAGGACCTGAGTACTCCTGTCTGCAGTCCAACTCTTCATGCCAATAGGACACCCTCCAGCTATTCATGCTGCTGCTTTGGGGGGGGGGGGCAGAATATTCATCTGTTTGTTTGCATATGCATACAGACAGACAAAAATGTATCCAGCCAGCTGGACACTGGACAATAGGCCTTGGTTCTTGCTTTTTGCTTTTGCTCCTTGGGATGTGATCACCTTGCATCTCCTTTGTTTTTTGAAGAAGATCTATTTACATTAAATACCGTGCTGGCCCACTGTGCAGTGTCAGGAGTTGCTATGTTTTACATTAGATTCCTAGGCTAGATAATTAAATTGCTATGATTTGCTGCATATAAACATTCAGGACCAGCCCATGAACTAGGCAGTCGCCTAGGGCGGCAGCGACCTCCCGGGATGCAGCAGCCGAACAGCCACTTCAGCACGGTGGTAGGATTTCACATTCCCATGTGCATGCACACAGTTTCAGCCTGCTGCTCCTGCCCCTTCCAAGTAAATAATGTTGGAGGAGGGCAGGAGTGGCGGGTCGTGAGCGCGCATGCGCAGGGCACTTTAAGGCCCAACACGGCACTGAAATGGAAGCTCAGCTGCATTGCATCAGCATGAGGAGGGGGGGGCAGCATGGTGGGCTGGACAGCACTGCGGCCCTTTTGGGTGGGGAGGGGGCAGATACCCTTGGGTCATCTCTGTAAACATTGCAAACAATGCAATGTGTGCCTTTGAGTCAGTCCTGACTCCTGGCAACCCAGAAGCTCCTGGGTTTTCTTGGCAGTGTCACTGGAAGTAGATTGCCAGGCCTTTCTTCCGAGGCAACGGAGGGTTAAGTGACTTGCCCAAGGCCACAAGGAGTGCTAGTGGGAATCGAACCCTGATTGCTTGGTTACCAAGCCAGTGCTCTAACCACTAGGCTAGTCCTCCACTCCTCTGTAAACATTGCAAAGTTTAAAAATATAGCCTTGGAATATGTTACTTTCTTTCTTCTTGGTGCAACCATCTGACTGGTGTTCTGAGCGAGGGAACCCCCCTGTTCCCTGGTTAGAGCACTGAGGAGGCCCCTCCATTTTGGCTGCTTCTCACCTCAGACAGCTGCCAGCTCATATTTAAGTTTAAAACACACAAAATTCCACCAGAATAATGTGGTGCTGAAATTGTGATCTTTCAATTGCTTAAAATCATCTGCGCTGTAATAGAGATCAGAATATTCAACTGTTGTGCCTTGCTTGAAGAGAGATTTGGTTCCTAGAGTGAAGATCTAAACATAACTACTTGCAGTGTCAAATCCAGCCAAAGTGACAAAATAGTGGAAATCTCCTTCCATATCCCTTCCCAAAGGGGACAGATGCGTTTGCACTCAAATAATATATGCAGCAATCTACCCATGGAATTTCGAGAATGCTAGCATTGGTTAGACTCTGAGATACCCACAAGCAAGTTTTATCCTTTGAGCGCTGCAACAGACACTCTTTATATTTGCTTAATCTGAGCGTGCAAAGCTGCTAACAGCAGAAAATGTAAAAGCCCTAAATCTGTGGGAATATTCATGGCAGCGTGCACATAATCAGCACAAGTAATGTGGTTCCCTGAAACGTACACTCTGAAATCCATTCCATTCCTGAAATGCCTAGGCTCTCTCTCCCTAAACACAGTATATAATACTTGTTCATTAAGGTGCTATAGTTCAGGCCACCAGAAAGTTTCAGACTCCTTTGGGTGCTTGCAGACCACCCACAGAACCCTGGAATGTTTTAGTGTTCTGCGCTGCATTTTCTTCCCATGGCCGGAAGGGTGACATGCCATCATCTGATACCCTCCTGAGTAGCAAAGCATCAAACCCATCGGGACATCTCACCGTGTGAATGTAGAAGGGTTTGCCTTTCCACCCTGTAACACAGTCTCAGAAAACCACTATTCTCATTGCATTCAGAGCAAAACTGTGCTTAAAGTCCCTTGGGACATGGTGTTTAATTACAATACTTATGAGGATAATCCTGATCCCAGTCATTACCACAGGTAGAAAATTGTTGTATCTGCAGAAATGGGCTTTTACAACATTGCCTGCCAGATGTGCAGTAAAGGTAACTGTATATGGCCTGTATGTGTGTGTTTGTACCCAGAGAGAACAGAAGCATTTGTGGCAATGGGGGTTGGGGCAGGGTTTGCTCTTAAGTGCATACTTCTAAAAATTAGATGATATGCACATAAACTAACCGAGAATGATGCGCCCCAAACAGCAGCTGTAAGCGTAACTGCAAAGAAGTCAATATTCAGTCAGCCTTTGACCAGATAAGAGAATCATCTAATTTTAGGAAAATATTCAGCCACTCTAACTGGTTAGAGGTTTTGCTGAATATTCCCCTAAACCTAACTGGTCAAAATTGGACAGATGAGATTTAGTGTGACTACAAATTACCTGGCTAAACTCAGCAGGTTAGCGCTAGAAAAGCTGCAGAAATTGGGCCTATGCTGAAGCCACAGCCTGAGCAGGCATAGAGGACACACGTACCCCTTCATCACTGATGCATATAGATCCTGGCTCCATCTCCGCTTCGTCCAAACTCCACCCCTCGCATGTCTATACCCGAGTCGCAGAAAAGTACATACCTTCTCGGCACTGTGCTACAGAAACCTTGAGAGCAAAATAGACAGCGAGAAACAGAAGCATGCATTTTTAATTAATGTTTTAATACAAACCCTGTGATGTGTTCTCAATAGCATGTAAATGTTGGCTGCAGCCAGGGGTAGTGCTAGCTGAGGACACACCCTATCGGTTTGTATCTGCAGTATTTAGGGTTCGGTCTGTCTTTCTGTTATGAAAGTGGGCCTAAGCTCTTGAATGCACTAAAGAGGTAATAATTTCTGATTCTTCTCACTCATGTTAGGAGATAAAATAAGCTTTCTGTTTTTCTGTGGTTCTATATTGTTTTCCATCTGATTATGGAACACTTGAATTGGACATAAACAAATGAAGAGGTTGATGGCTTGCCACTGGGTCACACAGTGCTTCACAGTTGGTTTAGACTCAGAAACAACCTTTAGACACCTTTTGGATCTTCTGGATCTAAAGGTGAATAGAACTAATGCTTTTCACGGCTAGAGAGAAGCAACAGTCTAAAGGATCATTTAAGTTACAGAGTAACATACAGAAATGGTCAGCTATTTTGATCTTTCTGGTCTTCAGCAGTTGATATTTAATAGGCCTAAGTAGAATTACTCACAGCTCGAGTTTGCATTGCTCATATCAGGGAGGACTATAGGATATTTAGGGTAATGGAGGGAAGACCATTACACCAAGTGGCAGCCCACGGCCTTCCCTGAAAAATATACTTGAAATATCACATGGTACATTTCACGTGTGTGCACTATGAAGAAGGAGCGCTGGTCATGATAGATGTGCTACTTCTCGATTATTAAAGTACATATTTGGAGTTTTTAAAAAAGTTTACATAGAGTGCATTGTGGAGTACGTCTTCAGTAGTGTGCCTAATAACCATAATTTTGAGCATGCACAAACACCAGGTGCCTTCATAAATGTGACTGTAATATTGGGTGGTTCTGGTTATGTGACTAGATCTACGTAACCATACCCATTACAAAATCGGGTGTAAGTAAATGATACGTTTGTAGCCTGTTCACTGGATACCTTTCTTTTAATGGATGTAAGCAAGGGCTACAGTTGCGAAAAGGAAGATCATACTCCTTACCTTCTCGGTACAGAGGAGTGGGGGCAGGGTCTGCTCATCCATTGTGTGAGAATGTTATTCGCAAAGGGCCCTGCGCTTCAGGGGGCCCCGTGCAAACTTCATTCTGCTTGGTTTGCAGGGTCAGCTTTGGAGAGAGCCAGGCACGCCAGAAGCCCTGGCTCGTCTCTGTACAGCAATGAAGAGCAGCATATTCCTTCACTCCCATTGTGTTCTTATGAAGGGTGCTGAATGCTGGGAAACAGGAAATGGAATTTAACCTTTCCTGGCACTCAGCACACTTCACGAGAACAAACAAGAGTGAAGGAACACATAAGAACATAAGATATGCCATACTGGGTCAGACCAAGGTCCATCAAGCCCAGTATTCTGTTTCCAACAGTGGCCAATCTAGGTCATATGTACCTAGCAGTTTCCGCAAGAGACACAAGTTCCACAATGCTTGTACTGGGTCAAGCATTGATATCTTCGGTCACTTCTTAATAATGGTTTATGGACCTTTCCTCCAGGAACTTGTCCAAATCTTTTTTAAACCCAGCTACACTAACAGCCTTTACTACATCCTCCGGTAACAAATTCCAGAGTTTGATTACACGTTGAGTGAAAAAATATTTTCTTTTATTAGTCTTAAATAGTTTACCCTGTAGCTTCATTGCATGTCCCCTAGTCTTTCTATATTCTGATAACGTAAACAATCGATCTACGTTTACCCGTTCCACTCCGTTCATTAATTTATAGACTTCTATCTTCCAGGTTAAAGAGCCCTAACCTTTTTAGCCTTTCTTCATAGGAGTATCCTTCCATCCCCTTTACCATTTGGTGGCTCTTCTCTGAACCTTTCCTAAAATCGCTATATCCTTTTTAAGATACGGCGACCAGAATTGCACACAATATTCAAGGTGCGGCCTCACCATGGAACGATATAGAGGCATTATAATATCTTTTGTTTTATTTTCCATTCCTTTCCTTATCATACCTAGCATTCTATTTGCTCTCTTGGCCGCCGCTGCACACTGGGCCGAGGGTTTTAACATGGTATCCACAATGATGCCTAAATCTTTTTCCTGGGTGGTGGTTCCTAATGTGGAACCTTGCATCGTGTTACCATAGTTTGGGTTGTTCTTCCCTAGGTGCATAACCTTGCACTTGTCCACATTAAATTTCATCTGCCATTTTGATGCCCAGTCTTCCAATTTATCAAGATCCTCTTGCAGTTTTTCACAATCCTCTTGGGTTTTAACAACTTAAAATAGTTTTGTGTCATCTGCAAATTTGATAACCTCACTCGTTATTCCACTTTCCAGGTCATTTATGAATATGTCAAAAAGCAGCGGACCCAGCACAGATCCCTGGGGTACACCACTATTCACCTTTCTCAATTGGGAAAATTGGCCATTTAGCCCTACCCTCTGCTTTCTATCTTTTAACCAGTTCCTGATCCACAATAGTACACTGCCTCCTATCCCATGACTCTTTAGTTTTGCCAAAAGTCTCTGATGAGGGACCTTGTCTAAGGCTTTCTGAAAGTCCAGATACACAATATCAACCGACTCACCTTTGTCCACCTGTTTATTCACTCCTTCAAAAAACATAACAGATTAGTAAGACAAGATCTTCCTTGTCTAAAGCCATGTTGGCTGTCTCCCATTAGGTTGTGACTATCTACATGCCGAGTAATTTTATTCTTTATGATGGTTTCTACCATTTTTCCCGGTACTGACGTCGGGCTCACCGGTCTGTAGTTTCCCGGATCACCCCTGGAACCCTTTTTAAAAATTGGTGTTACATTGGCGATCCTCCAATCTTCAGGTATTAGAGATGATTTTAATGATAGTTCACAGATTACTGATAACAGGTCTGCAATCTCATATTTCAGTTCTTTCAACACCCTTGGATGTATACCATCCGGCCCAGGTGATTTGCTACTCTTCAGTTTATCTAATAGTTGTAAGACATCTTCCCGATGTATCGATATTTCCTTCAATTCTTCCATACCTTTAAATACCACTTCAGTCATGGGTAACATCCCTACATCTTCCTCAGTAAAGACCGAAGCAAAGAATTCATTCAGTCTCTCCTATCGCCTTGTCGCTCCTTTAACCCCTTTATCATCTAATGGACCAATTGACTCTCTCACAGGTTTTTTGCTACGAATGTACTTGAAAAGGTCTTTATTTCGTGTTTTTGCTTCCGCAGCAAGCTGCTTATCATAGAAACATAGAAACATGATGACAGAAAAAGACCACAAGGCCCATCTAGTCTGTCCTTCCATAACAACAACTACAACAGTCCACTTTCTACCTTTAGAGATCCTCTGTGTTGGTCCCATGCTTTTTTGAATTCAGTTACTGTCCTCATCTCTACCACCTCCACTGGGAGACTATTCCACGGATCCACTACTCTTTCCGTAAGGAAATATTTCCGCATATCACTCCTGAATCTATCTCCCTTCACCCTCATCCCATGTCCCCTCGTAGCAGAACTTGCTTTCAATTGAAAGAGGCTCTCTCCCTTAACATTTATGCCACGGAGGTATTTAAACATCTCAATCATATCACCTCTATCCCGCCTTTCCTCTAAGGTGTACATATTAAGATCCTTAAGTCTGTCCTCATATGCTTTATAATGAAGCCCATTAATCATTTTAGTAGCAACCCTCTGCACCGACTCCATCCTGTTCACATCCTTTTGAAGGTGCGGTCTCCAGAATGGCACACCATACTCCAAATGAGGTCGCACCAAAGACTTATACAGAGGTATTATCACCTCCTTTTTTCTGCTAGCCATTCCTCTCCGTATGCACCCAAGCATCCTTCTAGCTTTTGCCGTCGCCTTTTCTACCTGTTTAGCTACTTTAAGATCATCAGACACAACCACGCCTAGGTCCCGCTCTTCTTTAGTGGACAAAAGGACTTCACCTCCTATACTGTATTGCTCCCTTGGATTGCTGCAGCCCAAATGCATGACCTTACATTTTTTAACATTAAATCCCAGCTGCCAAATTCTAGACCATTCTTCAAGCTTAGCTAGATCCCTCCTCATGTTATCTACACCTTCCTGGGTGTCTACACTATTACAGATTTTGGTATCATCCGCAAAGAGGCAAACCTTACCCGACAGCCCTTCCGCTATATCACTAACAAAGATGTTAAAAAGAATCGGACCAAGGACAGATCCCTGGGGCACACCACTGGTAACATCCTTCTCCTCAGAGTGAGCTCCATTTACTTGTACTCTTTGTCGCCTCCCACCCAACCAATTTCTAACCCAAGCAGTAACTTTAGGGTCCATCCCTAGAGTGCTCAGTTTGTTTATAAGTCGCCTGTGAGGAACAGTGTCAAAGGCTTTACTGAAATCTAAATACACCACATCTAGAGCTCTCCCTCGGTCCAACTCCCTGGTCACCCAGTCAAAGAAATCGATCAGATTTGTCTGACAAGACCTGCCTCTGGTGAATCCATGTTGCCTCGGATCCTGTAATCCGCCAGACTCTAGAAACCTCACTATTTTCTCTTTCAGCAGCGTTTCCAATAATTTACTCACCACTGAAGTTAAACTAACCGGCCTGTAGTTTTCAACCACATCCTTACTTCCGCTTTTGTGTAAAGGCACCACATGAGCCTCTCTCCAGTCCTTTGGCACCACTCCCGACTCCAACGAGGCATTGAAAAGGTCAGTCAGTGGAGTTGATAGAACGTCCCCAAGTTCCCTCAGTATTCTAGGGTGTATCCCATCCGGTCCCATCGCTTTGTCTACTTTAAGTTGAGCTAGTTTCTCACGAACACAGTCTTCTGAAAATTGTTCAAGATGTCCCTCGCTTCTGTTCTTATTTGTGAGTGTTTTCTGAGGTCCTGCTCCTGGTTCTTCATCTGTGAACACAGAACAAAAATATTTGTTAAGCAATTCCGCTTTATCCTTATCAGCTTCTACATATTCCCCCCCTGCACCCTTGAGTCTGACAATACCACTTTTGCCCTTCCTCTTCTCACTAATATATCTGAAAAATGTCTTATCCCCCCATTTTATTGCATTGGCTATTTCCTCCTCCTTTTTATCTTTGCCTTCTTGACTACTTTGCTAGCTTCTCTAAGTTTATCAAATTCTCTCTTTGCCTGCCTAATCAATGCCTTGCATTTGACTTGCCAGTGCTTGTGCTGTTTCCAGTTTTCGTCGTTTGGCTCTTTTTTCCATTTCCTGAAAGATGCTTTTTTGGCAACAACAGCCTCTCTGACCTCACCTTTAAACCATGCTGGCAGTTTTTTGGACTTCCTTCCACTTTTCTTAAAGCGTGGAATACAGCTGGTCTGGGCTTCCAAGATAGTATTTTTCAACAACACCCAAGCTTGATGTACGTTTTTAACCTTTGCAACTGCTCCTTTTAGTTTTTTCTTAACTGTTTTCCTCATTTTATCATAGTCTCCCTTTCAAAAGTTAAAAGGTAGTACTGTGGATTTCCTTACTATCCTTCCTCCACTAATTAAATCAAAGGCGATCATGCTATGATCACTATTGCCAAGTGGCCCCAACACCCTTATCTCTTGCACTAGATCTGGTGTTCCACTAAGGACTAGGTCTAATATGGCTTCCCCTCTGGTCGGTTCATGAACCAGCTGCTCCAAGAAACAGTCATTTATTTCATCTAGGAACTTTATCTCCCTAGCATGTCCTGACGTGACACTGACCCAGTCGATACCGGGGTAATTGAAATCACCCATTATTATTACTGTGCTGTAATGTTTGTTAGCTTCCTTGATTTCTTTGAGCATTTCATCATCCATTTGGTGATTCTGGCCAGGCGCTCGATAGTACACCCCCACTGCCATTGCCTTCCCCCATTTATATGGAATTTCAATCCATATAGATTCTACAGCAGATTTTGTTTCCTGCAAAACTTTAATCCTTTCTGAGTCAATGCCCTCTCTAACATAGAGTGCAATCCCTCCACCAATGTGATCCGCTCTATCATTACGATATAGTTTGTATCCAGGTTTCACAGTGTCCCACTGGTTGTCCTCCTTCCACCATGTCCACAATCATACAAATCCAAAGGCACTCCCTAAAAAGTCTTACACCCCAAACACCACCTCCATAGAACTCATGAACACGAGATCAGTGAGAAACAAGATTCATACAATCAGGGACCACATTGAGGACCAACACCCAGATATCCTATGCATCACAGAATCTTGGCTCACCCCCACTGACAACGTCCTCCTCAACCAACTGGTCCCCCCCACGTATTCCGCCTTTAACAACCCTCGCACTCAGAAAAGAGGAGGTGGAGTTCTGATCATCGCAAAAGACTCACTACAGCTACAAACTATCACTTCTAACAGCTCTGACCAATGCAGCTCTATTGCAGTGGGAAACAAGCATATAGCCATTTGCCTTATCTACAGAGCCCCCCACGCTCCAACAGAAGAACTAACCACCACTCTAGAAACCATCTGCGCAATCAACACGAACCACAAACCTCTAATCTTACTAGGTGACTTTAACTTCAGCTCCTCCACCAATTATGACAAGGAAACCTTCCTGCAAGCAATGGACTCTTTACAATACACCCAGCTAATAAACACTCCTACGCACAGATACGGATCCATGCCGGACCTCATTTTCGCCCCAAACCACATTATAGATAAGGGCAACATCTCTTCACCCGTACTCACACCGGTTCCATGGTCAGACCACCACAGAATCAAAGTGGAATTCACAAACAAAATGGGTAAGCTTAATAAGACACAAACCGCTTCATTTGGACTAAGAAGATTCAAAGCTTTCAACAAAAAACAATTCCTACAAGACACACTACCTTACCTTAACACAGACGAACTCGATCTGGACAAATAAGTTGACAATTGGTATAATACCATCAGTACAGCAGCGAAAACTAAAGCAGGCACAAAAACGAATAACAAGAGACATCACGCACCATGGTACTCCAAAAGCATACGCAACGCTAAAAGAGTTAAGAAAGCTAGAACGCCACTGGAGACAATCCAAATCTCATACCTCACAGGACTTATATTTAACACAGCAAAAGAAATACAACGATCTTATCAATAAAACAAAACGAGAGCACCACACAAACACTATCCAGAAAGCATATAACAAACCCAGGGAATTTTTTGAGATAGTAAAAAATCTAACCAATGAACCAAGCTCTGACAAAGACATACAAGTCAACCCACAAACATATGCAGATTATCTTCAGGAGAAAATAGGCCACACTCCGCCACAAATACACACACAAACCAACAGCCCTATCATACCCATCACAAGTTGGGACAAGTTCCACACTCCTTCAACTATGCAACTATCAGATATCATCTCCGCTCTCAACACAAGCACTGCACCCATGGATCCTTGCCCAGTCTCATGGATCAAAGCAACCAAGCAAAACTTCCTCAGTTATATACACAACCTCGTAACCAACTCCTTAACTCGAGGAACAATGCCAGATCAGCTGAAACTAGCCACAATAAGGCCTATCCCCAAGAAAACCAACCTAGAAAAGAACAATCCAGCAGCATACAGGCCAATCTCCAGCATACCGCTCCTAGCCAAAATCATAGAAAAGACAGTACAACTACAGCTCCAAGACCACATTGATGAGCATGCTCCGCTCGATATACATCAACATGGCTTCCGCCCCAACCATGGAGTTGAAACACTGCTGCTATATCTATTCAATGACATCATCCAGACCATAGACAACTACAATCGAGGAACCCTAATGATCTTCATAGACATATCAGCGACCTTCGATACAGTTGACCACAGAATCCTCCTAACCAGACTACGGAGCATTGGAATAACCGGCACCGTCCTAAGCTGGTTCAACTCATACTTGACAGACAGGCAGTTCCAGGTTAAAATAGGAACGAACACCTCACAACCCACGAAGATCAAACAAGGAGTACCACAAGGATCTGCGCTCTCCTCACTTCTATTTAACATATTTATCCTGCCGATCTGCCACATCATTGCAGCCCATCAAATAGATTACACAATTTATGCAGATGACATGTGATTTACACGCCAATCAACCTTAACAGCCACGACTACAACAAGATAACGAACTGCCTTGACAACATGTCCGCCTGGCTAACGCACAACAACCTAGCTATAAACTTTAACAAGACAGAGGCACTTATTATCACCCGAAACACCGACTTCAGCCCCCCACCATTCATCATAAGCAACAACACAACAATACCAATAAAGGATGAAGTTAGATACCTCGGAATAACCCTTGACAAAGGACTCAACCTACAGTCCCACATAAGAAAAACTGTTAGAAACGCATACTACAAAATGAAAATAATCAGACGCCTCAAGCCTCTACTCTCCCATGAACACTTCCGCACAGTCTGCCAAGCGCTAATAACTCCCATACTGGATTTCTGTAACCCGATCTACAACGGAATATCAAAACATTCACTCAAACCGCTTCAAATGGCTCAAACCACAGCAGCCAGAATAATCACCGGCTCCACAACTCATGCCTACATCACCCCCATCCTCAAAGAACTCCACTGGCTCCCAATAAGCCACCGCATCAAATATAAGATGATCATAAATATATTCAAAATCAGACACAAGAGCTCTGCAATCAGCCTCCAAGCCCTCTTCCTCCCTAACACCAACAGCAGACCAAGAAGGAAAACCACATCAGACACCCTCAGCACCCCAAGTAACTACACAAAATCATGCAAATTCACTACACAAAGAGCACTTTCTTTAGCGGCCCCATTAATATGGAACTCTCTCTCTCCCGACTTACAATCAATCGAGGATATAAAGGACTTCCAAAAGCAATTAAAGACTGTACTATTCACAGAGCACTACGGCTCAAACACCTAACTAGAATCCTTTTATTGTAACCTTTATGTAAAATGATTGTCTGTAATGGTTTACCTATGTTATGTATCCCACGTTACTACTTCGATGTTTTGATTAAGCAGTGCATGTTTCCCTTGCTTTTGTATAACCTTTGTTTGTCTTTGTAACCGCTTTGATTGAAGGAAAAGGCGGTATAAAAAACTTGTTAAATAAATAAATAAATGTCTCTGATATTCCAATCATATCTAACCTTTCATTTAGTGCTATATATTCTAACTCTCCCATCTTATTCTTTAGACTTCTAGCATTTGCATACAAGCATTTTAGAGAATGCATTTTATTCATGTTAATTTGGCTATTGTTAGACATGGGTAAATTGGGATCTTTAAGCTCTGTCTGCTCCATACTTGAGGGCATTTGGGCTACTTTACTCTTTTGTGGAACCTCTCTGCTTTTGGTAGTATCCTTCAAGGATACATTCTTCCGAACCATCCGCTCTTGGGTGACTGTCGGCTTTCCCCTAATATCTAGTTTAAAAGCTGCTCTATCTCCTTTTTAAAGGTTAATGCCAGCAGCCTGGTTCCATCCTGGTTAAGGTGAAACCCATCCCTTCGGAAGAGCCCCTCCTTTCCCCAGAATGTTCCCCAGTTCCTAACAAATCCAAAACCCTCATCTCTGCACCATTGTCTCATCCACGCATTGAGACTCCGGAGCTCTGCCTGCCTTTTGGGTCCTGCGCGTGGAACAGGAAGCATTTCGGAGAATGCTACCATGGCCGTAGACCTCAAAACAAGCTTTCCTTCATACAGAACCATAGCAGGGCCTGTGATTACATTCTAGTGTCTCCATTGTCTGACTTTTTCAATGCCTATATGGAGTGGCGCCAAAGGACTGAAGAAAGACACGTGGTCCCTTTTCACCAAAGCAGATGTAAGGACGACATTGAGAATTACAGGCTGGTTAGTCTAATCTCTGTGGATAGTAAAATATTGGAAAGGCTACTAATGATGCAACTTTGCCAAGATGGGCCAACATCTCAGGGAGTAAAAGCGTGAACGCTAGTCACAAAGGACAAAAAAAGAAAAAGAAGTTCCAGACTCGATACCGGTGTACTGAGCCAAGGCGGGAGGGGAACGGGTGTCGAACCGGATAAAGAAACGTGAAAAATTGCAGAAAAAATCTACTTTTCCCATGTGACACGAACTACGTCCGTTGGGCTCCGCGGAAAAAGACCTTGGGCGGGTAGGGGACCGCGCATGCGCGCTGCATTCCCAAAGGCTTTCTTTGAAAGCTGGGGAAATGCTCCGCAGGAGGGCTCCGTCGGCGCCGACGTCACCCATATGTGAGGAATGACTTCCTGCTTGGTCCTGGAGAAGGAGATGTATTTGGTATTCTCTGAGATGAATTGGTTTAATATTTCCAGTGTTGCCTTTTGATAGGTAGGATTTGGTGCTTTGTGAGTCCTGGTAGTGCTGTTATGATATGGTGGGCTTGCTATGGGTTCTAGAGGGAGGAGTAGCCTAGTGGTTGGGGCAAGGTACTTCAGGCCGGAAGGTCAGGGGTTCAAATCCCACTAGAGGACAGCAACCTTGGGCCGGAAGGACTGGGGTTTCTAGTCCCACAGATGCTCCTTGTGGTCTTGGGCAAGCCACTTAACCCTCCATTGCCCATGTTCCCTGTAAGTATTAGTGTATGTGTCTCATATCCCTGCGTGTTAAATGTATCCCCCACTTGTGTTGTGATCGCTTTGATTGAAGGATAAGGCGGTATACAAAAACTGTCTAAATAAATAAATAAAAATAAAATAAATAAATGGGCAGTGTTTGTAGTACTTCCTAATGTGCCTGGTGGTTGGCACTGGAGTATGGTAATGTAGAAATCTGGTAGTCTGTCTTTATCCAGACACTCATTAAGAGGCATTAGCTCCCTTATGCAAATGAGGCCCGCAATGAGTCTCCACACATGGCTCTGCACCCCCCCTTTGGCCGCCCCTGGTTGGGGATAGACCAGTTTCAAGGCCAAATATTGGTAGAACGCTTTGAGTTCAATCTCTCTGTTTCAAGCTCTCCTTCGCAGATGAGGGAAGGACCAGTCCAGGTTTTTGTTGTATTTACCAAGATAGTGTTTACTGGATGATGATAGCTTTTTTTTATTTTTCACAAACAAAAATGTAGAAGCAAAAATATTTAGAATTTCTTCTCTCTCCCTGTCTGAGGATGGCACAGTTGTTCAGGGTCTCTCTATTCTTATTCAAAAATTACAGTGAGGAACTTACTTTACCAGATAGCCCTTTCGCAATATCACTAAAAAAGATATTAAAAAGAATACCTTTGGGAACCCAACAGGTACTTGAGACATGGAATAGCCACTGATGGAAACAGGATACTGGGTTCAATGGACCCCTGGTCTGATCCACTATGGCATATCTTTTGTTCCTAAGCCTCTGCCAAGTCCCGACCTCCGAAGATGCCTAATTCCTATTGCCACGATATTTGCAAGATTTGTGTTAGTATTTTATAAAGACACATAAGCAAGTATATGTCTTTATAAAACGGGCTGGACATAGGCACTTTTTGGCTCTTTCAATCTAGGTGGCTTTTTATAAAATTACTCTCTAAATGAACAGGGATGATCTAAGAGGAAATATGCCCTAGAAACTGAAGATGATGATATGATCAAGGTGCTTCTTCTGGTTGTCCACATGGCTTCTGATTTCAAAGAATTCCATATTGAATTCTGATAAGATCAGCAGATTTGGTATTTGATTAGATTTAATTACACATTTACAATCTCAAGGTACACAAGTTATTTCCCTGTAAGTGGGGCCATAATCTAAAGTGTTCCTGAGGCAATGGAGGGTGAAGTGACTTACCCATGATCACAAAGAGAGTGAGTGGCAGAAGTGGGATTTGAATCTTAGCATCCCTGGTTCTACCACCTACTCTAAATACCAAGGTATTCCTCCACTTCGCATTAGCAGTGCAAACACTGGAGTAGTAATCGAAAGGTATGTTTAACTGAGTAAGGCATGTGTTCCACTTTATGGCAGGATAGCGTTCATCAGTGGTGGCAGAGATGGCGTTTGCATGCATATTTAAGGCTTCAGCACATGGTGGTTGGTACCCCTCAAAGCTACTGAAGGTTAATGAAGCACGATGGGCTCTCCCTGCTCCAAGCTGTGGAATTCATTAAATATAGCAAAAAAGAGAATGCACCCTGCTTCTGATGATTTGAACAATTATCAACCCGTTTGGTCATTTTTTCAACTGTTTAGAGATCCCTGTAAAGAAAACTACGTAACTGTGAAAGGCTTCCAAAAATGCATATCTAATATTGGTCAACTGTAGTAAAGATCTACAAAGGTATTTCATAAACAATGACGCACCCAAAGATAGTCTCTCTTGGTGCAGGGCAGTAAATTTATTTCCCCAGTCATGTACGCTTCTACATAGGTTTTGAGAAATCTACTGTTTGTCATGTGCCCATTTGATGGGCTCTCGTTTTGATTGGTGGTTTTCTGCTGGACTTTCCAAATAGCTATTCTCCATGGCTACCTTTTCATCCTCAAATAGGTAGCATCTGCTCCTTGGTAGGCTAAAATATGAATTTATGTGCTAAAATATCCAAATTAATTTGCTTCTAATTGTCGTAGCTTTTTACGTACATGGCAGTTCAGCTTAGGGTAGATTGACAAGAAGGCAGCTCTCATTGTTTCTCTGGTGTTCCTGCTTTTTTTTTTTTTCGCTCAATCAAGCAGCCTTGAGATCCTGAAATGATATCTACCCAGTTCTGTTGTACTTCATGAAACTGTTCTCCAGGGAACTTTGTTCCCTTCTGACATTTCCCAGTCCTGTGATTGAAGCTGATGTGTTGCTCGGTCTGTTCCATCTCAGGTCGGTGAACAAGGTTAGGAGAGGTGACAGGGTGCATTCTGGGAGACAGTACCTTAATCCACCCAGGCCACCGAGTGAGCGTTTCATTCATACTTTCTCCTTTTAAATGTGCACTGTTTCTATAGATAAAACAGGCTTATGTTCTCACTTACAAAACCAGTTTTAAGATTAAATTTGTAAATACAGCATGTTTAAGAAAGTGCAGTTAATTCAAGTGATTAATTAAATTTCATGTGTCTAATATGAAAAAACTAGATCTCCGCTACATTCGTGTATTAAAAGTTAGTTTTGCTAAGATTTTTGTTTAAAGGGTAAGGAAATGAAAATATTTGTTTCAGGAGCTGATTTCTTGAAAGCAAACCCAAATGGTGACTTGTAATTCATGATTGGATTTGCTATTTCATATACTTTGAATAAAATATAATATATTGTTGGTATTGTGGATGAAATCTGAGAACTCAGTATGCTTTGATATACAGAGGGTAGCTTTCAAAGCCATTTCCATGGGTAAAATAGTACTTTTCCCACCAAAATAAAATTTTATAAAATTTCCCATACAATATATTTATTTATTTATTTAGTATACATTTGTATACCGCTACTTCCAGCGATCAGCAGCGGTTTGATTACAGATTGGAAATTGTCAAATCATGACAGGAAATTTTTGAGGTATAAACACATTGATTAGACAGGAAAGCACAGCACACAGAGAACTATTTTACAGGGAACATGGGCTATGGAGGGTTAAGTGGCTTGCCCAAGACCACAAGGAGCACCTGTGGGACTAGAAACCCCAGTCCTTCCGGCCCAAGATTGCTGTCCTCTAGTGGGATTTGAACCCCCGACCTTCCGGCCCGAAGTACCTTGCCCCAACCACTAGGCCACTCCTCCACTCTGAGTTAAAGTATGAGTTAAAGTACACACACATTCCCAAACCTTCATCTTTCTTTCCTATTAGCAATTCATGGTTGTGTGTTGCAGATCATTGTCTTGCTTCCAATCTCTTTAGCTTCAATTTCTTCACTGACTGTTGGAAATTAGCTTTTAGGATATTTGTTACTTAATTGAATCCATTCTTCCTTCTATTCTTCCTGCCACAACCCCACAGCACAACAGATCCACCCAGTTAGCAAAATGTTTTCTTGAAGTGCTTCACCCTTTTTCTCCGAATATAACTTTTGTAGTTCTAGTCAAACTGTTCCGTTTTTATTTTATCAGTCCACAGCATTGTTTCAAGCTTTTCTTCTGCATACTTTAGACGATGACCTTTGTTATGAGGGCATAGAAAAAGTTTCCTTTGACGTAAACAATCGATCTACGTTTACCCGTCCCACTCCATTCATTAATTTATAGACCTCTATCATATCTCTCATCAGCCGTCTCTTTTCCAGGTTAAAGGGCCCTAATCTTTTTAGTCTCTCTTCATAGGGGTATCCTTCCATCCCCTTTACCATTTTGGTGGCTCTTCTCTGTACCTTTTCTAATAATGCACACAATATTCAAGGTGCGGTCACACCATGGAAGAATACAGGGGCATTATAATATCCTTTTGTTTATTCTCCATTCCTTTCCTTATGGTACCTAGCATTCTATTTGCCCTCTGGCTGCCGCTGCACACAGGGCGGAGGGTTTTAACATGTTATCCATGATGATGCCTAAATATTTTTCCTGGGTGGTGGTTCCTGATGTGGAACCTTGCATTGTGTCACCATAGTTTGGATTATTCTTTCCTCAGTGCATACCTTTGCACTTGTCCACATTAAATTTCATCTGCCATTTGGATGCCCAGTCTTCCAATTTATCAAGATCCTCTTGCAATTTTCCACAATCCTTATTGGTTTTAACAACTTTGAATAGTTTTGTGTCATCTGCAAATTTGATCCCCTTATTCGTTATTGCCATTTCCAGGTCATTTGTGAATATGTTATAAAGCAGTGGACCCAGCGCAGATCCCTGGGGTACACCACTATTCACCTTTCTCCGTTGGGAAATTTGGCCATTTAGCCCTACCCTCTGCTTTTGCAGATTCCATGACAGTCATGACCCTCACTCCTTAGCCCCAGGGTATGTGGAGTATGATCTCAGTCTCTCAAATGTACTGCTAATGCTCACCATAGTACTTGCACTGTGCCAAAGGGAGCTTCCTTTGCAGCTCATAAGATTTGAATTGATTTATTAAGATTTGGCATGCCATCCCTTAACCGTGAGCCATCAGAGCGGTTTACAGTTCATAATAAACACAGCTGAAATAAAAACTAAAAAGAATACATAATATTAAGACAACAATATTAAACAAAACTACAGCATTTGGTTCGAAACAATAAAAGGGACAAAAGGAGTTCTTAAGTAAAGTTGCTAAGGACTGATATGTCCAACCTTCTACCCAAAAGAAAAAGTCCTTTGAAAAAAGACACTCAATGATTCCCTTTTTGAAATAAGAGAACTTTCTATTTGTAAGTGCAATGGAAGATTATTCCATAGAATAGGATGAAAACTAAAGGCCGAATTTCTGATTAGTTCCAGTCTAAATCTAGATGGGTGGAGAATGACCAGAACGTTTTGTTGTGATGAACTTGTCAGACTGGAGATATGGGATGATTAGAGAATATACGTATAATGGATGTCCAGTATAATAAACTTTTGAGTCAAAAATAAAACATGATCTATGCCTCTAGCACCAAAAAGAAGCCAAACAGTTGTATTTTGAACCAGCTGTAATCTCTTTAGATTGTAATTTATGGAGCCTGCCAACACAGAGTTGCAGTAGTCCAGTTTAGAATGTATAACAGCATGTAAAAGATATTTTATACCCTTTATGCAAATAGGTCTCACTGATCTAATATGTAACATGTATAGGCAATTTGTCAAAATGTGATTGGAAATTCCTCTTAATCAAGGCTATGGCAACCAATACAATGGGAAATATTTCTGCATCTTTCTACCATATTTTCTGAGTCTCTGACTGCATTTCTTGATACTTAAGGATGTTTTCTGTCTCCACACAATTAACAGAATAATTGCTTGGAACCAACACTGCTATTATCAATGCCATTCTGATATTTTTCTCCTATGTCCAATTTCCTCACATTTAACTTCTTATCCATTGGAATGGGAATGTCCTAATGCACACTCAGTGACAGATTTATACACTTAAATGTGACAGGTAATCTCAGGGGGGGGGAGGGGAAGATCCTTCCTTCTGTTTCTCCCTCCTCCCCAAGGGGAGGCTTCTCACATGAGGTCATGCATTTCTATTTACTTTGCATCTTGTCTCGTTATATATAAAAAATTTGTATGAATTCACATTTTCAGACAAATTCTCACATTTCAGCACCTCCTCCATCCCAGAGCCCTGATCGGCGGCATGGAAAAGAACATGAGGCTGAAACCCCTCCCACTCTCCAACACACGGCCAATCAGGGCTCACGGCAACAAATTTAAAAGGAGCGCCTCCAGGCGCGCCCGCTCCTGGTGGGCCCACGCCTGAGGGCCTCGCCAGAGGGCCCTTTGGCATGGTCCTTAGGTGGGGAACTCTGAAACAAAAGGCAATTTTATGGATATAATACTTGCTCAGCTGTTAGGAATTGTCTGGGAATCTTTGCCTGTGCCAGTCCAAGTCATGGCTGTCGATGGAAGGCAGCCTATCAAAGGCTTAATTACTGATGTTGCCTCAACATAGAACTTACGGTGGGCTGCCTTTATAGGGAAGCTATGGCTTTCCTCCTCATGCCCTATGCTCTTCACTGATCATTTTGGGATTACTCTGCTATGTATGCATAACTCAGCCATAGACCAGAGGGGATATTCTTGCTTTAAGGTTTGCAGTGCTATTCAATTTGTATTACCCAGTTACTAGGCTGTTTGAAAGCCTGCCAACTGTGTACATGGAGTTTTCAGACATCTGTGAAAACAAACCTGAGAATTTGCCTCCTCACAGGCCTTACAGTTGCCATATTGACCTATTACTGGGCACAATGCCTCCCTGGGGCAAGATTTACTCTGAAGTTAAAGCTAACTAGCTGGGGCAGGATTCTTTTTTGTGGATAAAACGGATGGTGGTTTATACCCCTATATTGATAGAGGCTTCAACAAAATTACTTTAAAGAACTACTATCCTGTTCCTTAATTTCTAAACTATTCGATCAGGTAAAGAAACTCAAATTTATATGAAGCTGGATGTCCCATGCTTCAGAGGATCATTATATGACAAGATGATGTTATCAAAGCAAACTTAAATAACTTCATAAATACAGGGGTAGCGTGCATGCAGCAGCAGGTTCAATCTTAAACAAAGGCACAGAGGGGGAGGTACAACTCTCACCAGCCTGCTGGGCAGACTAGATGGATCATACTGGTCTTTATCTTCTATCATTTACTATGTTACTATAAACAGGTCATCAACTCGAAAAAAACAAAAAAACAAAATAAAAACCTGGCAGTTTGCAGGTTCTAATATAGTAATAATATATATGCACATACATATAGGTAGATCCTTTCCTCTCTTATTTCCCTTTGCTTTTGGAGGACATCCTCTTTCTCTTCTTTGTATTATGGCCTCCATTTCACTCCCTGGACCCAAAGGACCTATTTTAATATCTGATACCCCAAAGCTTGAATCTCGTCTGACTCCCCTCTCCATTTGTGGACTCTACTGAAATCCTGGATCAGCATCTATGGGTAGCTTATCTTTTCTCATCGTCATTGATTGAAACATTAATACACAGCTTAGGCCAGTCATAAGGCACATCAGGCAGACTCCTCAGCTAGGTCCTCCACTTTCTTTGGTCTTCACTTCTTCGTCCTAAGATCTCAAGACAGATTCCATCCTTCCTGACTCCTAGTAGCATACTGTAGTAAATGATGGCAGTTTAAAGACTGGAATAGTCCATCTAGTCTGCCCAGTAAGGTGGTTAGAGTTGTAACTGCCAACTCTCTGCAGGTTACCCTGCCTTTTTTTAGTTTTGAAAATCCTTCCTCTGCACTGACTCCTGATTTTGTTACTTAGCTGCAAAGTTATCAATTTCCTTAGGAATGGGAGGTACCCTTTTGGGTCCTCTCTCTTCAAAATATTCTCTTGTACTAAAGAGAGGAGCACTACTAGTACTACTATAAATCATTTATATAGCGCTACAAGGGGTACATAGCACTGTACAAACACATATTCCTCCTCTCACCTGCATTCTCTTCCAAGATTCTCACATGGACTCGATTTATACATCCCTGAGATCCAACCACAAAGAACACTCTTGGAGGAGCGCATACCAGCAGAGGTTAATTCCAGCGTCTGCACTCTTTTACACCTCTATGATCCTTGCATGGCCCTATGAGGAAGCAGAGTTTCTCCTCCATCCTTGTATCTCCTTCCTCCCCCAAGTGTAGCATAGGCACTTAGTAAAGGGAGGATAATCTATATATCATATTTGAAAATATTTGTTTGTCTCCATCTTCAAAAACAATAAGTGTAAAAGAGAAATTGGCATCTTCTAATACATAAGTCATCATAATGAATACATTGGGCCTTTTTCAATAAAGATTTTTTTTCCCATAAGCAGAATGGATGATAGTAATCTTTCAAAATGGCCCATGGTCTTAGTTGTCTTAGTTATGTGGTAGCACAAGTTGTGGTATAGCCCTAGGAAACAGTCTACATCAAAAGGAAGAAACATGTACATGCTCATTCTCGACACTGTACCTAGAAGCTGTGGAGCCTTTAATTACATCGGCATCTCCCTGGTAAAATTAATTGGGCTGTATAAGTAGGGGATATGGGGATCTATAACCTGTGGCGCTTTCTTATCCTTCGGGTTGCTGCTGGGGAGATACTAAGCTCTTTCCCATGATGCATAGCTCCTGTGCATGGATATTTCACCTTTTGCAGAAAGGGAGGAGCTCATGCTGAGTACTCTAGAATGATACTGCAGCCATAGATGTTCAGGATAAGCTTTAGTGCAGCACAGTCATAGCACGCAGTTAGCTTATTACTCGTCCAAGAGAGAGAGCAGTGTGCCAGCTGCTAATGTTTACTTCCTCTGCCAATCACTGAGTAGCATTTTTAGAGTCGTCCATTTTTGCTCTTGCCTCCCCAGTATGTCTGGTCTGCCATGACCTGTCTTACCCATCATTCTCAAGCACCGCAAGGTTAAAGAAATCTTCAAACCTAGGAGAGATTAAACCAGTACTGGGGGTGTAAGAGGCCTGTGAACATCACGTACAGTATATCATGAAATGTCTGTCCTCGGCAGACATTCTGGTGCTGCAGAGTCGTGAGCAGCCGTCACTCCCGTCTTCTGTTTATTGTTAGCAGTGTTTGCTTTAAGCTCCAGCATCAGGCCTTTTCTTTTTTTTTGTACACTTCAAAATCTGAAAACAATAACTCTTGTTCTCTGACATGAACCGGCTGTCAGTTCCTTATGGGACTGAAACTGATAAAAACCAGGGGAAAACTCTTATTCGTAATCTCAAGAATTTTAGCCTGTGGGTTAAAAAAAAATAAAAAATAAAAAAAAAAAATATATATAATAATAATAATTTTTTGCTGAACAGCAGCGAAGGTAAGGATGCAGCAGCTGTGAGGGTCTGCAAAAGGGTTGGGTTCCTCCTCTTCCTCCCCCATTTTCCCAGTCCTTTGGGACATAATTGAAAGCTTCAGAATGCCAGAAGCTATTGCTCACAGAGCTATTTGGCGCAGTGGTATTGTGCATTTATAAACTTTTAGGTTTTCTAACCATCTCAGCTACAGTTTTATTTTGCTGTTCAGTTACAATGGGGCTTCCATGAATTTATGACTTCGACAAAGGCCCAGTTCAAACAATAATGAACAAATAGTTCGGGCCAGGGACAGTAATCAGCACCATCCTCTGCCCCTCCCCCCTATGCACACACTAGAACAATTGCTGAAAAGAGCAAAATCAGAGTGCCTTTTAGCTTTACGCTCTATCCCTTCGTTCTTAAGAAACAGACAATTAATGGGAAGAATAGAAGCTTTTTCAGGAAGCATTCCCTACTCCAGTCCTCCTCCTCCTACATTCTGTATTGCACAGTTCTGCTAGGTCAGCGATGGCGAACCTATGGCACGCGTGCCAGCTGTGGCACGCAAAGGCCTTGCAGCTGGCACGCGGGAAGGTCCGCAAAAAAAGAAAAAGCTGGCTCTGACTGCTGCCGCGGACGCGGCAAGGGCAGAATGCAGCGTCCCGCGGGGCCCCCTCCGCCCGCTAAGCCCCTCTGCAAGAGCTTTCAGATTCGCGAGGGAGAGCGTCTCCCTCGCGTCTCTATTAAGCCCGCAGGGGCTAATGGGAAATTTCCCATCAGCCCCTTTAGATGCGAGGGACTGATGGGAAATTTCCCATTAGCCCCTGCGGGCTTAACAGAGAGGCGAGGGAGATGCTCTCCCTCGCGAATCTGAAAGCCCTTGCAGAGGGGCTTAGCGGGCGGAGGGGGCCCCGCGGGACATTGCAATCTGCCGCGGCAGCAGCCAGAGCCTGCTTTTTTTTTTTTAAAAATTTGCCAGAGGGGGGGGGGTGAGGACTGCTAATGGGCAGGGGGGGGGGGGTTTGGACTGCGAATGGGCAGGGAGGAGGAGGGGGGTTAGGACTGCTAATGGGCAGGGCGGCGGAGGAGGGGGGGTTAGGACTGCTAATGGGCAGGGAGGTGGAGGGGGGGTTAGGACTGCTAATGGGCAGGGAGGGAGGGGGGTTAGGACTGCTAATGGGCAGGGAGGGAGGGAGGGGGGGTTAGGACTGCTAATGGGCAGGGAGGGAGGGGGGGGTTAGGACTGCTAATGGGCAGGGAGGGAGGGGGGGGTTAGGACTGCTAATGGGCAGGCAGGGAGGGAGGGGGGGGTTAGGACTGCTAATGGGCGGGGAGGGAGGGGGGGGTTAGGACTGCTAATGGGCAGGGGGGGCGGGCGGGCGGGGGGGGTAGGACTGCTAATGGGCTGGGGGGGTTAGGACTGCTAATGGGCGGGCGGGCGGGCGGGCGGGGTAGGACTGCTAATGGGCTGTGGGCTGATGGGGGCTGTCTGGAAATGGGGTGATGGGGGTTAGGACTGGTAATGGGTTATAGGGGGGGCTTAAACTGAAAATGGGGTGATGGGGGTTTAGGACTGGAAGTGGGTTGATGGGGGGGGGGCTAGGACTGGTATTGGGTTGGGGGGTTGCTAGGACTGGAAATGGGCTGATGGGGGGCTAGGACTGGAAATGGGCTGATGCAGGGACTAGAAGGGAATGGATGCTGGGTGAGGCTGGAACTAGAAGGGAGCTGATGTTGGGGGAGGATTAGAATGGGATGGGGCTGGGAGAGTAAAATGGAGAGGGGAAAAATATTTTGTGTGGGAGGGATAAAAAATCTACAATTGGCCGGGTATTGGGAGAGTAAGTGGGGATTGAGGATGGAGGGGTAAAATTTGAGTGGATGAAATAGGAATGAGGAAAGAGCAAAAGGAGAAAGATTAGTATGTTAAAGCGGATGTAGAGAGAGAGAATGGAAAAAAAAACTAGAAGAGAGAAGAAAGGACAAATGGACAGCAGATGATGGAGAGTTAGCAGAAAACATGAAGAAACCAGAAGAAAGTGGCTGGAGCAATTGCAACTGTGTAACTGAGCTGAGGTATTCTGTTTATGTAATTCCTTTTTGACATTGCCACTTGTTCTCTTTCCCCAGTAGGTCATGTATTGTTATTGTCTGAAATGTATTGGTTTAATATTTGCAGTGTTGCCTTTTGATAGGTATGGTGTGGTGCTTTGTGAGTCCTGGTAGTGCTGTTAGGATATGGTGGGTTTGCTATGGTTCTAAATGGGCAGTGTTTGTAGTAGTTCCTAATGTGCCTGGCGGTTGGCACTGGATTATAGTAATGTAGAAATCTTTTAGTCTGTCTTTATCCATACACTCATTAAGAGACATGTTTACTAAAAGTTAGTGTATGTTAGCATTATGCAAATATTTATGCAAATTGACGTGCTGGCACTTTGAGGAAATTCTTTGGTTTTGTGCGGCAGTTTGGGCACTCGGGCTCAAAAAGGTTAGCCATCACTGTGCTAGGTGCTTTGGTTCTTTTGGAGCAAACTGGAAAATTAAAATGAGTACAAATCTTGCTATGTGAAATGCTGATAATGTGATAATGTGTGCTCTCTCTTACCCCCCCCCCCCCCCCCACAAACTACTTCAGTTTACCTCTAGGACAGAAGAGAAGGGGGCTCAGCCCCCTCTCCCCACAGCTACTTTTGAACAACGTGAGTGGAGAGGAAGATTAAGGAGCCCAATGATTCTTCTTTGCTCTGTCTATTCATTTCCTCTCCCGAATGATGATTCTTTGCTCTATCTATTCATTTCCTCTCCCTTTCTATTACACGCATGCTGCTTGAGAGAGGAATAGTTGGAGCAGGATGCAGAAAGCTGTCAGGGGCCAGGATGCAGAAAGCTGTCAGGGGCCAGGAGGTTCATGAGCCCTTGTTTACATACAAAGACTCTATCGGATGGGTCCTTGCTTTGAGCAATTACGATGGAAGGTCTTGGATTTTGTTCCTCAGGACCCACGAGGTGGAAATTGTGTTTACCAGATACAGAAGAGGAAACAACGATGGATTTTTCGACTAGGAACGGTAGTCCCTTGTGATTTAAATGCAGTATTGGACTGGGCAAGTTTACTTTAAGTGATTGCATGTTTCATCAAGATTGGTGTATATAGGCAAAATGACATTTTTTCCATCTGGCTCTTTTAACCTGTAAGATTTGGAGGCCCCTTTTCAGTAGGGGATTTTCCCTTCTTATTGGTTGTTGGCATTTGAGAGTGATGCAGTGATTGGCCGGTCTAAAAGTTTCTTTGACCGGTGTTGACGTCAGATGCCATTTTTAAGCACGTTGGATCGGCAGTGTTTTGGATTCCCAGCTTGCTTAATTTTCTATACAACCTGATGCAGGGTCAAGAGCGGCAGACCCGAAACGTGACACGTTGTTGTCCACTGGGCAGTGATAAAGCACAATTTGGAGAAGAAAGCAAAAAGATAAATGGTTGAAATGTTTTTTCACTTTAAAATTTGAGTAAAAGGGAGCGGCTACAGCGAGGGGGTGAATGTTCTCTATCTTCTTGTGTTTAAAGCTCCGACAAAAAATTGATAGCTGTCTTTAATCGGGACCTTATTGGTAGGATGGGTTCTAAATGGGCAGGGTTTATAGTACTTCCTGGTAGCTGGCACTGGAATATAGTAATGTAGAAATCTGGTAATCTTTCTTCATCCTCACTGCCCATGCAAATGGTATTCAGAAATTCATTAAGAGGCATGTTTAAAGTTAATACGCATACACAAATGTTAATGTGCGCTAAGTACAGAAACACCCATTTATTTCTTTTTTTTTAAACTTTTATTTTCATTTTGCAACAAACAAAAGAAACAACACACCAAAAGAGACAAAACAGGTATACAATAAGGAAAAGTAAACCCATTACCCCCCACCCCGATGCTTCTTCTCTACCCGATTATATCAGCATGTGAGCGCTTCCAATTAACAGTGATTATACATCAAACGATCAAAAGAGTATCTACAATACAGCATGATCATGGGACAGAGATATATACAAAGTTAGACAGGCAGATGAGAGCATTTAGCAAAATGTACATAGTCATTGAGCAGCTTCCATTGAGACCAATGAGAAGGAGTCTGAACGGAGGAAGCGAACAGACGAGGTATTTGTTCATATTTACTGTAAAGACAGGCATGATTCCACCATTCATTGGGGCTCAGATGGGAGCTAATTTTCCAGTATTACTTAATTAGGGAAATAGCAATGCCAAGCATAAAGTTCGAAAGGAGATAAGCCATTTTTGGGAGAGAGGGGATCCCCGCAATTGGGCGAAGTCCCACTATCCTCCAAGAAAGGGGCTCCTGAGAGTGCGAGATAGACTAAATACGACCCCAGACCCGACGCCAGTAATACTGTAGTGCGGGATATTCATGCATAACATGAGGCAATGAACCAATGGCCGCAGGACGTGTCCAGCAACCATTGCCCTGAGTAGTGTTCCATTTGTCTAATCTGTGAGAAGTGTAAAAACACCGGTGGGCTAGAAAGAAGAGGGCCTGAGTGAGTGAGGCGGATCGGGAACCCGTGTCCCTCTACTCCAGATAAGGCTCCATTGCTCCGAGGTCAAAGTCACATGCAATTCTCTCTCCCATACTTTCTGCGCTATAGGGGTATCTCTAGTTATAGCATTACATAAGGTTTAGTAAAATTGGATGCTACACCCGGTGAACTACCGAGAGATCGGAAAGTCTCCAATCAACCTTATGTAGGGAATGCCGATGGCGGGAGTACTCTAGTGCTCCGAAGGCGATGCTGAAGTTGCACTGACCAGAGTCGGGAGTCTAAAGATTGCATAAGAGTATTAAAGGCACCTAAAGTGTCTAAAAGCATTGGTAGATAGTAGGAGTCTGATGGGAGAGTCATACCAGGGAAAAAGGTAAGAGGAATCGGTTTGCAAAGGCCCGCTTCTATATCTAGCCACACAGGTCTACTCGGTACTGGATCTTCCAACCAACGAGCACCTTGTTTGAGAAGAAAAGATTGAGGGAACACTTGAGTAAAATCGCCACCAAGTATTAATGGAGCATTGGCAGAGGCCAAGGCCAACTGCGCAATACTTGCATAGTAAGCAGGGTTGTCCACATTCGGGGCATAATGCAAATACACGTGAATTCACTATCTCCAACCTCAAGGTGTACACGGGCCCATCTACCCTCCTTGTCAGCGCTAATATCAGGTACAGTAGCATGCAAAGACTTCTTAACCAGAATGGTTATCCCGTACCATTTGGAAACGGTGGGAGAATAGGCAGCTACCCTGTGAGGCTTAGCATTGAGTTTCAGTGTTTCAGCAGAGTTTAAATGCGTTTCCTGAAGAAACACTAAATCAACATGCACATGGCTAAGATAGCTAAGGATTTTCTTTCCTTTGAGTGGACCATTAATGCCTTTGACGGTAAATGATAAGATTTTACATAAGGCCATTCAGAAAAGTTAAAAATTCTGAGCATGATAGCACACATAATTTCACTATATCCCTCAAACTGACTGTATCTGGCTGTACACATGACATAGGAAAAATAAGCTAATATAATACAATGAAGCGCCCCACATTAACAAAGAAAACCGCAGTACGGTAGAGGAGAAGCAAAACCCCAAAATTACTGGCGACCATGTGTCTGCGGGGAGAAACCCCAGAGAAGGCCGAAATTGAAAAAACACATAACCTGTAGGACTGTGCGTGCTCCGAATCCGACCGAGGCACACATCATGAAGGGATAGGAGACCAAAAAAAACAAAAGTCATATAGAGAAAGAAAGAAAGTCCAGGCTATTTCTGTGCTTGGCTATGACCGCCGCATCGGGCCCTTCAAAATGGCGGATAGAGCCGGCAGATAAGAGTCCAAGATTTGGGATTAGCGCATCTGCTCTGCTTCTTTGGAGTCTAAAAATGTTGATAGTAGATCAGGATCTTCGAACGTCCTGGTTTGGTTGTGGAGAGTCACTCGGAGCTTCGCTGGATACAACAGGCCAAAGCGAGCCTGTAGCTGTTGAAGTCGAGGGCGAAAAGCAAGGAGTTTCTTCCGACGGTCAACGGTAGGCTTTGCCAAATCAGGAAAGAAGGAGACCTTACGACCTTCAAATTCCAAATGATGATTCGCTCGGGCAGCATGTAAAATTTGTTCCACTTGTTGATATCGTAGCAAGCTAAAGATAATAGGCCGGGGGGTCGTGCGGTTGAGCGCCATGTGGGCAGGAACACGGTGTGCGCGATCGATTTCCAGTTCTCTGTGAAAAGTGATCTTCAGCAAGGAGGGAAGAGTTTTGAGCAAGAATTCTCTTATATCTCCTGCTTCCACCCCCTCCGGCATTCCGAGGAGCCTCACATTGTTGCGACGGGCTCGATTATTGCTATCTTCTAACTCCTTTTGAAGATTCTGTATCTGGCGCTCAGCCTTGTCCAGTTTGCCCAAGCGCACCTCGTGCGAGTCGAGGACCCCCGCCATGTTGTCCTGCCGTAATGAAAGACTTTCAAGTCGGTCCTGGAGCACTCCAAAGTCTTCTCGCATGGCTCGAAGCGCTTCTCCATTGGACTGCACCAATTCCTTCACGCCGCGTATTTCCTCCAAAATCTCCAGGTGCATTTCGGGGTTTTCACGAAATGGGACCATCTTCTGTGGGGAGGACACCTCTGTTTTGGAGCGTTTTCCGTGAGAAGAAGAAGGAGACCCGAAGTCCAAGTGCGCTGGTTTATGGGCCGCCATCCCCCCCGAGGTGCCCCGGTCAGCTCGGAGCGAAATAGTAAATTTGTATAGGTATTAAGTCAGGATTCTAAGTAGGCCTCTCGGGAGCTTCAACGCAAAGCGTCCTACCCGCTGGACATCAGGCTCCGCCCCCCACACCCATTTATTTCTATTGGTGCAGTGGCACTTAACGCACGTTAATATTTAGTAAACATGCCCCCAAGTCATTGCCAGAACAAGAGAAATACTTGTGAAGGGCTCCTTTGAAAGCCGCCTTAAATTTTAGATGGCAACATATACATTTTAAAATAAAATAAATTAAATGCATGCAAAAGCAGGGGCAGCCCAAGGGGGGTGTGGAGCCTTGTGCGGAGACTCATTGTGGGGTCTCATTGGCATAAATATTTGCATAATGTTAACGTGCATTGACTTTTAGTAAACATGCCTCTTAAAGAGTATCTGGATAAAGAAAGAGTATCATATTTCTACATTACTATACTGCAGTGCCAACCACCAGGCACATTAGGAAGTACTATAAACACTGCTCATTTAGAACCACTTTGGCCACTCATTTTGGCCACTGTTGGAAACAGGATACTGGGCTTGATGGACCTTGGTCTGACCCAGTATGGCATATCTTATGTTCTTATGTTCTTAACCCATAGCAAACCCACTATATCATAACAGTACTACCAGGACTCACAAAGCACCAAACCCTACCTATCAAAAGGCAACATTGCAAATATTAAACCAATACATCTCAGAGAATACCAATACATCTCCCACTGAGGAAAGAACAAGTGGCACTGTCAAATAGAAACTACATGAACAGAATACCTCAGCTCAGTTACACATGCAGAACATAGACCATCACCAAACAAAGAACAAGGGATCACAATTTAGAAATAGGAAGACAATAATTAAACTGGGAACCCCAAAAGCCAACCTGGGAATGTACGACACTGGAGAAATAAAACTATAAATTAATTTCCTCTTGTACTAAATAAAACACAGATGTTAACGATGCACATTTCCCAGAGCTGACATATTCCAGTTAATAAATTCAAAATAAAAAACTATTTTTCTACCTTTTGTTTATACATTTTATTTTTCAGTTGCAATTGCTCCAGTCACGTTCTTCTGCTTGCTTTGTGTCTTCTGCTAACTCTCCATTGCCTGCTGTCCATTTGTCCTTTCTTCTCTCTTCTAGTTTTTTTTTCCATTCTCTCTCTACATCTGCTTTAACATACTGATCTTTCCCCTTTTGCTTTTTCTTCCATTTCTTTCTTTAATCCTTTATTATCCACTCAAATTTCACCCCTCCATCCTCAATACCCACTTACTCTCCCGATACCCGGACAATCATAGATTTATCTTCCCTCACACATAAAATATCTTTTCCCTTCTCCATCCTCTCTCCCCCAGCCCCATCCCATTCTAGTCCTCCCCCAACATCAGCTCCCTTCTAGTTCCAGCCACACTGAGTATCCACTTTCTTTTATTCCCATTCTCCCATCCCCACCATTTCCAATACTAGCCCACCATCAGCCCTTTCAGTCCTATGCTAGCCCCTCCAGTCCTATGCTAGCCCCTCCATCAGTCCATTTCCAATCCTAGCTTCCTCATCAGCTATTTCCAGTCCTATCCTAGCCCCTCCATCCGTCCATTTCCAATCCTAGCCATCAGCCCCTTCCAGTCCTATCCTAGCCCTCCCATCAGCCCATTTCCAATCCTACCCCCATTAGCCTTTTCCAGTCCTATCCTAGCCTTCCCATCAGCCCATTTCTAGGCCTATCCTAGCTCCCCATCAGCCCATTTCCAATCCTAGCTTCCTCATCAGCTATTTCCAGTCCTATCCTAGCCCCTCCCTCAGCCCATTTCCAATCCCAGCCCCCCTATCAGCCCCTTCCAGTCCTATCTTAGTCCTCCATCAGCCCATTTCCAGTCCAAGCCCCCCCCTCCCCACTTAGCCCTCCATCAGCCCATTACCAGTCCAAGCCCCCCCTCCCCACTTAGCCCATTTCCAGCCCTAGCCCTCCCTCCAAAGAGCCCCGTGACTGAATGGTTTTAGAGGGAGACGGAGAGGCTCCAGCTCACCTCTGACGGCCGCTAAAGTGATGAACGCCTTTTTTCTTCACTTTGGCAGCTGTGCTGTAGTATAGGCTGCTGGCACACTGAGTGCCAGGAAACAGGAAATTCCCTTTGACCTCCGGCACACCAGCAGCCTATACTACAACATAGCTGCTGAAGTGAAGAGAAAAGGTGCTCTTCACTTCGGCGGCTATCAGACCTTGCTGGTGCCGAATAGCATGTGCGAGATGTTGGCATGGAGCTCCCTCAAGCGTGGGGCCCTGTGCAAACAAATTCTAGCACAATGGACGGGCCGGCCCTGTGCAAAAGAGGTCCAGTAGATATGCCAATGAGGCCCCACAATGAGTCTCCACACATGCCCCCACCCCACGTTTGGGCCACTGTTCATCTTTGTAGATGTTTCTTTTTGTGTGTGTTCAGGAAGTACTGTATTGTCTGTCCTGCTGAGCATTAAGAGCTCTACAAGAAAATTGTATGTGCTGGCGAAGAACTGCAAACCCAAGGTCTATAAGGCCCTGTTGCCTCTGGTCCCAAATTTACAAGATAAGGGAGTGCGGAGAGATCGAGGACCTCAATCCCGTATTCCCTTTCCTGGCATTTTGTATTGTTGGGTCTGAGGAGGTTTGAAGCCACACAGAGCCCTACCGAAGATTTTAGGGGTTTTTTTATGAACAAATCCGGTTTTTGTATCGGGTGTCTTCTTGTGTGCTAGTCAGGTGCCATAGTAGAGTACAGGAGTTTGGAAGAGAACCAAACAGATACTTGCATCAAGACGAATTTGAGAAGGAGGATGAGACAAAGAAAGCGCCAGGGATTGCCCCAGACAAGTGTGTGTGGGGTGGGGGGAGGGGGGGCTAACACCATTCTGTCAAAGCCTTTTCCATTAACTTTGGGAGTGTTAGCAAGCGTTTGGAGCTCTTGATAACTGTAACTGCTGAACACAGTATTCATCTACCATAAGGATTTACCTCATAACACTATACATTGCATTTTAGTAAACCATTCTTTTATTGGGGCACCTTCACTGTCTGTTAATAACTGCTTGTGAATTGTGCCGTGTTCAAAGCCTAAGGGCCCAGGAGAACAAACTAAGAGACGTCCTATGTAGTGTCAGATCTCAGGGGCTCCACGGTGTTTTCCCCCAAGCAAGCTAGATTTCTCTGACACACCAAAAGGAGCAGTGATGCATTAGAGTTTGTCAAAATAATGATAAATTTGAGCATGCGAATCCTCTTCATGATGGAGGAATATATCCGCCAAGCGAACAGAATGCATAAGGAGGGCTCTTCTGTGGACCCCACAGCCAGTCAAGTTTTCAGGATCTCCACAATGAGTATGCATGGGAGAAATCTACAGTGGGTTCTTTAGAGACCCATTGTATGCAAATCTATCTCCTACATTTTCACTGTGGAGATCCTGAAAACTCGACAGGCATTGGGGTTCACAGGACACGTTGGGAAATGCTGGCATAAGGAGAAGGTTTATTCTCTTTTGAGATAATTGCATGCCAGAATTAAAGAACTCAAGAATGAGGAATCGAAAAGTTGCTTATGGTAGGAATTCCCTTTCATTTTGTTGTGGTTTTGCATTTGACTGGACCACAATGGAATTAAGGTATAAAAGGGGAAGTATGTAAGATGGGGAAATGCAGTTCTCTGAATGCCCAGCTGCTGCCGTCTCCTAGAAGTGCTATACTTCCCATACAGAAAGAGAATAATGACAGAGGGAAATCTCTAATTATATCATAGTTTCTGAAAAGCAAGGGTTCCCAGAAACATAGGATTCCTAATAAGATAAATGCTCACAGCATAATCATAGGCGGTACAGAAAGCCCAAAAAATACTTCAGTTGTCAAAACTAATGTTTCAATTTGCAAAGCAGATTACACATCAAATAGGAGATGACTGCTTTTATTTTGGTTTTTCATTAGGTTTGGGTTTATCTGCAGAATCGGAGGCTTTCGTATCTGCCTGTCTGTTCTATTAGCACTTTTTGCAGGAACGGGTGAAAGCTCTGATTGCACAGGCAGTGGGAAACTGTGGAAAGGGGGGCCAGGGCTGGCGTGGTGCACTCGTGGCAAGCCTTCAGCCTTGCATCTCCTAATCCCCATTAACCTTCAGGCCTCTAGGACCCTGCCATTTCGAGATAATATCAACCATCATGATCGCCCCAAAATCGCCTTCCCAGAATGATGCTTAAAAAGGCATTAGACTGTTTTCTTGTGAAATGTGAAGCTGAATTAAGTGCCACTTCTCCTGTCTCCCTAGAGGAGAGGGGAGGGACCGAGGGAGAAAGTAAGAGCAGTGCAGTCATTGGTTCCTGTCTGTGGAGGGTTAGAAGGAAGAGGAAGGCGTCTGGAGCAGCGGCAGCCTGATTTTCCTGGGGAGAGGAGAGCAGCAGCAGCAGGCACAGGGAGGATAAGACCACTGTGGATCATCTTAGAGGCTGCCCCCTCCATGGGTGTGTTACTCTAGGGAGCTGCCTAGTCTGCCTAATAGTTGTGCTAGCTCTGGATATGCCACCCCTTGCAATATGTATTCTCTGTTAACTCTTTATAACTCTGAAATCACTCTATTTTCTAACCTGGAATGACTGTGTTTGCTTCCCACACGCAGTCACTCATTGGTTCAGTTATGGGATTCTTTTCCCAAAGTCCTTTATCTTGTCCAACATCACCTCACTAGCACTGTTTCCTTTCTTCCTCAGTGCATGCTCTACAAGCTCCTCCCATTAGGTGAACTAGGCCGTCGCCTGGAGTGCCAGAGATAGGAGAGCGCTCATTGCTTCTACTGCAGTTTCTGGAGAGGGGTGGCAGCGGGCACCACCCTACCATAGGAACTCCAGGTGACCACCTAGTTTGCCTAATGGTAGCACCAGTCCTGGTTCAGCCATGTCTGCCCCAGTGCAAACAGGAAGTCTGCATCAGGGACAAAAGCAGGAACAACGTAGCAGTACTGGAGTATATGGTGAGCACTGCAGTGCTGTTTATAGGTTGTTGCCTCTACAGCTGGTCCAGGAGAAGTGTGGCAGTGGGGGCAAGATGGGAAGCAGGGGCCGGTAGGAATGAGGTTTACCTAGGGCTCCTCATATCCTTGCATTGGCCTATGTTCAGGTGCCAGTTTCACCGCAACTTGTACTTTATTCACAGTCATGGTTTTAGAGTTATGGCCCTCTCTGGTGGCTCATCAAATAGACAGTGTGTAGTATCCCCTGCTTCCTTCCAATAAGGATCGTCCTTTTTTTTTTTTTTGTGCACCCTTTCACAGGCCTCGTGGCTACCCCTCTCTCACTCAGGCTACAATCTTCCTTGCTTCGCTTTTGGTTATTTGGAGCTAGACTCCTACTTTTCTTTGGTATGGGTCTTAGCCAACACCCAACCCCCCCCCCCACACACACTAACACTGAAGCCCTGCCCTCCCAACTGTCAGCTTGGCAGAAAGAAACACTTTCCTTCCAAAACCTCAGTCCTTTATATGCTTTATAACCCCTGTAGCTCCTCTCCCAGAATTTCCATACAGGGAATCAGCTAGAAAATTCCTAGGCTCTCATACGTCACACCAGTGGACAAGTTCTTGGAGGAAAAGTTCATAAGCCATTATTAAAGAGGGTCAGAGAAATCTACTGCTTACCCCAGGATAAGCAATGTGGAATCTGTGTACCTTTTGGTAACCTGACAGGTACTTGTGTCCTGGATTGACCACTGTTGGAAAGAGGATACTGGGCTTGATGGACCTTGGTCTGACTCACTTATGGCATATCTTATGTTCTTAAGTGGTACCACTGAATGACCAGTACTAGCAAACATCTACCATCTTGATAGGGTACTTTGTGACTCCTGGGTCACATGATGAATCTGTGCATTTTATAGCAATATGAGTACAAAGAATACATCAACACAGTTTTTACCTGCTTTGGAGCAAGTGTAGATTTTGTGTGTCAGTATCATGCTGTTGGCAGTGGGGTTCTGTTCTGGCTGCCTCTTCTATAAGGGCATGTAGCTGTTTTTGTTGCTTTTATAAAACAGGCTTTAAATAGGTACCTTTTTGGACTCACATAGGCATTCTATTATAAAATCAGGTCCAAAAATAGCAATTTTGCTACTTAAGTGGGATGCCAGATTTTGTAAAACTACACATCCAAGGGAAGCCAATCATGGAATTGAGCTTGCAATTTTGAGGTGGTGTTTATCCTCATAGAGAGAAGCTCATTGACTCTCTCTCAACCTTTTCTCAAAAACCAGGTCCAAATAGGAAGTTAGCTGACCGTTATATACAACTCTAAACAGGTGTAAATGCTGACAGTGAAATGTTCCCAGGTGTTACCTGTATGGTCATTCTAAAATACTGCATGTGCATTGAAGGCCTACCCAAACTAACCCATAGCATCTCTCGCCTAAATCTGTGCATGCCACCTGCGTGTATAGTTTATATAAGTAGGGCCTTTCTTAAAATCACTTATACAGGCAGGCCAATTTACATGTTTAAATCGGTCTTTTACACATCTGACTTGGGTGTCCCTAAGTCCTTGGAAGAGGAGGTAAATTTTTCCTGAGATGCCCTTTCAGGAGTAGAACTGCCCTGGACGCATTAATAATTACACCTCTGGGAAATTTCTGGCTGAATCCATGTAAGAACTAGGAGTTCCCAAAGTCATAAAAGGCTATGTTTGTGAGGGAAAGGGTTTATGTCTATGCCTTGACCGCAGCTATTTCTTTCTGCCAAACTGATCAAGAGCAGAGGGTTCTGGAGTCTGTAGGGTCCCAGGCCTCCTAGGACAAATGAAATAGTGTGGAGGAGAGTGCTGCCCTAGCCTCATCTAAGATTGGTGGACTGAGAATCTGGAGGCTTTCCCTGGGACTTTTCCTGCCACCAACAGACAGCAAAGAGCCTCTAATCACCAGGCGCCTGAAAGCCATGGAAGGGAGGGAGACCCACTGGAGCTAACCCAGCAGGGGTCCAAGGTAAGAGACATCCTCCAAGAGCTATTGTGAGGATCAGAGCGAGACCGAGAAGAAGTGCCTGAGATTACCTGATGTTACTGCTGGAGGGGAAGAGTCTGGTGGATCAAGGACCCAAGGTACCACAGAAACTGTAATTAGGGGCCCATGTGTGCTGGAGTGAGTGGCATTACCCCTGGAAAAGGAGAAACAGAAGAGAGAGTCACCTCACTAGTTAAGTGAGATTATAAAAAACTGTTTTGAACTTTATTCTGAAGTATCAAATTGTGACCATATTGTAATTCACGTTCCCATCATTAACCTGGAGTTTTTTGTGCCTTGGTGTGTACTGTGGATCTGTTCTTAGGCTGGCGGAAGGGCAAAAGGAAAGTGTAGTGCAGAGCGCTGACACTTCAGTAGGTGTTTCATATCAGTGTCTCTTTTCCCACCTTTCAGACCCTATAGACAAGGTCAACGCAACGGCGTGGCAGGGGAATGCCAACTTTTGGGGGAGGGCACCAAAATGCTGACAAATAAAAAGAATGAGGTGATAAATAAAAAAGAAAAGAGAAGAAATGGCAAAAAGTGAAAGTAACATTAAAAACTAAGATGGTATCAAAAACAGCATTGTGGGTGTAGCCACGCGTCATCAGCTAATGAGGAAAGAGGGCACAGATTTTTAAGTGGCAGAGGGGTGCCAGAAACCCTAGCACCAGCCCTCTGTATAAAATACAAGAATTGTTCTGTAGCCCCACAAACCTGTCTTGCCCAACGGGATTCACTTCAGATCTGATTTCGCACATATAAATTGCATCTAACACCTCTCAAATTTCCTCCATGGTACGCAGCGGAAAGGGGTGGGCCGCAGGGGTCGTGGCCTCATCAATATTTTGCTCAACACAGCATCAGCAACTAGAAAGTTTGGGGGTGGGGCTGTAGATTGGTTGGTTTGGCCCCTTCAACCAAAAAGATGTTCTGCTGTCCCTGGCCTCCAATACTTAAATTACACAGGGTTCAAAATGTCACACTCCCTCAACGCTTATTACAATGATTTGCAAATAAACAATTCCATTGAATCATAAAAAATGATATCCTAATAATCTCCCAAAGAAGGAATACATATGCAATACATAAAAGGCCGATCTAGTCAGAAAGGGGGCATCCAAGTCAGGGCATTCATAATTTGCGCCTTACGCCTGGAACAAATTTCCTGAGTCTGTACGTCAGGTTTCATCCCTGCCCCTTTTCAAATCTCTGTTAAAGGCTCACCTCTTTGAGGCTGCTTTTGGATCCTGATTCCCTGTTTATTGTATCTCAATTCCCTTCTCTATTCTATCCTCATTTCCAACCTTTGTCTTGTCAAGTGCCCTCAATGAATCGAAGTGTGACCAAACTTTCTTCAGCCGCCAAAAAACGCCGAACAAGCAGCTGTTGAAAAGAGGAAAGCTTGCTCAGGATAGGCTGAAGAAAGTTTGGTCACTCTTCGATTCATTGAGGGCACTTGATACAGAAGCTGCAGAGCTTCGAAACGTGCACGTCGTGCGATGGACTAGATAAGTGGAGTGGAGGAGTGGCCTAGTGGTTGGGGCAAGGTACTTCAGGCCGGAAGGTCGGGGGTTCAAATCCCACTAGAGGACTGCAACCTTGGGCCGGAAGGACTGGGGTTTCTAGTCCCACAGGTGCTCCTTGTGGTCTTGGGCAAGCCACTTAACCCTCCATAGCCCATGTTCCCTGTAAAATAGTTATCTCCAAGTTATAATGCCCTGTTCAATGTAATTTCAGTTTGTTCAATGTAAACCGCACTGATACAGAATAGCGCGGTATATAAGAGAGAATGTAAATAAATAAATAAGTGTGCTCTTTATTTTAAGTTTGTTTGAATGCTTCAGATCAAGGTATGAGAACCTTTTAAAAGAATAAAAAAAAGGGGCATGTACTGCGTTTGAGGTTGAGAGTCTTCTCATCCTCTTGCGGTTTATACCCAACAAAAATAAGGTGAAACGTTGAGGGGAAGTTTTTACGGTATTATTTGATATTTTGAAACTAACCAGGCAGCAGCTGAATATCGCCACTGCATGGTTAGCTTCTGCACCGTGTGCGACTGTGCAGCAAACCCACATATGACACTGAATTGAATGCCCAGGGTTTAAACTTTGGTGGTGACGGCTATGTGCCTTAGAGGCGCATAGCCGTCACAACTCAATATCGGGCCCTACATGTCTAATTTTAAAATCATGCCCAGAACATGCTCCTTCCAAAACTGTGCATGGATAAATAAATAGTGCTGCCTCTGAAATTGTGGTTTTCTTTTACAAATATAATCCTCCTCAAATTGCTTCCGAAATGTCACAGCTAAACCAACATGGTGTAAAATAGCTGCATTCACTAAGGGGCATGTTTACTAAACAGCAGTGTTAATGTGAGATTTAGCTCGCAGTAAGCACACTATGCTAAAACTTAGCATGGGGCCTCGTGCTAAAAATCCCACACTAACTGGGTGCAATTGGGTAGGGAAGGGACGGGTTGGGGCAGAAGGTGGGCATTGATGATGCGTCACAGTTCGTGCAGGCATTATGGACATGCGCTAACTGCAAATATTGCCATTAGTGTAGGTACATTGAAAGCCACCTCGGTGGGTGGTGGTAAGCGCATCTGTGGGCCGGTCAGCATGGTGCCATGCATCTGCAATGCCCAAACAGCAGGGGGACGGACGCAGGCCTTCGTGCTAGATTCATGACCCAAATGTGTGCTACCAGCACAGTCTTTAGTAAGCCTGCCCCTAAAGCTTTCTCCTGCTCTGTGTCCATGAGAAAACATTGTAATGGCTCAAGATCTGATACAATTTTATTTCAGTGCAAAAGTTGTTCAAGATTTATCAGTTGAAGTAACACAGTATTTTCAGATGGAAAAATGCAGAAGATAATTAATTTTTGTGCTTGTATCAGAGCTAAGTCTGACACATCTTCCTCATGCTCAACAGTGCGACTATCCATTAGAACGATCTTTTTTTATGAGAAGCTTAATTCTCCCTCTTCTCCCAAGTTCCAAATATTTTGTGCCCAATTAGATCACAGGCAGGCACTAGCATCCCCCAACCCCACCCAGTCATACTGGACCAGTTCTCAGTTTATGCTACTATGCAAATTGCCTACTTACTGCAGTTTTGTCAGGACAGGGCAATCCATTTCTTGGTTTAATCCCACTATATAGACGGCCTTGTGATCTTGCTTTGGTCAGAGAAATTGCAATTATAAGGCTGTGCATGCAAAAGATCAGGATTAAAACAAACAGTCCTAAAGCACATGGGGAAAGCATTTGAAGCATAGTTCAGTGAATTCTTTACAGCCGCTCTGCACACGTGTGTATATCAACTGTACTGTCTCTGTGTGCCTCTTTGGTACGGAGTGGTTGTCGGGGTTCATTTAATGGGGAGGGTTAGTGGGGGAGGGTGAGAATACAGAATAAGGGGGAGGCAGTTTAACTGCTGTGTTCCACTGTATGTAAGTTTACATGCTGCAGAAATTGGAATTGCTTCTCCAATAGAAATGTACTGGGCCAATATTTTTGGGGAGGGGGGGGGGACGAAGTGAGGACCATCCTCAGCACAAAACTGAAACCTTACATTTAATATAAGCCAATAAAGGGGGAGGGGGAGACTATGGCCCATGGGCCAAAATAGACCAGGTCTGGGGCTGGATTTAGGCATAGGCGGTTGAGCACATGTATGGTGCCCTGTCAGATGTACTCGGGACTGAGTACCATTCCTCTAGATATATCTTAGTCCCCAGTTGTGTTGTCTGTTGACTAGATTGTAAGTTCTTATGAGCAGGGACAGTCTCATACATGTCTCTCTACAGCACAGTGTATGCCTTGTAGCACTAAAAATGATAGGAAGTAGTAGGAAGAGACGGCTAAGATTGTTGGTGCGATTGTTTTCAGGACCATACGTTTTAATGTGCAGAAGCCAGGAGGATTGCTGAAACGTCTGAAAAATGTTGCAGGTTTAGACTTCTATCTCCAGCTCTCCAGTCCTCCTCCCTTCTGTGTGAGTTAGCGTGTCCTGCCTGCTACCAGTGTAACTAGCAGCAGAGACTGTGGGTAGGATTCACCAACTTGAAGTCTGCTCTCGTACCTCTCTGGCTGTCTCTGACAACCTTACCATCAAAGGCCTGGCATTGCTTGTATAAACAGGTGTGTCTAGAGACAGAGTTCTGGTGTTTGCACATACACTTAACAAAATGCAAAGTATTCATCTACATCTTGCAGACATGAGGAGTTGCCTAGTGGTTAGAGCAACCGCCGAGTACTCAAGGGATATGGGTTTGATTCCCACTGGCACTCTTGTGACCTTAGGCAAGTGACTTAACCCTATATTACCTCAGGTACAAACTTAGTTTGTAAGCCTTTTGGGGACAGAAAAACACCTACCTACCTAACTGTAACTCGCCTTGAACGGCCATTGGAAAGGCATGAGCTAAATATAATAACCAAAAAATATGGGCCCGATATTGAATTGGGCAGGCTATGCGCCTCTACGGCACATAGCCCTGGCTGCCAACTCTTATCCCTGGATATGCAATGCTCCAGTGATGTCACTGAATATCCAGGATCACCGCACATGCCTCGGAGCCACCAAAGCTAACCCGGTAATGGCGAATTTGCACCACTACCTGGTTAGCTTCTGCGGATAAAACTAGGCCAGCTTTTGCTATGGCTAGTTTTACCCACTGATCGCTAACTAGGTAGCGGTGCAATATCGCACCAGTATCGCGACAGTTTCCGTCTTCACTCCACCCAAGAATGCCCCCAACCTACGCCAATGCTAACCGCATAGCATCAGGGCGTGTAGTAGGGTTAGAAGGGGGTATTCAGTGGCACTAACCGTGTTTAAGTGCCGTTGAATATCCCCATTTAAGGCATTTACACGGTTTACTGGGCTGTAAACCATATAAATGCCTATCGAATATTGGGCCCTATAGATATGTGCCTGTAACCACTGGTCACACACACAAATGCCACACAACAGGATCTATTTACCGACGTACACTAAAATTGCACATTAATGTGCATTGTTTGCATGTGGAATTGCAGCACATCTAGAGGGTAATTTTCTAAGGAGACGCCTACTTTACATCTGAAGGTAGGCACACGTGCACTTAGGTGCTATTTGATGAAAAATGTAGGCGTCTACTTTTCTTTTGAAAATGTTAGGATAAATTGAAAATGTGTGTGAAATGTAAGGTGTGATCACTTATACCAGCCCTAGAATGGGAGTAAATGCCTGTGCCTAGATTTCTAAAAAAAAAAACCCCACATGCAAATGTAGCATTTTATAATTTACATGTGTCACTTTGCGCTCCACCCACGCTTTGCCCAAACTCCACCCCTGTGCACAGCCATAGTGAAAGTACGCACCGTTGTTTATTTACAGAATGAAGTGCGCTTTTACACGTAACTGACTAAAATACCATCATTTGTGAGTGTTCTTGCCACCTAAATCGTGGCAGCTTTTTATTAAATTACCCTCATAAAGTGCTATTCACTAGATATTGGGCCTGATATTCAGCCAGCAGCAGTCAGCATGTATAAAGCGTCTGGCCGCTGCTGGCAAAAGAAAACCAGATATTCAGCATTGGAGGCAGGATATCCTCGAGCACTGAATATCTGCTTTCAGCACCAATCTCTGTTGCAATCCGGTGAATAGCAGTATCTGGATAGCAAAACCGAATAAAGTTAGGACAGCTATTGACATGTCCTAACTTTCGGCAGTTACCTGTAAAGTGACACATGGGCTAAAAATTGCTACTAAGTGGATAATAAGTGCTGGGACCGCCCCAGCCCCTCTGTAGGACGGTCCCACCGCTATTTGGATAGTACCAAAGCGGTCTGTGCAGATACTGAGCAGCACTGATTGCTTAGTGCCACTGAATACTGGGTCTGGTAAGATTTAGCCGGATAGCAGTTCCTACTAATTGGCGAAACCCTTTTGAATATCGGGCTCTTTGGTATTAAGTCTCCTATTTAGGAATGTGTGCTAAGTTTTTAATGCAAAAACCTTGCGATTAGTACACATCCCATGGGGAGGTGGGTGTTCTGCTAGTAGCGCAAATTTGCCATGATAAAACGTAGGAGAAAAATTTTAAGCTCTTTTGTGTGTAAAACTGTGCTTACAGAATTGCCCAGGGCTACATAAAAATATGATATTGCTGCATAGCAGGTAGAATTTATGCAGTATATGTGCAGGCTTTCTTATGGGTGGAAGTGGAGAGGAATTGCAAAGTGCATCTCTATATCGTATGTGTGCCATCTGCACCGGTCTCAGGAAAGGCGTAAATGCTGGGATAAGCTTATAAGGCACCTAGATGCATATGTTGCTTTTAGAAACGAGATACAATGTGTGCGCATTTACCGCTTAGATGCCCCGTTGTAAAATAACCCTCGAGTGAAGACCTAAGGCGTATGCTTACTAACAGTTAACGTGTTAATGGAAGTTGGTGTCTTAATGTTGCCAAGGCCCATAGAAATAAAAGCAGTGTGGCAGCACTTAACACACATTAACCTTTAGTGAACATGCCCCTGAGAATAAATCACATCAGCTGATGCATACAAATGCCTGCATATGCTTTCAACACAAAAAACTTTAAATATAAACCTGGCGTTGTAGTTAATGCAGCTATTAATTTATTTATTTAAGCAGTTTTCTATACTGCCTTATTGTTCAATCAAAACGGTTTACATTATGTAATCACTATAAACAGGTACTGGATACATTCCCCTCGAACCCAAAGGACTCACAATCTATGTATACCTGAGGCAACAGAGGGTTAAGTGGCTTGCCCAAGGCCACAAGGCGTGCCTATAGGACGAGAAACCCCAGTCCCTCCAGCCCGAGATTGCTGTCCCCAGGTGGGACTTGAACCCCATTCCCTCCAGCCTGAGATTGCTGTCCCCAGGTGGGACTTGAACCCCTGGCCCTCCGGCCTGAGGTATTGTGTCCTAATGCAAAACTTTAACTTGGATAGCGAGTGCTATAACTCAAGCCATGCTATATTTAAATGTGCCTCTTTACTTAAAAATTGAATTTTAGCAACTCATTGAAATAGTTTACCTATCGTTTTTGTATTTCTTTTTTTTTCTATTTAACTCATTCCTTTGCGATGGTAGTTCAAGGAGTGTTGCATTTGGGTACAGTGAGCATTTCCCTGTTCCTGAAGAGCTTACGTGTGTCCCCAAGGTGATGAAGGGTTAAGTGAGTTGCCCAAGTCCACAAAGCGCTTTAGTGAGCTATTCCTCCATTCTGCTCTAACCACTAGGTGGCTACTCCACTATTAAAGCGCATTACTGGAAAAAAGTGCAATGAGCTGTAATGGAAACCCACTGAAACATGTCAATGCCTCTTTAATGAAGCCCTAGTTTTGAAATGAATAGGGTGCATGTGAATCTAGTCAGGGTAGCTAACCCCCTGGGGGTTTACATTAACTTAAACTTGGAAAACTATCCTAGTTTTTCCCTATCTACAGGTTTCTTCTCACTAGGATTGTCCATTTGATAAGTGCTCAGCTGCCCTAGAATGATAAAGTTTAGTGTTCAGACGTCTGTTTGAAGTTGGATGCCCTGCCCTAAGTTATACCCTGCTTGCAGTACTGGGATATAATATGTAAGCTCTTTCAGACACTCGCTGTTTCCCTTAACTGGGTCGCCTCTTTACTGGAGACGCTCTCAGATGGCTGCATATGTCGTTCTTACATTCTGGCAGCCCTTGGGGCAAGCAGTATTCAGCCTTATTAAACCTCAGGTAGACGGCTCCCTCCCTTAAGCCCCAGATACTTAATTTTGGAAAGAGTTATTGAGTCCATGAAGATTCTTAAAGATTCTTAAGACTACCAGAATTTTATACTACTCTGTATTCTTTGCAGTTGGAGGCTAATGGGACACAAGTGGAACTGTGCAATTATCATCTGATTAGTACATCTTGTGCCTGCATTGATGCATTTATAAGGTGCTATGTCTGAACATTCTGAGGAAATATATTCAAAAGCAACAATAAAAAAATATTCTAACTCCAGACATAAAGTCACTAAAGGGAAACATAAGCCTTTTTAAATTGCTGAAATAAACATTTCATGCGCTGCATTGCAAATGACTTTTTTTAACAATATTTATTTCTGCAACAGTTCTCAACTTGTTACCAGTGGAAAAACTCGTTTTCTTCCTCAGCTGTTCCCAGTTTTGCGTTTATACTTTCGTAAATGGACATTTTTGCCCGGTCCTTAAACCTGTTTGTTTAGATCAATGTTGACATTTTGGTGTAGCTGTATATAGCACCTTATACTGGGTCGCCACATCCAATCTTTGCAAAACTCCATTACTTTTTAACATTGTAGCATAAAATGCAATTTGCACAGCTCATCAGTGGCTGCACATCTGGTAGAATGAAACGCCTGCACCAGCCAATCTAATTGGGAATTTGGCTGTGTAAGGTGGCTGAATTCAAAATATGAATTAGCCACCAAGGAGTTCTGCTTCAAAATAAGAGAATACAATCATATTACGGTCTTAATTGTGAATGATTTTAGGTAAGCTTATACCTATTGGCTTTTTGATTATTAAAGGGCATTTTTACTGAAACCCACTGTGCAGTTAATGTGTTTGCTAGTGTGTGGTACTCTTCAGCACAGGGGCCCGTAGTCACTGTTATAGCAAAGGCATGATAGCTACGGCTGGCTAAAATGTGCGTTAATTGCTTATTGTGCAATGGGGTGGGTAATGGGAGTGTTAGAAGCAGAGTATGGGCGTGCAGAACACATTGCAGTTAGCATGGGGGTACATATTGTGCATTCATTATTAACGTGCAATTAGCATGGGTGCACTCAATGATAAAAACATAAGATATGCCCTACTGGGTCAGACCAAAGGTCCATCAAGCCAACAGTACCCAATCCAGGTTACAAATACCTGTCAGGTTCCCAAAAAGGTACACAGATTCCATGCTACTTATCTCAAGGGTAAGCGGTGGATTTCTCCAGTCCACTTTAATAATAGTTAATGGACTTTTCCTCCAGGAACATGTCCAAATCTATGGGTGGTGTTAGGTGACACCTGCAATAATTGCAAATGTCAGTGCCACACGATAGGGAACAATTATGTGTGCTAACTGCAGGGCACACCTCCAACAACGCATGACTGTTGCGTATACCACACATTGTTTGCTCTCAGTGCACAGTCGGTGCAGACCCATGCAAGCGCTTTAGTAAAAAGGCCCCAAACCAAACTGATATTTATTTATTTATTTGGTTTTATATACCGTGCTATTTTAAATCAGTGCGGTTTACAATAGAACAACTCGATACATAAAACAAGTATAACACAATTATACATGGAACAGTTCAACAGAGTTTGACAATTAGAACAAAACAGTAGTCTTCCATAGCATGGCATACAGTATATAATTAATATACAAATTTATTACGAGAATTATTCTGTGGTATGAAATATAACAGTGCCAAGGATGATGATTACTCTTCCGCCATGCTTCTGCATCAGAATTGCCTATATTTGCAGACCTATACACTAAATATAATCTCTGCCCAGCGTTCGCATGAAAGATGGAATGTTCACTGAGGCTGCCGCTGCCTGTAGTGGAAACCAGAGCTCCCATAGCTGGCTCTCCATCAGTGTGTTGATGTCTATTTTTGCTTCAAGCTTTGTTTTTAAACTAAAACCAGGGCACTGAGATATGAAAAAGTCAAGGTCAATAAATAAGTTGTTGGCTGCTACCTTTTTAATTGGGCTAATTTGGTGCCTTTCTGATTAGTTCTCCACTGACCTGAGTAAGTTAGTGCAACAAATTAAAGCTACAAATTCAAACTATTAACTAAGGGCCCGATATTCAAAGGCATTTACATGGTTTGCAATCTGCATGTAAATGCTAATAAGTGGGATGTCCATGCCGCTGAATATCCATGGGTACCATCACTGCATGCCCCAAAACACATCAACTCCCTGTCTGGAAAACATAATCAATAGAGCACCCTCAACAAGGCCTGGAAGATCTGAAATTCAGAAGCTTCTAGTCACCCCCCCCTTCAAGAACAGGACTAAGCAAACAAGCAATGGAGCCTTCCAGAAACTATCAGATCAACTCAGTCGACTCAAGACCTTAAACTATTAAAAACATGTCTGTTTATTGAACACTTTGGTCCAAATGATATCACTTAACTACACACACCATAACCCCAACCACACTCTGTGAACATCTATAAATACCCATTTTGTTAGCTCCAAGTTTGTTTCTCTTATGTGTAATCACAAAATATTTGTGTGTGTTGTTCCATGTAAACCACTTTAGTATAAAGGTGGTATAAAAAATACCCAACCTGTTAAACAAATAAATTCTGGGGCGGCAAGGCCAGCCCAAGGGTTTCTGTGCCAAGCCATCCCCGCCGAGCTGTGCTGCTGCCCCCAATTCTGTCGAGGGGGGAGGCGGGCAGCAGCAGCATTTTAAAAGTGGCAGCTTTGTTGTCCATGGCAGGTCATATGCTTCGGCACACATGGCCTACTGTCCGACAGTAAGTTGCGTTGGAGGGGTATCAGAATCAGCAGGTCATGTGTGCTGAAGCACATGCTGCTTTGCTGCCTGCGATAGGTCAGTACGAAGCTGCCCATCTGGGTTGGCCACCCTAGGCGATTGCCTAGCTCACCTGCTGGGCAGGACGGCCCAGGGGGCTGACACCCAGGCAGTGGCAATAGTAAGGTTCAGCAAAGGCTGGCCTTACTTTTGCCACAGAAGCTAACCAGATAGCAGTTCAATATTGCTGCTGCCTGGTTAGCTTCTTGCCAATCTAGGCAACCTGGATGTTCAATGAATATCCAGGTTCAAAATTCAGTGGTGGTGGCTATCCATATTAGATCATCTAGCCGTCACCACTGAATATCGGGCCCTAATTTATTTATATGGATGTTTAGTTTTGCTTTAAAGAGCTAGCTGCACTGAAGACAGTGAATCAGTATAGAAGTCACGCTTAATATCAAGGACACCCAGACAAGAACATATTACCCCAGTACTAAAGGAACTACAATGGTGCCCATCCAAGTTCGGATACAATACAAAGCAACAATGAACACTTTCAAAAGTATACATAACCTAACCGCTGCCTGTCTACAAACTCTCATAATCATAATTCCCGAAGACAGACTAAGACAAGGCCAAACATCTAACCTCCTCAAAATCTCCAGGCAGAAAACAACCAGTACACAAGAAATAAGTCATCACACCTTCTCTATATACGGGCCTACACTGTGGAACTCACTTCCAACCAATCTCAGAGCAACTACTGACATAAAGGATTTCAGGAAGTAGCTAAAAACACATATATTCAAGAAATATTATGTGACTGACTCTCAAGATTCCTCACCCAAAACCAAAACCTACACACAAATCTAGATGTCTGAAATTCAAAAGCATGCTTTATATACTGACTAAATGTAAATAGTTATCAGATCACTGATCAGACAGTAGATATCTTACTGCCTATCAGTTAAAATGTAAATAGTAGTTGCAGTTACTCCAGTTACCTATACCTAGTTGTTGCAATATAGTAACATAGTAACTTAGTAAATGATGGCAGATAAAGACCAGTATGGTCCATCTACTCTGCCCAGCAATATGGCAGGAGTAGGTGCACCCCTTCCCATTTCTTTTAGGGAGTAGGTGCACCCCTACCCATGTCTTTGCTTAGTGGTTCACCCACTAGGAGCAGGTGCACCCCTCCCCATATCTTTGTTTCTTTGTCTGTTTAGTGGTGAACCCACCGCTCCTCCCCCCATCGCTCCATGTAGGACACCCCCTATTTGTTGAGAAATTAGATGGTTCCGTTTATTTTGATTTAATCTTGTTGCTGTAAAGTGATCCACTGTGTCGGTCCCAGGTCACTTTGAATTCCGTCACTGTGTTTGCCCCCACCACCTCCATCAGGAGGGCATTCCAAGCATCCACCACCCTTTCAGTAAAAAAGTATTTCCTGACGTTGCCTTTCAATTTACCACCTTGCATCTTCATGTCATGCCCTTTAGTTTTACAACTTCCCCGTCTCTGGAAGAGGTTTGTTTGTTCATTATTTCTCTTTAAGAATTTAAAGGTCTGAATCATATCTCACCTATCCCTCCTCTCCTCCAAAGTGTACGTGTAACTCTTGTTCTATTAGATGTAAACCGCCTTGATTCCACTGAAAGACGGTATATAAGAAATGTTAAATAAATAAACATTTAGTCATTTGCTATCTTGTTAGAGATTGCTGGATAAAGTTGTCCAGATGTCCAGATATTTTGAACAACCATTTAAAAAGATATCCATATAAGTCAGTTCTGCTGATTATGGCCAATTAAAGACATCTGTATACCTTTATCAAGAAATCTTAGAGATGTCTGGACTTCTTAGGCCAACTACAGTTGTGGTCAATGTTGTTGGCATCCTTGCATTTTAGGTATGTTGTGTACAATATCTTGATAAATAATTGGAAATATTCCAACTGTATGTCATCATAATATTTTAATAGTATGTTCAAAAGTATACAACACAAAAAAGATGTCTGTTCAACTTAGACGTAATAATTTCTGAAATAAAAACAAAATATGACCTGGACAGGACTAATGGCACCCTTCACTAATATTTAGTTGCACAACCTTTGGCAGTGACAGCCTCCAAGCGTTTCTTGCAGCCATCTGTAAGTTTCATACATCTGTCTGCTGGTAGTTTCTCCCACTCTTCAACAGTGATTTGTTCCAGCTCATGAATGTTTCCAGGATTTCCTTACCAATGGCAGATTTCAGTGTTTTCCAAAGGTTCTCGATTGAACTGAAATTGCTGGCCAGTTTAAAACAGTCCATTTTTTCCTTTTTAACTATTCTTTTGTGCTTTTGGATGTAAGTTTTGGGTCATTGTCCTGCTGGAGGACCCAGACCTAGCTTTCTGACACTAGGTAGCACACTTCACTCCAAAATACCTTGGTAGTCCTTTGACTTCTTGATTCCTTTAATACATTCCAGGCCTACAGTTCCTGAGGCAGCAAAATAGCCCCACAACATTATGGAACCTCCACCATATTTAACTGTAGAAAAGGGTGTTTTTGTGTTCCTTATAAGCTTCATTTCTTCGCCTGTAAATGGATCACTGGTCTGCATTGCCAAAGAGCTCAAGTATGGTTTCATCTGTCCACAGAACATTTTCTCAGAAGGACTGTGTTTTCTCAAGGTGGGTTTGGGCAAAGATCAGGTGTGCCTTTTGATGTTTTTCTTTGAGTAGTGGAGTCCCCCTTGGTCTTTGCCCATGAATTCCTTCTTTGTTTAGTGTGCGGCATATATTGCTGGTTGAAACCACCACTCCAGATTGCTTCAGGTCAGCCTTAAGCTCTTTGCATGGTGTACGTGGTGTTTTTCCAACAGTTTGCTTCTTGGATTAATTTTCCAATTTCTTGGATTAATTTTCCTCTTCCCCCCACATCCTGGGAGGTTCTTCACAGTTCTATGAGCAGCAGACTTCTTAATAACATTGCAAAATGTAGACACAGGAATCCCAAGGTCTTTAGAGATGGCCTTGTACCCCTTTGAAGTTTGGTGATAATGGTTTTTGTGACAGTCTCAGGCAGCTCTCTTGTCTTCACCATTGTGAAAATGGAACATGGAGTGAATGTTGTCATTTTAAGGATTAGAGACATCATTCATTGTTTGATTAAAGTCATGTGAATACTGACAATTGATTATAGGTGTGTCTAATTTTACTGCAATGGGAATATGGTTCTTCATTTCAAATTGATTTGAATTGTTTATAAGGATGCCAATAATCATGTCCTCATAAATATATCAACAGCAAACCGACTAAAGGTCCAAACTGAAGAAAATCCAATACAAAAAGTCTGACCAAATAAAACTAAACTAAACCCACTATCTAAATAGCCGTCACAAACTAAAGAATGACCAGTACATGCTAAAGTGATTATATATGGGGTTTTTTTGTTGGATTGTTTGTCATGAAAGGAAACCTTTCTCATGAACAAACCCTCCAATTTTTTCTATTTAAAAGGCATAAAGTACCCAATGCCCAAAGCAGCTGGTGAATAATGCATCACGTGTGACCCATACCCTTCACTTGTTCCAAAAGGATTCTGTGTATCGCTGCACCAATTGCTCAGTGGGCAAATCGAAATAGCTGTAGAGTATATATGCAAGTCAATGCAGTTTAAGACCACCACCGTTGCTGCTCTTGTGGTGGTAGACTCTGAACCAAATCATGCAGAGTTCAACCAAAATGTTGCCAAATTGAAGATCCATACATCCATGCCATGCGACACAGCACCGTGTTTTGAGCCCTTAAAGATTCAAGGCCCTTCCTCAAGTGAAATATATAACAAACTCCTCCAAGGGAATGCCTGGTCCAAAAGTGTTTGAAATTGGCAAGATAGGCGGGCCATTTTATATAGCGTCAGTCACGTGGATTGTGAATGTAAAAAGTCCTTATTTGTTAAAAATTTAACGAATTAACCTAAATCACATTGAATTAAACCAAATGAAATTAAATAAATCAAATTACATTGAAAGTTAAATAAAGTGAATTGTGTTAAGTTAAATTAAGTTAAATTTAAACTCCACCGGTCACTTTCCAGATTTAAACCACCAGGGGTCACCATGTGTAACTTGAAAATCCAGGACTGCTCTAGCAACTGCAAGCGGAATGTCTTAAAACTGCAAGCGATTGGCGCGGCGATATACGGAATCCTTTTGGAACAAGATAAGTGAAGGGTGTGGGTCTCGCATGATGCGTTATTCACTTGCTGCTTTGGGCATTGGGTACTTTCTGCCTTTTAAACAGAGAAAACTAAAGGGTTTTTTTTAATGAGAGAGATTTCCTTTCATGACAAACCATCCAACAAAATGTACTGGTCATTCTTTACTTTGTGACGGCTATTATAGATAGCGGGTTTAGTTAAGTTTTATTTGGTCGGACTTTTTTTTTCCCCTGGCAATGTCCCAATTTTTATATTTCGTACTATTCCTTTTTTAATTGGTCTTGTTTTATTTGATTCTTTTGTGTGTCAAATAGGTGTGCATATATAGTCCGAAGACATTTTATTGGATGCTTTTTTTAGGAGATATTGGACATTAAGGGGTTGAACTGCAAGGGTGCCAATAATGTTGACCACAACTGTATATCTGTGACTGGCTTATCTGGATAACTTTAACTGAATAGAGTCTGAATATCACCGTTATCGGGCTAAAATGTATACCTCTCTCCCTACCATGCCTCAGGTGACTCCTCTTCTTAAATGGATAGCTTATGGTGAGACAGCTTGTTATTTGGCCAAAAGTTATGCATTTAGAGCTTGGGAATTGTAAAAGCCAACATTTATCTGGTTAACTCCCAACAGTTAACTGGATAAATGCTTTTGAATATTAAAGCACTAGTTTTTCATATCAGTGCTTAGAGACTTGTAGTCGTGGATAGAACAGTGGGCTGAGAACTAAAGAATCTAGGGGATAAATTCCACTGATGTTCCTGTGACCTTTGGAAAGTCACTTCACGCTCCCTTGCCTTAGGTATACACCTAGACCATAAGTCCTCTGAGGACAGGGAAATACCTACTGTAGCAGAATATAACCTAACCTTGAGCTACCACTGAAAAGGCATGATCCAAGTAAATATAATAATTGTAAAGCAAGTCGGAAAAGCTAACTGGGGCAGTAAACCTGCAGGGGAATTCTGTTTTTAGCTTCAGAACTGCGTGCTCTGTCAGGAGGAAACAGATGTACCCATTTGAGGTGAGGACATCCAGGTACATGGCGAGGGTATTTCCTAATAGTAGTACAGGGCTATAGATCAGTCATATGTCCATCAGACAGGCTTCAACCAAGCTGGCTTTCCACTTTTAATGCCTCACAGTCTCTTCCGCTTGTGATTTCTTTTCTGTGGTACCTATCGATGGTAGCTAGATTCGTAGATATGTGAAAGGTGGTTGAGGAGGAATATTTTTTGGACAGCCAAGTTCACACCAGGGACAGGTCAGGGATCACAAGTGCAAGTGTTGGGCATTTTCAAAGAACTGAGCTAAAAATGACATCTAAAATTAACATTGGGTTCATTTTAAAATGGGCAGTAAGGCTGCAAAATACAACGAGACTGATACTGGGTGGCAAAGTCCACCGTATAGCTTTATGTTCAAGTACCCAAAGGCCATATACCGAGGAAAGACAGTTTAAGCCAACATGCAATAAACAAATGGTCCATAACACCAAGAATGAACAAGGTGCCCCCTGCCCTCTTCCGCTCCCCTCTCTTGCTACCACATTACTTTAAACAGAGACATGTATTCATGCGGGGAGTGGTTGTATAAAGCTTTATCTGCTTGTAAAGCCCGTGTCACATACCGAAAAGGACTTTTATAACATTGCATGACCCCGTATGCACATAACAGGTATACGCATGGGATCTGTGTGTAGACATTCCCCAGGATGTGGTTTGGGTGGAGTGGAGGTGGAATTGCGATGTATTTTATAAAATGTATATGTATGCATGGGGGGGGGGGGGTCATTTTAGAAGCATATTCATGCTTTGGACATCCGAAAATGGGTTTAGTGCTGTCCAAAGCACAGAGACACTCTCCAGAGTCATTTTAGAAGCCGGCTGTGGGGATGTCTCCAGCATGTGCGACTGGGGCATTGCCGGAAACCTGGAAGCACAGCTAGGGCGTTCCCAGGGACCAGGATGTCCCTGCCTGATCACAAACATCATGGATGTCTGGCCAGCGTCACGTGTAACCTTAGACCTGCTCCAAGGCACAAATAGTGATGAACAAGCTTCTGAAAAGTGCTTTTTTTTTTTTAGCTGAAAAACATCCAGAGGGTGTAGAGAAGAAAGCACTCTATCATCCCCAGTACTCAGCACAATTTCAACTACAACAGCAGCGAGATTTGAGGTCTGACTGCCCTGTTCCTAACCCACTAATCTTACCATTATGATATCCTAGACGTCTGGGTTCTGAAATATGGTTCTGGGTATGTCTAAGTAGACACCCCTGCAGACATCCCTGTCCGGCATATCCATGTTTGTGAGATCACGTCTGCACCTGGAAGGGCCTGCATTTTTTTCAGCCATTCTGGTTTAGATGGATCTTCTGAAATTCCCCTCATGAAGCGTACTCATCCAGGTTTACACCTTCTTCAGAGCAGTCCAAAGTGCACTGCTATCTGGACTGAATCTGCGATCTTATTTTATACAGGCAGCCACGCGAAAGGCGGTACATCAAGATTTTAATAAACATAAACACATAAGTGCCCATGTTACTTTTATAAACAGGTTTAAAATGGATGCCTCTTTGGATCCGGTTATAAAATCAAGCCGCTAAAGCGCTGTGGGTTTTCAACAGCGGAAAATGCGTAAGTATTGCTGCTCAAAATTCAGGTGCCTGTGTGTTTAGCCATTGCCTATGTTCAGTGGCCATAGTTTGATGCTAAATGGATCACTTTTCACCCGTCATCACTCATCTGAAAACACACCTCTATTTTTAAAACATGTAACTTTGGCTGTTTAACAGTTGGAATCATCAGTTTCTAATGTACATCTGACCTGTTCTGTGTTTCTTTAAAGCGCTTATGCAGTCAGCAGCACTATTGAATTCATAAGTGCTTTTGGTATCGATCCCTATGATGTAACTAACGATGTACAGGAGCCTCTATAGGTTACATCAAGATGGGGCTTCCTACGAGCCTGCGGTCCCCACAGTCTGTCAGCTTTACAGAACCTCTGCAGTGAATATGTGTGAATTATATCCGCACACAGTGCGTCACCGAGGAATGTATATTTATCTTGGGCATATTCACTGTGGATGTCCTGAAAACCTGGCTGACTTTGGGATCCCCATTTTGTTGGCTTCTTTTGTAACCCTTTGATAGGTGGGTTCTAATCTCTGCCTGGATTACTGAGCTCGTTAGTCTCAATGGAGAAGTTGTTGTGGTGGACTGACTGAAGAGGAATTTCTTATTGCCATGAGCTGATTAGAGCCCTCAGGATTGCAAATGCTACACTGGGCTTCAGAGGTAAAGTAGATCACTGTGGCAGATGGGATATGAGGCATTTCTGTCTCTGAATAGGAAATACTCTTAATCAAACGGACAGACTACAGTTTCGATGGTGATTCCATAAGGTCTGTTTATTTCCAGGAGTTAAAGATAAGACAGGGCCCCAATCCACAAGGAAGTTCAACAGTGAGTGAACATTACATCTCTCATCTCAGTTAACGAGAGCATGGCGTGCAGAGGGCTTTCAGCATTTATTCTCCTGGAAAACTAGTGTAAGGATGAGATCGAAAGCTTGAACCTTGCTATAGCTGTGTTCAGGACCGTACCTAGCCCTGTGCGAGCGGTGCGGCCGCACAGGGCGCAATGACTTAAGGGGCACATTTCGGCTGTCTGCCGTTGCCTGCCGCCATCGCTTTTTCTTCTCTCAGTGGCGGCAGGCAACGGCAGAAACCCGAAATGCACCCCTTAAGTCTTCACATGACACTCTAAGCAGATCTGGACTCTCCCTCCTCTGACGCGACATCAGAGCAAGGAGGGACAGATCTGCTTAGAGTACTGGCGACTTACACAGCGTGCGCGCCTCTTCTCTCCGACTGCGGGGGAGGGTGGTGCACACCCGTTGTGCAAGTTGCACAGTGCTCGATTCAACCTCTGTACGGCCCTGGCTGTGTTCCTCCTTTGATTTACTCTCACAGAAAAACATCCTATGCCGTCTAGAAGATTACATTTGGGATCTCACAAGCTAATGAGCAAGAGCTAGAAGGAATATGTGCCCCTGAAAAAACGCAGGAAAAATAACACTTCCATACATGCTGTTTCAGTTTTGGCAACTTGTCAAAAAATGATTTTGTGTTGGAAAAGCAGGTAAAGGAAGACATCTGGAGCTAGCCGTGCTTATTGTGCAGCTTAACAAATTAGATAAGTGACCTGTCAACCCACCTTTTCAGGCTGCTTTACATTTTTCCTTGGGCTATAGTTGATAATCAACACTGAGTCCTAGACTGGGAGTTCATTTCTCTGTTATTGCATAGGACTGGAGTAGATATCCTATACCAATTTGCCCTAAAGACAAAACTGAGCATTAAGTTATATATGACTGGAATTCTTTAGATCTTTACAGACTCCAACATCGTATGTCATAATACTAAATGAATATCCTCAATTTAATTTCTCCTATAACCACTTTAATTCTTCTCATTCATGGCCGTGATATTTGTTTTAGCACAAAGTCTCTGTTTCATGACCTAGATCCTGAACTGCCAGGAACAGGAGCTATCCATTATGGTCTCCCTTCAATCCTAAGCACATCTGGTATGGGCTACACAGAGCATGATGATGATTCTGTGAGAAAAAAGCTTTTTGAATTTCTTGTAAGCTTAAAGACCTGGAGGAGAGGCAGTTCACATGCAAGAATTCACATGCAAGAGTGATCCCATGAACACTCCCCCACAACCATAATAAGGTAGGCTGCAGTGCAGAGTCTTGTGACTTTTTGTGACAGAAGAGTGGAGCTTTAAGCAGGAAGCTTCTCAGGAGATCCATTTTAATGTATTTAGGGCCACATAGGTGAGAAGAACTACTTAGTTCATCTCGGATCACTAGAAATGGGTGTCACGTTGGGCACAAGTATTCAACCTCGCCAAAGAATTTGAGTGGAAACCACTGCTTCCCCCTTCCTCAGATAAACAGATAACAACACTTTATTGAGGTGTAGCTGTCATTTTGTGTAAACAGGCCCTCCCAGCCTTTATTGCATACCCAATTTTTGCAAAATTCTGCATTGTATGATTTTGCATTGCAGTAGTTTAAAACATCACTGATAGTGAACTATGCACAATAATTTACTATTGCAAGGGGCACTTTTGTGAAGTCACTTTGTGTGGGGAAAAATGTGGAAAATAACCAAAACTTTTACCTTTCTGTATGTCTCTAGGTGTTCGGTGCACGTTTCCTCCTGAAGCAAACTTCACTTTGGTACTTAAAGGGTAATTTTCAAAACAATTTCCAGGGGTCAAACAGTGACTTGGACTTTTATAAAATTGCTTACCTGATAGATGTTCATACAGCCTATACGTGTGCAACTATCCAGACTAAGCAGAGATATTCCCAAAGAAGGGATGGAGAGGGCTTTGCAATTTATTTATTTATTTATTTATTTAAACAGGTTTTATATCCCGCTTTTTCCTTCAATCACAGCGGTCACACTACAATACAATACAGGTTATACAGAGGTGAGGGAAACATGTACCACTCTTCGTTACATCAGAGCAGTAGCAAATGGGATTATATAACTCAGGGAATACAGTACATACAGAGCACGTTCAAGACATAACTACACAGAATACAGTGCAGTACATACACAGTACATTCATGGCATAACTACACAGTATATGTTAGAGCATGGGTTATGAATGCAGAATGCTACCCTGGAAGCTCTGGATTTCAACTTCCTACCTAAATTTTGGTTTCCAGAACCACCTCCTCACACTTTCCTATGACATTGGTACCAAGACAGCAGGTTCCTCTTCAGCACTATCTAAAATCTTGTCTAGGTGGCGCATGAGGTCTGCTACCCTCGAACCAGGCAGGCATGTTACCTGGTGATCTTCACATCCACCAGCCACCCAGCTATCTACATGCCTAATGATTGAATTTCCAACTTTAACAGTCATCCTAATCCTTCCCTCATGGGCACATGTCCCTGGAGAAAACTCCTCGGTGCGAGAGGGTTTTATATCATCTGGAGGACAGATCCTAGGTACAGGATCACTTTCTGTCACTCCAAGGTGTAATGCTCTTCTTTCATGTGACCTCTCCTCCACAGCAAAAAAGAGGCTGCCGGACTGGATTTGGGACTTCAGTACTACATCCTGTAAGTCTCATCTATATATCTCTGCCTTCCTTAGCTCCTCCAAATCTGCTACTCGAGCACAGATCAGACTTGTTCCCTGAGATCAAATAGATCCTTGGACCTGGTGCAAGGCTCCTCACCAAATAGGAAAAAATAGTACAAGTGACACTCAATGCAGAAGGTTGTATATCCCCCTATCTCGCTGCTGGACTGCTGCCTGCATCTTAGTTTTAAGGCTTTGTTAAGATATTTAAGTTGCTTCTTTACTTAAACTTGCTAATAATATTTGTACAAAGACAAGTATACCTAATAGGTTTAAGGGACTTTGTTCATGTCAGGATTAACTTCAGGGCCTTTATTAAGCTATACCTGATGAGAATAACCAGCTACACCTGAAAGTGAATTTGACTTTTGTCCCTGTAAGAGCCTATAAGTCTAAGATTATGCCTGGAGTGGGTGGGAGTTGGCGTGGGAGGGAGGGAAAGAAACACTTAATAGAAGCTGTTGTTAAACAGCGCCTTGTGTGACTTTAGAAAACACAGAACTTTAAAAAGACAGAGATTTTATCAGTTTAAACCCAGAGTTCCCTTTAACCCAAGAGTCTGAGAAATTACAAGCAGGTAAATACTTATAATTGCAGAATCCTTCCCAGTAAGAGCAGTTTTCTCAGTAGTTCTGCAGTAGTCCCCCTTCAGCATCTGCTGTTGAAGACAACCCACCACCCAAAACTAACCCCCTCAACATGCTTCCAACCCTAACTCTCTTGCACCCCCTAGCCCACCTCCCACAGTCATACCTAGGGCTTCCTGATGGTCTTAGTGGACAAATGGGTAGGAATGGTCCCTTCTCCACTCCTGCTCCAATTCTGGTATTTCTCATAATTGCACCAGTAACCCCTAGAAGTAGTCTCACAGTACTACCAGTAACCCCAAATGGAAAAGTTAAGGTTCAGTAAGTGAAAGCCAGTTCTTAGTTAAAGCAGAAGCATTTCAAAGGTATGTTTTTTGCAGATAATGTACAGATGCTATTAATTGGGAAGATGAAGTCACATCAGTTGTTAATGGCCAATGCACCTATTCTGCAGCCAGTTTCCAAAATAATTTATCCAGTTAAACTGTACTGGTTGAAAACTGCCCTCCTCAGCCTGGCACACTCCGTTTTTTCAGTTTGTGATGCAGTGTTCCAAGAGCTGTTGGGCTTAGAAGGATTAGGAGAGGAAAACAGAGCATATTTTGAAATGTACTTGCACTATTTAACTCTCTCCAGCTGGCATAAACTGAGTAAGAGTTATTAACATGTATAGCTTACACCTGCACTCAAAAAGAAATAAATAAATTTCACCAATACTTCTGAAAATTCAACTGTATGCAGAAACATTAGCCTATAGGGATGCACACTTTAATCGACTTAGAGTCCTTTAATTCATCAGTCCATGCATGAAAAATTAACTTACTTTATACTAAATATTCCATATTAAAATAACAAGACCTGAAAATGGGGAGAAAGTTGTGATAAAAGGAAAACACATTTTCTTGCCTGTGCACTGTTCTATTAACCTAGCCAATTTATGCTTGGGGATACTTACAGGCTGATGCAGAAAGCTGGCGCTGAAGTCAGTCTACCAGTTTTTTACACCTGTTTGCAGCACACCGATAGTGCACGACTTCGGCGCAGGCATGCAAACAGAAGCTAGCTTGCAAATTAGCTGCGCTTTAAACCATACACATGCAAAAGAGCCACCTGTTAAACTGGCTGCAATATGGCAACATTAAACTGGGAGAGCAAGCCGAACACATGTGCACAAGAAGTCGGCGCTAGTTTGGCATGCTCTCCCAGAGAAACAGGCACCACATGGCTAATTTGCATATCGGTCCCGACAGTATTTTGATGGCATCGGGGACAATTGCACCATCGGGGAAAAGCCCCTGATGCCATCAAAATACTCTTGGAGGCTGCTGCCCAATAGAAAGTGACTCCCTGGTAGTCTAGCGGCCTGATTTCCCCCCACCCCCCTGACAGTGTTTTGAGGGCATTAGGGCGATCACTGCATCGGGATCAAATAGGACCATACCTAGCCCTGTGCGAGCGGTGCTGCCGCACAGGGCGCAAAGGCTTAAGGGGCGCATTTCAGCTGTCTGCCATTGCCTGCTGCCGCCACCTTTTCTTCTCTCAGTGGCAGCAGGCAATGGCAGACAGCTGAAATGCGCCCCTTAAGCCTTCTCACGGCATGCTAAGCAGGTCTGGTCCCTCCCTCCTCTGACATGGTGTCAGAGCAAGGAGGGACAGATCTGCTTAGCGCGCCAGCGACTTGCAAATTGGGCGTGCCTCCTCTCTCCCACCACCATCCAGAAAGTGACTGGATGGGGGGGGCGTGCGCACCCGATGTGCAAGTCACACAGGGCACGATTCATGCTTGGTAAGGCCCTGCCATCAAAATACTGTCGGGGCATGCGCTAGAGGTTTAAGCCACCTCAGACCCAAGCATAGAGATATTGGCACTAAAGCTGGTTGCGAAATCCTCTACACATGTCTCTGTATCAGGTGCAGCCATTATTTGCATACCAGTTTACTATATGCAGCTCATTTGCCTACATTTAAATACTCTTGGCGTTAATTGTATGCTAGTTTTTCTGTTGCTGTTTAAGTGCACGTCCGACTCATTTCTGCATTTGGCGATGGCTTCAACATGTTAGTGTGCTTAAACATGCCGTTTTCTGTGCTTAAAGGCCACGCTAATTTTCTGCATTGGCCTGTTAGTTTGCCGATGACCCTTTGCCTTAAGGAGGGACAGCATGGGGGAAGGGACCTTTAACTGCTCGCAAGAACTGTGCAGGCTTCTGTAGATCTTGTGAGGGCAAGAACACTAGGTATAAGTTGCCACTTTCCTCCTTTAAATGGCTTGAAAACCCCCTGATTTTTCACATACTAGCTCCAAAGAAATCCATGAGAATTGGAGAGATGAAAATCTATGATACTTGTTAAGAAGTGTGTGTGTGTAATTTTTCATCCAAATATCATCCTGCTGTGAAAGTGAACTTATAGGGCATAGAAAGCTGATGTGGATATAAGCCCTACCCTTCTGTCAGCTGGGGTCAGAGGAAGATTGGGGTTTGGGGTTTGGGGTGGGAGAATTTGCTGACCTAATGGGCCTATATGTGTGCCCTAATATTATTCAAACTTGTACTTCTCATAATTAAAAAAAAAAAATGAAGTGGAAATAATGTCTTACAAGAAAGAGATCCATTATGGAGCACACAAAATAACGTGCTATTGCAAACTTTGCTTATACAGCCATGTAAATCATTTAGGCTAAACCTTAAGTTCCCATTTTTTTTTCAACACCAGAAAAAGAAAGGAGGAACACTTCCCCCTACAATATTCCACGTAACATCAATGTAAAATCCACCTCTAAAGATATGAAACAAGAGAGAGAGGAAATCAATGGTGTGCACTCACCACAAGAGGAACGTGATGCCATGCATGGCTTTGGCCTGCAGCATAATTCCTGTTTTTCTGAGAAGCCAGTGGACGCTTCTTGTGAATGTGCTTGGTCTGGTCGGACCAGGCTGTTTATATGATTCTGCAGAAACAGATGTATTCTCCTATATAATTGGGCAGCTCTGCTAAACAACTCCAGAGATCGGCTGTGAGCTCTAAAAGGGAAGTTCCTGCTGAACAAAGTCCATTCATTTATTACTTAAAACATGAATTGAATTCACACGTTCCAAGGTCTTTACCATCCAGGAAGAGCTAAAACTGAGCCCAGTGCACTGGAAAATGGAGCAAAGTTCACAGCACAGCAGTGGGAAATAGAGCAGAACTCTGCACTGCGTTGGGGAGTGGAGCAGAGCTCTCCGTATTGCATAACTGTGCAGCCTCTCTAGAAGGCCAGTTTTACATCAGGAAAGTTATCCTGGGCCACTTCAGACCCGCTACTTTTGTTTTGGTGACATTTTGTGGGTTTATTTGCTTTGTCGTAATACTTTCTAAGTTATATAAATTGTTGACTATTTGGCATAATGGTTATTTTTATTTATTTATTTTATTATTTACATTCTCTTATATACCGCGCTATTCTGCATCAGTGCGGTTAAAGCGGTAACACGCCATAGCATAGTTGGGCAAAGTTCTTCTGCCAAGACCTGGCATTGGATTTACTGTCTTGCCGCACGTCACCTGGAGAGAGTGATAGCATTACATTAATTCACTGGATTCTACTTCACAATGCACTGCAGCAAGTTCTGCCCCCCTCCCTGACCCAGTGTGCTCGGTTTCAGTTCCTTTGTGCAGTGCAGTTCAGCAAGATTGATGTCCTTTCCTCAGCCAGTGTGGAGACCTGTGCTCCATTTCCCAATGAGCGCAGTGGATTCTGCTCCAAGTCCTGCTGCACTACAAACGACCATCCTTCATGCCCTGCTGCACTGGACCCAGCTTGGTTCTGCTCCTCAGTATTGTTTGGCTGCACTTCGGATGCAGTGAGGTGAACTTGGCTGCACTTCAAAGTGCAGTGCGAGAAACCGCTCTACTTGTTGTTTTGGGGTTTTTTTTGTTTTACTTTTTTATTTATTGCTATTTTCAACATGCATAATCAAAGATTGTACAAGAAAAGCACAGCATAAACATAAAAACAAAAGGAATATACAAAAATGTTGGAGGAAAATAATTGTGCTCCTCACTAAACATAAAGGAAGAGGAAGCAAAGCCAAGACCTGAAGCATGGTATAACATAGGAAAAATGAAATTAAGGGGACTGTACTTGAATACCTCATGCCCCTTGTGAATACCCACATACAGCTGCCATTAATTTCAATTACAGCTAAACCTCTTCACAGTAACATGCTTCAACCTCTGGAATCTATAGGAAGTTCCAACTTTTTAGCATCCAATAGAAACCTTAATTACTAAGGCTCCAAAACCCATATTTCACATTAGAAATAACAACTAGACATCTCATCCACAGGGATATCTTAAAAGGAAATAACCCCCAAGAGCTAAAACCTCTTGGTGGAATTTAAGAAACTTTTTCTGCCTGTCCTCCTCCTCATGACATAGGTCATGATATAGCCAAACCTTTGAGCCTAGAAAGCCATAACACATGGTCACGGTCTTGGGGGAAAACAAAAGCCACCAACAGAGTTTGTCTGCAATGATCTTCAGCAATAGTCTGGATAGTTATCTGGAGAATTCTATCTGCTGATATTCCATCTTTTTGTCCAGAGACAGCTTTCGACTTTTCCTTTAGTGGAGCAATATAATAAGCTCTAGGTAATGGAAGAAAGGCTGATTGTGGAATAGCTAAAACTTCCTTCATATATTTTTGAAACACATCCACAGGGGATACAGTTGAGATATTTGGAAAATTCAGAGCTCTCAGATTCAAGATCCGGTCTCCATTGTCAAAGTTTTCCACTCTTCGATGTAATATAAACTTATCCACGACAAGCTCACCCTGCACCCTTTGTACATGCATAGTCTTCCTCCAGCTTCTCCAGCCTGCCTTCAAAAACTTTAGTATCCCTCAACTGAGTGGCTTTCCCTTCTGAAAGTCAAAGATAATGGTATTAATCAGAAGTGATGACTTATTCAGAGAGACATGCTGCGGTTTCTTCAAGATGGAAAAAAAAGCCTGTTCCTTTATAATAGGCCCAGCTACAGACATTTCACAGGTAGCTATCCTAGTTTTACCCTCTAATAAGATGAAATTTGAGGGGTAAGTTATCTTAGGTCCTTGCAACACGTCTGAGTCTGCAATTCACAAAACCATGGCATCAAGCTGGAGCTTGCAGTCTTTCTGAATCACCTTCTGGTCAGTCAACATCCTCGCTGAGACGGGGAGTATCTTTTCCAGGTCCCTAAGCCTCTAGCTCATCAGGCCAGGAGAGCCAAATACAGCAGCAGAGGGAGCTTCAGGTTCACATGGACACAAAGATACCACTTCAGTCAAGGGGTTCACTGCTCCTACTGAATTGCCAGCGGCCTCAAGGGTGAGTTAGGAAGCTGTCACAGTGTTTCCTCCTAAATAGTTGTTTGACAGAGTTGGGGACCTGGGCACAAATTGTGAAGGCTCCAGTCACACTGTCCCCTTCTGTTTGCCAGATCATTTACCCATAACAGCAATCTTACCACGAGCGCCAGCCCGGAGCTCGAGGCAACATGCCTTCTTATGCGGTGCCATCTTGCTTCCCCCCCCCAACGCTGCTCTATTTCTAGGTATAGGGTGGCATGCTTAGCTCTCTTTCCCTGTGATACTGCATCCCTAAATTTCAATCATCTTAATAGGAAGAGTTAGGCATTTGCTAAAGCAGGCCATTAGACAGGCCCTCGATTACTTTTTGCAAACCATGATATTCATGAAACTCGCTCCTAAGCCAGATATGTGGAGTACGGTCTCGGTTTCTGAAATTTACTGCTAATGCTCGCCATAGTACTTGAATCGTGCCAAAGAGTCTTGCCTCCTGGAGTTCCTCGGATGTAACACGCAGAAGAAATTTATCAAGGTGCGCTTGAAAATTCCTTTTAATCAAGCCTGTAGCACCCATTACGATGGGAACAATTTCTGTACCTTTCTGCCACGTTTTCTTGGTCTCTGACGTCTCTGCCTCCTTTCGATACCCATACTACTATTACTACTACTACGAATCATTTCTATAGCGCTACAAGATGTATGCAGCGCTGTACAGAGACACGTAAGACAGAGAGAATTATTTGGCACTGAAGTCTCTATTATCAGTTATTTTCAAGTTGTTCTCTTTCACCACAGTGTCAGTCTTGTGGCTTCCAACTTTTTATCAGTTGCAATGGGGGTGTTACAGGTGATCATAACCTCTTCGTTTTCCACATTTTTCTTAGCATCATGATCCCAGTGCTTTTCCAGTACCAGCAATGTTACATTGTTTGCAAGTTTCCAATGGATGAGGCATGCCACCTTCTTATGCCATTCTGTACAGAGATTTTCTCCTGTCAGAACTTTGCAGCCAGCTACGAGATGAGTAAGTGTTTCCAGCTGCTCCTTACATAATCTGCATATGTCAGTTTTTCCCGTTTCGGTTTTTTTTCTGTTTGCTCTGAATCATCTCGTCTGTAATCCACTGTCCTGGGCCTCTAGTAACAATCCCTCATCTTAGGTTGAGGAGTGGCTGGTGATTGTTTTGTTTTATTATGGTTGTAACTATTTAGCAGAGTGTAAGCATCGATTTGTGCAGGATGATCTAACAGCAAATTCTAATTTACAGGCCATTGCAGAGCAGATTAACAAAGAGCGCCGTTACATCTCACATGCTTTTTAAAAAACCCGACTGCTGATGGCAGGCCCCATGCTGCGCTCAACTTTCTTCTGAGCAGATGTCATGATGATCGGTGTCATGTGCAGCCCAAGCCCCGGTGCTTAATTTCTTCAAAGGTGGTAACATGCCGAGTGACTGTTCTGACTTGCTGCTATCGCTGCTGCGCTTAGTTGAACTTCTGCACTTGTCCTGGCTGAAGGGATGCTAGGGACTGGCCTCATCTTAAATTACAATTTTAGAAGTTTATTCTCAATGGGGCAAGATCAAAGGATATCTGCTATATTTCTGGCAAAGAAAAGTTAACTTTTTTTTAAAGTCACAAAATAGTTTTCTTTTTAATTATTATTTTTATTTAGTTCACACGTATTCTGGCCGAAAGGTTTAGCATAGCTAATTTTGGCTTGCCATGAAGAAATATCTCCTTAGCATATCCTGCTCTACCTTTTGGCACTGCAGTGAAATAGCATAGCCGTGAGGAACTGGCCTGAGGTCGGGCGCTGAGCAGAGAGCACAAACAGCAGGAATTCACAACGAGAAGTGAAAGGATATGGCAGACAGCACTGCAGCTCATGAGGGCAGACCCGGCCACAGGCTCGTCACTTGTCGACTGTGTTCCCATGGAGAAAGTGGCTAGTTATGACGTGAAGATCATGTGAGATTTCGCTGTACAGAGAGGAAGACTGGGGATGGAAACTCAGAACTGGGGAAAGGGCTTTTTTTTCTATGATTTCTGCACCTTGTCTTAGAAAAAAGTGAACTAGATGCAGCTTGGCCCAATGTGTCCAGTTCAAACTTAGGCATGCTTAGGTGGTCACCTAGGGCGATGGCAAAGCTTCTGAGGGTGGCAAAGACCAGCAGCAGTTAAAGTAAATTGGTATTTGCTGACAGCCGTACATGGGCTCAAAGAGTCATCAGCGTATTCGTTTATCTTCTTTTTAGGAAGAAAAAAGACTAACTTAGCTTTAGCAGGTTTAGCTATGGCCTTAGGCTGAATATCGCTTTGGAAGGTGAGCTAAAACGCTAACAGGGCAACCTGGATAGTCAGCGTTGGTGGTGAAATATGACCTGGCATTGAATATCCAGGCTAAATTTAAGGTGGTGATGGCCTGCTCCGTAGAATACGCCCCCCTCCCCCACCACTGTAATTTGTTTTTATTTGAACAATACTGGAGAAGGAAATGCCTTGTTTTATAAGAACATAAGTACTGCCATACTGGGTCAGAACAAAGGTCGATCATACCCAGAATCGTGTACCCAGCAGTGGCAAATCTAGGTTAGAAAATATCTGGCAGCATCCCGAAACGTAGCAAGATTCCATGCTCCTTTCCCCAAGTCAGCTTTAATAGTGGTTTATGAATCTTTCCTCCAGGAATTTCCAAACCCTTTTTAAACCCAGCTATCCACCCACTTTGTCCACAGCATCCAGCAATGAATTCCAGAGCTTAATGCTTGTTGAATGAAAATCTATTTTCTCCCATTTGTTTTAAGTGTACTACTTAGCAATTTCATGTGTGTCCCCCTAATGTTTGTAATTTTTCGAAAGAGTAAACCATCAATTCACATTTAGACATTCTGCTTCACTCCAGGGCTGGTCCATCCATTGTGCAAGAATGTTGTTCACACAGGGCCCTGCGCTTCAGGGGACCCTGCGCCAACAACTTCTCGCATTTGGTACCGACAGGGTCAGCTGAGAGGGAGCCAGAGAGGCTCTGTCTCACCTCTGACAGCCACCAAAATGAAGAGAGCCTTATTTCTTCACTTTGGCAGCAGTGTTATAGTATAGGTCACTGGTGTGTCGGAGGTCAAAGGGAACTTCCGGCACTCAGCGGCCTATACTACAACACAGCTGCCAAAGTGAAGAAAAAAGGTGCTCTTCACTTCGACGGCTGTTAGAGGTGAGCTGGGGCCTCTGGCTCACTCTAAAAGCCAGTCGGACAGTCACTGAGCTCTTCAGGGGGGGGGGGGAACTAGGATTGCAAATAACTGATGGGGGACTAGGGCTGGAAATGGACTGAGTGGGGGGATAGGATAGGACTGGAAAGGGCTGAGGGGGGGATAGGATAGGACTGGAAATAGCTGATGGGGGAGCTAGAACTGGAAATGGGCTGATGGGGGGATAGGATAGGATGAAATGACTGATGGGGGAACTAGGGCTGGAAATGGGCTGTTGGGGGGGGGGCTAGGATAGGACTGGAAAGGGCTGATGGGCTAGGATAGGACTGGAAAGGGCTGATGGTGGAGCTAGGACTGAAAATGGGCTGATGGGGGGCTAGGATAGGACTGGAAAGGGCTGATGGGGGTTCTAGAATTGGAAATGGGCTGATGGGGGGTCTAGGATAGGACTGGAAAAGGCTGATGGGGGGTTAGGATTGGAAAGGACTGATGGGGGGCTAGGATTGAAAATGTGCTGATGGGGGGCTAGGAAAGACTGGAAAGGGCTGATGGGGCTAGGATAGGACTGGAAATGGCTGATGGGGGCTAGGATAGGACTGGAAATGGGCTGATGGGGGGCTAGGATTGGAAATGGGCTGATGGGGGGCCTATGATAGGGCTGGAAAGGGCTGATGGGGCTAGGATTGGAAATGGGCTTATGCGGGGGGGATGGGAGAATGGGACTGGAAGTGAGCAGATGATGGGTGGGACTGGAACTAGAAGGGAGCTGATGTTGGGGGAGGACTAGAATGGGATGGGCGGGGGGAGTGAGGATGGAGAGGGGAAAAGGAGTGGCTCAGTGTTTGGGACAGGTTACCTCAGGCTGGAGGGCCGAGGGTTCAATTCCCACATGGGGACATGAAACCTCAGGCCGGAGGAACTGGGGTCTCTAGTCCTATGGCCACTCCTTGTGGCCTTGGGCAAGCCACTTAACTCTCCATTGCCTCAGGTACACTTAGATTGTGAGCCCTTCGGGGACAAGGGAATAAAAAGTACCTGTTAGTATATACATACATGTAAACCGTTCTGATGCAAAAGTAAAGGGTGGTATATCAAGTGCCCAAACCATAACCATAACCAAAATATTTTGTGTGGGAAGGAAGAAAAATCTACAGTTGGCCATGTAATAGGAAAGCAAGTGGGGATTGAAGATGGAGGGGTTATATCCGAGTGGTTGAAAAAGGAATAAAGAAAGAAAAGGAGGAAAGAGCAAAAGGGGAAAGAAAAAAAACTAGAAGATAGAAGAAAGGACAAATGGACAGCATACTATGGAGAGTTATCAGAAGGCACGAAGAAACCAGAAGAAAGTGACTGGAGCAATTGCAACTGAAAAATTCAATGCACAAACAAAAAAAGGTAGAAAAATACTTTTTTATTTTGAAATTATTAACTGGAATACGTCAGCTCTAGGAAATGTGCATCGTTAATGTCTTTGCATTTTGCTTAGTATAAGAGGAAATTAATTTATAGTTTTATTTCTCCAGTGTTGTTGTATATTCCAAGTTTGGCTTTTGGGGTTCCCAGTTTAATTATTGTCTTCCTATTTCTAAATTGTGATCCCTTGTTCTTTGTTTGGTGACAGTCTATGTTCTGCATGTGTAACCGAGCTGAGGTATTCTGTTCAGGTAGTTTCTATTTGACAGCGCCACTTGTTCTCTTTCACCAGTAGGAGATGTATTGGTATTCTCCCAGATATATTGGTTTAATATTTGCAGTGTTGCCTTTTTGATAGGTAGGGTTTTGTACTTTGTGAGTCCTGGTAGTGCTGTTATGATAAGGTGGGTTTGCTATGGGTTCTAAATGGGCAGTGTTTATAGTACTTCCTCATGTGCGTAGATTGGCAGTCAACAAAACATTTTTGTAAAACCCCCAAATGCAAAGGAGAGCCTCTTTCATTTGAAAGACAACTCTGCAATGAGGGGTTTGGTGTTTTACAATCAAGTTTTGTTGACCACCAATTTATGCACTGGCTCTATTGGTCTGTCCACTGTTCTGTGGGTGTTTGCTCATTGTTGGACCGCTTGTACTTCCTTATGTGCCTGGCGGTTGGCACTGGAGTATAGTAATGTAGAAATCTGGTAGTCTTTCTTTATCCATACACTCATTAAGAGGCATATTTACTAAAAGTTAGTGCATGTAAACATTATGCAAATATGTATACAAATGAGGTCCCTTATGCAAATGAGGGTCCACAATGAGTCTGCGCACATGTTTCCGCACCTCCCTTGGGCCGCCCCTGCTTCACTCAGGATTTTGTAAACCTCTCCCCCCAGCTATTTCTTCTTCAAGTTCAAGAGCCCAAACTTCTTTAGCCTTTCCTCATAAGGGAGTCATTCCATTTCCATTATTTTGGTTGCCCTTCTCTGTGTCTTTTCTAATTCTGCCAAATCTTTTTTTTTTCTTTTGAGATTCGGTAACCAGAATTAAATACAGTACTCAAGGTGCAGTCGCACTGGAGAGCGATACAGAAGCAATATGATAGTCTGTTTTATTATCTGTTATTTATTCTCTCTGTTTGTCAGTTGTGTTTTCTAAATATTTTAACATTTATAATCTAACAAGTTCTGCCTGATATTTCTGGTAGCAATAGTGATCAGGTGTAGGTTTCTGGTAGTCATGACATATTAGAAGAGATTATCAGCAGTTGAGCTAGACATCTTGATGTGGGTATTACTCATCTTCTGCGTTATTCATTGAGGTGATAAACAGCAAGAAAGAGCTGAGGTAAGCCTCCTTGCATTAAGACATAATCCTTTGGTTACATATCAAGTGGTCCTAGACTACTTTATAGAGCAAAGCATATAGACCTTGGTTGTCAGAATTACAGCTGACGTAATGTCAGATATTTCACCTGGCTTCACTTCCTGCCTCTACAGTCCTCAACCCTCAGCTCTCTATCCTTACCCTTCCCATTAGGGCTGGCTCAGGGATTGCACTTCTCTGAGCCAACGTTTGCCTTAGCATCCCCATCTTTGGGCCATTCTTACAGTATGAGCTGTATACAGTAGATGGAGGGTGCATTTTTAGCCAGAATGGTCACCAGCTTAAGTTAAATACTGGGGCTGGCAAAATGGCCGACGCCTAGCTGTTCTTGTGAGCAGTGTGTTTGTTGCTCCTGTTTTTGTTGATTGATTCTTTATTTCTTTTACCGTATGGAAAAGCCCAGGTTTGTTGAGTTCTGATATGCCCAAAAGGACTGACCCTTCTTGGGTTTAGAAGCAGGGGTCCTCAACCCAGTCTTAAGTAAAGTAAACTTAAACTAAGTAAAGAAGAAAATTTAAGTTTTAAGATGCAAGAAAACTAACAAAATTCACAAATCTACATAGTAGTGAAATCAGTACATAAGGATTCAAGAAAGCCTTCAGGTAATCTGCAGAGTGCTGTTACAATCTTAATAAGAGTGGTACAGCTACAATGTACTTCCAGGAAGGTTGGTGTAATCTCCATGGAGGAACTATGGTTAAAACAAAACATGAATGAGCATGCAAAGTAATGTTGTGGTAGTTGTGTGTGGACTATTACAAGACTTGATAAGAAGAACAGGAAGGGGGCTCGTTTGCTGGATCAGCCATTAATCTTGTACAAATCAAAGATGAAGATAAGATCACACAATACTTGGAAATGGTAGGAAAAGAGCAGGCAGAGGGGTCAGCTGGTTTATGTTTGTGTACAAAAACTTATACACTAAGGGACCGATTCTGTCCCGGAGGTAGATCCTCTGTGCGTCCAGTCTGAACCGAACGCACAGAGGGGATTGTGATTCTGATCCCGCGGGGCATGTCTAGCCCCATGGAATCAGAATCACGAACACACATGTACTTGCAGGCCGGGACTGCAATTCAGTCCCAGCCTTCATGTACCTTAGTAGCCCGACTAACTCAGTCAGTGTTTTAAATGGAGTCGCGGTGCCATGGCGTCATGTTGCTATGGCACCGTGGCTCCATTTAAAAGCCGCGATGCCAGCCGCCCAGTTAGTGTTTATTCCTCGCAGCCCAATCCCAGATCTGGCCTCCTAAGGCCAGTGTCAGGCTCTGTGGAATAAACCCTCCCCCCCTGCCCCATCTGCGCCCCAGTAGCTTAAAAAACATCCAGGTCCAGCAACTGCCCACTGCCCACACACTCTCTGCCCATTCCCTGCCCCATCTAACTTCCCCGCACAACCGGCGGGGAAGTTATTCAGGGGCGGAAGAAGCTATGGATAGCGGGGATGGACGTCCCGTTGTGCCGTCCATCCCTGCTAGTCATGGCTCAGAATAACCCCCTAACCTAAGTGATAGAAAGCCAGAGGAAGAATCCAAAATTGGCTGACTGGCAGACTGGACAAACAAATTGATCTTTATGGGGGATTCATTTTTAAAGTATTTTCTGCTTGTATCTGATGCCATGAAGGGTGATGTGACTTGTCCAAGGTCACAAGGCATGTTAATGGACTTTGAACCCTGGCTTCCCTGGTTCTGCCATCTTGGATGGTCCTGGACAGTGGTTTCCTGCAAATTGGTGTTGATATGCCACTTTGTTAGCATTGGGAACTTCTTTGGTAATCAAATAAAATGCATTTATGTGGCTGTGTCTCAAGATATGTAATTTATTTTGTACAAGAGCTGTATTGTCATACATTCAGAAAAGGGCTTTTAAAAATTGTATGAGTATATATGTATACAAGTATGTGTGTTGAAAAGAACATGCAAATTTTTATGTGGTCTGCCCATTGATGTCCCTACTACTACAGATCATTTGTATGCTACAAGGCGTATGCAGTGCTGTATAGACACATGTAAAAGATTGTCCCTACTTATCAGAGCTTACAATTTAGTTAAGACAGACAACACAACAGCTGAGGACAAGGATATATCTAGGGGAATGGTAAGGAAACACATAGAAGAATAAGCAGATCAGGATCCAAAAGTGGCCTCGAAGAGGTGAGTTTTCAGCCTGGATTTGAAAAGGGCCAGAGATGAAGCCTGACGCACAGACTCAGGTAGTTTGTTTCAGGAATGAGCAGCAAGGTGGAAGGATTCAAGTCTGGAGTTGGCAGTAGAAGAGAAGGGCACAGATAGAAGGGATCTGCCAGAAGAGCGAAGTTCCCGAGGAGGGGTGAAGGGAGAGATAAGAGAGGAAAGGTAGTGAGGGTCAGTAGAACAGGTCAGTAGGAGAAGTTTGAATTGGATATGGAAATGCATAGGGAACCAATGAAGCGACTGGAGAAGAGGGGTTATATGAGCATATCAAGGCTGGTGGAAGATTCCACGCAGCTGAGTTTTGAAGAGATTGAAGGGGAGAGAGATAATTCAGAGGGGAGACCAGCAAGGAGGAGGTTGCAATAGTCTTGACAGGAGGTGACCAAAGAGTGGATGAGCGTCTTAGTAGTGTGTGTAAAAAGGAAGGGATGAATTTTACCAATGTTATAGAAAAAGAAACGACAGGTTTTAGCTATTTGTTGGATGTGTAGAGAGAAAGAGAGAGTCAAAGAGGACCCCAAGGTTGCGAGCTTAGGAAACGGAGGAGTGTAGTGTTATCCACAGAGACAGAGAAGGGAGGTGGGTTTAGGGGGAAAAATAAGGAGATCAGTTTTGGCCATGTTCAGTTTCAGATGGCAGTGAGACATTCAGGCAGCAATGTCGGATAAGCAGGCAGAGATCTGGGCCTGGACTCCTTAAGAGATTTCAGGCGCAGAAAGGTAAATCTGAGAGTCATCAGCATAAAGATGGTACTGAAAACCATGGGAGGAAATAAGTGCACCAAGGAATTGAGGCTAGAGAGAGAAAAGGAGAGGTCCCAAGACAGAGCCCTGAGGTACACTAACTGAAAGCGGGTTGGCAGTAGAGGAGGAACCACCAGAACGTACACTAAAAGTGCAATGCGAGAGATAAGGAGAAAACCAGGACAGAACAGAGCCCCTACATCCAAACAAGGACAGGGTATCGAGGAGAAGGTGGTGATCAACAGTATCAAAGGCAGCAGAAAGATCAAGAAGGATGGGAATTAAATAGAGGTCTTTGGATTTGTAGAGGAAAAAGTTGCTGGAGACTTTGGCAAGAGCTGTTTCTGTGGAATGCAGAGAACGAAAGCCAGATTGTAGTGGGTCCAGAAGGTCTTGAGAGGAAAGAAAGTCAAGATAATCCTGAGGCAGTGTTGGAAGGTACATGCACACACTGTATAATTTAATTGAATGCTGCTGTACCACGGATCCTATATGATCTCCATGGTTTATAATAAAATTTAAGAAATAAAGCATAGACAATAAAACAAAAATATGTATTAAAACAAAAATTTTAAAATCAATAACATAATAATATACTCAAATAACTGAAAGTTATTCTAAAATAAAATGGCTTCACTTTTTCCTGAAATCAAGATAGTCTTGAAGAACACAAAGTTGAAGGGGAAGATCATTCCAAATAACTGGACCAGCTATAGAAAACCAGCAGTTCAAAACTCAAACTCCATAAACCGATAGTGGAGCTGGGTACTTTAACTGCCCAGTACCCCGGGATCTCAGTGAATGTAATGGAGCAAAAATCTTCCAAGGGACTTTCAAGGAACATCAATCTCCATTTTTTAAGACCTCGAATATTAGCATCACCAACCTAAATAACGCAATAAACTCAAAAAGCAAAAAAAGAAGCATCTCTAGAAAAGGCAAAATATGATGTTGAAGTTTAGCATCCAGCAAACTTGATGGTTTCAAGTTTAGCTTAGGGAGGCCAAACAAAATCCTACGGCAGTAGTCCACTGGAGACAACAGTCCGAAAATCATCAGCGGAAAGAAGATATTTCAATTAGCTAATAAGGCACTGGACTGCCCGAAGAACAAACCAATCGGTACTAGAGGAGATCAAACCTAAGCTTTCTTTAGAAGCTCGGATGACAAGACTTCGACTTTCATACTTTGGACACATCATGCGAAGAGAGAGATCATTAGAGAAAGACATCATGTTTGGCAAGATAGAAGGTCAACGCAAAAGAGGAAGGCCAGTAATGAGATGGATCAATACAGTAACAGCAGCTACGGGTACCAGTCTGTCAACAATGATCCGCCTGACTCAAAACCGAACACAATTTAGGATAGCTATCCAGAGGGTCGCCATGAGTCGACTCCGACTCGACGGCACTTAACAACAACAATAAGGCACAACTTGAAAAAAGATCTCTTCACTATATCTCTAATATGAGGGTAGAAAGACAGCTGAGAATCTAATAGTATACCCAGGAAATCAGGACCTTATCTAGCCCTGTGCAAGCAGTGCGGCCGCACAGGGTGCAAAGACTTAATGGGCACATTTGGCTGTCTGCCGTTGCCTGCCACTGCCACTTTTTCTTCTCTCAGTGGCGGCAGGCAATGGCAGACAGCTAAATGTGCCCCTTAAGCCTTTTTGCAGCACGCTAAGCAGGTCTGGTCCCTCCGGGAAGAACCAGACCTGCTTAGCATGCCAGTGACTTGCACATAGGGTGCGCCTCTTCTCTCCCGTCCCCATAAAGTGGCTATATAGAGGTGCAGGGGGGGAGGGGGCATCTGATGTGCAAGTCGCACAGGGCGCATTTCACAATTGGTACGGCTCTGCAGGGAATGTACTTATTTTGAAAAATCTGTTTCATCAGGGTTGCCCCAATACAAGATTTATGGAACCTGTGTTTTTTGGGGAAACTGCTAGGTACTTGTGACCTAGATTGGTCACTGTTGGAAACAGGATACCGGGCTTGATGGACTTGGTCTGATCCAGTATGGCATATCTTATGTTCTGATGTTCTTAGGGTTGATAGACACTGCATCCAGTAATTGAAAACTGTGATAATGAGCTCAGTTTTAACAATATTTAGATCAAGACTATGGGCCTGCAACTAGCAACCTGAAGTATAACATTAGAAAGTGTCCCCAGAACAGAATGAATATCTTTATGAAAGGGAAGAAAAACATAATGTGATAAGACTGAAACCACTCCATGACTGACTTATGTAACCCACACATCCTTAACCTAGCAAGGAGAACAGCATGAGGTACAGCATCAAAGGCAGCAGTAATATCTAAAAAGGCACCAACAATCCCATTACCCTTTCCTAATGGATTCAACCAACTGTCAATTACTGAAACCAATAAGGTTTCAGTAGTCTGTCCACTCTAAGAACCAAATTGGAATCTGTCAAGCAAAGAATATTGTTCTGCATGCTGTTGTAACTGTGCCATTACTACATGCTCGATAAGTTTTGACAAATATAGCAAACTAGATATAGCTGATAATTACTCAAACTTGACAGCTCCAAATTCAGCTTTAACAGAGAACACACAGATAATACATTCATACCTACGTACATGGCATGTACATAGATCTGTCTCTGTGCAGACGTAGATTTGAGTGGTAGCATTTACAGTATGTGTCGGTAGGGATAGTTCTGGGAGCCTCTTTTATAAAGGTAGATGGGTGCCTATGTTGCCTTTTCAAAACTGAAAGAAAAAGTTCCAAACTGTACCTGAATTACACAATTCATCAGTTCTTATTAATTCAAACACTTTTTTTTAAACCAACACAAACCATTAACAATAACACAAGATATCTCTCCATAAACATCTTGCATCACCTCTTAACAAAACAAAACAAATCAAAATATATGTAAAATGTGTATTCATAACCAATAGATTATAAGCAATATATCATATATTGCATTCCAAACCTTCTAATCATTGTACACCTGAAAAGAAAAACCCTGACAGATGGTGCTTGCATGTGTGACACACTGCACACATGACCCTCATGAGTCTTTGGTCTGACACAGTATAGAAGTTGTTATGAGTTAAATGTAAACATTTTGTATCTACAAAATCCCTACCTCCCCCAACAGGTGCAGAGCAGAAGTAGGACATTTCTGCATGGAAGTCTGATTCTCTTACCATCTGAAGAACAGTAATATAAATCTCTTCGTTACCATGAACATTGTCCAATAATTCAAACCTTGAAAAAAAAATCACAACGGGAACGCACATGTAGCAAACCCGACACAAACACTAATTCCTATGATTCAAATAGCAAGAAGTTAACCTATGAATAGGCAGCACTACAAACATGGTATTGAGCCCTAGAACACCAATATACCTATGACTACTACTGCTACTATTTATTCTAGTAAAACAGAACAAGCTGGGGCCACTACAGATTTCTGCACAGAAACTACATGCTAAGAATACCAAACCTCAGTGACACACAAAATACAGACTCATCAAATACAGAAGGGGACCACAAATTGGCAAAAGAAATATGAAGAGGGAATCGAGGGGAGGGACAACCTCCGCAAACAGCAAACACTGAAAGAAGGAGGGGGAAGGATCACAACCACACAAGAGGGATCTTTTATCAACTCACTTTATTAAAAGATCCAACTTTGCCAAGTTTCGGCAAACACACCTGCATCAGGGATCAACATAGAGGTCATTCAATGCTACAGTAAAACAATGAATCTGTATTTTGATTCTTGGCTGTCTACCTTTCTTCACCCCTCCTCCCCCACCCTTATTCTTGGTGACTTTAACATTCATGTTGATGACCCCTCCAATCCCCATGTTCTAAAACTCCTCTCTTACCTCCTCGTATAACCTTCAACTCTCTTGCACTGCTCCTACTCACCAACATGGTCATTGCCTTGACCTAATTTTCTTCTCTAACTGCTCACCCTCCAACTTCTCTAACTCTGTCCTTCCTTTATCTGACCACCACCTTTTAAGTCGTATTATTCATCATCCTCCACCTCAGCCTTGTCCTGCTTCCACTAATCTATTTAGAAACCTTCTTGCTATTGATCCCTTAGCTCTCTCCTCCACTATTTCCTCACCCCTTTCATCCATTCTTTCTTCTAATTCTATTGATGAGGCTGTGGCCTCCTATAATGCTGTACTCTCCTCTGCTTTGGATTCTCTTGCTCCCCTCATCTCACGTCCTGTTAGGCATTCTCCTCCACAGCCTTGGCTCTCTCCTTTTGCCCGCTATTTGCGCTCCTGTGCCCACTCTGCTGAGCGTGCCTGGCTCAAATCTCACTCTCATGCTGACTTTATCCACTTTAAATTCATGCTTTTCTCCTTCCAATCAGCCCTTGCACTTGCCAAACAAATCTACTTTGCCCATCTGACTAACTCTCTTGTCTCTAATCCTCGTCGTCTTTTTTATACACTCAATTCTCTCCTCAGTGTGCCCCCACCTCTGGCTCCTACCTCCCTTCCTGCCCAAACCTTGGCACAGTACTTCCATGACAAAATCCATAAAATCACCCTCCATTTCACTACCTCCTCTTCTCCCCCCCCTTTTTCCCAACTCTCCCCCCCCTTACTTCTGCTTCCCATTCTTCCTTCCCTCTGGTCTCTGATGAGGAAATAACACTCCTCCTCTCTTCCTCTAAGCTGACTACCTGCCCTTCTGATCCTATGCCCACCCACCTCCTTAGCTCCATTTCTTCCACTATCGTCCCCTCCATCACTCATATTCTCAACCTATCGCTCTCCACCTCTACTTTCCCTTCTGACTTCAAGCATGCTATTGTCACACCCCTCCTCAAGAAACCCTCACTCGATTCATCCTGTCCTTCTAACTATTGTCTCATCTCTCTCCTTCCCTTCATTTCTAAATTACTTGAGCATGCTGTCTACTACCGCTGTCTTGACTTCCTCTCCTCTCATGCCCTCCTAGATCCTTTACAATCCAGTTTCCGTCCCCTACATTCTATCGCAACTGCTCTTACCAGAGTCACCAATGATTTGTTTCTGGCTAAGTCCAAAGGCTTTTATTCTGTCCTCATTCTTCTGGATCTCTCTGCTGCCTTTGACACCGTTGACCACAATCTTCTTCTTATCACCCTGTCTTCACTCGGTTTCAAAGGCTCTGTACTTTCTTGGTTCTTCTCCTATCTCTCCCACCGCTCTTTCAGTGTGTACTTCGGTGGCTCATCCTCCTCTTCTACTCCTTTACCTGTGGGTGGACCTCAAGGTTCTATCTTAGGTCCGCTCCTCTTCTCTCTCTATACCCAATCCCTTGGTGCCCTTATCTCTTCCCATGGCTTTCACTATCATCTCTATGCTGACAACTCTCAAATCTACCTCTCTACGCCTGTTATCTCTCCTGAAATTCAAGCTAAGATCTCGGCCTGCCTCTCTGACATTGCTTCCTGGATGTCCTACCGCCGCTTGAAGCTGAACATGGCCAAAACTGAACTCCTTGTCTTTCCCCCTAATGCCTCCCCTCCTCCTTCCCCTTTCTCAATCTCTGTGGATAACTCTGTTATCCTTCCTGTCTCTTCGGCACGGAACCTTGGTGTTATCTTTGACTCATCTCTCTCCTTCTCTTTACATATCCAAAACATTGCTAAAACATGCCATTTCTTTCTTTACAATATCTCCAAGATTTTCTCTCTGATAACACTACTAAACTGATTGTCCACTCTTTGATCACCTCCCGCCTTGATTACTGTAACCTTCTCCTTGCTGGCCTCCCTGCTAACCACCTCTTTCCTCTCCAGTCTACAGCTTGTCTGATTTTCCATCAGACTCTTCTCATGTCACTTCACTGGCTCCCCATCCGCTTCCGTATCCAGTTCAAACTCCTCCTTCTAACCTATAAATGTATTCATTCTTCTGTCCCTCATTACCTTTCATCCCTCATCTCTACCTACACCCCCTCTCGTCTACTCCGCTCATCTAATTGTCTTCGTTTATCTATGCCTTTTACTCGTACTGCTAATTCTAGACTTCGCTCCTTTCAACTGGCTGCACCCTTTTCCTGGAATTCTCTACCTGTCTCTGTCCACCAGGCCTCCTCCCTGGCCATCTTCAAATCCAAATTGAAATCCCATTTCTTCCCTATTGCTTTTTGTTCCTAACTCGTCCTTTCTTGTTCTCTCCATAAACATTTATTCTTGTCTTGTTAATTGTTATTTGTATTATCTAATTTATTTCATATTTTGTCTTGACTAGATTGTGAGCTCTAACGGGCAGGGACTGTCCCTTTTTATGTTTGTACAGCGCTTCTTATGTTGCAGTGCTTTATGAATGCTTAGTAATAATAATAATAATAGTAAGTGAATAGCCGGGAACAAACAATGTATAGTAACAGTAGCTGGAACACCAGTTTGTAAAATCAAAAGCAGGAACACTGGAAAAATAAAACACAAATGCATTATTATACTACTACTACTATTGAGCATTTATATAGTGCTACTAGTCGTACGCAGCGCTGTACAGACATGTAAGAGACAGTCACTGCTTGTCTGAGTTTACAATCTAGTCAAGACAAAACACAGGATCTGAATGCAACAGTGAAGAGGTGGGTTTTCAACCTGGATATGAAGAGGGCCGGGGGGGGGGGGGGAGAGGGGGGTGCCTGGCGTACAGACACAGGTAGCTTATTCCAGGCGTAAGGTGCAGCAAGGTGAAAGGAGCGAAGTCTGGAGTTAGCAATACGAGTGGAGGGCATAGATAGAAGTAGTTTGTTAGAAGAGCGAAATTCCCGAGAGGGGTTGTAAGGAGAGATAAGTGATGAAAGGTATTGAGGAGCCACAGAGTGAATGCATTTATAGGTCAGGAGGAGAAGTTTGAACTGGATGCGGAAACGGATAGGGAGCCAGTGAAGTGATTTGAGAAAAGGAGTAATGTGGGTATGGCGAGGCTGGCAGAAGATTAGTCGCACAGCAGAATGTTGAATAGATTGAAGGGGAAAGAGATGATTCAGAGGAAGACCAGTGAGGAGTAGGTTGCAGTAGTCAAGATGAGAGGTGATCAAAGAGTGGACAAGCATTTAGTAGTAGTATTTTCCTCATGTACTGAATAAAATGCAAAACCATCCACAATCCGTATTTCCCAAAGCAAACATATTCCAGTTAATAAATTCAAAGTAAAATATTTTTTACCTTTGTTGTGGGGACATTTCATTTTCCCAAAAGTCCAACCGAGGAGCACCCTGTCATGTTGGTCCCAGTCCTCTCCCTTCTGCTTTCCTCATTTGACTTCTCTCTGTCCAGTGTCTGTTGTCCATTTGTTGTCTCCTTTCTTTTCCCAGTCTCTCTCTACATCTCTCTCTGACATATTGCTCTTTCCCAGGATGGCATTTCTTATGTTCTTATCATACTTTATTTAAACTTTGGGATCATGTCTAGGTCAAGGAGAGGAAAATAATAAAAGCAGGTTGCATTTTTTAATCTCTGCCTGTTTTCCATGGAAAAGGAACCAATGTCAAAAGCAGGGGAAAAGTCTGTGGGTCAGCTATAACCATGGGCAACTGCCCCAGGGACAGCATATTCTTTTTAAGATCATGTCTCATTCTCTCTGCTCCCATACAGATGGCCACTGGGCAGATTTTAGCATCATCCACAAAAAGACAAACTTTTTCTTCTAACTCCTCTCCAATATCACTTGGTCAATTGAGCAGAACCAACTCTAGGATGGGTCCCTGAGGTTCTGCACTCATCACCTTCCTATCTTTAGAGGGAACTTCATTTACCATCACACTGTGAGGCCTATCCCTCAACCAGTTTCTAATCTTTCAGACTTAGCCCCAGGCTAAACCGTTTTATTATTTATCATTTTTATAGCCCTACTATATTACCAGATTTTTGGAGAGCAAATCTGAGACACCTGAGCAGGTCTGAACTGGGCTGGGAGGGGCAGGGGTCCTCCCTCCTCAGACATCTTTTCTGCATATATTTTGAAATGACCAGTCTAAGTAGCATTCAATAATTTTAAAAGTTTTAAAAAGATAGTAGCAGCCCTTTGCGTTATAAGTGTGTGCACATACATATAAGCTTAAACTTTATCTTATATAGATATATATTTATTTATTTTATTTATTTAACAGGTTTTTTTTGTGCCACCTTCTCCTTAATTCAAGGCGGTTTACATTCAAAACTTTCAATGTTACATAGAACATTTCAAAGAGAGGGGTAACAAGTGTAGGTTAAAAACAAAACAAAGTGTTAAGGGGGTTGTGTGTATAGTATTTCGGCATGCGGGGTAACTTAATAAATACTCTGTAGCTATGTACATTTGGTATAATTTTATTTTATTTATTTGTTACATTTTGCTATACCGCCCCTTCCAGAGATCAGGGGCAGTTTACATATAACTAACATTTTACATAGCGCAGTTGTTTTTAGAACTATTTACATAAAAACTTGCAACACTTAACAAATTAGCATATTATTTAGAACTATATATATGCTGTTTAAAGGCGAATGTTGCCTGTACTTTGGGTTGGGGTATGCGGTTAGGGTACCTGTGAGTTCTTGGAGGTGTTTTGTGTTGTGTTTTGCGTTCCGTAGTGTGCAGTGAAAAGGTCTGTTTTGAGTGATTTTTTTCAACGGCTGGAGATCCTTGATTGAGCAGATTGATAGAGGTAAGGAGTTCCAGAGGGAGGGGGCGGTGAAAGTGAATGCCCTGGCGCTTGGAACCTGGAACAGGTCATGAACAGGCTGTAGGATGGTTTACCAGAGTCTGACTTCAGTGGGGGTAGCCATTCATCCCTTCTTTATGTGATGTTATCATAGTGTTTTGTGAACAGTGAGGCCTGTACTTTCTTTCTGAAGTCTTTGGTATCATGCAGTGCTCTAAGGACTTCCGGGAGGGAGTTCCATAGCTGGTGCATTAAGTGAGATTGCTCTAGACTGCTTAGCTTTGTGGTAATCACAGGGTGTGAGCAACATGTTCTCGGTATTGGTTCTTCTTGGCCGGTTTTCAGGGTCCCTTTTTATGAGGTCTTGGAGTGTCTCAGCTGAACTCTTGTGCAGGATTTTGAAAATGTTAAGAGTAGACTTGTACCTGATGCAACGTTTAATTGGGAGCCAGCGCAATTGTGGTAATAAGGGCATAAGGTGTTCCTGTTTCTCTATGCCTGATATGATACGTATATTCTATACATTTCTAAAATCCTCCTCCTGTTTCAGAAAAGAATTTAATTTTACATCTTCTCATACCAGGATTGAGATGACTGCATTAGAGAGGTGTGCAGGAGATGGAATGTCCTTTTGCCTCTGTCTCTAGTGAAATCGGGAATATGAGGTGGTTATAGCCTATTTCAAAATTGGGGACAATACCTGAAAATTGGAGACATCTGGAAACCTTACCCTGATAGATGTTTGTGAGCGTTCTGTGCAAGTCAGTGTCAAAAGCTTTGCTGAAATCTAGGCAAACCACATCCAGCGCATGTCCTGATTACTTACTCAGCTCTTACAACTTTCCAGATTTTCTTCCCTGGTAGTATTTTTTTTTTTTTTTAGATCTTTGAACATTTTTAGCATTAATTTTTCACCCTTCCTTTTTCAGCTACCTTGGCAGAACCACATGAGCTTCCCTTTCCTCTTATTTACTACCCTGCATAAAGAGTTATCATCATATTTAGCTTATCTCCAGAATTAGCCCAAGGGGATCTGACACCCTAGACATATTTACATACAATGGGAGGCAATGGATGCAAAGATAGCTCGTGAATATTCATTAGGGACATCCTGAAAACCAGGCTGGATTGTGGTGCACCAGGACTGGAGTTGGTCACCTCTGCCCTAGGCAAATCTTTCAGGCATGTGTTTCTCCGCCCCCCACTTCATGGCCAATATCATCCCTTACCTGGCTTACCCTCCCCAGTCCATGTCCAGCATCTCCCCTTATCCCCCCTTAGTAGTCCAGCATCTCCCCTTCCCTGCTTCCCCAATAGTCAAATATCTCCCTTTCCCTGCCACCACCTCTCTCTCTATGTCCTAGATTGCCCCCATTTCCCCTGCCACTGCTGCTGCTGTTCGTTATTCTTCCAAGCTGCTCGGGGCTGCATCTTAAGTAAATTCAGCATGGTGGCACACTTTAAAGCACTTACACGCACTCAAGGCCTGCACCATCCCGCCCTCCTCTAACAGGAATTTTGCATCAGGATGGGGTGGTTCAGGCCTTAAGTGTGGGTGAGTGCTCTAAGGCCAGCCACCGTGCTGAATTTAATTAAGATGCATACCTGAGTGGGTCAGGAGTAAGATTGAAGTACAACGGCAACAAGGAAAAGAAAAGAGGGCTATTTAAATGTGGTTTCAAGATGTTGAACAGGCAGGTCATTCTGTAGGTCTGGCACTATGAAGCAGGCGTGCTGTGATTAAGGCTTTACTAATTACACTGGTCTACGATACAGCTGATTAGCTTCGGCTTTCAAATAAGGGACCAAGATTTGGTCAACAATTTTCTTTAACCAAACCATTTTCCATAGCTTGTGTTAGAGGGTTTGAGGCAAGTTTGGGTTTGCTCCATGCCCGTAGCAAGGGGATTGAGGGCTGATGCAGCAAGGAACTATTGCCCTGGCAGAGAGAGAGAACGTTTTCTTGGGCAGTCGGAGGAGCAGACTTAAAGCTGGTTAGTGCTGCACAAAACCAGTTGGTTGTAGATAATATAATGCTGGAGGGTCCCTAGAACACCACGTGGCAGCAATTGGCTACAGCTATACCAGAAGAGAGCAGTCTGGTGTGGAAACATGACGAGGGACTGGTAAATGATTTTTTTTTTCAGAAGTGGGAGAAGGTAGAATCTCGTCTATCCTATAGGGGGCACAGCAGAGGAAGAGCAGAGACTGCCCAGTTGATTGCATGGTGGACAGTTAGACATGAGGATTTCTTACATCTCAGGTATATGTAAAGGATTATTATATTTACTGTATTAAAAGCGGTGGCTTTTCTATTATCCTATCGCATTTGCTGTCATCTTTACTTTGGTTGATGGATTAGGGGAGGGGTAACGAGGTAAGCTGGATATATTGCAGCTGCTTATCTTAATAAAACCATGAGCCTCATTTGCTAAGAGATTAAAAATTATTCTGTGACTTAACTATGTCCTTAAATTTTAGAATGCTAAAGTTACATTTTCAGCCAAACTCAGGAGACTAAATTTTCACCTGAAATTCACCTAAATCTAGGCTTCTGAAACTTTAAGGTCCTAAATTTCGACCTGCAATTAATTTCCCTAAATTTAGATGCCTAAGGCCTAGATTTATTTAGGTGTGCTACCATATTAGCATGCATTTTTTTTTTTTTTTAGTAAACAGGTACCATTGCATATAATGGGAGCTTGAAATAAATAACATATGCGCTCACACCAGTGCATTTTAATAAATCTAGACCTAAGTTAGGTGTCTTGTGCTGAAAATCAATGCCAGGCACCTAACCTTTTTTTCCCTGCTCCAGCTCACCCTCTGTGGCCACCCCAGGCTACTAAATATAAGTGCTCAGCCCTCATCATTTTTCAGAGACTGCTTTAGGCACCTAACTTCCACAATTAGGCTCCTAATTCCCCATACTTAGGTCCCTAACCCTTTGATATTGACCCTGAGAATTGTTGCTATGGACTGCTACTCAAACTGGGAAGACACTTTTATTTATTTATTTAACATTTCTTATATACCGCGCTATTTCTCATCAGTGCGGTTTACATAGAACAATAACTCTTAGACATACAGATTTTGTCCTCCGTTTACATAAAACAGGGTTTTAACATGGAATTAAATGGGGAAAACTATATACATATGAGGCTTAGTTACAAATGATTAACAGTTGAACTCATAACAAGTTTTACAATTCGAGTTAGTTTACAGCGTGTTTGTACTCTGCTGGATAAGAAGAGTTAAAGTGCTGTAATATCCTACGGTGTACAGTCAGATTTCAGTTTTAGTGTGATTGTGTTCTCCGTTGACATAGATGGGTAAGTGTGTGGGTAGGGGGGATCTTCAGGCTGTGTAAAGTGCATGAGGAACAGGTGATGTTTGAGGGCCTTTCTAAACTGCTTGAGGTCCCTTATTGCCCTTATGCTGGAAGGGAGTTTGCAAATCTGTCTCTGCCTTTGCTATAACCACACATAAACTCGTAATAATTGAGATCTGTATGAACAGAAAAAGTCCTACACTAGCCTCTAAGCTTTATCCTACTGTTTGGCTTTGAATTATGCATTTTGTATTATTATTGAGAGGTATTTAATCAAAACTACTGTGATTCAACAAACCTTGTGGATAGTCTTCACCATGATTTTTACTATAATAGTAAAAAAACACAAAAAAAAATCCCTACTTGGGTATTTTTTGTTTTATTACCACAGCAAAATTACCCATACAAATTGGGTTGCCAACTGGCTACAGATGCATCCAACAGACTCGATCCAGTCCTGATTTTACCCCTTTGCATGCAGGGTCTTGTAGTCTTGCTTTTGGGAGTGCAAAGGAGAAATAATGACTACATGTCCTGCATGCAGTGGGGTAAACCCAGGACTGGATCAAGCTTGTCAGGTGCATCTGGAGCCAGTTGGCAACCTATATACAAATCTATGCCTCCTTTTTGGGTGTAAATATCCACATTGTTAATATGAACATATACTTATGCAAGGGATTTCTCCAGGACCCTTACCAATCCCACATGCTGTGTGTGCAAGATCATTCTATTTCTAGCCTTAGCAATAGGTCCATGCCATCTATCTGTAACATTCTCCTCTTGGGATGACTTTTTTGGTTCTACCTACCTTCTATATAACCTTAGTGCACAGGATGTAAGATATGGTCGTTGGTTTAGTTTGAGGCTTATGCTTTGTTTGAACTTGCTATGTTTTCTGTTCAAGGCTCTGTTTGTGGCCTTGTCTTTTATTTTATTTGTGTGCTATGTGGAATCAGCTCTTGATTCTTAAGTTTGCTTGTGAAGATTGGAGAGCCTGTCAGAGCTTTTACTTATGTTAATGATAGAATGTGGGGAGAGATTGGAAGAGCTGGGGCTTGCTATCCCAGCCTAACCAAGAGGTCAGAGAGGAGGGAGTTGGCTTGTTACCCTGAGTCTAACAAAGGAGATTGCTGTAAAGGAGAAATTTTGCCAGCTGAGAGGTACAGTGGGTTGTCTGTGAACAAAGTACAGGAAAAATTAGAGGAATAGGATCCCAGTGAAGAGGGGGTAAGGACATTACAATCTGCTAAGTGCATAGAAGCCCTAATCCAGGATCCTTCTGCTAGCAGTAGTACTGATAAAATATTTAAACTGGGATCACAGGCACAAATATTTCAAGGGGACACTACCTGTATCACCAAAGACTGTAACACTATTGAATGTAACTTCACTGAATATTATTGTTTGAGCTGGGCATTTTATTACAGTAAAAAGAAATGGTGCACCATTTGCGAATGGTTGTGCCTCTTGTTGTTTGGACTGCACCTGATTAAGAGGCAGAATCTCTTTGATTCATTCGCCAATGGCCTTCCCTTCCCCCTTTAGAGAACCTGCTCCCCGCTGATAAAAGTGTGCATTAGCTGAGTGAAGGCGAGGAAGAGAGCCAGGGATGAAAAAAAAGCTGTTCTGTGACCTGCCTGTCCAAGACGGTTGCACCCAATTCTGATCTCGTGGGGACATATAGCCCCTGTAGGATCAGAATTGGATGCAAATCCAGCCCGTCCAGATTCTGGATGTCCGGATGGGCCCCAAACTGAATTGGCCTCTTTATGAGTACATGAGTTACCTAAACGTGATAAGAGTGGTCAGTTTTCATAAACTATTTGCCTAAGTAAAATGTTTTATGGGAACTGCCCTCAGACATACAATATCAGCATTTAATATTTAAATGTATGATGGCCAATTATGTGGTTATTACAGGATTGTTCCGGGAGAAGTAGTGATGGAGTGATTATGATGGATGAGTTTAATTATGGAAATCTGAAGGAGCGCCTCAGAGCATGAAAATTAATTGTGGGAGGGGAGTCAGCATGAGGCTAAAGGTTCATCGAGAGTGCCTAATACCTTTGCGCTGGCCCTGTCAGTGTGTATCTGTTAGTGATGCTTTGACTTGTGGCACAGCTTCTATACTAGATAAAACGTTACCTTCGAAATGCATTTGCTTTCCCCGTGCATGAGATGGGAAGAGGAAAAAGCATGTGGCAGACAAATGATCATTGCTTCCCTGGAACTGAAGGCAAAGTAGACAGCTGTGAAGGAAGCTAACATGCTGTTTAAAAGCAAAATACAATATAACAGGGGGCCTCTGGCCTTTGCATCCGTTTCCTATTGTCCGGTTTAATATTGGCCATTTCGTCCGCCGAGCACAGCTTGCTTGTTCCTGAATAGATTCCCCTGGAATAGGCAGAAATGCTGACTGACCTCGTGAAATGAAGTGCACTGGTAGGGATATGCAGGAAAAAGCCACCACATGCTTAATGTGCTCAAGGGCAAAAAAGGACAGACTCGGCAAGTGTTAGTTTACTACAGCTTCTAAAGGGAGGGCGAAACAGGACCTTGTGAGGGCTCTTCATCTGAATTCTAACATCATCTCTCTGGCTTCTCATTTAATAGTTCTTGTTCATTTAAATGTTGCCTGGATCTCTGCTGGGATGATGGCTGGGACTGCAAACCCCAGAGGGTGTACACAAGAAAACGGGGTTACTTACCTGTAACGGGAGTTCTCCGTGGACAGCAGGATAAGTCAGCCACACATGGTGACGTCCTCCGGGCGGCGCCATAGGTACGGAAGTGCTCTCTAGAGCTCAGAAAGGTGAGCCTTTCTGGGCATGCCCAGGTAGCCCACCTTACTGGCCCGCCCCCTAGCCCAGCCAGTATGTTCCTAGCTAGTATAAGCGGCTAGGGGGCGCGGTCTCTGAGCTGTGCTCCTCCAGGGGAGGTGGGAGGGATTGTGTGGCTGACTTATCCTGCTGTCCACGGAGAACTCCCGTTACAGGTAAGTAACCCCGTTTTCTCCATGGACTAGCAGGATTGCGTCAGCCACACATGGTGACTCCCTAGCTGTAGCAGTTGCAGTGGTGGAGGAGACCAGCGTACGCATATACAAGAAGGAGACCGGTGTTGGTAGTAACTTGTTTACTCAGTATTAACGTAGTGCAAACAGTGTCTCAGTGCAAACAACGTAAAATAGTGCAACAGTGCAGTGCAAACAGCGCATACAGTGCAAACAGTGCAAGAATGCATACAGTGAAAACAGTGCAAGCATACAGTGCAAACCGTGCAAGGCAGTTCAAGGTGCATGTCACGCATTTGGTTTCTCTGGGGTCCCTGCGGGACGTCTAGCTGCCATAGAGAGGACGGCCGTGGCAAGGGCCCCTTCTTCTTGGGACCTAAGGTCGAGGCAGTAGTGTTTTTGGAACGTATGTGGAGAAGACCAAGTGGCAGCTTTGCAGACATCGTTCAGTGGTACATTGCGAAGGTTGGCAATAGAGGTAGAGAGTGCCCTGAGATGGTGAGGGCCCACTCTCGCACACACTTGGGTACCGTCCGGGTCCAGGCAGAAAGCTACACAGGCTGTGACCCAATGGGAGAGTGTTCTCTTGTTGACAGGTCTCCCGGGTCTTCTCGGGTCGAAGGACACGAACAATTGGTCGCTTTGCCGGACAGGCTGCGTTCTGTGCAGGTATGCCCTGAGGGCTCGAAGGCAGTCCAGAGTGTGTAATCGCCGTTCTTCGTCTGACGCGTGCGGTTCAGGAAAGAAGGCGGGGAGTTCGATGGACTGGTTTACGTGGAAAACGGAAGGTACTTTGGGTACGAACCTGGGGTTGGTCCGCAAGGAAGCATGGGTTTGGTGTAGTTGCGTGTAAGGGGGGTGAGCAACTAGCGCTTGAAGCTCACTGATCCTCCTTGCTGAAGCAATGGTTACCAGGAACAGCGTTTTCCACGCGACGAACTTCATCTCAGCTGAGTGGAGTGGCTCGAAGGGCTCTTGTGTCAGACGGTGCAGGACTGTGTTGAGGTCCCAGGCCGGTACCGGTTGTCTTACCGGAGGCTTCAGGTTTGTTAGGCCTTTCATGAAGCGTGCCGTGATGGGCAGTGCCGCGATGGAGCTGGCACCCTCGGGCGGGTCGTGGAAAGCAGCAATCGCCGAAAGATGCACCCGGATGGACTGGGTCTTAAGCCCGAGGTTTGATAGGGAACTAAGGTACTTCAGGACATCCGGTAGCGGGCAAGAGACGGGGTCAAGGTCTTTGTCCGCGCACCAGATGCTGAATCTTTTCCATTTGAGCCCGTAGGACTTTCTTGTAGAAGGCCGTCTGGCTGCGAGAACCACGTCTTGCACTTCGGAGGTCAGGTGGAGTGCGGAGAGGTTTCGCCGCTCAACCTCCAGGCAGTGAGAGCTAGGGCTTCGAGGTTGGGGTGCCATGTCGTGCCTCCGTTCTGCGATAGGAGGTCCTGTCGGAGTGGCAAGCGAATCGGGGCCTCGCAGGACAGGCGCAGGAGGAGAGCAAACCACATCTGGCGTGGCCAGTGTGGCACGATTAGGATGGCGCGGGCTTTGTCGCGGACAATCCTTTGAAGTGTCGCTGGGATGAGGGGGGTCGGGGGAAAGGCGTAGACGAGAGACCACTCCCCCCAGCACACGTCGAAGGCATCCGCTGCCAGCCTCTTGGTTGACGGGTGTCTGGAACAGAACCGAGGGCACTTGGTATTCTGCTCCGTGGCAAACAGGTCGATGTTCGGTGTACCCCATCGCTGGAAGAGACTGTTGGAGACCTCTCTGAGAAGGGACCATTCGTGAGGCTGTAGCTGTCTGCTTAGTCTGTCCGCCAAGATGTTCTGATCTCCTGGGAGATAGGAGGCTCTCAGACTGCATCTGTTCCTTAAGGCTAGGAACCATATCCGTAGGGCTTCTCTGCAGAGGGGGCGAGAGGCGGTGCCCCCTTGTTTGTTGATGTAGTACATGGCTACTTGGTTGTCGGTCTGGATGAGAACTGTGTTGCCCTGCAGTTGCTGGAGGAAGGCTGTGAGAGCGTATCTGATGGCTCTTAGCTCGAGCAGGTTGATGTGCAGGAGCTTCTCCCTCGGAGTCCACGCTCCCTGTGTGCGTAACTGCCGCAGGTGAGCGCCCCAGCCGGCGGTGGAAGCGTCGGTGGTGAGGATCGCTTGATGCTCGGGTGGGTGGATGTCCTTGCCCCCTGATAGGTTGCTTGTTTGGGTCCACCAGTGAAGCTGAGACTTGATTTGCGAGGTCATAGGGATGCGTTTGGAGAGGGGTTGGGAGTGCTGATTCCAGTGCGTGCGTAGGTGCCACTGGAGTGGGCGCATCCGGAGTCTCGCCATGGGAAGGACTGAAGTGGTTGCAGACATGTGGCCCAGCAGGCACAGTAGGGATCTCGCTGAAGAGGATTTCTTCACCGTCGCTCTGTGTGCTAGGGAGGTGATGGCGGCTAGCCTGCGGTCGGGTAGATAGGCTTTTGAGGCTGTCGTGTCTATCACGGCTCCAATGAATTCCAACTTCTGGGAGGGCGTGAGATGCGACTTGTGGAGATTGAGGACAAACCCCAATGAGTTGGTCAGTGATGTGGTTCTCTTCAAGGACTCGAGGAGGTCCGGGACCGACGGGGCCGTGAGGAGCCAGTCGTCGAGGTAAGGAAAGATGGACACATTGTGCTTGCGGAGGTGTGCCGCGGCCACGGCCACACACTTCGTAAAAACTCGAGGAGCAGGAGACAGCCCAAAAGTAAGGACCTTGTACTGGTAATGCTGTCCCAGCACTTGGAAGCGGAGGTACTTCCTGTGTGATTGGTGGATGCTGATATGCGTGTAGGCATCCTGCAGATCCAGGGATACCATCCAGTCGCCAGATTGGATTAGGGGAAGGATGGAGTTGAGGGAGTACATCCTGAATTTTTCCTTGACTATGAAGTTGTTGAGGTCGCGTAGGTCGAGGATCGGGCGGAACCCACCCTTCTTTTTGGGGATCAGAAAATATCTGGAGTAGAAGCCGGAGTTCCTTTCTCCAGGAGGTACCTCCTCGATAGCACGGGAGGCCAGCAGGTTTAGCAGTTCCACAGCCATTGCCAGGCGCAGGTGTGCTGGTGTGTCGCTGACGGGGTGCTTGCGTTGTGTTGGCTGGGTTGCGAAGCGCAGGCGGTAGCCTTCTCGGATGATCCGTAGAACCCAGGAGTCTGAGGAGATGCGCTGCCATTCTCTGTAAAATTGCGTCAGGCGTCCCCCAATTTGGGTGACCGCCTGAGGTTCGCCGTCAAAAGGAGGGCCCGCCTTTGTTGGCAGGGGCGTTATTGGGCTTTTTCTGTTTCCTGTCCCTCTGGGGGTTGCGCTGATGGGAAGGCCCCTGATAAGAGGTGTACTTATACCTCGTGTTCTGCCATCTGCGATTGTAAGGGTATTTTTTGCTGGAGCTGTAGTAGGGCTTCTTCTGTGGGTTACTTTTCTGGGCGCCACTGTTGCGCTCGAAACCTTCCTCGGCTAGGGTCTGGAGTGTGTTACAGTGCTCCTTCATATCGTTTACTGTATCTTTAACTTTGTCTCCGAAGAGGGAATCGCCCGTGCAAGGTGCATCTGCAATCCTGTCGTGGGTATCCTCACGCAGTCCCGATGCCCTTAGCCAAGCCCACCTTCTCGCGGAGATCGCTGTACCAGCCGTCCTCGACGCTGTGTCGAAAGCGTCGAAGGTTGCGCTGGCCATGTGTTTGCTGCACTCGGACATCTCCGTGAGCGTTCTGGAGGATGCGGCTTGAGTGTCTTTCGGTTGGCCTCGAAGACATCCGAGGGGAGGAAGAATCAATCTCGGCTGCACGGCTGTGGATGGAGGCCGCATCGGGCGCATCCGGAGCCGGAGACATTGGTGAGCACACCGCCGGGGCGGGGGCCGCATCAGAGTTGGATGTGCAGACAGCAGGGGCAGGAGCAGCAGCATTAAGAAGAAAATTAGCAGAGGTACTTGCGATTTCGGTTAGATAATCGTTCAGAGCGTGCCATCTGGATCTCTTCGCCCTGGGGGACATTTTCCCGCAATGATCACAGTTCTCCACATTATGCTCAGTGCCCAGGCAGCGCAAGCAGGCAGTATGGGAATCGGTGTTGCTCATTTTTCTTTTGCATTGGTGGCATTTCTTGAAACCAGGTTTCGGCATGATTTTGGTGATTTGGATGATGGAAGAGAGCAGAGTCCGTCTTGCAGGCAAGGCGGAAGGAAGAATACTGGCTGGGCTAGGGGGCGGGCCAGTAAGGTGGGCTACCTGGGCATGCCCAGAAAGGCTCACCTTTCTGAGCTCTAGAGAGCACTTCCGTACCTATGGCGCCGCCCGGAGGACGTCACCATGTGTGGCTGACGCAATCCTGCTAGTCCATGGAGAACTCCCGTTACAGGTAAGTAACCCCGTTTTCTTGTGTACACAAGAATTTGTAAAACTCAATAAAAGGATTACCAAGGATCCACCTATCCTTGGTTGTTTTTTTCTCTATTCTGCCCCCACTGTAATTGTGGGCTACCTATACTCTTGTTTGCTGAGTTTCTGTGTATATATTCTTTGTACTTTTGCTGTACAAGTAGTAGTTTTTTTTGTACAAGCGTTGCTTGATTATTTGTTGTAAAATTGTATAAATAAATAAATAATTTTAAAAAAAACCTCAATAAAAGGGTTTTTTTGTGGACAGGGGTGGCAGAATGCTCTAAGGCCTTCACTAGATATTTTGCCAATAAATAAATAAGGTTACCGGATTTTTTTCCAGGCAAATCTGGAACACTTATCCAATGCTTGGGGGGGGGGGGGGGGCGGGGGCGAAAGGAGTCCTCTTAGTTTCAGGATTGCACAACATGGGGTGAGGGAGGGATGAGGAGTGTATCTCTTCTCCTCACTATTCCCTGATTGCAACAGTATCACTTCCAAGCAGACAAATTACCAAAGAAATAGACGGTGATAAAAATTGCAAGTGTAAATTTCAGAAACTGACATATTCCAATCATTAAATTGAAAATATATATTTTTTTTCTTTCCGGCCATTTTTACCTCATCATCTCGCTTCCAGTCCCTCGTTTCTGCTTTCATCTGTCTGTATGTCTGTCTTGTCTTAATGCTGTTCCCAGGGTGTCCAGTCTATTTACCATTTCTTTTTTCACCTCCTGTCTTCACTTCCTCTCCTACATCCTTCTTTGACATTGATCTTTCAGCTTTCTTCTATTTATTTTTCTTCTTCTCAGTCCATTCTGATTTTGCCCCCCTCAATCAATCAGTCCTTGGTCCCCCTTTTTTAGTACAATTACCTCACACCAGCCCTCCCATTCCCCATCTCTCTCCCTGCTTCCCCACCCTCTCACTAACTCCCCTTCTCCCATCTCTCTACCCCATGTCCACTCTCATCCCTTCTCTCTCCCCTGTATCCATTATTTCCCCTTCTTTTTCCTTCCCCAGCCTCCCAGTCCAGCATCTCTCCTTACCCCCCTCCCCCTGCCCATGTGTCCATCATCTTCCCTTCCTTACCTCCCCCAGGTGTTTAACATCTCCCTTTCCTATCAGGTATACACCCCCCCCCCCCCAGTGACCAGCATCTCTCCTCTTGCTCTCTCCCTCCCCCTGTGTCCAGCATCCTGCCTCCTCCTCCTCATGCCCTGCAACCCCCTGTGCTCTTCTATGTCCAGCATCCGCCCTCTACCCCATTCCATGTTCATTTTCTGTGCATCTCCCCAAGCCCATGGCCAGCATTACCCTCCGTCCCCATCCCGTGTCCAGCATCTACCTCCACCTTTCTGCTTCCCTCCTGATATCTAATATCACTTCTCCCCTTCCCGCCACTTACCCTTCACCTACCACTGCCCCTCTCAATGTCTGTCAATGGCAACAGTTTAAAAACAAAAATGCAATATCTGTTGCAGCACCTGCACTCCTGGAAGGCCTCAACAATCCCGCTCTTTCTGACATATAAAGCATGCGTCAGAAGGGGGTGTGGCAGAGAAGGCCTTCCAAGTGCAAAGGAGTCACAACAACTCTGCGCTTTCAGTATTGACAGCCAGGGGTGACTCAAAAAATAATACTTGCAGAATGAATCCTTTTTTGGAGCCTCTGATGGTGTCCCCCAGTGCCACAACTCAGCTAGAACACCTCCATCCAGACCTTTCTTAGGTCCTTGCTCCTCTCAGCTCCTCTTTATGGTTAGGGCTAGTTAGCCTGGGGTCTTCTTCCCTCTTTTAAAGGCTTAGTTGGCCATATAGAGAGGCAACTCCCTGCTACTTCTCAGCAGTCCTGTATCCACATCTCTGGCGCTCTCATCATTCCTCTATTGTGGGTGATCTCTTCCACTTGAGGGAAAACCTTCTTCCAAATCCTGAGGCAGCGGTTCCCAGCCTATGGTCTGCAGACCCATAGGAATTGTTGAAACTTGCAGGGGATCTGAACAGCACCGAAGAGAAAAGGGTCATTTCTTGGTACTATAATCCATGTAAGGCTTCTGTAGAGGCAGGATTAGCAGTGGTGAAGCAGAAACTGTTATGGAGGTAGGGCCTGCAGTGGTGACGATGGTAGTATGAACATAGGTAGCTTGGGATGCCAGAAGCAGGAGTGCCAGGACCAGCACTAGTCCGTAGGGCCTAGGAATAGCAGTGCAGCATCAATGGATGAGGGAAGGGGCTAGCTGGAGGGAAAGAGGGATACAGACTGGTGGGAACTGCTTAGAAGGGAAGAGAACTTTCTTGGAGGAAGCAAAAGAGAAATACTGTAGGGACTGGCTTGAGGGGAAGGAGCGAAAGACTGGTGGAGACCAGAAAGGGAAAGAAGATAAAGAGGGCTAATGGGCACAGGCTTGGTGCTAAGGGGATCCCAGGAAGAGTGGTGCGGATGAATTGGGAGGGGGGGGGGGTTAACTCAACCTATTGGAGGTTAAATTGGGTAAATGGATGATTTGCAAATAGCCTTTGGGTAAATGTTTGTCCCAATGGTTCTTCGAGTTTGTGTGCCTGTCAGGACCTATTATTTTCTTTGGATTGCAGCTGCTCTTTGCCACCCTTCCCGAAACTGCCACCCTAGGTAACTGTTTAGTCTGCCTAATGGTTAAGCCAAAACTGCTTTCAAGTGTTTTCCCCCTTCATAAAGTCAGCAAGAATGAGCTAGGGAGGATTTTGCCTGAATATACAAGTTAAATTATAGGTTGCAGTACAATGCTGATGCAGTACTACTTGTTTTCAAAGCTGTAAAGAGTGGCAAAGTAAAAAAGATGGAAATTTGCAGAGATCTAAGAATTGAAAAGCTGGGAACGGGGGGTTTTCAGGATGGCCCACTGACTGTTGGTCTGTTGCGCTTGCTTAGCATTCTCCCCATATATGTATATTTCTCGAGATCTCTATTACCTGTGGTGCTGGTGGGGGGGAGACTCATGTGTACCTCTTTGAGCCTCCCACGGCTATGTAACAAGGGCCAATAGACCCCCATTTTCTCTAAGGGCATGTGCTTATGCCCCCTTTTACTCCAAAGAGTGGTCCTGCAGGGAAAGCAGTGCAGTCTTTCATTCTCCAGAGCCTGATGCAACTCTCATCCCAGAGTTGCATATCCCCTACCCTCTGATGCTACATATAGCAGATGAGAGTAGTAGCTTTTCGGAGAAGTGATAGGAGGAGAACATTGATCAGAATACTGCAGTGAGGGCGTTGTCCAGGATTGGTTCTGTGGCTCATGGAACACTAGCTGGTCACTCTGGCCCAGGAAGCAGTGAGAAGGTTTGGAAGGAGCTACCTAAGCTTTGAACTTTCTTTTGGAATCTTGAAGCATGGCTAAGTTATTGCCTGAGGATTTCCTTATACTCCCTCCTGAGAAGCCTAAAGTATCCTTGAACAAAATTCAGGATATCATCACTTTAATGGCTCAAATTAATGTATTTTCTAGTTGGATGCAGGATTCAGCTATGGCAGTGCTCCCCAACCTTTTTATTGCCGCGGACCGGTAAAAGTTTGATAATTTTTCCGTGGCCCACTTGTTTTAATTTAATAATTTTAATTTAATTGTATTTAAACATGCCTTCAAAATAAAATACAGCTACACCAAAAAATGAATATAAAGTGATTTATTTTATTTAACTCACTAGAATTCCAAATCAATGAGAACCCTGAGCTTGTTTCTTTGCAACGAGACGGTTCCATCTGGGGGTAATAGGAGACAATGACTGTCCATTTGTCCTTTCTTCTCTCTTCTAGTTTTTTTTCCATTCTCTCTCTACATCTGCTTTAACATACTAATCTTTCTCCTTTTGCTCTTACCTCATTCCTATTTCATCCACACAAATTTTACCCCTCCATCATCAATCCCCCCTTACTCTCCCAATACCCAGCCAATTGTAGATTTTTCATCCCTCCCACACAAAATATTTTTCCCCTCTCCATTTTACTCTCCCAGCCCCATTCCATTCTAATCCAACCCCAACATCAGCTCCCTTCTAGTTCCAGTCTCACCCAGCTTCCATTCCCTTCTAGTCCCTGCATCAGCCCATTTCCAGTCCTAGCCACCCATCAGCCCATTTCCAGTCCTAGCTCCCCCATCCATTTCCAGTCCAAGTCCCTTCATCAGCTCATTTCCAATCCTAGCCCCCCATCAGACCATTTCTAGTCATTTCCTAGCCCCACCATCAGCCCATGTCAAATCCTAGCTCCCCCTCCACTCAGCCCAATTCCAGTCCAAGCCCCCCCATGAGCCTACTTCCAGTTCTCAGCCTCCTTGTGCCCAAAAATCACCATATCACTGTCCGACAGCTCCACCCGCATGCCACGATGGACATGGACATCATTAACGTAAGTGCCATGAGTGCTGCAGTCCACAATGTAAACTCTCCAGTCTCCACTGCCACCTTCCTCTCTCCCCGCATGTATCTCTGCATGGACCTGGGAGATCAGATCTGGGTTTCTCTCAGACACTAGCGCCACATCACAGATATCAGAGCGCCGTCCCAAGCGAAAGACACAGCATGGTGTCTCTGGCCGGAAGGTGTACAGATCTTGGGAGACTGGGCTTGTTGAGCCAGGGGATCCCACCAACCCCATCCTGAGGAGCTGGAAGCAGGGCTGCACCTCTGACAACATGGCATACAAGGGTCTCAGGAGCCAGACACTCCTGCGCTCCTCCCAAATTATTTCAAAATCTCTCTTCCACTTATGTTTACAAATATCACTAAACTAACATTGCTGGGGAAATTTGTTTTTCCTTTATGGTGGATTTAGCTCATGCCTTTCCAGAAGTAGTTCAATGCAAAGTAAGCTAGATATTTAAGAAATGAGGAAAACAACCTGATCAGGAGTTTGTTAAACACACCATCATTCTTAGCAAGCAATAGCCGGGGCACTCTTTCTATTGGCTCCTATATAGCCCAGCTACATCCTGTGGATAAAATTACCTGAGATACCATTTTACCTGCTCCACATTACAAAATATTATTATAAATCTGTATATATAAAATTACATACATTTATATATGTGTATCTGTATGTAACAAATTACATAAGACCATTCTAAGTCTCATTTGTTTCCCCAGATGTGCGTGTGTTGCAAAGTAAAGTGCCCCTTTTCCCTTCAGGCCCAGGCCGACCCCCAAAAGACGGCTCCTTTGACTAGATTTTGGTCCTTTTCAAACCTGAAAAACCAAGTCAGGACTAGGAGGGGGTACCAATCTTACACTTCAGCAAACTCCTGCGCCTAACTTCCAGCGTAAAACACACCTAACCGGGACACGTGGGTCCCCCATGCACCTACGCCCAGAGAACCCCTGGAGGAGGGGCAATTCCCAAGGAAGTATGGATTGCTAATTTGGGAAGATGTGAAAAGGGAAGTCTGACCCCTTTTATTACCACTCACATAAACGGATTAAACCGCAGAATGGGCCGCTCCCCTTCTCCCCCTTTCCTGTCCTACAGAGAAGTTGAGGGGGCAGAGCGTGCGCTGTCTGTGTGCGAGCTGCATGAGCAGACGTGCGCGCGCGCGCGCATCGGCGGCGGCTCCTCCTCCCACCTGCCGCTTTCTATAACTGTCGCAAGACGCTCGTTGGGAAGCAGGAAGACTGTAGCTTCCAGGGTGGCTCTTGAGCGCGCGCACTCATTACGTCCAATCAGGAGGCGGGAGGACCCACAGTGAAATTATTTAAAGTTCCTCGGGCGGCCCGGTACCGTTTGATCCACGGACCGGTACCCGTCCGCGGCCCGGGGGTTGGGGAACACTGAGCTATGGGACAAATGACTGAACTGGAATAGACTAAGCAATGTTTATCTAAGATTAAACAATGCTGGAAATTATTTAGCTCTTCTTAAATGAAATCAAATAATACAAAACTCCCACCTTCTTTTGTACAACGTTATTCAGAAGTGTAACCTTAGGCTGATAAACTAGCCTAGACTGAGAGAACTTTCACCACAAGATAGATTTTGGAAATATTTGCTGGAAATCTTAACAATTTACTAGTTCCAAAGCTTTGTATTTGATACCCTTGAAAGAGAAGGACAGTGCTTTCCAGCCAACAGTTAGCTGTCTCTTTGGCTATTACAGGACTTTTCATAGGTGATAAACCGAACCCTCCAACACATTGTTAATTTAGTACAGACCCTGATAGAGATTTCCTTCTCAAGTGTTTTTTTTCCATCTAAACGATTTGCTATTTCATTGTTTGAAAGTGAAGATGTGCTCTAATGATAGCAATACTCAAGCCCATAGGGAAGAGGTTTTTTTTGCTTTTCAGACCTGTCAAAATTAGGAGCATTATTTTCGTTGATTTTCCTTTTAAATGTATAGTTAAATTTAATAATGTGAAATGCCTTTTACGATCTGTCACAATTGACTAGTTTTATGTCAGCTAAGCTTTTGCAGGGAATTCCTGTAATTTCTTCCCCTATTGCTGTGGAACTAAGATATGATATGCTAATTTGTACTGGAGGATCTTTAGCTTTCAGTTATCATTATTTTGATTTTTTTCTTTTGGGTACAGGATTTCCTTAGTATTGAGATTGAGCTAGGGAAGTAATGGAGGCGGCCTGCACACTGGTCTCCCTGCCCCAGATCCCCCCACTCCCAGAAAAACACACATCACCAATAGCTTTGGATCAAAACTAGTTGCATCTTTAATAACATAAACAGGTTTAAACAAGTTACACAATACAATATCAAATATATAACAACCACTGGAAACAAAGCATCACCCAGCCATCTTCCCCTCCCCCAGCACTAGATCAGGTTTTGCCAGCCATATTACTAGCAAGGTGATTCTATCTCCATTGCCTCACAATCAACACTGCCCTCACTGGGAGATAGTTACCACCCAGTCCTACTGCCAGCCTCGCCATATGGGTAGCGACACCATCCAGGAATTCACCTGCCCCTTCATAAAATAGCTCCAGGCAGGAATCACCTGATCCCAGCTCTGCCTGCAGCACACAGCCGCATATGTAAAACCTACCTGAAGGACTTGGGTACCTACTACCCTACCCAACTGCAACAAAAAACCCGCCCCCACTTCGACTGAAGTCCCACACAAGGGTGGTCAACGCTACAGTCTACCACCACTGCTACCAATAGGAGGAAAGATGGAGGAGCCACCATCCCCCAGGTGAAATATCCTGAGCCAACCCCTCTTCCCCCTCCCCCCCCCCATGCCAACCCTGATCAATCGCCTGCCCTAGAACACCTGCTGGCAAGGATTTTCAAATTTGAAAATCACCCCAGACAAGCTACTCTGCTGCCCTTCCCACCCCCACCCCCGACCAACGGCCACAGGGCCTGAAAGCCCAATGCCACCAGCCCAGTCCTGTCACTCCCTGGGGGCGAGGGTTCCAACATGGCAGGCCCGTGTGCATTACCTTGTTTTATTTATTTTGTTTGTGTCCTGATATGCATATTTTTTTCATTGGTAGTGCTACTTCTGTTCAATTAGTATTTGGTTGTATAAATGGAAATCTAGTAAATTTAAAAAAAATGTGAAAAGCTAACCAATAAAAGGTACTACAGGACTAAAATTTGAGGAGATCATAGCTAACAGGTCCTTTTGGAACATGCGGAAGAGACTTCAACCCAAAACCAAATTTGAGTTAGTCATAGAGAATGGTAGCTTCTGAATTGAGCACTTGCAGTAACTCTGCAACGATATCAAAAATGATAATCACACGCAATTAAAAAATCTTATTAAATAATCTCTGAAAATCTAGTTTGTGTGTTTTGACTCCAAGCTCTCTTTCAGCTCACAGATTTCTACTGTGGCCAGAGTATATTTTGCATGGTGCGAAATATGAACCTATCAAAAATGTATTCACCTAGACAGCCCTACACACCCTGGTCCATGCTTTTCTTATCTCAAAATTAGACTACTGTAATGTATTATATGTTGGAATCTTGAACACAGATATGATACAGCTTCAAAGGGTGCAAAATACAACCATCAAACTCATTTGCAATTCTTGGAACTTTGACATGGTTTCCCTGCTGCTTATCGAAAGCCATGGGTTATCTGTCATTTACCGAACAATATTCAAAGTTCTAACCTTAGTTTACAGAATTCTACAGTCTAGTGTGCCCCACTATCTATTCTCTTCTATCTTCCTTATGCTCTCTCTCGTCAACTAAGCTCACAAGGTGCAAACTTACTCGTGCCCCCCTTGCCAGGTCAGGCACGGTTAGTCTACTCAAATAGCAGCTGTTTACTTTCTTACCCCTACCCTTTGGAATTCATTACCTGATGACTTGACTTGAACCATCCTTTAAACAATTCAATCAAAACCTGAAAATATGCTACTTTGTTGTGGCATTTAATACAGATCCTGGTTAAGGAATCACAGCACCAGCTTTTTCATATATCCTACTGGAATTCTACCTAATTCTGTTTTTTCCTCTCCTTTTATTTTGAATTGTAACTTCCGACTTTTAAACCACTGATTTAATTGTAAACCACTTTGATACAAAAAGAAAGGTGGTTTATCAATTTTTAATAAACTGTAATATCAAAAACATGCTTAAGAACCCGAGTCTTCCAGAAAGTCTAATCAAAGATTAAATACCATCAGACATTACTAGCCATTAGGCACCATGATTTGGGACTTGAGATGTATGCATTACATTTGTGAGTATAATAATGCTATTCGGGTGTAGATCCCAGTGGAGTTGTCCTTGGAGGTAAGCTATGACAGAATGGATGGAGTGTTTGGAGACGGTGGGCAATGGATGTGGGTGAATAGATTGACATGGAACTGTTTTGCGTCAATAGAGTAGTGATGCCAGTCTTGAGTTGTTTCCTGCAGGTGTCTGGCATTTCCCTGATACCACCAGAACAGCAGGTACACAGTCTGGGGACTATAATTAATTCTAAGATCTCTTTGCATGATCGTGTTTCTCTGACTCTGAAAGACAGCATTTTTTCGACTGAGACTAGTTTGGCAGATTTATGCTCTTATGTCTTGCTGGGAATTAAGGGCCATCTTACAGACAGTAGCTCTGTCATATCTGGATTATTGCTATGCAATTGATTTGGGATTACTGAAACCCAGCAGGTGCATTTGCAGCTGGTTCAGACTACTGCTGTCAAATTCATTAGTGGGCATGCATGGTATGATCGAGCTATTAGTTTGCTTAATCACTCCACTGGCAGGATGTTCAGTTATACGTATGTTCAGTTCAATGTCTTGATTTTATTCTTTAGATTTATAAGAGGGAGGTGCCTAGTCGACATGCTCATTAGCTTTGCTTACTTTATAGGTCACTGCACATACTTTGCGATGCAAGCAGGATCAGATGTTGGTGCCCAGGGCAGAAACTAGTGAGGGGGACCCCAAGTCCACCTGCAGGCTATACCTCCTTCAGTGAGGGTCAGACTTAGGGCCTCCTGTGGTATGGGGGCCCAGGGTAATTGCCCTGTGTGGTGAGAGGTTTGTAGGATGACTGCAACCTGGAACTGGACTTTCTTGAGTGGGCACTTGCTTTGTGGAATTGCTTTCATTGTCTTGACAACTGATCTGAAATATGTCATCTTTCAAAGAGAACTGAAGATGTAACTTCACTCAGTATTTTGAAACCTTTTCTGACTTATACCTGGTCATTGATAGGTCTTATTTTTATTCAGGTCAGTTTTTCAACACTGCGGGCTGCATCACTTAAATAAAATACACATATTCAGCACTGTTACCCAATTAGAGAGTATGCTGAATTTAGGTACAGAGCAATCTGTGCCAGAGTTATTTGGAGGGTGGTGATATTCAAGATGCTTTGTGGATAACTAGGCACTCCATCCCCATTTATTTTGTCAGACAAATCTGGAGGGTGTCGAGAAGGAGCTACACTAATACCCCCTTTATTTTGCAATATGTCGACAAACACTGACAGGGTATAGGGGTTCATGTTTTCATTGTCTACCCTGCTGGATGTCGCCTTACGCTAGCTTGCATGAGATGGATGTCCCCATCCCACGCTTTCCTAAGGGATAAGTCTATGTGGCCACTGATATGGATTCCATGTCTGGGAACATCTATGTTCCTAAAATTGACCAGAGACATAGATGTCCCTGGTGTTTTTCTGCAAGTTCCGCCCTGGCATTCCCGATTTGACTTTGACATCTTTTCTAAAATACAACTTAGAGTGTTGCGAACATCCACAGACGGTGCTTCCTAAGGGGAATTTTCCAAATAATGGCTGCCATTACAGTATCTGGATAATTTCCTTTGAATATCAACCCATTTGCATTTCTATTTTATCTTTTACTGTCTAGATTATGTATTTAAATTTTATTTTTCTATTGTATCTCTCTTCTTGCCATTATGTACGTGATACACATTGAGCTTAGGCCTTCCTGTGTCAAAGTGGAATGTTTAAATTAAATTGAATGTTTGCATTTATTTAACAAATATTTGATATACAGCTATTTGAGCAAAATTTGACTTTATGGCAGTTTACAAAATTAATAGACCTAAAGGTCATTACAAACCAAAACATTTGACAGGACAAGCCATAGTACAACCATAAAGTCTCAGAAAGGAAGGGGTTTGAATAGGACAACATAATCGCCAGGAGATGTCTGATTTCTTAACAGAAAACATAAGGGAGCAGGGAAGTGTCTAACATCAGGGGCTCAGTCTGTTTAAAAAAGGCAGACTACCAGTACTCTGCAAAAGAACACTGGAAGAGCACAGTATTCACAGCTTTCTTTAAAAAAATTTGATTATGGAAACTCTCAAGGTGAATATCTATGAGTAGTGAATTCTATAGACTAGAGGCTTGAAATGCAAATGAACTGTTCCTAGCCATCTCTAATCTTAGGGAGCAAAATGAGGAAACCACTAGCAAGTTATCCTGGGGGGAACATAGTTGGCGTTGGGGACAATGTGGCATCAAAAAAGAAGTGATGAAGAAGTAACCTGTGTAATATGTGCAGTGTGCTAACATTAGTATCTTAAGCTGAATTCTGATTGTTATAGGGAGTAAGTGTTGATCTTTTAAGAGTGGGATACCATGATTGGATAACGTTTATAGTGGTACTTTGAATTAATTGGAGATATTTAGCAGAGTATAAAGGTAAATCTGATAGAAGAGAGTTATAGAAATAAAGATGAACCAGAATAAAAGCATGAATCAGTTTTCAGCACTTTAGAATTTAGCTAAGATTTTACTGACCTAATTAGTCAATAAAAGTTTATGAATATTGTCGAGAAAGATTGCAGATATGTTAACTGGATCTTTAATAGGATTAAACATTCCTGCTATTGCCTGGATGAATTTACATTTTGAGTTTGATCTGGAGAACCACAAACTAGAGGATTTTGGGGGGATTTTGGACTAGTTTATTATGACTAATCCTTTGTTCAATTTTCTCTAAAGAAGATGAGAGATTATTTTGAAAGCAGTCATCCCATGAATCTTGGGCTTTGATGATTTGAATATGGTCTACATACATATAAAGGCTGAGCCCTAAGTTTTGAATTAAGGTAATGAGAGGAGCCATAAATATATTGAAGAGTGGGGGAACAAAATAGATCCTTGCCAGACACTATAAAGTAGGAAAGGTTTGCTGGAAAGAGATTCTTCAACAATGACTTCAAATGAACAGGCGGAGAACTATAATTTAAACCATTCTAGTGCTAGTTCTGTAATACCACTTGATTCCAAGCTTTCTAGCAATAATTTATAGTCTAGTAGGTTGAAAGCTGCAGTAAGGTCAAGATGTAGCAAAAATATTTATTTTCCATTGTCCAAATGAGTTAATAATTTGTTATGTAGGCTGTCATCCGCGTTTCAGTGCTGTGTCCAGCTTTGAATCCAGACTGCCTCTATAATCATGCGGGACATCAAGGAATGCTTCATAGTACTTCACTGTATAAATTCAGGCGGGACTAATAACATTTTTCTGCCTCATTCTACATTTTGGCCATTTCCCTAAGGCAAGGTTAGATGGGCCAATTAATTTACAAAACATGAAGGATATCACTAACTTACAGAAATATGGAGTGATCTGTAGAAAGTGGACATGATGCATTCCCAGATTATAGGTAAGGGTGCGGAGAGCTAACACAGGCCCCAAGGCAGACAACCTTTCTAGGCCCTCTTGCCTCCTGTGAGACCCAAGCTTCAACAAATGAAACAGCAGGATATCGGGTCTTGAAGCACTTGCATACACTATAGGTTGGCTACATCCTGCCCCTTTCCTGTTCGTCAGACACACACACACACACCCTGCCCCCTCCCTCCCCCACTCTACTTTTTCTGTTCAAACCTTGTGCATGAGAACTATTAAGTCTTCTGGTACACACATGCTTCTTAACATGGCCCAGAGATTTTATTGATTTATGCAAAGACCTTGCTTTACATGAAACACATGTAGATATCCTTAAAATATTCTTTTGTCTTTTCAAGTTTCCATCTCAAATCTGGAATGATGCCTTTTGTTCCTTGCTCTTTCCTGAATCCTGCTTGCATTTTTGGCAGTTCTTCTTCCAGGTATAGCTGTAGTCTCCACTGAATGATCTCCAGTAGAATTTTGCTGGCATATAGATCAGAGCGATTGTGGAATAATTTCCCCAGTTCGTCAGATCACCTTTTTCAGTATTGGTATGAAAGCAGATCTTTTCCAGTCAGTTGGCTATGGTTAGGGCTCTTCAACCTGGAAAAGAGACGACTGAGTGGAGATATTATAGAGATCTATAAATTAATGAATGGAGTGGAACGGGTGAAAGTAGATCGATTGTTAACACCATCAAAAAGTAGAAAGACTAGAGCACATGCAATGGAGCTACAGGGTAACCTGTTTAAGACTAATAAGAGAAAATATTTTTTCACTCAACGCGTAGTCAAACTCTGGAATTCGTTACCGGAGGATGTAGTAAAAGCTGTAGTGTAGCTGGGTTTAAAAAAAGGTTTGGATAGTTCCTGGAGGAAAGGTCCATGAACCATTATTAACGAGGACCTGGGAAATCCACTGCTTGCCCCAATACAAGCATTGTGGAACCTATGTGTCTTTTGGGAAACTGCCAGGTACTTGTGACCTGGATTGGCCACTGTTGGAAACAGAATACTAGGCTTGATTGACCTTGGTCTGACCCAGTATGGCATTTCTTATGTTATGTTCTTATATTATCTTTCAAATTTCCTGGCACATCTTTGGAAACACTGTAACAGCTATATCTCATTGCTGTAAAATGTCAATGGGAATGCCATCAGTGCCCAATGCTTTCAATGGTAATGCCTTCAATGCTGCTTTGACTTGATATTTTATCACCAATGGTTTCTGATCATAAGGTATTGCTTGACATGGATATTAATCAGTATGATAGTGTGGCGTGCGGTGGGAAGGGGTTTTCTTTTAAAACACCAAACAGACAGCAGTTCAGGAAAACAAAAAATGTTTTTATTCAGACCCAGTTTGTTAAACCTTCACAAAGCTGGTCTCCTGACCCTTCCTTCAGCCCAGTTAAAGTTCCTATCTTTATACGGCTTGCTATGAAAGAACCCCTTGCTCCACAGGGCCTCGCTCCCTCCTGCAACCTGCTGGGTTTAACCTCTCCCTGTGAGCCACGCCTTCCCAGCCCTGAACTCTGGGCTGCAGACTCTCTTAAAGGGGCTTGTTGATAATCTCTTAGTTTGGTCTTTAGGGCATGCCTCTGTATATTCTTTCCATCTTTTCTTGATCTTTTCGTATAATGCAACATGGATCCTTGTGTGGGAGTTTTTTTCTTAGCATTCCAATTTGAGACTGGAGCTTTCTGCTTAACCTTTGCGGCTCTAGGAAAGCCACTTTTTTCCTAACATCTTGCTGCACGTTGAAAATTTCTGTTAAGTTCCATGATTGCCTTTCTTTCTTCTCTAGCTTTAGCTTCTCTGTTTCTGAGCAAGTTTGTTTCTTCGGTCATCCGTTTTGGCCATCCCATAGCTCTTTTGGCACTCTGCCATTTGTATCCAAAGTGGGTAATTGATTTTGTAGATAGTCTTTAAATTCCTGTGGTATAATTTCAAGGTCTTACTTTTACTACATTAGTGAGTGGCTTTCTCTTTTCAGCTTTAAAGTTTGCATACTAATAGCTGGCGATCTGTACCACAGCACCAAGTTAAGTCTTTGTTGATGGTATTGAATTTTCCTGTCATTGACTTCCACAAATGTAGTCAATTTGAGTTCTGTATAATTCATTGGGTGAAATCTGTGTACAGTCGCTGCTTATGTTGTTGGAAGAAAGTATTTGAGATGAATTGATTACTGGTCTTGCAGAATTCTATCAGTCTTTCTCCTGCTTCCTTTCCATTTCCAAGCCTATTTTTCTAAGCACTTTGCCTTCTTCTTTGTTCCCAACTTTTGTATTCCAGTTGCTCATGACTATTAGTGTATCTTATTTGCAAGTTTGTCCATTTCAGTTTGCACTTGTTCATGGAACTGATTAACTGCGTCCTCTTCTGCATCTGTAATTCATATACCTGATTAACAGTTGTAGATAGACATTCCTATCCATCTTGGGAGAGCATGCCAGTAGTTAAGCTAACAATAGCAGAGCTTTCAGCATCACTGATGTATGTGAGCCCATGTGGCATGACAAGCCAGAAACCAAGTGAGGTTGGTTATAACTACACTAAGAAAAAAGACAACAGATCCCAGAGAGCAGGTGAGGGGTGATGCCGGAGATTACTGGAGAGCCAGAAAAGCAGTAGAGGAAGGCCGTAGTGCTATAGTGATACCCTTTGAAGGAGCATATGCACATTGCCCTGAAGTAAGTTGGAGTACTCCTCTCTGGCAAGGGTATCTGCTGCTCTAGGCGGTTGCTTATGCCTAAAGTCAGGCTTGCCTTAGTCTGTTCCAGTCCCTCAGTAAAGCTGCTGTTAAAAGCATTCAGTAGAGTCGTTCAACCAACCCTTCAACATGGGGGTGAATTCTGCGAGTGGAGAGGACTTACAACGGAGATGAAATCTAGCTATGAGTGAATTGAGAAGCACAGAAGAAAAATGGAAAAAATGAAACATAGAAACATGATGGCATTAAAAGACCACATGGCCTATCTAGTCTGGCCTTCCATATCAACTACAAAAGTAGTCTTTTTACCTTTAGAGATCTTCTGTGTTTGTCCCATGGTTTCTTGAATTCAGATACTGTCCTTGTGTCTACCACCTCCATTGGGAGACTATTCCACACATCTACCACTCTTTCCATAAAGAAATATTTCCGCATATTACTCCTGAGTCTATCCCCTTTCACTCTCATCCTATGTCCCCTCATAGCAGAGCTTGCCTTCAGTTGAAAGAGGCTCTCCTCCTGTGCACATGAACACAAACTGTCAGGTGTATTACAACAAAAGCAAGCTTGAGAGCTGCTGCTTTAAAGAATTCACCTAGAAAATATGAAAAAATGATGCAGTTACAGCTTTACCAATACCATACTTTTATCTGAATGCAAGATCGGTTTGTTTTAACTGGGGAAGCACAAGTGGTCGTAGCATGTACTGTTGAAATTTGGTTGAGAAGCCATGAAGGCTCTGTTGCATGCTTTGTGTGCCAGCTATTCAGCCATGCACTGCCCCAGAAAGGGGGAAAATGCAGCGATTAATAGTGATGTGTTAGAATTTTTTGAACATAAATCTTATTGACTCTAGGGGGTGCTTTTACTAAAGGACATTAGCTGTTAGCATGGGTTCTGGCATGTGCTAAAGGTGTGCTGGGACACGCAGTTATAGTGCAAGGTCATGACAGCACAGCTAAATTTCAGCACTAACTGTCCATGGGGCACTAATGTTGCAAGTGGGCGGATTAGGGATGAGAGCAGGCGAGGTGAGTGCCTTGCAATTAGCTAGGGTGCACTTCTCACCACCTCCAAAGATAGAGGTAAGTACACCTGTGCTACTTTCATGTCACGTTAGGGCAGGGTTTGCAGTGCTGACCACCAGAAGCATGCTTTCCATGCGCTCAGCAGTTCATGCCGTGGTGTAGCATGCAACATGCTTTGAGTATTATCAGCACATTAGGTGCAACACCATAACGCCCTTTAGTGAACTCCTTATGAGTTTTTGAACTTTAGTAATAATGGGGCAAGTATTCAGCCGTGGCAGGTTGTTGGTTTTTTTTAATGCCATTCATCATGTCTATAAAAAGTAAAAAGCTGGATATTCAGTAGTGGCCAGCACCGCTACCTAGATCATAGCTCTGTTCATCCCACTCTCCGGGTAGTTGTCTAGGTAAAGTTTGGGACAGCTTCTTTGTTGTGCTAACTTTATCCAAATCAATAGTGCCACTAACTGCCTAACTATGACGTTCACCTTACCTCTGCCCATGGACTGCCCTGGCATTGCCCAGATAGTGCCAAGATTGTCTGTAAGGATGTGTTGTGGCACTATCCACACAGAGGCATGAAATAGCCCCGGATAATGTGACTAAAGGAAATATCTGTATCATTGCCATAGTTAGATGGATATTTCCCTTTGAATATTGGACCCAATGGTTTTTAAATTAAGTTATGATCCACTGTATCCTGACACAGGACTTCTTTTAATTTATAAAGTTTAGAGCATTTGGACAAATGTTGAAGAGATAACACTATTTGTTGTTGCATAGCACACACTTACGAGTAGAGTGGCTGGAACTTGCATCTGGAAGACCGTAATGATGTGGGCTTGTTTCTTCTGGGAGAGCTTTAACTCTAACATTGACAAACTGCTTGGATACCTATTAAATCGGTGCTTCTCAGCGCAGCCCTCAGGGGCACACCTAGGCCCATTGGGGTCTCAGGATTATCACAGTGATTATGCATGAGCTAAACTTTCATGCACTGGGTGTGCCCGGAGGGCTGGGTTGAGAAGCACTGAATTGGATGGTATTTTTTTTTCAGCCTCCTCAAAAGTAGGCTCTCCTATGGTTCAGTTATATGATGGCCCTTTAGTCTAGTCAGATCATTATCTGTTAGACTTTACTATTAAGCTAATGCCAGACATTAAGAAACCTCCTCAATCGGGCAAATGCTTAAATAGAGCTAAGATAGATGTGAGCCCTTTGGGACAGGGGAATGCATACAGGACCCGAATGTAACTCGCATTGCTCTCCCCTTAGAAAGATGTGAGCTAAATACTAAAATAAATAAATAAAACAATTTTTGGTCCCAGGCTGGTTCAGTGGCTGAGTTGACTGCTTGCAATGGGGCCTTTTAAATCATGGAATGCTTCTAGGAAATAAAAAGCTCCATGTGTAACTTGTTTATGCTGCAAACAAAGATAGAATGTCGGCGCTTACAGCATCCGTGGAAGTCAACTGATGATGAACTTGTAAAAGGGCAATGGAAGATTGCAACTGTAGAAGCAAAAAAGCAGTATTTTTCCAATTTGATTGTGATTAGGTGTAACAGCTCAAGTCAACTATTTGTGACCTAAAGAGAAGAAGCTTGGAGCTTTGCAGAAGCACCATACAGCATTGCAGTTAGCCATATTTTTTGAAACCAAAGTAGAAAAGTACGGAACGTTTTTACTAGAGACTAGGAAATCTGATGATAACAATGATTTATTTATTTATCTGATATTATATACCTCCTTATCAACATGTCAAGGCAGTTTATATGTTAAAAAGTTGAATATAACAAGTAACATAATAGTATATTATTGTATTAGCTAATTGAACATATATACATAAGGTAGGTTGGGTATCTAGCATGTTATGAGTAGAGAAGGGAGGGAGAGCAGCTATGAGGGAAGGGAGGGGGGCAGTGGCGGGATATGCCTGGAGAGTGCCTGGTGAGGCTGCCGTCAGGAAAGTATGGTCATATGCACTAAGTAAGACTTCCACCAAAATGTTCAATGATGTGTGTCCATCTTTTTGCAGAAGTCCTCAAGATTACTTGTGGCCCGGATGTTATCGGGTAGCGCATTCCATATATGTGGGGTATAGAGTGAGAATGCTCTGTTCGATGTTGAGTGGCTGCTTTTCCTGTTGGTGGGATGATGAGAGTGAATTGTGTGATCTCCAGGAACAAGCAGGAATAAGTCCTCACATATCGGTACGTCGGTACCGACGGAGCCTGAGCGGGAAAGCTCCCCAGCTTCCCAGAAGGAAAGCTTTTGGGGCCTCCCACTGCGCATGCGCGCTGCCTTCCCGCCTTCCTGACCAACTCTCCTCAGTTCTTCTTTTTCCGCGGAGCCAGCAGGTCGTGTTCCTGTCACCGCTGAAGAAGTTGTTATTTTAATTTATTTCTTTGGCCGCGTGTCTGCCTTCCCCGATTCCAGACCGGTACCGCCGGTCTTTTTTCCTTTATTTAAAAAAAAAAAAAATCTTCTTTTTTTTCCCCTCACTTGGTGTGTTAGTTCTGTGAGGCCTTTAGGCCTTCACTAGTTCTCCCTCATGGAGAAACAAGCCTCTGGGTTTAAAAAATGCACCAAGTGCAGCGGTACTATTTCAGTCACAGACACCCATGAATGGTGTCTTAAATGTTTGGGGCCTGACCATTCCATTCCGGATTGCCCTTCCTGTTCTTTGATGTCTAAACGTGGCTTACAGAACCGGGCAGCCAAGTTTCACATGCTGTTTTCTACAGATACTCCAGCATCGACATCTTCCAGGTCTTCCTCTCCTGATGGATCTCAGGTAACCAAACATTCCTCTGGCAGGTCCTCAAAGGGCAAATCTCCCTCTAAGTATCGAGATACCCCTGGGCTTGACCCTGAGGACCCTTCCCCAGCCAAACAACCCCGGCGGGAAGCTCCGGCTTCCAAAGCTCCTCCTATGGGGTTACAGGTTGACATCGATGGCACGGCCTTGACCGATCACCTGTTAGACTGTTCTGGGGTACCGGCTCAATCATCCGGTACCGACATCCAGACAGTCGTGGCGTCCATGGATCATACAGTTCAATCCATGCAGCAGGCCATTTTGGCTTTTATTAAGGCTGCGACGCCCTCGGTACCGCACCCTGCGGTACCGACTCCGGTTCCGGTACCACAACCGATACCGGTACCCATGCCTTCCACATCGACCAGGATACCGATCCCGGTTCCGGGGTTTTTCCCGATACCGATCCGGTTCCGGGTACCCCCGATGTCGATACCGGTCGATACGCTTATCGATCCCTGGAAGCAAACAGACGATACTTTGAGTCTTCTGGTGATTCTGATTCATCAGATGACTCTGCTGAAGTATCCCTTACTCTGCCTGAGGAGCCCTCTTCTCCAAAGAGGAGAATGTCTCCTCCAGAGGATTTATCCTTTCAAGACTTCATCATTGAAGTAGCTAAAGGTCTTTCTATTTCTGTATCCTCTGAAAAAGAACCTAGAGCGAAAAAGTTAGACATTTTAGGATACTCTAAGGTTCCCAAAGAGGCAGTCACCTTGCCCATCCATGAAATTCTTCAAGAACACATGATGGACTTATGGGAGACTCCTCTCACCCTATCTCCACATTCTCGTCGTCTGGACACCATGTATCGTGTCCCCCCTTCTCCTGGGTTTCAAAAAACTCAGCTCCCGCACCACTCCATCGTGGTGCAGTCAGCTATGAAAAGGATCAAGAGTACTAAAAGACACTCCTCTACTCCCCCAGGAAGAGAATGTAAGACTCTGGATGCTTTTGGAAGAAAAATCTTCCAAGCAAGTATGCTTATTGCCAGAATCAACTCATACAGCCTCTATATGGGCATGTTTTTGAAGGAAATTGCATTAAAAATACGCCATTTCCTCCCCTTTAACCCAGAGGATAGAAAGGAGGAGTTCCTTCTTCTGCTGAAGCATACCCAAGATATTTCAAAGTTCTCCAACAGAGCAGCCTTTGACTCCTTTGAGGGTGCTAGCAGAGCCTCAGGTATTGCCATAGCGGCTCGCAGAATTGCTTGGCTCCAGGCCTCTAACCTTGAACCTTGGGTCCAGGATGGGTTGGGAAATTTGCCCTGTACAGGTGAGAATCTGTTTGGTAAGGAGTGGCAAATCAAAGCCACTCAAATGGATGCAGAAAATGCTGCTTTAGATAGACTTTCTAAGTCTACCTCTACCCCTGTCAAGATGAAATCTTTCAAAAAGCCTTTCTACAAGAAGGCCAGATTTGCCACAAATACTGGCCAACAATCTTCTGCAGCTCGCTTTGCTCCTAAGCGTCAGCAGCCTAAACAGGCCAGGGCAAAACCTGAAGGGGCTGCTACAACCCAACAGTCCCAACCCCCTCAGGGTTTTTGACTTAAAACTAGAGAACTTAACCTTTCTGGCTCTAAAACATCCAGAACCTCTCACCATTCCAGAAAGGTTAACTCATTTTGCTCCCAGATGGGAGCAAATCACATCAGAGCAATGGACCCTCTCTATCATCAGAGAGGGCTACAAACTACATTTCTCCAACCTTCCTCCCCATACCATGGTGAGAAGTTTCAATTCTCCCCCATCTCTCCTAGACCTGTTGGGTCAGGAGGTGACCACTCTTATCGCCCAAAAGGCAATAGAAGAGGTTCCTCTTTCCCAACAAGGGTCAGGTTTTTACTCCCCTTATTTTCTCATTCCCAAGAAAACAGGGGGGTACAGACCCATTCTGGATCTCAGAGAATTGAACAAATTTCTATACAGGGAGAAATTCAAGATGCTTTCTCTAGGCACTCTCTTTCCATACCTACAGAGTCAGGACTGGCTTTGTTCTCTAGATCTCAAGGATGCGTACACACATATACTCATCCATCCATCCCACAGAAAATTCCTACGGTTTCTGTTCCAGGGAAAACATTTCCAATACAGAGTACTTCCCTTCGGTCTAGCCTCGGCTCCAAGGGTATTTACCAAATGCATGGCAATAGTAGCTGCATTCCTACGCGCCCTGGGAATTTTTGTCTTCCCATACCTGGACGACTGGCTCATCTGAGCTCCGTCTCAGTCCGAGGCTCAGACTTCCCTGGATCGCACCAGGCGAATTCTACAGTATCTGGGACTTGTGATCAATCTGCCAAAGTCCCAACTCACCCCTACTCAATCCCTAGAATTCATAGGGGCCTGGTTGGATACCACCACCGCAAGGGCCTATCTACCTCAGGCCCGTTGCCAACGTCTAGTGCACTTAGCCTCTCAGACTCAGTCCAGAAGCCACTTGACTGCCAGAGAGATGCTACAACTATTAGGCCACATGGCCTCCACAGTGCATGTGGTGCCTTATGCTCGCCTGCATATGAGAGCAGCTCAATGGACTTTATCCACCCAGTGGACTCAAGCATCAGGAGCTCTCTCAGACCAAATAGCAAACTCCAATCGTCTCTTTTGGTCTCTCCAATGGTGGATATCCACTCAAAATCTGTTGTTGGGGGCCCCCTTTCAACCATTGTTGCCCCAAGCAACCCTCACAACAGATGCCTCCCAAACAGGTTGGGGAGCTCATCTCCAAGATCTCTCCACTCAGGGCACTTGGTCTCCACAGGAGACCACCCTTCATATCAACCACTTGGAACTTCGAGCAATCTTTCTAGCTCTCAAAGTTTTTCATACCCTCCTCAGCAACATGACAGTCCTTATTCACACGGACAATCAAGTTGCCATGTTTTACATAAACAAACAAGGAGGGACTGGCTCTCTGTCGCTTTGCAACGAAGCTCTAAGATTATGGGCCTTCGCCAGAGAGCATCAAATCCATCTCCTGGCAGTATATCTTCCAGGAATCCAAAACTCTTGGGCAGACAGACTCAGTCGAGTTCTGCTTCCACACGAATGGTCCCTGCACATGGATCAGGTACTCAGAATCTTCCAGAAATGGGGAACCCCGGACATAGACCTCTTTGCAAGTCCGTGGAATGCCAAACTTCCCCGGTTCTGTTCCATAATTCCGTGTCAGAGAGTTCAGACCAAGGATGCCTTCCTCCTGCATTGGGGTCAAGGTTTCCTGTATGCCTTTCCACCCATTCCTTTGATTCCCAAGACTCTGTTCAAACTTCAAAGGGATCAAGGGTCCATGATCCTCATAGCTCCACACTGGCCACGCCAAGTGTGGTACCCTCTACTTCTGCATCTCTCCCAAGCCCCCTCCCTGGACTTGGGAGCGGCTCCAGACCTTCTGTCTCAAGAGGAGGGGACTTTGTGGCACCCAAACCCCACGTCCCTTCACCTCAGAGCTTGGTTACTGAAGGCCTAGACCTTCAACACTTCAACCTTTCGCAGCAAGTTAAGGATATCCTACATGCCTCTAGGAAACTTTCCACTAGGCGTTCTTACGCTTTTAAATGGAAAAGATTTTCCATTTGGTGTGCTCAAAAGGGTCTTAACCCTCTGGCACTCCCATTGAATTCTCTTTTGGAATATCTCCTGCATCTCTCCAATGCAGGACTCAAAACGAATTCAGTAAGAGTCCATTTGAGTGCTATTGCGGGATCACTTAAGCCCATCAATGGACAACCTGTTTCCTCTCATCCTCTTATTGCAAGATTCATGAGAGGCTTAACTTTAACTAAACCTCCCATTCGACCTCCTCCGGTGGCATGGGACTTAAACTTGGTTCTTGGTCAGCTTATGAAGCCACCTTTTGAACCCTTAGCCACTACCTCCTTGAAATTTCTTTCCTGGAAGGTTATTTTCCTCATTGCAGTCACTTCAGCTCGCCGCATCAGTGAACTGCAGGCCTTAGTGGCTAATCCGCCTTATACAAGGTTCCATCATGATAAGGTAGTCCTTAGGACAAATCCTCACTTTATGCCTAAAGTGGTCTCACCTTTTCATCTTAATCAAGAGGTATATTTACCTGTCTTTTTTCCAGCTCCTCATGCATCCAATGCAGAGAGGAACCTTCATACTCTAGACTGTAAAAGAGCCCTTGCCTTTTACCTCCACAGGACACAGCAACATCGAAAGTCTTCTCAACTTTTTGTTGCTTTCGATCCTTCTCATTTAGGACGTCCAGTCTCCAAAAGAACACTCTCCAATTGGATTGCTCAGTGTATCTCTTTTGCTTACCAGAATAAGAACCTTTCTCTGGAGGGCCATGTCACCGCTCACAACGTGAGGGCCATGGCCACCTCTATGGCTCATCTAAACTCTGTGTCCATTGACCAGATCTGTCGAGCAGCCACCTGGGCCTCGGTTCATACCTTTACAGCCCATTACTGTTTGGACAAGGACTCCCGCCGGGATGCCTTGTTTGGCCAGGCTGTCCTCAGACACCTGTTCCATTCTTGAACAACTCCAGCCCACCTTCCCTGAATGGATGCCTGAGATCCATAGGAAGATGAAGAACCTTTCAGGGTCTCATACCCTTCAGGGGATCTCCCGGGCATCTTAGCTAGGGAGTCCCCATATGTGAGGACTTATTCCTGCTTGTTCCTGGAGATAGCACAGTTACTTACCTGTAACAGGTGATCTCTGGGAACAGCAGGAATTAGTCCTCACAACCCGCCCACCTCCCCTAGGAGTTGTATCTCTCTCTCTTCCTTTCCTCTCTCTATATTGTCTCAGCTATAAACTCGAACTGAGGAGAGTTGGTCAGGAAGGCGGGAAGGCAGCATGCATGCGCAGTGGAAGGCCCCAAAAGCTTTCCTTCTGGGAAGCTGGGGAGCTTTCCCGCTCAGGCTCCGTCGGTACCGACGTACCCATATGTGAGGACTAATTCCTGCTGTTCCCAGAGATCACCTGTTACAGGTAAGTAACTGTGCTTTCTCTCCTTGGTCTGTCATTTGGTGTCTTCTGAATCAGTGATTGTAGATAGTCTGAGGAAAGATTGTGGTATGCTTTGAAGGTGGTGAGTAGGGTCTTCCATTTAGTGCAGATTGTAATGGGAACCCATTGTAGGTTCTTGAATATTGGTATTATATGCTCATGAATGGATACCCCATGCAGGATCTGGGCGTCGGTATTCTGGGCCAACTGTAGAGGATGGATTGTATAAGCTTGTAGTCTTTGGAGATGATGATATAATAGTCTAGGTGTGGGAGTACCAAGGCCGGGAAGACTGAGGAATTCATGGGTCTCTAGTATAAGTCAAAGACCTCAAACTGTTTTTATTTTATGGTAAGCAAGTTTGATAGTGTTGCTGATATATGGCTGTAGAATTAGACACTGGTCCAGGGTGATTCCCAAGTAGCGTGATTTAACTTGTAGTTGTGCACCTGATATTTATGTGCATTCGTGGTGCAAAGTTCATGTCTCTGGTGACATGGAGGACCTTGGTCTTCTGGTAATTCATGGATAAATTGTATTTTATTAACCATTGCATGAGGGCTGTGAAGCAGTTGATCAGCAAGGAGTATATAATAGATAACTGTTGCCTCCTGTTAGAATCCTAGTAATATGAAGATGTTCTGGAGGCGGGAAACAATGTAAAAACAGATTGTATATAGGAAACATTTCTCCCACTTCTATTTCAGGGTTGGTTGTATGGATTTAATTTGTGATGGGTAAATGTGCCTTGGACACTTGTCCTGGAGTACATTTGAAAGAAGCACTAGAAGTGACATACAATGGTTGTTGGCCTTTATTTATAAGGCACTCTCTGAGGGAACTTTTCTATTGTAGTTGGGCCAAACTGTATTGACCCCACTTCTGAAACGTAATGGTAATGAACAGGGGTGCTCTAGTTATGACCAATTGCTAATCTACCTCTTATAGCTAACCTACTAAAGGCAATATTAGCTACACAACTGCAAGATTATTTGGAAGCCCATAATTGCATATTCCCAGTGCAATCAGGCTTTCGTAGTCTCTGTAATACTGAAAACTACTTACCTTTCTAATTTATGATTTACAATTAATACTAGGTATGGGAGAACAAGCTGTAATGATGCAGCTTGACTCACCTGAAGCTTTTGAACTAATTTTGGCTCATAATACCATGGAGTGTATTCAGTGTGCATATTACCATCAGTAGTGGAGCTACTAGAGGAAAGACATTTAGTGCAGTTACACCAGAGCCACCCAGTGAGGGGGTCCTTCCCTGCTGTGTTCAAAAGTGCCCCAACTGTCCTTTTAGTGCTGACATAGGCATTGCCCTCATTACTGCAAGACGTTTACTCGACCTGCCATGGCCCATCCCGCTCCAGCCCTGCTGCGCTTTAGCCTCTCCAAAGAACTGAGTCACCAACCACTTATGTCAACCCAGTAATTCCTCCGTGACAGTGGCAGCGTGCGGCACTGCCTCTTTCCCTATAAAACGCTGCTCCATGGCAGCCAGAGGACTTAAAAAGCATCTCCCACTATGGGGCCAAAGTCACACAATACCCAAGACTTCGTCCAAGAAACAGGATCTGCTTCTGCAATTGCTGTGGAGCAGCACTGCACAGAAAGAGGCAGCTGAAACAGTGCGGCAAACTCCTTTTAAAAGAAGTATGATGTTTGACGCACTCTGCCACTTGTTTCTTTAAATGTTTTCAGGAGGAGAGGATGAAGGGAACAGGAGGGGAAAGGTTTACTTTCTCCCTTCTCTATTATGAGGAGGCCCTCAGCAAACTTTGCTTGGGGCCCCTTCATTTGAATTTATGCAACAGATTGATATTTGTAGCCCAACTTGAATTTACCATGATTAATCAGTAAGTAACCAGGATAATTTAGAAAGTCCAAAAATTAGGGAAGAAAGCCCAAATGAACTGAAAATGTTTGTCCTGTGCACTTCTGTTTTACTAGACAGATTGTGATGCAACACAAAGGGGAGGAGTAACCTAGGGATGAGAGTGGTGGGTTGGGAACCAGGGAAGCCGGGTTTCAGTCCCACCGATGCTCCTAATGCCTTGAGTAAGTCAATGAAGCCGCCATCGCCTCAGGTACAAACATAATTTAGACTGTAAGCCTTCTGGGGACAGGGATATATACCTACTGTACCTGAATGTAACTCACCTTCAACTACTACTGGATAGGTGTGAGCAAACTACAAACTTAAATAAAAAAAATTAATAAAACAGAACCCCTTCAAAGGTACACATGAAACTTGTGAAGCAAATATGCCATACCATGGAAGCATGAACTCCCAGGACATAAACAACATCCTTCCTATGAAAAGGCATCACTGCAAATATTACATAGGTCCCATGACGCCAGTCTGCCTCCTATTGCAGTGGTTCTCAGCCCTCTCCTTAGGAGATCCCATAAGCAGTCAGATGTTTAGGATATCCGCGGTGAATATGCATGAAATATATTTGCATGCACCACCTCCAGTATGAGAGAGAATATCTCTATATGTTCACTGTGGATAGCCTGACAGCCAACTTAGTCGGAGCATCCCCAAGGCCGGGTTACGGACCACTATTTAATCGGGTGGTATAAAGTGTGAAATAAAAGTAAAATGGGCTACTATAGATCCCTACACAGAAACTTTATGCTAGTAGAATACTTCATCTTGGTCATATATGCAGAACAAAAACATGCCTTCACCAAAGAGAAGACTGGCGTAGAATGGGAATTTGAGGATAATTTTAGAAAGGTGTGTACATGTAAAACCAAGTTTTACACATGGACAGTTTGTTATGCAAAATTTGCCACCATGTATAAAAATATATGCAGGGAGTGATCCAATGTATATTCTTCTACTGTAGGTGTATAAAACTGGCATCCCTTGGCGCAGAGTTTGGGGGCTTGCATTCATACTTGTGAAATGCTCTGGAGAAGGCGTAAATATACATGTTCCTGTGCCACCGTAGTTGCACATATTGCCAGTTTTAGAAGGGAAAATAGCAACTTGTGCTAAATTTTAACGATAACTGTAAATGTTTCTTCCCAAAGTGAGAATTAGAGAGGAAGATAATTTGGTAGCTTAGGTGGGCTAATTGGGTCGTATCTGCCATTATCCACTATAAGCCTGATTTTATGATGGGATGCCTGTATGGGAAGCCCCAAAATATGCCTATTTTACAAAGGCAATTGGTAGCACAGCATTAAGTTGACTACTTTAGGACCTGCCCCCTATGTTGCTTTTTAATAAGCATCTTGAGTGGAACATGGCAAAATCAAGATAATTGCAAGACACCATCAGACGTCATAGAATATTTATAGGTTGGGAGCACTTAGAAGAAATAAATACAATTAATTAAGCAATGTCTTAAGAGTCTGTATTATGAAGTTAACTAAGATAGTGCTCTCTTAAACAGCCAGAACTCAGAAGGGTATGTCGGCATAGATATTATGCCTAAGGTCTGATCCGCAGTCTATAATTTTAGCCAGCAAACTAGGCTTGTGCTTGATCATAGCTAGTAAATTATGAATGTGTCTTCTAGTTTTAGGCATTTATAAATTGGAAACTTGCAAAATGTACACCAATCCTCACCTCACAGACTCTGGACTTCTATAGTGGACAGGGGCCTCTATCCCCCCCCTGGACTGTCATCCTGTGTGCCATACACTTCCCATGGACCTCACGTTCCTCCCCCACCCTCCCCTCTGCCTCCCCCCACTCCACCATTCTCCCCCTCCCCCCAACCTACCTAGGTCTGTTGACTGATAGTACATCTCTTCCGCCCAGCTGCTGTTTGCATGGATTTTCTAAGCTTAGATTTATGTTGCTCTGTTCCTATGTTCTCTTGTTTCATGTAGCTTCAAATGTTAACTTCCATTCAACCTGTTTACTTGTAAACCGCTTTTACACTGAGATAAGGCAGTATAAATATATAAATGTTGGTGTTTATTTTTCAGCTAATTAGGATCCTTTTAGGACACAAGAAAGTATTTATCGGTGTTTTCACGCTGATTGCTGGATACCTTTTCTGTTAGAATCAAATATGCTCATTTGTATCACTCAGGAGTTGCAGAAAAGGCAAACAAAACCTTCAGTTTTCAATGGATGATAAATTAGTAGCTCAGGTTGTGAAGTTAATTGAAAAAAATCCTGTTCAGCTGCCTCTAAAATGTCATGCAGTGCGGGAAAGACGTGTTCAGATTCTCCTGTTTTGATGTGGGGTTTTCTTTTTGAAATGTCGCTTTTAATACTGTCAACAATTTGCAGTTTTGAAAAACATCAGGGAGAGTAAGGTTTTTTTGTTTGTTTTTTTGGGAGGGGGGGGGGGGGTAGATTTGGGTCATCTTGCCCAAGCAAATATTTTTGCATATTCTCTTGCACAGCAGATGCAGGTGAAAATTATTTCATACTGAACAAATGCTTTTTCTCATTATCCAGTCTGGGCATGTGGTCCCCCATCTATCAAGGTCATGGAAATTCTTGCTTTTCTACACAGGGTTTCTTCCTTGAGGGGACAGAATCCTCTACTGGGCTTCCCACTGTCCTGTTGATTCCTCTTGGCCCAACAGCCAGATGGCCACATCTGTGGTGTGGTTCCCAAGGAGAATTAAAGGGGGTCTTGTGCTAATGGGCGCTAGCTGGTAGTGTGTGTTCTAATCAAGATCATCTCAAGAGACCCTCATCCTTATGGGTGATCTGTTCCACCCCTCTCTCCAGTGCAGTAGTCGCCATCTTGGGCTGAGAAAGCAAGCCACTTCACAACTTCTCTCTCCCTCTCCATCCCTGGAATTCACATCATCCTTTTACCACATGACCAGCATCTATCTCTTCAATCACACTAAATCATCTATCTCTGCAGTCATTCAATCTACATCCATTCCTTTAGCCATTTCATTCAACAACCTATCCAGTCAGCAATTATATTCAACAGAAGGAGCTACAAAAAGAGTCGTCCTACATATATTGAACCAGATCGGTGCACTCTTGGTTTAGTTAGCTACTATAAGTTCCTTGTCTATTTGTAATGAACTGATGGAAATTGAGAAAGTAAGGCTTATTTTAAACTACTGTTTTATTTATTTTATTTATTTAAAGGGTATTTAAATCCCGCCTTATCCTTCAATCAAGGCAGTGTACACAGCAAACAATCAATTTAAATTGGCATTTGTGTTCTCATGTGTTCTTATACTGTACAGTGAATGTGTGTGAGTGTGGTAGGTTGATTGGAGTGCGCTAATTACAGCATGAGCTTTTATACAGTGTTATGTGCAATGAGCATGCAGGTAAGTCATTAGTCCGGGGTTGGTTATCCCATTATGTGTTCAGGCCATAGTGCTGTATGAAGAGCAAAGTATTTACACTGGTGTGATATACAGACCTCCCTCACAAGAGGAAGAGGTGGACAGAGAGTTAATTGAAGACATGCGCAGCATTGCTAGGAAAGGGGAAGTGCTACTGATAGGAGATTTCAATATGTCAGATGTTGATTGGCACATTCCTGCTGCAGTATCATCTAGAAGTAAGGAGATCCTGGATTCTCTACAGGGAGAACTATTCAGGCAATTGGTAACAGACCCCACACGTGAAGGGGCCATACTGGACTTGGTGCTTACCAATGGTGAAAGCGTTTCTGATGTTGTAGTGGGAGATCATTTTGCATCCAGTGATCACCAGATGGTGTGGTTCAGTATTAGGACTAGGGCTGTTAGAATCCATTCAAAGGCGAGGATCTTAGACTTTAGGAAGACTAACTTTGTGAAGATGGGCCAATACCTCAGGGAGTCGTTAGTTGGATGGGAACAGCTGAGGGATGTAGAAAAACAGTGGGAAAAACTGAAAGGGGATATTTTAAGGGCAACCAACCTTTTTGTTAAAATGGTAAATAAAGGTAAAAGGAAAAGAAGACCGCTATGGTTTTCAAAAGAAGTAGCTGAAAAAGTGAAGAAAAAGAGGGAGGCCTTCATGAAATACAAGAGATCACAAAGAGTGGAAGACAGGCATCTGTATTTGGAAAAACTTAGAGAAGCTAGCAAAGTAGTCAAGAAGGCAAAGATTCAAAAGGAGGAGGAAATAGCCAATGCAATAAAATGGGGGGATAAGACATTTTTCAGATATATTAGTGAGAAGAGGACGGGCAAGAGTGGTATTGTCAGACTCAAGGGTGCAGGGGAGGAATATGTAGAAGAAAAGGATAAAGCGGAATTGCTTAACAAATATTTTTGTTGTGTGTTCACAGATGAAGAACCAGGAACAGGACCTCAGAAAACACCCACAAATAGGAACAGAAGCAAAGGACATCTTGAACAATTTTCAAAAGACTGTGTTCGTGAGAAACTATCTCAACTTAAAGTAGACAAAACGATGGGACTGGATGGGATACACCCGAGAATACTGAGGGAACTTGGGGATGTTCTAGCAGCTCCACTGACTGACCTTTTCAATGCCTCGGAGTCGGGAGTGGTGCCAAAGGACTGGAGAGAGGCTCATGTGGTGCCTTTACACAAAAGCGGAAGTGAGGATGTGGTTGAAAACTACAGGCCGGTTAGTTTAACTTCGGTGGTGAGTAAATTATTGGAAACGCTGCTGAAAGAGAAAATAGTGAGGTTTCTGGAGTCCAGCGGATTACAGGATCCGAGGCAGCATGGATTCACCAGAGGCAGGTCTTGTCAGACAAATCTGATTGATTTCTATAACTGGGTGACCAGGGAGTTGGACCGAGGGAGAGCCCTAGATGTGGTGTATTTAGATTTCAGTAAAGCCTTTGACACTGTTCCTCACAGGCGACTTATAAACAAACTGAGCACCCTAGGGATGGACCCTAAAGTTACTGCTTGGGTTAGAAATTGGTTGGGTGGGAGGCGACAAAGAGTGCAAGTAAATGGAACTCACTCTGAAGAGAAGGATTTTATCAGTGGTGTGCCCCAGGGATCTGTCCTTGGTCAGATTCTTTTAAACATCTTTGTTAGTGATATTGCAGAAGGGTTTTCAGGTAAGGTTTGCCTCTTTGCGGATGATACCAAAATCTGCAATAGAGTAGACACCCAGGAAGGGGTAGATAACATGAGGAGGGATCTAACTAAGCTTGAACAATGGTCTAGAATTTGGCAGCTGGGATTTAATGTTAAAAAATGTAAGGTCATGCATTTGCGCTGCAGCAATCCAAGGGAGCAATATAGTATAGGGGGTGAAGTGCTTTTGTCCACTAAAGAAGAGCGGGACCTAGGCGTGGTTGTGTCTGATGATCTTAAAGTAGCTAAACAGGTAGAAAAGGTGACGGCAAAAGCTAGAAGGATGCTTGGGTGCATATATACTCTTGTAAATACTCTTGTAAATAGTTGCAGTAATGACGTCCCATGTTTTATCCAAGTTCTCTGACCTTGTTCTCTGTAAAACCTAACAGTTTGTTGTTATGGTATGTTATATTGTGAACCGCGCTGATTCTGAATAGAGCGGTATATAAGAGCCTGTAATAAATAAATAAATAAATAAATATGGAGAGGAATGGCTAGCAGAAAAAAGGAGGTGATAATGCCTCTGTATAAGTCTTTGGTGCGACCTCATTTGAAGTATAGTGTGCAATTCTGGAGACCACTCCTTCAAAAGGATGTGAACAGGATGGAGTCGGTGCGGAGGGTGGCTACTAAAATGATTAGTGGTCTTCATTATAAAGCATATGAGGACAGACTGAAGGATCTTAATATGTACACCTTAGAGGAAAGGCGGGATAGAGGTGATATGATTGAGATGTTTAAATACCTCCGTGGCATAAATGTTCAGGGAGAGAGCCTCTGTCAATTGAAAGCAAGTTCTGCTACGAGGGGACATGGGATGAGGGTGAAGGGAGATAGATTCAGGAGTGATATGCGGAAATATTTCTTTACGGAAAGAGTAGTGAATCCGTGGAATAGTCTCTCAGTGGAGGTGGTAGAGATGAGGACAGTAACTGAACTCAAAAAAGCATGGGACAAACACAGAGGATCTCTAAAGGTAAAAAGGGGACTGTTGTAGTTGTTATGGAAGGACAGACTAGATAGGCCATGTGGTCTTTTTCTGTCGTCATATTTCTCTGTTTCTATGTTTAGTAGCTTTCAAAAGTTCTTAGTGTCATCTGTTGATCGAAGTTCATCGGGTAGTGCGTTCCACATTATAGGTGCCGCCATTGATAGTGCTCTTCATGTGGTAGACTTGCGCGCCTTTGTGTAGTCTTTTAGAGTGTTGATTGTGTCCGATGTGGCTCCCCTCCTAGGTTTTGCGCAGGTGTCAGGTTGTATGAGAGGTTGGAGGCTGAGTGCTGAGTTCCTGTGTTTGATTCTGAATATTTTTAGGATTGTTTTGTATTTGATGTGGGAGCTGATTGGGAGCCAGTGGAGGTCTTTTAGTATAGGGGTGATGTGGTCTTGTTTTGATGATCTATATATTATTCGTGCCGCCGTGTTTTGGGCCATTTGTAGTGGTTTGAGTGACTGTTTAGGCATGCCGATATAGATCGGGTTGCAGAAGTCAAGGATGAGCGTTATTAGGGCTTGACAGACTGTGTGGAAATGATCTTGCGTGAGGAGGGGCTTGAGGCATCTGATTATTCTCATCTTGAAGTATGCGTTTTTGGTGTTCCTGCTGATGTGTGACTGTAGGTTTAGCTCTCTGTTGAGCGTAACTCCGAGGTATTTCACTTCCTGTTTTAAAGGTATTGTTGTATAGTTGATATTGATGTAGGGTGGAGGGATGAAGCTGGTGTTTCGTGTGATGAGAAGTGCTTCTGTCTTGTTGTAGTTTATGGTCAGGTTGTTGTCTTGGAGCCAGTTGGACATGTGGTTGAGGCAGTCTATTATTTTGGTGTAGTTAGGGTTTTCAGGGTTGACTGGGGTGTAAATCATGATGTTGTCTGCGTAGATTGTGTAATGTATCTTGTGTTCTTTCATGATGTTGCAAATCGGTTAAATATAGAGATTGAATAGTAGCGCGGATAGGGCGGAGCCTTGTGGTACCCCATGTTTGATCTTTGCAGGTCGTGAGGTGTTGGAACCAATCTTAACCTGGAACTCTGTCTGTTAGGTAAGAGTTGAACCATCTTAGGGTGGTGGAAAAAAGATGGCTGAGGGGAGATATGATAGAAGTCTATAAATTATTGAACGGAGTGGAACGGGTAAACGTAGATCGATTGTTTACGTTATCAGAGTATAGAAAGACTAGGGGACATGCAATGAAGCTACAGGGTAAACTATTTAAGACTAATAAAAGAAAATATTTTTTCACTCAACGTGTAATCAAACTCTGGAATTTGTTACCGGAAGATGTAGTAAAGGCTGTTAGTGTAGCTGGGTTTAAAAAAGGTTTGGACAAGTTCCTGGAGGAAAGGTCCATAAACCATTATTAAGAAGTGACCGAAGATATCAATGCTTGACCCAGTACAAGCATTGTGGAACTTGTGTCTCTTGGGGAAACTGCTAGGTACATATGACCTAGATTGGCCACTGTTGGAAACAGAATACTGGGATTGATGGACCTTGGTCTGACCCAGTATGGCATATCTTATGATCTTATGTTCTTATGTTCTTATGCCGTTTATTCCAATGCTCTGTAGTCTGGTTAGGAAGATTCTGTGGTCCACTGTGTTGAACGCAACTGAGATGTCTAGGAAGATCATTAGTGTTCCTTTTTTTGTGGTTGTCAATGATTTGGATTATGTCGTTGAATAGATATAACAGGAGAGTTTCGACTCCGTGGTTTGGGCGGAAGCCATGCTGGTGTATGTCCAGTGGGGCATGTGTGTCGATATGGTCCTGGAGTTGGTGTTGTATAGCTTTTTCTATAATCTTTGCCAGTAGTTGTATGCTGGAGATGGGTCTGTAGGCTGCTGGGTTGTTCTTGTCTAGTGTGGATTTCTTCGGGATCGGTCTTATAGTAGCTAGCTTCAGTTGGTCTGGCATGGTTCCTCGTACCAGTGAGTTGTGTACTATGTTTTGTATAGTGTGGATGAAGCTTTCCTTCGTTGCCTTAATCCATGTTACCGGGCATGGGTCTGTTGGTGCGGTGCTTGTGTTGAGTGCAGTGATGATGTCTGAAAGCTGTCTTGTGGATGCACTGTTTTGTACTGCACTGGGCTATGCATTATAAGAGCAGTACAGTAAAAGGATGGCCTTATAGGGATGGAGCATAATAAAAGGAAGTGAAGACAGTGGAAGAAGGTTCTCTCAAATGGACGCACTTGGGTTTAAGACAAATTTCAAACTTGTGAGAGACCTTTCTTCACGATATCTTGCCAAATCACAGTGGTCAAAGTAGTGCATAAAACTGCTTTGATTGTAAGAGAAAGCGGTATAGAAGTCCTACTAAATAAAATAAAATAGATAGTGAGTAGTAAAGCACAGAAACATATTTTTGAAGTACTTTACTAAGGAGAGTGGAGAAAGCACTTCTCAAAGTAATTTCTGACTTAGAGCCAGTTCCCTTGCTGCAAATGTTAGCTGTTGCAATGGAAAACATCAAGGGACCAAAGCTGCCCCCTCTTCCTTGTCCTACCAGTATAGTCTGAGACTCTGTTGCTCATATGCTAGAGAGAAGAGCTGACAATTTGCTTCAGTAAGACTGATTAGCACTCAGGCACTGCAGACTATGGAAAACCTTGACCCAGTTAAAAGCAATGGGCCCAATTCTAATTTAGGCAGGCTATGCACCACGTCGGTGCATAGCCTGCCTGCCGACCCCTTAACCCAGATTTTCATTTCCACGGCAACAGAAGTGAAAATCCAGGTTATGCTGGATGCGCTGGCAGTCACCGAGGCTAAGTGGGTAGCAGCAATTTTCAATGCTACCCGCTTAGCCCCTGTGCCTTAAAGATAGGCGAGGAAAAACCTTGCTGCTACCCGTTTAGTCCTTTCCTCCATCCCGGAACGCCCCCAACATGCCGCGATGCTAACCGCATAGCATCTGGGCGAGTTAGGGACTTATCTGGTATTTTCAAAAGGCACTACCCATGTACCCAGATAAGGCATTTACATGGGTAACTAGGGCAGTTACCCATGTAAATGCGTTCAAAAATGTCGCCCAATTTGATTAAAGCAAACTTGGATGCTGAAGCAAGTATCAGCAAGGGAAGAAGACACCAAGTGCAAAAGAACCCTTAAGCTGACCCAGAAGCAGACAGGGAGAATCATTATACCAGAATGCGTAACTCATGGCACCAAAATGAAGAGGATGTGGGCAGTGCTGCAAAAACATTGTAGTTGTCTTATGTGATAACCAATCTAGCCTCCCTTTGTTTATTAGCTCCTGTCAGAAAAATACCTGACCTTTTAACACAATCTAACCCTGAGGAAAGCCTAGAGGAAAAGGACTTTCAAGAAAGCATAGACTAGGAACACACGCGCTTAGTGGCAGATGATATAAGGGAAGCAGAGAACAGAAAAGAGCTTCTAAAGAAAACTATCTCACAGCACTGCAGCTCTTCTAGGTATGTCTATATCCTCAGGGTCAGTAAAGTCAGTGCACTCAAACTGCTAGTAGAATATGTGCTGCAGTGGTTGCAAAGACATGTGCCTATTTAATAAACAAGAGGATCGCATGAAACCAGAGAGAATTAGAACGGAAGAAGAGGAATAGAAAGCAACTGCTGACCACTACACGCAAAAAAGCTGACCTGGATGTTGCTCTGGAAATGCTGCATCAGGTTAGGCAGCTGAAGCTGAGGTCCAAGCGAAGGCCCTTAACACAGCTGCAGGGTAGGAAGGCTAGGAGAACCAGATTAGCCAAATTGCCCCAGAAGATCCTGCCTTGCACACTGAAGACTATGTTCTAGCAGATGCATGCCAGGGCACACATGCGGTCTAGCCCCAACAAAGACAGAGATGCTAAAGAGATAGCGCCCTCTTCCCTTGTAGACACCAGGCCTGCCACTTGAAATTGAACATGGCCAAAACTGAATGTCTTATTTTTCCCCCTAAACCCTCCGGTCCCGTTCCTCCTTTCTCAGTCTCTGTGGATAACTCTCTACTCCTCCCTGTCTCCTCAGCTCGCAACCTTGGGGTTGTCTTTGTTTCTTCTCTCCCCTTCTCCACACACATCCAACTGATAGCTAAAACCTGCCATTTCTTTCTCTACAACATCAACAAAATTCAACCATTCCTTTCTGAACACCCTACTAAGATACTTATCCACGTCCTATTTACCTCCCATCTAGACTATTGTAACCCTCTAAATCATCTCTCTCCCCTTCAATCTGTTCAACATCATGCTGTGCAGCTAATTTTCCAACATTGGTGACGATATGTCTGGCCTCATTGTTGGTCAGCCTCATCATGCCCATATTATTGCTTCAATCTGTTCAACATCATGCTGTGCAGCTAATTTTCCATATTGGTGACGATATGTCTGGCCTCATTTTGGGCAGTCGCTGATTCCTTAGGTCTTCCTCGATTTGTTTGAGCCACATTGTCTTCGCTGCTGCTCATTGAACCCGCCAGTGGACAGGTCACTTTCACCAGATGAGTTTGTATGACAGCCGACTGGTGTTCGTTCTGCAAATGTAGCCTCATCATGCCCATATTACTCCTCTTCTCAAGTCACTTCATTGGCTCCCTATCCGTTTCCACATCCAGTTCAAACTTCTGCTGCTGACCTATAAGTGCATTCACTCTGCAGCTCTTCACTTACATTTCCACTCTTATCTCTCCCTATGCCCCTCCTCGGGAACTCCGCTCTTCTGGCAAATTGCTTCTATCTGTGCCCTTCTCTACTATTGCTAACTCCAGACTTTGCTCCTTTCCCCTTGGAACAAACTACCTGAGTCTGTACGTCAGGCGCCTTCTCTGGCCCTTTTCAAATCCAGGCTGAAACTCGCGTCTTCGCTGCCAACTTCAGATCTCGATTCATCTAATCTCCTTCATGGTTCCTTACATTTCCCCTAGATGTATCCCGTTGTCTAGAGCTACTGTGTTGTCTGTCTTGACTAGATTGTAAGCTCTGATGAGCAGGGACCGTCTTTTACATGTATCTGTGCAGCACTGCTTACATCTTGTAGTGCTAAACAAATGTTCAGTAGTAGTAGTAATGCACATTTTACCATGGATGTTGATGGCCACTACACTGAACACATGCTCGCACGCATACAGATGCACTACTGTACAGCACTACAGAGACGCACACCAAGAAAGACACTTCACCTTAGCATCACGTTCCACTACTCTATGGGGATTGGATGCAAGATGGATCTGGTAAGTTGCCATCACTAACAGCACTTGTCACATACCCCTTGCTCAAACCAGTGCCTCTCAGAAACTTCACTCTACACCATCAGTCAAGGATGAGAGCAAAATACATGAGACTCCTCACTGCAGCATCTTGCAAATACCTCCTGATGTTTCGATCAAAACATCAGACAGATCCAGTCTTGCCCAAGTACATGATTCACCAAGACCTCATAAATATAGGGCTCACCAAGTTCTCTTTAACATTTTTATTAGTGATAGTGAGGAGGGATCTAGCAAAGCTTGAAGAATGGTTGAGAATTTGGCAGTAGAGATTTTAACACTAAAACATGCAGGGTCATACATTTGGGCTTTAAAAATCCAAGGGAGCAGTACAGTATAAGGGGTGAATTACTTCTGTCCACAGAAGAAGAGCGGGACCTGGGCATGATTGTTTCTGATAATCTTAAGGTAGCTAAACAGGTAGAAAAAGGTGATGGTGAAAGCCAGAAAGATGCTAGGGTGCATAGGGAGAGGAATGGCCAGCAGGAAGAGGTGCCTGTGTATAAGTCTTTGGTGAGACCTCATTTTGAGTATTGTGTGCAATTCTGGAGACCACACTTTCTAAAGGATATAAACAGGATGGAATCGGTGCAGAGGGTGGCTGCCAAAATGGTCTGTGGGCTTCATCATAAGGCATATGGAGATGGACTCAAAGATCTCAATATGTATACTTTGGAGGAAAAGCGGGAGAGGAGAGATATGATGTTGTTGTTGTTAAGTGCCGTCGAGTCGGAGTCGACTCATGGCGACCTTCTGGATAGCTATCCTAAATTGTGTTCGGTCTTCAGTCAGGCGGCTCATTGTTGACAGACTGGTACCTGTAGCTGCTGTTATTGTATCGATCCATCTCATTGCTGGCCTTCCTCTTTTGCGTTGACCTTCTATCTTGCCAAGCATAATGTCTTTCTCTAATGATCTCTCTCTTCGCATGATGTGTCCAAAGTATGAAAGTCAAAGTCTTGTCATCTGAGCTTCTAAAGAAAGCATAGGTTTGATCTCCTCTAGTACCGACTGGTTTGTTCTCCGGGCAGTCCATGGTATACACAGTATTCACCGCCAGATATGATAGAGATGTTTAAATACCTCAATAGCATAAATGCACAGGAGGAAAGCCTCTTTCAATTGAAAGAAAGCTCTGCAATGAGGAGGCATAGGATGAAGGTGAAAGGCATAGACTCAGAAGTAGCATGTGGAAATATTTCTTTATGGAAAAAGTGGTAGATGCATGGAATGGTCTCCCAGTGTAGGTAGTAGAGACGAGGACTATCTGAATTCAAGACATCATGGGACAAATGCAGAAGATCTCTAAAGGAAAAAAGGGACTATAGTAGTTGGTATGGAATGGCAGACTGAGTAGGGAAGTCTGGACCTCAAGGATGCCATTGCAGATCTGAACCTTACCCCAAAGGTGAAATGGCTTGTGGACAGCAAATCTTAAAAATGTGTGAAAAGGCCAAAATCAGCATATGTAAAGGAGCCCCTCTATGGGACTAGCTGAGATGTGGAGAAGGCTCATATAGTATTATAGTAGTCCAAAAGCAATTGTGAATATGCTGTTTGAAAGGGCTGAGAACTTTCCAAAAATATCAAATGAGGAAAATTGCAAGCAGAAAGTACTAGGAAACCTACTCCTGGAGCTGGAGGCAGCCAAAACTGATACATACGCAGGGCTGTACCAAGGTCTGTGCGAGTAGTATGGCTGCACAAGGCACACTGATATCTCTGGGCTTCCAGGAAACTCAAAAAGAGTGAGTTAGTGAACGTGTCTGGGTGGAGGGGGGCACAAGATTCATTAGTGGCACAGGGCACATTTCTAGCTTGGTATGGTCCTGTCTGTACTCACTCGCTGCTTGGACATGTCTCATGGTATAAGGCCAATCACAGAGAAACTGCCATTCAATTTACAGGCAAAGTGGTCCTCATATGGTGCAGGCTTAGACTACACAATTGACATTCATGGGAACATTCCTCCCTTTGTAATCTTATGAAGGTTTATCCAAGATCTGGCAATGAGGATAAATGATCCTAGTTTCTTGTTGCAACCAAGGCTGACCACTTCCAAAATGAAAGACCAGCTAAGAAGCACAGCAGGATAAGAAAATGATATCTGTGCACAAGACAGAAGTGTCATTCCTCCCACTATAAACAAAGTACAGAATCTGGATTGACAGTGCCCCTTTACACAAGAAACCTCACTCTCTAAAGAAATGTCATGGTTTTAGAGAGCAACTCTTGGCAGCATGCAAATAATTGCTCAAAAAGTACAGAATCTGCTATAAAATGCTGTAATTCATCAGTCTTGCTAAAGACTATAAGACAACTATCAAGTGTACAGAATGTGGCAGTGACCAATGTGGTTCACCCAGATGGTGTGAAGACTAACTTTCTTGCGGTCTTTCCCCCCTCCCCCATGTTGAGCCACTTCCTGACTGAGTTGATGTTTGCAGACGACAGTGCCATATTTGCTGACACAGATGCAAAGGCCATTGACATCCTTTACCACATCGCCTATCTTACGGCCTAAGAATCAATGTGGACAAGACCAAAGTTACAACCATGGATGGATCACAGGCCAATGTTCACCTCGATGGAATCCAAATCGAGCAGGTCTAAGAATTCAAATACCTGGGATCACTGGTGCAAGAGAAGAAAGTGGCATTTACCACCGAAGTCCACATCAGGATTGGCCAGGCAACAGTAGCATTTGCTTTGCTCAAATGGTGCCTCTGGAAGAAGGCCAATATCTCCACCAAGCCCAAAATTTGCCTCTTCTAAACACTGATCCTGCCACTTCTCCTGTATGGATCAGAAACATGGACTCTGCTCAAACCTGACTTGAACTCAAGGTCTTTCAAATGTGATGCCTGAGACAGATCTTGGGTGTCACTATTCATGATTGCTATTGAAATGAGAGAATTCGGACAAGGTGCGACCATCAACCTTCAATTGAAGAACAAATCCAAAAACACAGACTGCGATGGTGTGGCTACATTTGCAGAACGAACACCAGTAGGCTGTCATACAAACTCATCTGGTGAAAGTGACCTGTCCACTGGCGGGTTCAATGAGCAGCAGCGAAGACAATGTGGCTCAAACAAATCGAGGAAGACCTAAGGAATCAGCAACTGACCAACAATGAGGCCAGACATATCGTCACTAATCGCTAAGGTTGGAAGTGTATTGTGAACAACACTCAGAATCCAGCGGCACCTACAGCAGCTTACTGGTTGAGAGGATGACCTGCTCCCGAAACACCAGCTAAGGATTAAAGATGAAGAAAGAAGTCATGGCAGAGATAAGGATGAGGGAGACACTAGGACCTGAGAGAGCCATGGCAGATGCCTAACCAGGTTGTATTCTGAAGAGCTGCCTGAGACGTCAATGAAGATGTTATGTCATCATGGACAATCAAAGTGACAAGTCACTAACAAGGTCAGAGTTCTATGATTTGTTCGGCATACATGAAGATTGTTCTCCCTATTAGTACAAAATTTGAACAGGAATCGTAAAGACAATGGAGAGAAAAGTGAGTTAGTATATGATAAAAGCTATGGATAGCAATATCAAGTCCATATCTACCTAACCGTACATAATGTAATCAGGTATCAGACAGCAGGGATAACATTTCTACATAAAAACACATGAAGGTAGATAAGGACCATATGGACAATTTAGTGCATCCAGTGTCATTTCTAGTGCTGCAAGTCCTAATGAATCTCTGACCTTTTCTATTTTTTTCACTTTTGTGCTTATCGTATGTCTGTTGTATTCTGTGTAGTGAATAGAGAGGATCATGTTGGCTTCAGCAGAAGAGATTGAAACACATTTCTCTCTCCTCCTAGTGGTGATAATGGAGCACTCATTCACAGGCAGGGGACGATGTTCTCCACATCACTGGAAACTGAAAAGAAGCTACACTTCCTGCCATTGGTGGTGGATTATTGCACATAATGATCCAACTGCTGTCCGGTCCAGTGGGGTTCTGGTTAAGATTTTGTCCTCTGGTTGAAGCTGTTGTACTACTACTCCACCCCTCCCTCCCATCCTTATGTTTGGGTTTCTTTTGCCTTGTTTTTTTCTGTCCAGTGTATTTTTTTGTTTTTGTCTTTTATATTTTTGTTTCTTAAATGTTGCAGCATTTGAATTAACCAATTACTGAAAACCGCTATAATGCCTACGCCAAATAAAGTCAAGTACCCGTGTAAAACAGGCACCAAATGTACACACAAAAATGCATTATCTATGCAGGAATTTATAAAATCATCCTTAAAATGGGATACATTTTAAAAAATGGTATATATATGTTAAGCGGTATATCAAGTCTTATTAAACATTAAGGAAGTTATTGTTGAAGCCATATTTGTGGCTTCCACTGCATAATCAAGCATATATATACACATTTAAATGACCATTTTAGAAAGGATCCAATTTATATACGGATGTCCTTAATAAGTGGAGGTTTTGAGGGGGGTGTTGGGGATGTGATCTGGGCATGGTCTGGGGGGGACAAAAGTTACACATGCGTTCCCCATTTCATATGGAGAATACATGGGTAGGCCCACATTTCTCTACATCAGAATTTACACCTGCTTAAAACTTGCACGTGTAGTTTTAAAAAAAGTGTGTTTTGGCCAGTTATTTACAGGTGGGTTTAAAGAGGTTACTCTTCTTAATTCCCCTTAGTTTATTTCTACCTCATGCAAAAATAAATTGAATCAGGTGGGGTGAGGGGTTGGGGTTGCAGCACTGGAGGTGAAGATATTGCCACCACTGCACGTCCTGGAGAAGGGGCATCAACGGTGGCAATAGGAGCGGGGCTAGAGCAAGGGAGCACTAGAAATGAGGTTCGTCTAGGGTGCTGCAAGCCTTGGACTGGCCCTGATCCCGACCTCGATGTTTCAATTCCAGCCTCCACATGCTCTCTAAAATATGCCTATACACGCTTTTACACATTAAATACCTACAGTATGTGCAAGGGTTGGCTGAATGTGCTTAAGTTGATTTCAGCCATCTAACTCATGTATAAGTTGAGTAGCCTAATGGTTTGAACACTGGCTTGGTAACCCAAAGACCAGAGTTTGATTCCCACTAGCACTCCTTGTGGCCTTGGGCAAGTTACTCAACCCTCCATTGCCTCAGAAGAAAGACCTTGCGATCTACTACCAAGAAAACCCAGGAGCCTTTGGGTTGCCAAGAGTCAGCACTGACTTGAAAGCAGACATTGCATTTTTTCAAGTTCATAAAGTGCATATATTGGGCCACTTAAAAAAAACAAAACAAAAAAAAACACTTTGGGATGTATTTTTTTTTACCATGGCTTTTGCTAGATGATGTGGAATATAGTTAATAGATGCATTAAGTAGCCTACTGTTCTACTTATTTAAGGAAGAATGGATTGATTTGTATCATATGTTTTGTGAATTTTGATGTATGTTCTCTTGTACCTCACCTAGACTTTTATATAGTTGTGAACTTTAAATGTTTTAAATAAATAAATGACGGTCTTCCTTTATTTATTTAGCAAAGTTTTATATACCACCCCTTCCTGAGATCAGGGGCGGTTTACATAGAACATCACAACAATTTTACAGTGAACAATGTAACTATATACATAAAACATTCCATAACTATATACAGATAACTTTGTACAATATGGTTGCTTAGGTTATTTACCCTAAGGGTACTACATAATTTTAAGTCTGGGTTAACGGATGGTATTATTTGCTCGTTCTTTATGTTCCTTGTGAAATAGTGCGGTTGTTTGGGTCACCAAAATATTCAGTGAAAAGGTATGTTTTTAAATCCTTTCGGAATTTCAGGATGTCCTTTGTTGCTCTTAGGTCGTTAGGGAGGGAGTTCCATAATGTTGGAGCCACGTAGGAAAAGGCATTGGTTTGTATTACGGATGTGTGATGGAATTGTATATGTGTTTTGAGAGCAGTTTCTTCTTACCCTTGTGGTGTTTGGCATTGTCAGGAGCGTGGATAATGTGGTGGTGGCTACGTTGCAATGGTGCTTAAATATAATCATTATGCATTTGTATTTTATCCTAGAGGTGATTGGTAGCCAGTGAAGATCCTTACCAGTTCTTTTTATATAGATGGCATTTAATAATTCTTAGGATGTTAAAATTTATATGTAAGAATTTCGATAGGAAAGCCTATATATCAGAACAATGTCCCATGAAGCTTTGCTTTAAAGGAGGGATATTCTCCTGTTATCTATCAAAGTTAGACTTAATAGCATGATTCTTGTATTTTGTGGGATTCACATGTAGCATTTTGGTATTTGGAAATTGCAGTTTGGGGACAGTATTTTGTGAAAGGTGAGTTCTGTGTGTCGGCACAGATACTGTTCTGTTATACCAGGTTAAACTTGTGAAACAGTTGTTACTGGCAGCGAATTGCTGGCTAGTTAAAGTTATACCAGCATTCCTGGAATTTTTTGGCACTGGGATATGCTGCTGTTCTATAGCAGCATATAGCTGTAGGAGATAAAGCTAACATTTAATTAAGATGCTATTTACTTTTGTAATTAAGAGAATCTGTACATGCCAGGCACTCAAAACTTGTCACACAGCGGTGCCCTGGCCCATCACAGGAACTAAGTAACTGTGCTTCCTGGGTCTACCAAAAGCTGGAGGTCGGCTAATATCCCCAGTGGACCCCTAGAATCAGAGTGAGCTTTGTTTATTTTATATGGGCAAAGAGGATGGCACAGCATAGTAATGCTAGACTCCACACTGAAGCATTCCAACAGTTAATAACCAGTCTTCTTTAACAGAGCAGTGCCAGCTGGGTGGTTCAACATCGTAAATTCCCTCTTTCTTCATTCAGTTGCTTCACCATATCTTATTTCTAATTCAGTTTTTTTTCTTTTTGTAATACGTTTTGATTGTAATTTTATAACAGGATGCTCAGGCTTGGAGGTGGAGAAGGTGCCTGTTTTTAACCTATTATGTAAAGACACATAGCCGCTTATGTGTATTTATAAAATACTAGCACAGATCCTGCAGGGGTAGTGCCTGGATTGTGGGCATTGATGTTTATGCTGGCTTGACAGCAGGCATATCTTTTAGTGTATAGAGTACGCACGTAAATTGTGACTTCACCTATGCTCCTCCCACTCTCCTCCCCTGAGTACTCCCACTCTACAAATCTGATGCCTGCGTCTACCATGTGTACTTTTAGGCATGATTAAGTATCAGATGCCTCCTATTTTGGGGGTTTGTCTCTGATTTTAGAGCTATGTGCCTGACCTCCCTCCGGTTTGGCAGCCTCCTGTCCCATATTCCAGCAATGGGGACAGTTGGGGGTGGAGGGGGGAGTAGCCCAGTGGCTAGGTCAGCTGCCTGTGACCAGAAAAACCAGGGCTCAAATCCCACCGATGCTCCTTGTGGCTTTGGGCAAGCCACCTAACCCTTCATTGCCCCAGGCACAAACACAGATTGCAAGCCCTCTGCAGACAGGGAAATACTTATAGTACCTGATCGTAACTTGCCTTGAACTGCTACTGGAAAGGCATGAGCTAAATAAAATGTTTTCAATTTAGTGATTTGAATATGTCAGGGTTTTTTTTTTAATTTATATCCATTATCTTTACAATTTGCACAGTACAGGAAAAATTCATCACTGTGTCTTTTTCTCTTTTGATCAGTCTGCTTGGAAGTGGTGGGATGGGGGGGGGGTGCAGGGTAGTGACTCATTTTCCCTTCTCCATGCCTTGTTGCTTAAACCTGGAACAAAGGTGTCCCTTCCTTCCTGCCCCCCCCCCCCCCCCACAAATTTGCCAGCCAAAAATCTGGTAACCTTAGGCACGGCCTAACTTTAAGAGGCCTTTTGCACAGTTACCTAGTCTTTTTATTACATCTTAAAGCCTTTGTGGGGAGGGGAAGAGAAAGCTTTGCATCATGTTTCATTATGTGCAAACTCATTATTTTTAAAAACGTTTATCACCTGTTGCACATCAGCCTTTTGCACCAAGCAGGGCCGGCCTATCCATTGAGCAAGAATGTTTTTTGCACAGGGCCCTGCGTTTCAGGGGGCCCCACGCAAAAAACATTCTCCATCATCCCAAGTAGATTAAAAAAAAAAAAAAACCCGGCTGCTGCTGCCGCTTCTGCCGTGGCAGCGGCAGAAAATCAAACGTTCCACCGCGGGGCCCCCCTCCCCTCCCCCTCCCCCTCCCCCATGCCCATGCTTTCAGAGCCGCGAGAGTTTCCCTTTCTCGCGGCTCTGTTAATCCTGCCGGAGCTGATGGGATTTCCCATCACCCTCGGCGGGCTTCACAGAGCCGCGAGAGGTCAGATAAGCTCTCTTTGCGGCTCTGAAAGAAGCCCGCGCTTTGGGACTCCGGAGCTAGCTGATGCTGCAGGGAGGCTTTTCCGGGCAGGGGGGAGGGGGGCCCCGCGGCGGAACGTTTTATTCTGCCATTGCCACTGCAGAAGCGCAACAGCAGCCGGGTTTTTATTTATCTACTTGGGATGATGGGGGAAGGGGGTTAGGATTGGTAATGGGCTATGGGGGGGGGGGCTAAGACTGGAAGTGGGCTGATGGTGGTTAGGACTAGTAATGGGCTGTGGGGGGGCTAAGACTGGAAGTGGGCTGATGGGGAGGTTAGGACTAGTAATGGGTTATGGGGGGGCTAGGACTGGAAATGGGCTGATGGGGGGTTAGGTCTGGTAATGGGCTATGGGGGGCTAAGACTGGAAATGGGCTGATGGGGGGGTTAGGACTGGTAATGGGCTATGGAGGGGGCTAAGACTGGAAATGGGCTGATGGGGAAGGCTAAGACTGGAAATGGGCTGATGTGGGGCTAGGACTGGAAATGGGTGATGGGGAGGTTAGGACATAATGGGCTATGGGGGGGGGGGCTAAGACTGGAAATGGGCTGATGGGCGGTTAGGACTAGTAATGGGCTATGGGGGGTGCTAGGACTGAAAATGGGCTGATGGGTTAGGACTAGTAATGGGCTGTGGGGGGCTAAGATTGGAAATGGGCTTGCGGGGGGTTGCTAGGACTGGAAATGGGCTGAGTGGAAGGAGGGCTTGAACTGCAAATAGCTGATGGGGATGGGGCTTGGAATGGAAATGGACTGTGAGGGGAGGGAGATAGGACTGGAAATGGGCTGAATGGGGGGCTAGGACTGGAAACAGGCTGAATGGGGGGCTAGGACAGGAAATGGACTGATGGAGGGGCTAGAATAGGACTGGAAATGGGCTGTTGGGGAGTGCTAAGATTGGAAATGGGCTGTGGTGGGGGCTTGGATTGAAATGGACTCATGGAGGGGCTAGAACTGGAAGTAGGCTCATGGGGGCTTGGATTGGAAATGGGCTGAGTGGAGGGGAGCTAGGATTTGACATGGGCTGATGGTGGAGCTAGAAAAGGATTAGAAATGGGCTGATGGGGGGCTGGGATTGGAAATGAGCTGATGGAGGGACTCGGATAGGACTGGAAATGGATGGGGGAGCTAGGACTGGAAATTGGCTGATGGTGGGGCTAGGATAGGATTGGAAATGGGCTTATGGATGGCTAGGACTGGAAATGGGCTGATGAGGGGACTAGAAGTTAGCGGGTGCTGGGAGGGGTTGGAACTAGAATGGAGCTGATGTTGGGGGAGGATTAGAACTGGATGGAGCTGGGAGAGTGAAATGGAGAGGGAAAAAATATTTTGTGTGGGAGGGAAGACAAATCTACAATTGGCCAGATATTGGGAGAGTAAGTGGGGATTGAGGATGGAGGGGTAAAATTTGAATGGATGAAATAGGAATGAGGAAAGAGAAAAAGGAGAAAGATTAGTATGTTAAAGCAGATGTAGAGAGAGAATGGAAAAAAACTTGGAGAGAAGAAAGGACAAATGGACAGCAGACGATGGAGAGTTAGCAGAAGACATGAAGAAACCAGAAGAAAGTGGCTGGAGCAATTGCAGCCGAAAAACAATGCACAAAAGGTAGAAAAATATCTCTTTATTTTGAATTTATTAATTGGAATATGTCAGCTCTGGTAAATGTGCATCATCAACGTCTGCGCTTTGTTTAGTACAAGAGCAAATTAATGTATAGTTTTATTTCCACAGTGTTGTACATTCCAAGTTTGGCTTTTGGGATTCCCAGTTTAATTATTGTCGTCCTGTTTCTAAATTGTGATTCCTTGTTTGGTGATGGTCTATGTTCTGTTCATGTGTAACTGAGCTGAGGTATTCTGTTTATATAATTCCTATTTGACATTGCCACTTGTTCTCTTTCCCCAGTAGGTCATGTATTGTTGTTCTCTGAAATGTATTGGTTTAATATTTGCATGTTTCATTTTGATAGGTAGGGTATGGTGCTTTGTGAGTCCTGGTAGTGCTTAGGATACGGCGGGTTTGCTATGGGTTCTAAATGGGCAGTGTTTGTAGTAGTTCCTAATGTGTCTGGCGGTTGGCACTGGATTATAGTAATGTAGAAATCTTTTAGTCTTTCTTTATCCATACACTCATTAAGAGGCATGTTTACTAAAAGTTAGTGTATGGTAACATTATGCAAATATTTATGCAAATGAGGTCCCTTATGCAAATGAGACCCCGCAACGAGTCTCCGCACATGGCCCCGCACCCCCCTTGGGCCGCCCCTGGCACCAAGATCACTGGCTGGCCATTCCAGATGCACCTGACAGGCATGATATCTGGTCTTAGGTATATCCCATTGCATGCAGGGACCTGTAGTCTTACTTTTCTTATGGGGTTCCACATAGAAATTTAAACTACATATCCCTGCATGCAATGGGGTAAATCCAGGCCTAGATCAAACTTGTTGGGCACATCTGCAGCCAGTTGGCAACCCTAATTTCAAAGGATCCAGGTTTTATGCCAATTTGAAAAGCTATGGAACAAGAGTTGAATAACGAGGACTGATCCACCAGTCCCTCATAACCTAGGGTTAAATTGGAACTTTTTTAAAAGAATCACGTGTAAGTTCTGCTTTGTCACAGGTTTTCGTATGGATAAACCATGGAAGAAAACCTCTTAATATGTTTGGGATGCATTGTGCATTGTTCAATATGATCTAATATATTTAACACATTCAGCATAATGTGGGGGTAATTTTCAAAGCTATTTACCCATCCAAATAACTGTTTGCCAGGATCAAATGACCAGGCTTCCTCTGCCTAGCTGCAAGGGCACATAGGCTTCCATTGCATGCATACATCATCTCAGCTTAAAAAAAAAGGCATTCCCATAAGCACATTTACGCTAGAGGAGTAAACAGTGTATACATCTGTATTTTAAAATGTATATGAACAGGGCAGTATTCAACATGCTCGGGGCATTTTTTTTTTTTTTTTTTAGTGCTGGCCACCATGGGTAAAAAAAAAAAAAAAAGATCTAGAATTCAGTGCAGGCATCCAGATAGCATACAGCGCTCAATATCCAGATTTAGTGTTCAACAGCGGCACTATATGGACAATGGCAATATTTAGTCATTATGTAGATTGGTAATGCGCATAGTACTTAGGACAACATTTTTTGCTATCCTATGTTAAGCAGATTGTTATCTTGAAAGCAATGTTAAAACTTGAGATCAACCAGAACTTCCTTCACTGCCCGGCTCAAGCTGCTTGCAGAGAGTCGATTGTGGTGGGAAAATTAGCACCATGGTGTTTCACTAAAGCTCTAAATAGCAAGCTAAGAAGAATTGTGAGAAAGATAAAGAGGTTGGGTGAAGGCCGGATAGGGCTCTGAAAGAGAGAGAGACTGGATAAAGGTGGGGGAGGGGGGGGCTATGAGAGAGAGAGAGACTGGATGAAGGCTGGGGGCGCTATGAGAGAGAGAGAGAGACTGGATAAAGCCTGGGGGGGGGCTATGAGAGAGAGAGAGAGAGAGAGAGAGAGAAACTGGATGAAGGCTGGAGGAGGGTGCTATGAGAGAGAGACTGGATGAAGGCTGGGGGAGGGTGCTATGAGAGAGAGACTGGATAAAGGTGGGGGGGCTATGAGAGAGAGAGAGAGAGAGAGACTGGATGAAGGCTGGGGGCGCTATGAGAGAGAGAGACTGGATGAAGGCTGGGGGGGCTATGAGAGAGAGAGACTGGATGAAGGCTGGGGGGGTGCTATGAGAGAGAGAGACTGGATGAAGGCTGGGGGGTGCTATGAGAGAGAGAGACTGGATGAAGGCTGGGGGAGGGTGCTATGAGAGAGAGACTGGATGAAGGCTGGGGGGCTATGGGAGAGACTGGATGAAGGCTGGGGGAGGGGTGCTATGAGAGAGAGAGAGACTAGATGAAAGTTGAGGGGACTATGGTGAGAGAGACTTGGTGAAGGCAGGGTGGTGGCTGTGAGAATCAGTAGGTGAAGTCCAGGGGATAAATGGGACTCTTCAAGGAGCTACTGCACCAGCCAGGTACTGTTACCAAGCAAGAAGGTATCAAAGGAGCTTGCATGTTCTATTTATATCTGCAATGTTTTTCCAAAATTTTATGACTGTACACCATTTTGATTTTGATTTTGTTTTTTTTGGAAAAGTGGTGTAAATGAAAATAAATAAGACCGACCTTTCTGAGGAAAGGAGGCCTACCAGATTCTGTGAAGTCCAAATCCCTGCTAAGTTTTTCAAATGTTTTGAAGAACTGGAAAGTGTGATTTCGGTCTACTGATCCTATTAAGCAAAAAAAACCCTCAAAAACCTGTCAGCCTGATATTCAGTTACAACAGCGGGTGCTGAATATTGGAATAGAGCTGCGAGCAGCAGTACTATCCTGATAGCAGAGATATTCAGTCCACTATGCAAATATTTTAAGCTAGACTTATACGGATATTTTACCTGGATGGCGGACTATCCTGATCGTTTTGGAGGCTTCCCATGCTCTGCCCCAGCGCTATATGGTCATTAAGATGTTCAGCGGCATGTTGTGATAGTGCCGTCGAAAATCACCAGATAAATCCAGCCAGCGGCTCTTATCCGGATAACAGGTGCTGTTAAATATTGTACCCTGTGTTTTCCCTGTTTATATTCTATAATATTGATTCTTCATTTCTTGTTAGCAATAAAATTGAATTTGGTTCTCAGCAACATTTGTGTGAGGATTCCAAACGACCAAAACTGATCCCCTTCGGCCTAGAAGCAGTGTTCCCCATCCTCTAAAGGAAAAAGTCCTTTTCCTGAGGCTGCAGCAAATATTTTTAGGACTCTAGTGGTATGCAAAGGTTGCCCCTTGGTCTGTGCAGGGAGGACCCCTCTGGAAGTGGGGCAGCTGCTCGCCTCTTTCCTGCCTTCTCTGTTCCTACATCCTTCCTCGTGAGTTCTATTCGTCAGGCAGTCACACTTAGCTGTGCTCTTTTCCCTTACCAGTTACTGACTCCACGCTTCCACCTTCTTGCACCATATTCCTGGAATAGAGATCCAGCATCGGCGTGTCCTGCTCTCTTCCCTATCCTTATTCAAAATCCTTTTTGAGGCTGCTTTTCAGTCCAAAACATTGGCTGTCCCTGATATTAGAGGTGTTGATTTTAGCCACTTTTCAGTATGATTTGATTTAATATTCCACCTATTGAAATGAACATTTAGGACACGGTTACAATCCAGTAAGTCAATAAATATTTCCTGTGGCCTCTTGTACTTCCCTCCAAAGCACATGAGGGACAACCTTCATCACTTCACACTGCATGTAGGGCCAGTTTATGGGCAGAGGCTCCAGAATCATCCTCTTTGTAGAAAATAGGGGACGTTTTGGGTGCTCTACCTCATTATGCAAGAGAACAAAGCTTATTGTTTAACTCTTCTCTGGGGATATGGTATCAGAAGAGCAGACATGGTGGGCAAGAGTATTTTTATAAAACCTTTTCTGTTGTACACTCAGAAGGGGGCTTCTGTAAAGCTATAACTAGTGCATGCCTGAGAAGTGTGCAGCTCTTTGTAGGTGATCTCCGTGTAAGCATTCCTGGTGGTGTAGCTTGGGTGGAGTTGCAGGGTCTGCATGCATTACTGTGAACAGGTTACACCTCTGGGCAGCTGTAAATGTGTGTATCGGCCTTTGTGTACTACCGGGGTTGGATATGGAAGTCTGTTCTCCTTAGACAAGCAGGATGCGTCAGCCAGTAAGAAAGAAGGCAGAGGAAAAGAGGCGATGAGGGAAAATGAAAGCGCTGAAGAAATTGCGAAATTAAGTGAGTATGCAACTGAGCAGCAAGAGCATTTTGCCTGTCCTGGTTATTCAGAAATAGACATGTCCTGGTAGCAGCATAGAGGAATATGCCCCTAGGAACGTTCTAGCTAGGTGAATCTAAGAGGTCCCAAAAGTCATACAAGTTAGTTTTGGAGGGTCAAATATCTTTTATGCTGCTCTTTTCTGCCATTGAGAACAGGGAGCACAAGTCAGGGGGATTCCAAGTGCTGATCGAGTGCTAGGAAGTGGAGTAGAGGTTGAGTGACACCCTAACTTCAGGCTAGAGAAGTGGGTCAGTTCCCTTGGTGGGTTTTTCTGCCTCCGGGTCTGTAGTTATCTGGAACTCTGTGCTGGGTCCCAAAGTGCTAATCCAACCAGGGATTCTTTGAGGACCAGCACAAGAGGCCTGGAGAGCAGCTGGGTTTTTTGTTAACCTGATAGCAAGCAGAGAGCAGCAAACCCACACCCTCTAGGTCTTGTCAAGATTGGGCACAGAACCATCCCCGCTGAGGCCATGTGAAAGAGAGACCAGCGACCAAGCAAGAGTCTGGCTGATCTGAGTAAAATCCAGGAGAGAGGAACTAGTTCACTGATATGTGAGTAGGGTAGCTGCATCTGCGATATAGAGCGAAGGGAATGTGGAAGAGAAGAGGAATACAGGAGAGTGATCCTGCGCCCAGGTTATACAGCTCTCTTCCATTGAGGAGCTACACCAAAGCTGAGTGATAGTGAGTGTGGCAGAGTGCAGAGGAATTCACTCATTCCCAGTGCCCAAGAGGAATGAAAGTCCAGTACTCAGAGAGGAGAATTTACCAATTCAACTGAAGCAGGAAGAAAGAAAACCCTTACAATTCAAGTTATTACCTGTGAAGCAGCAGATAAATACTGATTTCCTTTAAAACCAAAGTTTCACTCAGGAAACTGAAGTTTCAGTTTAACCTCATAGTGCGCTGTGCTATGAGATTATTGAAGGAGAGTTCAGAAGAAGCTACTGAGTTGATTTAGCAAAGAAGGTGTGAAACAGGGACAGAATAGAGCCAAAGCATCTTTTACAGGATGAATTTTCAGGGCAAACCTTTTGGTGTTCCCAGTAAAGGTCTTGGACACAGAGTCATCTGCCTGTTCCTCGGGACCCTACAAATAAAATGTATTCTGTAGCCCCAAGAATTTGCCTCTATAAAGAGGGTCCACTGCAAGCAAAACATCGACATTAAGTCTTAACTAGAAAATAAATTAATCTTGCAAGTTAAATTAACTGACAAGCAGCGACTGAGAGCTTCAGTAAGGGAGAAATTCTTGCCAGGGCCGGCCCGTCCATTGAGCAAGAATGTTTTTTGCACAGGGCCCCGCGTTTCAGGGGGCCCCGCGCAAAAAACATTCTTAAGCATCCCAAGTTAAAAAAAAAAAAAAAAAAAAACCGGCTGCTTCTGCCGCGGCAGCTTCAAGAGCTCTGCCGCGGCAGCTTCAAGAGCTCTGCCGCGGCAGCTTCAAGAGCTCTGCCGCGGGGCCCCCCCCTGCCCGGCAGAGCCTCCGTGCATCTTCAGCTCTTCACGTCCAAAACGCGGGCTTTTTTCAGAGCCGCGAGAGTTTCTTTTCTCGCGGCTCTCTTAATCCCGCGGGGCTGATGGGATTTCCCATCACCCTCGGCGGGATTAACAGAGCCGCGAGAAAAGAAACTCTCGCGGCTCTGAAAAAAGCCCGCGTTTTGGACGTGAAGAGCTGAAGATGCACGGAGGCTCTGCCGGGCAGGGGGGGGGCCCCGCGGCAGAGCTCTTGATGCTGCCGCGGCAGAGCTCTTGAAGCTGCCGCGGCAGAAGCAGCCGGTTTGGGTTTTTTTTAAATTTTAATTTGGAATGATAGGGGAGGGGGGGGGTGGTTAGGACTGGTAATGGGCTATGGGAGGGGGGGAGGATAAACTGGAAGTAGGCTGATGGGAGGGGGAGGCTAAACTGGAAGTGGGCTGATGGGGGGGGGGGAGGGCAGGACTGGTAAGTGGCCTGGGGGAGTGGAGGGTCGGACTGGTAATGGGCCGGGGGGGGTGGTAAGGACTGGGACTGGGCCAGGGGGGGGGGGAGGCTAAGACTGGAAGTGGGCTGATGGGGGGGGGTTAGGACTGGTAATGGGCTATGGGGGGGGCGAAGTGGGCTGATGGGGGGGGGTTAGGACTGTTAATGGGCTAGGGGGGGGGCAAAGTGGGCTGATGGGGGGGTTTGGACTGCTAATGGGCGATGGGGAGGGGGCAAAGGCTCGAAGTGGGGGGGTAGTAGGACTGGAAATGGGCTGATGGGGGGGGTTAGGACTGGTAATTGACTATGGGGAGGGGGCTAAGGCTGGAAGTGGGGGGTAGGACTGGAAATGGGCTGATGGGGGGGTTAGGACTGGTAATGGGCTATGGGGGGGCGTAGACTGGAAGTGGGCTGATGGGGGGGGTGTTAGGACTGGTAATGGGCCGGGGGGGTGTTAGGACTGGTAATGGGCCATGGGGGGGGTGTTAGGACTGGTAATGGGCCATGGGGGGGGAGGCTAGGACTGGTAATGGGCTGATGGGGGGGAGGGTTAGGACTGGTAATGGGCCATGGGGGGGGGGAGGCTAAGACTGGAAGTGGGCTGATGGGGGGGGAAGGACTGTTAAATGGCTATGGGGGGGGGCTAAGACTGGAAATAGGCAGATGGGGCGGCTAGGACTGGAAATAGGGTGATGGGGGGTTAGGACTGGTAATGGGCTATGGGGGCTAAGACTGGAAATGGGCTGATGGGGGGGCTAGGACTGGAAATAGGGTGATGGGGGGGTTAGGACTGGTAATGGGCTATGGGGGGCTAAGACTGGAAATGGGCTGATGGGGGGGTAGGACTGGTAATTGGCTATGGGAGGGGGGCTAAGACTGGAAATAGGCTGATGGGGGGCTAGGACTGGAAATAGGGTGATGGGGGGTTAGGACGTAATGGGCTGATGGGGGGTTAGGACTAGTAATGGGCTATGAGGAGGCTAGGACTGGAAATGGGCTGAGTGGAAGGAGGGCTTGAACTGCAAATAGCTGATGGGGACGGGGGCTTGGAATGGAAATGGGTTGTGAGGGGGAGGGAGCTAGGACTGGAAATGGGTGAGGGGGGGGCTAGGACAGGAAATGGGCTGATGGGCTAGAATAGGACTGGAAATTGGCTGTTGGGGGGTGCTAAGATTGGAAATGGGCTGTGGTGGGGGTTTGGATTGAAATGGACTCATGAAGGGGCTAGAACTGGAAGTAGGCTCATGGGGGGCTTGGATTGGAAATGGGCTGAGTGGAGGGGAGCTAGGATTTGACATGGGCTGATGGTGGGGCTAGGAAAGGACTAGAAATGGGCTCATGGGGGGCTGGGATTGGAAATGAGCTGATGGAGGGACTTGGATGGGACTGCAAATAGATGGGGGAGCTAGGACTGGAAATGGGCTTAGGGTGGGCTAGGACTGGAAATGGGCTGATGCGGGGACTAGAAGGGAGCGGATGCTGGGTGGGACTGGAACTAGAATGGAGCTGATGTTGGGGGAGGATTAGAATGGGATGGAGCTGGGAGAGTGAAATGGAGAGGGAAAAAATATTTTGTGTGGGAGGGAAGACAAATCTACAATTGTCCGGATATTGGGAGAGTAGGTGGGGATTGAGGATGGAGGGGTAAAATTTGAGTGGATGAAATAGGAATGAGGAAAGAGCAAAAAGGAGAAAGATTAGTATGTTAAAGCAGATGTAGAGAGAGAATGGAAAAAAACTAGAAGAGAGAAGAAAAGACAAATGGACAGCAGACGATGAAGAATTAGCGGAAGACACGAAGAAGAAACCAGAAGAAAGTGGCTGGAGCAATTGCAGCTGAAAAAAAATGCACAAAAGGTAGAAAAATATCTCTTTATTTGAATTTATTAATTGGAATATGTCAGCTCTGGGAAATGTGCATCATTAACGTCTGCGCTTTGTTTAGTACAAGAGCAAATTAATGTATAGTTTTATTTCTACAGTGTTGTACATTCCAAGTTTGGCTTTTGGGATTCCCAGTTTAATTATTGTCTTCCTGTTTCTAAATTGTGATTCCTTGTTTGGTGATGGTCTATGTTCTGCATGTGTAACTGAGCTGAGGTATTCTGTTTATGTAATTCCTATTTGACATTGCCACTTGTTCTCTTTCCCCAGTAGGTCATGTATTGTTGTTCTCTGAAATGTATTGGTTTAATATTTGCAGCGTTTCCTTTTGATAGTTAGGGTATGGTGCTTTATGAGTCCTGGTAGTGCTGTTAGGATACGGCGGGTTTGCTATGGGTTCTAAATGGGCAGTGTTTGTAGTAGTTCCTAATGTGCCTGGCGGTTGGTATTGGATTATAGTAATGTAGAAATCTTTTAGTCTTTCTTTATTCATACACTCATTAAGAGGCATGTTTACTAAAAGTTCGTGTATGGTAACATTATGCAAATATTTATGCAAATGAGGCCCCTTATGCAAATGAGGCCCCGCACCGAGTCTCCGCACATGGCCCCGCACCCCCCTTGGGCCGCCCCTGATTCTTGCTGCAATTGTTTCCTGACTGTGGCTTCACCTGTATTTCATAAAAGATGACAAATACAGGGTCAGTGCTAGGGCCTCTGGCACCCCCCTACAACCTATACATCAACACCCCCTCCCTCATTACTGCTAATGGTTGGCTACACCCAGGACCGGCCCAAGGGTTTCTGCTGCACTAGGCAGAAACCCCAGGCTCGCCACCCCACTGATGCAGCTTCCGCTGTCGCCACCCAGCTGCTGCTGCCGCCGCCACCCCCCCCCCCCCCCAGCTGCTGCCACAATTCCATCTCAGGAGGGGAAAGCAGGCAGTGGTTGCGATAGCATTTCCAAAAGCAGCAGCTTTGGTTTGGACAGGTTCCCGGAGAAAAAATCAATAGACTGTTCATGTTTGTTTATTGTAAACTTAATATACCGCCCATAACAGAAGTATCTGGGCGGTTTACAATAAAAATTAAAATGTAAAAAGCTGCAAGAAAAGGAACGCCATTAAAACTTAGAAACAGGACAGAAAAAGATAAGGACAGAAAAAGGGAAGAGGACAGGGGGACAACAGTTAACAAAAGGGACAGGGAACTCTGCAATAATGAGGAGGGTGGACAGGACAACATGTAAGGCTGCACATCAGTGGGGAGGAGGGGAGAGAGGGGAAAGGGAGGGGGGTAGGTCATAAGCTAAGCAGAAAAGATGGGTTTTCAGTTTGGCTTTAAAGACAGTGAAAGAGGGTTCTAAATGGAGGGCGGGGGGGGGGGGGGAGCGAGTTCCAGAGCCTTGGGCCAAGAAAATAAAAAGCTGATGAGCGAGTGGACTCCAGGTGGCCTGGGATGGAGAGGGAGGGGACATGCAGTTTGCGTGACTGGAACGGAGGGAACGGTGAGGGGTTTGAAGGTGGACCTGATCAGCAAGATAAAGAGGAGTACCTGTGTGGATTGATCTGTGGACGAAAATGAGGAACTTGAATTGGATCCGGAAGGAAACTGGGAGCCAATGCAGATGCAGAAGGAGCAGAGTGATGTGATCAAAGTGTGAGGCATGTGTGAGAATGCGAGCAGCAGTGTTTTGGACACGTTGAAGGCGAAGAAGCTGGGACTGAGGGAGACCAGCTAAAGAGACATTGCAGTAATCGAGACGGGATACAACCAGGGAAAGAAGTAGTGTGGTCAGGGAGGAAGAGGAGAGAAAGGGACGAACAGCACAAAGTTGTTTCAGGGAGAAAAAAGAGCGCTGGACAACAGAGGAGATGTGGTCTTTGAAGGAGCGAGACTAATCAAGGGTGATACCTAGGTGCCGAAGAGAGGAAACCATAGGTATAGGCGAGGAGGAAAGCAAAGGGGAGGAGGGGGGAGTTTCCAAGAGTAAACCAGATAGCAGAGGTTTTGGAGAGGTTAACGTGAAGGAAATTGGAAGAGAGCCAGGATGCCACAGAAAAAAGACAAGTATTGAGGGGAGTGATGTCAGGAGCAGAGGAATCGGTATGATGAAGAAGAAAGATGTAATGTGCATAGTAATATGCAGAGATGCCGTGTTGTTGGACCAGGAGGGTGAGAAAAACGTTAAAGAGAAGGGGTGCAAGGACAGAACCCTGGGGGGACACCACAGGGGAGGGGGTGGAAGGGGAAGAGGAAAACCCTGAGAGAACTGAGAGAGACCGACAGGAAAGAAAAGAACGAAACCATTGAAGTACCAAACCGGCAAGGCCGGCTTCCGCAAGACGAACCAAGAGAGTGCGGTGATCAACCTGGTCGAAGGCAGCAGCTAGATCAAGAGAGACAGCTAGAGAGATAGAGCCATGATTGTGAGCAGCATGTAGTTCATTGAGAAGAGAGAGGAGGACAGATTCCGTGCTATGGCCGGAGTGGAAACCAGATTGCCATGGGTGGAGGGTGAGTGAGGCTTCAAGGTGGGAAGAGAGTTGAGAGAAAACTAATTTCTCTAACAGCTTGGAGAAGAATGAGAGGTTAGAAATAGGGTGCCAGTTTGAAAGAGAGGAGGGGTCCAAGGAACTTTTCTTCAGGATAGTGCGGACAGAGGCATGCTTCCAGGGTGTAGGAAAAATCCCAGTAGATAAGCTAGAGTTAAGACAGATCTGAGGAAAGCCACTACCATCTCTGGGTGTGAGCAGCATGGAAGCTGTGGTGAGCACTAAGAGGCAGGACTCAGTTCCCAAGTTGATGTTGGCAGTTCTGGCAGTCAACAGTGGCAACATCAATGTGAGAAACACCACTTGGTTGAACTTTGAGGTTTCTTTGAGAGTGCTGCTTTGCTGCTGACTGTTACTGCTGTAACTGTGAGACATGCAGAGATTTTGCTGGCATTGCAGCTAGGCTACTCAAAAGTGGAAAGATCCCTCCATAGCCCATCATGATAGCAAGTGGTAGTGCTCCTTGTGATGAACAGGCAGTGATGCTAACCACAAGCTCAAGCCCTGTGCTATGGCACTCATGTGTCTGACTCAGATAGGCCAACTCATTACACCAGAAGCTTCCCCCAATCCCTCTTTTCTCTGTGGCTGGGACATAAAGGTAAATATCACCCTAACAATGTGCCACAAGAGGGAAAGCGGGAGGTCCGATATGTTTGGTGCTAAATTAAGGCAATCAAAAAGCAAGTAGGAAAAGGCTAATATAAAATCATAGTCCCTTTTTCATAGAAGTACTCATCTACAATATTTTTTTTTCTTCCTCTGAAAAGAGAACTTCTTTATGCTTAGATTTATTTTTTTAATTTATTTATTTTATTTATTTAACATTATTTCTATACCACCTTCTCCTTCAATCAAGGCGGTCTTTTATTGTCAGTATTAGTATTTATTAACATAAAAAGATGGCACATAGTTTAACATCTTGTGGGGGGGTCATTTTATAAAGCAATTTCCACATGTAAAACTTACTTTACGCACACAAAAAGTGTTTTTAAAAAATTGGACAGCTGTGCACACAGATATAAAGTAGAAAGTGTGCACTTGTACACAGAGGGATGCTCTGCATGCCTAGTTTGGGCAAAGCACAAGTGGAGTTGTGATGTATGCGTGCATATATGTACATGCAGAACCCACGCAAATTTATGCCTTTGGTCAGTGCATTTTTCCTACTCGTATACAGGGCTCTTTCATTAATACATGAGGACCATGGGTCAGTTTTAGTAGGCAATGAAAAAGGTGCTGTTATGCTGTACCATCATGTACCCAGGGCTGGCACCAAAATTAGGCAAACTAGATAGTTGCGCAGAGAGCCATCCCTCGGGGGGGGGGGGGGGTGCTTTATGCTGCTTTCATTCCAGGTCCTGCACTGGTAGCAGTGACTCAGAAAACATGGGGCAGCACTTACCTCAACTCACTGCGCTGTCCCATGGTTTCTGTCTTCTACTGTGTCTTTTCTGCTCGCCCCCTGACACAGACTCCAAAATCAGAAATTGCAGGCATGAGCAGTAGCACGGAAGTGTCAGCAGTCATAGGAGAACGTACCTGCCTGGGATGACTCGAAAGAGGAAGGGGAAGCCTTCAGTGACTCTGTCCGCCTCCATACCGAAGGCACTGGTGCAGTCCCTTCTCCTGTTTTCGGCATCCGTTCCAGTGCCGCAGCTGACTTTGGCACAGTCAGTCGCTTCTGGGTCTAACGCTAATTGCAGCGGGGCATCTTTGAGTCCTGAACAGAGAACAGTCATGACACCACCATGATTGGTGCTGACTGATGGAAGGTAGGCAGACTCCAGTGGAGACGTCCGGCAGTTACCCTCGACGGTGAAGCTCCCCTCAGCAATAGAGTCCTCTTTGGAGGGCCTTTCTGTTTCACTGGTTCCGGGTTATCATCCTGCAGTGGTGGAGAGACTGGCTGTTTTAACACTGGGAACATTATGGAATGCCATCAAAATCATGGATTCTTCCTTAGCTCCTTATGTTGGCAAGTTTGAGTCTACTCTGACTCAACATGCTACTTAGCTGTACCAGGTGGAAACTGTGCTAGATAACCTCCACACTGTGAGTATTGCCCAGATAAAGGAAAGGAAAATCTTGAATAGGAAAGTACTGTTCCTGGAGAATTGTGTTTGAAGGAACAATTTAAGAATCCTCAATTTCCCAAAATGTGCAGTTATTCCATCAATGGACATGTTGAGGAAATATCTTGGAGAAGTTTTGAAGATACCTGGGGATGCAGTTCCACCAATTGGACAAGTACTTGTCTCTTAGCCCTTTGATTCGGGGTGTGGAAGGTAATTCTGGGTCACCCCAGACCTCTGGGGCTGGAGTTCGACTGCCTTCTTGGAATAATCAGGACATGCTAGGGAGATAAAGTTCCTAGATGAAATAAATGACTGCTTCTTGGAGCAGCTGGTTCATGAACCGACCAGAGGGGAAGCCATATTAGACCTAGTCCTTAGTGGAACACCAGACCTAGTGCAAGAGATAAGGGTGTTGGGGCCACTTGGCAATAGTGATCATAGCATGATCGCCTTTGATTTAATTAGTGGAGGAGGGATAGTAAGGAAATACACAGTACTACCTTTTAACTTTCGAAAGGGAGACTATGATAAAATGAGGAAAACAGTTAAGAAAAAACTAAAAGGAGCAGTTGCGAAGGTTAAAGACATACATCAAGCTTGGGTGTTGTTGAAAAATACTATCTTGGAAGCCCAGACCAGCTGTATTCCACGCTTTAAGAAAAGTGGAAGGAAGTCCAAAAAACTGCCAGCATGGTTTAAAGGTGAGGTCAGAGAGGCTGTTGCCAAAAAAAGCATCTTTCAGGAAATGGAAAAAAGAGCCAAACGACGAAACCTGGAAACAGCACAAGCACTGGCAAGTCAAATGCAAGGCATTGATAAGGCAGGCAAAGAGAGAATTTGAGAAGAAGCTTGCTGCGGAAGCAAAAACGCGAAATAAAGACCTTTTCAAGTACATTCGTAGCAAAAAACCTGTGAGAGAGTCAGTTGGTCCATTAGATGATAAAGGGGTTAAAGGAGCAATAAGAGGCAACAAGGCGATAGCGGAGAGACTGAATGAATTCTTTGCTTGGGTCTTTACTGAGGAAGATGTAGGGATGTTACCCATGACTGAAGTGGTATTTAAAGGTGCGGAAGAATTGAAGGAAATATCGATACATCGGGAAGATGTCTTACAACTATTAGATAAACTGAAGAGTAGAAAATCACCTGGGCCGGATGGTATACATCCAAGGGTGTTGAAAGAACTGAAATATGAGATTGCAGACCTGCTATCAGTAATCTGAACTATCATTAAAATCATCTCTAATACCTGAAGATTGGAGGATCGCCAATGTAACACCAATTTTTAAAAAGGGTTCCAGGGGTGATCCAGGAAACTACAGACCAGTGAGCCTGACGTCAGTTCCGGGAAAAATGGTAGAAACCATCATAAAGAATAAAATTACTCAGCATGTAGATAGTCACAACCTAATGGGAGACAGCCAACATGGCTTTAGATAAGGAAGATCTTGTCTTACTAATCTGTTATGTTTTTTTGAAGGAGTGAATAAACAGGTGGACAAAGGTGAGTCAGTTGATATTGTGTATCTGGACTTTCAGAAAGCCTTTGATAAGGTCCCTCATCAGAGACTTTTGGCAAAACTAAAGAGTCATGGGATAGGAGGCAGTGTACTATTGTGGATCAGGAACTGGTTAAAAGATAGAAAGCAGAGGGTAGGGCTAAATGGCCAATTTTCCCAATGGAGAAAGGTGAATAGTGGTGTATCCCAGGGATCTGTGCTGGGTCCGCTGCTTTTTGACATATTCATAAATGACCTGGAAAGTGGAATAACGAGTGAGGTTATCATATTTGCAGATGACACAAAACTATTTAAAGTTGTTAAAACCCAAGAGGATTGTGAAAAATTGCAAGAGGATCTTGATAAATTGGAAGACTGGGCATCAAAATGGCAGATGAAATTTAATGTGGACAAGTGCAAGGTTATGCACCTAGGGAAGAACAACCCAAACTATGGTTACACGATGCAAGGTTCCACATTAGGAACCACCACCCAGGAAAAAGATTTAGGCGTCATTGTGGATACCATGTTAAAACCCTCGGCCCAGTGTGCAGCGGCGGCCAAGAGAGCAAATAGAATGCTAGGTATGATAAGGAAAGGAATGGAAAATAAAACAAAAGATATTATAATGCCTCTATATCGTTCCATAGTGAGACCGCACCTTGAATACTGTGTGCAATTCTGGTCGCCGTATCTTAAAAAGGATATAGCGATTTTAGAAAAGGTACAGAGAAGAGCCACCAAAATGGTAAAAGGGATGGAAGGATACTCCTATGAAGAAAGGCTAAAAAGGTTAGGGCTCTTTAACCTGGAAAAGAGACGGCTGAGGGGAGATATGATAGAAGTCTATAAATTAATGAACGGAGTGGAACGGGTAAACGTAGATCGATTGTTTACCTTATCAGAATATAGAAAGACTAGGGGACATGCAATGAAGCTACAGGGTAAACTATTTAAGACTAATAAAAGAAAATATTTTTTCACTCAACGTGTAATCAAACTCTGGAATTTGTTACCGGAGGATGTAGTAAAGGCTGTTAGTGTAGCTGGGTTTAAAAAAGGTTTGGACAAGTTCCTGGAGGAAAGGTCCATAAACCATTATTAAGAAGTGACCGAAGATATCAATGCTTGACCCAGTACAAGCATTGTGGAACTTGTGTCTCTTGGGGAAACTGCTAGGTACATATGACCTAGATTGGCCACTGTTGGAAACAGAATACTGGGCTTGATGGACCTTGGTCTGACCCAGTATGGCATATCTTATGTTCTTATGTAATCATGGAAAGGACTACCTTGATAGCATCTTTTGCTTTTGAGTCAGATAAGAACACTGTCTTAGGATTATTTTTCCAGAATTGGTCTGCTTTATTTCTTGCTTCTAAGATATGTTTTTCCTGATGTGTCTAGAGATACACGAAAGAAGCGCCAGGAGTTTCTGACCCTGAGACCCAGGGCCATGAAACTAGGTGCTTCCTTGAAAGTTATGTTTCCTTGTATTTGATTACTTCTCAGTCCAAGCAATTTGTGTTCTTTGAACCAGATCAGTTACTTCAATTTATTGTGACTAGAGAAGGACCTGAAGTGTTGGTGGCTATCTCAGAGGAATTAGCTAGTTAAGGCTGGCTGTTCACTGCTAAATTTGATTGCTACTGCTTGAAGTGATTTATTTCTTAGTTTTATGCCTTTTTTCTTTGTTTACTTGCTCTTGCCTTACTAGTGGTCTGTTATTGGAGTGGTATGTTTGATTATGGCTTAGCTTCTTTGAATAGTTTTTCTTTTCCACATTTCTGTTCATTTATTATCTTGGATGTATTAAGTAAAATTTGATAAATAAAAAAAAAATAAAATCAAAAGTTGCATTGGGGTGGTGGGGGGGGGGGGGTGCAGACGAGACAGCTAGTTGAAGGTAGAAACCGCAGTACTGCTGGATGCCCTAGAGAAGGATGACTGCGCTGCAATATGGATGGGGGGGGGGGTAGCACTGGGGGTAGGTAGCACGGGGGGGAGTGGCAGGATGGAGGGCTGAACCAGGGTGCCTCCAATCTTGCACCGACCTTGCATGAACCCCCTCTAAAAAAAAAAAAAAAAAAAAAAAAAAAAGCCTTTGGAGCAGGTCAACATTTATGCACTATTGGGACTGGTTCTGGAAGTCTGTTTTATACAGGCACATAAGCGCCTGTATTGCATTTAGAAAACAGGCTACTTTCTGGACTTCACTCATAGGCTTCTTGTTATGAAATCATGCCTTCAATGACTATGGCAGTTCAGTCAGTGTCAGCAAAGCAAAGGATGGATGGTGATGTAGGAATAGTGTCTCTCTGCTTAGCAAACAGGCTCATTGCTTGTAGCACCTGGTGTTCCTTGGAGGCCTCCCAAGCACTACATACTGAGCTTCCAAAGTCTCACAATTAAAAAAAAAAAAGTAAATAAGGAGTTTCCATGTACACATGTCCAGTTTTATGTTTAATCTGGAAATAAACAATTGGAAAATTCATTTTCTTTCACTGAACTCAGCACATTACGGAGTTTCTCAAGACATGCTATTGGAAACAAAAATGTGGGGATTCAAGCAAAACAGAAATATCTGACCATGCAGGATACTTTATAGACAAAAACAGTCAAAATTATCCCATCACTTTGACTGAGTAGTTTACATTTGTAGAAGACCCTCTAACATGACTTGATATTTCTATGTGAATTGGGTCGTCATGATGTATTTCTTAAATATTTATTTATAAACTTTGAAATTACAACTCAAGAAAATATCTGGATGTAAGAATGCCATTGTGTTACATGATCCAATCAAAATATAGAAAAATAATAATAAAAAAAGGGTTAAGAAATATTTCCGACATATAAACAATAGGAGACACAGGGCAAAAGCTCATGGTTCATTTTTATTTGTCCTTTTTATCTTCCAATATGTTTTTGGTTGATTTGTGCGATGAGGTCTATAGAATGTTGCCTGTTTCTCTCCAAAGGGAGCATCAACAGTCCCCTTTAAGAGAGTCACTTCACTGGCTCCCTATCTGTTTCCACATCCAGTTCAAACCTCTCCTACTTACCTACAAGTGCATTCATTCTGCAGCTCCCCACTATTATTCCATCTCACTCGGCACTCCTCCTTGGGATCTCTGCTATTCTGGCAGATCCCTTCTATATGTGCTTTTCTCTGCCACTGCCAACTCCAGACTTTGCTCATTCCATCTTGCTACTCCATATCCCTAGAAAAAACTATATGAGTCAGTGTGTCAGGCTCCTTCTCTGGCCCTATTCAAATCCAGGCTAAAAACCCACCACTTTGAGGCTGCTTTTGGATCCTGATGCCCCCCTCACTCTCTTGTTCACTACTTATATGTATCTTACCATACTCTAGTCCCCAGTTTTTTAATACTTTTTTCATCTTGATTAGATTGTAAACTCTGATGAGCAGGGACTGTGTCTTATATCTATATTACAGCGCTGTGTATAGCTTGTAGCACTATACAAATGATTTATTAGTAGTAGTATTTAATGTTTACCATCCCATGAAATACCTCAGAGTTCCATGGAGTTTTCATCTTTTGAACTGCTGTTCGGAAGACGGCCAAGAGGCATATTAGACGTGATCAGGAAAACATGGGAAGAAGACCCCCGTGCCGGGAGTAACTTTGTGGAGTACGTTATAGAAATGCAAGACCAGCCGAGGAAAGCTGGAGAGGTGGCCAAACTCAACCTGGAAAAAGCCCAAACCAAGCAGGCTAGGGGCAACAATCGGGCAGCCGTGCACTGCACATCCCAACCGGGAGGCAGAGTTCGTCTTGCTGCCCTCATCTAACAGCAAGTCACTGATTAGGCGGAAGAGAAAGTGGGGCCTCTTAACTACAAGATTGCCAAGTCAGATGAATGAACGAGATCCAAAATTTACCATATTAACATATTGAAAAAGTGACGGCTATGGTGGTACAGAGAGAGATGTTTTGGGCTAGAAATTTCAGCCCCGTCAGATCCAGCTCATGTCCTGATTTGAGACAAGTTCTCTGCTGCCCAGAGAAGAGATCTAGTAAGGTTTGATCCACTGGAACCTAAAGGTGTTCTCTATCTGCCCGGATGAACCCACCTCATTTGTTATATCGTCACTGACCCGGAAGTGGTTATCCAACAACGACCCTACCAGATTCCAGAGTCCCAGTGACAGGCCATCACCAAGGAGCTGGAAGAGATGCTTAAGCTGGGAGATATAGAAGACGCTGAATGACTGGTCATCACCCATCATCTTGTCGGAAGCATCAGATTCTGCATTGACCTCCGGAGGGTCAATGCATCTTCTAAACTGGAAGTGTATCCTGTGCCCAAAAAAAAGAAGAGCTAATCTAGTGACTCACTGGAGAACACTTTATAGCAACCTTGGATCTGACCAAGGGATACTGGCAGGTGCCCTTGACTCTGACTGCCAAGAAGACTGCTTTGGATTACATGGGACTCCTGCCACTTTTCAGCACCTAGTCAACTGCCTACTGAGACTACACAAGACGTATGTGGCTGCATACATTGCCAATGTCATATTCTACTGCAGAGACTGGACCATCCATCTAACCCAAGTGCAAGCCATGTTGACCAGCCTGTGGAAAGCTGGGTTGACGGCCAACCTTCAGAAATGTTTTCTGGGAGGTTGGGATGTTCAATATCTAGGTTATTTAATCAGGGATGGACAGATATGACCTCAACTATGGAAGCTGGATGCCATTGCCCAGATCCCCACCCTGAAATCGAAGAAAGAGGTTCATGCCTTCCTTGGATTGGTTGGCTATTACTGCTGGTTCATTTCTAATTTTGCAGAGGTGGTGGCCATTAACCAGTATCCTCCGGAAAAGAGTTCCTCAACAGTTTCTGTGGTCACTGGACTTGGACTTGGCCTTCTAGTGCCTCAAGAAGGCCATATGCTCTGAACCCATCCCAATTAGCCCTGATTTTTCTCTACCATTTATCATGCAAACTGATGCCTCAGAGGTGGGCCTAAGAGCCATTTTGGCCGAGGAAGTCAGGGGTGAACATCTGATAGCATTCATCAACAGGAAGCTGCTTTCTCAGGAACAGCATTATGCAGTGATCGAGAAGGAAGCCCTGGCTGTCAGGTGAGCACTTGAGACCTTCAAATACTACCTGCTCGGCTGTCTGTTTTATGCTGGTAACAGACCACCAACTCCTCAAGCGGCTGACTCAACATAAGGAGTCCAACGGCCCTCTTAAGCAGTGGTTTTTGAGTCTCCAGCTCTTCCAGTTCTGGGTCTCCCATAGGGCTGGTCAGACACACCTGAACACGGATTTTCTTTCCTGGTTGGGGGTCCCAGGTGAGGCTGGAGCTCAACGGGGCATGGTTGAGCTGAGGGGAAGAATGTGTGATGAGGTCTGTAGAATGTTACCCGTCCCTCTCCAAAGGGGGTATCAACCATCCCCTTTAAGAGAGTCTGCAGCTTAGAGTTCAGGGCTGGGAGAGTGTGGTTCAAAGGGAACCCAGCAGGCTGCAGGAGGGAGAGAGGCTGGTGGAGCCAAAAGTCATTCCAAGGCAAGTTGATCAAAAGATTTCTGAGGTAGGAACTTTAACTGGGGCTGGAAGAATCAGCTTGTGGAAGGTATAACAAGCTGGGTCAGAAGTAAAGCTAACTTTGTTTTCTCTGAACTGCTGTCTGTTCTGGGTTTTGCTTTGGGGAAGTTTAACAAGCTGCAACAGAATAAAAACTGTTTTTGTTTTTCCTGAACTGCTGTCTGTCCTCTGTTTTAAAGAAAACCCCTTCCCCACTACATGTCACACTACCACAATTTGATACATTTGTTTGAATTTTTTAAACATGTTACCAGGTGGTAAATCTGTTTAACGTGTACTAAAGTTTTTAAGATACACTAATGAATCAAATGCGTGTTAACCAGTGCACATCCCTAATAAATATGATGTTATGAAAATTGCAACAGGGGAAAACTACCAAACTGAAGGCATTAAAAAAAAAGGAATAAAAGAGTACAGGGATTACATAAATGAATGCATTGCCCAACTGCCTACCGCAGTCAGTCAATTAGACAGCTAGCAGCATTAATCCTGCAATTTTACCATACCATACATAGGGGAAACACATTAAAAACATTGCCCCTAAAGCAAATTACACTAGGACATGCTTCATATCTACGCCACTGTCTCTCTCAACCTCAGCCACCCCCACTGAACTGACCATACAATTTCACCACCCAAAGCATCAGTCCAGTATAAGGAAGCAGCTCCAAAAAACCTCTTCCCACCGGTATTTCCTCCAGCAATTCCTCCACTCAAAGCACAGCCAAACAGGCACCTGGAACTACCACAACTTCCAACTTGGGAAAGGGACAGATCAACTACTCTGAGCTCTGCAATAGATCACTTCCACTATGAGTCATGCTGCCGTCTCCAAGCAGTGAATCTCTCAGAGCCCCCAAAGAACTGGATGATGGAAGTCGGAGCAAACTGTGACCCTCCTGCAAGTTCAGGAGGAAAATGATTTCATATCAGACTGTTATGTCTGACCATGATCACAGTCTCTTTTTTCTGGAGCTCAATAAGGTGAGATCTGCCCTGTGGCCATCTTGGTTTTTCTTGAATTGGGTCATTATTGAATATGTCCCATTTTAGAAAGACAAATATGATTAAGTTCAAGCTCATTATCTTGTAGTATAAAGGGGCATTGTGTGCCAAATGAACCCCCTCTTCTACAGGAACTTGAATTCATTCATTTAAGCTTTTACAACAAACCTTATGTGGCTTTCTACATGCCATATAAGGAAAGTATGGCCTATGGCTGGATCACACTTGTCACAGGTCAGATATACTAAGTTTCCAAGCAACATGGGATAACTAGACAAATTTTTACAAAGATACATGCCATACCATTTCCACATCAGCTATTTTGCTTGCTATAGTTTAAGAAAGTAACCACAAAAAGACAGATTGTATTACTATATTTGAATCAATTTCCTTTGGCTTCAAACAGGTTAGAAACAAAAGATACACAGAGGATTATCATATATATTCTTACATGTGCTGAAGCAGAGGAAGATTCTGGCTAATCACTGGAAGGAGGACACAAGAGAGCAGGATAAAATGAGGTGGCTAGAAAAAGCTAAAAGGAGCAGTTGATAGGGTCAAAAGTTTGCTTGAGGCATGGATGATATTTTAAAATACTGTTTTGGAAACCCAGTTAAAAGATATTCCATACATTAAAAAAAGGTGAAAAGAAGACCAAACGACGCCAGTGTGATTTAATGGTGAGGTGAAAGAAGGAGCTAAAGCCAAAAAGGCATCTTTTAGAAAATGAAAAGCAGATTCAAATGAGGAAAATATGAACGATCTTAAGCACGGGCAAGAATGATATAAAAGAGTAACAAAGCAGGCCAAAAGAGACTTTGCAAATAAGCTTGCCAAATGCTAATATGATTTTTTTTCAAATACATAAATAAATAAATAAATAAATAAATTAGTCTTTACTAAGAAGGATACTGAGGGTCATACCCAAACCAAGAACCTTGTTTGACTTTCCCTGGATGCCATTCTAATGATTAGAGCACTGGGGCTGGAACCAGGGAGGTCAGGATTCAAATATTCCACTTGGAGGGTTAAGTGATCTGCCCAAGGTCATCAATGATGACTTGCTTATGATCATGCAATCAGTGGTGGACAGAGGAATTCAAATGAGAGTATTCAGGTTTTTTATTTCGCCATCCAGTCTGTGTGCCTCACTGCGATTCTCAGTATTTCAGCTTTTTAACTTTGGGCAGCTTCTTCTGACAACATTGTTCTATGCATTTGCTAGGATTCTAATAATAAATCTGAATAATTCTGTCATCGAGGGATGCAAGGTGCTGCTCTCCACCCCTGCCCTTCTAAATGGTGTCCATCCACCAACCTAATCCCCCCCTCCCTTCTGTCCCACAGCCTAGGAATGCTGCTTTTTAGTCTGACGGAAAGTGTGCCTTCATGGAAGCTGCTGTGTAGGCTTGAGCATTTTCAGCAGACCAGAGAATGAACCCGGGTACATTGCCCTGGAAATTCATCTCATCATGCTTCAGTTTGATCTGATGGTTTTTCAGGGCTTGCTTTTCTTTCCTTGTGGTAGGACATTAGTTGAAAGCACTAGCAGCTATTCATGGAAAAGGAAAGCTCACAGCAAGCCTTTGACTAACTTTCAAATGTTTGCTTTTCTGCTTTGCACTAATTTGGAAGGTAGACCACAGTGGTCTGAAGGTGGCCAAATGAAAAATTAACTACTGTTGGTGCTGTGTTGGGTTTTTTTTGTTTTTTTAAATACTGAATTTGTTGCCTGCTTGAGCCAGGTTTTCAGTCAGCAGGAGAGCAAATTGAGATTCAGAAAGAGAGGTTCTCCATGGACTAGCAGGATTGCTTCAGCCACACCTGGTGACGTCATCCGACGGCGCTGAGACGGAAGTACTCTCCATAGCTCAGAAGGGCTTTCACCCTTCTGAGCATGAGCCAACTGGCCCCCCCCAGCCTGCCCCTAGCTAGCCTGTTTCAGTTCTTCCGCCTTGCCAGCAAGACGGACTTTTCTACACCAAACGTTAATCTCTTAAAACAACTAAGAACAAATCTCATCGTAGAACGTATGTATATATGTCAATTTTAATTTACTATTGATGCTTGTCCAGTAGCTTCTTGTTTCAGATTGCCTTTCAAACGAAGATCCGAAAACTCCTCTGCAGATCCATGGGTTAAAAATCCCTCTGCAGATCTTCCAGTGGGTTGAATTGAGCTCCCACCAGCTATGCCCAGCAGATGACCTGGAATGCCGATCGATGCTGCAGCCCACAGGCATAGGGGCACATGACACACGTGCCTTCGAGGGGCACCGCCGCCAACTTCGGCCGCCGCTCGGGGTGTGCCTATGGGCCTCCACCCCCAGCAGCAGGCGTCGACGATGGACGCGGCAGGCTTCAAAATTCGATGCCTCCCAGGACAGCGTCCCAGAAGCTCTGGATGTGTGGGCCTCGAGGCAGTTGTGCCTGGCAATGCCCCCATCCCCGCCCCCGCTCCCTGGTCGCTCAAGAGACCTGCTGCACATGTGGGGACATGGGGGCAGCCATCTTGCCCTGTGCTGCCCGCCTAGCCGCACCTCGAAGAAGCAGGAAGGGAGTTTACGATTGCGTACTCCTCCCCGCGATGCAGCTTATTGGCTAAGGGAGTTTTCTACATTGCTCCACCCCTCGACGCTATTGATTGGCACATGGAGCCATTGGCTGGCACTATGGCTACCAGTGAAGCCCTATCCGCACCGAGGAAAGGCATCTCTGTTCAGCTCCACCCTCTTCTTTGGCACCACAAGTCCACTGTGCAGCATGGCAAGCAAACAGCTAATTACACAGAGAGTCCTTGGCACCGAGATAATCCGCAGGCAGAATCCTCGGCGCAGAGCTAAGTGCCTGATGGATCACTCTGAACCGGGGACTCCAGGGGCGGTGCCGAAAGCACCCAAGGCAAGGCTTTCCTGCATCGGCGCAGAGGAACTTCTCCCCCGGCACCCGAGGCAAGTCTTTCCTGCGTCGGCGCAGAGGAACTTCTCCCCCGGCACCGAAAAGCACCGGAGGCAAGCCTTCCTTCAGCAGCAGGAAGCTGCATTGTTTGCCGCCGTGGAGTCTGCGCGATTCCGCCGGAATGTGGAGTCTGCACCGATTCGCCACATTCCATCTGCGGCCACATGGTACTGCATTGGAGGTGCATTCCCCCAGGGTGCCGTGGCGGCGTCCTTTGGTGTGATGCAGCTGAGCTAATTGTGCTTCCTGACCTCCGGCTTATCGACGCTGATTACCTGGCCAGTTAACAGCTCTGCGACCCGAGGGGAGGCAGCCCTTGATCCGGAGGCGCAGTCCTGCGATGTGCTGCAGCCAATCCATACTCTGTCTACTCAGCACATCGCACCAATGCAAGTCAATATAAAAAAAAAAAAAAAAGGGGGGGGGGGGCCATGGTGCCGAGGGCCTCTGGGGCATAGCTTCCACAGACCTCATGTTGCCTCCCCCAAACATTGGGCTAAGAACAGATGGTTCCTCAACCATCAAGACAGTATGTCCTCCACAGTTATGGCGGCAGGGTGATCCATACCAGTTACGGATGGGTCCCCTGGCAACTGATCAGGTCAGCCTCCTAAAAGATTGACCCTTGAGTATATGGTAGCGTATATATTGCGATGCCACTCCCCCATACACCCCCTTGCCGCCCCCTAAGTAACTTCGGCCAGCCCGGAGCCCTATGGCTCAGCATCTTGATGCCTGCAGGATTAATTCCTCCGGTGCCCCTGGGCAAGATATGTAATTCCTTTGCTTTGGAGGAAAAGGCTTGGCAATCTATTCCTGGTTCCAAAGCAGAGAAGCTGCCCTACCGCAAGAGTGGATTGGCAAAACTATGTCTATGTATTTACTTATTTCTGTTCGCTGCTGTGGGCTCTCAGTTATTACCATGAAGCCCAGTGGGACTGTGCTAGTTGCACAAGCGTGTCCCCTTGGACAAACAGGTCCCGTACAGGACAGCAATGTTTGAGTGCCTACCCGATGTGTTATTTATTATTTAACAGCTCTTATATACCGCGCTCTTCTTATCAGTGTGGTTTACGTTAAACAATATAGTACTCGGACAGTCAAGTCTGACCTAAGTTTACATATAACAGGGGACTTAACAGTTACCGAACTGGTAAACTAATTACAATAACGTACATCTTAGAGGATCAGTCCACAGATGGTTGAGTTGCTGTGGCCCCCAGGAAAGTCCAGGCAATCTAACCGACCACAGTGAGATGCACTCCTCATCGCTCCGAAAGGAACGATGCACTCCTCGTCGCTCTCAAAGGAACGCTTGCCAGTCCACCTCCAGCGGGACTTCCAAGAAGATCAAGAAGCTCGAATAACTGCAGGGCTTGACCAGCTATTCTCGGGTTTCAACCACATCTAGAAATGTGGAAGATGACAATCACAACTCCTCGGGCACAGAGGGAAAACCTCAGGGTGGCAACAGTGTGGTGCAGTGCACACAGCCGGTGTGTCCAGGAACAGAGGGTCACAGGTTCAAGTCCGAGCTGTGGATCTGTCAGAACATTCTCTATGTTTAAGCCTACTGCTGCACATTGCCATACAGAGGACAATCCTCATCACCCAATGGGTTTGCAATAAACAAGGTCTGCATCAGTCAGACATGCCAGGCTCAGTACACTCATCCTAAAGAGACTTGCCTCTGCTCCCGCAGGGCTGAGGTTGTCCAAAAGAGAGGGTGCCCAGTCCCGGCAACTAAAACAAAAGCTTCAGGAGGTCAGAGCCTGAGGTCACAAAGTAAACAGTACCCACCATCATGTTGGGAATCGCCTTCCACTTCTCAGTCTCAGCAGCGCTGTCATTGCTGCCAAGGCGCACACTGCTAAGCCTCCAGACCCTTTCCAGACAGATGGGGTTGCGCTGCATGGACCCGGTTAAGCATCCGGACCCTATTCGGACAGATGAGGCCACACTACAGGCCTGCGCCCACATACGCTCCTCAAGAACATGCGGTGGCAGCACACCTCCGGGGAAAAGGTATCGGTCTTCCTTGTAGGTGTGCTTGCCTCAGCCTTACCATCTGGGGAGACCCATACAATGGTCCATACCCTCCTGTCTCCACTTTTCTGGTTAACCACCTCAGGACCCATATTGACCAAATGCCGTTGGAGTGGACAGCAACATTGCAGTCTCCAAGGGAATCCTCCCATAACTTGGGGGGAAAACCATTACCTTCGGCCTCATGTCACAGAGAGTTCATGTCAGAGGGACCCCCGTACTAAGCAGGCTTCCCTAGCAACCTCTGTGGCACTGAACCACGGAACCTAAGGTCACAGTGTGCATAAAGACAGAGAGGCAGACTCAAGGCCAGCCTTGAGACCACCAGTTTTGCATCTTACATTATGATCAACCCAAGGGCAGCACTTGACTGGCCGGACAAAAAATGATATAGCCAACCACAAAGTGCACCACAGTCACAGGTTCAAGACTTGGCTGAGGACCAGGCCGGGGAAATACAAAGCATCACCCCAATACGCCGTGTGGCGATGCCTAGGACTCTGCACTCTAAGGCCCTTGATTGTGAAGATCGGATGCTCCAGGCAGTCGACAAGGCGACCATGGCCTCACAACATTACACAAGGGAAGCGGGTTGAAAAAAAAAACAAAAAAACAAACAGCCATGGGCTGACCGCTAATCAATCTACTCACCACGTGGCGAGCACGAAGTGCAACTATTAAAATGGATAGCACCCAGTCCGTCCTCAGACACCAGTGTGCTTCACTCCCTGGGGGTCAGCTCTACCCCTCAAACACTCACAAGCAGCACACCCACACAACGCAAGAGCCTGACCCCGTCGACAGGTTATAATCCTGACATGGCCATGTTGTTTCCTACCTCCAATATGCTGCGGATGATCGGCTACCGTACACCCATCAGTATGCCATCCTCAGCAGCACTTAGCGTGGGCATGGATAGCTGGACAGGTCACTAAATGCCCTCAACTGACTTGCAACAACCCCCCGCTAGCCCTCTGCCGGCTAATACGGGAACTTCTCTAGGGCTGGGCTCTTGACAATCCCACTGCCGTGTCATGGCAGCCAGATTCCAACCATATCTAAAATAGACCCAGCATCCTAACTGCCAGTCCTGGTGGCACCCCCTGCCACACACGCCACGCTACCTACTATCCTACCCCCTGGCCAGCCAGGCCTCCGGCCTACAGGAGCCTTTCCCGGGAGGAGCTGATGCTATGAACTCTGGAAAGCATGAGAACCCTAGGCTACAGTACGCCCAGGACATGGAGGCAAATAAAGAACAAGTGTGCAAACAACCAGGCAAGTAAGAGCCTAGCTACCGCCCCCAGCAGACTACTCCTCTGGGACTCCATATGCATCTCTACCTGCCCGGATGCAAGCAGGGACGTGCACAGGACGCAGCAGCCCAAAGGACCCTTCCTCAGGCTGCGCACTACTCTTCTAGCAGGCCACCTTGATCCAGCAACAGGGACTATCACATCCCCCGCCAGGTCACCAGTGGCAGCGCTTGAGACACCTCACTATGTACCGTATTGAGAAGTACAAGGTTGTGGACTGTTTCTACACCACACAACAAGATACAGCCCAGCCAAATTTTCTCTTCAACCTACTGCAGACTTCGGGATCAATCTCATGCCAATCTCATAGCACAGTCCATACTGCTTGCTACATAAGAACATAAGGTGTGCCGTGAGCCCACGTTTTCCGTGGACCCACCAAACCCAGTTTCTCCTTCCAAGTGAAAAATCTATCTAGGTTGTAAGCACCTAGCAGTTAAAGACACCTGTCCCCCTATGCTTGTTTTTGGACCAAGCGGTGATTCCCTGCTGTCTCAGTACTTCATTTCACACCACTCTCAACTCACACCACTCTCACAGCCTGCCGATATTGGAGATGGTGCTACCCTTGCTTACAGTGACTGGCTCACTACTGTAGCCGTATTAAGGCTCTGATTTGCACCACCCTCGTGGCCGGCCTTCCTCGAGGCCATTGCTATTCTTGATCTCAGTGATTTATTTATTTATTTATTTTATTTATTTACATTCTCTTATATATCGCGCTATTCTGCATCACTGCGGTTTACATTGAACAAACTGAAATTACATTGAACAGGGTATTATAACTTGGAGATAACTATTTTACAGGGAACATGGGCTATGGAGGGTTAAGTGGCTTGCCCAAGACCACAAGGAGCACCTGTGGGACTAGAAACCCCAGTCCTTCCGGCCCAAGGTTGCTGTCCTCTAGTGGGCGTTGAACCCCCGACCTTCCGGCCTAAAGTACCTTGCCCCAACCACTAGGCCACTCCTCCACTCCACTACCTCACTACCACTGCTCTAAGCACTTGATCACTGTGATCGCCTCACCGCTGCTGCCCGAGTTGACTGCGTACACTGTGGGCACCTAGTATCTGCATACTTCACAACCGCGATGGTCGCACATGCGTGCTTCGCGACTGCAAACCCACATGCTCTTGTTGCGACATGCTGACTGTAAGCCCACATGCTCTTGTTGCGACATGCTGTGCCACATGGCTGCATGACCACATGCTGGCCCTGAGGAAGCAACCTAAGCCTTGGCCTTCACCCATCCACCACAGTGCATGGCAGCTTGGGAGGCACCAGGTGTGGCTGACGCAATCCTGCTAGTTCATGGAGAAAGCGAGGTTACTTACCTGTAACAGGGGTTCTCCGTGGACAGCAGGATAAGTCAGCCACACATTCCCGCCCACCTCCCCTTGGAAGGGCTTGGCCTCCGGACCTGGTGCCTGCCTCCTAGCGTCAAAGGCTCAGCTAGTGATGAAGTGGCTAGCTAGGGGCGGGCTGGGGGGGTGGGGCCAGTTGGCTCTTCCTCAGAAGGGTGAAAGCCCTTCTGAGCTATGGAGAGTACTTCCGTCTCGGCGCCGTCAGATGACGTCACCAGGTGTGGCTGACTTATCCTGCTGTCCATGGAGAACCCCTGTTGCAGGTAAGTAACCTCGCTATGTCCCTGCTGAGATTCAATTCACTGAACAATCAAAATTAGCATTTGATTGATTGCAATTAAATTCTTCTACTTAAATCTTCTTTTATGTAAGCAAATGACAATTTGATCAGCAAAAATGGCCCTAATCAGCTCATTAACAATAAATAGGTAAGAGTGCAAACATGGCTCAGGGGTACAGTATACTTATCCTTGAAGCTTTAGAAATGCTTATACACTGAAAATACAGTCTGGATCAAAAGTTAATATACTGATGTGATGTCAAACTTCTTCAAAACCATGCTGAAGTTGTTATAGTATAATTCTCCCTGTCCCTGAGAGCTTACAATATAAGGTTGCACCTATGGTATTGGAGGGTGAGGTGACTTGCTCAGAGTCCCAAGATGTGGGATTTGAACCCTGGCTAAGCCTAGTTCTTAGTCCACTGCTCTAACCACTAAGACACTGTTTATATCCGACCCCTTGCTTTGAGAGCACTTAGTCCTTTTCCTAGACGAAGTAGAACAGATAGGGTGGCATATGTAAAAATTCTGATCTGAATTGCTTGGCCTATTAATAAACTAGTTAATTGATTCAGCTGAGTATTGTGTTGCCTGCTGATGTTTCTACTTAAAGAGTGTACAAACAAGTAAACCCTGATTAGAAAAAGCTGTGAAGTAAATAATCTGTATCTGGTCTATTACAGAGTATGAGATGACAAGCCTTTGTTTAAAGGGAGAGTATATAATACCAAAGCCAATTGCCTCACTGTCTCCTGAACAGGACTGACCCAACTAATAAGCAAACTAGGCAGCCGCCTAGGGCAGCAGCTTCTTTGGAGGGGGGAGGAGCGAAATAGCTACAACCAAAACAAAGCACTGGGTTTTGGCAGTCACCCAAACTTAATCAGCAGTGTGTACTTTTTACCTGCAGGAAGAATGAGCAATATGCAAACAGTCAATTTACCCTTGTGAGTGGCTTTTTGAAGTCTCACTCATTATGCATATATTTACAAAACAACGTCTCATATTTAAAAGTGTGATGTCCAAATATGCATTTTTATAGGATTATCCTGGGAGAGATGGTGTTGAGATGATTGCAATTGAGTTTAATCATAAAAGTCTTGCGGGGGGGGGGCCCATTAGGAGTCTAGCGAGGGGCACAAGGCTGAAGCTACATAAAATAAACAAAAATAACAATAAATACATTTTGCATAGGGCGCCTCATGCCCTGTGCTGGCCTTGCTTCTGAAGGCCAGCTGTTTCCTGTTTTTGAGGCAGTCATTTCTTTTTTTTTTAAATTTGGTTTTAGCTCACACCTTTCCAGTAATAGTTCGAGGTGAACTTCACTCAGGAATGGTAGGTTATTTCCCTGTCCCCAGAGGACTTGCAGTCAGCTTGGACCTGAGGCAATGGGCAGGGTTAAGTGACTTGCCAAAGGCCACAAGTTGCATCAATGGAATTTGAAACCTGGCTCTCACAGTTCTTAACCTACTCTTCTAACTATTAGGTGGCTACTCCACTGCACTGTTCTACATATTTCAGCATCTGCTTTACTCAACCTGGACAAAAACAGATATTCCAAGTTTCACTCATTAGGAGTGTATCTCACTCATTTGAAGGATCTCTCATTCGCATACTCTTTGAGCCCAGGGCTGGTGCAACCACAAGGTGAACTAGGCAGTCACCTAGAGCATAAATACTCGGAGGACACCCATTGCCGCTGCCCCTCTCCAGAACATGCAGAGACAGCAATACATTTAAAAAAGGCACTGTGGTGCCAGAATTACCTTTTCTTCCAGGCCACAGTGCCATTCGCCCTTCCACTCCCCCTCCGATTCCACTTCCTGTTGAAGAAAGTTGAATTGGGCAAGGGGGCAGAAGTGCGAATGGCATCATGGCCTGGAAGAAAGGTAAATCTCCAGGAACATGCAGGAATGTAGTCTTCACATATGGGTATCGTCGGTACCGACGGAGCCTGCATGGGAATGCTCCCCAGCGTCCAATTAGAAAGCTTTTGGGAGCATCCCACAGCGCCTGCGTGCTGCCTTCCCGCCTTTCCCAACTGCCTCTCTCCAGTTCTTCATTTTCCGCGGAGCCAACAGGTCGCCGTTCCTGTCACCGCAGAAAATGTTCCTCATTCTCCTTCTTTTTGTGGTCGCATCTGCCTTCCTCGACGCTAAACAGGTACCGCTGGTGGTTCTTTCTTTCTTTAAAAAAAAAAAAATATATATATATATATATATATATATATATATATATAGTATTTTTTTCCAAACTTTTCTTTCTAGGTGCACGCACCATTTTGGGCCTTAGGCCCAAAATTTCCTCCACTATGAAAAAACCCGCTTCGGGTTTCAAGACGTGCACCAAGTGTGGCGGTACCATCTCCGTCACTGACACCCATGAGTGGTGTCTTAAATGTTTAGGTTATGACCACTCCATCTTTGACTGTGTGGCTTGTGCCATGATGTCCAAAAGGGGTCGACAAAACCGGGCTGCTAAGCTCAGCACCCTTTTTCCCTCCGATGCAGCCTCTGTGGCATCGACGTCTTCCAGGACTTCGTCTTCCTCCTAGGATCTCAGGTAACTAAACATAAGTCTAGCCGGTCCTCAAAGGGTAGATTTCCTTCCAAGCATCGAGATGCCTCTGGCGTTGCCCTTGAGGGTTCTGTACTGGCAAAATTGACCCGGCGGGAGGCTTTGGCTTCCAAAGCATTATCGGGGCTCCAGGATGTTCTCGAGGCCTCGATCTCGGCAGAACTACTGGTGCCATGCTCTGGGGTACTGGCTGCTTTCTCCGGTACCAATACCCAGGCATCGGCAGCGTCGATAGACCAGAGGTTACTGGCTATTGAACGCAGTCTGGCGTCTCTCCTTGTGGCATCGACACCCTCAGAACCGCGTCAGACAGTCCAACCAGTACCAGTACCGGCTCCGTACCGGTACCAACAGCATCGGAATCGACATCGAGGTTTGCCTTACCGGCACCCAGTTATGCGATGCCTTCCGGTACTGATACACTGGTACTGATTCCCCTCCGGTACCGACTTTGGTCGGTACGGGTATCGCGCTCTTCAAGAGCATCCGGACAGAAGGTACTTTGAATCCTCAGAGGACTCTGAGGATTCTGACAGCTCTGTCGGTACCAGAATACTTCTCCCGGAGGAGCCTTCCTCTCCTAAATGTAGGATGTCTCCTCCAGAAGACATCTCCTTTCAGGATTTTATCAGGGAGGTGGCTCGAGGTCTTTCCATTACTGTGGCTCCCGAAACAGAGCCCAGGGCCAAGGAGTTGGAGATTCTACAATATCCCAAGGCTCCTAAAGAGGCAGCTACTTTGCCTATCCATGAGATCTTGCATGATCTCATGCTAAGAATGTGGGAAACACCTCTTACCACCTCTCCTCACTCTCGTAGACTGGATACCATGTATCGAGTCCCTCCTTGTCCTGGTTTCCAGAAGACTCAGCTTCCTCACCACTCTATTGCAGTAGAATTAGCTATGAGAAGGATCAGGAGTGCAAAGAGACATACCTCTAATCCTCCAGGACGTGAGCGTAGAACTTTGGATGCCTTTGGACGTTGTACTTTCCAGGCTTCCATGCTTTCTGCCAGGATCAGTTCCTATATTTTATATATGGGAATGTTCCTTAAGGAAGTCACAGGAGATTTAGAGGTTTTGAGTCCTCTTCTTACTGAGGATAGAAAGCAGTATTTTCTCACACTGGTCAAACATACCCAGGATGTTTCTAAATTTGTCAACCGTGCAGCTTTTGACTGTTTTGAGTGCATAAGCAGAACCTCTGCCATTGCCATAGGTGCATGTAGAATTGCCTGGCTCCAGGGATCCGACCTGGAGCTCTGGGTGCAGGACAAACTGGGCAATATTCCTTGTACAGATGAGAATCTATTTGGCAAGAATTGGCAAGAAAAAGCCAATGAATTAGATGCCGTTAACTCCACTTTGGATAGATTATCCAAAGCCACAGCTGATCCTGCAAGAAAGAAATCTTTCAAGAAACCATTCTTCTTCAAGAAGAAGAGGTTTTATTCCTCTTATTCCCAGCAGGGACGTTCTGCAGGTCAATCTGCCCGAAAGAGTCAGCAACCACCTAAACAAAGGAAAGCAAAGACTGCTAAGCCTCAAGCGTCTCAGCAGTCTCAGTCTCCACAAGGCCTTTGACTTCCATCTAGAGAACTTAGCCTTCCTGTCTCTCAATGGTCCAGAGCCTTCCACCATTCCAGGAAGGTTATGTCACTATGCCCCCAGATGGGGGCAGATAACAGCAGAACATTGGACACTCTCCATTATAAAAGAGGGGTACAAGCTTCACTTTCTGTGCATGCTCCCTCCCACAGTGGTAAGACAGTTCAATTCTCAGACCTCCCTCATCAACCTGTTAGATCAAGAGGTCACTATGCTTCTTGCCCAAGGGGCAATAGAAGAAGTACCCATTCATCAACAGGGTACAGGGTTTTACTCCCCCCTATTTCCTTATCCCAAAGAAAACAGGGGGATACAGACACATTTTAGACCTCAGAGAATTGAACAAATTCCTGTTCAAGGAGAAATTCAAGATGATTTCTCTAGGAACTCTGCTGCCATACCTTCAGAGTCAGGATTGGCTTTGTTCTCTAGATCTCAAGGATGCGTACACTCATGTTCTCATCCATCCAACTCACAGAAAGTTCCTTCGGTTCCTTTTTCAAGGAAAGCCCCATCAGAGTCAGAGGTCAGGATTTCTCTATCTTGCACAATGCGTATCCTTCAGTATTTGGGTCTGGTCATAAACATCCCAAAATCCAGTCTAACTCCCACTCAGTCTCTAGAGTTCATGGGAGCTTTGCTGGATACCAGAAAAGCAAGGGCCTATCTTCCTCAGACCCGTTGCCTTTGCATGGTGCAGTTAGCTTCTCAAGCAGTGCTAAAGCCTTATCTCACTGCTCGAGAGATGTTACAACTGCTAGGCCACATGGCATCTACCGTGCATGTGGTTCCTTATGCTCACCTCCATATGAGAGCATCCCAGTGGACTTTATCCACTCAATGGACCCAGGCATCAAGGTGCCTGTCAGACAAAATATCAAGCGCAAATCACCTTATTTTGTCCCTCCAGTGGTGGCAGTCCACTCAAAACCTGTTGCTGGGGTCCCCATTCCAACAACCTTTACCCCAGGCAACTCTCACAACAGATGCTTCTCCAATGGGTTGGGGAGCTCATCTGCAAAACCTCTCCACCCAAGGCACTTGGACTCCACCGGAGACTCATCTACATATCAATCTCTTAGAGCTCAGAGCAATCTTCCTTGCTCTTCGAGTGTTCCACACCCTGCTCAGCTACAAGACAGTCCTCATTCATACGGACAATCAAGTAGCCATGTTCTACGTGAACAAGCAGGGGGGGACAGGCTCTCTGTCGCTTTGCAATGAAGCTTTGCGACTATGGGCCCTCGCCAGAGAGCATCAGATTCATCTCCTGGCAGTGTATCTTCCAGGCATACAAAACTCTTGGGCAGACACGCAGTCGAGTTCTGCTTCCACACGAATGGTCTCTGCATGCAGACCAGGTGGCCAAGATTTTTCAAATTTGGGGAACCCCGGGCATAGACCTCTTTGCAAGTCCATTGAATGCCAACTTCCCCGGTTTTGTTCCAGAATTCCAGCTCAGGGCTCTCAGGCCAGGGATGCTTTCCTCCTTCACTGGGGTCAAGACTTCCTTTATGCCTTTCCACCCATTCCCCTAATTCCCAAAACCCTGTTCAAGCTTCAGAGAGACAGAGGCCGTATGATTCTCATAGCTCCTCAATGGCCATGGCAAATGTGGTACCCTCTGCTTCTACATCTCTCTCAAGCTCCCTCTCTGGAGTTAGGGTCTGCTCCAGATCTCCTATCTCAGGAGGACGGAATGTTATGGCATCCCAATCCCCAATCTCTGCATCTCAGGGCTTGGTTGCTGAAGGCCTAGATCTCCATGATCTTAACCTCCCTCAGCAAGTAAACGATATCCTTTATGCTTCCAGGAAGCCTTCCACAAGACGCTCTTATGCTTTCAAGTGGAAAAGATTTACCATATGGTGTTCACAGAAGGGTCTTAACCCCCTTGCGATACCTCTGGAATCATTACTGGAGTATCTCCTTCATTTATCCAATGCAGGACTTAAGACTAACTCAGTAAGAGTCCATTTGCCTGCTATTGCAGAGTCTTTCAAGCCTGTAAATGGACAACCTATTTCCTCCCATCCTCTTATAGCAAGATTTATGAGAGGCCTTATTCTAACGAAGCCTCCCATTAGGCCACCACCGGGGGCATGGGACTTAAACCTGGTTCTTGGTCAGCCTATGAAGCCACCTTTCGAACCCTTAGCTACTACCTCATTGAAATTCCTTTCTTGGAAAGTCATCTTTCTCATTGCAATAACATCAGCACGTCGCATCAGTGAATTGCAGGCACTAGTGGCTGATCCACCTTATACAAGGTTCCATCATGACAAGGTAGTCCTTAGGAGTCATCAACACTTTATGCCAAAGGTGGTCTCGCCTTTTCATCTAAACCAAGCGGTCTACCTGCCTGTTTTTTTTCCAAGGCCTCATGCATCAAATGCAGAAAGGAATCTTCATACTTTGGACTGTGAAAGAGCTTTAGCTTTTTACTTACAAAGAACACAGCAACATAGAAAGTCCTCTCAACTCTTTGTTGATTTTGATCCTTCTTATTTGGGACTTCCAGTCTCCAAGAGAACACTGTCTAACTGGATTGCTCAGTGTATTTCCTTTGCTTATCACAGTAAGAATCTTCCTCTGGAGGGCCATGTCACAGCTCACAATGTGAGAGCCATGGCAGCTTCAATGGCTCATCTGCATTCTGTGTCTATTGACGACATCTGTCGAGCAGCCACCTGGGCCTCAGTTCATACCTTCACAGCCCATTACTGCTTAGACAAGGACTCCCACCAGGATGCCTTGTTTGGTCAAGCTGTTCTCCAACACCTGTTCCATACCTAATCAACTCCTACCCACCATCCCTGGTTGGATGTCAGAGATCCATGGGGGGAAGTGGAGCCCTTTCTCAGGGACACACAACTTCTGGGGTCTCTCCCTGGCATCTAAAGCTAGGGAGTCCCCATATGTAAAGACTACATTCCTGCTTGTTCCTGGAGATAGCATAGTTACTCACCTGTAACAGGTGATCTCCGGGAACAGCAGGAATTTAGTCCTCACAACTCACCCACCTCCCCTAGGAGTTGTATCTCTCAATCTATCTCTTTCTCTTTCCCTCTCTCTCTCTTTGTCTCAGCTTTAAACTCAACTGGAGAGAGGCAGTTGGGAAAGGCAGGAAGGCAGCATGCAGGCACTGTGGGATGCTCCCAAAAGCTTTCAAATTGGACGCTGGGGAGCGTTCCCGCACAGGCTCCGTCGGTACCGACGATACCCATATGTGAAGACTAAATTCCCGCTGTTCCCAGAGATCGCCTGTTACAGGTGAGTAACTATGCTTTCTGGCACTACAGTGCCTTTTTAAATGTATTGCCACTGCTTCATGGTCTGGAGAAGGGGCGTCATCAGCAGCAATGGGCACAGGAGCAGCGCTGGGAATGAGGTTTGCCTAGGGCACCTCACATTCTTGCACGGCCCTGTTTGAGCACCTTTTCTCAAGCACTAGAGCCTGATTGTCACTGCTTTCATGATAGAAAAGCCTAAGAGAAGAAAAAACAAGTGGCTCAACCAGTAGGAAAAAAGCTGAGCTCACCTTCCTGTATATACTCTTCTTCCAGATGACCTCTTTCCTCCAAGGCAGCAGCAGAGCTGGCACATGGTTTGCCTCAGGTCCTCAAAGTCTGCTGCTCTAGCTTCCAGAGATTGGGGTCATTCTCTGAGAGCCAGGAGCTCTTTGCACCAAGGGAACACATATGAGCTCTTACCAACTGGGAGATAATCATACATGCAGCACTCAATGCAAAAGACTGGATGGCCCCCTCCCCCAATCTCACTGCTGGTCTCCTCTCTGCATCTTTGTGTTGTTGAGTGTTTAGTTGTTTAGAGTTGCTAAGGATACCTAGATGAAGGAAAGACTTTAGGATGTTTTGAAATGTTATGTGATAATAATCTATTAAGGGTTAATCACTTGCTGATTAAAATATCCAGTGCTAACCAATTTCACACCTAATTTGAAAAATGGACTATAAATTAAGGGATGTGCCAGGGATGAATGGGAAAAGATTAACTACCTGTCTTTTTTGTTTTTAAAGTCTAGAAAGCCTAAGTACAGACTAGGGCAAATTAATTCTACTACTTTAAGCCAAGCCAATAACTATTTTATGCTTTTAAAGAATTTAAAATAAAGAATTTTCCAATTAAATCCATGATCTCTTTTGTCCCAAGCTCTAAGCCATGAAAGTTTATCGGCAAAGTGTGTGCACTTTCCCCGCAGAGACTGCTTCTGCTATTAGATTTCCATTATTAAAAACCTTGTGCTTCTGGCTTGTCCCCCCACCTCCAAGACTGGCTCTAACATAGGCAACCTAGACACCTGCCTAGGAAAGAGAGACAAGGTCAGTCTATAGCACAGCCCATACAGCGCTGTTTCCACTGGAAGGCAGCCCGGCCCCAACTAGCAACACAGCCATGGGATCTTCAACAGCACTGCCCTTTCCAATTTTGCCCTTTGCCCTGTCTTTTTCACAGGCTCCTCCTCTACCAGAATCTACCATTCCATGCAGCCAGCATGCCAGAGGGGACGCCGCTGATATGTGGCAAACTAGAGTCTTTGGGGATTGGCTGAGCAGTGGGTTCTAGGTTGCAGCACAGCTTAGCAGCCAGGCTAACAGGCAGCAACAGCAGACCACCAGAGTGGAAGGTAGGGGTTGTTGATGCTGGAGACGGGGTGAGGGAAGAGCAGGAGAGATGCTGGATGCCTTGGGGAGCGGGTAGAATAGTGTAGGGTAGAGAAGAGGAAATGCTGTAAACCTGGGGGGTTAGAGAAGGGGAAATGCTGATCATGGAGAGGGGCGTTGTACAGCTCTTGGAAGGGACATCACTGAAGATTCTCCTAGGGCATCAGTTACCCTTGGGTAGCCCTGTCTCTCCCCCCCCCCCCCACACGCACACTTTTTCCGCTGCTCCAGTGTATCTGGGGGCCTATGTGCACCTTTGATTCCCAGATAAGGCAGAATTAAAAAAAAAACAGATAAATAAATGAAAACAAATGGGATGAATTTTAATTCATGCAAAACTTGAACATAGGAAATTCCAAAATGCCATACTGGGTCAGACCAAGGTCCATCAAGCCCAGTGTCCTGTTTCCAGCAGTGGACAATCCAGGTCACAAGTACCTGGCAGGTACCCAAAAGGGTACAAAGATTCCACAATGCTTGTCCCAGGGAAAGTAGTGGATTTCTTTAATAATAGTTTATGGACCTTTTCTCCAGGAACTTGCCCAAACCTTTTTTAAACCTAGCTACACTAACAGCATTTACTACATCCTCCGGTAACGAGTTCCAGAGTTTAATTATGTGTTGAAATTCTTTTTTCTCTTATTAGTCTTAAATGAGTTGCTGCGTACTCTAGTCTTTCTACTTTTTGATGGCATAAACAACCAATCTACATTTACTCCATTCATTAATTTATATCATATCCCCCCTCAGCCATCTCTTTTTCATGTTGAAAAGCCCTAACCTTTTAAGCTTTTCCTCCCAGGGGTATCCTTCCATCCCCTTTACCATTTTGGTGGCTCTTCTCTGTACCCTTTTTAATTCTGCTATATTCTTTTTTAAGATATGGCAACCAGAATTGCACACAATATTCAAGGTGCGGTTGCACCATGGACTGATACTGAGGCATTATTATATCCTTGGTGATTTTATTCTCCATTCCTTTCCTTATTATTCCTAGCATTCTATTTGCTTTCTTGACTGCTGCTGCACACTGGTTGGAGGGCTTCAATGTATTATCCAAGATGACGCCTAAATCTTTTTCCTGAGTGGTAGTTCCTAATGTGGAACCGCAGTTTGTGTTGGGTTGGGTTGTTCTTTCCTAGGTGCATAACTTTGTACATGTCCACATTAAATTTCATCTGCTATTTAGATATCCAGTCTTCCAATGTACTTGAAAAAGGTTTTATTATGCATTTTTGCTTACACAGCAAGCTTTTTTTAAATCATATTTTCTCTTTGCCTGCCCTTATCAATGCCTTGCATCTAACTTGCCAGTGCTTATGTTGTTTCCCATTTTCATCATTTCGCTCCTTTTTCCATTCCCTGAAAGATGCTTTTTTGGCTACAACAGCCTCTCTGATCTCTCCTTTAAACCATGCTTTCAGTTTTTTTACCTTTCTTGTACTTTTCTTAAAGTGTGGAATACATCTGGTCTGGGCTTCCAAGATAGTATTTGTAAACAAGGTCCATGCTTGATGTAAATCTTCAGCCTTTGCAGTTGCTCCTTTTAGTTTTTTCTTAGCTATTTTCCTCAGTTTATCATAGTCTCCCTTTTGAATGTTAAAAGGTAGTACTGTGGATTTCCTTGCCATCCTGCTTCTATTTATTAAATCAAATGTGATCATGTTATGATCACTATTACCAAGTGGCCCAACACCCTTATCTCTTGCATCAGATCCTGTGTTCCACTTAGGACTAGGTCCAAAATAGCTTCCCCTTTTGTCTGTTCATGAACCAGCTGTTCCATGAAACAGTCATTTATTTAATATAGAAACTTTATCTCCCTAGCATGTCCTGCAGTGACACTGATCCAGTTGATACCAGGGTAAATGAAATTACTGATTATTACTATGTTGTAACTTTTGTTAACTTCCCTGGTCTCTCTTAGCATTTCATCATCCATCTGTTCGTTCTGGCTAGGTGGTCGGTAGTACACCCCCACTGCCAACGCCTTCCTCTTTTTACACGGGATTTCTATCCATAGATATTCTACAGTGTATTTTGTTTAATGCAAAACTTTATCCTGTGTGACTCAATGCCCTCTCTCACATAGAGTACAACCTCTCCACCAATTTGATCTGCCCTATCATTGTGATATAGTTTGTACCCAGGTGTCACAGTGTCCCATTGGTGGTTGTCCTTCCACCAGGTCTCTGAGATGCCAATCATACCTAACCTTTCATTTAGTACTATATATTCTAATTCTCCCATCTTATTTGCTCACAATCTTGGTTAGTTTGCAGCAGAACTAACCAAATTTGACAGTTTTGGAAGATTTTATTATTCATATGAAAACTAATGCACATTTCTAGTAAGTGATACTAGAACTTCTTAAGTAATTTTCTATGAGGTAGATTCCATATAGTCCAGTTATCTCTGGCGGACACATTTAAATCAGGCACAGGCATAATTCCATGCTAATTCATCATTCTCACATATAGATCCACCTGCATATTTGGGATCGGCTTGTAGAAATATCCAGCACGGCATGTCCAACATGCTGTTCAGCTGACCCATGCACGTATTCATTTATTTATTTGTTTACAGTTTCTTCTATACCGCACTATTCGTTATCAGCGCGGTTTACATGGAACATAACAATCAGACGGGTACATAAGTCTGAGTTTACAATTAACAGGAAAGCCAACTTGGATAACTAAAGATAACTATTTACAAAAAAACAGTGTCATAGAAAAACAAAGAGTGAGATTTACTAGTCAAGGACCTCTTGCATAGCGAGAACTGCATATGGGGCATGCAGTGAAACGGTGAAACACATTCCCCACTAATATTACAGGACATGGGTAAATGCCGTAATGGCTTTGGATATCCCTGTGCTCACCATATTCTGGACAGTTGCCCGTTTCCGATTGTACCCGTCTCCGTGGATGGCTCTGACAGCTATGCTTCCTCTGTTAAAATGTGCATCTCCTAAGCTGCTGTTTTCACTGACAGTATTTTGCTGGTGCAAATTAGACATAAATACTGATGATAAATAAATGCTGGTGAAAACTAGACTATATATACTAGTCTTTTTTCATGCTCAGAAAAGTGCTAAGTAATCTCTGCACGCATTAATATTTACTTTATCTTCTAATATATTACAATGTTTGTCATGACCTACCTTGCATCAAAAATTACTTGGCAGTATCAAAATTCCTCAGTTATTCTTGCATTGGTCATCTCTAAAAACACTCTTTAAAATACTAAGTATGGACCTTTACCAGGTTCACATCAACATAAACTAACTTTGCAATTCCCCAAAGGATGCATAATATGTGCTATGAGGATAGAATGAACACAACCTTGCTAGTTCAATAGGCTTTTGGTGGGCCTGACCAGCGCCTACTACTTCTTTAATGGAGTGTTCCTTACTCACTCTGGTTTCTTTTCCATCCTGCCTTGGGCCTAGCCTCTCCACTTTGCTCTCGTCCTAATAGAAAGGATTGCTGAATAATTGTGACTGATAAAGGTAACAATTCCCAAGAGCAGAAAGGGAAAGAGGCTGTAGAGAGGTTTGCTTTCTGTGTCCAAAATGGAGGAGAGGGGTACAACAGATTACCCATAAAGCTAAAGTTTTCAGAGATGACTAGTAGAGTCAAAAGTTATACCGTGGGCCAGGACATGAAGCCATGAAAATCTCAAGGAGATGGGAGAGAATGCATCACATGCATCATTCAACCTATAAGAACAAAGATTACATGGCCCTTGCAGGAAATTGCTTGCTTTATCTTGCAGGCTGTCAGTACAATACAAAACATAACATCAGCATGCACACACAAGCCGTGGGCTCTAGATAGATCCCAAAACTGACTAGTCTTAATTGCAAGGTTTTCAGACCATTTTGAGTAGTGTGATTCAGCGTCGCCAGACTTCATGATTGTCCGGTTTAACATACAGTGGAATACATTGTACAAGCTCAACATGCTTCGTTCTTTCTTGTTTGCTGTAGGAAATATGAAGCAATTGTTGCATATCCTTGGTAGGAGTGGGACATTGTTAACTAAGCTCTGAAAAGGGGAATCATTCTAGGAGTTGAAGTATAACAATTTTAATAGTATATTAGTGTTACCTAGGCAAACAAAAGGAGGATATAACTATTACTTTGAGGGATTTTTCTAGAGATGGAAATTAACAACGTCATTAATTTTAATAGCTGACATTCTGTACATTTGGTCAAATATATGAAGGAGGCTATTTTAATAAATTTATTTTAATTTGATTTTAAGCATACTTTTAGACTTCAGGCAAGCACAATTATATAAGAGAAGCATATTTTTGCAAGGCAAAACATATGACCTTAAGCTATGGAACCACAAGTCATTGTCTAGCAGAATCAGATATATGAGATAGTAGTACTTCTTTTCAGATAAATCATTTAGAGGCACGTTTATGGTGCAGAACCTTAGCATGGTTTAGTACTGTGCCTTTAACGATCAAAAATTAGCGTGGGAAGGCAAATGGATCCACGCTATTGGGGGCATGCCAAGCATGCCTCCATGCAGTTGTTGCACTGGGAAACACTTTAGCGCATTACACCTTCAGTCACAATTAACATGGGGGGTACTTGATATCATCCATCGAGCTGACAGTAAAGTGCGCTTCCTCTAACTCCAACAGCGATAGCATGTGCTAGTCACCACTGCAGGGTGCAGTCTACACCCACTCTCTGCCTTGAACTGGCCAGTCCCTGCCCTATCACATGCTTCCTCCCCCTCCCCCCCCCCCCAAGTTTAAGTTTCTGCTCAGAACTCCAGGCTATCACAGAAGCCCAAAAGCAGATTACTAAAAATTGATCCGTCGTCAACCAGCGCACTGTGCAGTGTGTATCAACAATGTTAGCATAGCAGATACAGTGGATGGTGCATTCCTCTATGTGTGTGAGCATGGGGGAATGTGGGGGAGTATTTAGGCAGTCCCAGAAATTTTTTTTTTTTTTTACAAAGAGTTAATCTGCAGTCTGGAAGTTTTGAAATGAAGATGCTTAGATCTAATCATTTTGAACAAGGTCAGGTATAGTGGACTTAGCTAATGTGTCATCAGCGTCATGGGGGAACGGACCTGCAAGGCAGAGTGATCCCTCTTGAGGATTTTCGCTGGCATCTTCTCTTCTCCACTCACCACTCCTTAATTAGCAAAAGCATCAGCTCAGCTCATCAAATGCTTATTTTGATTTAATAGTGTGAAATTGCTTTTTAAACAGATCTGTCGAGTTTCCATGTGACAAGACTACTTGCGTGGTATATATCTGCTCAGTTTATCCAAGCGGTAGGACACTGCACACTTTTGATGACTTCTTGGGTTTCGTTTGATCTAAAAGTACTTTGGATATTAGTAGCAATGGGAACAAGGCGTTCCATTGCTTTTTTATCATTTTTGTGTGCAAAGCAAAGCAAAAGCATTTGTGTGACGCTTCTATCTTGGTTTTAATAAAACTAAATTTCTCAGTTATTTCTAGAACTTCTCACCAGCATTTGATGATTAAAAAAATACTTCGAAAAAGCAGAGTCACATGACCTGAAGAACAAAACAAAAGCATGGTTGTACTCATAGTTTGACTGTTTCGTTTGGAGGGCAAAAGATGGGATAGTCAAATGGGGAAGGGGGGGGGAGCCTTGACATATTTGCTTATTCATTAGCATATATACATCTCTTATATATTCATTATTATTTAAAAAAGAAAAGCAGACTGGTTAGGAAGTCAGTATTTCAAACAACAAAGATTTTTACTGAAATATGCCAGCACTACGAAACATTTGCTTCATGGTGAGGAGTAGGGAGCTGAACGAACTCTCGGAAATAAGAGCAGCGCAGGCTCAGCTATTCACGTCAAATCTGTCTACTGACTGGCCGCATGGTTCTGGGCTGAGGCCAGAGTTTTCGCATGTTCCTCTCCGAAGCCCCCGCTGAGAGGACGCAGACCCAGAGTTCAGCCTGACCAATGTGTTCTCATATGCTAATTTGGCTGACAACGAATTCTGCCCTGGCAATGGCATTTGCAGTACGGTAATAACTGCACGAAAATCTAGGCACAGGATTGAAATTTCTTTTTTTTTTTTTTATTGAGATTTTTCAGTCATATACAATAACCAAATTAAATTTATTTATTTATTTATTTAGCAAACACTTATATACCGCTACTTCCAGCGATCAGAAGCGGTTTGATTAAAGTCTTTGGGATATGTCACAAAATCAAGACAGGAAGATTGGGGCATAGATAGAAAGAAGAGGGGTAATACACAGCACACATCGCAGGGTCTAGATATAGCCCTCCAGTAGGTATCATTCATATGTACAAAAGCGATTATACTTTAACTATTTACATTTGACAAACAGCTATTTGTTTCTTTTCATCTTTTCATCTTGTTGGATTCACAGCTGGCCATAGTGGCAGTTGAATAGGTGAGTTTTTAATTTTTTACTAAATATATCTTTTTACTAAATATATCTTACTAAATATAAAGTTACAAGAAATATCAATCCACATACATTAAACAGTAGTTTCAGTCCACATCAAGGGAGCCAATTACAACTATTTAAACAAAGAAATATCTTATAACAAGAAAACAAGCCATAAGGCCACATATCAGGAGGAACCTACATCAATGCTATCTAACCCTGCTGAGCCCTGACGATCAATCAAAACTTTTTCCAGATGTGTTACATCCTGAAAAACAAAAGATGTACCCTCATAACTAATGAGGCACTTACAAGGAAAACGAAGGAAAAACGTTGCACCCAGTGCTAAAACCTGAGGCTTTAAAGTTAGAAATTGCCGCCGTCGCATCTGGGTGCTGCGCGGGACACATCTGGGAAAATGTTGACTTTTTGCCCACAAAATAAGGTGGACTTTACTTTGAAAAAGGCCTTCAAGATTTGTTGTTTAACTACAATAGAGAATAAAGTAACCACCAAAGTGGACCGCACAGGAATATTATCAGAAGAGTCTTCCAGAAAAGCAGTAAGATTAGCTACACTAGGAACTATCTCATCAACTTCTACATCAACAATAGATGGCTTTTTAGTGCCAGAAGGTATATAATATATCTGTTTAACATCAATAATGTCTGACAGGGCAAGAACCTCTTTCACATATTTATCAAACAAAATTTTTGGTGAGAGCAAAGATGTATAAGGAAAATTCAAAATTCTCAAATTACAAGCACGCATGGAATTCTCTAGGGCCTCCAACTTAGAATGTAAAATCATAGAATCTTTAATACCCATCACATTAATAGACTGTAGTGGAAGGACCTGGGATTCCAGTTTATCAACTGCCTTATCAAGTAAAGATACCTTCTTATCAAGTTGCTGCATAGCAGCTACAGCATCTTGTGAGAAGGACGCTAAGGAACTAAAAGTTGAAGACACTTTAGCATCTATGCACCGCAAAGCCCCCCATAAATCCTTTAATGTAACCTCAGTTTCAGATGACAGGACTGGTAGTTCCATAGAGCTCTCCAGTGCTGACAACTGAACAGGACAAGGCAATTTAATAGCAGCCATATCCCTGCTGAACTGTGATAAGACCCCAGAGTTAGCACCACCAGGGCAGGGGGGAGGGGACCTCCCTCCCGGGCTCAAGGACACCCCTTCCGGCGAGGACTGTGCCAGAGGAACTGGAGCAAAATGTTTGTCCAGTGGGCCGACTGGTTTTCCCCCACCAGCATCGGCCGCCTGGACCTTCCCTTGTGACTTTCCCTTCCTCTTCCCCATAATATCAAACGCTACTGAAAAGAAGAAAAAGAATACACGAAAGAGAAACTCACAATATACAGCAGGAAATACAAGTCCTCTGACATTCCAGCGTCGCTGCGGCGTCGAAGGGGCGTCTAAGGGGCAGAACCTGCCCCTTTAGACACGCCCCTTAAAACACGCACCACGGCCGCGCTCCACGGTCGCGGAGAAAAGGGGTGTTCACTTTATATAGCAAAAGGACCCCTCGAGTAGCAGGCTGACCGAGGAGTGCCTGCAGTGGACCGGCAGCAGCAGCAAGGAAGTCCCCGCACTCCAGCAGACCTCAGCAGGGCACGCACACTCCTCCCTCACTCTCGAGGACCCTCGAGTAGCAGGCTGACCGAGGAGTGCCTGCAGTGGACCGGCAGCAGCAGCAAGGAAGTCCCCGCACTCCAGCAGACCTCAGCAGGGCACGCACACTCCTCCCTCACTCTCCGGTAACAGCTCCCAGGATTGAAATTTCTAGTCGTCATGCCAACATGGCACCTCGGGTTTCTTGAGCCATGACTTAGAGCATAGACCTTCACCAAGTACAGAATAAGTGACCACCAACTAAATGCAGGAAGAGGCAGACAAAAATTAAACTGGAACCCCAAGAAGCCAGACTCTCTATGCAGCATAACATCAGAAAAATACAAAGAGATGTGTATAAACATAAAGAGCATATGTAAATTATGAAAACTGACATATTTCAATGACTAATTTGAAAATATGATTCTTTGTACTATCTTTATTGTCTGGCCACTTTAGAACAAATATGATTAGAAAAATAGTCTCTGGTTTCTGCATCTTCTCTTAACTCTCTTTGCAGAGATTCGAGGCCATCTGACACTTCTTCTTTCCCCTCTGTCTTCTTAACATCTTCCTCTACATCCATCTCCAGACCTCCGTCTATTTACTGTTTTTCCATCCTAATACCAACCCTCCCATTCCCTATTCCTCTCTCCTTCCCCAACCTTTCACTAACTCTCCTCTTTCTTTCTTCCCTGCTGTGTCCAGCATCTCGTCCCTTATCGCTATCCATTGTCCACATCCTCCACCCCATCTAGCATTTACCCCCTCCCTCTCTGTCCTCTATCCAGCATTTACCCCCTCCCTCTCTGTCCTCTATCCAGCATTTACCCCCTCCCTCTCTGTCCTCTATCCAGCATTTACCCCCTCCCTCTCTGTCCTCTATCCAGCATTTACCCCCTCCCTCTCTGTCCTCTATCCAGCATTTCCACTTCTTCTTGTCCAGCATCTTCCCTCTCTACTATCACATTCCCTTCTTTCTCCATACGTCCCTCCATGTCGAGCATCTTCACTCCATCTCTCTGTTCCTTCCTCTATCTCTAATATCTCCACTGTATCTCCCTGTTTCCTCCCTCTGTCATGTGGTCCTTCATTTCAGTCCATCCCAACACCCCACCCCCACATAATGCTTCATTGCACTTTAGTAGCTACCCCTCTCCCACCTGCCCAACCAACTGACTGACCACATGTGGACACCACTGCCACATCTCTTTAGCCTGATGGCAGCAGCAACAGCAAGACCTCAGTTTCTAAGACCCGTGCATGCCTCTAGGGCAGGGGTTCCCAACCCAGTCCTCGGGGCACACCTAGGCCAATCAAGTTTTCAGGATTCCCACAATGAAAATGCATGAGATATATTTGCATACAGTGAAGGAAGTACATGCAAATCTATCTCCTGAAAACATGACTGGCTTAGGTGTGCCCCAAGGACAGAGTTGGGAACCTCAGCTCTAGGGCCTTGCCAGTCATGTCTCCTCTGACATGAAAAGTATGCATCAGAGCTACATGACCAGCAGGGCCTTGGGGACATGTCCAGGTCAGAGAGACTGAATGAAACAGCAGGTTCTTATGACAGGAAACAGGCTCTTTATTAGAAACAAAACACTGATGCGTTTCGGCCAAAGGCCTTCCTCAGGAGATACAAACCTCAAAGTAAAAAGAAAAAATCATGAATAAAAACAAGCATAGAGACAACACATAAAACAATAAAAATCAATAAGGGGAGCAAGGACCCCATAAAACATAAAAATACAATCCATAACATAAATAAATAAGTAAATAAAAAGTAACAAAATAATTAATAAAATAAATGATAAAAGGAGAGACTAACAATTCATATATGTCCTGTCACCCCCCCCCCTGTTGAATGTAGAACCCCATGTTATGTTCCTAACCACTTTGATTGAAGGATAAGGTGGTATACAAAACTGGTTAAATAAATAAATAGATAAACCTATATAAATAACTAAAGAATAAACAAACACAGTTAAAACCATATATTATATAGGTAATGAGAGTGAACAACTTATGAAAACATCAGCAGCTAAAAAAAGAGAGAGAGAGGAAGATGGGGAACAATGGAGGACCCAGAAGTGGCCGAGGGTTTCTGCTGCCCTAGGTAGAGCCTCCGTGCCGCTGCCTCCCCAAATGGCTGTGTCTCCATCCAGCCCACAATGCTATCCCCCTTGCACTGAAGTAGCAGTGGCTGAACTGCCACTTCAGCACTGTGTTGGGCCTCGAAGTGCCTATGCACATGCATGTTCATGGCCTGCTGCTCCTGCCTTCCCTCCAATGCAACCTTCTTAAAGAGCAGGCAGGAGCTGCAGGCTGGAACTGTGTGCATGTGCGTGGGCATTTTAAAGCTTGCCATGGTGCTGAAGCAGCAGTTCAGCTGCCACTTCCTGGGTGGTTGGGTTAGTAATGCCGCCCACGAGGGTCTGTCGCCCTAGACAACCACCTAGTTCGCCTAGTGGATGGGCCGGTCCTGGGAGAGACACTACCAGTGTCTTCAGCTGGTAGGCTTGGAGATCCAACTACTGCAGGTGTGGGGCCGCTTATAAGAAATACAGCCAAAGATATTTAGGGCCGACCCTGCAAATCAGTCCAGATGGCAGCAGCTTGTTTGGGGACAGTGCTCCCCCCCCCCCCCCCCAAAGCTACGTCCATGAGCAGTAGAAAATAGAGAGGATTCTTTGGTTCCTTTTCAGGAAGCAGATGTTGACACAGTGTTTTCATCTGAAAGGACAGAATGGTCAGTCTGCAGAGAGAACTGCCACTAGTTCAAGTGAAGGATATAGTGGTGCCTGGCTGCTGTTCCCAAGCATCCCACTGCCCACTGCATTATACAGACTGAACTTAATCATAAAATCCCCGACGTGCCATTCCTCACTAGACTGCAGCTAAGGATTTTGTACTGCCTAAAGAAAACATCAATCCTTCTTAAAAGAAGATCACCTTGAAACCCTTATTTCACAATAGTTTGGGCTATTGTTTATTTATTTATTTTATTTTATTTTATTTATATTCTCTTATATACCGCGCTATTCTGCATCAGTGCGGTTTACATTGAACAAACTGAAATTACATTGAACAGGACATTATAACTTGGATATAACTATTTTACATGGAACATGGGCTATGGAGGGTTAAGTGGCTTGCCCAAGACCACAAGGAGCACCTGTGAGACTAGAAACCTCATTCCTTCCGGTCCAAGGTTGCTGTCCTCTAGTGGGATTTGAACCCCTGACCTTCCGGCCTGAAGTACCTTGCCCCAACCACTAGGCCACTCCTCCACTCTATTGGTCAGTGAGAAGGCTGGAACACTTTTGTTCACACCTAGTGATGCCTTGTCTCAAACATAGCACACAATTATGAGGGTTAGGTGCTGCATTTAGCAGGTTTGGCGACCGTTAGTTGTCTGGTGAGCCTGCAGAGCCCCTCTGATTGCAGTGGTGATCATAAGACTTACAGTAAAGCCATGACTGCAACTAGGTGCAGTATCCATGGGAAGATTCATGGCCAGGACCTCGAAGGGTTAATGGTTGAGCCATCAGCCTTAGCCCATATTCATTTTTCTCTCTGTACAAAGTGGAATTATTTCCAGCCCCCTGTGGTTTTATTGATAGTGAAAATAGCCAGTGCTGTTATTGACACTATGGGTTTTCAGTTTGGGGTGGGGGTGGGAGGGGGGTTGTCCTTCCCATTGACCTACCTTAAATATTGAGCGGGTTCTTGCAGCATGCAGTAAGAGTCGGGAGAGTTTGGGATTAAAAACAGCTCATGTCACAGATGATGTATGCCATTTTTACTGGTGCCCACACTTGTAGGGGGAACTTCTCAGATTTTTTCCACTGTGAAAATACGGGACACCCAAGTTGAACGGCAAACTGAGTAATGCCACATGGAATTGCAGTGCTCTGTGACTGCAAGGTTCACTGCTAGCAATCTGCGGAGAATGCTTTCAGAAATTAAGCGTGCTGGGTTGTTTTTTGTTTTTTATATTGCTTTTTTAAATAATTTTTAATACCAAGTTGAAGATTAGATACATGTGATTGTGATTATAGCTTACTTAACCTTCATATTATTTGACCTCTTCCCTTCCCCTGGGATTTTTCTTGCCTCAGGTTTAAAAAGTGCAAATAAATGTTTTGGGGAAGGAAGCTTTGGAATTGTCTTTCAGCATGTATTGCTGAAATCTGAGCTATCAGTCTGAGGTCCTGATGTGGTATAAAAACACTGCCTGTAATCATGGTTCAAGAAGCGACTCTTATATAGAATATTTGTTGCGACAGTTAGGCTCTGCTACAGCAGAATCTCTCTCTTACACTCAGGTGTGTCTGCCTCGAGACCATTAGTCACGAAGAGATTCCAGTTTATTTATTTATTTAGCAACCAACTTTCCCTCAGGGTGTGTGGAATGCTCAAGGTTCATTCTTCAATGTGGGAAACACATTAAGGACGATATTCAGAAGATTTGTTTGGGCAATTTTAGGAGATAGCCAACAATAAATCTTAGGTTATAATTCCCCCCCCCCCCCTTGACCAGTTAAATTTTGTTTGGCCGACCTGTTCTATGCGAGAAGGGAGAGAGGCATGCCCAGGGCATAGTTAGACTTTAACTGCAGCACTGATATTCAGCATGGTTTGATTAACCATTTAAATAGAGCTACCAAATTGCTGCCATAACGATAACCAGATAAGTTAACTGGTTAATTTGCCTGACATAACTGGATACCTCAGCCCAGACTACAGATAACTGAATATCAACCCCATTGGTTCTAGGGCTCCAGGCTGTACTGACGGATGGTATCTGAAAGACAGCAAAAAAAAAAAAACTCCACAGATGATGATGATGATGATTCTAGTTTTTCACAAGAATAGTCAGACGAACAGCAGATAAATAAAACACACATTTAGAAATATTTGCAGCAAATGCTGACAAATTTTCTTTGAATCTAGGAGCCAGCCCAAAGATTTAGAAGCCAGAGGCTCTGTCACTGACACTTGACCTCACCGAAGCGGAAGACAAGGGGGAAGGGAAGGAGACAGACATGACATTGGGTTCACCCTCTGATGTCCCACCTGTCCCCACCACCATCCTTGCCGATGCCAACTTGAGAGCTACACCTAAAATGATTGGTGGGCAGGCAAGGATGAAGTCTTCCTCACTCTAATAATTTCTCTTTCTCTAATATCTCCAAGCCTGTTCCCATCAGTTTCCTTCTCTCTCAACATCTCTTGTCTTCACCTGTCTCCTTAATCGATTAACTGACATGTAATTTCCAATCTCCTTTCCACTGCCATTTTTTTTAAAATAGGGACAACGTCTACCCTTTCCCAGTCCCATGGGACCACAGCCATCTGCAAAGCTCCATAAACAGATACTTCAGTGGATCTACCAGAATCTCTCTAAGATACCCTAATACTGTAGGATGTATCTTGCCCTATGGCTTTATCTTATGAAAATGTAATATATTCACTTGTCCATATCTAAGCAGCTCAAGGACTTGGTTGATGCATAGACAGCTCTGGTTCAGGAGACCTCCTCACAACAGACCAGGTTTTCAGGATATCCTAATGAATATACATGAGATACATAGAAACATGACGACGGAAAAAGACCACATGGCCTATCTAGTCTGTTCTTCCATATCAACCACAACAACAGTCCCCTTTTTTCCTTTAGAGATCCTCTGAAAGAAACATAGAAACATGACGACAGAAAAAGACCACAGGCCATAAAGAACAAGTAGGAATCAAACCCCTGTCCCCTGCATATGGAGGCATTGCACAAACCAGTAGGCTACACCTTCACACCTTTGTATATATTTGCATATAATGAAGGTAGTAGACATGCAAATCTCTCTCATGCATATTCATTAGGGATATCCTAAAAATCTGACTTGTTGGTGGCCCTCAAGGTCTGGGATGAAGGCCAAGACTCTAGACATAGAGACTGTGACAGTGCTTTTGCCGCATCCCCTATTCTGGCTTGCCCAAGGAGCACAGACCTGGCCTGGAAATCATACCTCTGTTCGTAGCATAGCAGAATGCAGCACTGCCACGGAGCCACTGGGCCAGCCTTGCAGGAGGCTCTCTTTGGCACAATGCAAGTATTATGCTGAGCATTAGCAGTAAATTTGAGAGATTAAGATCATATTCCACATACCCTGGTTTAGAATGAGGTTCATGACTGCCATGGTATATGCAAAACTAACCCATTAGGAGAAACTACCCCAAGTAAAACTCTAACTCTTTAAGAGTTATGGGAGTCCATGCTTCCTCTCGTGAAGGTAACTAGTAGTTGACTAGGGGATGCTGCCAATTAGAACACATAGAGACTGCACAGAAGAAAAAGTATAGTGGCTCATTTTGTTTCATTTTTTCTTGCTGGAACCACCCAAAAGAACTAAGCAGTGTTAGTATTTAATATATATTTGGTGGTAGAAATGTATCCAGTGGAATTACACATTCTGCAGTTTGTGTTCATTTGTTCAGATGCGGTGTTGTGCTATGATTGTATATCTGTGTTATCCTCGCAGTTTGAACTTAAATTCCATTGGCTTCTTCTAAGCTTTTTAGATTTGAGCTTTTCAACAGATGCTGTAAATTTGTGAGCTTTGTCCACCAAACAGCTGTTCTGCTCGACCACCCTTTCCCCAAGGATGAACAAGTGATGGAGGGCGGATTGTGCAGGCAGTTCCAAGACAGCCTGCTGGACGGGAATCATTGCTGGATTGGCAGGGGGCTCCTTTGAAGAACTCCCGAGGTGTAATTAATACAACCCATACACGCCCCTCTAGGAAAACAGCACAATGCTTCTATGTGACTGAACGCTGGGGAGAAACCGAGGAGGATGAAACTGAGGGAAATGTAGTCCTCTGACAGGAACAGTGTGTCCTTTTCAAAGCAGGAGGTTGCTTATCCTAAGCTAGTGACAGGAAGGAAAATGGGAAAAAGTGTGTTTCCTGTAGGAAAAAGAGTGGTAGAGTTTTAACTTACCCAAGTTAGAAAAAAAGAGGCTTGTACCTCTGCTGAGTACACATCTGTATCCAGCTCAGTCAAGCCACAAGTCACAAGAATTGGTTCATCTACCGCTGTCTTTACACCAAGGACATCCACAGTGGGCCACATCCATGTGTGTGCAGGTCGCATTAATATTTTTTAGCCTATGATTGCATGATTTATGCTCATCAAAATGTGTAAATCTCTTCTGAAGGTGTGACATCATATACACCAAATAGCTCTGTAATGCTTCTAAAATCATGTGTGCTAGCTAATTGGGTAAACACATTTGCTAAAATTCTCATGTAGGATGCATCCCAAGGGTTCTCCAAGCATACTTGGCTCATAGGCCACACATTCAATGCTTCTGCTACACGCTTTGTGATATTGATCATCAGTCAGGGTATTGCGGTTTTTGATTTTATCATGATTTTTGCACATTTCCATGTTTTTAATGTAATTTATGGTTTTCTTGCAGTCTGGCACTTAGCAGTAGTCCGTTCTCTGTTTCATAACTATATAAAACCTAATAGGTGATTCTCATATGCAGTGTTCTTTTTACATAAGAACATAAGATATGCCATACTGGGTCAGAGCAAGGTCCATCAAGCCCAGTATCCTGCTTCCAACAGTGGCCAATCTAGGTCATAAGTACTGTGATGCAGCAGACCAGCAGGGTAGAAAAAGAAATGTTTTAAAGGTAGAAAAAAAGGCGCACAAACTGCAATATTCACAGGAGCCTGGTAGAGGGAGCAGGAGAGAGCTCTGGATGAATAAGGAGCCGCACCCTAGAGGGTGTAACCTGGAACCAGCCAGCCTCCAATCAAGAAGAACAGGAACTCCTCTTAAAGGAAGTCAGGAGGACAGAGAGAGGAAGGAGTATGGGTGAAGCAGCTGGGGCAGCCAGAATCCAGAGAGGAAGGAGTATGGGAGAAGCAGCTGGGGCAGCCAGATGCCAAGGTGCCAAAAGAACCAAGAAGGCAGAGAATACAGGAGGAGCAGTTGGAGTGGTGAGAGCTTTGAAGGACCTGACTGGAAAGGCAGCAGAAACCTGGTTACGCTTCCAGAAACTGCAGAGACCGGAGAATCTACAGGTGCTACAAACACTGCTCAACTCAACAAAAGAGGTACAGAGAATTTACATTGTGATTGCTGTGGTCATAACCCAGATCAAAGGGTGAAGGCCAGGCAGAATCTACATAGCAGTAGGCCTCAAGCCTCAGCTCCATTGAATAGGCCGGAGTTACAAAGTAACAGACAGCCCACAGTAGACAGCCTTTGGATAAAGCAAGAGTCAGAAGCTCCTGGTAAAAGCTCCTCTGTTCAGAAAAGAAGGTTTGGAAAGTTTTTAGAGAATGGGAAACTTTTAAATAAGCCTACTTATCAAGAGGTATGTGAAAACTCCCAGAGAAGAGAAAGTCAGTCACACTATATGCATGCTCCTGGCCGACGGCCCCTGCTAGACTCCCAGCATTGGAAACTCATTCAGCAGTTGACTGAGAAACCTAGCTGTACCTCACCGATAGCTGTTAACCCTAACACAGACAGTTCAGCGGAGGAAGCAATGCAAGTGGAAGAAGGAGAAGTCTTCCCCATTGAAGAAATGGATTGTAGCTTTTGCACCAGAGGCAGCTTAGAATGCTTGAGTGACCAGTAAGCATTGAAAGCCGGGGGAAAATTTGAATACTTATTTTTGTTATAACTTTGCTGTGAAATGAACAGTTTTTTTTGTTGAACCAGAGTTGAGTTTCTAACCTGAAGTAAAGGACATTTCTGTTTATGTTTGAACCTGATCCGTTGGAACCTTTTGTGCATATCAGGGAAATAAAGCCTTTAAATTCCCTCCACTCGTTGACCTATTTGTTCTTGGGGTACCTTTGGTATTGTAAGGACGCTACCGGGGCTCGCCAACCTCGGGCCCTAATAAGAAAGACTTACCAAGCCCCACCTTTATTGTATTCATGCCCAACCTGCCCTACCTACTACTAACCACAAGGGCGGCATTGTGACAGTACCTAGCAATCTCCCCAAAAGACACAGGTTCCTCAGTGCTTGTACTGGGTCAAGCAGTGATATCCTGGGTCCCTTTTAATAATGGTTTATGGACCTTTCCTCCAGGAACTTGTCCAAACCTTTTTTAAACCCAGCTACACTAACAGCCTTTACTACATCCTCCGGTAACAAATTCCAGAGTTTGACTACATCTTAACCTGTCTTCTAGAGGCCTGTAAATATAAATCTAGTCAAGAAGACAATTCCACTAGACTATGGTGTGCCATGGGTTTTACCCTCACTTTAGTCACTATTTTGGCCCTCGTCAAGCCATTGGTATAAAAACATTGAGTCAACCCCTTAGGTTTTGCTCCTTGAATAGTAGCAAAGAGCTCCAGTTGTCCTACTAAATTATTTATTTTATTTAGATAAGTTTATACCACTTTTCTGACCATGGCCAATCAAAAGGGTGTATAAACATTAGAAATCACCTAACTCCTCACTCCCTGGAGAACAAAGAAGTCTCCAACACCTGCAATGTAACCTGTAAATGGTCTGGTAATTTTCCAGAAGAGGAAAACTCCTCTGGGTGGGAAAATTTAACCACTATATATATATAACTCCCAAAGGCAGAATCCTGTCTTTGGCACACAGCTACTGCACTATGAGCAAGTAGAGGAGTTTGGAGTTTGCCCCAGGGGGAGGGGGGAACAGGTGTCCAGAATATCAAGGCCCTCACACCAGCAAGAGGGATTCCTCTGGTTCATTCCAGCAACAGGACAGAGCAGAGGGATAGGGGGGGGGTGAACCTAACCACTTAAGTCTGTACCCAGAATCTATTCAAATCAATGCAAAACCCTGCCAGCATACTCGCAGCAGTGGCCTTACCAGTGGGAGGAGACTAGGAGTAGGCCTCTATGAGCCCAGACACATGGAGGAAGGAGAGATGATTGTGATTATATAAGAGGAATATCTATCCCATCCAGTGACACCAAAGACTTGAGACAGAACTGCACAGTATTAGGGACCTGGAGCTATGGAGGCCATCCTTCAAAGGTAACGCTGGAGACGTTATACTGCAGGAGGAAGGGTTCCTCATCAGGGTTACCACCAGGAGGAAGGGAAAATAGGACAAATTCCAGCATGCAGAGAGAAAGAGGAGGAGAGAGTATAACTAGCCTGGAGTAAGGAGAAAGGAGTTCTATTTTTGTTTCTGCCGGATCTGTATTTTTCGCATTCTTATCAATAATCCTCAAGTACGTTAAGTAAACCCTTTGGTCCAGAACACAAAATTCTGGTCTGGATTCTGTCATTCGCAGAAAGGCAAGAGAAATGAGCAGGTGTAAATGTCAAAGGTCTCCCATTGTATACTGGTCCCGCTTCAGGAACCATAACATATTCCGAAGAGTAGAGACTGAAAGACAGCATTGCTCTGGATAGTTGTGGCCACGGTCTGCAAACAGCAAGCAGAGCCGCTGTAAGGAGTCACAGACAGGGAGGTTACCACTGCATCCCTTTCTTTTAGTGATCTCTAGGTATTTGCTTTATATGAAAATGTTCAAATATGTCAGAACCTTTCTGAGCCTGGAGGTTCTTTGAGCTTCAGTACTGGTTGAGTTTATTTGGATATTAGATTTACGCATCTTTTCAGTGTTGCGCTTGAGAAGAATTGGAATTGGATACAGCAGGTATTTCTCTATCCCAGAGAGCTTATGATCTAAATTTGTACCTGAGGGTAGTGGAGGAATGAAGCAACTTGCTAAAAATCACAAGGCACGTTCTTAGGATTTGAACCCTAACCATGAGAAGACCTTCGCTTCTTGCAAGGAGTGAAGAACTGATGGACCATTTAGCAAGTCTTCTGTACCATTAAGCAGTATCAGGCTTAAAGAAAAGACTGAGAAATATGTACTAAACACAATTTTCTCTTTTAATTCTCATTTTCCCATTGGCATTCTTGGGATATATATAAAAGGTGAGGTTGGGAAGGGAGGTGATCAGAGAGAGTCTGATACACAGTCACCCAATAGATGTGGACATGCTGAACAGGCCAAGTGGTTCTTATCTGTCCACTACTGTGTTACAATCATGCAGTGCTGTACCAAGGGCTGTGTGAGCAGTGCGGTCACACAGGACGTAAGCATGGAAGGGGCGCTGATATTATGACCGGGCTTCCAAGAAGCTCAAAAAGAGTGAATCCCTGCATGTCTCTGGGAGAGAAAGGGGCACCAGGTTCGTGAGTCGCACAAGGCACATTTCTGGTTTGGTACGGTCTTGCAAACATGTGCTTAAACTGTTCCATCTGGAACCTTAAAAATATTCTAGATTTGGCTTTCTCCACCCAGTGCATGCAGAAACCATTTTGAAATCAGAACATGAAACGGCTATCTCTGGCCATCCAGCGTGTGTGCTGGTAACTTTCAGGGGCTTTCAAGTCCTTCTAAAAGTAGGGAAAAGCATGCCGGAAATGGATGCCTCCTGGTCTCCAAAGGCAGAGCTTGAAGGAGGGATCCTAGCAGTTCCGATAGCTCGCATCATTAGCCTTTATATGGATGACCAATATTATCTCCTCTTTCCCATCTGCTCTCCCAGTTTCCTCTTGCCTAAGTTCCTGCTGAACAACTGAGTCTCTGCAACAGCATTCATCAGACAGAGAGCAAAGCATATATTTTTTTGGAACAAGAGAAAAGTGCTGCTGACCATGTCACTGTTCTCGCCCAAGGAAACTAAATCAATAAGTCATTGGTAATTCAAATGACAAGAGATATATAGACCCCTGACACTCAGGGGCTTAAATTTTGTAATAATCGAATTTGAGGCTGTCAAGCTGCTGACTTTGGTGGCGCCAGCAGTAATTACCGCAGATCACCTCTAATTGAGATCTGTCTCCTTTGACAGAGACAATGGTGGCAGTAGAATGCATTAAAGGTGGCAAGCCAAGCTTCCAGGAGCTGGAAGGAACCTTATAGGCTGCGCGTTCTGCTATCTGCTGCAGTACTTACCTGAGGGCTCCCTTGTTCCTTGTTAATATAGCACCTATTCTGGGAAGTATTTATCTTTGAAACACTGAGGGCTGGTGAGAATATTTAGGAAAAGAGCATTGTTTCAGGTGATCTGCTGAGAAGGGATTATCACAGGGTCAGGATCAGAGCTGATGGAGTGGACCCTACACATTTATTCAGGGTCGAGATACCTAGGCCAAACATTCTTACATATCCTCACAGTCTGAGTTCTAAGCTAAGACTTTGCTTTCTACCAGTATGTTATAAAATTCCTTATGCTTTGGGGAAAAATTGTGCCATGACCTAAGCCAATGGTGAATTTCTGCCGCATTATGCCATGTCGTAGACCTGGAACCTTTTTTGAACTTGTTTCCTTTTTCCTCATTGTTGGCATGGAGTGTGGAAGCCCGTCTTCCCCCTCCCTTCTCATCCCCCACTGGCCTCCACCTTGTACCTTTTTTTTAAAAATAAAATTAGCATGTATTTAAATTATCCGAGGTTTAAGTGTAACAATTACCTTGTGGATGCAAAATTAAGGTAACCTGACTGTCAGACATACATATAGAGGATAATTTCATAAACTCCTGTGGTATTAACTTGTGGTGTTCCCCACATATTTGCGCTTATTCTTTAATGTGATATTGGTGCTTACTTTATAAAACAGCAGCAGAAGGTGTGTGGAAACACGCATCAAACTAGTCATGGCAGTTACGGTTGTTCTCTGGCACATGTAAAGACCACGCCTAGAATTTTCAGGAATGCACCCAAGTTATCGTATTTTATAACTTACGTGTGTAAATTTGAGACTCTGCCTATGCTCTACCCAGACTCCACTCCTGGGCACGTCCACACTGAATATAAGCAGGCTTGCATATGCACTTACTGAATGGCGTAAGTCTTAGAAAATAGTGACTGATGTGTGTAAATGGCGTGTATGTTTATGCAGCTCCTTTACAAAGTCAGCGCTGAAATGTCTGGAGCCCTGAGCACAGGACCGGCCCAACAGTTAGGCAAACTGGGCAAAAGAGCACAGCATTCAAAGCTAAACAATAGATTTTGCCACCCAGGGCACTAATACCTTGAACCAACTCTGGGGCCAGCCCTGCCTGAGCAAGATTGGATGGCACATGCTCCTGGGTGTCAGAAGGATGCTGTGGGTTAAAGATGGGTAGGTATGCTTCTTTTTAAAGAAATAAACAAAAGGGCAATAATAAGTGGTAATCTGTTGCCATTTTGGAGGCCCTGTACTTCGCATTACACCAGCACAATTCTCACTCCTCCCCCAAACCTAGTGCCATCCTCTCCCCCCCCCCCCCCCACACTGGTGAGCTAACTTTTCAAAATGATTGGGGTGCTGAAATTATTCCTTCCTGACCACAATGAAGAAGCTTGCTCATTACGGAGGGCTAGGAGGGTATACAACCGAAAAAAAAGTTCATTTAGTCTTCCTTTTAAAGTTTTTGCAGTTTGTGCGAGGGGGTTTTTTGTAGGGTTTTCTCACAAACTCATCTTTTTTTTGCGCCCACTGTATATGCCCAAGAACTATTTTGTGAATGCAAATCGGTTGTACACGTATTAATTTGTAGATATGTGTGCACAAGCAGTTTGCATGCACAAAATTTTTATGGGCCTCCAAATGAGTCAAATTAACCATGAGACATGCATACCTCTATAGGTGGTGCTCAGCACCCAATGCACCCATAGATCTGGCACCCATGGTTGAGAGAAAACACTAAAGATCATACACCCAGGAGTAAATGTGATAAAAATTTGACTCTTAGTCTAAAAGGAGATGTAAAAATGGCAAAATTTATAAAACAGAGACACTGAACATTCTTAAACAGCGGAATCACAGAAGGTGCAAACCTAGATCCTCAGGTTCACCCTTCTGTCAGGCTCTCCTAAACTTTTCTACCCTCTTTCTCACCTCTCAAGCCCGAAATGCATGGCAGTATAATCTTTGTATTTTGTTTTGTAATATTTTCTGATTAAACTCGGCAAATCACTGGCAGACTTCACAAGCATTGCCTGCAATCTCCCGGACAGCGGTCTGGACATTTTGAGGCAGTATTGTTTCTTGCTGTGTTTATCCGTTTCTAGTGGCGATTACATCGCCAAGTCTCCCAACCTCTGGAACTAGTCCTGAGGCTGTTTTGGTTACATTGAAGTTTCTTGCTTTTAGCTCTGCCAGATTTAAATGGTGACTTCACTAACAGTGAGCTAAAAAGGAGAAGGGGGAGGGAGGGAGGGTAGCACTGGGAGGGAGAGTGAGAGAAGGCCAGAGGATTACATCACCATTTGGACTGGAATCAAATGGGAAGGATGTGAGTCACTTGGGCTAGTTAAGGTTTGGCTCAAGTTCTACATACACTCACTCCAGCGCTCTCATGTTCTGCACCTCAGCAGGGAATACAGGCTCAGTGATGTCCATGAGGTTTGTTCTTAATTTTCTAACTTTTCCTCTTTCCTTTCTAATACCTATATAGATAAATATAAATATGTCTGCTCCTCGAGCATCAAGTTTGGGTTTTTGGTTTGTTTGTGTTAGGGGATTTTTCAATCTCCTTCTGCCGAAGGGTTCGTTCTGGTCATTTAGTCATGGCTCAGTGAGCAAGGGACCGATTCAAAACTAAAGGAGAAGCTGGCGGAAAGAACGGCAGACGAGAAAGTTGGAAATGCAAGGAGTATTGCTGATCGTAGGGGATGAGAGGGTTACAATGCGGGAACCAATGGGTTGCTGGTGATGTAATGTTGCTGGAGCGGCAGGGTCCTGAAGTAATGTGAGAGGAGGGAAGGGGGGGGGGTCAGGGTTGCAAAGTATTTACCTGTTCTCCAGGGGCTTATTATCCATTGCAGTGACTGTGACTGGCTTCAGCCTGCAGTCTCTTAATGATTCACAGACTCCTCTTTTTAACTGTGATTAAAAGTAAAACTGGATTATGTTTAGAAAAGAGATGGGAGGGGGAGGAGAGGAGAAGTGACATTATCACAGCTGCAAATTATTTTCCCTATGGCCCTTGTGTTGGAAATGGTTTGGCACCAGGTGCTCTGGTTCCCGAGAAGGTGGCCTCTGGATGTGGAATTGGTGAATGGGAAAAAGAGTATATGATGAGGAGGGGGAGGAATAATTCAAAGAGTGTCTGCTGGTGAGGGAGATGTGCAGTTTAAGGTACCCTTGTTTGGAAATTATTTGGGATAAAATACATAATTGAAGAAGGTCGTTTGTGCAGCTCGTCCACTGAGTGCTTTCAGTGCTCTGGCAGGTCTGGTTAGTGTGGGATGGTATTGTCTATGGAATTGCCTCTGGGAATGTGATATCCATCTCTGTACAGTTTTCTTCTTTTTATTCCGGGTGCAAACAAAAGCCTTTCTTTGCCCGAGTAGAAGCCCAGATCTAGAATTATAAACGCCAGCAAAGGCTAGAGCACAAACCCAATTTGGCAGCCAGTATCATGTGCAGTGCAAAAATAAACTGTGGACTGACTCTCAAGCCAGAATCGGTCCATCAAGCACATCAATGTGCCCACGCTGCTGCTGGTGGGGGATGTATTGCAATATTAAAACATGATAACACAGCACCTCCCCCACCGGCAGCAGTGCTGGTGAAGGATTCCCACATGGCTATGTAGGAATGCTAATGTATGCTCTAGGAAACGCAGTCCTGTGTCCTGTAAGAGGTAACACAGTAACTAACACCACACACACACAGCACTGACACATTCAGTATTTTGCTGCATTGTCAGTCCTTGTTATCGCAAATGCAATGTGTGCCTTCGAGTCAATGCTGACTCCTGGTGACCCAGCAACTCCTGGGTTTTCATGGCAGAGTGACCGGAAGTAGATTGCCAGCCATTTCTTTAGAGGCAATGGAGGGTTAAGTGACTTGCCCAAGGTCACAAGGAGTGCTAGTGGGAATCAAACCCTGGTCTCTTGGTTACCACCCAGTGCTCTAACCACTAGGTTACTCCTCCAGTCTCTTGTTACATTTTTTTTTAACTAATAATCTGGTAATGCTATTTGTTGTCAAACATTCTCTGTCAACACTGTGTATACATATACTTACTAAAGTGCAGTAGTTGTTTCCTCTAATGCGTGTTGTGAATCAAAATCGCTCTACATTGGGTGCAACTGGACTTTGGTAATTGTCAGTAGCGTGCCCAACATGTGCCCAACAAAGTTACTGTCCAGGCAAGCTCCTTAACACTTGCTCTGACCAGTGGCAATTACTGCGGGTGACACTTCTTGAGGTGCAATTAATGGCACCAATGCTAACTACAACATCAGTGTTTAGCTGCATGACTGTCAGTAGCACACGCTAATGCTAATCAATGGCTGTTCTCCACTCACCCCCCCCCATCAAGCAACGCGCCATTAACATGCATCTGAGCATGCAGTAATTGTCCCGTCTGCATGGTAACATTTATTGCAAGCTCAAGGAAGCCATTAGCACATGTTGAAATGCGTGTTAACCTCATGGTTCACTTTAGTAAACATGCCCCTAAATGAACGCACATGTTTCTTCTGGAATATCGTGTACGCTGCAGTACGTTTACTGCATTGATAGTACTGCTGGATCTTATATTCAGAATGCTTTCCGTCTTTAATCATCTGTGATATTTGCTTTTTTGTGAATGCAGATTTGGATTTTAGATTGAATTACTTGCCTTTTGCAGGATCTGAGTTCAAGGTGAATTACCCTCAGGTAGAGCTGTCAAGTTCATAAGCAGTGTCTGTGGGAAAAGTGTGATTAAATTTTTGTGCGTCATTGCAGCTACCAGAAGGGTTTAAGGTATACCATGCCATCTACACAGTTGTTCTGCACAAATGCAGACAAATTCCCAGTCAAGCATGTATTGAAAAGTTGTGACCTAAAAGGAGGCGAGAGATAGCTTTTGGGCCTTTGACCCTGATGTTATAATATATAGGGTAATGTTGATACTGTTTTCTAAAATCAGTAGAGGCACCTATGACTCCTTATAAAATAGGCAGCCGGAACACACCCTCTGCACCGCCATACTTTTCTTGCCCACAGCTGAATCTGGTCCATGCAGGAAGCTTTACCTTTTTGCATGCACCTCAGCAGCAAATGTGGCAAGTCAGACAGAGCTGCCAGGCTCCACCAGCTGAAAATGATGATTGCAGTGTGGCCTTGAAGCAAACTCTGATTGCGATCCCCCACTGGCCCTCTAAGTAATTTGAAAAATCCTATGGGTGGCCCTTCTTTTGAAAGGTTTGGAGAGCCCTGCTGTAAACCATTTTTTGTTAGGAATTTTTCATTTGTGAAATACCACAACTTTATCTTGTGTGCTGTAGGAATCACACATTTGCAAATCTGGATGGTGAATAAGACTTTGCATATTTCTCGCAGGCCTGGATTTAGGAAAAGGCATCATAGGTTACTGCCTGGGGCTCCAGATTTTGAAGGTGCCTGATTCTGCTCATTTTTAGCACTGTGCTTTATGGTCCCTGGGGTAGACACAGCTCCTTGGCTTTGCTCTCTGATCCTGCCTATGGGCTCCAACATCCAGGGCTGGTGTGAAGCTATGAGGCATCATAGGTGCACCTCATTCCCGCAACCCCCTGCTCCCACTTTCACCTCTATATTGCTGCCATCTCTCCTCCCGACAGCAGCACTTCCACCCCCTCAGACATGGTTTATCCTTTTACCGTCATCCGGCATGCTAAAGGAAGTCTGCATTGGAGGGCGTGAAAGCACATACAACATGTAGCACCAGAGTCTCTTAGTGAGCGCCGTGGTACTGTTTAAGTCCTTGCCACTGCTGCAGGTCCTGGAGAGTAGCAGCAGCAAAGGGCTAATCTGGGAACAGTGTTTAGACAGCCACCTAGTTTGCCTATTGGCTAGCACTGGCCCTGCTGACATCTTATTAATTTATTATTTATTTAACAGGTTTTATATACCGCCTTCTCCTTAAGTCAGAACATATCAAGCAGGTTAAAACAAAACAGAGTGTTAAAGGGGATTGTATATGATATTTCAGAATGCAGGATAACTATGTACATTTGGAATAACGTAAGTAGATATGAACAGGCAGTAGGTTGGTTTACCAGTCTGACTTCTGTGGGGATAGCCAATCATCCCTTCTTATGTAATGTTCCCATGGAGGCCTATGCCAATGAGGACGTCCAGGACCACTGTGTGTCTGGTCAGAGCAGGATGCACATGGTGACACGAGATCAGAATTGCGTCTAAGCCTGGGGAGTGTCTACTTGCAGTTCCGGTGCCCTGTGTGGGAGAGGGGCCGGTTGGAAGCCTGGTGAATTGAGCGGGCAGCCCAGCTGACGTCATCTTACAGGCCCTGTTAAAAGACCTGGTTACTGCACCTTTTGTGGGAGTGTCTACTTGCAGTTCCGGTGCCCTGTGTGGGAGAGAGGGGCCGGTTGGAAGCCTGGTGAATCGAGTGGGCAGCCCAGCTGACGTCATCTTACAGGCTCTATATAATCAGGCACTCTGTACGGCACCCAGCCGTCGGCGCGTTTCCAAAGGGGCATGGTCCCGCCCCTTACGAGCCCCTTAGGAGCACATTTGGAGCCCAGGCCAATTAACAGCTGGTAATGCACATACAGGCTCTTGCCCGGCTAACCTAGTCCGGCTCCTGAATGGAGCCACAGTGCCCTGGCATCTGGTTGCCATGGCACTGCAGCTCTATTCAGGGCCGTGATCCCCAGCTGCCGCCGACTATTTTCATTCCTCGCAGCCTGACCACCGATCTGGCCTTCAAAGGCCAGGGTTGGGCTACGGGGAATCTCCTGCACTCCCCTCCTACTTTTGCCACTCCCCTGCGGTCTAGGGGAACTTATTCCACCTCAGAAGTGGAATAAGTTCTCCGTTCAGTCTACCGGCCCTGGACATACAGGGCCAACATCAGAATCTGCCCTGTACGTCTAGGGCTGTGGATCGCCCACTGCCAGCCCTAACTCTCCCTCTGCACCGCCCTGTTCCCACACCCATCTAGCCTCCCCATGCAAACTCCTTCTTTGTATGGGGAAGCTTGGCAGGGAGAGGAAAGGCAGACAAATACACCCCATAGTGTTTTGTGAACAGTAAGGCCTGTAATTTCTTTCTGAAGTCTTTGGTATCATGCAGTGCTCTAAGGACTTCCGGGTAGGGTTGCCAACTTTTTCACCGAGAAAAACCCGACACCTGTGGCTCGCCATGCTCCACCCATTCTCCGCCCCCCAGCCCCACCCCTTCCCCGCCCCCAGCCCCACCCACAAAAATTACCGAGGATTCAGTCACGCCCTCCCCTCAGTGCTGGTTCACTCACCCCCCCTCCCCTCAGTGCTGGTTCACTCACTCACCCCCCCCTGCTGACTCACTCACCCCCTCCCCTGCTGGTTCACTCACTCACCACCCTCCCCTGCTGGTTCACTCACACCACCCCTCCCCTCCCCTCCCTGCTGGTTCACTCACCCACCCCCCTGTCACTCACTCACCCCCTCCCCGGCTGGTTCACTCACACCAAACCCCCTCCCCTGCTGGTTCACACCAAACCCCCCTTCCCTGCTGGTTCACTCACCCCCCCCCCCCCTCCACTGCTGGTTCACTCACGCACCCCCCTGTCACTTACTCACCCCACCTGCTGGGTCACTTACTCACCCCTCCTGCTGGGGCACTCACTCACCCCCCTCCCCTGCGGGTTCCCTCACACCACCCCCCCCCCCCTAGCTGGTTCACTCACACCATCACACCCCCCTCCCCTGCTGGTTCACTCACACCACCACCACCCCCCCCCCTTGCTGGTTCACTCACACCATCACCCCCCCCCCTTGCTGGTTCACTCACACCACCCCCCCCCCCCCTCTGCCCAAGCCGCTGCTTCTGCTTTGTCCAGAGCAGCGGCTGCAATACACTTACTTTGAAAAGTAAAGACAAACTGTGTGAGGAGCCCTCCGGTCATCGCAGAGCCCGAGAAAGTGATGTCATGGGGGCGGGCTCCTCACAGGTTGTCTTTCCTTTGCAAATTAACTTTATTGCAGCCAAAGTTAATTTGAAAAGGAAAGACAACCTGTGAGGAGCCCGCCCCCATGACATCACTTCCTCGGGCTCTGCGATGACCGGAGGGCTCCTCGCACAGTTTATCTTTAGTTTTCAATGTAAGTGTATTGCAGCCGCTGCTCTGTACAAAGCAGAAGCAGCGGCTGCACTGCTATGGGGAATCGCGTTCGGCACAAAAGCCGTTTTTTTGCTCTGGCCGCTCCCGATCTTGCGGCCAGAGCAAAAAACCGGCTTTTCAATGGCCGGTTTTACATCTGTGCCGGCAGCCAGCCTGGCCATGGAAAAACCGGCCAGGCCAGCTGAAAACCGGCCGGTTGGCAACCCTACTTCCGGGAGGGAGTTCCATAGCTGGTGCTTTAAGTAAGATTGCTCTGTTAGCTGTTGACTGCTTAGCTTTGTGGTAATCACAGGGTGTGAGCAACATGTTCTCGGTATTGGTTCTTCTTGGCCAATTTTCAGGGTCCCTTTTTATGAGGTCTTGGAGTGTCTCAGCTGAACTCTCGTGCAGGATTTTGAAAATGCTAAGAGTAGACGTGTACCTGATGAGACTCTTAATTGGGAGCCAGTGCAGTTGTGGTAATGTGGGTGTAATGCGTTCATCTTTCGCTGTGCCTGAAATGATACAGGTAGCCATATTCTGGGCCATTTGAAGAGATTGGATTGTTTGAGCTGGTAAGCCTTGATATAGTGAGTTGCAATAGTTTAAGATTGGCGTTATGGTATCCTTAATCACCGCACAGAAATCAGTCTGGCTGAGTAGTGATTTCAGTTTCCTCATGAGCCTCATTTTGTGATATGCAAATTTTGTTATCCTGTTAATGTGTGACTGTAGATTCAGATTCTGATACAGTGTGACTCCAGGGTGCTTAATCTCCTTTTTGATGATTATGCTTGTATTTTGTATTTTTGTCGTGCTTGGAGGGGTGAAGAGTGTGTTGCATGTAATCTTTATAATTTATACTGAGGTTGTGGTCACTGAGCCATGTAATCATATCCATGAGATGGTTGGTTATTGTTGAGTAATCAGGTTTCTCAGTATTAATGGAGGTGTATATCAGAATGTCCTTGGTGTACAGCTTGTAAAGAATATGTTTTTTGGATGATATCACAGATAGGCTGGATGTAGAGGTTGAATAGGAGTGATGAGATAGCTCAACCTTGTGGAATACCATGATGTACGCTGAATGGTGTGGATGTGTTCCCTCCACATTTCACATATTGTCTGCCCTCAAGGTATGAATGGAACCATTTGAGTGTTGTGTTGTGAATCCCAATTTCTTAGTCATTTCAAGAGTATGGTATGTGAGACCGTATCAAAGGCCAATGTTATATCTAGGAATATTAACAGGAATCCTTGCTTTATATTGTCCATCCCTTTGATTATTGTGTTGAAGAGTGAGGTTAGTAGTGTTCCCATGCTATCGTTGGGTTTGAAGCCAGGGTTTAGTGGTGTTTATGTGATCTTTGAGCTGCAATTGTACCATCTTCTCAATGATTTTGGCCATAAAGGGTAGGCTTGCCATCAGTCGGTATGCAGAGGGGTCCTCCTTGTCAGGTGCTGGGTTTTTTTTAGGATAGGTCGAATTGAGGTCCATTTGAGTGCTGAAGGCATTTGACAATTTGTGAGAGATGTGAGTATTCTGTGGATGAATGGGGCGAGCTCTTCCTTGGATTACTCTACCCATGCCACGGGGCATGGGACATTTGGCGGAGGTGTTGTATTTAGCTTAGTTATTGTATGGAGCAGTTTGCTGGCAGGTGGTATCACAAATTCTCCCCATGTTTCTGCGGTGGTTATGTGGTTCTTTGAGGCAGACGTCTGTGCTAATGAGTCCTTGGATGTGTAATTTTGTTTCACCTCTAGGTAGTCTGCAATTCTTTGTGGGTGAATTTCAGGCTGGCCTCCGAGTATGCGTTCTTTGAGTGTGCGGGCTATTTCAAAAGGTTCCCTTGGCTGATTTGCTGACTTCAGGATAAGATCTGCATGGTACTCCTGTTTGCATCGGTTAATTAGCTTGTCGTACTCTTTTTGTGTTCTGTACTGCCGCAGAGTATTCTGGTCCTTGGTCCATCTCCACTTCCTCTCAGTTCTTCATAGAGTTCATTTTACTAATTTAATGTCATGTGAATACCAGGGCGCCTGGTGCAGTCTTGAAGTTGTAGCATTTGCTCTTGTTTTTTGTGGTGCTTCCGCAGCTTTGCTGATGGAGTGGTTCCAGTTCTCCACTAAATCGTCGATGTCTCTGAGGTCTTGGTCCATCTTAGGCAGTACTTCTCCAAGGAATTGGTCTTTGTTAAAATTACTGTACCTTCTTTCAGTAGGTTGTATGTGATTTTGATTGTCTGGACTAGCAATTGCTAAGTTGAATGTAATTAGGTAGTGGTCTGACCAGGGAGTGGGCATGATTATTGGAAGAGCTATGTGATGATTCTCCAGCATTGTTTTGGGGGTAAAGATAAGGTCAGGCAAAGAACCTTGTTTGTGTGTGGGAGCATCAATTAACTGGGTGTACTGCATGTCTGTCATAGCTCTGTGGAATACCTTGGCTGCATAGTTGGCGGCTGAGTTGAGGTTGAGGTTCCCAAGTACTAACATTGGTTTAAGTGGTGAAATGAATGTGCATGTTGATCCTAACAATGAGGAGAGCTCATCAGTGTTGGCATATGGTGCTCTGTATGTTAGACATATTGCCACATGTTTATTTGCAATGATTATAGTGTTGGTAGCCCTAGTGCTGGGGTGTGAAACAGTTTTGAATTTAAAGTGACTCCTGGTGAGTATCAGCACCCCTTCTCCTCTCTTATGCGTTTGAGGGCAATTGTATGCAGTGTATGCGGGCAGTGTGAGTTGATTTAGGATGACTTGGTCTATGTCTGTAAGCCATGTTTCCGTTATGTCAGTGTGTTGATCAAGTAGGTAATCAGTGATTGTGTTAGTTGTGTTTCTAACTGACCTGGCATTGATAAGTGTGCAACTTACTGGTGGGTTTAGAATTGGGTTTGTCTTGTAGGGCATCGAGGGCTGGTGCGCTTGATGTGTATAAGCCTCAGGACCCGCTTGTTTGTATGCTTATTGGTGAATTGCCACTGGTTGCTTTGTTGGATGTCTATAACTAATGGTAGGATGGTGGATGTGCTTTGTATTGGCATTACTCCTGCCTGTTGTATGGATGAATATATGCATAGTAGCGTTATTATTAGGCATACATAGTAGTAGGGTCCCATTTATTTTACCTGCTTGCTTTTCAGTCTCTCTACTGCGTCTGTATTCAGGTGGTACTAGCAGGATTCGACTAATTAGGCTCACACATCCCTGTCCACTTGCTGGCCGTGCGTAGGAGACACTTGTTCCCTGCTTATGATGACAGAGGCATGTAGCATTTATGGCCATATCCAAGTACGGATGCGCCTGTAGCGGCTGCCTTTTATGTGCAGTGGTGTTGCAGTGTGATGAGGCCTGTAGGTGGAGCTTGGCACTTAGCAATAGAGTTCTCACTGGTATCGAGGGCTGCGATCAGGGCTCTCCTGGGTTGATCGCAGCGAGTGAGTGCCCTGGAGCTAACGGTGTGCCGTGGGTGCGTCCGTTGCTGTATTCAGGGGGAGAGAGAGTCTTTACATGTGGCAGCTGCCTTTTATGTGCAGCGGTGTCACCGAGTGATGAGGCCTGCAGGAGAAGCTTGGCACTTAGAAGGGAGTGCTCACCAGTTTCAAGGGCTAGATGTCAATAGTGCAGCTACTCACCTTTTTGTATCCAGAGGCTTGCGGGCTGGAGAAAGCTTGCCGGGGTTGGTGGGTGTCCTCCTGTGATCTTGTGGGCTCATTTCTTTTTTCAGTCCGTGCCTAAGGGCCACGCCAAAGGGCCTTCTGGTAAGATCTTCAGGCGGGGATGCGCCTGAGCACGCTGAAGATTTCAATGTGTCCGTTTCGGCCCTGATTGGCCTCTACTGAAGGGGGGCAGGGGAATCCCTCTTTCTGCTCCCCTTTGGCTGACCGCCGATCATACCAGGTCGGGGCTAGCAGCAGCCTTCTCCTTCCACTTCGGCAGCATTGGGGAACAGAAAATGAGTTTCAGACAGGATCCAAGCAAACCCTGAGCCTGGTGTGATCTGTAAGAAAATCAACATTGATAAAGTTGGTCATTCTTGTTTGAACATACATTACATAAAGGGAGATGGGGAGGGGGGATGATAAATTGTGAGATAGATTTTCTATATTGCAATTAACACATTACTAGTAAATAAACATAATTGACAATAATGGAGCATGTATTAAATAATGCATGTTAAATTGCAGTAATGCAATTTATATTAAACACTGGCAGATGGCATGTAGGTTACCTACTTGAGGAGCAGGACTGGATGAGTTATCTTGACCACGGCTGAACCAGAGAATCGCCAAACCTGAAGAGATATTGCAGGCTCAAATGCTCAGACAATCCCACTAGTGTTCAAAACCATTAACTCTGTTCAAAACCGTTAACTCTGAAATGTGCTTGCCTTGGTGTGTGTTTGCTGTGTAATAGGAACTTTCAAGAATTTGGGTGGAGAGGAGACATTTTCTGCTTTATGAAGGCTATGATATTAGTTTTGGATTACAGAAATAAAATGTTAAAAGAAAATATAATGAGAGCAAGATACAGAGATGCCAATGGGGAACCATCCCAAAGAGTGAGATTTACCACCCCAGAGAGTGAGACTGAAGTCTAAAGAGTGAGATTTACCACCCCAGAGAGTGAGACTGAAGTCTAAAGAGTGAGATTTACCACCCCAGAGAGTGAGACTGAAGTCTAAAGAGTGAGATTTTTCATACGGTACATCTGGAATGTAAACCTAGAGAGATTTAAATGTAGTATTGCTTTGCAAATGAAAAAGCAGTGTAAACTGATATTTGCTTTTCTTTTGAGCCTCTGCAAGGCTGCAGAGACAGTGGAGGCCACTGTGTGTGTTCAGTGGAAGACAGGATATTTTGGAGGCCCTCTCTTTCTGGACCAAATAAAATAAATATATACATATATGATGTACATGAGCTTTAAGGTCTTAGGGTTCTCATAAAATGGGGGAACTTATGAGGCCTCAAAAACTGATGTTCAGTAGCTTTTATATATAGTTGGCCAACTAAGAGATCAGAATCTGCAGATTTTTCTTTCTTCTTAGGAAAGCAGCAGATACAAATGGATTTAAGTCTCTTTTTATATTGACTATTTCAAAATAGTTGATACAGTGATGACAGTACTTTCCACACTCATCAGTTTGCTTCTTTCACCCATCCATAGGGACATCGGAAACAACGCTTTTTGAGGGTAATTTTATAACAGGGTGCTTTGTTAAAGCGCATTTTAATGTACCTAAATTAAGTCAATTTTATAAAGACAGACAGGTGCCTACTTGTCTTCATAAAGTACTAGCAAAACTGATGTAAGTGAACATGCCTATGTTTTGCAAATATGCAAGTAAATGATTATATTTCATAATCAATGTATGTACTTGCTCGCACCGCCCACATTCTGCCCAAACTCCACAACCATAGTGAAAGTAAGTCCTGTGCAGTCAGCATGTGTACTTTTACACTGGCGTTACTCTGTCTCGGGTCCAGTCCAATATTGTCTGTCTCCAGGTCCAAAAGACAGGCATCATGTCCCTCTGGTGGTCCTCTGTTAGTCCGCTCTCTAAGAAGAATCCAGGAACCACCTTTAGGCTGCCCCTAGCAGGGAGGTTTATCTCTGGAGTTCCCCTGTAAGTTAGGGTGAGTCCCAAAGTCCACATTGGTTAGTATCCCCTCGAGACTGGGGTTTGCCCCCCCCCCCTTTTCTGGGCAACTGCCCCTTCCCCTGGGTCCAAAGTAGCCCTCACCAGGGTCTTTTGTAACAGCACAAAATGAATGATGCAAATTATCAGGAATGTGCAAATGATGTCTTCCCAGTGCCCTTCAGTTCAGACACACATACATAATGAACAGTACAATAAATTTCCCCTCCTTTAAGTCTCGGATTCATCCGGGGTGCGTCCCAGGTGAGGAATTACCTGGACACCCCGCCACCTCCCAAGCAGCTGTCTGTTTCTACTATCACCCCACATCTGTGGGTTATCCAGTGGCTGAATGTTCATGGTTGTTTCTTCTGGGTCTAGCTGTAGCTTATTTCCAGGCTCCATCTCCTCCTCCCACCGGGGGTCGCCTTGATCCTCCTTAAGGTGGTCTATCTCCTTGGGGGTCTGGATCAAGTCCCTCACCTCCCTTTGCTCCTCCCTCTCATCCCAGGTGTTGTCAGGGAGCCATACCCTATGTCTCCTGGCCAGAACGGAAGCAGGGGCTCGAGCCCTTCATCGGCCCAAGGGTGTCCTCGTCTGCCGCTCTAGGGGCCCCTCCTAGATGGGTCCATACCCCCACAGCAGGGACTGGCCGGAGTCCCTGGTTAGTATTTTATGTGTATCATGGCCATATGCATACACATGAATAAAAGACTGGCACTTACATGCGTTGTTAGTACCTAAAAATAGGCGCCCCCTTATAAAATTAGCCCCTTTACGTATTAATAAAATGATCACCTAGGGATAGTTTTACTAAGCCAGGCTAATGGTTAAGGTGTGCAATTTTAACTAGGTCCCTTTGAATAACATGTAACCTATTTACAGATAGCACGCTTTAACTGTTACCCCAGCTTAGTAAACACTCTCCCTAATGTTAGATCCAAGACCCCTGCAGTGACCACAAAAGAAAGTTAGTTCTCTAATGGCTTTAATTACAAGCAGTGCTTTGTTCCAGCAGATCTGATATTAGTGCCTGCTGGTGGGAGCTTAAATGTGTCACAGTTTGGCAGTTATGGTGGTGACGTGCCCATGCACAAGGTGTAGAGAGCTGGATGTTACGTACTGCAAGGGCAGGGTTTGTAGGGATCTGTAGAGCCCTGGTCAGTCCTCAACCCATGATCAGTGGTGGATAAGGTGCCTGAATTCATAGCTATTTGTTTAAAATAATCTCCTGCTTCCTCCCATCCCCTGACACACTTTCTATGAATTGAAGCAAGTATAAGTTGCTATTGTTTTATATTTATAGCATATTAGTCATACTGAAGCCTCATGGGTTCTACACTGCTACATACAGCATAGCACAACTTTACATCCTCAAATACTGTACACATAGAGGCCAATTCAGTTCAGTTCCTGGCACGTCCGAGCCATCTGGACGTGCAGAAAATGAAGGTCCCTAGATATACCCAACTCTGCAACCGCGGGAGCTATACGTTCCCACAGTTGCAGAATCAGGGCACTTGGATAGGCCAGCTTGAATAGCACTCTACACTGATTTCCGTCCAAGTGCCTGCCTGTCTCCCCTGTTCAGTGCTCCTGCCTGTGTGCTGGTGCCGTGGCGTTCCATTGCCATGGCACTGGGCCACCCAGCAGGAGTACATAAGGCCTTCCAGTGCTAATGAGCACTTTTCCCTGCCGCCCAACCCTCGGTGGGGTCGGCCAGGGCTGGGATTGGAAGGCGAGGGCCCACCTTCCACTGCCCTGTAGGTCTGGGAGGGCTGCCTGCCCAGCTCGCTTCCTAGAATGGGACTTATTCCACCTCCGAGATGGAATAAGTCCCACGTCTATCCTGCCTCCGGTGGATGTACAGGGCCATGACCTGAATAAGCCCTGTACGTCCGGATGCTGCGGCCCTCCCCACTCCGCCCACTCTCTGCTTTTGTCCTGTCCCTGTCCAGAGCTCCCCACACAGTGGCTCTGTGTGTACAGGGAGCAATGCGTCAGAATACAGTCCCAGCGAATAGCGGGGATTGCACATACAACCCCGCTATTCGCTGGTCAGAATCTACCCCATAGTGTATCTGTATGTTTTAGATAGGCCATGTGGTCCTTTTCTGCCGTCATGTTTCTATCTAGTCTGCCCTTCCATATCAACTACAATTGTCCCCTTTTTACCTTTAGAGATCCTCTGTGTTTGTCCCATGCTTTTTTGAATTCAGATACTGTCCTCGTCTCCACCACCTCCATTGGCAAACTATTCCACGCATCTACCACTCTTTCTGTAAAGAAATATTTATGCATATTACTCCTGAGTCTATCATCCTATGCCCCCTCGTAGCAGAGCTTGCCTTCAATTGAAAGAGACTCTCCTGTGCATTTATACTACAGAGGTATTTAGATGTCTCTATCATATCTCCCCTATAAGTATACATATTAAGATCTTTAAGTTTGTCCTCATATACTTCATAACAAAGACCACCAACCATTTTTAGTAGCCACCCTCTGCACCAACTCTGACCTGCTTATATCCTTTTGAACATGCAGTCTCCAGAATTGCACACAGAGGTTTATACAGAGGCACTATCACCTCCTTTTTTCTGCTGGCCATGCCTCTCTCTATACATCCAAGCATCCTTCTGTCTTTCACCATTGCCTTTTCTACCTGATTAGCTACTTTAAGATCATCAGACACAATTATGCCCATGTCCCGCTCTTCTTTCATGGACAGAAGTCCCTCATCCCCTACACTGTACCGCTCCTTTGGATTTTTGCAGCCAAAATGAATTACCCTGCATTTTTTAGCATTAAATTTCAGCTGCGAAATTCTCAATCATTCTTCAAACTTAGCTAGATCCCTCCTCATGTTATCATCTACTTCCTGGGTGTTTATTCTATTGTAGATTTTGGTATCATCTGCAAATAAGCAAACCTTACTCGACAGCCCTTCCGCAATATCACTAACAAAGATGTTAAAAAGAATCGGATCAAGGACCAGATCACTGTGGCACACCAGTGGCAAACTTCTCCTCAGAGTGATCTGCATTTACTTGTACCCTTTGTCGCCTTCCACTCAACCAATTTTTAACCCAATCGGTAATTTTAGGGTCCATCTCTAGGGTGCTCAGTTTGTAAGTTTGCCTGTGCAGAACGGTGTCAAATGCTTTACTGAAATCTAAATACACCACATCTAGGGCTCTTCCTCGGTCCAACTCCCTAGTCACCCAGTCAAAAAAATCAATCAGATTTGTCTGACAAGACCTGCCTTTGGTGAATCCATGTTGCCTTGGATCCTGCAATCCATTGGACTCCAGAAACATCACTATTCTCTCTTTTAGTAGCTTTTCCAATTTCCAACTGATTCAGGTCTGGCTTTTACTATTGTTCCTCATGTGTACAGTTTTGCTTGTTTTACTGGATTGATTTTGTTGTGCTACTCAAACCTGATCCCACTGATGCTTTATGTGCTTTAATGATATGTCTATTTTAAGGCACATTTTACAAAGACGTCCAAATACAGTCTGGGAGGTCCAAGCCAGAACATCTGGGGAAGAAAAAAAGCAGGCACGTGCTAATTCAGGAATGATTTCCGAAACATGGATTTGCCCAATATGGATGTCTATGGGGACATCTACATAGACGTCCTGAGAATAGCATTTTAGAACAAGGATGTCTAATAGCCTAATGGTTAGTATAGTGCATTAAGAGCAGTGGTCATGGTTCAAATCCCATTGTGGGCCTTTGTGATCTTAGGCCTTCTGGTTTACACTCTGTGGATGTTTTAAGGTCGAAACAAATGCTTTCCTAGTGCCTGTTCATGCCTGGAGCAGGTCTAAACTTTTTAATATTATAAAATCATTAACCAGGAACCCTGACCAAGGGAGAAACATCATCAAGGAATCTTCACACGAAATGGCTAACTTCTTCCAGACCAAATTTAATATGAAAACAGCAAACGCCTCCATAAAGCAAAAAGCAACCACCAACACTAGTGCGATCACAAGTGATCCATATTTAACCAGATCTTTGCAGAGCAATCATGGTATAGAAACCCTAATAACTCTCCTAGACAGAATCCTTAGGGGCATAGAAAAGTCAGGATAAGGGTTCATTTTGCTCTTCCTGGATATCTCAGCAGCCTTTGACTCAATAAACTACCAGAATGCAATCAGCAGACTATAAGAAATTGGCCTACAAAGCACTGCCTTAGATTGGTTGCAATCATATCTCAAGTACCACCTCCAACAGACCAGAATAAACACACTAACAATGAACCCATACAAACTTAACCAAGGACTTCCATAGGGATCTGCACTCTCTTCCTTACTATTCAACATTTACATACAACCACTATGCTCATTGATACAAAGTTACAGTGTCCTTTACCACATTTATGCTGACAATATCCTGATTTACACACTGTTTGTCACAACTAATCCTGTGCGAGTAGCAATAATAACTTGCTTCAGGGATGTAACTTAATGGCTTGTCAACCACAGCCTCTCCTTAACACTAGAAACCCCAAAGTGCGCCAATCGACGCAAATGCATCTTCAAAGTTGTATACCAGCGCCACTGCTAGAACCATGTCAGTCATGTTCCATGACTTTGTTAGCAAAGTCAAGATGTTCAAATATGTGCATCGAAAATTAATGACATTGCAAACAGTAAACACATGACGTCATGTAATGATGTCACATACTGCATGTATTTAACAAATAAGTAACTTCACATTAATTCACATCTGCATTTCATGCTAAACGCAGTCATCGTGATAATGCGTCAATTGATGCACTTTGGGGTTTCTAGGTAAAATTCCTTTTGGGGCTTCTAGTGTTAAACTACAACAAAACAGAAGTTCTGTACATAACAAGAGATTCGAATCTTCTGCCCACCACCAATACTAAAAATTGCAGAACTCAAACTGCAAGTAAAATGGAAATCAAATACCTTGGAATAACCCTGGATCAAAATCACAGTTTACAGTCACATATCAAGAAGTCCACTAGAGCCGCATATCACAAGATAAAGACCCTGCAAAATCTCCATCCACTACTCAACCCTAATGACTTTAGGACGGTATGTCAAGCATTAATAACTACGCACCTGGACTACTGTAACACAATATCAGGGGTTCTCAACCCTGTCCTCGGGACCCACCTAGCCAGTCGGGTTTTCAGGATAACCACAATGAATATGCATGGAAGAGATTTGCATATAATGGAGGCAGTTTATGCAAATCTCTCTCATACATATTCATTGTGGTTATCCTGAAAACCCGCCTGGCTAGGTGGGTCCCGAGGACAGGGTTAAGAACCCCTGCAATATATCAATGAATCCCAAAGCACACACTACACTCACTCCAGATAGTCCACAACACCACTGCACATATGGCCCTGGCTGTGTGTCCCTTTTATCATGTCACAGCAACATTGAAACAATTGCACTGAATCCCCATAATACGTTGAATAAAATATAAGGTGATACTTAACATCGTTAAGATTCTTTACAGCCTATTCGCAGAAAGTCTAAAGGCACTTATACAAAAGGTTCCGGATGACAGAACAAGAAGGCATAACTCTCTGAACCTCTTCACAATTACTACACTAAATGTGAACAGTTGACAAACCATGTGCATTCTCCCTCTGTGCTCCAGCAATCTGGATGTTGCTCTCTGAGGAGATAAGATCCCTAGATATTAAGTGAATTCCGCAAGAAGCTAAAGACTTACTTATTCCTAGACTACTTTGGAGACAACACCTAGCACACTATCATAAACATCTTGCAGATGCCCCTCCCCTTCCATCTCAATAAACGCACAACCCTGGCAACTCAGTAGACGTATAACCTACCACCTTTTCCTTGTTAAACTTGCCCCACCTACCTCACCCCCTCCCATCCTCCTATCGCTAATGCTCCCTACTGTTAAGAATGTAAATAGTTATCTGGTTGCATTATCATTTCAAATTAACTATTCTCTGTAATTTTCTACAACGTCGTGTTCATTGTAAACTGCTTTGTCTTCCAGATAAAATGGTATAGAAAAGCTGTTAAATAAAATAAATAAATGTGTACATGCCTGCAGACATTCCTGATGTTTCTGAAATCGAATGGAGACATCTAAGTCCATTGCACCTTGCCAGACAAGCCCCCCTCCCCTACACCCCCTGCCTACTTGTATGTCCTTGCAGCAGAGACGTCTTTAAAAGCCATTTGTAAAATGGCTCCGGGGACATCACCATGATTCGGATGTCCACATACATGTCTTCAGATGCCCAAATAACAACTAAGTCTTTTAAAATGACCCCCTTTGTGTCCACTGCTTATGGATCTTAGTGTAAACCGCTACGATGCCAATTTTTGCACCTATAGCAATATAACAAATGTTATAAATAAATAAATACATACATACATAGTAATTACAATGGTAGATGCCCAACAAGGTCCTGGTTGGTGAGCACAGAAGATCAGGAAAGACTTCTAATATCACATTTTCTTTTAGTACCAGATGCCAATGGTAAATAGTTGCCATGACATTTCCTTACATGTTCAGAAATGAACTTTGCCAAGTTTTTTGCATAATTTCAGTCACTCATAACACAGGTACACTACCAAAAAACTGCCTCCAGTTTTGCAACTGATTCCTATAGATTTTGGGGTGCTGAATCCAGGAAAAATAGCCAAAATGTTCCATCACGTCACGTTTTCTTGCAAAATTAGATTTCTTACCCATATAAGGAATGTTCACATAATTTCTTTTTAGCCGACTGCAGTTTATTTTCTTGGCCCAAAATAGAGGTTGTAATGGTTAACTAACTAGAAACACTCCCTCATGATATTTTAGAGTGTTTTGTATTCATTTTATACATTAACAGGACAATTGGGAGGCGGGGGGCTAAATCCAGTACTCGCGCTGGCGCATGTTCTTTCCTGTTCGCCTCGCCTCGTTCGCTCGCTCAAACACGGTGGTTGCGACATGAACGTTCCTGTCAAATTTCAGTTTCTTGCAAGTTCATTATTACCTTTTGTTTGCTCAGTCGTAATCCAGCTTTATTCCGAAGTGGTTCACTACAGTTGTAGTTTGCAGTGCTGTGTATTTGTGATGGCTCACAGAGCCAGAGGTTGCGTCAACTCTCCGGACAGTTTTTGTTTTATTTGTGGGGAATATACCGTGAAAAAGCGGCAGAGGAACATTTCTGCATTTATTAAAAAAGTATATTTTGCCTATTTCGGTTTGAAGTTAGGCGATCAAGACAAACCGTGGGCTCCTCACAAAGTGTGCAAGACATGTGAGGAAGATCTACGCTTATGGATGAAAGGTAAAAAACAAGCATTTCGTTTCGGAATACCTATGATGTGGCGTGAACAAAGAGACCACAGCAGTGACTGCTATTTTTGCTCTTGCATTGTGAAGGGATACAACTTAAAAAATAAGAACGTAATAAGTTACCCCAACCTTCCCTCAGCAATTAGGCCTATGCCTCATAGCAACGAAGTACCTGTGCCTGAACCACCAAAATCTTTGGATCATATTTGTGTGGACGGTTCTGATCATGATGAGACTCATCAGATGGCTTTTCCCGATGAGTCCAGTACTTCCGAGTTTGAAACTGAACCAGATCCGAAACCTGAACTTTTCTCTCAAGCTGAATTGAATGATTTAGTCTGGGATTTAGGACTCCCAAAAGATGCTGCCCAACTGCTAGGTTCTCGGCTTAAACAGAAAAATCTGTTGTCACCAGGAACAACTTTTTATTGGTACCGCAACCGCGAGACACAATTTTTGAAGTATTTCAGCAAAGAGGAAGATTTGGTATTTTGCAACGATATATACAGAGTGATGGAAAAGTTTAAACTCAAGTATGATCCTGCTGAATGGCGGCTGTTCATTGATTCGTCAAAAGACAGCATAAAAGGTGTTCTTCTTCATAATGGCAACACATTCGCTTCAGTTCCTATTGCTCACTCTGTTATTCTCCAAGAAAAATACGAGAATTTGGCCCTGATTCTTCAGAAGATTCGTTATGATGAGCATAAGTGGATGATTTGTGGAGATTTTAAAATTCTATCCATGCTATTAGGGCAGCAATCCGGTTTCACCAAATATCCCTGCTTCCTTTGCTTGTGGGATAGCCGGGCCCGCGACCTACACTGGGGGAAAAAAGACTGGCCAATTCGGGAGTATTTGAGACCCGGTGAGAAAAATGTTCTTCATGAGAGCTTGGTACCTCGTGATAAAATTCTATTACCACCTCTTCACATTAAGTTGGGTCTCATTAAGCAATTCATCAAGTCCCTTCCAAAAGATGGTGAGTGCTTTCGGTACCTTTGCTCAAAGTTCCCCGACTTTCTGAAGCAAAGCTAAAGGAAGGAGTGTTTGTTGGCCCTGATATAAGGAAACTCATTTCAGATGGAGCATTCGCTGAAACGATGTCTGAGAAGGAAAAAGAAGCCTGGGATTCCTTCAAGGATGTTGTTCTCAAATTCTTGGGGAACAGGCGGGATGAGAACTATAAGGACATTGTTGCCAGGATGCTCAATGCCTTCAAAGAACAAGGCTGTAACATGAGCCTGAAAGTCCATTTCTTGCACTCCCATGTGAACTACTTTCCCGAAAACTTGGGGGCGTACAGTGAAGAACAAGGTGAAAGGTTTCACCAGGACATCAAGGACGCAGAGAGAAGGTACCAAGGAAGATGGAACACCACTATGATGGCTGATTTCTGCTGGTTGCTGCTGCGGGAAACCCCAGATGAAAAATACGCCAAGCAGCGCACCAAGAGAAGCATTCGGGGGAAGAAGAAACGGGCCCACCAGGAGATTGATTGACCCAAGAATGACTAAAATCTAAACCGTGTTGACAAATATCGTGTTTTTACTAAACTTTGAAATAAAAATTTGCTAGTTATTACCACAGTGTCGGATCTCATTTATTAGAATTTTATTTTCACACCATCAGGTGTTTGTCTTCATGTATTGCAATGGTGCGGTTTGCGTTTTCTATTCTTACATACATACCTGTACAACATTTTTTGCACATTTCTTTGCTTTGCTTTGTGTCTAACCTCGCTCTTATATGCTCAATGTTTGTGCACATGTATGTGGCTGTTTTTAAGTGCAGACAATTTTGCTACCATCACAGTGTGTTTTGTTGACATTACTCTATTCTTATGTGCTGCCTTGTTACAATTTTCTTTATTCTTATTTGAATAACTACTAAACAATTAGTATAAAAAATTCATCCAAGAAACTTTTATCTCGATCGCACTCAATCTGAAACGTTCAACTCAAACTGCTAACCCAATGTAGCAAAAAATCTGCACGTGATGGAGCAAATTGGTTACCAGATTTGGATTCAGCGCACCAAAAAATGTAAAAATCAATCGAAACATTAGAGGCAGTTTAAAAAAAATTTTTTTTAGTGTACCTGTGTAATTGATTTCCATGGATAGGCATTGGCTTTCCCAAATTTACCTAATTTTTTATGGACTTCCTTTGGTCTAAATCTCTTTTTAACTCTTCTGTTGGTCATCTTGACCATGTCTTTCAGCAACAGATTGCACAGCTTAATTGTGCACTGCATGAAAGAAAATGTTTTCAGCAATTTTGTGTTCAGTCTGATGGCAGTTGGTTTAATGGTGTGTCCTCTTGGTATTTTGGTCACCTTGGCGGTAGTGCTGACGAAGTGGACCTCCATTTATAAAAAACCAAATGCATGTCTTTGCAACTCTGCACTTGCATGACTGGTCTGGTCCCTTCTTCCTCTGATGTAAGCACATGTCCGAAGAGGGAGGGATCAGACCAGCCTTGCAAGTGTGCAGTTGGAAAGACCCATGTTATTGTTCTTCTTTTATTTGGAGATCTGCTGCCGCCAAGGGAACAGGAAAAGCGGAGGTGGGGCAAGGGCAGGCCGGGCAGGTAGTGCAGGGGAGGAGCTGGCTGGGCAAGAGGAGGTGAGGTAAGATGGGGAGATGCCGGGCATGGGGGATTGGGCAGAAAGGCTATGCTAGGCATGGCGGGACAGGACAGATAACAAAAGTCTATCAGTGGGGACGTGCCAGGTTTGCAAGTCACACAGGGTGCATGTATGGCTTGGTACGGCCCTGATGAAACCCTATTAAGCAGGCTGCATTAAAATCTAGAAAACATATAATCAAATTCTAGCTTCTGTTTATCTTATGGAGAATGTCCTTCATCATTTTTCTTTTTCTGATTCTTTAAAAGGACAAAACAGCATTGGTACATCCTTCAGCGTTCAGTCAGTATAAATTTGAAGAGGGTCCAAAGGGACTTTAAAAATATTTGTCAGTGATGTGCTGGGTGGGTGCCTGGGGGCTCTTGGGAGCACTATGCCAATGTATGCTTACTGTTGCTATGGAATATATGCTTGCCATGTTTATTTTCTGCTCATATTATACAGCCTTTTTCAGTTAGACACTTTAGAAATAAATAAGAGCTAGAGTTACTAAAGCATGCTGATGAAGTTAATATATGTTATTAGAAAATAGGTCTTACTGTATAAAATGGACCCTGGGATAAATAAGGGGTATGCTTCCTAAACCATGCTAACAGGGTACTATAGAGTTAGGGGCACGGTTTGGGCACCATGCTAAAATGTAGCACAGGCCCCCACACTAAAAACCCTGCAGTACCCTGATAGCATGCTTGTTTGGGCCGAGATGGGGGCCGAGACTCGACAGGGACATTGCTGGCATGTTGCAGCCAGAGGAGGCATTAGTGGCCCATGCTAACTGTGAATGATGTTGGTAGCGCAGGTGCAATTAATGTCCCCTCAGTGGATGGTGGTAGTTGCACTCACGGCCCCGTTTCTGTGGTACTGCGTGACTTGTCTGCACAAACTGCAGGGGGACAGATGTACATGCCCCCTGCAGATAGCGAGAAGCTCTACACTGGTAATGCTGCCCATACTTGTGTTTAGCAGGCTTAGTAAACATGCCCCTAAATCGAGCCCTACATTAATTTAATAAACTTAAATAGTCTCATTGATGTGATTTACTAAAATATTTTCCCCATACATACAGGCCCTGAAAGGAACAGAGCTCCATGGCAAGAAATTAATGGCATATTACTAAATTACTTTCATACGTTACTAATATTTTTGTTTTTATTGACTTAATTATGATTAGCTGTACTTTTCTGACAGCGGAACTCATTATTGGGGTTTTTCAGTAGCTTTTATGAATTTTTCTTTGCTGGGATTCTACTCTGACTAACTCAAAAAATCCTATGACTTTAATAACAGCATAACAAAATGTCATGACTGTGCTTTAATTTTTTTCTGTGAGGTTTTAGCATGAAAATTTCTTCTGTGAGGTTTTAACATGAAAATTTCATTGCAAACTCTAATAAGTATTTGACTGGCCCCACCTATGATATCGGCTAAAGATGATGGTGCATTATAAGCTTTCCAGACCACACAGGTCCCTGTCACTGACTGACACCTGCTCTTGTTGGATATATGGAATTCTGATAGGAGTTGCCAGTCTCTTTTGACATCAGTTGACAGTGCCTATTTTTCCTGCCACCATGTTCGGCCAGCTTGCAGATTTCTCGGCCTATTTCACCACCATAGCTGTTAATAAGAAATCTTACTCTGAAGAAGAAGCGATCATTTAAGAATCATAGATCAGTAGGCCTTGTGGTTCAAGTGGAAAGTGCTACCTGTGATAGCTCCCTGGATTGATCTGTCTTCTGGCCCTTGGGATTAGCTGGAGCTGGGAATGCAAATACTGTAGAAGCAGCATTGCCATCCCTAGGGAGAGGGGGTCATGATCATTGCTAGTGGCTGGATTGAGGGCCCATGATTGCAGGATTGTGGAAGGAGTCCTTTTGCATGGTTCCTGACCAAACTAGGAACTCTAAACCTTTTAGAATGACCTTCTTAGTAAATAAGCATGGTTTGGATGTCAGCAGATATGCATGTGGACGTCGGAACATGGACACGTCTCCGTAACATTCCACAAATGCCATACACAGATGTCTCCAATATGGGGATGTTCAAGTAGGCACAAGGGTGTGGCAGAGGGATGTATGGGGAGGGGCAATGGACTTACATGTACCTGTTCGATCCCAGAAGCAATGGTTCTGTCTGCAGGCACGTGCATGTTTGTTCCTGCTCCAGGCATGAATAGGTATAAGGAAAATGCTTGTTTTCATCTTAAAAGTGAAGAGAAGATGGAGAATTAAGTGACTAGCTTTAGATTACAAAGTCCCACACTGGCCACCCAGCTCTTAAACCACTACTCTAACCATTATACTATTAGACATTTTGGTTCTGAAATACTCTTCTGGGGATGTCTTTATAGACATGTGATACATGTGCACATTGAGCACGTTCATGTCTCTGGAATTGTGCCTGAACTTGCACGTGTCTGCCTTTCTTTTCAGATGTTTTGGCTTTGATGTCCCACATTGCACATGGACTTCCCAGTTGGAATATGCCACTTAGTGTTTTCCCACAGGCACAAAATGGGAGAAAACAAGATATGTTGAGGGTTTGTAATATGAAACCGGGGAAACTATTCCCAGATAGTTGTGAATGAATGCTCTTAGCACCACATCCCAGCTCTGGTTGTGGCCAAGCTGAAGGTGAAAGGGGACAGGATGAAACTGTCAGGTCAAAAAATAGATTCATAGATCAGTAGCATTTGTAGGCTCGGGAAAGAGGTGTTTGTAACTTACAGCCATTGCACAACATCAAAACCCAGTGATCTCTCTCAGGATGCACATGTATCAGTTCCCATGTCATGCTGTCACTGCAATGGTTGAGTTATGTGGAGAAGAGAGCATTCATCAGATGGGGAAAAATCATCCTGACAATTGTACATGAAGCTGCCTGGTACAATAACCCAACAGAGGCCGCTTCCGATTGAGCTGGAAACGCAAGCTGGGCTTCTCCAAAAGAGACTCATACATAGATCATGCAGACTTAACCCATTCATTTTATTCAAGAGGAGGTCATCACTCTCATAACATAAGAGTAAACTCAAATGCAATATTTCAGCATTCCACTGAGAAACAACTATTTTAAGTTGCTCCAGTCATCAAACACCTGATATGTGTTTGCGCTTTCTCTGGCTCACGAGTCTTGAAACAAACATTTTGATCCTGAGTTATAGTATGTTTCAGAAGGATATATCAATTATTCCTCTACACTTGTTTCTCTTTCTTTTAGAGGCTGGCAAGATAAGAGGCAGCAGGGTACATTTTTACTGTGTAGGATTTTAATGCTTTAGCCTATGATGATAGTCCGCCACTTGCGTGATCTATGCATTAATAGATTAAACAAGCCGCATTGCCAAGAGGTGGCTTCTCTTACCTCCTGTCTTCTCATGTGATCTGCCCTGAACAAATCCCCTCAGCAGCAAGTCCTGGGGAGTCTTTGGAGAATAGGAGGAACTTCTGTAAATCAGTTGCATAGAGAATAGAATGAAATGGTCCCTCCATAAATACCAGATGGGATTTCTCTACCCTATCCTCTGGCTATTTTTTATACTTTGGCGTGGAAGGCAAGAGGGGGTGGAATGTTTACAAATATTGCATGGATGGTTTCAATACTGTTCAAATAAAGATGGAATGAAAAGTGGGAAAATGAAATAGATCATATTGACTGTAGCAATCAGCATTGCATTCATTTTGTCGGTCTGCTTACATTTCAAGCGATTTTTGTGTGTGGGCTGGTGCTATATAGGATTACATAAATAAATACAAGTTGGGGAAAAAAGTGACAGGTGACACCAGTTTGCAACAAGCTTTCAAGTGTTTTGTTCTTCTGTTGGTGCAAAATGGCCTAAGGACAACGTTTCACTAGCCAAGTGAACTGATGGTTGAATTAAACAGCAAATGTTTATGGCTAGTTGCACTATAGAAAAAAAAACTGTTTGTTCAGGTGACGTTTGTCCAGTTTTGCCACTGTGCATTTGTATGGCAGGTATAGCCCACAGTGCTATGTGCATCTCGTTGGTGACACGGAGTGGAGAAATATCACTTGTGTGTGTGCATCAGCGGGAGCAGATCTGACCGTTACGGAAACAAATGGTCCACACAGAGGGTAGCAAGATTTAGGAAGCAGTGGGCAATGTGAGTAACTGATTTTAGCTTTCATTTCGTGACAGCATTTTCCAGCTAACCCGCCAATAATTTGATCTTAAGTTCAAGTCGCCTCATTGTTTGCTCAGTTTATGCTAAAGGGCATATAACTTCCAAAAGCTTATTGAAAATGTCCTGTGTCAATCCAGAGGCAAAGTATCACTTGCATCCTTTTTGCTAATTTTACTTTCCACAGAAGGGAAAGAAAGAAGCCTTGAAAGAGTTAAAAACCAATTCCTTTAGATGTTGTAAGGTTGAGATGCAGTGTAATTTACGGTGCTTAATGGCAAAGGCGCGGAGGCTGGCTTTTCTTCCCTCTGCTTCGGTCAGACCTGTGGCCGGTCGATGACCTGAACTGCCATTGCCATTGGTTTCCTTCATTGTTCTTCACGGCGCGTCATGTTTCCAGTTGAGCTGCATTACTGAGGCATGCGTTTAAATGATAACCTCTAGCACTGGGGTCCTGCTGGATCTCCGGTGTTCCTGATCCAGCTTGGATAACGTTCCAGCACATTAGAAAGCAAAATATTTAAAGTATGCTTCCAATAAAAAATAGGTATGCTTAACTTAATAAAGATGTGGTGTGCTCTTACAAATGAAAATACTAACCAGGGACCAGTAAAGTAAAATATTTTGCCAGCGATTTGCAGCTTACGATAATCCTTCCATATGGCTCTTTGCTTTTACCTGGGTTTGTAGCCCCCCTCCCCAATTTAGCTCTCCTGCTTTAAAAACTAATGAATGGCTGCAGAGCCAGAACATAGATTTGGGTTTGCTACTAACAGGAAGCATGAAAGATTCTCTCTTTATTTCCTTATACCAAGAATCGATTAAATCTAGAGTAATAACACAGGGGTGTCTCAAGCTGCATTTGGTAATGCTGTAATATGAATAGTGAGCTCAGTGAAGTGCCAGGGGTTTACAGTGCGTCGTAATGCTGGACTGGTGATGGGAAGAAGACAGGAGACAGAGTTTGGCTAGGAGCACTAGAGTCCATTAGATAGGCACACTTTGTGGAAGGAGATTTACAAACTCATTTGGTGAAATTGTGCAATCTGTCTACCTTAAAAATAAAAGGTTGGAAAGAATACACAGGCAGAGTAATCTTGAAATGGGTCACCTAATTTCTGCAGGAAGCATACACACAAGTAAGGTGACCAGATGTCTCTGGTTTTCAGAGATTGCCCCGAGCTCCATGGACTGTAACTACCTTCTGTCCCCGATTTCAGTGGGGACAGAGGCAAAAGACTTTGTTTCTTCTGCATATCCCTTTGATGCAGTCTTCTCAATCCTGGTAGGCGAAGATAAAAAAAGAGGGGGCATTTTAGAAATGTATAGAATATTTATTTATATGTATAAAACAAAGTTTAAGCATATATAATTGTATGTGTGCTTCTAAATCGAGAAGGGTTGCTACTTTTTAATTTTTTGTTTTAAGCTTTTGAAATTACTGAGGGCAGACTCCTGCCCAGCCCAGCCTTATCAGGTGTCTCAGATTTGCTTTCCAAAAATCTAGAATCTAAGGAATTTTAAAAGGGATGGTGCAGGTATGCTTTCTCTTAAAATTATTCCACTGAAATCACACAAACATACAGTATTTACACCAACTATTTAGTATGCTCAGAATTTTTGAGAGAATTTACATGCTTAAATCTATAGCCCACTCCATGGCTGCTTCTGGAACGCTGTTGCTCATCATAGACAAATGTATGCATGAAATGGCATTAAGCACATAGTCTTCCCTGCATACACGACTACGAGCAATGGCATAAGGTCAAATGAGGGGCCTCCAAGCAAACTTTGCTGAGGGCCACTCATGGCTGAACAATGGGAAAAAGGGCCACATTCCTCCCTTGTCCTCCATCCCTCAAGAGTTTAATAGGGAGAACAACAAACAAAACTAACTTTTTACATGACTTGTCGCGCCACCTCCCCTCTAGTTTCTCTAATAAAAAGAATTCTGTCCTGGCAGTTAGCAAAGCACGTAGGCCCCACACTTCCCACGGCGGGCTTAAGTATTGAGATACAGTTGCATGATTTTGCGTCTGTTTTCACAAGAGGCCGATGCAGCAGCAAGAGGCGCTTCTCTGGCTGCCCGAAGGAAATACTTCTATTGCAGAAAGCTAGAGAGAGGTGGCATGGCAAGCTATTTTAAATGAAATCATGTTTGCTGCACTCTGCCTCTGGGCCCCCATGCCACCCGTAGCTGTTTGGGAGGTATTTATGCCACTGGTAATAAGCCCCCTTAAAGTGACAGAATGGCGTTTCCCCTTCCTCATTTGTCAGTGCATGTGGTTGGGGAGGGAAGGGAGATTTGTGGAGAGGGCATCTACTATGGGAGAAGTCTGAAGACGGGCGCCTGTGAGGAGGCTAATTTGTGACTGTTGCATGCACATTATACTCCTCCTCCTCTTGCTCTCTTTCTTGTCTTTGCCTCCTATTCCCCAGCTGGTACGCTTATCTCCTCCACAGTGCTGCATCGGCCTCCTGCCTTTCTCTCTTTGCCATCTGGCTGCACATTAATGAGGGTGGACAGGCAGAAAAAGGGAGACAGATGACAACAGGCACTCCTGCTTAAGTGAAATCCAGAGGGCCAGATTTAAGATGTGTGCATAAGAACATAAGAAATGCCTTACTGGGTCAAACCAAAGCTCCATCAAGCCCAGCATCTTGTTTCTAACAGTGGTATCACTATACTAATGATACCACATTACTGGTTGAAAGTGAAGACTATCTGAAATATTTGCTTCTCAAGATCAAGGAACATAGTCTTAAAATGGGCCTGCACCTTATTGTAAGGAAGACAAAGATCCTGACAACTGGCAAAATCAGTAAGTTCATCGTTGATGGAGAAGAAATTGAAATAGTGGACTACTTCAACCTGTTTGGATCAATTATCAATAAAGAAACAACAAGCCGTCAAAAAATCAGATGATGCATTGCTCTTGACAGAAAAGCTATGAAGGACCTAGACAAGATTCTCAAGAGCAGAGATGTCTCTCTCCATACAAAGATTCAACTCGTTCAAGCCATGGTATTTTCAATAACGTCATATGGATGCGAAAGTTGGGCAGTGAAAAGGATAGGAAGAAAATTGATGTCTTTTGAATTATGGTGCTGGCGACGAATACTGTGTATACCATGGACTGCCTGAAGAACAAACCAGTCAGTACTAGAGGAGATCAAACTTAAGCTTTCTTTAAAAGCTCAGATGACACGACTTTGACTTTCATTCTTTTGGACACATCATGCGAAGAGAGAGATCATTAGAGAAAGACGACATGCTTGGCAAGGTAGAAGTTCAACGCAGAAGAGGAAGGCCAACAATGAGAGGGATCGTTACAATAATAACAGCTATGGGTGCCACTCTGTCAACAATGAGCCACCTGACTGAAGACCAACACAGTTTAGGACAACTATCCAGACGATCGTCATGAGTTGACACAGACTCAGTGGCACTTAACAACAACAACTGGTGCTACATTGTAACATTATATTATCCTTTGTTTTATTTTGTCTTCCTTACCTTATGATTCCTAGCACTCTGGTTGCTTTCTTGGCCACTGCTGCACACTGGGCAGAGGGTTTCAATGTATTATCCATGATGTCATCCAAATCCTTTTCCTGGGTGGTAGTTCCTTTTGTGGAACCTTTTGTTGTATAACTGTAATTTGGTTTGTTCTTCCCTAAGTGCATAATTTTGCACTTATTTAGCAATGCTTATATAGTGCTTTTCATCAGGTCAAAGTGGTGTAAATTCAGGTACAGCATATATTTCCCCACTCCCCAAAGGGCTCACAATCTATGTGTTGTACCTGAGGCAACAGAGGATTAAATGGCTTGCCCAAGGCCACATGGATCACCCGTGGGACTAGAAACCACAGTCCCTCTGGCCAGAGGTTGCTGTCCTCAAGTGGGATTTGAACCCCCCCCCCCTCCCGGCCCTCTGGTCCAAGGCAACTTGCCCCAACCAACTATGCCACTTCTCCCTGTCCATATTACATTTCATCTAGATTAGAACATAAGATATTTATTTATTTATTTATTTAGCATACATTTGTATACCGCTACTTCCAGCGATCAGTGGCGGTTTGATTACATATTGGAATTTGTCAAATCATGACATAAAATTTTGAGGTATAAATACATTGATTTGAAGGGAAAGCACATCACACAGTAAATAGGTTTTGAAGGGAGGAGCAATAATTTACATATGTACATATTTACATAACTGCAACCCTGTTTTATTGGGTGGCATCTTGTAGACCACTGGGATTTAATTCAAATTGTACTGACATTGGAATAGATGTGTCTTAAGTTTTTTTCTGAAATCCATTAGGTCTTTGATAGCTCGTAGCTCAGTCGGTAGTTGGTTCCAGAGTGTAGGGGCTGTGTATGAGTATGCTCGGTGGCTAGTACTGGCTTTGACAGATCTGATATCGGCTGGAACGTGGAGTATGTTTGAGTTGATGGTTCTTCTGCTTCTGTTGGGAGGTTGTGTGCTGATTAGGGTGGAGAGAAAGGATGGTGCTATGTTATGCATGAGTTTGAATGTAGTTATTAGAGTTTTATATTTTATCCGAGCTGCAATGGGGAGCCAGTGCAGCTCGATCAACACAGGTGTAATGTGTTCAGCAAGGTTTTTTCTCATGATAATCCTAGCTGCTACATTTTGCGCCATTTGTAGAATGTTTAGGGTTTTCTTTGGTAGACCCTGTAAGATGGCGTTGCAGTAGTCGAAATGTGGCATAATGAGTGCTTGAGCAACAGACCTGAAGTCAGGGCCGGATTTACCTGTACGCCATGGCGTAGGGCCCACAGCTGGCAAGGGCCCACAAAAAGCTGCCGCGGCAGCATGGACGTTCTCGCGGGGACCCCTCTGCCCTGCCGAATCACCGGCTGAGCCCCTCCGTGCCGGCTTTGAGAGGCGCGAAGGGAGAGTGTCTCCCTCGCGTCTCTGTTAAGCCTGCAGGGGCTGATGGGAAATTTAGCTGTATTTATATCCCATGTTCTGCATGTGTAACTGAGCTGAGGTGTTCTGTTTATATAATTCCTATTTGACATTACCACTTGTTCTCTTTCCCCAGTAGGTCATGTATTGTTGTTCTCTGAAATGTATTGGTTTAATATTTGCAGTGTTGCCTTTTGATTGGTAGAGTATGGTGCTTTGTGAGTCCTGGTAGTGCTGTTAGGATACGGCGGGTTTGCTATGGGTTCTAAATGGGCAGTGTGTGTAGTAGTTCCTAATGTGTCTGGCAGTTGGCACTGGATTATAGTAATGTAGAAATCTTTTAGTCTTTCTTTATCCATACACTCATTAAGAGGCACGTTTACTAAAAGTTAGTATATGGTAACATTATGCAAATATTTATGCAAATGAGGCCCCTTATGCAAATGAGGCCCCGCACCCCCCTTGGGCCGCCCCTGCTGGGGGCCCACAATTTTTGTTGGCATAGGGCCTCACTCGAGGTAAATCCGGCCCTGCCTGAAGTCATGAGGTTCAATGATGCTCCGTAGTGGTTGTAGGACTCTTAAGTTTGTGGAAAACAGCCTTGTTGGTTATGCGGAGGTGTTTTTCCATCTTTAGGTCGCTATCAAATGTTACCCCCAGATATTTTATTTCGTTCTTTGTGTTGTACGTATTGTTACACAGAGTGATTGTTGCAGGAGGGTCAAAATTCGTTTTTCTGGAGATATACATCACCTCAGTTTTCTTATGGTTGATCGCCATATTGTTTTGCTGTAACCATGTTATCTCGCTTAGGCATGTTTCAAACTGGATATAGTTAGGGTTATCGGTATCAAGTTGTGTGTACAGCATAATATCGTCTGCATAAATGTGGTAGTTGATTTTGTGCTGTTGGAAGATTTCACAAAGGGGTTGCATATAAACGTTGAAAAGTAGTGCGGAGAGAGCAGAGCCCTGAGGTATGCCTTGAGTTTGTGGGAATGCCTCTGCTTTTTCACTGTTGAGTTGAACCTGTTGCATTCTGTTTGATATGTATGAAGAGAACCATTTTAGGGGGGTTCCCAATATTCCTATTGATTCAATCCTGTTTAAGAGGATTCCATGGTGGACTGTATCAAAAGCGGCAGAGATGTCAATGAAAATGAGTATAAACATTTTCTTTTTGTCTTCTAGGCCTTTGAGGAGGTTGTTAAGCAGTGCTAGTAAAAGGGTTTCAACCCCATGATGTTGTCTGAAACCGTATTGCTGCTCATCTAGGGTTTCATGGTCATCCAGGTGGTCTTGCAGTTGTAGTAGGACTGCCTTTTCAATAATCTTTGCTAGGAAAGATATGCTGGAAATGGGGCGGTAGGATGCTGGGTCGTCTTTGTTGAGTGTTTTGTTTTTTAGAATCGGCCTTATTATAGATTTCTTAAGTTGTGTGGGCTTGATGCCTTGCTGTAGTGATAGGTTTACTATATGCGAGACTTGGTGTGCAATGTCTTGTTTCGCCGCTTTGACCCAAGCAGCTGGGCAGGGATCTAGCGGGGAGGTGGTGGTATTGATGTTTGTTATTATGTTAATAATTTGCTGATCATCAATGTTGTGAAAATTGCTCCATGCCCGATCCTGGTCCGCACTGGTCACCATGTTGAGATGATGTGCCAGGTGGGTTGTACTCATACAGTGAGTGGGTTTGGTTGCAGTAAGTTTGCTTGCGTAGTGGTCTGCCAGAGTTTGGGGCTGGATTATGTAATCATAGTGGTCCTCCTGTGATGTTTTGGTCAGTGATTTGACTAGTTCGAATAATTCGCGAGGTTTATTGAGGGCTTTGTTTAATAAGTTGGTGTGATGCGTTCTTTTTGCGGAGTTGACCTTGTCTTTGTACTTTGCGAGGTGAGTGAGGTACTGAGTCTTGTGTTCAATGGATTTGATTCGTCGCCATTTTCTTTCCAGTTTCCGGAGCTCCCTCTTCAGTCCGGTCAGCGTTTCTGTGTACCAGGGTTCAGATCTGGATTTAGTTGTGTTTGAGGGGGTCTTCCATGTTGTGTTCGATACATCTTGAATTCCTGCGTCCCACCTGTTAGAACATCGAGGTCCATGCATTCCAAATCTATGTGGGAGGTAATGGCACTTATGAGATTTTCCATGTTGAATTTATTGAATCTCCTTTGCGGGTGTATTGTTCTCCGAGCTTTTGCGTCTTTGGGTATGGAGGACAGTTTTATTCGGAGGTCAATTTGATGGTGGTCGGACCATGGTACTTGAGTTATCCTTATCACAGGTTTCTCTTCGTTGAGCTGCTGATTCGTGGGCGTGAAAACCATGTCTAGGGTATGTCCCTTGTCGTGGGTGGCGTCACTTATTATTTGTTGATACCCTAGTTGGGCCATGGCTTCCAGGAAGGTGTTCGCGTGAGAAGGCGGCATTGATGCTAAATTTAGGTCTCCCCAGACGATTTGGAATTTCTTGATTTGTGTGGTGGAGATGCTCTCTAGCACTGTGGCAAGTGTTTCATGGTGTGACGAGGGGGATCTGTATATTAGACAGATGGATAATGCTGTGTTTTCTACTTTGAGTAAGTCGATGTCCATATTTGAGTTCAGGGATGTCTGTGCATATTGGGTCAGACCAAGGTCTATCAAGCCTAGTATCCTGTTTCCAACAGTGGCCAATCTAGGTCATAAATACTTAGCATTTTCCCCCAAAAGACACCGGTTTCACAATGCTTGTATTTGGGGCAAGCAATGAATTTCCCGGGTTCCCTTTAATAATGTTTTATGGATCTTTCCTTCAGTAACTTCTCCAAACTTTTTTTAAACTCGACTACACTAACAGCTTTTACTACATCTTCCAGTATTGAATTCCAGAGTTTGATTACACATTGAGTGAAAAAATATTTTCTCTTTAGTCTTACAGAGGTCACACTGTAGCTTCATTGCATGTCCCCTAGTCTTTCTATATTTTGATGGTGTAAACGATCGATCTATGTTTACTTGTTCCATTCCATTCATTAATTTATAGACCTCTATCATATCTCCTCTCAGCTGTCTCTTTTCCATGTTGAAGAGCCCTAACTTTTTTAGCCTCTCTTCATAGGAATTTCCTTCCATCCCCTTTACCATTTTGGCAGCTTTTCTCTGTACCTTTTCTAATAACGCTATATTCTTTTTAAGATACCGGTAACTCAATTATGTTGTGATGACCTGTACATAGTTTGAATAGTGTTATTCTAGTTAATGTTCAAAACATGTTCAATGTAACTAAACGTGTACATAGTTAACACAAGTTCCATGTAAAATATACAGAAGTATATTGATTTTTGTTCGATGTGAACCGCCCCTGATCTCTGGAAGGGGCGGTATATAAGAAACTGTTAAATAAATAAATAAATAAAAGATACGGCAACCAGAATTTCACACAAAATTCAAGGTGCAGTCGCACCATGGAACGATATGTTTTATTCTCCATTCTTTTCCTTATGATTCCTAGCATTCTATTTGCTTTCTGGGCTGCCACTGCATACCGGGCAGAGGGTTTCAACATGTTATCCATGATGATGCCTAAATCTTTTTCCTGGGCAGTGGTTCTTAATGTGGAACATTGCATCATGTAACCATAGTTTGGATTGTTCTTTCCTAAGTGTATAACTTTGCACTTGTTCACAGTAAATTTAATCTGCCATTTGGATGCCAGTCTTCCAGTTTATCAAGGTCCTCTTGCAATTTTTCATAAACCTCTTGTGTTTTAACAACTTAGAATAATTTTCTGATCTGCAAGTTTGATCACCTCACTCATTGTTCCCATTTCCAGGTCATTTATGAATATTTTAAAAAGTAGCAAGCCCTGCACAAATCACTCGGGTACTCCGCTATTCTCCTTTCTCATTTAGCCCTACTCTCTATTTTCTATCTTTTAACCAATTCCTAGTACAATGCCTCCTACCCCATGGCTTTTTAATTTCCTCAAGAGGGACTTTGTCAAAGGATTTCTGAAAATCCAGATATACTATATTAACTGTCTCACCTTTATCTACCTGTTTATTCACACCTTCAAAAAAAAATACCAGGCTTATAATATAAGATTTGCCTTGGCTAAATCCATGTTGACGTTTGGCCCGATTCAGAGACGCGTTGGGACCCTATTTCCCCTCCTGCTCTCCCCACACGTCCTGAGCAGTAGAACGGGGAGAGTCGGCAGGGAGCATGAGGGGGCAGAGCGGGGGCGGAGTCAGGGTGGAGTGGGGGTGGGCCAACACGGCAGGACATAGTGCTGTTTCAGGTCAAGGCCCTGTATGTCCTGTGGGGTCCATGGGGATATGCTGCTTATTCCACCTCGGTGATCGCAGCCGAGGGATCCCTTTCTGGGGCCAGGGCCAGGGGGTCCCCACAGTCCGATCCAGGCCCTGGAATTGGCTAACTGTGGCTGGGATGGCAGGGAAAAGGGGGGCCTAAGTCAGAGGAATTGGGGGCGTCTGCGGAGAGGATGTCCCCGCAGGCAGCAGGGGCACAATGGTCCATCCGCGGACCGATTCTGTGCATCATGAGAACATTTTATTCCCGCTGTCCAGAATTGGGTCCTAACAGGCCCATCTTCCTTGGGGACATCTGTATGTCCCCTCTCTGACTTGGGCTCTTTGTCTCATTAAACGATGGCTATTTATATGTTCAGTAGTTTTGTTCTTTATAATGGTTTCTACTGTTTTGTCCGACACCGACATTAGGCTCACCGGTCTGTAGTTTCCCAAATCACACTCGAACCCTTTTTAAAAATTGATATAAGGTTGGCCACTCTCCAATATTAGAGACTAAAAACAATTTTAATGATAATTTACAAATTGCTAATAGTAGGGCTGCAATTTAATTTTTTTAATTCTTTCAGCACCCTGTGATGTATACCATCCACTCCAGGTGATTTGCTATTCTTTATCAAATTTCTGTATTACATCTCCCAGGTTTATAAAGATTTGTTTCAGTTCTTCTGATACATCACCTTTAAATACCATTTCAGGCATGGGTAACTTCCCTACATTGTCTTCAGTAAAGACCGCAGCACAGAATTCATTCAGTCTTTCTATTATCACCTTGTTCTCCCTTAGTGCCCTTTTTACCCCTTTATCATCTAATGGTCCAACTAATACACTCATGGGGGGAGGTTGCTATAAATGCACCTAAAAAAAGGTTTTATGAGATTTAGCCTGCCTTATCGATGCCTTGTCTGTGCTTATATTTCCAGTTTTTGTCATTTGACGACTCCTTACATTTTCTGAAAGATTTTTTTTGGCTATTATATCCTCTCTGACTTCACCTTTAAACCATGCCAGCAGTCGTTTGGCCTTCTTTTCAGCTTTCTTAAAGCATGTAGTACATCTGGTCTGGGCTTCTAAGATAGTATTATTAAACAACTCTCAGGCCTGATGTAAACCCCTAACCTTTGCTGCTGTTCTTTGTAGTATTTCTTAACCATTTTCCTCATTTTATCATAGTCTCCCTTTTGAAAGCTAAATGCTAGTAAAATGGATTTCATTTATGTCCTCCCTTCATTTATTAAATCAGATATGATCATGTTATGATCATTATTGCCAAGTGGTCCCAACACTGTTCCTCTCACACCAGATTCTGTGTTGCACTAAGGACTAGGTCTAAAACAACTTCCCCTTATGTCAAATCCTGAACTAGCTGTTCCATGAAGCAGTCATTTACTTCACCTAGAAACTTCGTCTCCCTAGCATGTCCTAATGTGGCATTGACCTAGTTGTTACAGCGGTAATTGAAATCACCCATTATTACTGTATTGTAAATGTTGTTAGCGTCCCTAATTTGTGTTAACATTTAATCATTAGTCTGTTCGTTCTGGCCAGTTGGATGGTATACTACACCTCCACTGCCATTCCCTTCCCTGTTTTACATGGAATGTCTGTCTATAGAGATTGTATAGTATATTTTGTTTCCTACAAAGCTTTTATCCTGCTTGTTCTCTTGGGCTTCCGCAGCTAGTATGATGGTCTTTGCAGCATGACCCGGAAAACTGCAAAGATCTTTTATTCTGTTTGACTCAATGCCCACTGTAACATATAACGTCTCCCATAGACAAAACTGAAGAATAGTGGGGAGAAGAGATTTCTCCCTCAGAGACCAGTGAGCATGGCCCCAAAGCAAGTCGAATCGGGCTCCTGTTTAGCCCAAGTGTTTATCTTAAAGTTTTGGTGCCCTAGACAGTTGCCTATGCCCAGACCTGAGTTTGGAAATACACCTAATATATTAAGCTTCAGACCTTCAGCATCAGACCTTCAGAGGATTTTCAGATCTCAAACTCTGCATTGGGGGGGGGGGGGGGGGGAGGGGGGATGGTATTGAACCAGGCCAAAATCTGCCTGGTTTCACTTTAAATAATACCAAAAACCACAAAGGAGATAAATATATCCAAAATGTCAAACAAAACTCCTTTAAAATTTGTTCAAAACCCCTATAATAGGCATCAAATTCTCAACTAACTGCAAAAACACTGTCTATTTTTTTGTCGGACCATTTGCCATGAGAGGAAACCTCTCCTGTAGTAAACATTCCTTTTATTCTTTATTATGAGCCTAACACATAGCTCAAAACTATTATTAATAATAATAATAATGATCCTAGGGAAATCACACAATGCAACCCCCCCCCCTGGTTTCTTGATTATTTACAGGCCTCTAAGGTTAAAAAAATTCACTCGTGATGCTATGGATTATGGGAAAGACCAAGTATATACCTGTAGACAACATAAACATGGTGAATCTCCTTGTAATAATAAAAAAGAGTGAGTTTTGAGTCTTCCTTGGAAGATACTGATAGTGACTCCACTGATGGTGTTTCAAATAGATCATCTGAGCATTCACATAACACCTATTCTCATCAATTGCAGCAGGATTTTCAGTTGGGGGGGGCCACCTTTGGGGTCACCGGCCATATCGGTTCAATCAGGGAGACAGCCGCAGGGGGCCATCCACCTGTTCCTTTGCAAAACAGCAATTATCAACCTTTCAAGGAAAGAATGAATAGAAACCCAAATGGGTGTTTTGGAGTTGGGGCTGTCTTTTGTACCATCTTCTATTTATGATCCCTTTACAGTGAGACGAGCATTGTTTTGTTTTTTCAGAAAGTTGCAAGTTACTAAATGTTTTGCTAAAGAAGGGGTGAATTACATATAAGGATGATTCAATCAAGTGCAACCCTTCTAAGTGGATTCCACCAGGGGAGATGGACCCAAATGTAGTTACTTTTCAACGGTTGGTATTATAGGATTTACAAGTGTTAGAGAATGCCCCCCTCCAAAATAAAGTTTTTTAACATTACTACTCAGCAATATCAAGCTTTTCGACAACTAAGATCTATGCATGACATAGTTATTTATAGAGCGGATAAGGGGGGAGCAGTAGTTCCTTATCGTCACTCCAGTCCAGTCCCTTTACTTCTGGGTTGCGCAACCCTTCCAGCAGCTTGGAGGCTGAGCCCAACCTTTTTGGAGGGGGGGCGGTATAAATACCACTGGGACCACCCACCAACTCCAGTATTCTCAGCCTCCAAGCAGCTGGAGGGTTCCGTAAGCCTAGGGCTTACTGGAGTCTTCCTAATTCTTTTTAAAAAATACCTTATTACTTTTATTATCTTTTATTATCTTTAATTTTACTTATCTTAATTTCCTCTGTGTTTTCTTTCGTTTAAAATTAAGCAGTCTCTGCCTCTTTAATTGCTCCTGCCTGCTCTCTCCTCTCTCCCTCCCCCCCCCCCCCAGGCGGGCCGGGCATCGGAGGTGATCTGTGCTAGCAGTACCGAGGAGCGTTTAACTGAGCTCTGCGGCTGAGATCCGGCTGTCTCCCGAGGATTTCCTTGACCGATTGGTCCTACCTCGCGCCGAAGCCCTCCCGGAGGCTGAGCGCTTGAGGCAACGCCGGGAAACAGATTCTGGACGCCGGACCCGTCCTGCAGCTAAAGGACGCGGCGGCGAGCCTCGGGCCTCCCGATCGCGGAGGGGAAGAGGATTTCGACATTTCAGCCAGGACTCGACTTCCAGTTCCCTGCGGTTCCCGGAGGGGAGAATAAGCGGCTCAGAGGACAGACTCGCGATCCCCCGTTAGGCTCCACGTGGGGAGGCCTACCACGTGTAGAGCCAACGGGCAGGGATCGCTGAGCCGGGCCCAGTCAGCACGGCAGCTGCAAACTGCAAGTATATTGCTAAAAGGAACTTATTTCATTTTAATCTAATTTAAATTTAAATTTAGTTTAGTTTGTTTGGTTTGATGTGATTTTAATTAAATTTTTACATTATCCTTGCATCGGTTTTGGTTGGGGCTAACATTGCAAAATTAATAGAGGGCCTTTCAGCTGCTTTTCTCTCGGAGAGACCTTTAGCCCGCTGAAGGAGAGAGCACCTACACGGGCCTATCGGTGCAGTTTGCTGAGCCTTAGGCCCGTTGCTCAGGTCCCTTAGGAGTTAGGGCCTTGATAACTGGAATCAAGAGTATGGCGGCCAAACCTAGATGTCCTTCCTGCGGCACGCGCAGAGGCACTTCCTCGGAGGCAGGAGTCTGCAGGGCTTGTGCTGCAGTAGCTGCCTCCGTGGAACAAGAAATGAACTTGGCCATAATCCAGCCCTCTCAGGGGTCTGCAGACTCCTTAGAAGGGGAGGGGGGGTCCCAATTTCCTCCCTCAAGGTCTTCGGATTTACCCACCCCTCCTCCTCCCCCTTCGCCACCCCCATCTGGGACAGGGGGCGCCGGGGATTTTTTCTCCCCAGACTTCATTCTTTTGCTCCATAAGGCTTATTGCCTGCGGAAGCAGGGCTCAGGGACAGGAGAAGCGGGTCTAGCGGCAGAAGCCAAGCCCAAGAGGGCTTGCAATCCAGACCCGGACATTCCACCTAAACGTCCCCGTCTGGGCCTTGAAGACTCCCTAGCGTCCCTCTCCCAGGGCACCCCGGAGGAGGATGGCTCTGACAAGGACTGGGATGAAGAAGAGGAAGAGCTGGAAGAAGGAGAGATCCCTGAAGAAGATCATTCACGGATAATTCGAGTCTTTCGTCGGGAGGAGCTTCCAGCACTAATTAATGAATCCCTAAAAGTCCTCAATGTGGCCTCAGACACACCAGCAGAGGAGGAGGCGCTGGAGGATCCATTAATCCAGGCCATTAGGAGATCTCAGAAAGTTTTCCCTGTCCACAGAGTAGTGCGTCAGATGATCCAAGAAGAATGGGATCAACCTGAGTCCAGTTTAAGGGGAGTCCGATCCATGTCTCGCCTATACCCACTTCCAGAGGCAGACAAAGAGCTGCTGAAGTCTCCCAGGGTGGATGCAGCGGTATCAGCAGTCACCAAGAAGACTACTATCCCAGTGGAGGGCAGCACTGCCCTTAGAGATTCTCAAGACAGAAAGCTAGATACCCTCCTTAAGCAAGCCTTTGATGTGAGTGCCCTTGCCCTGCAGGCCTCGGTGTCGGGAGCCTGGGTGGCAAGAGCCTGCTTAAGGTGGTCACAACAACTTCAGGCAGCAGAGGGACAAACAGGCGAGGCTCAGGCCCACTCTGCGAGGTTGGAATCCGGAGCAGCCTACCTGGCGGATAGTCAGTATGACCTCATCAGAAGCCTAGCCAAAAACATGGCCTCGGTGGTGGCGGCTAGGCGCTATCTGTGGCTACGGAATTGGGCGGCGGACGCCTCCTCGAAGGCACGCCTGAGCCGTCTTCCCTTTAAGGGGAAACTGTTATTCGGAGAAGATTTGGAGAAGTTGGTTAAGGACCTGGGCGAGTCCAAGGGGGGCAGGCTGCCTGAGGATAGACCAAAGCAAGGACGGCCCCTAGCCCCAGTGCGTACCCAGCCCAGGGACTCCCGAAGGTTCCGTCCAGCCAGGTCAAACTCCTTTTCCAGGGGCCGGTTTCCCTCGAGGGGACAAGGTTTTAGGGGGTTTCGAGGAGCAGGCCGAGGCTTCGGGGGGTCCTCCTCCTTCTCCTCCTCCCAGGGTAATAGAAAACAATGAGGTGACGGGGGGCCAGGGGGAAGAACCGTCGGTGGGCGGTCGCCTAAGGCGCTTTCTTCCCGCCTGGTCCCGGGTCACGTCCGATCAATGGGTCCTAGAGGTTATCAAAGACGGCTATGCTCTCGAATTTGCGAAACAAATACACCCAGCCTTTGTTCAATCTCCCTGCGGTTCTTCAGCAAAGAGGGCGGCGGTAGAGTCTACTCTCTCCCGTCTAATAACGCTCGGGGCCGTGGTCCCGGTACCACCAGACCAGTGCGGTTCTGGTCGGTACTCGATTTACTTCGTAGTGCCAAAGAAGGGAGAGTCCTTTCGCCCGATCCTGGATCTAAAACAAGTCAATCGCTGCCTCAGGGTCCCACATTTCCGGATGGAGACCCTACGCTCAGTCATAGCAGCCGTAAGGGGCGGGGAGTTCCTAACGTCCCTCGATCTGACAGAAGCCTACCTGCACATCCCGGTCAGGGCCTCCCATCAGCAATTTCTGAGATTCGCAGTGCCAAGGGGCCACTTTCAATTCCAGGCCCTGCCTTTCGGCCTAGCTACGGCTCCAAGAACGTTCACCAAAGTGATGGTGGTAGTGGCGGCCTCCCTACGAAAAGAGGGAATACTGGTGCACCCCTACTTGGACGATTGGCTAATCCGGGCCAAGTCGGAGGAGGAAAGCCACTCCATGACGGCAAGAGTGATTCAAGTCTTAGAAGAATTGGGCTGGGTCATCAATCGAGCAAAGAGCAAGTTGACTCCCTCCCAGGAACTCGAGTACCTCGGGGCAAGGTTCGACACCAGCAAGGGCAGGGTATTTCTGTCTCGGTCAAGATCAAGAGAACTGAGACTGCTAGTCACGCAGTTCCTGGCAAGACGAATCCCCACGGCGTGGCATTATCTTCAGGTCCTGGGAACAATGGCAGCGGCGATAGAGGTGGTGCCATGGGCCCGAGCCCACATGCGGCCATTGCAGAGGGCTCTATTGCGTCGATGGTCGCCCCAGCACCACCCCTTGACAATGCAGTTACCTTGCGCTCCGCGGACCAAACAGACTCTACGCTGGTGGCAGTGCCCAAGGAACCTGGATTGCGGGATGCCTCTCGAGCCCCATCAGTGGCTATTATTGACGACGGATGCCAGCCTAGTAGGCTGGGGAGCTCACTGCAAGGACCAGTTTGTCCAGGGCAACTGGACTCCGCTGGAAGCACAATGGCCCATCAACAGACTAGAATTGCGGGCAGTCGGCTTAGCGCTCAGGGCTCTCGAGGCCTTAGTGCAAAAGAGAGCAGTTCGCGTTCTCTCCGACAATGTCACCGCGGTGGCTTACATCAACCACCAGGGCGGCACCAGCAGCCCCGCCTTAGAAAAGGAGGCGGGCACTCTGTTCCAGTGGGCGGAGACTCGGTTGGAAGCCCTGTCAGCCCAGCACGTAGCGGGAACGGACAACGTCACCGCAGATTATCTCAGCAGGTGCAAGATAGACCACGGAGAGTGGGAACTGGACCAGGAGACCTTCAACCAGATAGTGACACTTTGGGGCCTCCCAGTCATGGATCTCATGGCGAGGTTCTCGTCCGCCAAGGTGGACCGATTCTTCAGCCGACGAAAGGAAAGAATGTCCGAAGGCCTGGATGCCCTGTCACAGAAGTGGCCCTCGGAGGGCCTGCTCTACGTTTTCCCTCCCTGGGTTTCTGATCGGAAAGGTTCTCCAGCGCGTGGAGTCTCACCAGGGCTTCGTAATCCTCATAGCTCCGGATTGGCCTCGCCGCCCCTGGTATGCGGATCTGGTGAGATTGATCGCCGACCAACCCTGGCGGCTCCCTTGCAAGAGGGACCTCCTGAGGCAAGGCCTGGTCCGTATGCCTCACGTGGATCGATTCTCGCTTACGGCCTGGCTATTGAAAGGGCGAGGCTCCTGAAGAGGGGTTATTCAGGAGCTGTCATCTCGACCCTGTTGAACGCTAAGAAGCGCTCAACCTGCCTCTCCTATGTTAGGACTTGGCGCATCTTCGAAGCATGGTGTGCAGAACACCGACGGAAACCCCTTTCCGCCTCTGTCCCAGAGATCCTAGAATTTCTTCAGGCAGGATTTGACAAGGGTCTAGCGCACAGCTCCTTGCGAGTCCAGCTAGCGGCAATCGCGTGCTATAGAGGTAAGGTCCGCGGCAAGGCCCTAGGGGCACACGCAGACGTCTCCAGATTCCTAAGAGCGGTGCGACGCCTGCGACCTCAACGGAGGTCGGTCATCCCCTCTTGGGACCTCAACCTAGTGCTTAACGCACTGACCAGGGAGCCCTTTGAACCAGTGAAGAGGGCCTCCTTAAAGGACTTAACCCTGAAGACAGTCTTCCTGGTCGCTATCTGCTCAGCAAGGCGAGTCTCCGAGTTGCAAGCGTTGTCCTCTCAGCCCCCCTTCCTATTGTTTCTCAAGGACAAGGTAGTGCTGCGAACGGTCCCTTCCTTCTTGCCTAAGGTCATCTCTCCCTTTCATGTGAATCAGGCAGTTAACCTCCCGGTTCTCCCCGCCGAGGGGCTTGAAGGCAGGGATAGCAAACTTCGCCTCTTGGATGTCCGGAGGACCTTGAAACGATACCTCTCACGCACAGCCCCCTTCCGGAAGGCCGAGCAGCTATTCGTTCAGTTCGGGGGTCCCCACAAGGGGGAGGCGGCGGCCAAGGCATCCATCTCCAGATGGATCAGGGAAGCGATCGCTTCCGCCTACATACTGAAAGGGAAGCAGGTGCCTCCGGGTCTCCGAGCACACTCCACCCGGGCACAGGCTACCTCATGGGCAGAATTCGGTCTAGTTCCTCCGCTAGATATCTGTAGGGCAGCGACTTGGTCATCGCTGCATACCTTCACCAAGCATTACAGGCTCGACATACAGAGTGCGGCGGACACTCGTTTTGGTCTGGCGGTCCTTCAGTTCGGTATTCCGGAACCCACCCAGGATTGAACTGCTCTTTTACATCCCAGAAGTAAAGGGACTGGACTGGAGTGACGATAAGGAAAAAGTAATTAGATCTTACCTGCTAATTAGTGTTCCTGAAGGAACGACAGTCCAGTCCCTGATCCCACCCGGTTAGGACCTCACAGTCAGACGGAAGCTTTGAGCCGAGCGTGGGGCCAGGTCGGGGTGAAGGAATGCGGGAGAAAGTCGGATTCGGCAGCCTCAGGCATATCACCTCCTCCCATAAACATTTCTCCACTCATGCTCTCTACTCTCTATATATAAAAAAAAAAAAAAAAAAGTTAAGACATATATAGTCTATGTGATGTTATTTAGGTTCTTATGTTATATAGGTCCTTATGTTATATAGGTCGCTAATGGAATTCCTTTAGGTCTGCTTTTTCATTCGATTACTGGAGTTGGTGGGTGGTCCCAGTGGTATTTATACCGCCCCCCCTCCAAAAAGGTTGGGCTCAGCCTCCAAGCTGCTGGAAGGGTTGCGCAACCCAGAAGTAAAGGGACTGGACTGTCGTTCCTTCAGGAACACTAATTAGCAGGTAAGATCTAATTACTTTTTATTCAGGATGCTGACTATTATCATACTATAGTTAGGACTCATCTTACAGACATCAGATATTATAAGCTTTTACCTGCTGACCCTACTTCAAATTTTGCCAAAAACATTTACCATCAGCTGGAAATTGCGAGCTGCATTGGATGGATTACTAAGAAGGAATTTGAATTCCTGTATAAAAAACATCCCAGTAATCCTGTTTTATATATGGTGCCAAAGATACACAAATCATTAGAGGATCCTACAGGGTGCCCCATAGTGTCATGTCGCAATTCTATTCTAGAATCTTTGTCACAGTTTTGTGATTATGTTTTGCAACCATTGACCATTTTGACTCTTTCTTATGTAAAGGACTCTTTTTACTTTATTTCTTTATTACAACAGGTTACATTGCAATCAAATCAAGTTCACTTGGCCACTATGGATGCAACCTCTTTATATATTAATGTAAATCAACGGGAAGCATTAGACATTATTTCTTCATAATCAATTGACATTACCAGCTCGACTTCCAAGTCAGTTTATTTTTTCATTATTGTGGTTGGTTTTGGAATGCAGCTATTTTATGTATGAGTCTCTCGGTATTTACAGATTTTTGGGATTCCAATGGAAACTACAGTGGCACCATTGGTAGCTACTTTATAAATGGCACATTATGAAGAGTCATTAATTTATCCCTCTTATTGGTTTCAGTACATATCTCTATGGGTATGTTTTTTAGATAATATATTTTTTCTGTGGTCCGGTACTGTTCAACATTTACATCAGTTTTTCTATGAAATAATTCATTGAAATCTAGCATTCAATTTGTTCCAAAATATCATCATTCTCATATCAAATATTTGGACATTACAGTATATAAACATTATGACAAGTTGTACACCACTCTTTACAGGAAATCGGTCCAAAGAAACACGCAGTTACAATATCAGAGTCATCACCCAGGCCCTTTACGCCGTGGTCTTCCATTAGGGCAATTTTTATGGATTCGTAGATTGTGTACTGCATTGGAAGAATTTCATAAACATGCTTGGGAGCTTATTCAGCGTCTTTTGGTACGAGGTTATCCAGTACATTTTGTTCATACTGCATACAAGAGAGTTCAGTTTAATCACCCAGAATGGTGGCAGTCTACATCTCATATTCAGTCGGGAGAAAATTCTTCTCCTATTGTGGGAGTTTTACTATATATGCACAATACGGTACAAGTTGCCAAAATTATAAAAAAAAACACTGGCACATATTGGGAGTTCATCTCTGTTTTCAAAAACCTGTGATGATTGCCCATCAACGTGGGCAAAATGTAGCAGATTTTGTAGTACGAACTACAGGTTTGGATGGTTCTCGTAATTTATTATCTGATAAATCAATTATTTCCAATGGCCATTATGCATGTGCAGGACGCGATTTTTGTTCCCTGACAATTTCAGGTGTTGAATGGACCGACCCTGTTACTAATACTGTATATAAGGCATATCATAGAACTATGTGTCTGACTTTTTTAGTAGCATATAAGTGTTTGCCAGTGCCTATTAAAATATGTGGGGAGGACATCTCGCCCAGTGAAAACAGGGCTACAGGAGCATTGTTCAAGACTGAACACAAAAGTATTATCAGCACCTATCACACAATCAGTACCTCATTGTATTGCTCAGGAACATACTTTTCAAGATTTGAAATGGAGATTTTGTCCCTGTGAATTTACGGGTGGGGGGGGGGGGGTGATAGACTGGCTCATCTACAATATTTGGAACAACAAAGGATTTTTAAATTAAAAACAGTTACACCTCTTGGCCTTAACCTTGAAATTGATTGGAGTCTGTTGTAATACTCATTAATTAGATCATGTCTTGATTCCTGATTGGCTGACTTTCAACTAATTGATGTCATAAAGTAGTTTTCCCCTCATTGGCAAATTAGTACTAACTCAAGCTTTTCATGATTCGCCTGAAGAAAAGCCGTGAATGGAACAGCTGCTAGAAACATAGCGCCATGTCGCGGTGTGGTTTATTTATTTAACATTTTTTATATACCGCACTATTCATCATCAGTGCGGTTTACATTGAACAACAATATACCTGTCAATACATGACTGATCTAGGTTTACAGATAACAGGGAAGATAAACTGGGTGTGAACTGGGGGTAACTATCTACATAATTATACAAATTATATATACATTGAATAGGTTACATCAAGATTTGATATTTGACAAGAATACAGTGTTTTCACATTTTGACCCTTTGTTCTGGATTGTTGTTATGTGTAGGAGTTATCTGAGTGAGGCGGGAGCCGGTTCTATTGTGTGTATGGTAGCCTGAAGTGCAAAGTGAATAAATAGTGCTTGATGGACTAACTTGATGGTTTAACTGGTGAAGGCTAAAGGAATGACTACTGTGTTTGCCCGAACCTGGGAAGTGGATGTTTCAGTGGCGCCTATTTGCAAAAACCAACAAAAAATAGACTTTAAGTGTTTTTGCAGTTAGTTGATAATTTGATGCCTGTTGTAGGGGTTTTCAACAAATTTTAAAGGAGTTTTGTTTGGCATTTTGGTTTCATTTTAAAGCACACAATGCTTCACCTATGAGCAAACAAAACCTTGACAAAAAGTTTGCTTATTAATTATAACAACCAGCGCCTCATTACACTGGGATAAGTGGTTTCTGTAAAACTTGTCAATAGCCATTTTTGACGTCATTGTTTAGAATAGAATGAAACACTGAAATGAAGAAAACCAATCACACAAACATAATCTCTCGATATTAAATATTTAGGGTGTGTACTTACGTATTTCTTTTTTTTTTGCTTGGGGAAATAAGTGATGTGAGCAATGTTCTGAAATAAAGGCAGCAGCAGCAGCAGCATATCCAGCTAGCTATTCTTAGAAGCAGAATACAATACCAGGAACTGGCTCTACTTTCTCCTGTCCTGGCCTTGCACTTACTGTACAGATTTGGCTAAGCCAAGCAAAATGTCCAAATCATGTATGCAACAGTAAAACCAAGACTAGTCTTGAAAAGAGAGGTGCACTTGATAACATCGCACAGACCACACTGCTTGCTTGGCCTCATAAAGAATAACATCATGAAATAAGATACAAGTCATCAATCAGCTGGCAATTCCTGTACTCTCATACAGTTTTGGGATTGTGGATTGGCCTCATAAAGATCTTGGAAAAACTGGATGTGTGAACAAGAAAACTCCTCCATGCTCATGAAGTAATTTACAAGAATCGGTGTATGCTAAGATTGTACATTTCTGGAGCTGAAGGAGGGCTAGGACTTATAAAGATTGACTATACCTACAGAGCTACTATAGTAGGCCTCCAAACCTACCTGACAGCATCATCAGATCCAAACACACAAAAAGTGCTGAAATATGAAAGTAAAAGTAAACGTCCAGAATTTGTCTCCGTCAAACTTGGGCTAGTAGGAATGAGTGTGAATCCACAGGCGTGCATGGGAAAGGAAGTAATAGAATTCGCAAAACAAAAGAAAAAACTCTTCAAAGAATTAGATCAGCAGGCGAGGAAAAACACGTGGCAAATGCGCAGATACAGTGGAAAATACAGTGTTACTCCAAGAACCTTATGTCAATCAAGAATGGGCACATGAATGGTTGTGGAGAGATGAAAGATTGATAGTTGCAGCCTAAGACAGTGGATTATGGACGAGATGGTTTACGGCGAGTACTGAAAAAACTGGCACAACAGACATATGTTGATTCTGTAAGAAAGAGCTTGATAATAGAAGTGTCGGTACCTTGTGATTATTTTGTGAATCACGTGTAGAGGCAGAAGATCCTGAAGTATCAAGAAATGCAGGAAACACAGGGAGAGCACTAGGCCCTCGCACAGAAGGTACAGGCAAACACAAGAGGCGAGGGTCAGTTGAGGTCACTGGTGCTAACTTTATTCAAAAGAAAGTTTGCACCAGTGATCTCACCTGACCCTCGCCTCTTGTATCAAGAAATGCAGTTGAAGACCAAGAAAATGTGACAGAAATATACAGAAATATTTCTCATTGTGTTGGGTTCCACAGGTTTGATAAAGAAGAATTTCCAAACACATCTTGACAAACTACCCATACATGTTACATCTTACAAACTCCAGCAGGAGGCTCTCTTTGGCACGATGAAACACCGAGCATTAGCAGTAAATCTGAGAGACTAAGATCATACTCCACATACCCTGTCTTAGAAGTGAGGTTCATGACTGCCATAGTATGCACAAAACTAACCCATTTGGAGAAACTATCCCAAGTAAAACCACACTGCTTGCTTCTCCATGACCTTTCTTTTTGATTTTGAGATTTTTTTGTAAAAGATAAAAATGTCCTTGGCCAAGTATTTTTCATTTTAATTTGGCGTGGCCTCACTTCAATTCACACAGATAATTAATGCACCAACGCATAGACATGGATCATCCCCAGATCTCATCTTCGCCCACCTTGTATATAGCTCAAACCAATCTAGCACACATTACAACACACACTCAACTAAATTTCACCCTCACTGCATGTATAACACACTCACTTTACCAGATTGTTTGCTGTGATACCACCTTGATTATTAAGATAAGGCGGTTTAGAAATACTGTTAAATAAATAAATAAATAAAAATTGTATTATGAATATTGCATGAGGCAGAACGTCGGGCTGAGTGGAGAGCTGGTTCTGGGACCCCTGTAACCTCCTAATTTCAACTGCGGCTCAAGTGAGTGACAACAGCTGGATCCCTTGCTATAACACAGTGCACCGCTAGAGGCACATGGCGATGCCCAAAGGATGTGACCTAAGAACTGGTCACACCCTTTGGGAGCCCATTGGAGCCCGAGGACGAGGCTCTCTTTTGTGTTACATCTGCTGAGTACTGTGAGTATGTGATGACTAAAGGTAAACATAAGGCTAAATCTAAGCAACCATTGGCTTTGACTCCCAAAGTATAGGACCCAATGGATAAACAACTGATAATGGGCTCTATCTGTGCTAGCCTTGGCTGACTCTTCCCTGGATGGTGCATCTCTAAGCACTCCCAAGAGGACTCCTCCATTGCCTCCTTCAACACGCTAGTTAAGACTCCCTCTTTTTCTTCCCTGGATGTGATTCTGAAGGCTGCTTTTGTTCCAGAAGTCTCTGCCCCTTCTCATATTCCTGGACGTTCCTCTACTATTGCTTAATCGTGATATTTAGGCTGTGGTTTCCCGCACAGAATCCCTGCTTACAGGCACTATTCCTAGGATATGTCCTTTTACTCGGGACACTGTACAAAAATTGAGGTTAATAGATGAGAAGTTTGTGTGGGTTGAAAAGCAGGTGGTTTAAATATGATTCGCGGTTATTGTCTTTGCAGTATGTCGGGACTCTTGCTGTGAAGGACAGCCTTATATTGCATTCTTAGTTGGATTCATCGGAAAATGCTAATAGTAAAAACTAGCATTTTTTTGAATTTCCCAATGATTCCTTTATTATCCTCGGAAATACTTCTGAAAAAATACTTCAATGAGGTTTTGACTTTTTCAGATGTGGATGATTTTCTTATTTCTAATATGTATTGTATTTCACAGAAGTCATGCCAGCTAACTGAGTTAGAGGGAGGGTTTGATAAAATTGTTTCTTCACCTAATCATACTCAGTTTTTGGAGGATTCTAGGGATGAAATTGCCACAAGGGCTGCCCTCTTGGTTTCATTTCTTACTGAAAAGAATAAAAATGTGATATGTTCTTTCTTTAAAAAGAAAGATTTATATATTTTGTGTCAAAAGATTTCAGTGTTCCCCGATATGGCTCGTGTAACACAGGCAAAGCGGAAACTGTTTCTCTCCCTGCAGTCTAAAGTTTTGACCATGGGGGGGTGCCTTTTTTCTTAGATTCCCTGTGTTTAATTACCTCTCAGGGAAATAATTAGTACTACTCATTTGGAGAAGTTTCTGCTTGACCGTAAAGGTGGACAGTCATCAGCAGGCAACAAGGGGGGTCAGTATCGAATAGCTGCCAATATATAGAAGGTTGTTCTCCTTCTTTGTTTTTGTTTATTTGATTTCTTCTCCCCGTGAAGTGGGCTTTCTTTTCTGTATGAGGTAATTTATCCTTTATTGTGCATTGTTTTCTTTGTTATGGATTGTACCAAAAATTTTCCTTTTTATTTTTGATGTAAAATTTGAAAATCTTCAATAATTTTTTTTAATTATGCTGTATTTTTAATTTACTTAAGTACTGATGAAACATCCATGCTAAATTTAGGTTTTATACAGTACACCACAGAAATATGTGCATTTCTGCTTTTTGAGGTATAACATAACATTAGCATTTGTTTTTACTTTTGTTCTAATGTAAAGTTTTACTTAACTGCTTTTTTCCATATAATTAGTTTATTACCTCAGCGATGAAGTAAAAAATTAGCATGGAAATAAAAAAGATTGAAGCTGATTTTTGATGCCTTTTGTTACATAAGGCCAAAAGAAGGGTATCCTCTCTGGAAATTCAACCTTTCTACTTAGGGCAGATCTAGCAAGGACCAAAATTGTTTCCAGTCAACACTGGCTCTTCAGTGAGACTTGCTAAACCCTGCTGCATAAAGATTCCCTGCTGAGTGAATATGACCTGTGCTAAGTCCTATTTGTATATGTGTGTGTGAGTGTGTTTTATTTATTTTTGAGGGGATGGCCTGAAACTTTGAAATCAAAAGCAGAAGTTTCCTGTCACTCTGTTCTGGTGATTGCAATATTTTTTCCATGCACAGGTTATAACTCTGTCTCTGTGTGGGAAATCCCCTTAGGCCAGCCCTGGCCTGTGCGTGTGTCATAAACTGAAGAGCGGAGAAGCGATTGACACAAATACAGTGGCCTGGCAGCACTCCCGTCCAGCGCAGCGCTGTTGCTAGCTGTGGTTTTCTTGGTGCTGAAAAAGAGCAGCATGGGTCATAATCTGCTCTCTGAAGTTGATGTTACAGATCATTACTTTTCAGTGAATTAAAAAAGTGTGTGTTGTTGGATGGTACTTCCAGTCCTTTGTACATTATGCTTCAGGTTCATTAACAGAAGACCGTGCGACTGTTCTGTGTGCTTTCTGCCTAGGATATGAATGTTCCGATGGTGGTGTATTAAAACGGCAGACTACAGCAGAGTGTAAACACTGCACAGATCTGTTGTTTGTTCTTCGGTGTCACATAGGCCCGTCTGATTTTGTTGTTGTTGTATTAAAGTTGTGATAGATTTTTCTTTGGAGAGGTCATGCAGGCTTCTTCTCTACATACAGAACTATAATGGCTTCACCTTGCTTTTATGAATACGTGAATATACCATTCCTTTTATGACCCTAACCCATCACAAATTAATGTCCGACTCTAGGTTCCTGGTAGGGAGAAGCCTGATATGCTATATAAAACCCTCCGAGTTTATTCTGAATGACATTTTAAACCTTAAACGAGAGGCATTATTTATAGAAAGAGAGGGATGTGTCTGTTACAGAAATAGGACCCAACTCTCTGCCCGGGTGAGTGTGTAACAAATTCAAGAATAAACAGCTGCCTCCGTGCTGGCGAGACGGCAGAAATCCTGCAACATATATTGTAGTAGCTGGTAAGTTGTAGTAGGGGATGTGCAAAGGGCAGTAATTTTCAGTTTGGCCTTTATTGTTGATTTTCAGATCATTTTTGGGGTTCACACATTTGTTTTAATAAAAATAAAAGTTTTTAATGTTTTAATGTGCTCTAGTCGATTTAAGAATTAAATTGATTTAACAAGTACTACATTTTTCAAGGCACACTAATAAGCCAAGTGTGCATGGATTAACAGAATACACCTCTCTACCGCATCTTGAACACAGGGGGAGGGCAGAGATCCTTAACAGGGCAGGACTAAAAGCCTGCTAGATTGCTTCAGATTTATCAGGGACTGCTTCAGCCTGTCCCCAGTGAGCTGGAGCCATCTGGTTAGCCTTTTAGATCATGTACTGGGTAGCTGTCAAGCAAATGACACCATAGCTGGAAAAATCACAAAAAATTGTCCACATCCTCAAAATACCTCTGGCATAATACTCAGTGGGATTGTATTGTGGCAATAAAGGTATCCTCCCCCCCCCCCAGCAAAATGTAAAATGTCCCCTTTTCTTTCTATATACGAGGAAAACAGAGAAAAATGGCAGCACAAAAAAGACCTTATCCTGTCTGACCATCCTTATCAAATACTAAACTCTACAATCCATTCCTCTCCCTCAGAGATCCTCTGTGCTTGTCCGATGCGTTCTTGAATTCATATGTAGTCCTTGTCTCCACCACTTCCACTGGGAGGCTATTCTACGCATCCATTATCCTTTCTTTAAAGAAATATTTCCTCCGATAACTCCCCTTTCATTTTCATCTTATGACTCCTCATTCCAGAGCTTCTTTTCAGGGTCATGCGTTTAGACTGCAAAAATCTAAGGGACTGGTATAGTGTAGGGGGTGAAGTACTTCTTTCCACTAAAGAAGAGCGGGACCTAGGCGTGGTTGTGTCTGATGATCTTAAAGTGGCTAAACAGGTAGAGGGAGCAACGGCAAAGGCTAGAGGAATGCTTGGGTGCATACGGAGAGGAATGGCTAGCAGGAAAAGGGAGGTGATAGTGCCTCTGTATAAGTCTTTGGTGTGACCTCATTTGGAGTATAGTGTGCAATTCTGGAGACCGCACCTTCAAAAGGATATAGACAGGATGGAGTCAGTGCAGAGGGTGGCTACTAAAATGGTTAGTGATCTTCATTATAAAGCATATGAGGACAGACTTCAGAATCTTAATATGTATACTTTAGAGTTTAGAGGAAAGGCGGGATAGAGGAGATACGATAGAGATGTTTAAATACCTTCATGGCATAAATGCACAAGAGGAGAGTCTCTTTCGATTGAATGCAAGTTCTGCTACAGGGGACATAGGATGAGGGTGAAAGGGGATAGATTCAGGAGTGAGATGCAGAAATATTTCTTTACAGAAAGAATGGTAGATGCGTGGAATAGTCTCTCAGTGGAGGTGATAGAGATAAGGACGGTATCTGAATTCAAAAAAGCACAGGACAAACACAGAGACTCTAAAGGTAAAAAGAGGATTTTTGTAGTTGATATGGGAGGGCAGACTAGATAGGCCATGTGGTCTTTTTCTGCCATCACGTTTCTATGTAATTGAAAGAGGCTCACTTCCTGTGCATGGATGCCACAGAGTTATTTAAGCATCTCTATCATTATCCCCCCTCCTGCCTTTCTTTACAAGCATGCATATTGAGATCTTTGTCTTTACGCATATGCTTTATGACGAAGATCACTGATCATTTTAGCAGCTGCCCTCTGCACCAACTCCATGTTCATATCTTTTTGAGGTGCGGTCTCCAAAATTGGACAATGTATTCCAAATGAGAACTCACCAGAGAAACATACAGTGTAGGATTACCAGATGGCTCCAGGTCATCGGAGACAGGCTGAGCCAGTCCTGGTTTTTGTTTTCATTGCATTCAAAATACCTTTCTGGTGCATTCAATGGAAGTAAATCCAGGACTGGCTTAACCTGTCCTTGCTGACTTGTAGCCATCTGATAACCTTAATACAGAAGCACTGTCACCTCCTTCTTCCTGCTGGCCATTTCTCTCCCTGTGCATCCTTCTGGCCTTTGCCATCACCTTTACTACTTGTTTGGCCATCTTAAGATCACTTGGTACAATTACCCTAAGGTTTTGCTCTTCTTTCATGGACAGAGGTGTACTTCACCACCTATACTGAATCACTCTCTTGAATTTATGCAGCCCAAATGCAAATTTTTATCCTTTTTCTATGAAAACTAGTGAAATATGTAACAAGTGAATTTTCCATTTCCTATCCTTTGCATGGCAGTACCCCCATTAAAGTCCCCAGTGAATAGTTGTGATATCATCAGAAGATTAAAATGAAAGCCAAGCTTTTTACCCTTTGGTAAAATCATGCCTGCCGGGATTTACATATAGGCCTACACTGAAAAAAATCTCAGATGAGCAAAGTTTCCTATCTGTCTGCACTGTGGACGGCTAATCTCGCCGCCAATTGCACATAGGCACATGGGGCTGGCCTTGGTTGGGGGACGGGATGGAGAGGTGGGGGCGGAGGATTAATTCAGGATATCTGAGCCCCCCTGCTATCATATTAGATAGCAGGGGTGTTAGACCAAATCATATCAGATAGCAAAGGTAGGGCTATCTTAGTATTAAGCCTTATCAATCCATAACATTTTTTAGAGGACTGAAAGTTGACATAGTTCCATGATTCAAATCAAAATTCAAATACAAAAATAATTATAAAGCTTGATAGGGCTCTGTACCAATATAGTGTATGAAATGCTTTGATCCCTAAAGTGGACTTTTTAAATTGTGCTACCACTTTGCGGATATTAGGCGATAGGATCCTGGGAAAGGGAGGTAGCGGTGTGCAGTAAAAGTCAAATCCTCTCACTGGAGGGAAGAACAAAACATTAAATTCCTTTCTACCTTTGAGATTTCCTGAAATGCAACCCATTTCTTCTCATTTCATTACATTTTTTCCCTGCTTAATATGTGTTACATAAGATTTTTGTTCTTCTTTTGGCTTTGAGAAAAAAAACTGTTAAAATTCAATCAGAGCACTATCCTGTCTTGTAGTTAATTTAAGGCCTAGAAGAATGAGCCTACACTGTGGCATGACGCCACTCTCTGACGTGCTGCGGTTTATGACATGCTCAGTACCAGGAAGGACAGGAGGGAAAGCAGGCACTGTTGCTATGGTGACCTCTGCTGGCCATGAGGATCAGCTCTAAGGAATCTTTTCAACGTTCTCCTCCTTCAGTACCTGGTGGAAAAAAGAGGGCGTTTAAAGCCAGGGGGAAGGAAGGGGGGAAATGAAAGACTATAAAATGTTGCTTGCCCATATTTTGCATGATTATGTGAATGGTTCTCTGTCTCAAAAACTTTGGATGCATGGAAGATAAATACCTAGGACAATAACTTCTCTTTCTTGTTCTCTCTGTAGGGTCTTAATGTTGTATTCTCATTTTTATTAAGCTTCTTTCTAGGGGCTTTATTCAGCGGACTGCTGTTCTGCATGTAATGTGCTTAGTGCATTCAGCCCTATAAGTCGAAAGTACAAGTGATTTAGAAGTAGTTTTGTCAACATACCATTTAAAAAAAAAGGCTTGTGTGGTGCAGAAATTGGCTTTAGCTGCTCTAATTTGCCTTAGCTCGGGTGTAACTGATACGCTTAAGTTTAAACCCTTTTAAGTTTTGTTAAATGCTGGTGCAGGCAGGATTCCAATATTTTAAACATTATAGGAATTAGAGACAGATGAGCTTTTCTGAATTTAAACAAGCTCTAATGAAATCTTTGAGGTGCTGTTTCTAATGGAAATGAATTGGAGTGATGTGAAAACAAGCGGCCTTGAGTTAGTAAAACTCTGTGAAAAGTCAGAGCCCGCTTTGAAGGGAGTCTCGTACCAGAGGGCTGATGTTAGACATGCGGTGGGGCCCAGAGCAGAAACTTGGGAGAGGGTTGCAAAGCCTGCCAGTAGGCTATGCCTCTTTCAACTTTGGACAGATTTGACGCCCTCTTGTGGCATGCAGGCCCAGGGCAATTGCTCCAGTTGCAGCCTCCACTTGCAGTCCAATGCCATCCCTGACTGAAGGCCGTAACAGATATATACAGGGTATATTGAAACAGTGACCTTGGCTTAGGTACAGCATTGTACACTGTAAACTGCATCTTGCCTGTTCAGCCTGCTTTCCAAAGGAAGAAAACTAGGCTTATGGGGTGAGGTTACCAGATTTTCACTGGCAAATCTGGGACTCTTCTTATCCAAAGCCCAGGGAGGAACCCTACTTAGTTCCAGAGCTGAACAATGGGGGGGAAGGGGGGATATCCTCCCCCCCCCAAAAAAAAAACATCCATCCACAGCAACAATATCGTTTCCAAGCAGACAAATCAAAAATGTCCAGCTTGTTTAGAGATCATCATAATTAAGCCTGTGAGGTAAGGTTACCAGATGTTCCTGATTTTAGAACTCTGTCCCCCGACTCCCACCTATTTGGCAGTCTCCTGTCACCGATTATAGCAATGGGACAGAAGGGTAGAAAAAAAATAATTTTCAATTTAGTGATTTGAATATGTCAGTTTTTAGAGTTTACATCCATTATCTTTATATTTTGCACAGTATGGGGGAAATGCATCACTGTTTCTATTTCTCTGTTGATTTGTCTGCTTGGAACTGATATTGTTGCTGTCATGGGATGGATGGGGGCAAGGTAATGATTCCTCTTCCCTCCACATCTTGTTGCTCAAACTTTCAACTAAGATGTCCGTTCCGTCTCCCTCCCCCCCCAACTTGGATAATTGATTTGTCTGCAAAAAATCTGGCATACTCGTTTTTTTTGTTGTGCGCATGAAATGAAAGTCAGAAGCTGTAAAGATGTCTTACACATTGGAACATGGAACGTACGAAGCATGAACCAAGGGAAGTTGGAGGTGGTCAAGAATGAAATGGAACGTGTACAACTTGATCTGTTGGGTGTCAGTGAACTGAAATGGACTGGCATCGGGCACTTTGCATCAGATGATCACATGGTCTACTATGCTGGAAATGAAAGACAAAGAAGAAATGCTGTTGCATTTATAATAAAGAAGAAACTTGCAAGAACTGTAATGAAATACAATGCAGTCAGCGAACGCTTAATCTCTATTCATCTATGAGGAATGCCTATCAACACAACTATAATTCAAGTATATGCCCCAACAACAGCTGCAGAAGAGAATGAAATTGAAGAGCTCTATGAACAAGTCCAAGCTGAAATTGACAGAACATGCAAACAGGTTATCCTGATAGTCATGGGTGACTGGAACGCAAAAGTTGGCAACAAAGAAGAAAGCAAAGTAGTTGGAAAATATGGACTTGGCAACAGAAATGAAGCTGGAGAAAGACTGAGAGAATTCTGCAAGACCAATGATCTATTCATCTCAAACACCTTCTCCCATCAACACAAGCGGCGACTGTACACATGGACGTCACCCAATGGATTGTATAAAAATCAAATTGACTACATCTGTGGAAGTCAACGATGGAAAAGTTCTATAACATCAACAAAGGCAAAACCTGGAGCTGACTGTGGTACAGATCATCAACTACTAGTATACAAACTCAAGCTAAAGTTGAAAAAGAGCAAACCACTCATGAATGCAGCAAAATATGACCTTGAGAATATACCACTGGAATTTAAAGACTGCCTGCAAAATCGATTTGCTGCTTTAGATACAAATGACAGAGCTCCAGAAGAGTTATGGAATGACATCAAGAAGGTTGTGTTGGAAGAAAGCGAGAAGTCTCTACAAAAGGTGAAAAAGCAAAAACGGCCAAAATGGATGACGGAAGAAACTCTGAAAATTGCCCAGAAACGCAGAGAAGCTAAAGCCAGAGGAGAAAGAAAGACAATAACAGAACTCAACAGAGATTTCCAATGTGCAGCAAGACAGGACAAGGAAAAGTACTACAATGACGCATGCAAGGTAATAGAAGCAGAAACTATTAGAGGAAGAACAAGATTGGCTTTCCTAAAGCTACGAGAGTTAAAGAAAAAGTTCCAGCTTTGAATTGGAATGTTACAAGATGCTCAAGGTTCTATGTTGAATGATGCTGAGAAGATCAAGAAAAGGTGGAAGGAATATACAGAGTTTTTATATGATAAAGATCAAGTGGACCAACAGCCGTTTCAACCTGTACCTTATGATCGGGAACCATTGGTGATGAAAGAAGAAGTTGAAGCAGCATTGAAAGCCTTATCAAAGAACAAAGCACCAGGCATTGATAACATTCCCATAGAAGTATTACAGCAATCTGATGCAGCTGTTACCGTACTTACAAGGCTCTGCCAAGAAATATGGAAGACATCATCATGGCCAACTGACTGGAAAAGATCTATGTTTATACCAATACTAAAGAAAGGTGATCCAACTGACTGTGGAAATTATCGCAAAATCGCTCTGATCCCACATGCCAGCAAGATTCTACTGAAGATTATTCAAAAGAGACTACAACCATACCTGGAACAAGAACTACCTGAAGTGCAAGCAGGGTTCAGGAAAGGGCGAGGAACGAGAGACATCATTGCGGATGTGAGATGGATCCTTGAAAAGACTAAAGAATACCAAAAGGATATCTATTTGTGCTTTATCGACTATAGCAAGGCTTTTGACTGTGTAAACCATGAGAAACTCTGGGCCACATTAAGAAGCATGGGTATTCCAGAACACCTGATCGTACTCTTGCACAATCTGTACATTGATCAAGAAGCAACAGTTCGAACGGAACAAGGAGAAACAGAATGGTTTAAAATAAGCAAAGGTGTAAGACAAGGCTGCATACTTTCCCCCTACCTGTTTAATTTATATACAGAACAAATAATCAGAGAAGCAGGATTGTATGAAGACAACAGAGGTGTGAAGATTGGTGGAAGACTCATCAACAACCTTCGCTATGCTGATGATACCACATTACTGGCTGAAAGTGAAGATGATCTGAAACATTTGCTTCTCACAATCAAAGAACATAGTCTCAAAATGGGCCTGCACCTTAATGTAAAGAAGACAAAGATCATGACAACTGGCATAATCAACAGTTTCATCATTGAAGGAGAAGAAATTTAAATCGTGAACAACTTTAACCTACTTGGATCAACTATCAATAAAGAAGCAACAAGCAGTCAAGAAATCAGACGACGCATTGCTCTTGGCAGAATGGCTATGAAAGACCTATATAAGATTCTCAAGAGCAGAGATGTCTCTCTCCATACAAAGATTCAACTTGTTCAAGCCATGGTATTTTCAATAACATCATATGGATGTGAAAGCTGGACAGTGAAAAAGATAGACAGGAAGAAAATTGATGTCTTTGAATTATGGTGCTGGCGGCGAATACTGTGTATACCATGGACTGCCCGAAGAACAAACCAGTCGGTACTAGAGCAAATCAAACCTAAGCTTTTTTTAGAAGCTCAGATGACAAGACTTCGACTTTCATACTTTGGACACATCATGCGACGAGAGAGATCATTAGAGAAAGACATCATGCTTGGCAAGATAGAAGGTCAACGCAAAAGAGGAAGGCCAGCAATGAGATGGATTAATACAATAACAGCAGCTACGGGTACCAGTCTGTCAACAATGAGCCGCCTGACTCAAGACCGAACACAATTTAGGATAGCTATCCAGAGGGTCGCCATGAGTCGACTCCGACTCGACGGCACTTAACAACAACATATATTTTATTTTATTTTTTTACTTTTTTTCTCTTTATCCTATATTATGGTATTTACTATACTTTCCCTTCTCCTTTTCTCCTCCTCCTCTCACACTTACAGTCCACTTCTTTGCACACACATCCCTTTCCAACTCTTTCACATTCAAACCTCAATCCCCTTGCTAGCTTGAACAGTCTATCTGCTTTCACACACTACACACCTGCTGTTCTCTCGCACATAGATCCCTCTTCCTTCCCTCATCACTTTCTCTAACCTTCTGTCTGTCTCTCTCACTTTTCTTCTCCTCTACCACTCTTTCCTTTCCTCATGTCTTCCACCTTTCGCTTCCTTCATTCTAATTTATTGTCCCCCTCCCTCCCTTATTACTAATATCCACTACACTCTCCTCCATTCTTTGACTTTGCCCCAACCCTTTTTTCTTCCTTCATACCTTTCTCCCCCACCTTTCCTGTCCTCCAAGCTCTCCTGAATGGTGGCAGCAGTGCAGATAACAGTCTCTAAGAAGCATAGCGCTGTCTGTCCTTAAAGCTCGCCTCTCCTTTGAGTAGGTGCCAAGAGAGAGGGCAGTCACAAGGCCAGGCAGTGCTACGCTTCTTAGAACCCTCACAGCCTCACTACTGCCACGGTTCTTTGCAATTCTAGAGGCAAAGAGGACCATCCTTGGGCCTCAAGGAAGTGAACAGGACTGAGCTCTGCACTATGGAGGCAGGAAGAGCTGCAGGAGCCAAGCTCAGGGCAGCTCAAGACCATCTACTGCCTGAGACGAGAAATGAGCTGCTGCCCTCCCCCTCCCCACAGCCAAAATGGAGGGACCTCCTCAGAGATCTAGTTGGGGAACAGGGAGGGGGACCCTCACTCATAACACCAATCAGGTGGTTGCCCCAAGAAAAAAGAAAAATATATTCCCAGGCTATATAATATTTTTTTAAACTTTGCAATGATGTTTATTTGCAGCAACAATTGTAGCAGTTTAATTATGTAGCCTGGATATCTAATACAGTATAAAACATATCAACTCCTGACATTGCACACTGGATCAGCATGGTATTTAATGTAAATATATATTCAGCAAAAGACAAAGGATATACAAGGTGATCACACATGGAGCTAAAACTGTGCTGTGGTTCTTGATTTTTCCTTTTGAACAGTTCTGTATCCAAAGAAACCCCTCTCCAAACAATGGGTAGGACATTTCACACAGAAAACATACCAAAAATAGTTTCTGATTCTGGTGTCATCTCAGTAACAGCAACATAAACCCTCTCCAGTACTGGGCATATTGTGATGTAATACAGAATGCAATGTGTGCCTGTAATACAAAATCTTACAAAAGGTTATTCAAGATCTGTACCATAACAGCACCAACTTCCAAAACTCACAGAAAGGACATAGTTAGAAAACAGCAACAGCTTAAAATAATGCAGTGGGTTCTAAAACATCCAGACACCTGTTTAAAAATCCGAACAAGACGGATTACTACTGATCCCTACATAGCAATCCCATGCTAACAGAACACCCAACCTCAGTCACACATTCACAACACAGATAGAGCTCATCAAGTAGGGAATTAATTAGCACAACATAAAACTAAGCATGGTGATGTGCCATCAAGTCAATGCTGACTTCTGGCAAACCAGCACCTGGGTTTTCTTGGCAAGGTACAACTGGAAGTAGATTACTAGGCTGCCTTACGGACAGTGAGTTTTCAGCCACTGGTATTCCAAGGTGGTAACCCATCCAAGTACTAGCCAAGACCGATGCTGCTTAGCTTCAGAAATCAGCCAAGAGCAGGTTTATTCAGGCTAGAGCAGTACTACTACTACTACTAATACTGCTACTTATCATTTGTATAGCGCTACAAGGCATACACAGCACTGTACAACCTCAGGGAAACAGAAAGAGATGGATATGCCCATGTATTCCCATGTATTGTGAAAAATATAAAGATAAAATATGTAAATTTCATAGACTGACATATTCCAAACACTAAATTGAAAATAAAATTATTTTTTCTACCTCTGATGACTATCCATTTTATTCTCTAATCGTATTGATTTCAGCCACTGGTTTTTGCTTTTCTCTGTCTTCTCTTAATACCTTCTGAGGTCTCTAACTCATGTGCTAGTTCTCTCCCCTCCTGCGGTCTTCACTTTCTTACATCACTGACATTTATCTTTCCTTTTTAACTTTCTTCCATGATTTTCTCTATCAACTCAGATTTGACTTCTCCCTCTTACTATTCAATCCTCAATCCCTACCCCCTCCTCTTGCTACTGCACCTACCATTTTTTAACCCTTAACACTGCCCTCTCCTTCCTCAGATTCTTATTCCCCAGTCTTTAACACTTTCTCTCTCTCTCCCCCCAAATGTCTATCTAGTATCTCTCCTATCCAGTGCCTCGCCCCTATCCCTCCATCCAGTGCCTCTCACCCTTTTTCTCACCTCGCCTTGTTTGCTATTCCCCCTCTCTCCCTATTCCTCCCTAGTGTCTAATATAGCCCTCTTTTTCTCCCCACACCCAATGTCCAGCATTTCACATCATCTTCTCCTACTCCCTTCCCCATGTCCACCATCTCTCTCTCATTCCCTCCCTATGTCCACCATCTCTTCTCTCTCATTTCCACCCCCTGTGTCCAACATCTCAACTCTCTCTCATTTCCAACCCCTGTGTCCAACCTTTCTACTCTCTCATTTCCAACCCCTGTATCCAAATCTCTACTCTCTCTCATCTCCACCTCTTGTGTCCAACATCTCTACTCTCTCTCTCATTTCCACCCCCTGTGTCCAATATCTCTACTCTCTCTCCCCCCTTAAATCCAGCCTCTCCCCTATCTCTGTCCCATGTTCAGAATCTGCCCTCCATCACCCCATTTCCAGAATCTGCCCTTTCTCCCCTGTCTGCACTCCATGTCCAGCATCTGCTCTCCATCTCCTGAGGCTAGGCTGTATTTCCAGCTCCATACCATCTGTTCCCTATCCTCCAGCCCCCCAATAGTCAACATTTGTCCTCTATTCCCCACCCTGTGGCCAGCATCTGCCCATTCTCCTCTAATTCCACCCCATGTTCAGCATCTGTTATCAATCCCCCTATGCCCCCCCCACCTCAAGTCCAACATCTGTTCTCTACTCACATCCCATGATGACCATCTCTGCTCCATCTTTACCACCCTATGGCCTTCATCTGCCCTCTGCCTCCCCCTCATCCCATGGCCAGCATCTATCCTTTCTCTATGACCCTATTCTTATCCCTTGCCCAGTATCTGGTCTCCAGCCCTCATCCAGCCTGCTTTCTACCTCCATCCCATGTTCATCATTTTGTCCTCCACCTTCCCCTCCCTGTGGTCATCATCTGCCCTCTGTCCCCTCACCCAATGGCCAGCTTCTGCCCTGTACCCTCCTTATCCCATGCCCAGCGTCTGTCCCCAGCTCCATGCTTCTGACAATGTTCAGTATCACTTCTCTCTTTTCTGTAATTGAAGGAATAATACATTTGTTTTTACCTACGGACTGTCAGGTGCTCCTGAGTCTGCTGCACTAGCAATTCTGAAGGGGGAAGAAGTACCAGAATAAGCACCATGTCACAGCCCCGAGAGAAAAGAATGACTGGGGCTGCCCCATCTGCACCTTGGACCCCCACCCAGGATCCATGATCACAGCAGGTCCAAGAGCACCCGATGCTTCAGAGGTTAAATAAAAAAAAATGTATTCATCACTTCCCCCCAGCCTGTCACCACTTCTCTCAACCTTGCAGCAGCGGCATCAATCATAAAACCAAAAGTGGGGCATCTTCATGACTCCAGCACACTTGGAAGGCCCTGCCAAACCCACCTCCCTCTTATCCAAAAAAGAGGGCTGGAACAATAAGACCTTTGAAGAGCGCTGGAGTCATCAAGACCCCATGCCTCTATTTCCCTCCAAATTCACAACTTGCTACCATGCTGTTTCTCAGTGACTCTAGGTCATTGGCAGAAGCAGGAGGAGGTGATGTTGCTGCCACCACTGACCCAGGAGAAGCAGCAGGATATTATAATGCCTCCATATCGTTCCATGGTGAGACTGCACCTTAAATATTGTGTGCAAATCTGGTCGCCGTATTTTAAAAAGGATATAGCGTTATTAGAAAAGGTACAAGAAGAGCCACCAAAATGGTAAAGGGGATGGAAGGATACCCCTATGAAGAGAGGCTAACAAGATTAGGGCTCTTTAACCTGGAAAAATGACGGCTGAGGGGAGATATGGTAGAAGTCTATAAATTAATGAACGGAGTGGAACGGGTAAACGTAGATCGATTACACAGGTACACTACCAAAAAACTGCCTCCAGTTTTGCAACTGATTCCTATAGATTTTGGGGTGCTGAATCCAGAAAAAATAGCCAAAATGTTCCATCACATCACGTTTTCTTGCAAAATTAGGTTTCTTACCCATATAAGGAATGTTCACATAATTTCTTTTTAGCCGACTGCAGTTTATTTTCTTGGCCCAAAATAGAGGTTGTAATGGTTAACTAACTAGAAACACTCCCTCATGATATTTTAGAGTGTTTTGTATTCATTTTATACATTAACAGGACAATTGGGAGGCGGGGGCTAAATCCAGTACTCGCGCTGGCGCATGTTCTTTCCTGTTCGCCTCGCCTCGTTCGCTCGCTCAAACACGGTGGTTGCGACATGAACGTTCCTGTCAAATTTCAGTTTCTTGCAAGTTCATTATTACCTTTTGTTTGCTCAGTCGTAATCCAGCTTTATTCCGAAGTGGTTCACTACAGTTGTAGTTTGCAGTGCTGTGTATTTGTGATGGCTCACAGAGCCAGAGGTTGCGTCAACTCTCCGGACAGTTTTTGTTTTATTTGTGGGGAATATACCGTGAAAAAGCGGCAGAGGAACATTTCTGCATTTATTAAAAAAGTATATTTCGCTTATTTCAGTTTGAAGTTAGGCGATCAAGACAAACCGTGGGCTCCTCACAAAGTGTGCAAGACATGTGAGGAAGATCTACGCTTATGGATGAAAGGTAAAAAACAAGCATTTCGTTTCGGAATACCTATGATGTGGCGTGAACAAAGAGACCACAGCAGTGACTGCTATTTTTGCTCTTGCATTGTGAAGGGATACAACTTAAAAAATAAGAACGTAATAAGTTACCCCAACCTTCCCTCAGCAATTAGGCCTATGCCTCATAGCAACGAAGTACCTGTGCCTGAACCACCAAAATCTTTGGATCATATTTGTGGACGGTTCTGATCATGATGAGACTCATCAGATGGCTTTTCCCGATGAGTCCAGTACTTCCGAGTTTGAAACTGAACCAGATCCGAAACCTGAACTTTTCTCTCAAGCTGAATTGAATGATTTAGTCCGGGATTTAGGACTCCCAAAAGATGCTGCCCAACTGCTAGGTTCTCGGCTTAAACAGAAAAATCTATTGTCACCAGGAACAACTTTTTATTGGTACCGCAACCGCGAGACACAATTTTTGAAGTATTTCAGCAAAGAGGAAGATTTGGTATTTTGCAACGATATATACGGAGTGATGGAAAAGTTTAAACTCAAGTATGATCCTGCTGAATGGCGGCTGTTCATTGATTCGTCAAAAGACAGCATAAAAGGTGTTCTTTCATAATGGCAACACATTCGCTTCAGTTCCTATTGCTCACTCTGTTATTCTCCAAGAAAAATACGAGAATTTGGCCCTGATTCTTCAGAAGATTCGTTATGATGAGCATAAGTGGATGATTTGTGTAGACTTTAAAATTCTATCCATGCTATTAGGGCAGCAATCCGGTTTCACCAAATATCCCTGCTTCCTTTGCTTGTGGGATAGCCGGGCCCGCGACCTACACTGGGGGAAAAAAGACTGGCCAATTCGGGAGTATTTGAGACCCGGTGAGAAAAATGTTCTTCATGAGAGCTTGGTACCTCGTCGTGATAAAATTCTATTACCACCTCTCCACATTAAGTTGGGTCTCATTAAGCAATTCATCAAGTCCCTTCCAAAAGATGGTGAGTGCTTTCGGTACCTTTGCTCAAAGTTCCCCGACTTTCTGAAGCAAAGCTAAAGGAAGGAGTGTTTGTTGGCCCTGATATAAGGAAACTCATTTCAGATGGAGCATTCGCTGAAACGATGTCTGAGAAGGAAAAAGAAGCCTGGGATTCCTTCAAGGATGTTGTTCTCAAATTCTTGGGGAACAGGCGGGATGAGAACTATAAGGATATTGTTGCCAGGATGCTCAATGCCTTCAAAGAACAAGGCTGTAACATGAGCCTGAAAGTCCATTTCTTGCACTCCCATGTGAACTACTTTCCCGAAAACTTGGGGGCGTACAGTGAAGAACAAGGTGAAAGGTTTCACCAGGACATCAAGGACGCAGAGAGAAGGTACCAAGGAAGATGGAACACCACTATGATGGCTGATTTCTGCTGATTGCTGCTGCGGGAAACCCCAGATGAAAAATACGCCAAGCAGCGCACCAAGAGAAGCATTCGGGGGAAGAAGAAACGGGCCCACCAGGAGATTGATTGACCCAAGAATGACTTTAAAATCTAAACTGTTGACAAATATTGTGTTTTTACTAAACTTTGAAATAAAAATTTGCTAGTTATTACCACAGTGTCGCATCTCATTTATTAGAATTTTATTTTCACACCATCGGGTGTTTGTCTTCATGTATTGCAATGGTGCGGTTTGCGTTTTCTATTCTTACATACATACCTGTACAACATTTTTTGCACATTTCTTTGCTTTGCTTTGTGTCTAACCTCGCTCTTATATGCTCAATGTTTGTGCACATGTATGTGGCTGTTTTAAGTGCAGACAATTTTGCTACCATCACAGTGTGTTTTGTTGACATTACTCTATTCTTATGTGCTGCCTTGTTACAATTTTCTTTATTCTTATTTGAATAACTACTAAACAATTAGTATAAAGAATTCATCCAAGAAACTTTTATCTCGATCGCACTCAATCTGAAACGTTCACCTCAAACTGCTAACCCAATGTAGCAAAAAATCTGTACGTGATGGAGCAAATTGGTTACCAGATTTGGATTCAGCGCACCAGAAAACGTAAAAATCAATCGAAACATTAGATGCAGTTTAAAAAATAATTTTTTTAGTGTACCTGTGTTATTTACATTATCAGAATATAGGAAGACTAGGGGACATGCAATGAAGCTACAGAGTAAACTATTTAAGACTAATAAAAGAAAATATTTTTTCACTCAACGTGTAATCAAACTCTGTAATTTGTTACCGGAGGATGTAGTAAAGGCTGTTAGTGTAGCTGGGTTTAAAAAAGGTTTGGACAAGTTCCTGGAGGAAAGGTCCATAAACCATTGTTAAGAAGGGACCCAGGATATCACTGCTTAACCCAATACAAGCATTGTGGAACCTGTGTCTTTTGGGGAAACTGCTAGGTACGTATGACCTAAGAACATAAGAATATAAGAACATAAGATATGCCATACTGGGTCAGACCAAGGTCCATCAAGCCCAGTATCCTGTTTCCAACAGTGGCCAATCTAGGTCATACGTACCTAGCAGTTTCCCCAAAAGACACAGGTTCCGCAATGCTTGTACTGGGTCAAGCATTGATATCCTGGGTCCCTTCTTAATAATGGCTTATGGACCTTTCCTCCAGGAACTTGTCCAAACCTTTTTTAAACCCAGCTACACTAACAGCCTTTACTACATCCTCCGGTAACAAATTCCAGAGTTTGATTACACGTTGAGTGAAAAAATATTTTCTTTTATTAGTCTTAAATAGTTTACTCTGTAGCTTCATTGCATGTCCCCTAGTCTTTCTATATTCTGATAATGTAAACAATCGATCTACGTTTACCTGTTCCACTCCGTTCATTAATTTATAGACTTCTATCATATCTCCCCTCAGCCGTCTCTTTTCCAGGTTAAAGAGCCCTAACCTTTTTAGCCTTTCTTCATAGGAGTATCCTTCCATCCCCTTTACCGTTTTGGTGGCTCTTCTCTGAACCTTTTCTAATAACGCTATATCCTTTTTAAGATACGGCGACCAGAATTGCACACAATATTCAAGGTGCGGTCTCACCATGGAACAGTATAGAGGCATTATAATATCTTTTGTTTTATTTTCCATTCCTTTCCTTATGATACCTAGCATTCTATTTGCTCTCTTGGCTGCCGCTGCACACTGGGCCGAGGGTTTTAACATGTTATCCACAATGATGCCTAAATCTTTTTCCTGGGTGGTGGTTCCTAATGTGGAACCTTGCATTGTGTAACCATAGTTTGGGTTGTTCTTCCCTAGGTGCATAACTTTGCACTTGTCCACATTAAATTTCATCAGCTATTTTGATGCCCAGTCTTCCAATTTATCAAGATCCTCTTGCAATTTTCCACAATCCGCTTGGGTTTTAACAGCTTTAAATAGTTTTGTGTCATCTGCAAATTTGATAACCTCACTCGTTATTCCACTTTCCAGGTCATTTATGAATATGTCAAAAAGCAGCGGACCCAGCACAGATCCCTGGGGTACACCACTATTCAGCTTTCTCCATTGGGAAAATTGGCCATTTAGCCCAACTCTCTGCTTTCTATCTTTTAACCAGATCCTGATCCACAGTAGTACACTGCCTCCTATCCCATGACTCTTTAGTTTTGCCAAAAGTCTCTGATGCGGGACCTTGTCAAAGGCTTTCTGAAAGTCTAGATACATTATATCAACCGACTCACCTTTGTCCACCTGTTTATTCACACTTTCAAAAAAACATAACAGATTAGTAAGACAAGATCTTCCTTGTCTAAAGCCATGTTGGCTGTCTCCCATTAGGCCATGACTATCTACATGCTGAGTAATTTTATTCTTTATGATGGTTTCTACCATTTTTCCTGGTACTGACGTAAGGCTCACCAGTCTGTAGTTTCCCGGATCACCCCTGGAACCCTTTTTAAAAATTGTTGTTACATTGGCGATCCTCCAATCTTCAGGTATTAGAGATGATTTTAATGATAATTCACAGATTACTAATAGCAGGTCTGCAATCTCATAGATTGGCCACTGTTGGAAGCAGGATACTGGGCTTGATGGACCTTCGTCTGACACAGTATGGCATATCTTATGTTCTTATGTTAGTGGTGGCAGCAGAAGAAGAAAGCCGGTCCTGTTGACTTCTTTTTTTTTTTTTTTTTTTAACAATTAGAGTGAGGTGGTTGTCAGTGGGCTGTTTTAGGGGCATTTTTTTTGCTGCTCCCAGAGGGTAGAGTAGAGAGAAGAAGATGGGCAAAGGATGGGAAATGGAGAGAGAGGAGATGACGGAGAGAGGAACAAAGAGAGACAGGAAGTGTTAGACAGAAAGGAGGCGAAAGAGAGGGCAAAGTTACTGAAAGACTGGGGAATAAGAGGATGGAGACTGGGAGGACTGAGGTGATGGAAAGCTATATAGGTAGATGCAGATAGATATGTTTCTTGCTGTTTCAGTTGAATTTTTCTGAGCACGTTTGTATTTCTAATTTGTAGTCCTTTCTCTGCATATAGTTGAGGTCTGTCTGTGTTCTGCATATGTGACTGAGGTGAAACATTCTATTAGCATGTTCTTTCTGTAGGGATCTGTAGCAGTCTGGTTTGGACTGGGGGTTTCCCCCCCAATACTACGACTTATTATTTCTATAGTGCAGAAGGTGTATTGGTGTGTTAGAGCCTGATGCAATGTTACAATGCGTCTTTTTCATAGTAAGAGTTGTTGCTGTTTGTGTCTTGAGAGTTAGTGCTGTTATGATATGGTAGATTTTCTGTTTGTTGGTTCTCTGTGTGTGTTTGGCAGGGTTTTGTGTTACATCATAATGTGGCTGGTGGTGGAGTCTGTGTTGCTCTTAATGAGAACATCAGAATTTTATTTTATTTTTTTTCTGTATGCTGAGTTATAAGGTGGTAGAGTCCTAATTCTGCTATGCAGTCATTGCTGGGGGGAGTTTCTGTGAATACAGGGAGTTTTTACAGATTTTGATGTGCAGGATTTATATCTGGAATCTGTCCTAGGCTGTGTACACTCAAGACGTTGTTCCTATGGTGAAGACATAGTTGAATGATGCTATTGAGAATTGCCTAGCAGGCCCTTTGAATGTTTCTGATGGTGCCTTTTATAGTCAATTTACAGGAAGGGACCCTGTTGCACGGATAGGTAGATGTGTGAGAATGTTATTGTGCCTCTCCCCAGCTCCCCTCGGAATTACCTCTGACAGGAACCGGCTTATTCTCTTTCCCTCTATAACCCAGCCACGCACAACAAAAGTACTCAGTAGGGTGGAGTAGATGAGGCACTGCAAAGTGTGGCCACTTTCAGAACTTATCTGTGAATTCTTCAACCCACTCATAGGTGTTGCCTATTTTAATATCGCTGAGAAGGAAACCTTGTGATCAGTAAGCAAAATGCCATTGTATAGAAAATACAAAAATACTGGTTGAGTCAGCAATTCGCAAACTATTGCCATTCTTAAAGGGTTGTAGAGACGTGATGAGAAGACATCAAAACCATGACCTACCCATGTGTTTAGCAGTCAGACTAACACAGTAAAGGATGACAGTGGAAAAAACCCACACTGACCCATCCAATCTGCCTGATTGTGATTCTTCTACTTAGGGTAAATTAGCATTTAAAGTGTGATGTTTCCTGCAAGCTCCTCTGAGTTTATTCAATTCCTTTTTCATTACCAAGAGCTGGTTACAGATAGGGCAAGCTCTAAGCCTCCAAATTGTCTTAAGATTAGGCACTACAATTACTGCATTCAGTGAAAGATATTTTGATAGTTTACTTTAATGTAAAATAATTAATAGTATAATCAAGTGTAGAAAAACGTATTGAGATATTAAGTGATTAGAGTTGGATAAGTGGGCAGGGATGGGATCAGAGAAACTCCTCATTCTATTCCCACCTGATTACTCAACTCTCCCTTGATGTCATCCCTTCCATCTGTCATATCCTCAAACTATCGCTTTACACGGCAGCCATTCCTGCTGCCTTCAAACATGCTGTGATTACATCACTCACCAAAAAATCTTCACTGAACCTGACCTGCCCTCGTTTCATCTCCCTTTCGCATCCAAACTACTTGAACATGCTGTTCACCAAGCTGTGTTTACTTTTGCTTTGCAAGCCATTCTGGATTCTCTCCAGTCTGCCTTTAGACTTCTTCATTCCACAGAAAAGGCCCTTGCCAAAGTCTACATTGAGCTGTTCTTGGCCCAATCCAAGGGTCTTTACTTGATCCTCATCCTTCTTGACCTATCTGCCGCTTTTGACACTGTTGATCACCAACTTCTCCTTGATATGCTGTTCTCCCTTGGATTTCGAGGCTTTGTTCTGTTTTTCTTTCTACTTATCTCTCCCATTGCACTTTTAGTGTATGCTGTGGTGGGTCTTCCTCTACTGCTCTACCACTATTGGTCAATATATCTCGGGGCTCTATCTTCAGGCCTCTTCTCTTTCTATACTCGTTCTCTTGGTGCCCTGATCTCCTTTCTAGGTTTTCAATACCATTTTCAAACATTTCTCCAGGAATACAGGCCCAATCTCACTCTACCTGTCTGACATTGCTGCCTGGATGCCCCAATGCTGAAACTGAACATGGCTAAGACAGATCTTCTTATCTTTCCCCTTAAACCCACAACCTCGTTTTCTCCTTTTTCAATTTCTTTGCATAACACTGCCACTCTCGCTGTCTTCTTGATTACAACTCGAGGGGATCATCTTTGACTCTTCTGTCTCTGCACATATCCCACAGATAGCTTATATCTGTTTTGTTTCTCTATAACATCAGCAAAATTCCTTTGCAAACACACTACCAAGACTCTTATCCACTCTCTCATCAGTTCCAAATTAAACTACTGCAATCTGCTCTTTGCTAGTTTCCCATTGAACCATCTCTTTCCCCTTCAGACTCGCTGCATGACTAATCTTCCACCAGGGTCACTACACTCACATCATTCTTCTTCTCAAGTCACTTTATTGGTTCTGCATAACGTTCAAACTTTTCTTACTGACATACAAGTGCATTCATTCTGCAGCTCCTTATTATCTCTCCTCTCCTCTCTCCCTGCACCCCCTCCCTGGGAACTCTGCTCATTAGGTAAATCACTTTTATCTGTGCCAGTCTCCTCAACTGCCATATATCTGGAACAGACTTCCTGAGTCGATATCTCAAGCTGTCTCTAGTCCTATTCAAATCCAGGCTAAAACCCCACCTTTTCAAGGGTGTTTTTGAGATTCTGACCACTCTTCTCCTGCTTAATACCCATGTGTGTTTTAATCACTTCTAATAAATGAAATCCTTTGCCCTTGTTTGTTTTGTTTTGTCTTGAATAGGTTGTAAGCTCTGCTAAGCAGGGACTCTTACATGTTTGCAGCTCTTCAATGCCTAGTAGCACTATAAAAATAAGAAATAGTAACAGCTTAATCCAACATCGGCTCCCTAGACTCATGTCCTTCACCTGAACTTTCAATCCTTTTCCTATCATTGCCTTTCATATCAATCCCAAGGTTTCCATTGTTTGAGGCCTTCTCAGTTTCCTCTATGATTCTTAGAAGACTAGCACCCAGTCCAATACCCAGATCGTCTTCCATGTGTTATTACTAAGTTTTTGAATAAATCCCATACAGGTACCAAAACTGGTGAAGTCATTGTCCTCAATCATTTGGATTCTTTGCATATATCAAAGTCAGGGTTTTGGTCGTGATTTTGAAAGCTTGATACCACTATTATTAGGATCATAACTGCTACTCTGTGCATTTTAGCCTTGTGATGAAATTATGCACCAGGGACCAGTCTTTCAATCCCTTTCTTTGTGAGACCTGGGAGCAGGAGAGAGGGAGCAGGGCTGGTTTTTACCATTGGGTAGACTAGGCAATTGCTTAGAGTAGCTTCTGGGGATGGAAGAATGGGAAGCAAGGGCAGCTGCAGTCAAAGCAACGCAATGGGTCTTGACAGCCATGCATACTTTTATCCAGTTTTCAAATAGTCCATTTCCCCAGCTAAATGGCTTTTGAGATTGTCCTCACAGGGGGCAATTTCATAATGGGGTGTCTATGATAAATGTCCAAAACCACTTACTCTATTTCATTTTTATAAAGGCAACAGGCATGTATGTGCCTTTTATAAACTAAACTCTCAGAACTATTCCTATTAGCACACAGATTTCCATCTGCTTCAAAAAAAGTTAAATATGTTTGTCTCTTCTATTTGTAGACAAGCATTTGATAAAATCCGTGCACGCATTGCAACTCTGCCTTAACTCTGATGAAATTATGCTCCTGAGACAGCCGAAAAACAGTGCACATATAAGTATGTGCAATTTTCTTGGCATGTGTACTTGTGTGCATGTTCCACCACAAACTTTGAGTCATTTTCATGTATAAAGCGTAATCTACACATGGAAATTGCCTTATAAAATTACCCTCATTATGTATGTGTATATTAAAAGTTTGATGTCCAGTTGCGTTTTTATCAGATCTTCCCAGGAGGAGCTGTGTTGGGGATATCATGATTGTTTAATTTAATTATCTAAATTCATGGGGAATTTATTTGGGGTAAAGATCCCCTTAGAGCTGGGGTCACCAACCTCCAGAGGGCCGCGGGCCGCACAGCCGACTACCAGGAGCCTCGCGGGCCGCACCCCCCTTCTCCCCGCCCACGCAAAAAAAAACAACAAACGCAAAATTATGAAAACAATGGCTGATCACCTTTATTGAATTTAATGAGATGGCTGATGATTCATGCTAGCAGACAAACGCTTAAAGTCCGGCTTCACAGATGACACTGACAGGAGAAGGGATGCTTGCAGGTGGTCGTCGGTGAGCTGCGAGCGCGTGGATACAATGGCGGGAATCCTTGGCGGGCCGCACGTAATGTTAACCGGGGTAGAGCCTCGCGGGCCGCACGAAGGGACCTCGTGGGCGGGCCGCAGGTTGGTGACCCCTGCCTTAGAGCATGTAAGGGGGCATGTTTATTAAAGTGTGCTAGCCAGGAGCACAGGGTTTATCCTGCAAATAGCACATGTCCTGGCTCCAAGGTAGCCAGGAGTGGGCAGCAACAAGGCTGCCATGCTACAAATGCCATGCTACCCAAACAACACATGGGTGGGATTATGGCAGAATTGGGATGGAGAATGGGTGGCAACAGCTGCATGCGTGGCACTGTAGACCAAAAGATACCGCTAATATGGGCACTGATTAATGCCAACCTTTACCAAGGTGCTAGTAGCACCCACTGTGCCAAAGCAGTCTGAACACATGGTATGGATGCAATCCCCTTATAGGTAACAACCTAAAGCCATCCCACACAGAACAAGCAAGACACCCATGACTGGTACTATCTTAAGGCAAATCAGGCGGTTGCCTAATGCAGAAAAAAATGGGGGATATCAGTGTGCAGCAGCCAGGACAGCAAAACCCTGACAGCCACAAACCATCAGCAGAGGACTGTACATGCTGGGAGAGTGTCACAGAAAGCAACGGTAGTCTGCAGAGTATGATTTGCAGGTCTGCATATGGACTGGCAAGATGTGAGAGGGCAGCTGCTATGATGAGCTGGAGAGAGGGGTTGGGAAACATGGTATGTGCACCATGAATACACCAAAATGAGCCACTCAGGGATGGAGATGGGGAAAGCAAATGAGATGTTGCAACTACTGGCAAAATGTTGGTCTTGCACAGAAATGTGCAATCCGATCACCACCTCCCCTGCATGTGTATTAGTGTACATGTGCATCTGGAGGCAATGCCATACCACGGGCTGTTCCTGGAAGAACACTCATCTTGACCCTAAGATTGCATGTCTGGGACCTACCAGCTTAGAGCACAGACTTATATTTCAGCCACTGAAGGAGGGCAAAATCCATTGGAGCTCCCTGGTCAGTGTCTCCCCACCCAACATGTTGCCGAGGGGCTGATGTGTTCCTCCTACCTGAGGAGCAAGTGTGAGCTCAACAGAGCTTGGGGGCCATCAGCTCCTTAAAGCCAGTGTGCTTGGGCTATGGACCAATTGAGGGGTGCTCTGCTCCATGGTGGTGTGTGAGTTATACTGTGGTGCACCCTCAGAGCCTTCAACACCTTAGGAGCATAGGTGGCTACTGTGGAGTGTGTCTCACCCCAGGAACACCAGTTCTTTGTGGGGTGGGTGGCTTATATGCCTATCCTAAGGGCTGCATCTGGAAAGCCTGTACCCCTATAGGTAGGAAGGATGGATGGATGGCAGAGAATCCCTGCCAAATGTATCCTGTATCTGTGTGGTCTCTGTTATGAAGCAGCTGATCTGTACAGCAGGCCATGGCACCCTCCTATTACCCAATGATGGGGTCCACACTCCTCTCTAGAAGGACTCATGCCAGGTATATCAAGGGACTGATGGGGAAGGGTCCCAACCCCACCCCCAGAAGCCTGGGCACCTGGGTAACTCAGGGTGAGAAAATCACCTGCTCCAGAGCCCATATGCTAGGCATTGCTGTGACCCTGAAGTCCCCAGAATGTGTCCCCCCTCCACATGTAAATGCAGCATTCGTGCCCTAACGTCCACAGATGGGGCCACAGCAGAGGTTTGTTTCACTGATTTGCATATCTCACCCCCTTGAACTATAGCCCATATCTCTTCTCTGAGCAGCAAGGTGCATGCATTCTCCAGTCAGTCTTTTCTATTCTTCAATGTGGTGGGGGCCATGTATTGTTGTCTATTCCCTCTACCCATTGCATTGCTCTTGCTACCCTCTCAGACATTGTATGGCACAAATTCTATTTGGTGTTGGCACATCCTTGTACTGCAGCTATGAAGGAGGGAGAAGTATGCAAGAGAGAGTGCAAGCACTAGCTCCGGGAGAGATGGAGGGTTGTGCCTGCTACATACCTCATAACTCCCGGTCACCACCGCCTGTGCTCAGTGGACTGACGGAAGGCAGAACAAATGCAGGTGAGCTCAGAGGGCCATGAGGGCACTTCCTGCCATTAGGTGCAAGCGGATTCCAAACAAAAAGGCATACCACTCCCCAAAGCCCCAAGCGCAAGACTGACAAACGCTCAAGAACCCTGGAGATGCTACAGGTCTTCCTCGACTTGATAATAGTGCGTGAGTGGCTTGCAGTGCCTTATCTCCACACTGTCCTCTAACACATGATGACTTACCTGAGAAGCTGTACTGCTGTCACCTTCTGCTGGCCAACTGCTGTTTACAAACGACAAGGCAGCTAGTGTTCCTTGATCCATGGGGCCAGATGGAAATGGAGGAAAAGGCGAGTTTCCAAGGCCCTGCCAGTGTGTGGCCGATTAAACACCACAACCAAGTGTATTCAGTCGCTGCTGGGAAGACACTAAACTAAAGTTTAGGCAGATACAGAGAACACACTAGAGATTGCAGTCTAGAGATGGACACCACCACTCAAAACCAGTCTGAACAAAGAAAAGTGGGGACTCTGCAACTCACCAATGAGCAGGGGAGGCAATGTGGTAGACTTTAACGGCCTACCTGTCCATCCGCTGCTCCTGGTGTGGCCTATACCAGCCCGAGAAAACAACTGCTGAGCCACCCTGAGAGTCCAGAGAGAACTGCCTCGTCAGACCTGCTCAGAACAGGACCAGATGGTAAAGAGAAATAGTATCCTCAGATACTAGTTTGGTTAGCTGCCCAAAGACTGGGTGACAGCTATCACCTGATATTTTCTCTGATCCCACAAACTGCAATACTGAGGGAAAGAGAACAATTTTGGCTAATTCTCTCATTAATTGGAACTACAGAAGCAAACTTGAACACATGACAAATTCGGTCTGGGGCAAGATCTAAGAGAATTTCCCTTCAGACCTCTGATTCAGTGACACCAGACTCCTTCAGTTCTCCACCTCATTCCTAATTCTCCTTTTTCATTTTGATGCTACCTTTATTAACTTAATCCTTTAATGTAAGCATATGCCTTGCATATTATGGACATTATGATGCTTGACTGGATTGTTGCACTCCCACTCAATCTAGGAGCACGGCCTGCTGCCTTTCCTATCCTTCGCTCCTGTAGCCTTTTGCCCCATTTTGAGGTGCAGAGAAATTGAGACTATATGAACCAGCTTCTACTGCACTTTGGTTATTAATGAACATAAGAAATGCCATGCTCGGTCAGACTAAAGCCTATCAAGCCCAGAATCCTGTTTTGAACATTGGCCAATCCAGATCACAAATACCTGGCAGGTTCCCAAAAATGGACTATGGACTAGTAGTGCTATATAAATGATCAGTAGTAGTCGTATCCCCAGGGAGTCCCATATACAGTCTATCTGCTATCAGGCCCCTCTGGTTCCATGGCATGTTGCAGCTACCTGAATTTGTCCTCTCTCATCCTGCAGGCATCTGCATGGTGCTCTTGCCCTCTACATAGCACAGTGCTGTGGCTCCCAAGTGCGGAGGACAAGTAGTGTGCGCTTTCACAGTGTACATGCCCATTTGATGCAGTCATTATTAGAGTAAGGCTATTGCATCTAGTGTAGCATTACATCTCTACCATAGCTGCCCCACCCCCCCCCACCTCACCCCTGTATTTACCACAGCTGCTCATCCCTGCCATGGTAAGAACATAACATAAGCTATACTGGGTCAGACCAAAGGTCCATCAAACCCAGTATCTGGTAGTGGCCAATCCAGGTCACAAGTACCTGTCAGGTTCCCAAAAGACAGTCCTGCAGTACCTGCAGCATTTTAGTGAACCTATCTCTAATGCCCTTGTACAGGACATTCAGATCTGCTCAGGGAAGGAGGGAGAGGATAACTGATATTTATTTACAAAATGGGTTACTACCGCCAGACATTCATTTTGCAAGATAAAAGAGCTATAGTGAGTAGGAGAAATCTTCAACTGGCCTGTACCTCAAATAGAGGGCTAGAAGAAAGACTAGCACACACGTGTCCTTATTCAATAACTAAAATTCTGTAGGCACAGAAGAGGGGGAAACCTTCTGAATAAGGCCTACATAGTCTTGCATACACGTTCATGATTGTAGAATTATGCCATTTAGGGAAGCTGTGGAGAGGAAGTTTGCTGTGTTCTCTTTCAGTCTGTTCTAATAACTCAAACAGGATCAGTCACTTAGATAGTTCATGTGGATCTTACTGTTCTTACGCTCCTAACAGCACCCTCAGTCCCTTTTTGCACCTGCACGGTGCCTTTGCTTCAGCTCTCTCTCGCCACTCGCTGATTTTCTCATGGTGGTGCAACCTTGTGCCACCTCCAAACTAGCTTTCCCTAGGGCGCCTGTTCAGGATGTCCATGCAGTGCATTCATCTGCAGCTGTTCTTCTCATGGAGGTTATCCTGAAATCTCAGCCTCAGAGTCAAGAAGGTAAAAGGGGGGACCTTGCCCGCCAAAGGTTGTGCATCGAATGGCCGCCCCAGCCAGCCCTCCAGCTCTGAAAAGATCCAGTGAAAGAAGAACACATAACTCTTTCCATAACAGCCGTCAGCTCTGCTGAGGACAGTGAAAACACAGGCTGTCATTCCTGACATTTTAATTGAATAAAACGTTTACACAAATGTCCACCTTAAGCAGTATGTTTATTCAAGTGCATGAGGAGAAGTCATCTGTCGGCTCCACAGGAGCTCAGTGTTACAGAGGCTGGTGTAGTAATTGAAGAGCCAACATTAGCTCACGCCCTTTACCTTGCTCCATGCCTCCGTTTTTCGTAAAAATACTTTGCCTGCAGGCATGCAGTGATTTAAAAAAAAAGTCTCTGCCTACTTAAAGTCTGGAATTATTAGCTCATGGTAACAAGCCTGCACTGGAGAGACTGTTCGCTCTTTGTGTTCACCACTCTGCTGTAATTCTCAGACCTGTTTACAGAGAGAAACTTCAGCTTTGTTGGACACCCTGGGTAGAAAAAGGAAAAAAAAATTGCATAAGGCAGATGTGGTTTTTCTCCTCTGTTGTACAGCAGGGTTAATAAATACCCTAAAGCTTGTATCTTGAAAGACATACTGAGCCAGTTCGTAAGAGACTGCTCTAGCATATGCTAGGCAAGCCTGTCGTTAATGACTCCATCCTGCTAGAATGACAGAGTGATCTGCTGGTGGATATTTTGTTGTTTTGGAGGTTTTTTTGTTTTGCTTGAAAGGAAAGTAATGTGAAATGTTAGCATTCATTTTTTTTTTTTTTTTTTTTTTTTAGTGCAGGCTCCTAGTGATCCAGCCCCCTCTGGGTTTTCTTGGCAATGTATCACTGGAAGTAGATTGCCAGGCCTTTTCTTCCAAGGCAATGGAGGGTAAAGTGACTTGCCCAAGGTCAAAAGGAGTGTAAGTGGGAATAGAACCCTTTATCTTCTGGGTACTAGGCAGTTGCTCTAACCACTAGGCTTAATTAGATGTCCCTTTTTGGACAATTTTGTCTCTAAGGCTTTTTTCCACCTCCTTCGCTCTCAACTTCCCACTGAGGCAGTTCAGTGTTTTTGTTTTTCTTATTTTATTTTAGGGCGGGGGAAAAGTATGAATGTTTTCTAGATATTAACCTAACTTCTCTGAAACTACATCTTTATTTTTCAAGCTATTATCTCATTCCTATGCATTTCCTTCTAATTTTTTCACTCTTTGCATCCCTCTGCATCCCCACACCATAAGGCTGACCTGATGTGACTGTGGATCTTTCCCTAACCAAGGCCTGGAAAGGAATCAACTCTGAGGGTGCTGTTCTGGCAGCAAGGGTTTGGTCAAGGCACTGGTTGGTGGTGGTGGTGGTGATGGCAGGAGCAGCAGGCAATGTCCCTCCCCAAAGCTCAAGTGAATTCCTTTTTCAGTGCGCCTATGACCTTGCTGGACAAGAGACTAGATTTATTTTCTCTCTCTTGCATCACAGCAATCAGTCCTTCAGCTGAGTTGCAGGTGTATCCCTATAATATAGCTTGAGACATGCAGCATATCAAGTTCAATAAACCATACTTTTAACCTTAAAAACATAGAAACATAAGAAATGCCATACTGGGTCAGACCAATGTCCATCAAGCCCAATATCCTGTTTCCAACAGTGGCCAATCCAGGTCACAAGTACCTGGCAAGTACCCAAGTCCACAGCTTCCACAATGCTCATCCTGGGGTAAGCAGTAGATTTCCCAGGCCCTCTTTAATAATGGTTTATGGACCTTTCCTCCAGGAACTTGTCCAAACCTTTTTTAAACCCAGCTACACTAACAGCTTTTTGTACATCCTCTGGTAATGAATTCCAGAGTTTGATTACACGCTGAGTGAAAAAATATTTTCCCTTATTGGTCTTAAATGGGTTACATTGTAGCTTGTGATAAGGAAGCTTATCATAGTTCAGAAGGAAATAATCCAAGAGGTGAATTGGCTCTGAATAAGCAACCTGTGCTTACTGGTAAAAGCACTAAAACAGAGTGTTTACCTAAAAGACTACCAAACCCAGAATGCACTGGTTTACAGAAAGCCTCTAGGAGAGTTGAAGTAGGGAAACGTGTGCCTAATCAGAGAAGCAATGATGTAATCCCTAATCACACATCTCCTAGGGCAGGGCTTAATTCAGAACACCTGCAGTGTGCTAGGGTGGAGCGGCCATCTAGGCACTTTAAAGCTAGAAGAAATTCATCATACAAACGGGAAGGAAAGCAAGGAGAGCAAAGGTGGCAAGACAGCAATGGGAGCTGGAGAAGGAGAGACTGATCGTGAACAGAAGGAAGAACAGCCAGACGTCCAGAAGGTCTAAGAAAGGAGCCCAAGGCAAGTACGTATGCTGGGAGAGATTCCTGGGGCAAGCATTCTTCATTGGACTGGAAGAAGCCATCGGCTTGGAGATATATAGCCAGGAACCCCCGGACAGCACCTGTAAAGAAGACGGCTGCATCTACAGAAAGAAGGAGCTCTAATACCTATTTAAGGAGGTATGGGAAAAGAGACCTAAAGTCCAGAGATTCTGACTGGAGAGCTGGGCACAGAAGCTTTGCTACCTACTGGCCGAAATACCCAGAGAGGAAACCTAATGACAACGTGATCTCAGGTATGAACTCTGATCTGTTCCGTAGCTTTGCACAAGGAAGACAGCAGGGAAACGGTTTCTATCCTGGTAGAGATCAGTTAGAGAAATCCTCTGAGCCACTGTATGAAAGTGATCCTATGATATTTCAAGAGCAAGGGGAAATATCAAATGAGGAAGTTGAATGTATGGATTGTTCTCTCTCTAAGCTGCTGTTCTAAAGTAATGCTCAGATAAGGATCAAACACCAAAAGGAACTGTACTGATTTTTAGCTTCCCAGAAAAGTTTCTTTGAGAGGAAGCTTTGGGGAAAGTTGGAGCCACGTGGAGAGTGGACCAGCAATGGTTTGCAGCTGGTTAAGCACCTGTGATTAGGGCAAGGCACAAGTGCACGTGGGACTTTGAAAAAAAGCTTCTTCTCTGTGTGAAAGGAAGAAAGCTGTTTTTTTGATAAAGAGAATTTTCCTTTTGGGTTTATTTTTCATTCCAGCACTGCTAAGAAAGTTTATTAGCAGGGGCTAGAAGGAGGACCTTTTTTGTTCCATCAAGGTCTTTACTAAGTTGTTGCATAAGTAATTCAGTTGCCTTATTTGTTTTGTTTCCTGAATAAAACTTCTGAAGAAATTACCCTGTTGTTACCAAGCATATCTGTGCGAGGGAATAACACCCCATAAATAAAATCTGTTTTCTGCTTTACACTCGAGCAACTACAATTCTTTATTCTTGTTAAACGGCTAGTTTTTGTGTGAAGGAACTACAAGACCCACAATCCTTTGCAAGTCAAGTAAATTCATGTCCTTGCCAAGATTGTGGAACTTTCACAAGCAGCACCCCCGTTTACAAGCTTCATTGCATGTCCCCTAGTCTTTCTACTTTTTGATGGTGTAAACAACCTATCTACGTTAACCCATTCCACTCCATTCATTAATTTGTAGACTTCTATCATTTCTCCTCTCAGCCTTCTGTTTTCCAGGTTGAAGAGCCCTAACCTTTTAAGCCTTTCCTCATAAGGATATCCTTCCATCCCCTTTACCATTTTGGTGGCTCTTCTCTTTACCTTTTCTAATTCTGCTATATCCTTTTTAAGATATGGAGACCAGAATTGCCCACAATATTCAAGATGCGGTCAAACCATGGAATGATACAGAGTCATTATAATATCCTTTGTTTTATTCTCCATTCCTTTCTTTATGATACTTAGCATTCTATTAGCTTTCTTGGCTGCTGCTGCACACTGGACGGAGGGTTTCAACGTATTATTCATGATGATGCCTACATCTTTTTCTTGGGTGGTGATTTCTAAGGTGGTAACTTTCGTTGTGTAACCAAAGTTTGGGGGGTTCTTTTCTAGGTGCATAACTTTGCACTTGTCCACATTAAATTTCATCTGCCATTTGGACACCCAGTCTCCCAATCGTTCAAGGTCCTCTTTCAATTTTTCACAATCCTCATAGGTTTTTAGCAACTTTGAATAATTCTGTGGCATCTGCAAATATGATCACCTCATTCATTATTCCCATTTCCAGGTCATTTATGAATATGTTAAAAAGCAGCGGGCCCAGCACAGATCCCTGGGATATTTCACTATTTACTTTTCTCCTTTGAGAAAACTGGCCATTTAGTCCTACTCTCTGCCTTCCATCTTTTAACCACAATACTACACTGCCTCCAGTCCCATGACTTTTTAAGTTTGCCAGGGGTCTCTCGTGATGAAAACTTAAAACTGGAGAAATATGAAATGTTCTAATGCCAATCTTCAGCCATAGCAGTCAGTGTTTTTTAAATCTACTTGTGGCATTTAAAAAAGAAACCAGGTATATTAAATATTAAAGCCTACTACACATTTAGTCCGTGGTACTGAATATACAAGGAGAAGCCCAACAGCTGTACATGTAATACTAATATGCAGCCACTCTATGTATAGCCTTTTTGCTGTCCTAAATTTAAATCCCTTAACTATATGGAGAGTGGCTGAGTATTGCTGCTGTGCTATAGTTGGACGGTACGCCCCTTGCTCTTCCTAAACGCTGTTCCTGCACTATCCTGATAATGCTGGTGCATTTAGAGAGGATTTAGATGGCACTGTTCATATATTGGTGTGGATGAGTAGCCCAGTGGTTTGAGCAACTGCCTTGTACCCAAAAGATCAAGGGTTTGATTCCCACTGCTGCTCCTTGAGTCAATCTCTTAACCCTTCATTGCTTTGGAAGAAAAGGCCCGGCAATCTACTTCCGGTGATACACTGCCAAGAAAACCCAGAGGCAGCAGGGTCAGCACTGACTTAACAGCACTTAAAAAAAAAAAAAAAAATATATATATATATATATACATTGCCACTGAAAAGCAATGTCAGGGAGTTAAAGGATTAGTGTTTAGGTCCGTTTGAATATTAACCCTTGCCATAACAGCGACTTTCAAATAAAGAGAAAGCCAGAGCAGGGCAGATATTTATTGCCACGGATGCTGTGCATTAGTAATAAAGGTTTCATTTAAAACCACTTAAGTACAGACTTTATCTGCTTTTAGACTCCTCAATGTGTTATAAGTTAGTGCATGCCCGGGGAGGACGTATTTTATCAGGTAACAGCAGCAATATGCAGTTTCAGTGCTGCTATAAGGACTAAGCAAGGACTCTTAGCTTATTGCAGATCCCCTTTGGGGTACTCCTTAGCTCACGTGATTACTTTGTTCGTATCCCATGTTCATATACAGTAGTGCTGTGTGTTTACGTAGTTCTGTGTATCAGTGTACACAGACGGGACGTCGCATAGTATGAGAACAGTCAGAGAGGGAAGAGAATCCACAGGCCACGATTCAAACATTTCTGTCCCTAAGAGTCAAAGAATAGACAAGCTACAAAAGGGGTGTATGGATACTGCTGGGAAAAGACCAGCAAGCTGTTGAATGGAGCCATCGTCTGGGGTGACTGAGGATGGAGGTATCGTTTAAGGGTTAAAATGCATGAGAGTCTATTATGCTAAGGTCTTTCAATATGAATAGGCCTTGCTGGAGGGCTAAAAAGGAGGGAATTCAGGGATACATATATAAGAAGGGCTATATGATGAATAAGTAAGAGAGCAGGGTATGAATGAATGTGTCCCAGGGTCTTCTTTTGGAGGGCGCCACAGGAATGTCCCTGGAGTGTTTGATTTTTCTCACGATGTGAAGCATTTTACATAAGTCATGTTGGCAACTCTCTACTTGTGATAAAGATCAGGGCTTTTATTGAGGGGGTACTTGGCAGTACTGAGTACCAGCACCTTTTTCATTGCCTGCTAAAAATGACAAATACGATGTTTAATTTTGGTTTAATGGTTTGAATATGCAATATGTGGGAATCTGAATGTACAGCATCTTTGATATCTTTGTATTTTGGATAGTACAGGAGGAAATGCATATTTGTATCTATTTCTCTGGGGCTGTACTGCAGACAGTATCTACGTACTTAGGGATTCCAGTCAGGGCTGGCCCCAGAGTTGATTCAAGATGTTAGCACCCTAGGTAAGTTTTATACCCACCTGGCTGTTAGAATGCCCTGCTCTAAGGCACCCCCAGAAGCTGCCACCCTAGGTTGTCACCTAGTTTGCCGCTTGTACAGGGCATCTGTCGGGCTTGCTCTTTGCCTCTTACATTAAATGGCTTATTTACTTCTTGACATCTCTACAATTATTACATGTTTAATAAATGTTCTAATTACATAGTTTATTCACTAGAGAATAATTGAATACTTTAATATAGTCTTGTCCAAGTTCGGCTCTTGAGGGGCACAACCAAACCAGATTTTCACAATATCTATAGAGAAATATGCGGAAGAGAAATTTGTATATCCATTAGCTCCATTTTATGCAAATCTTTCATGCATTTTCATTAGGGATACTTTAAAAATCTGGCCTATTTGTGGCCCTCAAGGAGTGAACTTAGACAAGCCTGCTTTACACTTCATACTGCTAAACATGTTGCTAAACAGACTGAAAACACTTTTTCCACTTTTACTTTTCAAGATCTCTTACCTTAAGGTATGATTCTATCTCTTCTCTGCTCTTCTGAGTTGTCATCTCTCAACTTTTTTCCTTGCTCTCCTTTCCATTTCATTTTCCTTCTCTGCGTCTTTGCACCTTTGGCCATCTTTTCCTCACCCTTTATATATTTCCCTGGCTTGATAAATATATTTTTTTATTTTTACATCTCTCTCTTTCCCATCTCTCTGCCTCCCTTCTCCACCACTACCTCTTAATGTCTTTCTATTCTCTTAAACTCTCCCACGTCTTTCATCTCATCTCTCACTCCTCTAGAGCACCTCTGTACACCTCCAACTTCTCCTTTCACAATCTTCCTCTTCCACATCTCTCACACCTTTGCTGCCAGCTTTCTATCTGCTCTCTCCTCCCCCCCCTCCCCATTTTCGTCATGGAAATTCTTCTACCCCTGCACCCATGTCCTAACAATGAGTGTAGCAGCAGAGCCTGTTCCTTTGCCTCATGGACTCCTAATTTATAAAGTAGGGATGTGCACAGACAAAAAAAGATTTCTGGCTTGTTTTTTTAAAAATATGCCTCCCCCCTCCCCTCCACTCCTCCGATTTTCAGTAACCTTTTCAGTTTGTTTCACACGTATGTTAAAAAGGTTTTAACTTACATTAGAATAAGCATGAAATCCGTTTTATGCACACCCGGCGCTTTTAAGGTGCTGTCCCTTTTAGAACGCATATGAGCTTAGGAAGGAAGGAACAGTAGTGGGATCAGAAGCACATGCTCACTTCTCCTACACCAGCACAAAAGGTGTTTCTCCTTTGCTGTGTTCCTCCCCTTGCCTCACAGCAGCATGCATTTCCACCTCCAGCCTGCTTGCACTTTGAAAATCCCTGGATGACCTCCATTGTGTGCTTACCAAAGGCCTCGACGTCTGCATTTCCCGTATGTTCAGGCTCATGTACCGCAGTTCCTTAAAATGGTAGTAGTTGGGGCTCAGAGAAAGATGTGTTGGCATTCAGCAGTCTTAAGCAAGACTCTTCATATGCTGGGCGTACTCAGTTATATAGTGGCAGATGTGGAAATATTTAATTCCAACTGTTTTTCACTGTGTAACTTCTCTTAAGTTTACTTGCTATTTTTATGGTAAAATGACTTTTCTTTTTAGCTTTTTGCATGTGCTTGATTTGACTGGTGTATACTAGGGAAGTATACCGAGCAAACCTTTTGGTTCATTTGGGCTTTTTTTCCTGATTATTTGAACTCTTCTTAGCTCATTTCACATATTTGTTTTAATTACTACTACTAGTCATTTATATAGCACTGCAAAGCACATGTAAAAGAGCTTACAGTCTAGTCAAGACAGAAAACACAGCAACTGAGGACAAGGATACATCCAGGGAATTGGTAAGGAAATACATAGGAGACTAAGTGGATCAGGATCCAAAAGCAGCCTTGAAGAGGGATTGTTTTCAGCCTGGATTTGAAAAGAGCCAGAGATATGAAGCCTGATGCACAGACTGAGGTAGTTTGTTCCAGGCATAAGTAGCAGCAAGATGAAAGGATCAAAATCTGGCATTAGCAGTGGAAGAGAAAGACACAGACAGAAGCAATCCACCAGATGAGTGGCGTTCCTGAGAAGTATAGGGAGAGAGAAGAAGTAGGGAGGAGCAGCAGAATGAGTGCACGTATAGGTCAGTAGGAGAAGTTTGAACTGGATACGGAAATGGGTAGGGAATCAGTGAAGCGACTTGACAAGAGTTGTTACATGAGCATAGCGACACTGATGGAAAATTTATTTATTTATTTATTTAACATTTCTTATATACCGCGCTCTTTGTCATCAGTGAGGTTTACATTGAAACAATATAACACTTGGTCATTTGAATATGACCTTCGTTTACATATAACAGGGCTTTAACATGGAGGTAAACTGGGGAAAACTATTTACATTTCTAGCAATTTACATGTTGGTACTCAACTCGCAGTGCAGCTGAGTTTTGAATAGACTGAAGGGGAGAGAAATGATTCAGAGGTAGACCAGCAAGGAGGAGGTTGCAATAGTCTAGACGGGAGGTGACTTAAGAGTGGATAAGTGTCTTAGTAGTGTATTCAGAAAATAAGGGCAAAAATTGCTTATGCTATAGAGAAAGAAACAACAGATTTTAGCTAACAGTTGGATGTGTGCGGAGAAGCTGAGGGAGTAGTCAAAGACGACCTCAAGGTTTCGAGCCAAGGAAACCAGGGAGTAGTAAAGTCTTATCCATAGATATTGAAAAAAAAGGAAGGGGGAGATGGATTTAGGGGGGGAAATAAGACGCTCTGTTTTGGTCATGTTCAGTTTCAAGAGGCGATGAGACATCCAGGCAGCAATGTCAGAAAGCCAGGCAGAGATGTGGTTCTGGGTTGCTGTTTAGCAGTGGTTCTCAACCCAGTCCTCTGGTACCCCCAGGCCAGTCAGGTTTTCAGTATATCAACAATAAATATGCATGAGATAGATTTGCATGCACTGCTTCCATTGTATGCAGTTCTATCTTATGCATATTCATTGTGGATACTCTGAAAACCCAACTGGACTAGGGGTACCAGAGGACTGGGTTGTGCACCACTGCCCTAGAAATTTCAGGTGTAGAGAGATAGATGTGAGGAGAATCAGCATAAAAATGGCACTGAAAACCATGCAAGGAGATGAGTGCACCAAGGGACTGGGTGTATAGAGAAAAGGAGTGGACCCCCTGGAGAGCATGCTTACTAAAGTGCGCTAATCGTTAACACTTCAGTGTACGCTACCCAATTAGTGCAGGCCAGCAGTAATTGTTACTATGTGCTAGAAGCAGCAAATTTGAGAAAAATCTGACACTAACTGAGGCAAGTACTGGGCAGGTTAGGGGCGCGGAGTGGACTTCCACATAGCAATAAGCGCAGGGAGAATCACCGTGCACTAATGGGGAATGCCACCCATGTTAATTGCAAGTGATGTTACCACAAAGGTTAAGGAACATTTCTGGGTGGCAGCTGCAGTGGACATGCTGGGCACACGCCTATGGGTAATGCACAGCCTTTGCCCATGCTGCTTGCTAATGTTTGCTCTTAGTGCGCAGTAACTACCACACTTTAATAAATGTACCCCTAGAACGTTTAGCATGCTAATTGGCTTTAATGCATGTTTATTCATAGATTATCACAAAATATTTCTGTACTAACAAATGCTTATCTGTACTTTCCACACGTAAAGCATGTGTCATTCACAGAGAAGGGCTTTTATAAGCATGTATTTGGCCAGGCCATTTTAGAAATTCATGTACCAGATTGCACACAGGCATCCCTGTGGGTGTAGTTTGCATAGAGCAGGGACGGTGTTGCGGTATGAGCACGCATTTCATAAAATACATGAACGCATGCACACATTTCTACGGCCTTTGGAGCAAATGTTATTAAATTTGAGTGTGAAGATTTGTTTGCCACTGAGGCTGAGTCTTGCTTCCTATTCTACAAAGGCATATAGGTGCCTGTGTTAGTGTTTATATAAGTGTTGTGGTATACTCCATAGCCAGTCTGGTTTTGAGGATACCCCCAATAAATGGAGCGGTACATGCAAATCTCTCTCATGCATATTCATTGTGGATATCCTGAAAACCAGACTGGCTACGGGGGGTACATCAGGGCCAGCCTGAGAAACAATGTGCCTTTGAGTCAATGCTGACTCCAGGTGGTGACCCGGCAGCTCCTGGGTTTTCTTGACAGTGTGACCAGAAGTAGATTGCCAGGCCTTTCTTTGGAGGCAATGGAGGGTTAAGTGAGTTGCCCACAAGGAGTGCTAGTGGGAAATGGACTCTGGTTGCTTGGTTACTAAGCCAGTGCTCTAACCATTAGCCTATTCTTCCACTCCACAGCCTGAGAAACACCGCTTTATAAAAGGAACACCGTTCTGCAACTTTGACATAGACATCATTTTACAAAATTGCCTCATGATTTTATCTTTCTCAGCAAAGGAGGAAAACAGATGCATTTGCTAGCTATCATTTTTCAAATGTGTCAGCAATCTTTTTTAAGTGTATGGTATAATGTTATAAACATAGAAGTCAATGTTCAAAAGATTTCCCGTCGTCTGGACAAAGTTAATTGGTTAGCTCTTTTGGCATGCCTCCAAGCTCTTCCCAAAGGTACCTGCATTAAAGTTAGCTGTTTAAATCTGACTATTTAAAGAAACCCAGATCTAAAAGTTAACCAGATTAAGTTACCCATTTAACTTTTAATAGGGTATATCGAATATGCTATGGCTGAATATCAGCACCTAAGCAAGCAGTGCTGCCGATCTGTTTGTGTGGAAGCAGTCTCGCCATCCCCTCTTTTCTTGCACATGCAAACAGAAGCATTGCACACTTACTCTGATTCAATGGAACATGTGTATCTTTCTTTGTGGCAATTGTTTACAACTCAGTCTATACAAGCATCATCTTTGTGAAAATTGCAGATGTTGAAGGAAAAGGGGGACACGGAAGTTGTCTCGGTGCACTGGTGATGGAGCAAGCAGAGTTATACCTGGGTTTTGGCACTCAGAGTTTGAATAAAAAAGAGCTTGGACAACACAGGGTCTTCTACTAGAAGCCAAAAAAATGGCATTGCTTGACCACAAAAAACAGAGGTTCTGCTAGCACTCGGACCAGAAAGTTAGGGCGAGTTTCTTGTGACATTGTCCTGTTTCATTCCTTGTACAAATGGGCAGCTAGCAGAAGCAGAAGATTTTTTTCACTTGGCTGCCTGGATTTTTCCATGAAGCTAGATACAGTGCTAGCTACACCTGCTTTTCGAGGTTTAGCAGATCTTTTATCTTTGGTGTTCTCCAGAGCTTCTTTTGCTGTGCTCCTGTTAGTCAGTTTGCAAAAAATAATAAGTAGAAATAAATATTACCTGGGTCGGGAATGTAACCCAAGTCAACCCTCCTCTGGAGTGTTAAAAAATGTTTTTGCTTAAAAAAAAAAAATCTACACAATCTCTTGAGTTGGATGTTTCCGATTGGACATATCTAACTGAATTGTGTGACTGGCTCAAAAATATGGATCCACTGGGAAAAAACAGATGTGGTTAAACCTGAATTCTACAGCCAGTAGATCTTGTGTATTATGATACCTTGCATGGACAAGTGTAGCATTTGTGTCTCTGTGTCCAAGAAACTGTAGCCCATCATCTTGGCAGAAGACGCTACCTGGGGAAGAATAGAGATATATAGTGAGATATTTAGATATCATTTGCAGTTTGTTTAGTCATATCTTTTTATTGGACTAACTTAATGCTCCTGTGACTAGCTTTAGAAAGGTTTCTCAGGTCAGTGCAAAATGGGCTTCTTTGATTGACTGTCTGTATTTCTACTTAAATAAAATTTTAATTTAAAAATCATTCATTAGAAATAAAACACATGCTGTAGATTGGCTACACCTAAGCCCCATGCTCTCATCTTCTGCATGCCAGGTCGCTATCTGCACCAGGAATCAGGCTGCTCTTGCTTTTATATTCTTTATATTTTTTTAACAGTGCAGATTTTACATGTAGATATTTGTGGCAAAATAACAATATTTTAACTAATACTGGCAATACTACTTCTCTAAAGAATAATGGATAAGAATGATTATCAGTCAAAACCTGCTTTAAAAGGTCTGGTTTCTGATATTTAGGGTCAGATGTACTGAAAACTAACATTTTCTCCAACGACATAAAGGGCCTGCTATACTCAGCTTTTTTTAAGGGCTATGCATTTTCCACTTCTAAAGCATATTTGACATGTGGAAAGCAGCTTTTAGAAAAATGTGCAGGAGTATATGCAGACAAAAAGTAGGCATGCGGAAGGAGCAAGCATGCTTTTATGCAACCTGCGTGTAGGTGTTCCTGTAAGGTTAGCAGATGTTCCCGATTTTCAGTGATTCTCACGATTTTAGAGTTGTGTCCCTAACTCCCCATCTGTTTGGCAGCCTCCTATTCCTGATTCTAGCAATGGAGACAGAGGGAGGTAGAACACAATTTTTTTGAATTTTTTGCATAGTCCAGGGGAAATGCACCGCTCTTTCTCTTTCTCTGTTGGTTCGTCTGCTTGGAAGAGATATTGCCGTTATGGGATAGGTGGGGGAGGGGCAGGGTAATGACTGTGCTTCCCTCCTCCTCGCCTTGTTGCAAAATCCTGAATCTAAGGTGTCCCTCCTCCCCCTTCCACTTCGAATAAGTGTCTCAGATTTCCCTGCAAAAAATCTGGTAAACTTATGTTCCCGTGGGTGTCGTCTGGGTGGAGCTGGAGCAGATTTGCAGTGTACACGTGGATTTTATAAAATAGGCACATGCATAGACTACACGCACACCTTTGGGGCATGTGTAAATTTGTGCAAGACTGCACGCTACTGGCAGTCACTGTGGGAGCCTATTTGGAAAGGCACATAGAGCAGTCTGTCTTGCCTTCATAAAACAGGTGTCATTTTGGACTTTTCGTATAGGTGCTGTCTAATTAATTTTCCCCAGCATGTAGGAAAAAAAACCCCTTGAAAATCCAGGTCAAAAATGCAAAAGGTTTCTCTCGCCCTTATTGCAGTCTGCTGTAATATATTTCTTGAACACTTAAAACAGTATGGTATTGATTGCTTGGTCAAAACCGAGTAAAATTGTTTATGGAAAAGAAAACTGATGGTTTCCCTTGTTGCATTTCCTTTTATGACACTATATTTAACAATTACTTTCAGCTTATCAGGGAGAATTGGCCGCTTTATATAAGGCTTGTTATAATGCAGTGATTTTTTAAAAAAATGAAAACTGTCTCTCTTAATTCACCCTGATATCTTTGCTTTAGTATGTCCAGAGAAAGTAGAAGCCACACATAAAACAAGAAGCTAGAATCTTTACTGTAGTGGGAGAAATATCTGATCGTAAATGAAGCAAAACAAGCCACCTGTGTTCTGTACTTCAAAATACGTATCTGCTGTTTTTTTCAGCTCAGCTATAAATGAAATAAATCTCCAATTCCTACAGGGTTTTAAAATTTAATGACACTTCAACCCCAGTGCTGGTAAAGCTCCCCATAGTAAAGGCACACTGTACTTTTTTGGTTGGAAGAGGGCAAAAAAGGCAATGTCCACTTGAGCAGCGCATTCCATTCCCCAAGCCATCTGGCAAGAGAGCTTTCCTCAGCAATTGTCTTTCTCATACTTGTAAAAGAAGTTAGTTCGGAGGACATGAAGAACATGTGGAAATCAAGTTATTGCTTTTGTTAGGCAGTTTGATTTAATAAACTCAGAAATTAGAGATAAGTAGACAGAGGGCCAGTCCTTAAAGTTATCTTTCTTAGTAGACAGCATGACTTGGATCTTGGATCTAGAGAAACAAAAGGCCATTTATTCTGCAAAATTCTTAAAAGCTTAAATAGTTTACTTATTTACCTTTTTTAGCTATATAACGTCTTTATTTCGACAATTTCCGGTCACCATCTTTTTTTTCTTTTAATTTGTCAATCATTTACATCTGTCTTTTTGAATTTTTAAATAACTTATATGTTACGAGGTGTTCTCATTTTTTTTGGGCCACCCTGTATATATAGGTTTTTTTTTTTCCCAGGCCAGATGGAAAGATATTAATAGTCTATCATATTTGAGATTTATTCATGTGCCCAATCATTTTTGATGCATCAAGGAGTTTAGTTGCTAGTTTTGCTAATTGAAGTTTTCTATTGTATGAATTCATACCGCTGCATTTTTAAACTAGCCAACGGTGTAAGCAGCACAATAGCCATTTTCTTTTCTGAGTGCACGTTCAAGTGTTCGTCATGGACAGCAAAAAGTTAATCTGGATCTGCGATCACTGGGATCCAGGACTGTGAATATTCATTTGTAACTATGTGAGGATTTTTCCCTTTTTTTATATCTCCTTCCACTTCAGTAATTTTAGTGATAGACCTCAAATGGGGCCATGAATTAGGGCTGCTTTTGGAACCTTAAAAATCTGGTCATCAAGTGTTGGTGATGTGCAATGGCCAGGACTCCTCCCCCCCCCCCCCCCCCCCGAGATAGTATAGAGGGAACACTCAGTCTCTGGCCCCAGCTGGCCTAGGGAGGGGGAAGTGTCTGAAATGGGATCAAACAGAGGTCCTTCTGCACTATTAGAGCAGTCCATAAACGTTTGGGCCAATATTCAAGGCAAATTATGCATTCACTGATCACCGGTGAATACAGACTTTGCTTATCCTTATATTTTCAAAAAATGTAGAATAGTATCAGGGCGTTCAAATTGCTAAACAGCCATTTGTGGACAAGGTGAGAGTGGCCCTAAAAATTATCAGTTTAGTGGCAATATTCAGCAGGTAAATGGATAAGCTAACCATTTAGTTTAGGACTGAAGAACAGGCCTAAACAAAATGGATAGAACATAGGAACATAAGATATACCATACTAGGCCAGATGAAAGGTCCATGAGCCCCATATCCTGTTTCTAACAGTGGCCAATCCAGGTCACAAGTACCTGTCAGGTTCCCAAAATGTAGATAGATTTTGTACTGTTTATCCCTGGAAGTAAGCAGTGGATTTTCCCAGTCCACTTTAATAATGGTTTATCGACTTTTCCTCCAGGAGCTTGTACAAATCACTTTTAAAACCAGCTACACTAACAACTTTACTTTTTCTTTTACATCCACCAGCAACGAATTCCAGAGTTTGATTACACATGGGGTGAAAAAATATTTTCTCTGATTAGTCTTAAATGTGCTACTGTATATTTGTACATAGCTTCATTAGTTCTTGAAGGAGTTTACATCTTCCACTCCATTCATATCTCTATCAGATCTCCCCAGTGCTGCCATGGTCACCAGTCCATCCATAAATTCAGTGCTGCTACCTTTTGATGGAGTTCGCCAGTTGTCTGGCGCTTTTGAGAGAGTTCGCCAGTCTTTTTATTGTTCTTTTGGTGCTTTCTGTAGCCCCTTACATTACCTCAGGTCTAGTGTACTCTGGAGCTCCCTGAGGAAGCTGCAAGGCAAAACATCAGATATCGGGGCTCCCATTCCTTCGTGACGTTTTGATGTTCCTTCACTGATCTGATTGATCTGCCATTCCAGCTAAGTGTTTTTCCACTACTACATGCTCCTGAGGTTGCTTTACTTATATAGGGAGTGGGTTGCACCTACATGGGAATTATGTCTACTTCGAGCTTAGAGGTTTTTTTCTGACCACTGATGTAAGCAGAGTCCCGTTACTTTTAGAGGCATTTTCTGCCCTGTAACGGGTCTCGATCCCTTCTGAATACTGGTTAGGGGTTTGCTGAGGTCTTTTTTCCTCTTTTATGCCTGAGGTTTGTTTCCCATCTTTGTTCGTTGCCTCCCTGCCTCCCTGTTCAAGAAACTTTTCGGTTGCTGGTTTTTGTTCTCATGTGATTTTTTGTTTTGTTTCTCTCCTTTTTTATTTTTTCTTCCTTTTCTTTTTTCGTTTTGACTACTCCTATTTAGTGCCTTGTTTGGGGCTTGTTTTTTGTTATTACCTATCTGGATAGCAGCACTGGATATGCAGATTAAATGGAATACTGGCACTTAACTTAATCAGTTCACTGCCCTGACTGAAAGTCCAGCTCTACAGTTTTAAAGAACCACATTTCTTTGCAGTTTTGCATGGAGCACAATTGGAATATTGGAACTGAAACTCCTAAATGTAATGAGGTGATAGAGTTTATTTTGCATTACCTTTGGCAGGGCATGGCAGATCCAAAAAGAGAGGTAGTTTATTTGCTATTGTAAAATGTGTCCTTTTGCCAAAGTCACTGTACTTCCTTTCTTAATTTAAGAAAAATATGTTTGTTTGTTTTAAGTGCCATCAAGTCAGTGTTGACTCTGGCGACCCAGCAGCCCCTGGGTTTTCTTGGCAAGATATGACTAGAAGTAGATTGTCAGACCATTTCTTTCGAGGCAATGGAGGCTAAAGTGACTTGCCCAAGGTCACAAGGAGTGCCATTGGGAATCAAACCTGATCTCTTGGGGTCTAGGCTGTTGCTCTAACCACTAAGCTACTCCTCCTCCACTCCAAGAAAAATATAGAAATCATTTAAACTGAGTGCTGCATGGAGGATCACGTTTACCAATCACACCGGTGAAGCCAAGAAACTTTGTGTCAGGCAGTCTCAAACTGAAGAGTTTTGTGAAGCTGTTGACCTGTGAAATAGGCCTTGACTCGGGGATCTCGCAGGAATCTGGAGCTGAAACACTATAAATTACCGACTGCTGTCTGTTGACTGTTGGAATGTCAAACATTGGCAGTTGAGTTGACATGTTTTGTAAAAGGATTGCAGCAGGGGTCCTGAGAATAATGCAGAGTGGAGTACCTGCCAGTTCGAAGTAAACCAGAACCTTTGGGAAAGGTGTAATGGAGATTTTCACACTAAAATATACATTTACATCCAGTTGTGTTGTGATTCTATCTGTTTCCTAAGGCACGGTTTAATATCTTTTTAGCATGTTTTAAGCAAACCTTATTGGGTACTGTGCTATCTTTAGCACATAGGGTTAGATTATTTATTTATTTAACAACTTTTATATACCGCGCTATTTGTTATCAGTGCGGTTTACATTTAACAGAAGGTTGCAGTCAGAAGGCTGTACTGTGCTTACATTATAACAGGAGTTTAAACTTGGAGCAACAGGGTAACTATAGACATATGTAGAAAAACACAATTAGATTAGGTTGGAATATACAAAAAGGGCTAAGACAAGCTCAGAAGTACATGTAACAGGGTTATTTAAGTTGAGCATGAAAGGTTTGTGGGCATTGATGAGTGGGTGAGCAGAGGTGGGGTGGATGCTTGTGCAAAGTGAAGTAGAAAGATGTGATGTTTGATTGCCTTACGGAACTGAATAAGGTCTTTGATGGATCTAATTTCAGGTGGAAGTTCGTTCCAACATTTTGGGGCGTAGAAGGCGAAGGTTCTTTTCCTGGTCGTCTGGGTGCACTTGATGGACTCTTTGGGGATGATCAAGGTGTTGTCAGTTACTGACCTTCTGATTCGGTTTTTCGGTGTGGGGGTGATAAGTTCGCTGAGTGTCGTAGGGGCTAGGTTGTTGATCTGAAGATGATGAGAAGGATTTTGTATGTTAATCTGCAATGAATTGGTAGCCAGTAGAGTTCCTTGAGTATCGGGGTGATATGGTCTGATCTTGCTAAACCACAGAGCACACGCGCAGCCGCATTCATAGCGAGCTGTAGTGGGTTAAGGGTGTTCTTGGGGAGTCCATACAGGGCAACATTTGCGTAATCGAAGTGTGGTAGAATGAGGGCCTGGAAAATGGTCCGGAAGTCATTGAGGTAACATGGGCCTGAGGTGCCTTAGCATTCTAATTTTATTGTAGACAGATCTGGTGGTGTTTCATATGTGCTCCTTAAAGTCGAAATGCTGGTCCAGAGTGATCCCTAGGTAGCGGATGGAGGGCTTACTAGGGAGTTCCGCATCTCTTACCCTTAGGGAGGATGGAGGGGAGAAATCTTTGTTCCTTGATATGAACAGAACTTCAGTCATCTTGAAGTTTATGTGGAGATTTTGAGATAGTAACCAGTCAGTGATGGCATTGAAACAATTGATAAGGTTGGTGAGGTCTGGATGTTTGATTTTGAATGGTGTAAACAGCAGTACGTCATCAGCATAGATTAGAGTGGAGATGTTGAAGGAGCGTATGATGTCACATATCGGCTGCTGTAGATATTGAACAGCAGCGCGAATAAAGAGGAGCCCTGCGGAACACCTTGATTTTGGTGGAAAGGTGCGGATGTGGTGGAACCAACTCTTACATGCTGCCAACGATCCAATAGATAAGACCTACACCATTCCCAGGCGAGGCCGCATATGCCCTTCTCCTGGAGACGAGTAAGAAGTTGACTGTGATTAATGGAGTCAAAGGCAGCGGAGATATCTAGGAAAATGAGAGCGAAGCCATTTTTGACCTTGTCCAATCCTCTATTCAAAGCATTAGTTAGGGTGGTGAGGAGAGTTTCTACCTCGTGAGATTCCCTGAAGCCGTGTTGACAGGGGTCAAGAGGTGACACTACATCAATGTGGTGTTGAATCTGCCTCTGGACAACCTTCTCTATTATCTTGGCTAATAGAGGTATACTCGAGATTGGGAGGTAGGAGTCAGACTTTAGTGGGTCCAGTCTGTTATTCTTCAGAAGTGGTCTTATTGAAGTTTGTTTGAGAAATGCGGGGAAAGAACCTGTTGCAAAGGAAAGGCCAATGATGTTGATTAGAATTGGACTAAGTTCAACTCGCAGAGTTCTGACCCAGTATGCTGGACAGGGGTCGCTTGGAGCTGTAGAGGTGTTGATGATGGTGATGAGATCTTGGATGTTTTTCTCAGTTGGAGTGGTGAATATTGTGATAGACGGTGATGGGGTGTGAGCGTGGCAGAGGGTGGTAACTGAAACTGTGCCAGTTGTGGTAGTTTTGGATTGGAGGTAGTCAGCATATGACTGGGGGGAAATAGGATTGAGTTGGGTAGGTGAAGGTTCCTTGGTTAGGGATTTTGCCAGGCTGAAAAGGTCTCTAGGTTTATTTAGAGAGCGGAGAAGGAGCTTGGCATGGTATTCGCTCATTCTGAGGTATATAGTTTCGCGGTGGAGTTTGAGGTGGTTTAGGTATGATGCTTTGTCAATTTCGGAGCAGGATCTTCTCAATTTCCTTTCAAGTTTCCTGAGGGAGAGGAGAGATGTCCAAAGATCTGCTGTAAACCATGAGGCTGTTTTTCTTCTTTTAGAGCTCTTGGGATCTAATGATTTGTCTATGGCTGGTAGTTGAGCAAATGTTTTCAGTGTGATGTTCCAATTGGTAATTGCTTCATCAAGGTCAGGAGACAATAGTTTGAACTTAGGTAAGGCGTGTTTAATGAACTCTTCCTTATCAAGTGTTCTGAAGTGAGAGGTGATTCTGGATTCTGTACTGGAGTCATTGGAGGAGAGATGAGTAAGATGAGAGGGTATCTGGAACATAATTAGCTTGTGGTCCGACCAAGGGATGGGGGTGATATCCATGTTTAGGTTGGCCTTCTGATTGGCAGCGGAGTGGGGCGTGAAAATTAGGTCCAGCGGATTTCCTTTAAGATGGCTGGAAGTGTTCACTATTTGCTCATATCCAAGTGTATGCATGGCTTCTAGGAAAGCGTCTGCTTGGCTGGACTGCAGGGAGGGTAAGTTGAAGTCACCGAGCAGCCAGTTGGGGTTGCGAGGGTTAGCCGGGTTGCAGGCTAAGTCAATGAAGGTAGAGATGACCTCAGTTGGAGAAGAGGGGGATCTATAAATGAGGTTTATGGTGATATTTTTGTTGGCAATGGTGATTATGTCCGCGTGTATGGTGCTCTTGGCTGTAAGTAGTTGAAATTCAAGGTCGGTTTTTGCAAGGATGAAAACTCCACCCCCTTTCCGGTTGGTCCTGTGGCAGGTGTGAATGGAGAAGTTGGGGGGATTAGTTGGTTTATGAGGGCTGTATCAGTATCCTTGAGCCATGATTCTGTCACCATGAGGAGATCCAGGCCATGAACGGCTATCAGGTCGGGGATGACCGGCCATTTCTTTCGTACTGAGCGAGAGTTTACAAGGGCACATTTCAGTAAATGTTGTGCATCTGGTTTCTGCTTGGGGTTGACCGGATGATTGAGGGCAACGTAAAGTAGGTGTGATTATCGAGAGTGGTGTGGGAGATTGGTAGCAGAGTGGAAGGGTTTATTGAAAATCTTTGGCATGTTACTAAGGAAAGGTGATGAATTTATTGTATATCAAATGTCATAAATATTGTATTCCCTATTTGGAAACAGTAAAGTGCTTTTTATTGTCTTCTTACGACTGTTTGTTCCATGAGCTTAACAGTGAAGTACTGGAAACAAAGTTAATGAAAACTTGTTTTAGTTAAAAAAAAAAAAAAAAAAAAAAAATCATATCTGAGTTTTTGGGGACATTTGGGGCCATGTGCACTAAAGTTTAGCACGTGCTAATGGACGTAGGTTTACATTAAATTACCACATTTCCATGGGCTGCACAGCACTTAACTCATTATTATTTATTTATTTATTATATTCTCTTATATACCGCGCTATTCTGCATCAGTGCGGTTTACATTGAACAAACTGAAATTACATTGAACAGGGCATTATAACTTGGAGATAACTATTTTACAGGGAACATGGGCTATGGAGGGTTAAGTGGCTTGCCCAATACCACAAGGAGCACCTGTGGGACTAGAAACCCCAGTCCTTCCGGCCCAAGGTTGCTGATACTCATACTAATTGTCCGGTTGCACGTGCTGAACGTTAGTAAACATGGCTCTTGCTCAATTAATTTCAAGCATAAGAAATTCCATTTTACTAAATACCGCACCCTGACTTCACTTTGCCTTCCCATTATCTGACTGGAGTTGCTTCTGTTTTAATGCCTCCCATTACGTAATGATGTAAAACCCTAGGTATTTGCAAATAGAAGATGAGAAGTCCGTGGGGCAAGTTTCAAATGAGCTGGAAGGAAATTGCTGGGACAAGAACACCCCCCCCCCTAAATCTCCCATTCTTCTCCTTTTAATTATACGTATGACACTTAAGCTACTGTGTTTGCAGAAATGTTACACTCCCTTTTCCATTTTAGTGCCTGGCCACCTAGCTTCCACAAAGAACCCTGTCCTTTCAAATGTACTCTCAGGCAATCTCCTTTACCCCATTCCTCACACCTTGGGTTTTCCCTTCAAGTGTGCTTATGTTTAAAAAAGATTTGGACAAGTTCCTGGAGGAAAGGTCCATAATCCATTATTAAAGGGGACCCGGGATATCCACTGCTTGACCCAATACAAGCATTGTGGAACCTGTGTCTTTTGGGAAAACTACTAGGTACTTGTGACCTAGATTAGCCACTGTTGGAAACAGGATACTGGGCTTGATGGACCTCGATCTGACCCAGTATGGCATATCTTATGTTCTTATGTTCTACTTCCTTGCACTCCACAAACCCACATATGTCTAGAGGAAATCATATTTTCACGCCGATTACCTACATTAGTAATTTTCATTCACCTGCCTGCCTTTGCAAGCCAGTGTTACCTTTCCTTTCTTATTCTTACCTCTGCTTTTCAGTTTGTAACTCCTCTTCTCAAATCTGTTTACTTTTTCTTCCCTATTCACCCAGATCTTTTTGTGTCCTCAGGCGGCTTTTTTGCTTCAGATCCTTTCCTTCATTTCCCTGATCCTTTATAAAAACAACCCAAAACTCCTTTGTTCTTTTCTTCCCGTCAGTTTCCACCTGGTTTTGTTCATCTCTGTCTTTGAATCGCCTGTTACTCCATAATACTCCATGTTTCCCCTCACTCTCTGTTTTCAGTTCATTTATTTTTGCTATATAAACCACTGTAACAGCTCTTCTTAAATTTCCATTACTGTCCTCCTTGACTTGTCTCAGCTTTCTATTTTGTTTTGGCCCTCCAAGTTTCAAAACCCTTTTTCACTTAACACACTCAGCTTGTGCAGTCTCTTCCATCTTTCATCTTCAAATAAACTCCTCGATTCATAACCAGCAGAAGATTTTCTTCTCTCCCTGACCTCCTCTTGTCTCTTCGATCCTGGCATGCTGACTGTCTCTGCTGTCTCCTTATGGATGTCTTTGTAGTTTCTTAGATGTTGACATCCCAGAAACGGAGCTCATTTATAGCTCTTCCTTAGGGATGCACATTCGTTAGTGTGTATTTGTTCGTTTAGGCATCTTAAAACTTTTCACATGCACAAACTTGATTGTAAATCTTTGAATGAATAGAATGTTCTAAGAAACATACAAAATAAATGTGTGAAATAAACAAAAAAAATCCAAAGATCTGTAAAAAAAAAAAAAAAAAAAAATTCAGAAAAATCCCAAAACAAAGTCTTTTGGCTATGCGCATCCTTACCCTTTTCACCTTCACAGAGGACAAGATCAATATTGTCGCATTTGAAGTCCATCATCCTGGAGATAGATTAGATACTTTCCTCTGTTTTCATCACCTTATACTGTGCCATCTTATTATTGGATCATGATTGTTCTTCTATAGCACAATAAGATGCATGACTTCCTAACCCTGAGCCACACATTGTATACCTCTGGTTTTACTGTCTGAGTTGCTTCTGTCTGGTCTTCCAATCATTTACCTAGCTCTACTGCAACACTCCTGAAAACAATCTTGTGCTCCTGCAAGTCTGTCTTGGCGTCACTCTTCAGAGCTCCATGTTAGCTTCCAGCTGCTGCTTCTGCTTTCTTTCAGGAACCTGCATTCCTGCGTTTTCCTACATCTTGGTGCTCATTTTTTGTTACATTGCTTTCCTGTACCAGAGCTGCCTCATTTCTCTTGCCAGTTTCCTCTTGCTGCCAGTTCCCTTCTTTCTCTCCATTTTCAAGTCCAACTGGAACATGCATTTCTTTTTGTTCCTCGTATCAGGGAGTGTTTGAATCCTCCTTGCACTAATATTTGCGTAATTGACAGACATGTCAGAAGGGGATGGAATATCTTCACCCTTTTCCCTTAAATAAGGTATCCTTGATTTGATATGACTGCGCCAGAGCCCTCTGCTTCTGCTCATACAGTATCCTTAGTTGTGACATATTTCAAGAGAGAGAGACATAAGGTATAGCCATGATTCAGAGCCTCGCACCACTGTCTTCTTTCTTGTCTGTTCGTAATACAATCCTAGCTCTGAGTTCCATTGGCTCCCTCTGCTCCTGACTTCCCACACAACCTGTGCCCAGAGTCTCCTTGCACCCTTATACGATGTCTACTGCGCTTGAGGCAGCAAAATCTTTACTTCGCCCTAGGACACTGTAGCTGTCATTTGCACACATCATCATTGCAGCTCCAGTGTGTGCTTGTCATGTGGTCCTTGCAGATTTCAGGCATGTCTCAGGAGACCTGGCAATGTCAATAACCCGGCGGAATCTCTGGATGGAATTTGGAGAGTTCCCAGCAGTGTGTGTTCTGACACTCTTCTGCGAATCACAGCCAGTTCTATAGAGAATGATTTTGCACTAGTGTAGAGTTGCATGCTTGATAATGGATGATGTGTTTCTTCTTGCAATTGAGTCTGATCATATTGTTTCCTTTTCTGCTAGGCCTGTTCCAGGCTCCCTGTCTTCACTACTGCACCTACACAACAGACAGAGACAGCCCATGCCTGCCTCTATGCCAGGCACCCTTCCTAACCCTACCATGCCTGGATCTTCAGCAGTATTAATGCCAGTAAGTCTTACTATTTTTTACCCTTCGTAAAAGTATAACCATAAAGACAAGCTACTTTCAGAAATAACCAGTTTTCGTATAAAAATGAGGCTGTTCACAGATTTTAAGCTTGCTGTTTCTTGTTAATTCATTATAAGATTGATGCCGATTGTATGCAGATATCAAAATGCATTTAGGGTGCTTAGGCTTTGCTGGTTTCTGGTACACATGCAGCTTTCCGTGTGGATGTATGCATCAGAGGAAAAAGAAAAAAGAAAAAGTCCAGACTCAGAGCGCCTATTGGACATCATTTAGAAAGTCCTATACACATGCAGTTCTTTCGGTCCACAAATTCTGTTAATTTCTAAATGCCTTTTGAAGTTTTCATGGTGCTGTTACCAAATGAATTTAGCTGAACTACTTTACAAGAGATTCTCTGAAGGTTTGGAAGAATTGTTTTTATTGCATTAGTGAGGCATTAAAGGGCAACTAAAAGGATCTGGGGTGCATGGAAATAGTAGGCGATTATGTAGCCCCAAGGAATGAAGCACTAAAACCCTCAGCCCATTTTCCATATACTTAAATTCAACATGTTTTCTGTGCTTTAAACAAGTTTATGTGGCCTCCAATGAAAGCTGAGCTTGCAGTGCATTATAATGCTACTTTTATATTTACTTAAATCTTTTTATTATTGAAAACTGCAACAAATTGTAATCATCGCAAAATACTTAAGAAAACATTATAAACAGCAGCATTTCTTACAACAACAGGGTATAATTATTACAATTTTATTTCTTCCCCTCCCCCACCTCTTTCCTTCACCATCACCCTTTAGCACCTCCCCCCTCCAATCCCCTCCCTCCCCACCAACCCTTTATTCAAACCCTACCACCCCCCCCCCCTTATCTTCCATATTCTTATCCAAAATAAGCCAACTTAAACTGTTAAAACATCATTCCTTGCCCTTGCCGAAACCCGTTCAAGATAAGGAGACCAAATCCTTAAAAAATAGGCTCTTTTATGAACATGTCTTCGCGAAAATTCTCCCTCCCATAATGCCAGTTGGTGTAAAACATTTCTCCACTCCCAATATTCTGGACCTTTAGAATCTCTCCAGTTCTGAAGTTCTTAATATGTCTAACAACATAAGAAGTGCTGTGCTGAATCAGACAGTGGTGGGTCCAACCAGTCATAGGCAGTGGAACAGCCAGACTCACGTTTTGTCCTGTCACTAAGAACCAGGCAAGGGAAACGTTGCTATAAACATTCAGCTGGGGAGAGAAAGAACTGAGCCTGTGGGCTAGTGCAAGCATGCATATAGAAATTAATGTGCTAATCTATCCAGCATGGACAAATTTGAACTGGGAAGACTGGATGGAGCATTATGGTCTATCAGTTGCCATATTGCTTTGAAAAAAATGGGTCTGTGAAGGAGGTGTTGAGAGGTGGAAATGCTTCTGGGGTGATGGTGAAAGAGGAGTAATGGGAGACTGCGTAGGTGGTAAGAAACAGAAGAGGGGATTGGAGGGAGGGGGAAGGAATGAAAAGCTTGAGGAAACCAGGATGGTGAGGGGATCAGAAATGGAGTAAAGTAGATGAATGCTGGGGAGGAAGGTGGGTAAAGATGATGGAAATGGGGAAAAAGGGGGTGAGTGAAGGGTGTGGGAAATAGGAGGTTTGATAAAGAGACCGAGGGTAGAATGGGAGGGCTGAGGGATGGGCTCAAAGAGAGCAAGATGGTCTGGGAAGAGAGTAAGAGTGGGAAATGGTAGGTAGATAGGTGAAAAGAGGGGGAGGGAAGCTGAGACAGGAGAAGGGAGGAGTGAAATCTAGTTGTAAGTGGATAGAGAGTAAGAAAAGAAGAAATGGAGAAGAGTGATTAAAAGGAGAAAAATCAATGTCCCAGAAACAAGCATAGGTGAGGAAATGAAAAAGATAGGTGGAATGGAATCAAAAAATGGAAAGGAGTTCCTGTTAGGAGTTAGAAGAAGGTAGGGATGAGGCAAATAAATTAAATTTCTTTAGATTCCTGTGTTTGCAGGTTTGTTTTGCTTTGTTTTTTAATGAATTTTGTTTGTGTCATTTTGTTTTTATAAATTTTCATTTTAGGGCAATTTTATTAACTAAAGAGGAGGCTATGGCTGCTGTCCAAATGAAAAGCATAGCTGAAAGGTTACAAGACGTTTCAGGCAAATAAAAAAAAGTCCAACTGGCTTTTTCTACTTTTGTTAACAGTTATGTTTTTTTCCTCCAGTGTCATCCCAGGCTGATCTTAAACCAGTGATCCTTGTTTTGGAAGGTAGGAATCTTGCAGAAGAGCTATTATATCTCAAGGGACTCTAGATTCTGATTGTCTATTTTGTGATCACTAATTGGACAACCAGAATCTGGATTAGACTTGGTAAATGTCTCTGATAGTATACTTAAACGGGTTTCATATAATTTCTGGCACAAGAACATGGCAAAAGAAAAGAATTTGAAGTAAGTCTCTAGATCAGGAGTCAATAGGTTCACAACAGAAAATCCTGGATTTTCCACAGAGCTCCAGACAGGCAAACTTTGGGTCAATCAAGAAACAGAAACAGAGGACACAAGAAATACAAGACACAATTAAGAGCAGGCTGGCTAGATGGCCAAATCCCCTTGAGAGATAATAGCTCTTCCTGTACGATGCCCGCCTTCGAACCCAAGCATCACCTGTTCGTGGCCATCCTGTGATGACCCTGGGAAAGAAAACCAGAATTTCTTGTTTTTTCATGTTTTTGGATTAAAAATGATATGAAATGACATAAGAAATAGTATTGCTATTTCTCATGTCATTTCAAGCGAATGCTCAGTGCTAGAAGAAGATAGGCAAGAGGAAAACATAAAATGAAACTAGGACCAATGCAAAAATATATCCACAGACCAAAAATAGGAGAAAACATTTTTTTTTTGGGGGGGGGGTGTTTCAAAGTGATTAATGTGGTTAGCAGACTGTCTAACCACATTAATCTCAGTGCATTAGTGCCACTGAATATCCCGCTCACAAAGTGCTGCCACTAAATGCCCTGATCGGCCACTAGCCAGTTATCCCTCAGCAGCGAAAGGCACCTTGACAGGCTTGCCTAACCTTTGCCACTGAAGCTAACCTGGCTGAATATCACCACTGCCTGGTTAGCCTCCGCGCTATCCAGTCAATCCAGATATTCAATGCCAGTGGCCGGAGAGGGGCCCCCAGCCTTGAATATCCTGCTATAAAGTTCAGGAGCAGCAGCTAGCCACTTTATCCATGCTAGTTGCTGCCATTGAATATTTCCCCCCTATATTTTTAATTTAGTGACTGGAATATAACAGCTTTGGTAATGTGCATTTTCCTATGTAATTTGCTGCCTCTTCCTCCAAAAAACCCCCGATGTGGTTGAACCCTTGCTTTCACTCCCATGTTCTTGTGCTGTAAATCTTTTTGAGTATCCCAGTAGCATCCTCCTTCTACCTTGGTCTCTAAGTTGTCAGAAAAATAAAAGCCCTTTCGGGGATCCCTTACTTCCATCACTGCAAGTGTCCAAAAAAGGATAGTGGGGGCTAAGGATGTCAAAGGAGGAAGATATAGGAAATCCCTAGCCCTCACTATCCTTTCTGGGACACTTAAAATGATGGAGACAGTGACAATAATGAACCTCACTCCTTAGCCAAGGTAGTTGAGTGTGATATCAGTCTCTCAAATTTACTGATAATGCTCACCATAGTACTTGCATCATGCCAAAGAGAGCTTCTTTCTGGCGTTCATAATATGTAACATGTATAGGCAATTTATCAAGGTGTGACTGGAAATTCCTCTTAACCAGGACTGTAGCTCCCAGTATGATGGGAAATATTTCTGTTTTCTTGATCTCTTTGCATCTAGCTTCTTATCCTTTGGAATGGGCATATCATAAGTGATCTTAGTTTCTGCCATGGGAACTTTTTTCATTTCTTACAGAGAGTTAGGAGGGAGGGCAGGGAAGGCAGCCCTGTTTGTTTATTGAATGAAATACAGCTGGGTGGTTATTTGGATGGTGATATATACACCTGCTGTTTCAATGCCAATTTGGCCCCTCAACTTACGCAACAAATATAAAAAATGAGCGCCAGCCACCTACCTTTCTATCTTTGCCATAACGCTGCCCCCCCCCCCTCCAAAGACCTGCCCATAATTTGGCTAAAGTTAACTGTCTAGTGAAATTTGATACTAAATGTAACTGGTCAAACTAGTTGATTTTCAAAGTCTTTGATCTAATTGACTAAGTCATGACTTGGCTAGCTATATACCTCAATATTGATAATGGTGATATTCAGTAGGGTTCCCAACTTGAAACCTTTTGTCATTGATCTGGAACCTTTTTAAACTTGATTCCTTTTATCCATTGAAGCTTGAGTAGAAGAGAGAACCTCAACCTGGTGCCCCTTTTTTAGAAAATTACCACTATATATTTACCTCTCCCTATAAACATAAATTAAGAAATCATTGGTGGGAACCAGGGGGAGGGGAGGGAAAGGGCAGAGGTTGATTGTTTGCCCCCGTCCCCAGTCCAGAAGGCACCCTTCTTTCCCTGAGACTTCTTTCCCTGACTGGGTGACCAGGGGGTTGGATTGAGGGAGAGCCCTAGATGTGGTGTACTTGGATTTCAGTAAAGCCTTTGACACTGTTCCACACAGACGTCTTATTAAGGGTGCTCAGTTTATTAAGAAGTCACCTGTGTGGAACGGTGTCAAAGGCTTTACTGAAATCTAAGTACACCACATCAAGGGCTCTCTCTTGGTCCAGCTCCCCGGTCAACCAGTCAAAGAAATCAATCAGATTTGTCTGACAAGATCTGCCTCTGGTAAACCCATGCTGCCTCGAATCCTGCAATCCTTTGGACTCCAGAAACCTCACTATTCTCTCTTTTAGTAGTGTTTCCAATAATTTATTCACCACAGGGGTTAGACTAACTGGTCTGTAGTTTTCAACCATCTCCTTTACACAAAAGCAGAAGAAAGAGAGAATAATGAGGTTTCTGGAGTCCAGTGAATTGCAGGATCTCAGGTAGTCATGTTTCTGTGAGACCAAAGATCCATTAAGCTCAGCAACTTGTCTCCAACAGTGACCAGTCCTGGATCACTTGGGAAATACCTGGAAGATCTTAATGGAGAGATTATTTTCTGGTGCTCACCCTGCAAAGTCAAGAGATGGTGATCCCCAAGTCTGTCTGACTGATATTTGTTAATGTACCTAGCCTCTAGCTATGCTATTAACCTTCATTTCATTTTCCAGCAGTAAATTTCATAGCTTATGTTCTTGTATCTGTTTTAAGGCCATAAGAAATGCCATACTGGGTCAGATCAAGGTCCATCAAGCCCAGTATCCTGTTTCCAACAGTAGCCAATCCAGGACACAAGTACTTAGCAGGTTCCCAAAGAGGTACACAGGTTCCAAGATGCTCTTCTCGGGGCAAGCAGTGGATTTCCCGGGTCCACTTTAAAAATGGTTTATGGATCTTTCCTCTAGGAACTTGTCCAAACCTTTTTTTTAAACCCAGCTACACTAACGGCTTTTACTACATCCTTCAGTAACGAATTCCAGAGTTTGATTATGCATTGAGTAAAAAAGATATTTTCACTTATTAATCTTAAATGGATTACACTGTAGCTTCATCACGTATCCTCTAGTCTTTCTGCTTTTTGATGGCATAACCAACCAATCTTTGTTTAGCCATTCCACTCCTTTCATTAATTTATAGACCTCTATCCTATCCCCCCCCCTCAGCCGTCTCTTTTCAGAGTTAAAGAGCCCTAAACCTTTAAGCCTTTCCTCATAGGGGTATCCTTCTATTAATATTTTGGTGCCTCTTCTCTCTACCTCTTCTAATTTTGCTATATCCTTTTTGAGATATGGTGACAAGAATTGCACACTATATCCAAAGTACAGTCGCACCATTGAATGCTACAGGGACATTATAATATCCTTGGTTTTATTCTCCATTCCTTTCCATATGATTCCTAGCATTCTATTTGCTTGACTGGCTGCCGCCGCACACTGGGTGGAGGATTTCAACGTATTATCCATGATGACGCCCTTAGTAAGTAAAGAACTTAAAGATCTAAACACAAGCTTAAAACTAAGATGCAGACAGCAGTCCAGCAGCGAGATGGGGGCTTTCCAGTCTTTTGCATTGAGTGTCGCATGTATGATTTTCTCCCAGTTGGTGAGAGGTCTTACGTGTGCACTAGGTGCAAGGAGCTCTTTGCTCTCAGGGAAAGAGTCCATTCTCTAGAGGCTAGAGTAGCAGACTTGGAAAACATAAGAAAGACAGAGAGGTACATAGACAAGACCTACAGGGATATAGTCCTGACGTCCCACCTCCAGTCTGGCAGCATCCCTGTTGCCATGGAGGAGAGAGGTCACGTGACAGGAGAGCATCACCCTGGTGTGGCAGGAAGTGATCCTGTAACTAGGACCGGTCCTCCAGGTGATGTAAAACCCTCTCGCACCAAGGAAGTTTCTCCAGGGCCATGTGCCCATGAGGGAAGGGTTAGGACAGCCGTTATAGTTGGTGATTCGATCATTAGGCATGTAGATAGCTGGGTGGCTGGGGGACATGAGTATCGCCTGGTAACATACCTGCCTGGTGCAAAGGTAGCGGACCTCACGCGCCACCTAGATAAGGTCTTAGATAGTGCTGGGGAGGAGTCTGCTGTCTTGGTACATGTCGGTACCAATAACATAGGAAAATGTGGTAGGGAGGTTCTGGAGGCTAAATTTAGGCTTTTAAGTAGGAAGTTGAAATCCAGAACTTCCAGGGTAGCGTTCTCCGAAATGCTTCCCGTTCCACGCGCAGGACGCAAAAGGCAGGCAGAGCTCCGGAGTCTCAATGCATGGATGAGACAATGGTGCAGAGATGAGGGTTTTGGATAAGTTAGGAACTGGGGAACATTCTGGGGAAAGGAGGGGCTCTTCCGAAGGGATGGGCTTCACCTTAACCGGGATGGAACCAGGCTGTTGGCATTAACCTTTAAAAAGGAGATAGAGCAGCTTTTAAACTAGATAATAGGGGAAAGCCGACAGTCGCCCAAGAGTTGATGGTTCGGAAGAATGTATCCTTGAAGGATACTACCAAAAGCAGAGAGGTTCCAAAAAAGAGTAAAGTAGCCCAAATGCCCTCGAGTATGGAGCAGATAGAGCTTAAAGATCCCAAATTACCCATGTCTACCAATAGCCAAATTAATATAAATAAAATACAGTCTCTAAAATGCTTTTATGCAAATGCTAGAAGTCTAAAAAATAAGATGGGAGAGTTAGAATATATAGCACTAAATGAGAGGTTAGATATGATTGGAATATCAGAGACATGGTGGAAGGACAACCCATGGGACACTGTGATACCTGGGTACAAACTATATCTTAATGATAGAGCTGATCAAATTGATGGAGGGGTTGCGCTCTGTTAGAGAGGGCATTGAGTCAGAAAGGATTAAAGATTTGCAGGAAAAAAAATTTGCTGTAGAATCTCTATGGATTGAAATTCCATGTAAAAAGGAGAAGGCGATGGCAGTGGGGGTGTACTATCGACCGCCTGGTGAGAATGAACAAATGGATGATGAAATGCTCAAAGAAATCAAGGAAGCTAACAAAAGTTACAGCACAGTAATAATAATGAGTGATTTCAATTAACCCGGTATCGACTGGGTCAGTGTCACATCAGGACATGCTAGGGAGATAAAGTTCCTAGATGAAATAAATGACTGCTTCTTGGAGCAGCTGGTTCATGAACCGACCAGAGGAGAAGCCATATTAGACCTAGTCCTTAGTGGAATGCCAGATCTAGTGCAAGAGATAAGGGTGTTGGGGCCACTTGGCAATAGTGATCATAGCATAATCACATTTGATTTAATTAGTGGAGGAGGGATAGTAGGGAAATCCACAGTACTTCCTTTTTAACTTTCGAAAGGAAGACTATGATAAAATGAGGAAAATAGTTAAGAAAAAACTAAAAGGAGCAGTTGCAAAGGTTAAAGACTTACATCAAGCTTGGGTGTTGTTGAAAAATACTATCTTGGAAGCCCAGACCAGCTGTATTCCACGCTTTAAGAAAAGTGGAAGGAAGTCCAAAAAAACTGCCAGTATGGTTTAAAGGTGAGGTCTGAGAGGCTGCTGTTGCCAAAAATACTTCTTTCAGGAAATGGAAAAAGAGCCAAACGACGAAACCTGGAAACAGCACAAGCACTGGCAAGTCAAATGCAAGGCATTGATAAGGCAGGCAAAGGGAGAATTTGAGAAGAAGCTTGCTGCGGAAGCAAAAACATGAAATAAAGACTTTTTCAAGTACATTCGTAGCAAAAAACCTGTGAGAGAGTCAGTTGGTCCATTAGATGATAGAGGGGTTAAAGGGGCACTAAGAGGCGATAAGGTGATAGCGGAGAGACTGAATGAATTGTTTGCTTCGGTCTTTACTAAGGAAGATGTAGGGATGTTACCCATGACTGAAGTGATATTTAAAGGTGCGGAAGAATTGAAGGAAATATCGATACATCGGGAAGATGTATTACAACTATTAGATAAACTGAAGAGTAGCAAATCACCTGGGCTGGATGGTATACATCCAAGGGTGTTGAAAGAACTGAAATATGAGACTGCAGACCTGCTATTAGTAATCTGTGAATTTTCATTAAAATCATCTGTAATACCTGAAGACTGGAGGATCACCAATGTAACGCCAATTTTTAAAAAGGGTTCCAGGGGTGATCCGGGAAACTACAGACCGGTGAGCCTGACGTCAGTACTGGGAAAAATGGTAGAAACCATCAAAAAGAACAAAATTACTCAGCATGTAGATAGTCATGGCCTAATGGGAGACAGCCAACATGGCTTTAGACAAGAAAGATCTTGTCTTACTAATCTGTTATGTGTTTTTGAAGGCCGCCGCTGCACACTGGGCCGAGGGTTTTAACATGTTATCCACAATGACGCCTAAATCTTTTTCCTGGGTGGTGGTTTCTAAGGTGATACCTTGCATCGCGTAACCAAAGTTTGGGTTGTTCTTTCCTAGGTGCATGACTTTGCACTTGTCCACATTAAATTTCATCTGCCATTTGGACGTCCATTCATCCAATTTATCAATGTCCTCTTGCAATTTTTCAGAATCCTCTTGTGTTTTAACAACTTTGAATAATTTTGTGTCTTTCTCCACCAGATTTTTTTAGTTTGCTCTGTCCTTCCTTCTGCCTGCCTGATCACCTTTCTTCTGTCTCTAATCTCTAAGACTAATTATTGCAACTCTGCTCTGGCCAGTATCCCACAGTTTCGGCTACACTGCCTTCAGCTAATTTAAAATACTGCCGCCAGGGTTCTCTCTCACGTCACTCGCTATGATCATATCACTCCTCATCTCATTGAACTCCACTGGCCTCCTGTTAACTTTCATAACTGCTACAAGCTCTTCATCCTCACCCACTAGGCCATTCACACTCATACACCACAATATATCTCAGATTCATTGCAGTTTCACAGTGTCCCCAGTAGCCTCCATTCTATACATGTCAATCGCCTGCACCTCCCTTCCCCTTCGTGTGCCCATGTGGTATCCACTCGTCACTCCACCTTCTTCTTCCTAGGACCCTCCCTCTGGAGCTTTTTACTCCATGCTGTCTGGCAGGAACACTCCTTCCCCAGATTCAAAGCTGTCTTTTCTCTAATGCCCATGTGTCTTTTGGGGAAACTGCTAGGTACGTATGACCTATATTGGCCACTGTTGGAAACAGGATACTGGGCTTGATGGACCTTGGTCTGACCCAGTATGGCATATCTTATGTTCTTATCTTCCTTCCGCTGATACCTAGCAATTTTCTCAGTCTCCTTCCCCCCCCCCCCTCTCTCCTTTCTTACCTTTGCATGATTGTGATCTTTCCAATTCAAAATTATAGTTCCTTTCCTTTTTGGACCTCAACCTTTTTGTTTTTGTTTTTTTTGTAAACCGCCCTGATGCCACAAAGGTGCGGTATATCAAGTGATGATAAAGTATGAATCTGAAAATTTGATCACCTCCTTCATTATTCCCAATTCCAGATCATTTATGAATATGTCAAAAAAATTAGCAGGCCCAGCTATTCACCTTTCTCCATTGAGAAAATTGGCCATTTAGCCCCACCAGTCAGTTTCATGGGATGCCTCTTAAGCCTAGTACTATTTGAAAGAGTAAATAACCATTTTCTATTAACTTGTGCACCACATGCAATTTTACAGAAATGTAAAGGACTGGTGACAGAGGAGGTGAAGTATATACATAACCTTTTTATATCTTCACACCTAAAGCGATTTACAAATGCAATGACAAATACAACCAATATCCTTTAGATAGAAATATAGAAAATGACAGTAGTAAAGATCATCCCGACTATCCAGTCTGTTGATTTGTACCAACTACTAAGATCTACAATCTTTTCATCTCCCTCAGAAATCCTCTGTACTTGTCCCATGTTTTCTTGATTTCAGACAGCTTTCTCATTTCCACCGTCTCCACAGGGATGCTGTTCCACACATCCATCATTCTTTCCATAAAGAAATATTTCCTTAATGTGACCCAGGTGTTACTAAGTCCCTAACAACAGTAGGCAATGGTTTTCTTATGATACTCTCTTCATGCCCAGGAAGGATCATAAGAAATTATACCCCCTACAAATTTTCTAGATGGGTTTCTTATCAGGGAAAACAAGGGGAGGAGCTAGGAGATCCCAAAGCTCATTAAAGTCCAAGTTTGGTGAGAAAGAGGTCTTTGTTTCTTCTTTCTGCTGAATTGGCAAAGGGGAGCATAGGGCTCTTGAGTCAACAGGGTCCCAGTTGCTGATCTAGACCTCTGACAGAAGGAGTGGAGGGGAGTGTTACCATAGCTTCATCCCAAATGGCTAATAAAGGAACTGGAGGTTTCCCCAGGAGTTCCTGCTGCTCATCGACAAATGGAAAGCCTTTTAGTAGATAAGAGCCTGGAATCCTGTGGAGAGGGGACCTCATGAGTGCTGATCAGCCACAGACCAGAGCCATCCATGGAAAAATGCCAGAATTACTAACTGGCCAATACTACCGCTATGGAGCTAGGAGAAACTCGAAACCAGCATCAACCATCAGCAACCATTGCTGCGGTCCACTACAAGCCTGCTAGTCTCCAGAAGAAGACTGGGCTCACTGGCCATTTGTCCCAACTCAAGCCAGGTGTTCTGGGAGCAAGGGGCCCTAACCCTTATGGCCAGAGTCATCCAGCTACCAACAGGTGGTGGAGTATTCCTCTGAGGACTATGCTCCAGCACCACCCAAAAGTCAAAGTTGAGTACCATCAAGGCCTCCTAAATGCCCCAAGCCTTCTAACTGAGATTCAGTACATGAAGCAATCCCCACTCCTGGGATGAACATGCACTTCTTCACAGCTGAGAACTGTACTTCCACCCCAGGGGCCCATTGAGCTGGTCCAGCTTGCCATTGGCCAAGGGAGCAGTTGAGAAAGAACAATAAGGACCCCAAGGGCCTAGCCTGTGGTTTTCTGCCCCTAAAAGCCCATACACTACCACTAGGAACCCAGCAGAGAAGGTAGAACATCCGAGTCATGGGCCCATCAGGGACAAAAGGGACCAGTCTGCTACCCTTGCCCAAAATCCAGCTCTGACACCTATGAAACCACCATAATGTCCCCTAAAGTCTAAATAGAGCATCACTGAGGAAAGATGGATCTAGCAGGGATTTCACCTGGCCTGAGGGGGGGGAAACCACAACTCTGTCCTCTTCAGACATACCTTTCAGCGGCCAGAAGGGCACTTGAGACCTTCAGATAATCTCCACAGGAAACGGCTGGGCTTGCAGAGGAATGGATGAGCACAAGGGTGAAGCAGGAGCCATTACCTCTCTAGCTGCCTGTGAGAAGAGTGCTCAAGAGCTCTGAGTCCCTGGTAGGTACACTCGTGCCCCAGATGCTCCCGCAGCAGTCTGAAAAGCAGCTATCCAACTGAACATAGACCAAAGGCTGTTTCAGAAGCTGCAGCACAAATCAGCGCTCAAGCAGGGTCCTGGGTTCCCGAAGGCCCCCCAGGACTCTCGGCCACATGGTTAGTGCTATCCTGCCATGCAGAGCTCACCACTAATAGCTGGGGTATTTTATCCAAGAGTGTGCAATATAACAGTCCACCAATATACACTCCAAATATATCACTAGTCTTGTTAAAGAAATTCAATCTTTCATTTCATAGAGGTGCTACTGCAGACAAACCATGCACTTTTATAACTAATACACAGGTCTCAGATCATGGGAAAAGTGTGGCCAAAAAATGACCTACTATACTCCCAATATAACATCAACGACCTGATTAATGAAATTAAAGTGACTCAGTGCATAATTCATACTTCATTCGCCCTTATGAAGAAACTTATCAAGCTTCTATTAATCCTCTTTCCATAAGATGTTTAAAAAGACTCTAAGGTTCAATGACTGTAGTTAAATCAGAATGGCTTAAAAAGTATGTAGTGCAAACTTGCAAATCGCCCAAAAATGGCTTAAAACTCTATGCAATGCAAACTTGCTGATCACCCAACGCCGATCATAGACACTGTCAACGCGTTTCTCCTCGCGGTTCTTCAGGAGTAATATTCAAAAGCCAAACTTCCACATTAACTTTCTTGAAACTTCCTGTGCAAAAAAGACAAACATATAACCCTCCTTTACAAGACTACTTACTTCTGATAACTAAATTTATATAATAATATAACCCTACTTACAAAGTGCTGCCCACGTCCGCAAACCTTATCTGCCACTCAGACTTTGCAGTTAAACACAACAGGTAAAAAACGCCGCGCATGCGGACTAACCATCTCAGCTGACTTTTAAACCATTGGCTCACAAGGGTTCCTGTCTAAACTACTCTCCCTCATTTTGAAATCAGTCACCATTGTATTGTTAGCCCTACGCTGACTTAAAAGACTCATTCTGCTGTTATTACTGAACTATCGAAACCTAATTTAATGGCCACTCGCAACCATGTCAAATGAAAATGCCAAATTATGTCAGACAATTATGCCAATCGATGCGTTCATTTAATCCCGCGGGAGTCACAGATCCTAACTTAAAGATCCAGCGCTGCTCCTGCAAAGAGAGCCATTGTTCACGGGTTTTACCACACCGGCCCGAACAAACCTGCTCAATACAAAAACATCTCATATCAGTAAAGGAATGTCCCACTGACAAACAGTGATTTACCATAGGGGCTTCCATCACTTTGTTTTTCAATTGGCTTTTATGTTCAAGCATGCGGGTTCTAAACTTTCTAATGGTTTTACCAACGTAAACCAACAAGCATGGACACTGTACTATATAAACAACGTGGGTAGACTCACAATCCAAACGGTAACTTAACCGATGTGTTCTACCACGATAATGAAATGTTTGTGTCTCCAATGTAATGTCACAAATAGTACAGTGGCCACATTTATAATGGCCTTTAGCCTCTTCTACATTATCCCCTATTACTACTCTCTTCCATGGTGCGATTACCTACTCCCCTCCCCTTTTCCCAACTTTTATTGACTAAGTCTCTCTGCCTCTCTGCTTTCAACATGACCTCTTACAACTCTGCTTCTGTAGAAAAAGTTTTTACCATTCTGGTCGTTTTCTTTTACACCTCGTCACTCGCACTAACCCCTTCCATTCAGTCAAACCCCTCCTCCCTTAATTCCTTTACCCCTCACTCCATCCTCCCAATGTTGTTCTCTCTGAGTTAAGAAGTCTCTGTTTGTTGGTACTCGGTCCACAGCCACTTATATCTGTTCCAGGTTTTGTCATCTTTACATATATGAATTTCCATTTTATCTACATCAAGCATGACATTTACCCACTAGTCACACATTGGTGTGTTTTCCCCACCCAGTATTATAATATCACTGACTTTAAACTCCAGATTCCTGATTCATTGCAAACTTGCTTTCCCATTTGTTCAGTTTTGTTCCTTTAGGAGCCTGTCCTCACTTAGCATCAACAACCCATATGCCCATCCAGTGATTCTGTTCACTATTATCTCTAAGCTCTGCAGTGCTTTCCCTCAACACACGGCCAGCCCCAGAGTTGGTTCAAGGTGTTGGTGCCCTAGGCAAAACTTAAGTTTTACACCCCCTAACTGAAAAATCTATTGTTTAGCTTTAAATGTCCAGCTCTTTGCCACCCCTAGAAGTTGATGCTCTATGCGACCACCTAATTTGCCTGGTGGTTGGGCCGGTCCTGCCGCAACACAACCCACTTTAGTGGTCCACCAAAAGGGTCCAGTAACACTTTATGTCTGATCTGATTGATCTCAGTCCTTGCATAGTCCAATAGAGTCAGCAGTCCATATGCTCATTTCCATTCTTCCAACAAGTCATTTTTACCAAAGCCACTCTCCCCATACATGAACCGCTGTAATTCTTCCCATTTGACATAGAGATTCTTTTGATACATTATTGTCATTTCTGAATGTAGATAAGATATTTTAAGGGTCCTGACATCCTGCTGATGGGAAAATTGGGCCACCTCTGTGGGTGTCTTTTTCCTAGAAGTATTGCTTCATACTTGTCCATATTTATATGTAAACCAGAGAACTTTCCAAATTGTTCAATAATTTGCATGACTTCTCCTAAGCCGCCTTTGGCATTTTGTACATACCAACAACACATTGTCCGCAAATGTGCTTATTTTACACTCCTGGGTTCTCTTCATCCTCGAAATTTGTCAGAGGACTACAGTTTTACTTCTAAGGGTCAAAATAACAGTGGTGAGAGTGGGCATCCCTGTCTTGTCACCCTCTGTAACATGAACAATTCCATTGATCAGTATCTGTGCTCGCAGACTATTATGAAAAGATTTTATCCAACTCAGGAATTTTTGCTCTGAACTGTACCTACACATCAGCCTGGCCACTCTGTCAAAGGCCTTTTCTGCATGCAGGCTCACCATCAACCGTCTCTTTCTTCCATGCATGGCTTTGCCAGAGCACCATCAAGGCCCTCAAGAGATTGCTCAATGCATACCTCTCCTGTATGAATCCTACCTGGTCTGAATGGACAAGATCTGGCACTAATGCACTGAACCTGCAGCCAGTATCTTCATGTCTTGATTTTGCAGTGAGGGAATAATGACGTGGAAATGAGAACAATGAGTGAGGTGAGCAAATTTGCAGATGACAAAATTCTTCAAAGTTGTTAAAACACTAGAGGATTGTGAAAAATTGCAAGAAGACCTTGATACGTAAATCAGAAGACTGGATGTCCAAATGGCTGATGAAATTTAATATGGACAAGTACAAAGTTATACACCTAGGAAAGAACAACCCAAAATACGATTACACGATGCAAGGTTCCACATTAGGAACCACCACCCAGGAAAAGGATTTAAGCATCATCGTGGATAAAAAGTTGAAACCCTCTGCCCGGTGTACAGCAGCAGCCAAGAAAGCAAATAGAATGCTAGGAATAATAAGGAATGAAATGGAGAATAAAACCAAGGATACTAAAAAGCCTCTGTATCATTTCATGGTGTGACCACATCTTGAATATTGTGTACAATTCTGGTCGCCATATCTTTAAAAGGATATTGGAGAATTAGAAAAAGTACAAAGAGCCACCAAAATGCTAAAGGGGGTGAAAGTATAGGAAAGGCTTAAAAGGTAAGGACTCTTCAACCTGGAAAAGAGAAGGCTGAGGGGGAGATATGATAGAGGTATATAAATTAATGAATGGAGTGGAACAGGTAAACATAGATTGGTTCTTTACTCCATCAAAAAATGGATTAAAGTTTTGCAGGAAACAAAATTTGCTGTAGAATCTCTATGGATTGAAATTCCATGTAAAAAAGGGAAGGCGATGGCAGTGGAGGTGTACTATCGACCGCCTGGCCAGAATGAATAAATGGATGATGAAATGCTCAAAGAAATCAAGGAAGCTAACAAACATTACAGCGCAGTAATAATAATGGGTGATTTCAATTACCCCGGTATCAACTGGGTCAGTGTCACAGCAGGACATGTTAGGGAAATAAAGTTCCTAGATGAAATAAATGACTGCTTCTTGGAGCAGCTGGTTCATGAACCGACCAGAGGGGAAGCCATATTAGACCTAGTCCTTAGTGGAACACAAGATCTAGTGCAAGAGATAAGGGTGTTGGGGCCACTTGGCAATAGTGATCATAGCATGATCGCGTTTGATTTAATTAGTGGAGGAGGAATAGTAAGGAAATCCACAGTACTACCTTTTAACTTTCAAAAGGGAGACTATGATAAACTGAGGAAAATAGTTAAGAAAAAACTAAAAGGAGCAGTTGCAAAGGTTAAAGACTTACATCAAGCTTGGGTGTTGTTGAAAAATACTATCTTGGAAGCCCAGACCAGCTGTATTCCACGCTTTAAGAAAAGCGGAAGGAAGTCCAAAAAACTGCCAGCATGGTTTAAAGGTGAGGTCAGAGAGGCTGCTGTTGCCAAAAAAGCATCTTTCAGAAAATGGAAAAGAGAGCCAAACGATGAAACCTGGAAACAGCACAAGCACTGGCAAGTCAAATGCAAGGCATTGATAAGGGAGAATTTGAGAAGAAGCTTGCTGCGGAAGCAAAAACACGAAATAAAGACTTTTTCAAGTACATTCGTAGCAAAAAACCTGTGAGAGAGTCAGTTGGTCCATTAGATGATAGAGGGGTTAAAGGGGCACTAAGAGGCAATAAGGCGATAGCGGAGAGACTGAATGAATTCTTTGCTTCGGTCTTTACTGAGGAAGATGTAGGGATCTTACCCATAACTGAAGTGGTATTTAAAGGTGCGGAAGAATTGAAGGAAATATTGATACATCGGGAAGATGTATTACAACTATTAGATAAACTGAAGAGTAGCAAATCACCTGGGCCAGATGGTATACATCCAAGGGTGTTGAAAGAACTGAAATATGAGATTGCAGACCTGCTATTAGTAATCTGTGAATTTTCATTAAAATCATCTGTAATACCTGAAGACTGGAGGATCGCCAATGTAACACCAATTTTTAAAAAGGGTTCCAGGGGTGATCCAGGAAACTACAGACCGGTGAGCCTGACATAAGTACCAGGAAAAATGGTAGAAACCATCATAAAACACAAAATTACTCAGCATGTAGATAGTCATGGCCTAATGGGAGACAGCCAACATGGCTTTAGACAAGGAAGATCTTGTCTTACTAATCTGTGCTTTTTTTTTTTATGCAATTTTACAATACAATACAAGAAAAACCTTGTACAAAGAAAACAATCCATCGTCCTCATATCTAACAAGAAATATAAATTAAAAGAAAAACACTAACAAATGGATTCCTGAATAGACCTCAAAAAATGGACAAGATGGGTCACTAATCATAAGATAAATTACAAACATAGCAACAAAGGAAATAGAGCAGGCACCAAGGCGGTAAACTACACCTAAACCACACTAACACCCCTATAAATGAGGGTTATTAATAGGAGCTATATGAGAAGGATCCTGCACCGAAACTGGTCTAGAAGACAAGAAACTGGCCAATTGGGAAAGTTAAAAAAAAAAAAGGTAACTATGCCCATCTAACTTAACCAAGCATTTGCAAGGAAACCGAAGGAAAAAAAGACCACCCAACTGTATCACCCCAGGGCGATATAACAAAAACTGACGCCTCTTTCTCTGTGTGGCCCTACCAACATCAGGAAAAATACGTAGATGAGAATCAAGGAACACCTTGCAGGGTGACCAAAAAAATAACCTCAATAGCCAGTCCCGATCTGCCTCCAAAGCAAAAGTGACCAATAAGGTCGCAACCATACCAGGCACTGATGGAGATCTTTCTAAGAAGGCAGACAGGTCAAGACTATCAGCAGATAATTCCTGATTCTCCCCCTGTACTGCAGGAGCAGACTTGGCAGTAGGAAGATAATAGGCCTTAGAAATAGGAGGAAGGGACTCAGCAGGAGTCTTAAGAGTAGTCAATATGAACTTTTTAAATAATTCCATCGGGGTAACCGAAGGAACTTTAGGAAAACTTAACACCCTAAGATTCCTGCTCCTAGCAGCATTCTCAAGAAATTCCAATCGCCTATATAATATTGCAGAGTCCTTTAGAAAAGTTTGAGCAAGTTCTTCGAGCTGCACCAAGCGACCCTCACAAGAGGCCACCTTAGCAGCACAAGCAATTTGTCCTGATTCATATAACTGCAACTGTTGCCCAAAAGTTTGAAACTGCTGCACAATAGACTGCAACTGCTGATTAATATTCAAAGACATTGTAGCAAAAGCAGACCATAGAGAATCAGGAGTCACTAACGCAGGCTTCACCAAACACTGTCCCGATCCTTCTGAGAGAATACCTTGTACAGACCGCAGAGAAAGTGAAGACAGCTCTCCCGGACGGCGATCAGGATCAGTTGACTGCTGCATAGGGCTCCTATCTCCTCCAGCGCCATTCGCCTGAAAAGTCGGCGTCTGCACATGTCCCACAGCGCCCGACTGCTCAGCAACCAACTCTATCGGGGAGGGCACCGACTCCTTACCACCAACCCCGGGCTGTAGCTGAGAAGATTTTAACTCAGGCTGAACTGGAGGCGTGCGAAGTTCCGGGCTGAGAGAAACCTCAAAGTCCTCGGCACTGTAGGACCGTCCTTCCGCCACCGCAGTGCACAACGGACTCACCGCCTTTCTTTTCCTACCGGAGTGCGGCATGAAAAAGTAGCGCCAAAAGGTAACCACAAGTGGAAAAGAGGAGGGGAAAACACAAAGCTGTGCCGCGAACGTCTGCTCAGAACGCCATCTTGTCCTAGTTACGTCTACTAATCTGTTTTTTTGAAGGTGTGAATAAACAGGTGGACAAAGGTGAGTCGGTTGATATAGTGTATCTGGACTTTCAGAAAGCCTTTGACAAGGTCCCTCATCAGAGACCTTTGGCAAAACTAAAGAGTCATGGGATAGGAGGTAGTGTACTATTGTGGATCAGGAACTGGCTAAAAGATAGAAAGCAGACGGTAGGGCTAAATGGCCAATTTTCCCAATGGAGAAAGGTGAATAGTGCTGTACCCCAGGGATCAGTGCTGGGTCCGCTGCTTTTTGACATATTCATAAATGACCTGGAAAAGGGAATAACGAGTGAGGTTATCAGATTTGCAGATGACACAAAACTATTCAAAGTTGTTAAAACCCAATAGGATTGTGGAAAATTGCAAGAGGATCTTGATAAATTGGAAGACTGGGCATCAAAATGGCAGATGAAATTTAATGTGGACAAGTGCAAAGTTATGCACTTAGGGAAGAACAACCCAAACTATGGTTACACGATGCAAGGTTCCACATTAGGAACCACCATCCAGGAAAAAGATTTAGGCGTCATTGTGGATAATATGTTAAAACCCTCAGCCCAGTGTGCAGCGGCGGCCAAGAGAGCAATTAGAATGCTAGGTATCATAGGAAAAGGAATGGAAAATAAAACAAAAGATATTATAATGCCTCTAAATTGTTCCATGGTGAGACCGTACCTTGAATATTGTGTGCAATTCTGGTCGCCGTATCTTAAAAAGGATATAGCGTTATTAGAAAAGGTTCAGAGAAGAGCCACCAAAATGATAAAGGGGATGGAAGGATACTCCTATGAAGAAAGGCTAAAAAGGTTAGGGCTCTTTAACCTGGAAAAGAGACGGCTGAGGGGAGATATGATAGAAGTCTATAAATTAATGAACGGAGTGGATCGGGTTTAAGTAGATGGATTGTTTACATTATCAGAATATAGAAAGACTAGGGGACATGCAATGAAGCTACAGGGTAAACTATTTAAGACTAATAAAAGAAAATATTTTTTCACTCAATGTGTAATCAAACTCTGGAATTTGTTACCAGAGGATGTAGCAAAGGCTGTTAATGTAGCTGGGTTTAAAAAAGGTTTGGACAAGTTCCTGGAAGAAAGGTACATAAACCATTATTAAGAAGGGACCCAGGATATCAATGCTTGACCCAGTACAAGCATTGTGGAACCTGTGTCCCTTGGGGAAACTGCTAGGTACGTATGAACTAGATTGGCCACTGTTTGAAACAGGATACTGGGCTTGATGGACCTTGGTCTGACCCACTATGGCATATCTTATATTCTTATGTCCTTAAGATAGAAAGACTAGAGGACACGCAATGAAGCTACAATGTAACCCATTTAAGAGTAAAAAGAGAAAATCTTTTTACACTCAACACAAAATCAAACTGTGTCATTTGTTACTGGATTGTGTAGTAAAAGCTGTTAGTATAGATGGTTTTAAAAAAGGTTTGGACAAGTTCCTGGAGGAATGTTCCATAAACTATTATTAAAGAGGACCCAGGAAATCCACTGCTTACCCCAAGAAAAGCACTGTGGAAATTGTGTACCTTTTTGGGAACCTGCCAGCTACTTATGAACTGGATTGGCCACTGTTGGAAACAGGCTATTGGGCTTGATGGACCTTGGTCTGATCCATGGTCCATCAGATGGCATTTCTTATGTTCGCCTTCTCCATGTCTATCTGGTTTTGGTAAAAATACTATAGTCACCCTGTTGGAATTTACTCCAAAACTGCCAGTGGTCACTACAATCTCTCCCATCTCTTGCGATGACTGTGCAACCGAATTTCCTACAACTTGTAAAATTCACTGCCTAATCCATCAGGCCCCAGCATTTTTGCAGGCTTCAGTGTTTTCTTATCACCTGCGATATTTGACACTTTTTGGCCGAGTTAAAAATTCCATCTGTGCTGCGTTCACTGCTGGAAGCTTCAGAATCTTTGAAAAAAAATGTCCTTTTGCCTTTCCCCACCCTTGTTCTGCACTATAAGGATGTTTATAATATTTCACAAACTGCTTAGCAGTCTCCTTCTCTGCAGTTGACACATTGCCATCCCCATTCTTGAGCCAGTTATTGTGTGTTTTACTCTCAAGTGTTTGATTGAATTTGCAAGCAACTTTCCAGTTTTATCATCCCATAAGAGCTTATATTATATTTGTAAATTTGTCTGCTCTGTATTGTTTGGTTCTGCAATAGAGCATTTACTTTGCTTTTCAGATCCTGTACATGCTGCCATCCTCACTCCATCATATGACTCATTCTAGCCTGCTTGAACTCTTGAAGCTCCTTATTCCTGTCCCGTCCTGTCCTTTTTTTTTTTTTTTTTTTTTAGCAATATACCCGATATCCTACTTCTTATTACTGCTTTCGCAACTTCCCAATAAACTATGGGACCCACCTCCTCTTTCCTGTTCCCTGCCTCATACTATTGCCATAATTTGTGCATACATTTTTGGAATTCTTGATATTGACACCATACTGGATTCAGCCACCACACACACTCTTGGTGACTCCAGAAAGCGAATAATGATTTGCACCACAGCCTGATCAGACAACACCTGCAGTCTCATCTCTGCATCTTTGAACTTCGCAAACAATTGTTCTGTTACCAGTAGGTAATCTGTTCTAGTATATAGCTTGTGTGTTGAATAATGTGCGAACTCATATTCACTGGGGTGTAGTGTCCTCCAATCATCTATACGCCCCACTTCTTTACATGGAAAAATACGATTTATTTAAAATGTGTTTATATTTTATATAAACTAATGGCAGAAGTACAGAGTGGCTGTGAGGTTTTGAAAGCAAAACATCAAAAATTGCAGAACAAATGAAAAAGAAGCCTCCCTACTTGAACTTACCATTGATAAGACCAATGGGCTCCACAGGGGAATTTTTCTCTATCTTTTTGGTTCCAGAAGTTAGCATCCTACTGGCTGGAAGGAAAAGTAATTAATAGGGCTGACTGCTGTGTTCATTATGGAGGGGTAGCCTAGAGGTTAAAGCAGTGGGCTGGGAATCTGGGAAGCCACTGATGTTCCTTGTGATCATGGGCAAGTCGCCTATGGGCCTATTTATTTTATTTTATTAATTTACATTTATAAATCATACAATTTGAAAAAACACCCAGTGCGATATAAAATATAAAAACAGCACTCTATAATAAAAAAAACAATCAAACTCCCAACCTCCCATGGTCCTCCCCAACCCATCTCCCTCAAAACCATACTATCACCCATTGTCAAACCCATCATTCCCTTCCCCCTCTCTCACTCCAAACGCCCTCCTAAATAATAACATTTTCAAAGCATTCTGAAACTTTTGAAGGTTATCCATCAAACGCAATTACCTAGAAGGGCAATCTGCAAAATAGAGGCCTGTACTGAAAAAAAATGATGACAATGGAACATCTGCCTCATATCCTTATATATGGGAACCTCTAAAATACATTCAGGAGCACAGGGACCGATTAGGAGCACAGAGTACCATTTTACAAACTAGATGACATCAAGGATTGGAGGATCTGAAGTCAATACTAAAGTCATCCACCACCACTCAGCACAGGCACTCCAAGATATAATGATCAAGGACATCGGTAACAGGCCTAAGAGAGCCAACAATGGTAATAGGCTCAGCACACCCGCAGGATATCACAAGATGAAACAAACTATATCTAAGCGAGCTCCCTCACTGTTGGCACCTGCCCTATGGAACTCTCTCCCTAAGGAATTAAGGGCCCTAAACGACACCAAGGACTTCCGCAAGTCGCTAGAGACCCTTCTGTTCATGGAGTCCTGTGGACAAGTAACATAAGATGCCAAACACTAAATTCCACCACAAACGGCCCTCCGACAAACCACACTCAATCAAGAACATTAAGGCCGCAGGGCCGCGTACCTGGAGGCTGCCGATAACCGGGTGGGTGGCGTGGTGCATGGCCCCGGCTGCGGCGGTAAGAGGGGGGAGGGGGCGGGCTAAGACGACGCCGTATTTTTTGAAATCATTGGCTCCCGCAGGCCTGGACAGGTGCGGGAGCCAATGAATGCAGGGGGAGGGATGGAGGGGGGGGGGGGGCTCTCAGAGGGGAGCGTGCGACGAGGCTCCAGTCCGTCGGAGCCTGTGAACGGGACTGGAGTCTTCCTCGGGACCTGTGCAGCAGCCGGAGTCTTGGGCCTGCGGGATCGCGGCGAGGAGACCTCCTTCTTCTTCTCAGGAGGGGGGCGGCAGTCAGCGGAGGAGCCGGACAAACCGGGGGCTGTTGGCGGCGGCGGAGCCGGTCTCTGTGAGGTCTGCAGGAGATAGAGGAGCCGCGGCCGGATAGAGGGCAGTGTTCGGCCCTCCACGTGGTTGGTGGTGTGCCATCAGGGCGAGCAGGCGAGTGGTGCACCCTATCTATATTTTAAAAAAAAACACATTAAACAATTACTACTTAACGTGTTTCTATTGTTGGGCTGGTAGGAAGAAGGGGAGACAGCTGTTGGGGGGGTTAGTTAGTTTTTTGGGTTTTTTTGCTTCAGATTTTGTGAAGGGGGGAATGCCTGCTAAGAAGAACGGTGGGCATAGGGGGGGCAAGGGGTCCAGGGGACGGACAGCAGCGGCCAAGGGTTCCCAGGCTGGTGGCAGGAGGGGGGCCCTGGGGCAAGCGAGCATGAGGAGCGGTACGGATGAGGGACACCTGGGGGGGGGCATGGTGGGGGCCAGGAGGTTGCGCAGGGGGGGGGCTGAGTTGGGGAGAATCACTTCCAGGAGCAGGGGGGCTGTAAATAGGGGGGTTGCTAGGGGGCGAAGGGTGGCTGTGGGAGGTGGATCCTTTCCGGTGGGGAGGGGGACGGTAGGGCCAGCTGGGCCCTCGTTTGGGCTGCAGGGGATGCACGAGGAGCCGTGTGGGCAGGGCGGAGTGCCTGGAGGGGCCCCATGGGGTTATACTATGGCATCGGATGGGTCTTACGCTACGCCTTGGGAGCATTGGCAGGGGGGGGGACGGGGTTCCTCTAGGACAGAGTGGCTGGGGGCATGGCAAACGCCCTGGGCCATGGCAGGCCCCCCTCCTTTTTTCCCTATTTCTCTTCACAGGTGCCGGCGGCGGTGGAGCAGAGGCCAGAGCAGTTGGGAGTTGCATCGGTCCAAGGTGCCGGGATGGGCGCGGAGCCAGCCAGGAGCGTGCAGTCAGCGCTGACTGGAGAGGAGCCTCGAGGAGTGCTTTTGGATGAGGTTGGCCGGTCGGTGGCTGTTGACCTTGCAGGATCGTTGCAGGCTGGGACAACGACGGCCGGTGAGTTGCCAGGTGGTCAGGCGGGGCTGGTTGGTGAGGGGGAGGGCTGTGGGAGGGCGAAGGTTAAGTCCAAAAAGAAGGGGCGGCATGCACGGAAGCGGCGTTGGAGGTCCGGGTCCTCTTCGTCGTCGTCCTCTGTTGGCTCATCGTCGTCTTTGGATCGGGGGGCTGGGGAGAGAGCTTTAAAGGGGGGGGGAGGGGCGGTTGTGGTAGGTGCCACATTAGCATCCTTTTCGGAGCTCTGGGAGGGGGTGCCGCATAAACTGTGACGGAAGATAAGGAAAAGGAAATATATAGATATTTTCAGGTTGCTCGAGAGCAGGAAGCAGTCGGGGGACAGCAAACGGAAAAGGCGGGAGGATGAGAAGGCAGGGAGGGTTCGGAAGGCGTCACGTAATGTTATTAATTGGACCAGGGCCTTCTTGCGGCTGGCTAGTGTATGGGGGCATCGTTACCCGGGGCAGTATGGAATATTGCTGGCCTACGCGGACTCGATTTTGGAGGCGGCTCAGACTCACGATGGTTGGGCGTGGCTCAACTATGATGAGAAATTTCGGGACAAGATGGAAGAGAATAGGTCATTGTCCTGGGGTACACAGGACATTAACCTATGGTTGACGCACATGTCGGCGAAAGGTGGGGCGGAAGCGGTCAAAAAGGGGATAGTGTTGTCTCCGCAAGCGCGGGGCAGCCCTTTTGAGGGCACGGGGCTTCTGTGCTGCCCAAAGCGAGCGGCGGAGGGGCCGGGGATGTCTGCTGACGTTTTAATAAGTCCTCCTGCCCCTTTCCGGACTGTAAGTTCCGGCACAGTTGTTCAGTCTGCGGTGGGGGGCATTTGGCCCTTAAATGTGTCAAGAAAGGGGCATCTGCATCACCCAATCCTGCCACTAAACAATAAGGACCTGGTGGCTTTGGCCCCGACGCCTATCCGGCTGGAGGCGCTTAGGCCATGGCTGCAGCGTTACAAGAAGCGCAGAATTGGGAGGGTGCTTGAGGATGGTTTTCTTTATGGTTTTCCCATACTGGTGGTCGGGGAGGGGGGTCCTGAGAGAGCTGGCAACTCCTTCAGTCCGGCATTTTGCGCACGTTGTTTGGAAAAAACTGGATGCGGAGCTGGAATTAGGAAGGGTGGCCGGGCCTTTTGCCGATCGGCCATTTTCGCCTTTCATGGTTTCTCCATTGGGCATTGTTCCGAAGAAGGAACCTGGGAAGTTCCGGTTGATCCACAACTTGTCCTTCCCGGTCGGGGCATCTGTAAACGACCTTATACCGAGGGAGTTGTGTGCGGTTCGTTATGCGTCCTTCGATGAAGCGGTGCAGTTGGTGCGGGAAGCAGGGCCGGGGTGTCTGATGGCAAAGGTGGATATCGAGTCCGCGTTCCGCTTGTTGCCGGTTCACCCAGCTTCCTTTCATTTGCTGGGTTTTGCCTTCGAGGGGAGGTACTATTTCGATAAGTGCATGCCGATGGGTTGTTCAGTATCTTGCTCCTATTTTGAGATGTTCAGCTCTTTCCTCCACTGGGTCCTGGTTGAGTCGGTGGGTTGTCGGAACGTGGTGCATTATCTGGATGATTTTCTCTTCATTGGTGGCACGCAGTCAGGGCACTGCCAGGTGCTTTTAGACGGCTTCGAGAGGCTGGCTAGGGAGTGGGGCGTCCCTGTGGCTCCAGGTAAGACGGAGGGGCCTGTGTCTCGACTTACGTTTCTGGGGATCGAGTTGGACTCTGAGGACATGGTGGCTCGTTTGCCGCAGGATAAGGTGGCGAGGCTTCGCGTTTTGGTGGCGAACGTGTTGGGGTCGGACAAAGTGACGCTGAAGGAAATGCAGGCGCTCATCGGCTCGCTGAATTTTGCGTGTCGGGTCATTCCGATGGGTCGGGTGTTCCTGCGTAGGTTCTCGGCGGAAACATCAAGCGTCAGCAAGCCTCATCATCGCATTAGGGTGTCGCGGAGCATGAGGGCGGATTTGGGAGTTTGGGATGAGTTCTTGAAGGGCTTTAACGGTGTCGCAGTTATGCCCATGGCGGAACGATCTACGTTTGATCTCCAGCTCTTTACTGATGCTGCGGGTGGTTGTGGCCTGGGGGTGTATTTCGCGGGCTCCTGGTGCGCGGAGCCATGGCCGCAGGCTTGGCACGCGGCAGGCTTGACTGACAGCATAACATTTCTCGAATTGTTTCCGGTTCTCGTGGCGCTGGATCTGTGGCCGGAGAGGCTGCGGAATCGCCGGTTGCTGTGGTTGTGTGACAATGAAGCGGTGGTGAGCGTTATCAATCGGTTTGCCCCGCGTTGCTTGAAGGTAGCGGCGCTGATGAGGGAGGTTGTTTTGGGATGTCTGCGATTGAATGTGGTGGTGAGGGCTCGTCATGTACCTGGTTATATTAATCAAGTTGCTGATTCTCTTTCCCATTTTAAGTGGGATCTGTTCCGGCGATTGGCACCGGAGGCCGACCCTGTGGGAATGTGGGTCCCGGAGCACTTATGGCGGATTGGCCTGAGAGCATGCTGAACCTGTTGCGGAGTTCCGTGTCACCAGCGACTTGGCGATCCTACTGCAGAGGCTGCGATAAGATGGTAGCGTTTCTGACAGCCCGAGGATGGCGGCAAGGTCCTGTCCCGGACCACCTCTTGGGATGGTACATTGCAGCTGCAAAAGCGGCGGGAGCGTCGAGGTCTTCAGTGAAAGCGCATATCGCAAGGTTTGCTTTTTTCTCCAGGGCGGTGGGGTGGGCGGCGGCCAGCTGGGGCTTTCTGGTGCGTCGCCTGCTTTTGGGGTGGGAGAGGGGTTTCCCTACGCTGCAGGATAAGTGGAAGCCAATTACCCATGAGCTGCTTGTGCGGCTGTGCGCCGCCCTCCCGTCGGTGACGGAGTCTTCTCATGAGGACTCTATTTTTCGAGCGGTTTTTTGCTTGGCCTTTTTCGGGGCTTTTCGGATTGGGGAACTGGTGGCGGGGTCCAGTTCCGCAGCAGGTGGTGCGGCATTGCTTGTTCACCATGTTCAGTTGTCCAGGGAGGAATTGGGCATCTGGTTAGCTCGCTCCAAGACTGACCAGAGGGGCCGGGGCACATGGGTAAGGTTGAGGGCTATTGGTGGTGCCTCCACTTGTCCGGTGGCTGCTATGGCAGCTTACCTGCGGGTGAGGCCGCGGGGGGGCAGTTTTATTTTCTTGCACGAGAATTCGCGTGTCTTGACGCGGTTTCAGTTCACGGCGGTCCGGCGGATGGCGGTGCGCCAGCTGGGCTTGGAGCCGGGCGACTTTGCGCCGCATTCATTTAGGATTGGGGCTGCCTCTAGTGCCGCCGAGGCAGGTTTGAGTGAGCAGGTGATTCAACGGATAGGCCGATGGCGCTCCAACGCATTTCAGGGATATGTGCGTTTGTGAAGGGGTTTTGTGGGGATGGTATTTACCTATGTCTTCTTTTTTAATGGGGGCCGGATGCCGTGTGCCTGCTGGATGGTTGGCCATTCCTTTGTTTATTGGGCAGGTCGGCGAGCAGCAGCAAAGCCCCAAGGGCCGAACATCGGTTTGAACACTGCAGAGGTGATCGTATCATGGCTGGGTGAGCGCGGCCTTCGGTGGCTGCAACTCTTGCCTTTGCTTCGGCACCATCAGCGTGTGAAGGGTTCCCCGTCTGTGCTGTTGTTGCATCTCGGCGGCAACGACCTGGGGACTTGGACAGTCAAGCAGTTGATCACAGCGGCGAAGCGAGACCTGGATACTGTATTGTTAATGTTTAAGGATGTCGTGTTGTTATGGTCTGATATAATTCCGAGGCCTGCTTGCTGGGGCCACCGGAGGTGGTCGCGTGGGTTAATTAAAGTTAATCGGCAAATTGGCCGTTGGGTATGTGAAAAAGGGGGTCGGCAGATTTTACACCCTTGGGTGGAGGTCGATTGTGCTGGTTTATACAGACCAGAGGGAGTGCACCTATCCCCGGTGGGGGTGGATTTACTCCTAAATGACTGGAAAGAGGCCTTGGAGTTTGTTCAGAGCAGAGTGGCTGGTCGCAGCTTTGCTATTGGGGGGGGGGGGGCTCAGTGACAGGTGTCTCTGAGCCTGTGGCGGGATCCCGGAGGTGTCGGGGTCCGGAGGCTTGGCAATGTGCAGGGCGGGGGTGGGGTACCCCCGACCCGGTTGACCCCTCAGGGCTTTTGCTAATACGGCGAAGCCGGAGTAGGGGGATGCATTTGCCGGTGTACGGTGCCCGGTGGAGGCGGGAGGGAACTCACTTTGCTAATAACATGGCTGGTGAGGGTTCATCCCGCTGCCGGAACCAGAATGTGGAAGTTACAGTTGTGGCTAGTTTGTTTTGATAATGTTATGGTTAATAAAGCTGTGACCAGTTGAATGCCATTCGGAGTGTGATTGCTGTGGTTATTTTGGGGGGGGCTGTGAGGGGATAGCGGGGTAGGGGACGGTTACGTTAAGGCCGCGGGACCACGTACCTGGAGGCCGCCGATAACCGGGTGGGCGGCGTGGTGCGTGGCCCCGGCTGCGGCTTTAAGCAGGGGGAGGGTACGGGCTAAGACGGCGCCGCATTTTTTGAAATCATTGGCTCCCGCGGGCCTGGACAGGTGCAGGAGCCAATGAATGCAGGGGGAGGGATGGAGGGGGGGCTCTCAGAGGGGAGCGTGCGACGAGGCTCCAGTCCGTCGGAGCCTGTGAACGGGACTGGAGTCCCCACCCTCCCATCCCTGTTTGGGCATCCTGCGGAATGGGGGGTTGCAGCTGGAGTGGGGGGGGGGGCGGGATCCCGGAGGTGTTCAGGGTCCGGAGGCTTGGCAATGCGCAGGGCGGGGGTGGGGTACCCCCGACCCGGTTGACCCCTCAGGGCTTTTGCTAATAATATGGCGAAGCCGGAGTAGGGGGATGCATTTGCCGGTGTACGGTGCCTGGCGGAGGTGGGAGGGAACTCACTTTGCTAATAACATGGCTGGTGAGGGTTCATCCCGCTGCCGGAACCCGAATGTGGAAGTTACAGTTGTGGCTAGTTTGTTTTGATAATGTTATGGTTAATAAAGCTGCGACCAGTTGAATGCCATTCGGAGTGTGATTGCTGTGGTTATTTCGGGGGGGGGGGGTGTGAGGGGATAGCGGGATAGGGGACGGGGCAGGAGCGATACGTCCGCCTTGCCCAGTTACTATATGTAGATAGCATGTATGTATGTACATCTTATCCCCTTTCCTGTTAAATGTATACCTACAATTGTGTTGTTGACCACTTTGATTGAAGGATAAAGTAGTATACAAAACTGTCTAAATAAATTAAATGCTAACATCTTAACTCTATCTCAAAATTGATAGGCAGTCACTGCAATTGCCTTAAGGCAGGGATAACAATGATGTTTATATAATCCTTTAAATCAACTTTGCTGCCATATTCTGCATCAGCTGAAGATGCATCATCTCTTTCTAGGGTAAACCCAAAAACAATGTATTACTATAATCCAACTGAGGCATTAATAAGGCCCAAATAACTTCCCCTAAACAGCACTCTGATAAATAAAGACGTAGCTACCAGATCCGCCATAACAGCAAGAAAGAGGATTGAACCAAATAGGAAACTTGTGCAGACATTGGCTACTAGGAATCTAGCATTGCTCCAAGATCACAACATTCTGACCACATGTCCCCCCCACCAACCCCCCCACTCAACTCGCTTTCTTCAATATTACATAAAACATTAATTCCGTCTTGGAGACATGAAGCTTCAAGCCCAAAAATCAAAACAACCCAATAATGGGGAAAGGGATTCTGGGACACTCCCACTCTGAGGAACAGGAATCAAAACCTGCACCTCATCAGCATATAAATGAAACTAAAGTGTGGCAAGCATTTGCACTTAGCGCGTGTTAGGAGCAGAAGCTAATGCATGGTACATGCAAAGGCTGTGCACTAGCTGTTGGGGGTGTGGCCAGCAAACGCCCTGCAGTTACCACACAGGGCGTACAAATACTGCACAGGCCTGCACTAAATGGCACAACTGAGTTATTTGGCAAGGCATATAACAGAGACCCAGCACTAACCAAAAAAACCTCTCCACTCATGGTGGCAAAACTCAGTCCCCCCCCCCATAAGCCCCAGGCCCTCCCACCTGATCAGAATCCCCCTGACAAACAGCCCTTCACCCGATGGCAGACCCACCACCTGATCGGAACCTTCCCCCAAGCCCCCGAATCCCCCGCCTGGCACTTAATGGGATAGTATAGTATAGTAGATGGGGCAGGAGCAGTCCCTCTTTTCTCCTGTGCTAGGGGTAATCTGCCAAATAAGGAGCCTTATTAACTGTGCAGAGGATGCGCCATGGCATTTCACTTTCACGTAACTTCTTTTTAGAAAACTCAGTAAAAATTAAATCCCCCTCTTCCCCCCATCCCAGGGGGAATATAGGCCACTATCTACTAAAGTGTGCTAAGATTTTGCAGGTACCAAGGGGTAATAATCAAAGTTAATTCTAATTGGTGTTAAATGTTGGGGGCATTCCCAACATTTTTGGAGGGCTGCTGTACAGTTAATGCCAAGAAAACGTTGTTACCATGTATTAACTACCTGGTAGGTAATGTGCAGTGCGCTTACATACACCTGTTGGGAGAGCATTAACTGCTACGTTTTATCTGCCTCACCAGTTAATGTATGGTAAAGTGGTGTTCCTGTCCATTCCCCACCCTGCTAAGTGTTAGCACCCTGCCTCTCTCACTTAGCTGTTTAATAGGTGAATTACTATACGCTATCTTAATAAATAAGCCCCTTAATGCAGTTCTTACTTTTTTAATTTTATTTAAACACAACATATGTTCTGCTAATCTACATGAAATATTGAATATCTCTTCCAGGGGCAATTTCTCCAAATGGATTAGTTTTGCGCATACTATGGAAACTGATTTTTCATTTTCTTTGTAGTTCTAGATGATGTGCTTTCAAATCCTCACTGCCACTCAGTACACCTGTCATTTGTTTTATATGATTTTTTTATATTTTATATATTGTCATTTTTCCTTTGCTTTTCTCTTTTTCTCTCGCCCTCCTTTTTTAAAAAAATATTTCACCATTTATACTGTTTGGAGCCATAATTATTACTCTCTCCTGCCATAATTATTACTCTCTCCTATTAAGTGACTTGTTGCCAATTTTTTTGGATAAGGGAAGAAGCAGTTTGATGGTTAGAGCAGTGGGTTGAGAGCAAGGGAAGCCAACGTTCAAATTCCATTGACTCTCCTTGTGCCCATGGACAAGAGTCACTTCATTGCCTGGGGGACTGGAAAATATCTACAGTACCTGAATGTAACTCGCTTTGAGCTACTCCTTTAAAAAAAAAAAAAAAGGCTTGAGCTAAATCCAAAATCCCTTCTCATTTGGGTCTGTTTAGGCAGCTCATTCACACTCATTCAGGTGAACTCTTTGGTAATTCATTATAGTAGCTGTCTGTAATAATGGTTTGTCAATGAGATTATTAGACCCTTTCCGATTGGTTTATATTTTTATAGATATAACTTCATACCTTGTTGCTGGTTTCTGAAAATACCACATTGTTTTCTCATCATATTTTGCTTCTATGTAGTTATGCGGTAGAAGCATACATACCCTTGATACATTTGTTATGCCAGAACATGGTCATGTTGGATCTTTTTTTTAACACTGTCAACTATGTGACTGTTTTTATTTGATAGTTTTATATCTTAATTAAAGCTACTTTATTACTTGCTATATACAAGTTTTGTTTTCTATATATTTTAATTTTTATTCTATTAAATTATTTTAATTGATCTTGTTGTTTACTGTGTTCATTATTTCTACTCTTTTGTATTCCAAAATATCCATTGCTGTCAATTAGACTCTCTGGAGGAAGAGGTTTGCAGCTTTGGTCTTATATGTAGTCTCTTTCAATTTCTGTGGTAGGGAACTTGTTTTATAGTGATTAGTCAATGTGCATTGGGTGGCCCAGAGGATGGTCTCTTATATGCCTTAATAAATTAGAAGGTAAGTGGGGCCAGGGTCCAAGTTGCAGTAGCTGGGTTTAGCTTTAGCGATCAGGTCTTGTACTATCTTCTTTTGTTCTACCTGGTAGGTTGGGGTGTTTTTGTATGTGTTCTTAAATATGACTTTTTGTTCTGTGGGATCCAGATTTTGGCTTGATCTTGTCTACTTACTTCCTAAAGAAGTCCAAGAAGGTGTTGGCTGTCAGGTTTTCTAGGATTTCATTGTCCAAGAATTATTGTGGTTGGGATGATTCATAGCTTCAAAGAGAGCTTTGGAGCTGTTTTTTGGCTTGGATGATATTGCTTGAGAAGTATCTTTTTTGTAGTCTCCGATTGTATTATTTCAGACATATAGGTAATGTCTGTACATTAGTTTGTCTTCATTTAGAGAGTTTTCCTGAGTCTTCTCAAATTTCCTGTCAAGCTTTAGGAGCTCATGTATTTCCATAGTAAAGTGGGGGTGAGTGTGTATGGGGGAATATTCTTCATAAAATACACATTCGTATGCCAAAGAGCAGGTGTAATTTTCAGAGTTAGTACGTGTATATTGTTGAGTATTCACCAGCATTCACACGGGGAAAAATGCACACAATAATTATACATATACTTAGTTATAAAATTTGCCCCTTAAGAACTAGGTATTGTGTGCCTAGTGGTTAAGAAATGTTGGTTTGTTGATGGATCTGGGACAGGAGAATGTGGCATAGTCTTGGGGGTCCCTTGATTTATTATGACATGATCTGTGACACTGAGTCATGTTTCTCTGACATGCAGGCATTTCTGCAAGTGAAACAGTGCTAGATATGTAGAAATGCCTTTTTAATAAAACTGCCCTCTCGCTAGGTGGATCAGTATGCATATGATATTTTGATTTTAAAAAAAATGCGTGCATTGTTCTCAGAAAAAATTATTTTGCACATTTTAGCAAGACTAAATGTGTCAGAATAGTTTAGCTTAGGTAATATGTATAACGTAAGTGCCTAGCAGCCTGCAAATTTATGTGGGCTGTTAAAAAATTACCCATATAATGTCCAGGTTTTCGTCAGTGATGAAGTCATGGATCACAGCCGCTCTGTGTTGAATGGGGTTGGGGTTGGCTAGATATACTTGGAGGTTGTGGGATCTGGAATCTTCTTGTGAACTAATTTTACTTAGAGCACAGTGGGTCAGTCACTGGGGTCAGACATAGGCTTCATTTCTGGGTGCAGTAGTCTCCAGAGAGAACTGTTTCCTCCCAGTGCAGTACCAGCCTGATGCACGTGTGAACATGCTGTTGGCACAGGACCCCACTGAATAGGAGGCCCCGCATCAACCTCAAGCAGTGTATCTGTGCCCTGTGCTGAGTGCTCACTGATTGGAAGCGTTCCTGAAATCACTCCAGAGGCCGCGGCTATCTTTCCCCCTTTGTTTCAATTGTTTTTATTTTCTCTACACGGCCTTGGTTTTTGGATGTCCTGAACCCCTCCCCCCCCCCCTTCGGGACTCTGAACTCTGTGGCAGGGCCGGATTTACCTTGAGTGAGGCCCTATGCCAACAAAAATTGTGGGCCCCCAGCAGGGGCGGCCCAAGGGGGGTGCGGGGCCTCATTTGCATAAATATTTGCATAATGTTACCATATACTAACTTTTAGTAAACGTGCCTCTTAATGAGTGTATGGATAAAGAAAGACTAAAAGATTTCTACATTACTATAATCCAGTGCCAACTGCCAGACACATTAGGAACTACTATAAACACTGCCCATTTAGAACCCATAGCAAACCCACCGTATCCTAACAGCACTACCAGGACTCACAAAGCACCATACTCTACCAATCAAAAGGCAACACTGCAAATATTAAACCAATACATTTCAGAGAACAACAATACATGACCTACTGGGGAAAGAGAACAAGTGGCACTGTCAAATAGGAATTATATAAACAGAACACCTCAGCTCAGTTACACATGCAGAACATAGACCATCACCAAACAAGGAATCACAATTTAGAAACAGGAAGACAATAATTAAACTGGGAATCCCAAAAGCCAAACTTGGAATGTACAACACTGTAGAAATAAAACTATACATTAATTTGCTCTTGTACTAAACAAAGCGCAGACGTTAATGATGCACATTTACCAGAGCTGACATATTCCAATTAATAAATTCAAAATAAAGAGATATTTTTCTACCTTTTGTGCATTTTTTTCAGCTGCAATTGCTCCAGCCACTTTCTTCTGGTTTCTTCATGTCTTCTGCTAACTCTCCATCGTCTGCTGTCCATTTGTCCTTTCTTTTCTCTTCTAGTTTTTTTCCATTCTCTCTCTACATCTGCTTTAACATACTAATCTCTCTCCTTTTGCTCTTTCCTCATTCCTATTTCATCCACTCAAATTTTACCCCTCCATCCTCAATCCCCACTTACTCTCCCAATACCCGGCCAATTGTAGATTTTATATCCCTCCCACACAAAATATTTTCCCTTCTCCATTTTACTCTTCCAGCCCCATCCCATTCTAATCCTCCCCCAACATCAGCTCCCTTCTAGTTCCAGCCTCACCCAGCATCCATTCCCTTCTAGTTCCTGCATCAGCCCATTTCCAGTCCTAGTCCCCCATCAGCCCATTTCCTGTCCTAGCCCCCCCATAGCCCATTATCAGTCCTAACCCCCCCATAGCCCATTACCAGTTCTAACCCCCCCCAACAGCCCACAGCCCATTACCAGTCCTAACCCCATCAGCCCACCTCCAGTCTTAACCCCCCAGCCCATTTCCAGTCCTAGCCCCCCCATAGCCCATTACCAGACAGCCCCCATCAGCCCACAGCCCATTACCAGTCTTAACCCCCTCCCCTAGCCCATTACCATTTCTAACCCCCCCCCAACTGCCCACGGCCGATTACCCTTACTAACCCCATCAGCCCACCTCCAGCCTTAACCCCCCCAGACCATTTCCAGTCCCAGCCCCCCCCAATAGCCCATTACCAGTCCTACCCCCCCAGCCCATTACCAGTTCTAACCCCCCCCCAACAGCCCACAGCCCATTACCAGTCCTAACCCCATCAGCCCACCTCCAGCCTTAACCCCCCCAGCCCATTTCCCGTCCAAGCCCCCCCCACTAGCCCATTGCCAGTCCTACCCCCCCCCCAATCGGCCTAAAGTAAAATTTAATTTATAAAAAAAACGCTGGCTGCTGCCGCGTCAGCATGGACTGTTCCCGCAAGGCCCCCTCTGCTGCCGCGGCAGCATGGATTGTCCTGCGGGGCTCCCTATGCCCAGCTGAATCCCCTCTCTCCCTGCCGGCTTTGAGAGACGCGAAGGGAGAGTGTCTCCCTCGCGTCTCTGTTAAGCCCGCAGGGGCTGATGGGAAATTTCCCATCAGCCCCTGCGGGCTTAACAGAGACGCGAGGGAGACACTCTCCCTTCGCGCCTCTCAAAGCCGGCAGGGAGGGAGGCAGGGAGGGGATTCAGCCGGGCATAGGGAGCCCCGCGGGACAATCCATGCTGCCGCGGCAGCAGAGGGGGCCCCGCGGGAACAGTCCATGTTGTCGCGGCGGCAGCCAGCGGTTTTTTTTAAATTTAATTTTAAAAAGGCTATTTTTGTGGGCCCTTGTCAGCTGTGGGCCCTACGCCACAGCGTAGGAGGCGTATAGGTAAATCCGGCCCTGCTCTGTGGTCACTGCCTCCATCAGCTGTAAACCTCCCCAGCAACCAAAGTCCGATCTTTGGCACATAGATCAGGATGCGGCCTGCCTTGTCTTGGCCCCGCCTCCTTAAGGGGCCTGATGCTCCTCTAAGATCTTCTTTGCTCCTCCTGACGGCATCAGCAGTGTCCCTGAGCTGGTCTGACTCCAGCCCTGTACCTAACACAAAATCCCAGTGCCTCAACTGGCAGCGCGGCTCCTCCTTCAAGCTGCAAACTCAGTCGGCCCTGCTTCCGAAGACATCTGGCGGCTGCGGCACTGCTCTGCACCCAGTAACTGCCCAATGCAGGACATGCAGGCTACCTTTCACGGCTGACAGCTGTCACCAGAGTCTGCCCCACTATCCTGCCGCAACTCAGTTTCGACTGTGAACTTGAACTAGTGCCAGCGCTGAAGGAGACATGGGAACCGCGGCTTCTCCTAAAATGCAGTGCTGCATGTTTTTCTAAATGTAGTCTTTTTTTTTCTCTGAAGCTAAGATCTTGCTGCCTCCCCCCACCATTTAGATCCAGGGCCCAATAACATATCTGCATAGGTAAAAAAGAAAACAAATTGCTTTGTCTCCCCTCTCATTTATTTATTTTTATTATACCACTTATTTTATTATGCCTCTGAAGAGCCACAAAGCAGGCTTTGGTTGCTATGGAGGTTCATAGGTGATGGAGATGGTAACCCTGGAGTTCGGAATCCGGGGGGAGGGGAGGAGCAGCCGAAAACCAGGGCCATATAGAGAAAATTAAAAAAATAAAACAAAGGGAACATTTCAATAATCTGGCTTGTTCAGTTTTTGTGGTATGTGTATGGATTTTATAGGGCTCACAGCAGTATTTATGGTGCTGCTCTCTTCTAGTTAGGCTCCTTGTGAGAGTTTTGAAAATGAGTGCTGTTATGAAATGGTAGATTTGCTCTATAGGTCCTATGCTGTGGTTCTCACTTTTCTTTTTGTGTCCTGTATGGAGTCAACAGTAGAGTGTTGGCGGGCTGTACTGGAATATGGATAGTCTTTAAGGTGTGAAGTGGCATTTTAGAAAGGACATCCAATGCAATCTGGAATATCCAGGGCAAAACATGCAGAAAAATGCCAGGGATGTCTGTATCTGCCTGATTATAGAAGCATAGATGTCCCCGACGTGGACGCCTTCTCCAGCATCCACATAGACATCCCCGATTCAAAGATTTGGGTTGGGGACATCTATCACATGCTACTTTGCCTATGGGGATGACCATTGGTGTGGCAAAACAAAAACAAGAGCCCTCATTCCCCGTCTGTGTTTATTGTCAACATGGAAGATATAGGGGATATGAGTGCACCACCTCCTCCATTACCCATCAGATGTTTGGCTGGCAAATCGAGCACTTTTCCAATGCCTATTTGTGCCTGGAGCAGGTATAACCTTTGATGCAGCTCAGAACATGCATGGAGTTTCTGAAATCAGGCAAGGACATCCAGGTTCCTGGGAGTGCTCCAAATTCGCCTCCGCCACACCCCCTTCATAGCTCGGATGTTCTTGTGCCAGGGACCTCTCCAGAGCTGGCTTCTAAAATGCCTCTGGAGAGTGTCTCTGTGATTTGTACATCTGCATGCCATTTTGCAAATGTCTGAAGTACGAATAGTGCTTTTAAATAACCCCCATTAAGTTTTGTGTCCTTGATGCTGCTGGACTGATTCTTGATTTAAAATATTTTGTCAACTCACATTCAAGGATATCGCAAACTTTAAAGGAACGTCTCTGTTTAATTTTGCCTTGTGATCTGATGACTTCACTGTTGCTGATTTCTCGGCTTTTCCAGCTCCGGCACAATCTAATCTGGCCTGCACACCACGATTCGAATTCACAGCTCCCAGGATTTTTCTCATTCTTTTTGTCATAGCACTGACCAAATAAGTCTTGTCTGTCTGTTATGAAAATATAAATGCAGATGAGGCCTTATGGATATGCAAATGAGGCCTGGCAAAGAGTTTCCTCACGTGGCTCTACATCTCCCCCCGTGGGCCACCTTTGTCCCAGTGAACACCTTAATGCTAGAGGTTGTAACAGTGAGATGCATATGGTTAAGAATGGGGATTTGTATTGGGTATGTAACCAGTTTATTACTGAAAGTCACTATGTAGAATATGCTTCTGCCAGTATGTGCATATGATTTAAAAGGAGGAAGAAAGAGTCTATGGAAGAATGAGGAATCTGGGGAAGAAGGTCAACCCCTGCATGTTTTAAATATACCACATCCATAGCACATTCCCGGAATAATTATATGTTCATCCAGTCAAACGAAGTGATCAGATTTGTTTAACACAGTTTCTTTCCCTCTGGTAAAGCCACATTGCTTCGGATCTTGTAACTGGCTGAATTCAAGATACCTCACTATCCTTTCTTTTAGCAGAATTTTCCGTAATGTTTCCACCATCAGTGCCAAACAACTTGGCCTGCAGTTTTCAGTCTCTTTTACACAGACACTATTATGACATAGGCAATATTGCAGGAGGTATGAACAGAGATTGGCATCCACAGTTTCCAGTCCCATGCAACTGCTCCCTGATTTATTCATCAGAACCATGACGGGGACCCCTCTGAACTCCTTTAGTATCTGTCCTAGGATGAATCTCCTCTACCCTATAGCTTTGTCAAATTTTTTTTTTAGTTCCATACAAACTTTATCTTCAATCACTAGTGCAAAGTACTAGGGGGAATTCTGCAAAAAAAAAGTAAAATTCTGCATACAGTATTTTAAAATGCTGCATGTTTTGTTAGTAAATTTTTGCAGAGAATTCCCTCATCATAAAGTCTAACTCTTCCTCTAGACCTGACATCCTCCCCTGCCTTTTCCCTCCTTAGCGCTCTCACTCCAATCACAATTCTCTCCCTAATCCCCTAGCCTTCCCTACCACTCTGCCCTCATAGTAACATAGGGCCCGATTCTGTCCCATGAATAGTGGGGATGGACATCCCAACGGGACATCCATCCCCGTTATTCGTGCCCTCCCCACTGGCTTCTAACTTCCCTGCCGGTTTTGCGGAGAAGTTAGACGGGGGCGGATCGGGGGCAGAGTTAGGGCAGGTGGTGGGCAGTCGCTGGCCCTGGACGTACAGGGCCGATTCTAATGTTGGCCCTGTATGTCCAGGGCCGATGACTTGTTTGGGGAAGTTATTCCACCTCCAAGGTGGAATAACCTCCTTGGACTTTTTTTTTTTGCGGGTCTGGGGCATGGATGGGGCAGACGGGCCCGAGGACATTCCCCGAAGCCCGACCTTGGCCTTAGGAGGCCGGATCAAGGGTCGGGCTGTGGGGAAAGCCTTTGTTAAGCCAGCGGCTGGGATCATGGCTTTACAGTGGAGCCAAGGTGCCATGGCAACCGGACGCCATGGTGCCGCAACTCCATTGTAAAGCCCTGACTGAGTTAGTCGGGCTTTTCCAGGACTGTTCATGATTCTAGTCCAATGAAGCTAGACGTGCCCCACGGTATCAGAATCGAGACCCTCTCTGTACATCCGGTTCAGACTGGACATACAGAGGGGCTGTACATCTGGGATGATATTGCCTCTGGGATGGAATTGCCTCATAGTATATGATGGCAGATAAAGACTAGTATGGTCCATCTAGTCTGCCTAGTAAGTTGGCTAGAGTGGTTGTAACTGCAGCTTCGTGCAGGTTACCCCCCACCCCCACCCCTCTATGCCTGTGTTTAGGGTTGTACCTGCTGCTCTGTGCAGGTCAGCCCCTCTCTATTAAAAGATATTTAAGGTTGTGTTAATTTCATCCTCTTGCTATAAAGGGATCCACTGTGTCTGTCCTATGCCATTTTGAATTCTGTCACTGTATTTGCTCCCACCATTTCCATTGGGAGGGCATTCCAAGCACCTACCACCCTTTCAGTGAAAAAGTATTTTCTGATGTTGCTTTTAAGTTTACCTCCTTGTAGCTTCATCAACTGCTCTCTAGTCTTACAGCTTCCCCTTCTTTGAAAAGGTTTGTTTGTTCATTGATACAGACTTTTAAATACGTAAAGAGTATCATATCTCCCCTGTTCCTCCTCTCCTCTAGGGTATACATAAAAATTTAGGTCTTCAAATCTCTTCTCATAGGTTTTCTGATGCAGGCTCTGAATCATTTTGGTCACCTTCCTCTGAACTGTTTCAAGTCTTTTTATGGTCTCCAAAACTGAACACAATACTCCAAGTGAGGCCTCACCAATGACTTGTACAGGGGCATTAATACCTTCTTCTTTCTGCTGGTTATTCCTCTCTGTATGCAACCCAGAATCCTTCTGGCTTTTGCTACCGCCTTGTTACATTGTTTCGCCACCTTGATATCTTCAGACACTAGCACGCCGAGGTCCCTCTCCTGGTCTGTGCACACCAACCTCTTTCCTCCTATTGCATACATTTCCTTTGGATTTCTGCATCCCAAGTGCATGACACTGCACTTCTTTGCATTAAATCGTAACTGCCAAGCATTAGACCATTCTTCCAGTGTTTTTAGATCTTTCCTCATGTTATCCACTCCCTCAGAAGTGGCCACTCTGTTGCAAATTTTTGTGTCATCTGCAAAACGGCAGACTTTTCCATTCAGTCCTTCCACATTGTCACTCACAAATATATTGAACAGTATCAGTCCCTGAGGCACGCCACTATGCACCTTCCTTTCTTCTGAGTGAGTTCCATTTACCACTACATTCTATCATCTGTCAGTCAACCAGTTTCTAATCCAGTTCACCACCTTGTGACCCATCCCCAGGGTCCCCAGTTTATTGATAAGCCTCCTATGAGGAGCCGTATCAAAGGCTTTGCTGAAATCTAGTAACCGGGTAGACGGACCCGGCGCTTCCCTCTTCAGAACCCCCCCTCCCCCACCCTCCCCCTTTCCGCACCCCCAACCCTTTCAGACCCCCCTTCAACCGAACAGAATCCATTGACAAGGTTCTTGGGTAACAATTGGTCGCAGCTTTATTTCCAACAAAACTCATTAACATCAAAGCATAATACATAACCCATCAAACCCCCAGTGGAGCGATATGTCGCCAGCCTTACATTAGCAAATTGACCCCGCCTCCACTCCGGCCATGGTCCCACCAACGGCCAAGTTCCTACCGCCCCTATCCAATTTCGCCATATTAATAGCAAAAGTCTTCCAGGGGCTGTCCGGGTCGAGGGGCACCCCGCCCCTGCCCCAAGTCGCCTAAGGCTCCGGACCCCGGAAACCTCCGGGATCCCGCCACCGGCACAGGCAAACCCACTACCTGTGCCGCCCCCCCCCAACCGGAAGCTGCGACCAATGAACCTTATCAAGCACCACCCGCTCGAGCCCCTCCTGCCAGTCTTTAAGGAGAAGATCCGTCCCCACCGGCGAGAGGTGCACCCCGTTGTCCCGAAACAACCCAGCACACGAAACTTCCACCCAGGGATGCTGAATTTGGCAACCCCCGTGCTCACAGACCCATCTCCCTATTTGTCTGTTAATCTTGGTCAGACCCCGGGACCATCTCCTCTGGTCCCAGCACGCCGGCCGCGGGATAATGTCAGACCAAACCAACACTACCCCCGCCCACATGCGAAGCACCACAGCCAAATCCCTCTGTACCGTCCTAATCAAACGCTTGCATGATCAAGCAGCCAGATCATTGCCCCCCCAGATGCACTAGCAGAATTGCAGGCGGATTCCTGATGCATCCATGGTGACGAAGCAAAGGCAGCAACTGCGCCCACCGCAGCCCACGCTCGCCCAGCCATGAGATCACCACCGCTGCCGGATCCAGGCCCAGATTCGGCCCAATAGGCCGCACCTCCGCACGCTGTCCAGCCCAGAAAACGAAGGAGTGGCCCAACATCCAGCAGCCCCGCTCACAGACAACCCCATCTGTAACAGAAAAAACAACATTAGCAACCCCCGCCTGTCGGACCCTTCACAGACGCACATAGCCTTCGAATGCCCTAGAATGCCACATACCAATACTCCGTATCTGCTCACCCGACAACCCCGCGGAAGCCGCGCTCGTCGCCGCCCCAATACGAAAGGAGTGAGCCGAAAACTGGCGCGGATCCTCACCCAACCGCCGCAGCGTCAGGCGCAACACCACTGTAACCTGAAACCGCGTCAAAGGTCGAGAATCCCCGTGAACGAACAGACCCCCCGCACCCATGGGGTGCACCAGCACATAGCCCCTCATGTTGGCCACCGGGCACATAAGCCCACCAGTTTCCCGCAATACCACCCATAACCCTCGCCCCTTCTGGTCAGTTTTTGACCTTGCCAACAAGACGCGCAGCTGCGCACCTTCCATCCATAGATGCTGCCAGCGCAAACAGTTCCCCAAACCCGCCACCGCTGAACTCGATGCCAACTCACCCACACAAAACGCCCCGAAAAAGGCCAGGCAGAAGACGGCGCGAAACAGCCTCACCTCGTACAGCGAGGATGCCACCCCTGCCAGTGCCCCCCACAGCCGCCCCAATAATTCGTGAGTGATCGGACGCCTCTGATCCCGCAAAACCGGCTGGGAACGCTCCCAACCGTGCAGTAACCTCCTCGCCAAAAGGCCCCGCCCCGCGACCTCCATGCCTGCTGCCTTGGCAAAAAACCCGAACCCCGCCAACTGAATCCGCACCACCGATCGCGCGACCCCCCGCTCCTTAGCCCATCCCACATACTCAGCGCCAGCAACTGATCCGGGACCGACCCCCCCGCCCACCCCCACTCATACAAGAAGGCCTGTACCCTCTCGCAACCCCGCCGATACGCTTCCCAGGTACTTCCCGCCACTGAATTCCTCAGGAGGCTTCTCATCGCCGCAGGCCAATGCTCCACAGTCTCCAAGGGATGACGAGCCCGTCCTCGTCGGCATCCGGTGCCAACTGGCGAAACGGCTTCCACTGCAAACGGGAAAGAGCATCAGCAATTTCATTAGCATGCCCTGGGATATGCCGCGCTTTCAGATCGACATTCAGACGCAAACAAGCCAAAACCACCTGCCGCATCAAGGACGCCACCCGACTACAACATGGCGAATAACGATTAACCACAGAGACCACCGCCTCATTGTCACACCACCATCGCACGTGACGGTTGACCACCCTATCCGGCCACAACTCCAACACCACCAAAATCAGAAACAGTTCCAGAAACGTAATCTTACTGACCAACCCCTCCTCAACCCAAGCCTGTGGCCACCTCTCGGCGCACCATGACCCGCCGAAATAGATCGCCAGCCCCGCACCTCCGGCCGCATCGGTATACAGCTGCAAGTCTTCATTAGATACCTCCAACTCCCGCAATACGGTGATCCCGTTGAACACTCTCAAGAAGGCATCCCACACCTGCAAATCCTCCCGCATTCCCCGCGACACCCGAATACGGTGATGAGGCTTCCGCACCCCCGACGTTGCTGCCGACAGCCGCCGACTGAAGACCTGCCCCATTGGAATAACCTTACATGTGAAATTGAGCGACCCCAGCAGTGCCTGCATCTCGCGCAAGGTGAGCCTAGCCGACGCCAAGGCATTGGCAACCAACACCCTCAAGTTCACCACCTTGTCCCACGGCAGCCGTGCAACCATTTCAGCCGAGTCCAACTCAACCCCCAAGAAAACCAGCTTTGTCGTCGGGCCGACCGTCTTGCCCTCCGCCAAAGGCACCCCCAACTCGCCCGCCATATGGAAGAATTCGCCCAACAATGCACTACATTCATCCAAGTCGGCCCCGCCAACAAAAAGGAAGTCGTCCAGATAATGAACCACAGCCGAGCTGCCCGCCCTCTGCACTACCAGCCAATGCAAAAAAGTGCTGAACTTCTCAAAATAAGCACACGACACCGAACAACCCATCGGCATACATTTGTCATAATAGTAAGCACCCTCAAATTGGAAACCCAGCCACCTAAATGCCGACGGATGAACTAGCAACAAGCGGAATGCCGACTCAATATCCACCTTGGCCAGCAAAGCCCCACAACCCGCCCGGGAAACGAGCTCCACCGCCCTATCAAAGGAGGCATACCGCACCGTACAAAACTCCCTCGGGATACCGTTGTTCACCGATGCCCCCGACGGATAAGACAAATTGTGAATCAGCCGAAACCTACCCGCCTCCTTCTTGGGTATGACTCCTAGGGGGGACACCCGAAAATTCGGAAAAGGCGGTTGCGAAAACGGCCCCGCGATCCGACCCAATTTTAACTCGGCTGCCAACTTCTCGCGGGCCACCCCCGCCCAACGATGCACGCTCAAGGAATTCCGTGCCAGCGAACCAGCTACCACGTCTTGAACTGGAATCACAAAACCAAACTGAAAACCTAATTCCAACGTCACCCTATTGCTCTTCCTAGGGTACCAATGGCGCAACACATGCACCCGAATCGGAGAGGGAGCAACCTCCATGCTGACGCCCCTACTTGGGACCGAGCCCAGAGGGAGAACCGGCACCTTTCTTAACACATTTTGTCACCGCATGGGAGCCTCCACACACGGAACACGCGTGCCGGAACTTACAGTCCGGAAAGGGACACGTGGACCTATTATATCTCCAACACATGTCGCCGCCCCAGCAGAGGCCCCGCTCCGAAAGGGGCGCACTGCCCCCCCGGCCACCCCTTGCCCAGCCTTAACCCCCCCCCCCACCCGGCTTGACGGACATCTGGGTTAACCAGAGATTAATGTCCTGTGTCCCCCAATGTAATAACAGATTCTCCTCCATTTTTTTGCAAAATTTTTCATCGTAATTTAGCCATGACCAGACGTCGTGCACTTGCGACGCTTCCAGAATCGAGTCGGCATAAGCAAGCAAACTGCCATAATGCTCCGGCCACTGATGCCCCCACACGCTAGCCAGCCGCAGGAACGCTCTAATCCAATTCACCACATTGCACGAGACCTTGCGAATCCGCCCCGCCTTTTCGTCCTCCCTGCGCTTCTTTTTGCTATCCCGCGAGCGCTTCCTACCTTCAAGCAAGCGGAAAATACCGATATACTTCCGCTTCTGAATTTTCCACCGCAATTTCTTTGGGACGCCTTCCCAAAGCTCCGATAAGGCCGCAAATGAGGCCGAACCCACGCTTGCCCCGCCCGACGCCCTGCCCTCCGCCACCCCCAACCCCACAGCACCCTCTTCAGAAGACTCTGAACTGTCCGACGAAGATGAGGACGTCGAATCGGAGCTACGCCGGTGCCGACATGCCATCTTTCTCTGTTTTCGCGCCCACGATGACCGCTTCGCGCGTGACCGCAGCACCTCAAGCTCCCCAGCTCCCGCCCCCACATACTCACCGGCCCGTCCACCATCTGCTGCTTCCGTGGCCGACTCCGGTTGCACCGCACGAGGATCCTCCGCCCGCTGTAGCACGCCAGCTCCAGGCGCCTGTCCACTGTCGCTCGTCGCCGCTCCAGGCACGCCCACCGCGGACTCCATACTCGCAGCTCCTTGCAATTCAACGGCAGGAGGAGCCCCTCGCTGGGCTACCCCAAAGGGGACCTGCAGAGACAGAAATGGGGAACAGAGAGGAGAAAACCCCGGAGACCAAGGCTGCCAGGCCCCCAACCACTCCGCCCTGGACGATCCCTGCCCGCCAGCCTGCCACTGCTCCCAGACACCTGGCAAACCTGGCGGCACAGAACCACCCAGCACCCACACCAACCCACCAGGGGTGCCCATGCCCGCTCCTCCCGCTCCCAGCCTACCCATATCCCAAACCCCCCCCCGCAGCTGCTCCCCATCCGAGCCCATACCCCCCTGCGACCCCCGCTGCCGCCCCCCCACCCCTGCCCCCCTCCAGACCTGTGACAGGTGCTGGCGAAGAAGCCACCATCCCCCCCGCCCCCTGCTGTATTCCCCCCCTGGATCCCCCAGCTGAGCCACCTCTCCCTGTTCTTCCTACCGCATTTGGGACCCCACGGCCCCTCACCAGACCCCTACCCCTCCCCCTCCCCCCAGGAATCCTCCCCCCCTGAACCCACCCTGCACCGCTGCCCTACGCCCCCTTTTTCCACTCCCCCGCCCCACCGCGGCCCCCCGCTTAGCCCCTTGCCCCCCCCCAGCCATGTGGCTCGCTTTTTGCTCCTTTGCCTCGTTCGGGGAACAGACAACTGCCCCCCCACAGACCGACCTGGCCGCCGACACTGCAGGCCCTGCCCTCCGTCGTCCTCTGACCACGGGCAGACGGTAGCAGAAGCGGGAAATCCGGCCCGGAACAAACTCGCCGGTTCAGCCGCCACCCGAAGACACTGCCGGACCCGACGCCGCCGTCGAAACCAGCCACCGATACTGCTCTGCTCCCGAGGCCTCCACGCACCAGGCCCAGCCGACGCCGCAAACCCGCAAAGATCCTGCTGCCCCGACAGCCTGGCTACATGTGCTTCAGCCACGCCACCCGCGCTGAAGCACATGTATGCCTGTAATGCTCTGATTGGCTGAGCTGAGCCAATCCAGAGCGGAGATCCTTCTTTTAAATGTTGCGTGCGGCGCTCGCCACCCGCGCGCTCCCCCCCTCCCCCAGCACCAGAACGGTCAGGGTCCCGCGCCGGGCCGGACACCCGGTTACGGGCGGGCGCCGGGACTCTGCCCGCGCCCTTAAATGTATATCACATCCATTGCATGCCCTTGATCTAGTTCTCTGGTCATTCAGTCAAAGAACTCAATCAAATTTGTTTGGCATGATCTTTCCCTTCTAAAACCATATTGCCTCAGATCATGCAATTCATTGGTTTCCAGAAAGTCCACTATTCTTTCTTTCAAGAATGCCTCCATTACTTTTCCCATCACAAAGGTAAAGCTTACCGGCCTATAGTTTGTCTTCTCTTTCCTATTGCCACTTTTGTGAAGACTTACCACATCAGTACTACTCCAGTCCTTTGGAACCTCTCCTGTCTCCAATGATCTATTAAAAACATCCTTTAAAGGCCCTGGCAGAACCTCTCTGAGCTTTTTCAGTATCCTGGGATGTATCCATTTGGTACCATGGCCTTGTCCACTTTCGGTTTTGCAAACTGTTCAAATATATCATCTTCTGTAAATGGTGTGGTATCTACTCCATTCCCATTTGTATATTTGTCACTCATATGTGGACCTTCTCCATGATTTTCTTTCGTGAACACAGAACAGAAGTATTTGTTTAGCATTTTTGCTTTTTCAATGTTACTTTCCGCAAATCCATCCTCTGTACTTCAGTCTTGCGATTTCACTTGTGATCTTCCTCTTCCCCTAAATATACCTGAAAAAAGTTTTGCCTCCACGCTTCACATCTTTAGCCATCTTTTCTTCTGATTTTGCTTTTGCTATCCTTATTTCTCTCTTTGTCTCATTTAGCTTTATCCTGTATTCTTTTCTGTGTTCCTCTTTTTGAGATCTTCTGAATTTTGTGTAAGCTGCATTTTTTTGCCTTTATTTGTGCAGCCATTTCTTTGGAAAACCATATCATATAAGTTTCATTTTCCTCTTGTTTTTATTTACTTTCCTTACATATATATCTGTGGCTGCTTTTATTGCCTCTTTTAGTTTAGCCCACTGCAATTCCACTTCCCTTATCGCCTCCCACCCTGCCAATTTCTCCTTCAAGTACTTTCCCATTTTACTGAAGTCAGCGTTTTTGAAGTTCAGAATTTTGAGTTTACTGTGATTGGACTCTGCCTTGGCTTTTAGCTCAAACCACACCATCTGATGATCACTGCTGCTCAAATGGACATCCACCTGGACACTCAACATGCTATCTCCATTGGTGAGTACTAAATCCAGCATCAAAATTTCTCTGGTCGGTTCCCTCACCAGTTTTCTGAGCAATGCTTCTTGGAAGGCATCTGCAATCATTTTACTTCCTTCCAGATTTGCAAAAGGGATACTCCAATCCACATCTGGTTGATTAGTCACCCAATATGATCACCTTTCCCTTAATAGCTACCTTTGAAATATCAATGATCAGTTGGAGGCCTCTAGACTACTCCATTGTGGATGAGGGTGACATCTCCTCTTTCTAACACAATCCACAGTGCTTCTTCTTTTCCCCACATCTCCTGCATTTCAGCGGCCTTAATATTTCTTTTGACACATAAGGCTACTCTTCTTCCTTTTCTGCCTTATCTATCTCTTCTAAATAGATTATAGCCAGCTATGGCTATATCCCATTCATGCAACTCATTAAACCATGTTTTTGTAATGGTGGCAATGTCCAAGTCCATTTTCACCATCAGAGCTTCCAGGTCATTAACTTTGTTGACTAGACTTTGAGCATTTGTGCTCATTGCCTTCCAGCTATTGTTGGGCTTGCTTGTATTTTGGACAGATTTTGTTCCAGACTCCCCTTCCCTCTTGTCATTGATGTGTGGATTAATATGATGACTATTACCAATGTTATGCTTTTGCTGAGAATGATGTCCTGAACTTGTTTTTTCCCATCCGTCACCTCTTTTCCCTAGTTTAAATGCATGTTCACATAATACCAGAATTTTTCACTTATGATCCTTTCCTGCCACAGAGAGATGCAATCCATCAATGCAGTACAGCCTCTTGTTGTTCCATCAATTGCCTCAGTTGCCTATATATCTAAATCTTTCTCATTTACACCAACTTTAGAGTTTCATATTAAAGTTGGCTATGTGATGAAGCCTCTCTTCCCCTTATCATGAACAGGTAGAACTTCTGAGAATGCTAGTGTTAACAGTGGATTTAATTACCCTCCCAAAAGCTGAAAGTCCCTTTGTACTGTAGAGATACTCTTTCTAGCCAGGTCGTTTGTATCCAAGTGGATAGCAACATCAGTTTTGGAATGCTTACTGTGCCAACAATTTGGTTTGTATTCCTGCTGGCTGAAGAGCCTGGGAGGCATTTGACCAACTTCTGTCCTTTGAACTGTGTTTCCAAGTGAAATCCCTCTGATGATAGAATCTCCAAAGTAACAGTTTCCTGTTTTGTGATTTTTTTTTTTTTGTTCACGTTTGGTGCAATATCAGTAGATTGGATGCTAACCTTCTCATTTAAGGACACTTCAGTTTCCACTAATTGGGCACTCTCATTTTCCAAGGCAAAGAAGGTATTATGCAGGGATATCTCTTGTTGGAGAGGGTATCTCCATGTTAGAGGTCACAACCTACCAGAGCCCACTGTGATCCATTTGTTCCTGGGATGTTTGATTCTTTTTATGGGAGCAGTGGTGGATTGCTTTCAGTTTGTACCGCAAGGGAGGTGTGTTTTATTACAGCTAATTCTTCCCTTAATAGAACCAATTCTTTATGTATAGCAGATAGCTTGAAACATACAAGGCAAGCTCTAAGGCTCCAAATGATTCTTCTCAGAATGAAGGCACCACGACAATTGCATTGAATACACGGCATGTTAAGACAATTATAAAGCAGTTTTATCACAAGATGCATGTTTCACCTAATTGGAGGACAGATGCCTGTCTATGATATAAAGACTACATAGATTACATATAATGGCCCTTTCAAGCCTTTCCATAGTTGCTCTGTTCCTCCTCTCCGGATGGTTAAGCAATGTCACAGCATTATCTCCTAACCATAATCAAATACCTATTCTTCAGAACCATAGGAGGAGGTGGTCAAGCAGCCCCCACCACATACCAGATGGGGCTTCCCATTCTCGCCACCCCCACCTATTATATTATATATAATAGGTGGTGAACTATGCCCTATGCCCTAAAGCTCTCCTCGATCCGTCCCATAATAAAAAACAATAAACTAGACCCAAAAGACCCCAACTCCTACAGGCCAATAGCTAGCATATACCATTAATCACCAAAATAATAGAAAAAAACCATACAACTCCAATTACAAGACTACATTGATGAACACAAAGTCCTTGATGCACATTAATTTGGCTTCCGACCCTTCCATGGAGTTGAAACTCTCCTAATCGCACTGACAGACCTACTCATCAGAGGCACCAATGACAATAGCAAAGGTTTCCTTCTCCTCTTCATAGATCTGTCTGCCACATTCGATAGCATCAATCATAATACCCTCATTAACAGACTAGAAAATCTAAAAATAGGAGGGACAGTCCTTGAATGGTTCAAATCATACATCTCACACAGGTTAATACGGATACAATTAGGTAAAGATACATCAGAAACTTTCCCACAAGGTCAAGGCATCCCCCAAGGATCAGCCCTCTCAGCCCTCCTCTTCAATCTATACCTCCAGCCCATTACAAACATATTCAAAAAGCACAAAATTAACCATTTCATATACGCAGATGATATCATGCTTGCCACCCCCATAAACCCCAACAATCCCAAATATGATAGCCTACTCCAATGCATGAACGAGACTACCAAATGGCTTGAAGACAACCACCTAAGCATTAACCTCAAAAAAACAGAGGCAATGTTCATAACGAGGAAATCGGACACTGACTACAAATACCCCAATACAATCACAATAAGTAATACACCTATACCTGTTAAAAAGGAGGTAAAATACCTTGGAATAATCTTAGACCACTCACTCACTCACCATGATCCCACACATAAACCATACAGTAAAAACCATATTTTATAAACTCAAGACAATACAACATCTGAGACCCCTACTCAACACAGATGACTTTAGATCTGTAGTCAATACCCTCATCACCCCCCCACTTCGACTATTGTAATAGTCTCCTAAATGGACTACCATTAAAAAGCATATACCTTCTCCAAAGAGCCCAAAACATATGCGCCAAGATGATCACCAAAGCTAAACTAACAGACCATGTGACCCCAATTCTACTAGACTTACACTGGCTCCCTATAAACAGCCGAATAAAATATAAAATCCTCCTAACTACTTTTAAAATCATTAATAACATCTCTCCCTCACAATTATCTACCCTAATACACCCCCCATCAGATACTAGATCGCGCAGACAGAATGCAACCTATTCCCTCAACAAATTTTAGAAAAACTAAAGCGACAACAAGTGATAGGGCCTTCTCCTTTGCTGCCCCCACCCTCTGGAATGAAATACCATTAACACTCCGCACGATAAAAGACCTTCATCAATTCAAAAAGGAACTAAAAACCTACCTCTTTACAAAACACTTTGAGATCCCCTACCAACAAAGAACCTCTCCAATACAATCACAGAAACACATCCACAGTACCCAAGACAGAACAAATGACTAACTCAATGAAACTTTACAAACCTCACACAACATGCTAAAGAACCACTCAAACTGTTGACTATTTCACTATTGTAAATAACCACTGTAACTAACTATGCTGCGATCCATGTATATAACTTGTAAATAGTTTGAAAAGCTCTGTTCTAGTTAATGTTCAAAATATGTTCCCTGTAAGTACACCTGTATATAGTTAAAGCATAATGTTCCTTGTAAATGTATACAGAAGTATACAATTGTTCTGTTTACTGTTCAATGTAAACCGCCCCTGATCTCTGGAAGGGGCGGTATAGAAAAGACTGTTAAATAAATAAATAAAATAAATAAATATAACACTACAACACAATGAGAAAGCAAAGAAAGAAGTATACACCCACCCGCAGAATCTAAGATGTGCCCTCGTAAATGCCCGGTCATTACGCAATAAATGGCCAGTTATCTTAGACATGATCTCACACTATGTCCTTGACATACTCTTGATTACTGAGACATAGCTCACCAATGATGACAATGTCCTCCTTAACCAGCTACTACCTACCAACTTCTCAATGTACACATGCCATAGAAATGGCAAACGAGGGGGAGGAGTGCTCGCCATCACTAAAACAAGCCTCCAGTTCCACCTGAACGACGCAACCAGAGCAGCATCCCTCGACTCAATCACTATAACCAACAAGCATTATTCTATCAACCTTTTATACAGGGCCCTGCCAACAGACACAGAGGCCCTTGCAACAATAATCGACCTTGCCTCCAACTCCCAGTGCCCAGGCACACCAGGCTGGGTCCTAGGAGATTTTAACCTGCCCTCCCTGCAAGATGCTCAGGCCTCAGCATTTCTTGATGCTCTTGAAGTATTAGGTTACAGGCAACTGGTTAATGAACCCACCCATGTGAAAGGTGGCCTATTAGACCTGGTTTTTGCCCCACAGACCACTTTCAACTGAAGCAACACCCCTATATTGTCCACCACCACAGTACCCTGGTCTGATCACAAGCTGATCTTATTCCAAATACCCCTCACCAACAATGCTCAGAAGGACGCCAGAAGGCTCAGCAGCACCGCTAAAACAGCTCCCCGCAGGTTTAAGGCCTTTGACAAAACGATGATCCTAAACCAAGCTCGCCCACTCCTCACCTTGACAGCACATGACCCTAAGGTGCTGGTTTCCAACTGGAACAAAAGCCTCAGAACCATTTCTCTATGTCCACCTGCAAACAAACTGCCAGGGAAATGAGCCACCGCAGCCTGGTACTCCACTGAACTAAGATCCTCTCTCATCCTCCTAAGAAAGCTGGAAAGACGCTGGCGTAAATCCCACTTCGCTGATGACAAAGAGGCATATAACTTGCAACTGGGGAAGCACCGCCAAGCAATAACAGTGAGCATGAGAAGATTCCACTCTGACACACTAAAGTGGTCTCTTAACAAACTTCACAACCTGTTCGCACTGGTCAAGAACCTAACAAAAGAACCAGCCCCCGAGCAACCAAATGATATCCACCCTCAAGATTTTGCAGATTACTTACAATCAAAGCTTTGTCAGACCAATAAGTCCCTAGCACCAACCTCCACACCTAAGCCTAGATATCTAACACCCCTGACCAGATTCTCCACACCTACCAAAAGACAAATTGAAGACACAATCGCTCTGCTCAACACGACCACTGCACAAACTGACCCTTGGCCGGTGTCCTGGATAAAAGAGTTATGATCAGACTTTAGCCCGTTTATAGCCAGACTCATAGACCATTCCTTCACAACAGGCACATTCCCCCAATCCCTTAAACGCACGTCCATCAGACCACTTCTAAAAAATAGCAAGCTCGACCCCAAGAAGGCAGACTCATACAGACCAATATCGAGCATACCACTTCTGGCCAAAATTATCGAAAAAGATGTCCAAAGATAAATTCAAGAACACATTGAAGCTTCTGCCCCACTTGACCCCTGCCAGCATGGTTTTAGAGAGGCGCATGGGGTTGAAACACTCCTCACCACTCTCTTAAGTAGCATAATGGCTGGAACTGACAACATCCGTAAAGGATGTGTCCTCATCTTCATGGGCATAGCAGCCGTTTTCGATTCAGTAAGCCACGAGCTCCTCCTGCCACGCCTTCAGGAGAAGGGGATATGTGATACAGCTCTAGAATGGTGCAAATCGTATCTCACAGACAGATGGCAGCACGTACGATCGGAGGCCTCGACATCTGAACCTTTCCACCAGAATCAAGGTGTCCCACAAGGATCCTCCCTATCTGCGCTGATGTTCAACATTTACATGCAGCCTATATGTGACATCATCCGGTCCTTCAAGGTGAATTGCTTGATATACGCTGATGATGTCCTCCTTTGCATGCCTTTCTTGACAGAGAACCCAGACCTCTCCCCACTGACAGACTATTTTAATGCAGTATCCAACTGGCTCCTAACCCAAAATCTTTGAATTCAGCATAAGAAAACAGAAGTCCTATTCATCACAAGGAACCCAAATTTCATCACACCACCCTTTCTTAGGGTCAAGGAAGCAAACCTTCTTACCAAACCCACGATCAGATACCTCTGAGTCACCTTAGACCAGCGACTAGACATGAAGACTCACATAGGCAATATAGCAAGAGCAGTATACCATAAAATCCGATCTCTCAGGCACCTACGCTTCCTTCTTGAGCCTGATGACTTCCAGACGATTTACCAGGCATTGATCCTACCACATTTTGACTATGCAAACGCCATACTGCAGGGACTCCCTCCATCCACTCTACACCTGCTGCAGCTCCCTATGAACTCCGCAGCAAGAGTTCTCCAGGGAACATCCAGAAGGGAACACATGACGCCCATCCTGAAACAGCTCCACTGGCTCCCTATACAAGGCAGACTCACATTTAAAACCTTACTGCTGACCTTCAAAGCCATCAATGGGCTCTCATCCTCATCTCTAACAGAGCTCATACAGAGCAACTCACCTAACAGATTGAGAAGATCAGTAACGGTCAACACCCTAATAGTCCCGAAAGCAATAACTCAGTGCACACAGGCAACAGCAAACAGGGCTTTCAAATTCTGTGCGCTGAGATGCTGGAACAACCTCCCACCCAGCATCTGAGTGATCAATGACCTAGCCCAGTTTAGGAAAGCATTAAAACATCACCTTTTCCTCTTGTACTACCCGGAAGTTAGTACCGCAACACCCCCATCAATGATCTAGTCCAGGGGTCGGCAACCCGCGGCTCCGGAGCCGCATGCGGCTCTTTCTCACCTTTGCCGCGGCTCCGGAGCACACTGCCCGCCCGGTATTTATGGCGTTATGGGCTCCCTCCCTTCTTCTGCAGCCGCGGTTCCCTGCCTCTTAGGGAACCGCGGCTGTGCTTTTAAAATCATCTCGGAGCCCTTCCTGTCTTGACGGGCTCCGTGCAGCATTGTCCCGCCTCTAAAGGAAGTTGTTTACCACTTCCTTTGGAGGCGGGACAATGCTGCACGGAGCCCGTCAAGACAGGAAGGGCTCCGAGATGATTTTAAAAGCACAGCCGCGGTTCCCTAAGAGGCAGAGAGCAGCGGCTGCAGAAGAAGGGAGGGAGCTGACAGGGAGGGAGCGGATATGGATGGATGGTGGGGGCTGACATGGAGGGAGGGAGGGAGGGAGGGATGGGGGGGGCTGACATGGAGGGAGGGAGGGGGCTGACATGGAGGGAGGGAGGGAGGGAGGGAGGGGGGCTGACATGGAGGGGGCTGACTGAGGGAGGGAGGGAGGGAGGGGGGCTGACATGGAGGGGGCTTACATGGAGGGAGGGAGGGAGGGGGGCTGACATGGAGGGGGCTGACATGGATGGAGGGAGGGGGCTGACATGGAGGGAGGGAGGGGGGCTGACATGGAGGGGGCTGACATGGAGGGAGGGAGCAGATATGGATGGATGGAGGGAGGGAGGGAGGGAGGGAGGGGGCTGACATGGAGGGATGGGGGGGGCTGACATGGATGGAGGGAGGGGGGCTGACATGGAGGGAGGGGGGGGGGCTGACATGGATGGAGGGGGGGCTGACATGGAGGGAGGGAGCTGATATGGATGGATGGAGGGAGGGAGGGAGGGATGGAGGGAGGGAGGGAGGGGGCTGACATGGAGGGATGGAGCACTGGTAATGGGGTTGAGGGGACGAGCACTGGAAATGAGCTGATGGGGGGGTAGGACTGGTATTGGGCTGATTAGGGGAGGCTAGCACTGGTAATGGGGTTGAGGGGGGATTAGCACTGGAAGGTACTGGGAGTGAGGACTGGAAAGGGGCTGATATTGGGGAGGGTTACTGGGACTGGAAATAGGCTGATGGAAAGAAGTGAAGAAAACGAAAGAAGAGATAAGAAATGGCAGATGGACCATAGACCACAGAAAGAGAGCTAAGAGAAGACAGGAAAGCAGAAGCCTCAGATCGGGACCAGCATGATCAAAGAATAAATTGGTCAGACAACAAAGGTAGAAAAAATAATTTTATTTCATATTAGTGATTTGACTACAAAATCATCATAATTTTGAAATCAAATATTGTTACTTGTTGTTGTGATATTTTCTGGCGTTTTTTTTTTTTGGTGTGTGAAGGAAGAGGGGTAGTCTTATACGGCGAGTATAGGCCAAACACCTATATTTTAACAGGAAAAGTAGGGGGTCGTATATAGCATTAAGGTAAGAAACAATATATGCAGTGTTAGATTTGTTTTAAATGTCGCAATGGTTTTGCGGCTCCCAGGTTTTTTTTTCCCTTCGGAAATGGGTCCAAGTGGCTCTTTACGTCTTAAAGGTTGCAGACCCCTGATCTAGTCAATGCCGTATAGATGAATGTTTCATTACCAGCCTGTTGAGATATAAATAGTTACCTAAGTTTTTGATCCAAGTTCGTGAACCCGTTCATTGTAAACACAGATCAACCAACTGAAATGTGTAAATTTGTGTTCCATGTAAACCGCACTGATGTGGAATAGCACGGTATATAAAAGAATGTAAATAAATAAATAAATAGGCAATGCAATTCTGGGGTGGGGGATGAGGGGTAGAGCGGCTGGGAATTTAAATGCCCTAGGCCAGTAGACCTTATATGAATTGAGGATACACTTTCTCCTTTGCAAAAGAAACAAAGAGGAAAAGCAAAGTAGTTTGTTTTTGTTTTCGTTTTGGTGCAGCTACCCTAACACATCATAGTGGCTAAGTAGTATTATATGAGAATAAAACAGGTAAGAAATAGGCAAGGAAAATCTATATCAAAAACCAGTCAAAAAGTTAAGTCTTAGCCATGTAGGTTCTCTTGAAGTTGCGCAAGATCCCTACTACTTTTTCTCTCTAAAGTCTACCCTCATACACATGCCCCCACCTCACCTCCTTTCACTCCTCATACACTAAACCTTATCTGTCCCTTACCTCTCCTTTATTACTAGGCACATACCTCCACCTTACTTTCTCCGCATCCCCTAGGTATACATCCATCTCCAGCCACCCTCCCCCGACTCACCAGCAGCCCTTCTCCAGCCCCCAGTCACTCCCCCACAGTTCACCAGCAGCCTACCTTCAGCCACCCCACAACTCACCAGCAGCCCATCTCCTCTTTTGCCTGACCCACAGTGTCTTTTTAACACAGCCGCTGAAGCATTTCCCTTTGTTCCTTCGGCTCTGCTAGACTTAAGATGCCAGCACTGCATGCTTTAAAAAGATAAACAAGAGTACTTCCTGTTTCTAGCTAGAAACAAGAAGTGCTTCTGTTTACTTATTTAAAACATTGCATGCCAGCACATTCTGTTGGTTCTAGTGGAGTATGAAGTTTCTGTTTTAGCTGTGCAGAGCTCTTGAAGAAAATTACATGTGCTCGAAACGTGGTGCTACTTCGCTGTTAGATGTCACTTCAATTGCTCCTTTGGAGGTTCATAAGCTAAGTGGTTTTCAATTTTTTGAAAGGGTTTTAATTTCACTTTCCTAAATGAACATTGACATTTATTTAAAAGGAAAGTTTGTTGCTTGGGAGTATTTTTCCTCCCTTGACATCTAGGCTGACAAAAGGAAAGTTAAAAAATAAGGCTATCAAAGAAAAACAGAAAAAAAGAACATAATATATCTTCTCTTTCATTGATCCAGCCTTCACATATTGGTGGCTGGTGAGCTGGGTTTCTTTTTTGACTATGGCATCTTAAGTCTAGCACACCCGCATCAGAAGTCCAGCACAGCAGCAAGAGCAAATGGAAATGCCCCTGTGGCTGTGAAAGACTAGTAGTGAGGCAGGCTCAGGCTCCCTTAAAGCTTGTGTACCGAGTCTGCCTCACTGGCTCGCCAGTGTCTGCACAGAATTCTGCGCAGGTGGGGAATTTTGTGCACATTCTGCATTGTGCAATTGCACAGAATTCCCCCAGGAGTGCTTCAGTGAAAAATGAATAAAAAGTTAATCTATCCGCCTGTGACCCCTTTTAGCAGTTCTCTGGTGTCTGCCATGTGGGGGCAGGAGAAAGAATGTGAGACTCTCTCTGTACAACCCCTGGAAGGTACAGCCGTTTCCACTTGTTAAGTTTACCATCCAATTTGGTATTAGGGCTTTCTGACATCTCTTAAATTTCAAGATTTATAAATTATTGTATACTTTGCTGTATTTTATTTATTTATTTTTATTCTCATATATACCGTGCTATTCTGCATCAGTGCAGTTTACATTGAACAAACTGAAATTACATTGAACAGGGCATTATAACTTGGAGATAACTATTTTACAGGAAACATGGGCTATGGAGGGTTAAGTGGCTTGCCCAAGATCACAAGGAGCACCTGTGGGACTAGAAACCCCAGTCCTTCCAGCCCAAGGTTGCTGTCCTCTAGTGGGATTTGAACCCCCGACCTTCCGGCCTGAAGTACCTTGCCCCAACCACTAGGCCACTCCTCCACTCCACTGTAGTTGCAGAATCTAGTAAATTGTATATGGTACATTGTTGCTATATAATGACTTAGAAGGATCCATTATAGAAAGGTAAGGTAAGGACTTTTAAGGGGCATGGAGCAGCACAGGCTCTTTGTTTCCCTGTTTATTTGCACTTAGTCTGCAGAGATCCTTCATAGCTTTGCCCTTCATATAATGCTACAAGTTGGAGAATTCAAATCCCTTTAGAGCTAGGTGGAATGAGTTCTTCCAATCAAACCCTTGTTTTGCATTGCATTACACATATTAAATGTATTAAGCATTGCCTCAAGAATTAATTTATTTGTTACTATCTATTCAGCAGATAACATTTTAAAGTTATATTTTCTTACCACATAATAACATCATTGATCCTAGATTATGCAGAGTGGGAACACAGTATAGTGCGCTTTTCACCACTGATCGCCCTTTTGTAATTGAATACCTCAGGTAACCATTTTTGGAAATGAATAAAATAAAATATTAAACGATCCTTTACCTCACTGGGAGAATGTACAAACGAATATTACCTATCTAGAGTGGGTCCTTTAATTCCTGTGCTGCTGTTCTGTGCCGGGTTATTTTCTGCCCAAGTAAAATACCCATTGAGAATGGTGAAGGTTCCCTTAGTTCTGGCAATTCAGCCTCACGTGATGATTATAGTGGAATGGATTGATTAATTTTGGCATTGGTCTTCTGATGTGCTAGCCTAAATGTTTCCTTCTGGTGCAGCGCAATAATTCTTTTAAGTATTCATAAGTTCACAGAGCAGGGTTTCTTTTCTTCCCCAAAGAGATGTATGAGAGGGTGCCTTTATTCAAGGCCCTCAATATTTTTTGTGACAGGGGTCAAAGGTCAGGCATGTACAAGCAGGAAGTGGCACTCACCACCAGGACGGAGGATGAATGTTCCAAAGATCGTCACGTTTCCAGTACAAGAGAGCTTTTGTTGTAAGGCAGATTCCCCCAAAATAGACATTTCCTGAGGGAAGGAAACAATCATTCTCAAAAATGTACTTTTATGCCTATGGTAGTTTAAATTACACCATAAAACCTCCCTTATGCTGCAAATGTGATGACCCTTGGATTAGCATGCCTCCCTCACTGGGGAATGTCACGTAGTGCTTGTATGAGGATTACAGCGGCCGCGTGTTCAGCATCTGGAGGAAAAGCTCCTCCGTGTGGATGAAAAGCAATGGCTTTGTTTTCTCTCTCTGTCTTTGGAAATAATTCCTCCAGTCTCAATGAATTTCAGTGGAATTTGTGGCATGTCTCTCATTCTTACCTTGCATATCCCAAAATGTCCCACAAAATTTGCATGTGAAAAGTTGACATCTGCCAGAGTTATATTTGCATGCATCTTCTCAGCCATGTCGCATTCCATGCTAGCTGCGCCTAATTCTTAATGAGAGTGAGTTTCAAAGCTGTTTCTGAGAGCAGAGCAATGCTTTAGCTGCAGACTGCCCACTCCGGATTGTATGTGGATAAGAGAGTGCACGTAGGTTGTAGTCAGAAAATGTATGTGAACAAATTAGCAGCTGTAACTGTGTGTGGGTGTTTTTCCTGGAATATTTTTTATAGTAAAAGTGCAGGCATACTTTTGCTTTGAAAATCCTGCAACGTGCACAGAGGAAAGAGGGCACGCGTGCTGTGCATCTGGGCAAGCATGTATAAAACTATCTCCAGTGTGCGCTGGCATTGTGTTAATGCTAATCTTAAAATTCTTAGGGTGAGCGCATTTCCTCCTTTGCACGTCTGTTTAGCTCATGCCTTTTCCACAGCCTGATGTTCTTTTTCATGTTTTAAGAAGTTGTCCTATTGCATGCATAAGCGAGGGCAGGACATGCAGCTGCCCAAAACAAAGAAATGTAAATTCCATGCATGGTGCACACAAGCAGGGCTAGAATTTTGAAGATATGAGTACAGATATCACACATTATCATCGTCTTCATCATCCCGCTATCGTTCTCCCCTCTCATTCTCTTTTCTGTCCCTTCTCTCCCTCCCTTTTTCTGATCTTTTACTATCCCCCTCCCATCTCTTTCTTACTACTCCTCTATCAGGTACCCTACTATCTGTTTCCCCCACCCTTTGATTCTCTGTCTCCCAGAGTATCGTCTGTCTCTCCCCTCTTCACCTTTCTCTATCATGTTCTATATTCTAGGATATCTGCAACCACCGCAATGACTAAGGTTACCAGATGTCCCCGATTTTCGGGAATTGTCCCAGACTTTAGAACTGTGTCCCCGACTATCACCTGTTTGTCAGCCTCCTGTCCACGATTCCAGCAATGGGGATGGGGATGGGGGGTAGAAAATTTGTTTTTATTTTAAATTTAGTGATTTGAATATGTCCATTTTTAGAATTTCCCTCCATTATCTTTATATTTTGCACAGTACGGGGGAAATGTATCACTTTCTGTACTGATTTGTCTACTTGGAAATGATATGGTTGCTATCATGGGATGGATGTTGGGGGGGAAGAGTAATGACTCCGTTTGTCCCATTCTCTCCTCCCCCTCCCCCAAACTTCCAACAAGTGTCCCAGATTTTCCTCCAAAAATTCTGGTAGTCTTACCAATGACCCTCTTTTCTTTCTGATTTTCTTTTTTTAAGTGTTGGTGAGTTTATTGATTTCTACAGACTGCTTGTGGGGCTTCTGCATGAACTTAGACACCCATCCAGAAATATTTTGCCCAGAACCGTAATAGCATGATAGTGAAAGTTGTGTAACGAAGTAGGGCTGGATCTATGGGACCACAGTACAGTGAACTTCCTGGAACACCATTGTGTCACATGACAACCCCCACATCCCAACACATCCCTTGAAGCAGCTGCCATTACTCTATTTAACAGTACAATTCTCTTTTTTTTTGTTATAGATGGAGAGACAAATGGCAATGAACTCCAATATCATGGGAATGCAAGGTCCAAACATTAATCCGTGTGCTTCACCTCAAGTTCCCCCCATGCATTCAGAAGCTAAAATGGTAAGAAAACCAGGGCCTTTTTTGTTTACTTTTTGCTTATGCTCTTAAGTAAGGACAACAGGGGAGGCAGAGTTTAAAGACCACATCAGCACAGTTGTTTTGCAGTTCTCCTGAAACACCAACTACTTATTTTCATATTCTATCTGCTAGATTTTATCACATTTATGTTGTCTGAAAGATTGATTGATTTATGATTCATTTCTAGCATTCATGCATAAAACAAATTTAGGGGAAAAAAACCAAATATGATGTGGCAGCAAGCCTTTTCTAAGAACATCTAAGGCCCATAAACTGCCTTTGAACTTTTCTGCAAAATCACAATTGTGTGATATTATGTTTCATGTGCAGCTTGACACTAATAAATTTTACATAAAAATAAATCCCATTACCCTTTGCAAGTACAGAAACCTAAGAAGTAAAGAATATGGCTTAGCCCTAAGTTTACTTTGAATTAGCTGAGACTCTTCCCTTGACTGCAGTAGTAGACTCTCCACAAGGTAAAGTTTAGAGCATGCAAGGAAATGGCAGAGACAGTTATGTTATTGGGGCGTCCTACATTCGGCTGGGGGGAATGCACCATTGCTGTTATTAAAGGGAATCCAATACAGCTAAAACATAATTGTGAAAATATTTGATTTAATCCTGAATCAACTGCAAGTTCCATCAGGCATATCTAGTTGTGTAATGTGCACTTGGGTTTATCTCTGGATTGGCTAGCAGTAACGTTTCATTTCCTAATATTTTATAAATCGAGTGTATTATTTCAGTCATCTTTACAAGAGTGGTTACAGTGTTTTCCATTACAGCTAGTAGTTGGATAGTCCTGAATTTAGATGGGACGCTACAAGTTACTGAATGTATTCAGTTTGGCTGCATGCCATGGATGTTTGAATGGTTTCAGTGGCAAGATCATTTAAAAAAAAAAAAGTTTCAGAACAGTGTAAGAGCAAACACACTACTGTGCACAGATGTGCCAAATGTGAGATCTGTTGTGAGGGTGGGAAATTATTCATAAGATTTGATTCAATTGTGACTTCTGAATGGTGTGCCAAATTTCATGACTGTATAATATATATGTGGCGTTGAAATCTCACAGCATCTCCAAGGTACAGGTGCTCAATGAAGGGCAAGCTTTCAGTCACTGAACTATATAGTGAAACAAGTTCTGCATCTATGTTAGTATAATTGCTTCTATGGTGATTTGGCAAAGCGGAGTTCTGGGGTAAAGCATCTCACAGTCCTCTTATTTTACCTATTTACTGAGAGACTGTACTATTTTAATTGGCTGAAAAAAGCCCTCAACAAGATAAGTGTTGGATGCTGCCTGTTGGGCTATTCTCTTAGAGGAGTGGAGAAAAACACACATTGACTGTTGGTCTTCACAGTTGATTGTAGTGACCATTGATTTAGTTTATTTGTACTGTTTCTGAGAGACTGTGGGAAAGCATGCTTGTCTGAAAATATAAAAATCCAGTGAGAACATTCATTTGTCTGAAAAAGTATGTTTTAGTTACTGTCTCCTTCGTGGCTTGTATTTGGCTTCAGTTATAGTATGGATTGGACTGTTCTCTGTAGTCATGTTATCTGTGTTTTGGCTAAAACTGTAATCTGTGGACCATCCACTAAACCTCATACTAGAGTTCCTTGTTCTCACCCAGAGAGTGGGGTTATTCCAAGCAGTGCCAACATCTGTACTAGGACCTGCTGCATGTCTATAGAGTGTGCCAACACTTTCCAGCCTGAGAAAAGCTGAGCCAAAGCAAATTGGGCTTGGCACAATGTAGCATACCAGGAGGGGTGCCTGTTTTAGAAACCAAAGTACTTGCAGTTTCCTATTATCCTTTCCTGTTGTAGAACTTGGAGTTTATTTAGGAAAGCAAAAAGAACAGCTTCTTTATGTGTGGCAAAAGGTCTGTCTCTAATTCTCTTCTAGGGCATTTCAGTATCGATTACATTGCCGTCTTGTTTTGGCCAGGAACTGAGCTATAGAGAGAGTATTAGACATTTCTTTTCCCACTGCTTTATCCTGTTGACCCAAAGACTGGGTACTCTATAAAAAGGGTAGCCAATGCTGGTCCTCCAGAGACAAAAATAGCTTTGCTTTCAAAATAAGCAAAGATGTGCAGATTAACCGGGATTTTAAGCCAAATGTACGTAGGGAAGCCTGATGAATATTCATTGTGGGAATTCAGAAGACTAGACTTTGGTTTCTGGGTCTGGAAGATTAAAGCTGGCTTCTATGGCATGACCTAAACCCCTCAGGAAAGTGAATGAATGATACGTTTAGCACAGGCCCACTGTTTTCAGTAGAATAGTATTTCAACTAACTGGCACTTTGGAATAACTGAAGTGAGGCTCTCGCCGAGGGTAATATTTCAGAGACAATGTTCCTCCATGCCTATGCCTGGCTGTTCAAGGACTGACTCTAGGAAGCTATGGGGCCTAGGGTGAATCAGCCAGACCAGGGTGTTCACCGTGAGATTAAGCAGGATGGGTGGGGTCAGTCCAGATCGTCTGCCACCATATCTTCAGGACCGCTGCTGCTGTCTCTGCCACAATGAGGGCCACTGTTAAAGGTCTCAAGCAAGGAAGTGAGGTCCGATGTCGCAGCAGACAATGGTGAGCCTACTGTGGTGATGCAGCACTTCCTAAGCCTGAGGCCCGGGCAGTTGCCCAGTTTACCACTACTTTCCCCTCCCCACCACCCCAGGACAGCCCTGGGCTCATGCATAAGCAGCTTAAGGCAGTGGAGGAACAGAGCTGAATGTAAAAAGCAAGATAAAGAGCAAGTGCTCTAAAGAACAGTGTACCGCAGAAGATAGCAATACTAGACTTATTTAACCATGTATCAGTCTCTGAGTGCCAGCTTGATAGGTACTGTATTGAGCAAAGTCCCTCACTGTGTCCAGGGAGCTGTAATTTGTGTTGTAGTTGGCATCTCTAGTCATTCTGAAAAGTTGTCTTCTGTACAACTGGGATCTGCCATGTAGCACTTTGTGTGCATGGACCTTTCCGCTGACAATGCTCCCTCTCCCATCCCCCCCCCCCCCCAAATCCAGCTAGGCACATTCAATAGTCAACTGTTATGCCACACAACAAAAAAAGCTGTAATGGTGTTTGAATTAATAAGAAAGGTGAAGTCTAAAGTACTGGTGTAATCCTCCCCATCCAGCCATTATCTCATCTTAAGAAAGGGGTACTGGGGGAGGTTAGTTTCTTAGCAGGGCAGTGGGCCCTGAGGTGTAAGTGCCACAAAACACTCAACACATGCTAATGTCTCCATTGGTAACCATTTCTGAGACAGTACATTTGCAAGGGGAAAAATTGGACCTCTGTCACTCTACAACAACAACATTGGAGTAGAGTGGACTGAACAATCAGTAGTCCCTAAATTTCACATCTATTTATTTATATATTGTTAAATTATCAAAAATTAACATCTCTACTATCATAAAAACAATTGCATTAAGTGTGTTTGTCTATTGTGTTATAAAGATACATATGCGCATAGCTAGTGTAGTTCACGGGGTCTAAAAAGAAAACATTAACTGTGACCATGAATCACTGAGTCATGTACTGAGAAGATAGAGCTCTCTGGATGGTACAAGAGGAACAGATACGATTGGGAGGTAATTTTATACGGTGGTGCCTATGTCAAAGGAACAAAAAGGCACCTAGAGTATGTTATGCAAATTTTATAGAGGCAACATTGTACAAAGGTCTAAACATGCCAAGGTAGGCTCTATTTAACTTTATTATGGGCCTTGTTAAGACTGTTTTTGGAACCAGAGCCAATTTGAATTTGCTATGACAAAGGTTGTGAAGAATCTTTCTTTTTGTATTCTTAATTACTTTATGAATATTTATACAATTCTTTCACATAGAAAGTGTAGACCTGCAAAGAAAACTCCTATTTAATGCATCTTGAGTTGTATTTTCTAGGCAGCAGAATGTGAGAAATGTACAAAGGTGTGAAAAGTTTTACAAGAGGCTATATGCTTTTCTTGTACGTTTCACACTTACTTTATTCATTCACCCAGCGGGGAGGGAAAGGATTCTTCTAACTGGTTGAAAGGAAACATCTACCAGCCTTTAACATCCTTTGGATGAGAACTGTTACCACACAATGACGTTTCAGAAGTGTATCAGACCCAGAACAAACATGCGTGGGTCTTCTGATAACCTACATCTTAATAATTCCATGTTTTCTCCATCATTTCGCTGATTCTCTTCCAGAAGCTGCTTAGTGCCAGAACAAGTGTACAGATTAAGAGTCGGTGTGTTTACCCTCTTTCTGCATCTTCTCCAGAACACGTATAGTGCCGTAAGCTTCATTGACATAAGATGTGTTGCTCAGATGTATTTCCCCTTGGCAGCGATGGCATCCTGCCACTCGTGTTTAAATGGACCTATACATGGTTCCTTTGTCCTTGCTCCCTCGCATCCTTTTTTTCCTCCTTCTGTCATCCCACTTTAGATGTGTCTTGTTTTTCCTGGATTCGCTGACTTTAAAAATAGCAGTTTCTACTGAAGACTGGATGTATAAATCGTAGACAGTTTGTCATAAGAAGACCAATTCCCCTAAGTTGCCAATTAAAAATAAGCGAAAAATGCTTATTTTTAAGCTGCCTTTAGAAACTATTGGAAATACAAACAGAGCCTTTTGAGGATTGCAGAGTGAAACATAGAAACATAGAAAAATGACGACAGAAAAAGACCACATAGCCTATCTAGTCTGTCCTTCCATATCGACAACTACAACAGTTCCCTTTTTCCCTTTAGAGATCCTCTGTGTTTGTCCCCTGCTTTTTTGAATTCAGATTCCGTCCTCATCTCTACCACCTCCACTGGGAGACTATTCCACGGATCCACCACTCTTTCCGTAAAGAAATATTTCCGCATATCACTCCTGAATCTATCCCCTTTCACCCTCATTCCAAGTCCCCTCGTAGCAGAACTTACTTTCAATCGAAAGAGGCTCTCCCCCTGTGCATTTATGCCACTGAGGTATTTAAACATCTCAATCATATCGCCTCTATCCCGCCTTTCCTCTAAGGTGTACATATCAAGATCCTTAAGTCTGTCCTCATATGCTTTATAATGAAGACCACTAACCATTTTAGTAGCCACCCTCTGTACTGACTCCATCCTGTTTATATCCTTTTGAAGGTGCGGTCTCCAGAATTGCACACTATACTCCAAATGAGGTCACACCAAATACTTATGCAGAGGCACTATCACCTCCTTTTTTCTGCTAGCCATTCCTCTCCATATGCACCCAAGCATCCTTCTAGCTTTTTGCTGTCGCCTTTTCTACCTGTTTAGCTACTTTAAGATCATCAGACACAACCACGCCTAGGTTCCGCTCTTCTTTAGTGGAAAAAAGTGCTTCACCCCCTATGCTATATTGCTCCCTTAGGTAATGCATTTGGGCTACAGCAATCCAACATTTTTTAACATTAAATCCCATCTGCCAAATTCTAGACCATTCTTCAAGCTTAGCTAGATCCCTCCTTATGTTATCTACACCTTCCTGGGTGTCTACTCTATTGCAGATTTTGGTATCATCCGCAGAGAGGAAAATCGTACCCGACAGCGCTTCTGATATATCACTAACAAAGATGTTAAAAAGAATTGGACCAAGGACAGATCCCTGGGGCACACCACCGGTAACTTCCTTCTCCTCAGAGTGAGCTCCTTTTACCTGTATTCTTTGTCACCTCTCACTCAACCGATTTCTAACCCAAGCAGTAACTTTAGGGACCATTCCCTAGGGTGCTCAGTTTGTTTATAAGTCGCCTGTGAGGAACGGTGTCAAAGGCTTTACTGAAATCTAAATACACCACAACTAGGGCTCTCCCTCGGTCCAACTCCCTGGTCACCCAGTCAAAGAAATCAATCAGATTTGTCTGACAAGACCTGCCTCTGGTGAATCCATGCTGCCTCGGATCCTGTAATCTGTTGGACTCCAGAAAGAAGAGAATGACAAGGCCTCCATTTTCCTCTGCACATCCATAAGGATGTCTGGACATGTCAACACTGAGGTAATAGTGAAGAAATCTGCCATCTTTCTTTTCTTGCAATAGGCAATGGAACAGTGGGAATCCTATGTTGTTCTGCATCCTCATACACATGATAAGTAGGACGTAACAACATTCTATTCGTTCCATTTCAATCCAATGTTCATGGTCTCTAACCAGGTCAGTACCACTGGGCAAGAAAGTTACAATAAGGCATCATTTCTTTTTTCTAAAGTCTGGAAATCAAGTAGAAGCGTGTCTCATTCAAATTAAAGTTACCATTTTTGCCCAACTACTTTGTTTGCTGTCCTTTCAACTAATTTTTCTGACGACTTTCAAAAGTTTCCATTTAACTCTTTTTTTCCTAGTTTCCTTGATTATGCCTGCCCAAAACCTGAAGAACACTGCTCAGCAATTTCAGTAGTACTCTCAAAATCTGAAGTACTGTTGATTGTTTTGGTAGAAACAACCTGCAGGAAGGAAATGGCATTATCAATAATGCCATTAGAGAGACTGTCCAGCACAGAAAGTGATGCTTTCCAGCCCTCCATAGCACAGATGAAAAGAGTAGTGAACCATTGTTGATGATACTTAGAGGTTTAATACTAAAATTGTATTACATTAGGAAATATATAATGGTAGCCCTAGAGTAACTCCTGGATTTTTAAGGGAATATGGGCTGGTATAAAATACGAGTACTCTTATCTCTGGGACCTTGTTGGGTGGTGAAAAGTAACTTTTGAGACCCCTGCTTCTGTGTATTTTTCTTTTTCTTTTTTTCTTTATGTTTAGTAGACATTTATTATACCACTATACGTGCAAAATTGGCATCATAGTGGTTTACAATAAGAAAACATATCCATGGTGCAAAGAGTACACAAAAATGACACAACAACAAAGAGAGCCAGTAGGTTAAGGTGTCAATAGCACAACAATAACTGTACACCATGAGAGGAGGAGAGGGAGCCTGATACCTGCATTACAAATAGGCAGCATACGATTTCTCAAAAGGCCAGGTTTTCAACAACATAAGACCTTTCTCCCCAAATCTGAGTTTTCCATAAAGAAGGGGCATGACGAGAAAAGGTAGCAATTCTGATCCATTACTAGCAAAGCTGCCTGTAAGATGGCATGAGGAGGTTGGCAGAGCCCCTAAAACCAAGTGCAGAGAACAACCAGGGGTATAAAGGATAAGGAGAGCGCCGCCAAGTAAAGAGGGAAACCCGTATAAAAAGTTTTGTGAACCAACAAAAAAACCCTTAAATTTAATCTGGCTGTAACTAGGCAGCCAGAGTTCTCTAAGCAACAGCGGGGTAATGTGTTTGAAATAGCCTACATTGTGAATTAATTTTACTGCAGTGTTTTGCAGAAGTTGCAGTTGTTTGACCAAATCTACTGCAGAATGCCAGCTTACCCTCAAACTTCTGTAACTCAGTTCTTCTTCGCTTATCTGAACATCACCTTTTAAGCCTTAATATTCATCATCCACTGCCTCAGCCTCATCCTGTCTTCTCCAACCTATTTAGAAATCTTCATGCTATTGATCCCTTAGCTCTCTCTTCCGCCATTTCTTCACCTCTTTCTTCCACTTTGTCATCTAAATCTGTTGACAAGGCAGTAACCTCCTATAATGCTGAACTCTCCTCGGCCCTGGATGCTCTCGCTCTGTCCACCCCTCATCCTGTGAGGCGTTCTACACCCCAGCCCTGGCTCACATCCACTACCCGCTATCTACATTCCTGTGCCCATTCTGCTGAGCGTGTTTGGCTCAAATCCCGCTCCCGTGCTGACCTTCTACACTTCAAATTCATGCTTGTCTCTTTCCAGTCAGCCATAGCTCTTGCCAAATAAGACTACTACGTCCATCTGACTAACTCTCTTGCCTCTGATCCTCGCCATCTCTTTAATACTCTCAGTTCTCTCCTCAAGGTGCCTCCACCTCTGGTTCCTCCCTCCCTTCCTGCCCAAACCCTGGCTAACTACTTCCATGACAAAATCCTCCAATTCCCCACTACTTCTACTACTTTGCCTCTTCCCCCTCTTCACTCCCAACTCTCCCCCCCTCCCTCTGCTACCTCTGCTACCCTCTCTTCCTTCCCTGTGATCTCTGAAGAGGAAACCGCACTCCTTCTTTCTTCCTCCAAACCCACCCCCTGCTCCTCTGATCCTATTCCCACCCATCTCCTAAGTCCCATCTCCTCCACCGTTGTCCCTTCCATCTCTTATATTCTCAACCTATCACTTTCCACTGCAACCTTCCCTACAGACTTCAAGCATGCTGTGGTCACACCCCTCCTCAAGAAACCCTCACTTGATCCCAGCTGTCCTTCTAACTATCGACCCATCTCTCTCCTTCCCGTCATATCTAAACTTCTTGAACGTGCGGTCCACCGCCTCTGCCTCGACTTCCTCTCCTCTCATGCCCTCCTAGATCCTTTACAGTCTGGCTTTTGTCCCTTATACTCTACTGAAACGGCTCTTACCAAAGTCTCCAGTGACTTGTTCCTGGCAAAATCCAAGGGCCTCTACTCTGTCCTCATCCTTCTTGAACTCTCTGCTGCTTTTGACACTGTTGACCACAACCTTCTCCTCGATACCCTGTCCTCACTTGGTTTTAGGGGCTCTGTACTATCCTGGTTCTCCTCCTACCTCTCCCATCGCTCTTTCAGTGTGTGTTCTGGTGGCTCCTCCTCCTCTGCTACCCCGCTCCCAGTTGGTGTACCCCAGGGATCTGTCCTGGGTCCGCTCCTTTTCTCTCTCTATACTCAGTCACTTGGTGTGCTTATCTCTTCCCATGGCTTTCATTACTATCTCTATGCCAATGACGCCCAAATCTACCTCTCTACGCCTGAAATCTCTACGGCAATCCAGACCAGGATCTTTCTGACATCGCTGCCTGGATGTCTGCCTTTCTGACATCGCTGCCTGGATGTCTCACCGCCGCCTGAAATTGAACATGGCCAAAACTCCTTATCTTTCCCCCTAAAACCTCTCCTCCTAGTCCTCCCTTCTCGGTCTCTGTGGATAACTCTGTAATCCTTCCTGTTTCCTCGGCCCGCAGTCTGGGGGTTATCTTTGACTCCTCTCTCTCTTTCTTCACTCATATCCAGCTCGTAGCTATGACCTGCTGTTTCTTTCTCTACATTAGCAAAATTTGCCCCTTCCTTTCTGAACACACTACTAAAATGCTTATCCACTCTTTAATCACTTTTCGTCTTGACTACTGCAACCTACTCCTTGCTGGTCTCCCTCTAAATCATCTCTTTCCCCTTCAATCTATTCAACATTCTGCTGCGCGACTAATCTTCCGCCAGCCTCACCATACCCAAATTACTCCTCTTTTCAAGTTACTTCCCTGAGCTCCCTATCCATTTCCGCATCCAGTTCAAACTTCTCCTCCTGATCTATAAATGCATTCACTCTGCGGCTCCTCAGTACCTTTCATCTCTTATCTCTCCTTACAGATCAGAGGCCAGGGAGTTGGTCAGATGGATGTAGTAATCTTGTTTGGCAAGTGCTAAGGCTGACTGAAAGGAGCCAAGCATGAATTTGAAGTGCAGAAGGTCTTCCAGGGAGCGGGATTTGGACCAAGCTCGTTCAGCAGAACAGGCACAGATGCATAGGTGATGGATTGTGGGAGAAAGCCAAAGTTGGGAAGTAGATCGTTTGACAGGACATGGGGTGGGAGGGGCAAGAGTGTCAAGGGCTGAGGATAATGTAGCATTGTATGAAGATAATGCTTCGTTGACGGACTTGTAGAATAAAATGGAGAAAAGAGATGGAGAGATGGTGGAAGAGAGAGTCAGGGGATCAATATTATGAAGGTTTCTAAATAGGTTGGAGGAGACAGGATGAGGTTGGGACAGTGGAAGCTGATGAGTAAATGTTAAGAGGTGATGGTCAGATGAGGGAAGGATTGATTTGCGGAAGTTTGAAGGAGAGGAGTTGGAGAAGAGTATTAGGTCAAGGCAGTGACCGTGTAGATGTGTGGGGGAAGTGGAGAAAAGTTGGAGGCCGAATGAGGAGGTAAGAGCGAGGAACTTTGAGGCATAGGGGTCAGAGGGGTTGTTGATGTGAATGTTGAAATCGCCAAGAATAAGAGTGGGGGAGGAGGAGTCCATGAAGGCAGAAAGCCAGGAGTCGAAGTCGGAGAGGAAGGTTAATTTGGATTTGTCCGGTGGGCAATAAATAACAGCTATTTGGAGGGGAAGTGGTGAGAGGAGGTGAATGGAGTGGACTTCGAAGGAGAAGAGGGAGTGTGATTGGGGTGGCAGGAGGGGTTGGAATTGGTAGGAGGCCAACGCCACCACCGCGACCAGTAAATCGAGGTGTATGGGAGAAATGGTAGGCCCCATAGCAGAGAGAGGCAATGGAAGCGGTGTCATCTGGGGGGAGCCAGGTCTCAGTCAAGGCAAAAAGGTGTAGGGCATTGGAGATGAAAAGGTTATGAATGAAGGTGGTTTTTTTAATGACTTCGCATGCGTTCCATAGGGTGCATGAAAACGGGAGAGCGGAGGGGGGGGGGAGGAGATGGATATGGATAAGGTTGGATAAGTTACGTGTAGATTTCTTATCAGAGTGGCGTGGGGTTCTCTTTCTAGGGTAATTCCGAGATTTAGGTTTAGAGGGAGCAGGGTGTGGGTGGGTGTGACTTGGGTGAGTGTGTTCTCCAACAAGGACATGAGGGAGGAAAAATGAGGGGAAAAACAATGGTATCAGGTAGGTTATGTGAGGGATTATTTTTGAGGGCTATTGAGGGATTATTTTTGGGGGTGGGGTTGGAGTTGATATCAATGGATGAGTGAATGAGGGAAGAGTGAGGGAGTGCAGAAGGAGGGAGGAGCGGGATGTGGATGAGATTAGATGGGGTACGTGTGGAACTTTTTTTAGTGTGAGAAAGAAATTGGGGGGGGAGGGGGGCCAGGGTTGGGATTGAAATTACCTGATGAGAGAAGGATCAGGAGTATTAGAGAGCGAGGTAGAGTGGAGATAGTACGGTGGAAGCGAGGGTGGAGTTGCCTTAAAGAGAGGGGGGTTGGTTGAATGCATGGGATGGTGTGAAGAAGCTCGAGAGCAGGTGCTAGGCTAGGGGGCAGAATAGAGGGAGAAGTGAGGAAGGTAGAGAGGGGGGCTGGTTGAATGCAGGGGATGGTGTGAGGAAGCTCAAGAGCAGGTGCTAGGCTAGGGGCCAGGGTGGAGGGAGAAGTGAGGAAGGTAGGGGGAGGGTGGGGGGAACAAGGAGGGGGAGGGTGTTGGTAGGAGGGGAGGCAGTTGGGGAGGATAATGAAGAGGAGGACAATGAGATGTGGGACCATGGTAGTGGGCAGCAAGGTCTGAGCAAGCAGTGGGTAGCAGGTTCTAAGCAAAACAATGGGTAGCAAGTGATAGGCAAACAAGCAGGCAGTAGTTAGCAGTTCAATGCAAGCAATGGGTAGCAGGCAGAGGATAAGCAGTGGGTAACAGTTCTATGGAACAATGGGGGCAACAATATGCAAACAATGGGTAGCAGTACTATGCAGCAATGGGGGCAACAGTATGCAAACAGTGAGTAGCAGTACTATGCAATAATGGGGGCAACAATATGCAAACAGTGGGAAGCAGTACTATGCGACAATGGGTGGCAGTATTATGCAAATAGTGGATAAGCAATGGATAACAGTTCTGTGCAGTCAATGGATAGCAGTTCTATGCAGGCAATGGGAAGCAGTTCTATGCAGACGATGGATAGCAGTACTATGCAGGCAATGGATAACAGTTCTATACAGGGGATGGATAATAGTTCTATACAGGCGATGGATAACAGATCTATGCAGGCAATGGGAAGCAGTTTTAAGCAGACAATGGGTGGAGGACCGATTGTGCTTACTCGATTCTAGGAAGCCACGGTGATTTGGAGGAGTAGGGTAGATGGATTACGTCAGAGCGCCTCCGGTCCCACGCCTAAGGGTCATGCCAAAGGGCTCTCTGGTGAGGCCCTCAGGTGCAGGTCCGCCAGGCGTAGGCACGCTCGCTGGAGCACGCCGCTTTAAGGGCCGATCGCCCTTTGATGATTGCTGGCGGCGGCGGCTTGAAGGAGGGCTCCCGCTGGAGCACACCGCTTTAAGGGCCGATCGCCCTTTGATGATTGCTGGTGGCAGTGTGAAGGAGGGCTCCCGCTGGAGCACGCCGCTTTAAGGGCTGATCGTCCTTTGATTATTGCTGGCGGCGGCGTGAAGGAGGGCTCCCGCTGGAGCATGCTGCTATAAGGGCCGATCGCCCTTTGATGATTGCTGGTGGCAGCATGAAGCCTACGGAAAGCATCATATATAAATCCTCCAATAGCTATGGAAAACTCCCATCATATACACTCCTTCCAATCGATGCCAAAATTCAATCCTCCTGGAATAATCGTACCCAACATAAAGATCCAGCGTTGCTCCCTGTATATCAAATACTGCTCACGTTTCATATCTTTGAATCCCGAATTTATCCGTTCAATACAGAAACACCGCAGATCTTCAAAACTATGTCCGTTCCGCAAGCAATGATCTACCATTGGAGCTTCATGCTTCTTACACCACAAACTACTTTTATGTTCGCCTAAACAGACCCATAGGGGTCAAACCGTCTTCCCCACATATAACAGTTGACAGGGACAAAAAATCCCATACACCACAAAATCCGATTCACATGAGGTATCTGATCTTAAGATATATTCTCTCCCTTTATATATAAACCGGTCCGTTTCCCAGCTAACAATACAGGCGACACAATGTCCACAATGAGCATGTACAAACCATTGCTCTTGTGTCTTTAGCTGCACATGTCTCTCTGTAGACTTCAAATCCTCCCCATATCTCATTTTATTAGATTCTTGTGTCTTCTCACTTGGCTAGTGGTCAGTCTTCTGTGACCAGCTTCTGCTCTTTTCAGACTCTTCCTCTCTGTGAGCTCCCCTAGCCCCTATGGCTCCTTATCTTTTGGAGCTCTGCCCCAGGGGTCTATTGGGAGATATATCCCAATAACAGTAGACCTATGGGATCCATTCCCAGAGCCTAGGTGCTTCTTCTGGAGCCCAAAGTAGAGAGAGAGAAAACATTTCCCTAAACAGAAGGTTTCATTACTGAATATAGACACCCACTACTACTCACTGAAAGCAGAGATTGAGCTGATATCTGAAGCCCCACTTCTATAAGAGAGAGACAAATTTATCGACTCCATTGCATAACTGAAAAGAAATAGCATGGCTAGCTCTGTGTTTGAGAGTGTAGACTTCTGGGAGTTAGGAAAGATGACTACAGCTAGAATGCTAGCTAAATATCAATGCTGAGGGTTAATCTCAAAGGACATGTCCTTCTATCCTTTGAGACCACCATCTAGTATTATCAGGTCATACTGCTAAAAGCTGAAGAGGAAGATTTGGTACAGGGTTATGTACTTTTTGGCAGGAAATATATCATTTTCCTCACATGATAAAGAAGAAAAAAGAGAAGTTTGGCTTTATAGAGAGCTTTCAATGCAAAAATAAAGAGCTAGACATAAGTCATGAGTACAGTGGATCCCAGGTTTCAATAGTGCAGCAGCACACTACTGAGAGTGGGAAAAGATGAAGAAAAGCTCAGAGATCCCAAGAGGTGAAGTCTAGAGTAACTTAGTCACTTGCTAAGGGCTGATAATGGGATTTAAAAGTAGCTCAGCAGAGATGACCACCTAGTACTATAGTTTATTGTATCATATGATATATCGTCTTATTCATACTGTCAAAGCAGTTTGCAATTAAAACATTGAAATATGCATATCTGTATAAATTGTAATAAAAGAGAATGTAGAGAATACAGGAAGAGAGAATAATGTAGATAAATGGACTAGGGCAGTACAGAGGCCTTCAAATTTCATTGTGCTAAGGACAATTAGTCATTGATGTTGACTGCTTGCTGGAAATAATGAGCTTTTAAGTTCTTTTTTAAATGTCTTGAGGGAGGTTTCTTTCAGTTGGGGGAGCCAAGCAGAAAAAGACCGAGGTTCTATTGGGTTCTAGGTGTGTCTAGTGTTGTGTTATAACTAGTAGGTGAGCATTTAAGGAACAAAGCATTCTATTAAGTGTGTATGGAATAAGATGTGATGTCAGATATTTTGGGATAGCAGTGTAGAAATTTTGTGTTAGAACTAGTATTTTGAATGTTGTTCTGTAGGAGATAAGAAGCCAATGTTTCTCAATCAATAGAGGGGTTACATGGCTAGATTTTGTTGTGCCATAAAGTAATTTAATTGCTGCATTTTGGATGTGCTGAAGTTTCATGATATTGGCATGTAGACAGTGTCGCTGTAGTCAGTCGGTGAATGACAGAAGGAAGGATGACAGTATGCAAGGCTGTTTGACTGGGAAAGTTTTAAAGATTGCAGCTTTCTAAGAAAGAAAGTGATGATTTTAGTAAGGCGTGATATGGGAGAGCGGGCAGATTTAGTTCTGAATCAATGGTACATTCTAGGCTACATTGTCAGCACACTACTGGGTAGAGCTGGAGTCTGGAAGCAGGTGATCCACTAAGAAGAATCACTTCTGCCGAGAGTGATAAGCATTGCAGCTGCAAAATATAGAAAGAGAACAGAGTACCTAATTGAGCTAGACACATACACACACACGTGTACAGATGGTTTGGGGTGAAGGGGCTATAAAATAGGATGATTATTTGTATAGTACTGACAAGTTTACACAGCACCTTATAGACACATGTAGATGGCCAATAAAGACAGACAGAAAACACAGACAAAATATATTGGGGTTGGAGGGTGAGTTCTTTGGGGTAAAAGTTTGAGTCTTCTAGATAGTCCATAGGAAGAATCGGCCATATCCAGAAACAGTTGGATTCATGTTTAAAACCAGCCTCGACGAGTGTTTAGGCTGGATCTGAATCTGACAAGAGAAGGAAGCATAACATGCGTGTTCAGGAAGGCTACTCCAGGCACAGTGAGCTGGGAGGAGCAGAGTGGACATTTAGTGATTGAGAAGTAAGGCACATACAAGAGCAACTTGCCTGTTGAGTGACACTTGGGAAGAGGAGTTTGAGAAAATGACAGAGGAGAGTTAATGGGGCACTGCAGAGAGGTTTTGGCAGAAAGGTTATTAGTAATTCAAGAAGAGGGGTTATATGTAGAGTTGTCAATTGGCTCCAGATGCACCTGATAGGGTTGTTCTCAAGTCCTGAGTTTTCCCTGTTATAATTCTGATTTCCCAGTTGCATTCCTTAAGAAAAACAAAACTACAAATCCCTTCATGCAGTGGAGCAAACCTAAGACTGGATCTGCCCTTTCAAGAGAATCTGGAGCCAGCTGGCAACCTCAGTTCCACAATCATAATGAACGTCAGAACAAGGCAGTTCATGCTACTGAGTTTTGAACAGTCTTCAATAGAAAGAGAAAGACCGAGAGAGACACATGAGGAACCAGATCCCAGTAGTTTAAACAGGAGGTGATGAGGAGATGGATAACAGTTCTGGCAGTGTGTTCAGACAGGAAGGGATGGATTTCTGAGAGGCTGTAGAAGGTGGTGATCATTGATGCAGTAAGACTGATGCTGTACTTTGAATAAACATTCAGAAGTCCAAAACAAGTAGTTGAATATCCTTTACTTCCAGGTTTGGGCCATGTTGATGATAGCAAATAGTATGAATTTTTATGAGAGCTGCCTCCTGGTAATAGTCATTTGGATTTCTGTAGCATCCTTCATCCAGACTGGATTGTAGCTCTGCCTACTGGAGGCAGCAAACTGGGTGACAGTTCCTAAAAGGGGAGAGGAGCAGCTAGGATTGCCAAAATCATCTGTCAGACCCTGATATATCTTCTGTATTGCCTGCTGGTGCCAAAGGGGCAACCCATGCCCTTTACTGAAGGGAAGGGAATTTTGGATTTAGCTGGTGCCTTTTTATTCCAGGAGTAGCTCAAGGCCAGTTACATTCAGGTACAGCAGGTATCTTTCCTCTCTCTTGAAGGGTTTCCAATCTTACCTGACAGTAACTGAGACAATGGAAGGTTAAGTGACTTGCCACAAAGGGTAGCAGTGGAATTTGAGACAGGCTTCCCTGGTTCTCAGCCCACTGCTCTAACCATTAGGCTGCTCTTCCACTCATTTTTTGCAAGATCACAAATTGATAACTCTGGTTAGAGCTTTCACACTCACACACCAATATTTTGGAGGAAAATTCCCTTTTCGCCCTGATCTCTCCAGTAAAGGTGGTTAACCCACATATGCTGTTGCTGAAGTAGGAAGCTTAGTTGCTGAAGCACTTGGAAGCTTGGCATATGAGGCAGTCCCTGGGTGTAAGAGCAATTAACATGGCCACACACAGGAGAATATGTGCGCTGGATGAATAGCCGGGCTCAGTTCTCTGTAGTGCTGCATCTGCCTTGTCTGCCCAGTTGCTGGCTTTTTAGTACGTTTTTTTGTTTTGGATAAATTCATGCCGTGAAGATCTTATCTGTACTGTTTGACAAAAAGAACTGGGATTTTATTGTGTTTCGTGCGCTGACTCGGGGGCATAGGGCTAACAAACATGCCTTTCTTCTGCTTGATATTAAAATGGCCCTGTTGTCTCTCTGACTCTTCCTGCTCCTTTGCCTTAAAATGATTAAATTTTCAGTGTCTGTCTCTTTCTCTTGTACCCACTTCACTGTTTTTTTTTTTCTCTAACCATAGAACAGTCCAGTGTTTTTATTGACAGCCTAATGAGTACAGACTATGGGGCTTATTTCCATGTTTGTGAAAGTTCCTTCGTTTGTCATAAAATGCTTCAGTGCTTCGACTGCAACTAGCATGGGCGAGCTTGACTTGGTTGGGGATTCTGTGTTCCAGACAACATTTAGGGCCTGATTCATGAAGATCTTTTCCCACAGAATGAAGAGAGGAAAATTCATGGTGAATCTGGCCTTTAGAGAGTCTTATCACATGGACAAGCAACGATGGGTGCCAGCTTGTAAAGGACCAGCCTTGGCACTGCTTATTGAATAAAAGGGAAGAAAGAAATTGGTAGAAACCATGGTGTTACAGGAAAACTCTGCAGCACACAGACCTATTTATGCCATGCGCTTCACATTTTACAGCTTACACTTTCCAGGGTTACTGCCAGAGCCACAGAAATTGAGAGCTCTTCCTATTCCTCCCTCGTCCTCTGTATTCTGTAGTGACATAGAGAATACTGTGACTCATCATGGCTTTTGGTATTTCTCATGGTAAGAATAGCAGCTATGCATTTTGGCCCATCTGAAGGACCGTAGTGATATTGAAACAGAGGCAGTCTGACTGCAGGCTCTCCCACCCCTGGAGCGTTCAGATAACTGTACAGGAGAAGCATACACTTCCATATAAAGACATTCATCAGTCACTGTTGCCTTTCCTCCAGCACTACTCCTTCTGCCTCCTAAGTCACAGGACCATTAGAACACTGAAAGGTTTCGCTTGACAAGGTGATAGCCAGGCACTGCCAAACTGGCAGCTGAAATCAGCAGCAGGGTGGAGCCAGACTTTTACCCTCTTTAACCCCATGTTTGTGGTAGGAGGAATGTGCGGCACCAATCTTGGCCTGTTCTCTCCTCGCTCCTTTCTGCAGGTCAGCAGCCGCAGGTACTATTTATGCAAATTTAGCTGCTGGAACGTGAGCCTGCATGGTAGACATTGATGCTTTAATAAGCATCACTTGCTGCTACTGCTGCTGACCTGGTGAAAAAGAGAAAAGAAAATAAGCTGGGATTGACTCTGCCTGTTCCTCCTACCACTAGAGTGGTCCCATGCCATTGCTCACTCCACTGGCTGGCTTAACCAATGCCTGGCTGCTCCTTTTGCAAACACATGGTTTGCACAGTGTGTTGCACTGTTGCCTTAGGAAGTGGAATGACCAGCACAAATAAGAAGAGTAATAGGAACAGGAGGAACTGAACTTTAATGACCCCAAAGTTGTTGGATCTCTGACCACTAGATAGTGAAGAGGTAATGTTGGTGGTAGTGACTCCTTTCTAAGGGGTACTGAGGCATCCATCTGCCAACCAGACATGAGGTCCTGGGAATTCAAGACGTTATAGAAAGTTTGCTGAGATTCATCCAATGCTGCTCATGCATATTGGCACCTGTTAGGTACTCCTCTGAACATATCAAAAGTGACTTCATGTCTCTTGGAAAGAGGGTGACGCAGATAGGCGCACAGGTGGTGTTCTCTTCAAGCCTCCCTGTTGAGGGTAAAGGCCGAGGCAGAGACATTCACATCCTAGAGATGATTGCATGGCTGTCATTTTGGCTTCCTGGACCATGGGATGCTTTTTCAAGGTCTACTGAGCAGAGGTGGTGTCCATCTATTAAAGAAGGGGCAAAAGTGTCTTCTGCAGCAGACTGACTATCCTACTAAAGGAGGCTTTAAACTAAATTTGTCAGATGGGCAAACAAAGACCCCAGGAAAGTAAAGGTCCTGAGGAAATTAAAACATTAAAAAGGCAGCATTTAGAAGGCTATATATACTCATGCCTATAGCATGGGAAATATGGTTCTGGATCTAGATGCTATAATGGAAGAGGCTGACTTGGATTTAGTGGCCGCCCTAGAGACGTGGTGCATGAAGAACCAGGACTAGGATATAATTATACTAGGTTATAAACTATTCAGGAAGAACATAGAAGGAAGAAAGGGGGGAAGGATAGTGCTATACTTCTAAAAAAAATTGATTTAAACCGATTTGCAGGGCTTACGGGATAAGGAGAGGAGGCATTGTGGGTTAATCTGGAAAGAGAGAATGGAATATCAGTTTACACTAGTGTGATATACAAACCTCCTTCACAGGCAGAAGAAGTAGACAGAGATTTAATTGAAGACATTTGCAGTATTGCTCTGAAAGGAAAAGTACTACCGATTTCCAAATGCCAGACGTTGATTGGAACATCCCTGTTCCAATATCATCTAGAAGTAGGGAGATCTTGGATTCAGGGCTGGCCCAAGGGTATCTGCGCCCTAGCAGAACCATAAGTCTCGTGCCCCCCCCCCCTCACCAAGCAGCCCAGGTCCTATCCCCCACCAGTCTCTGACACCTCCCATTCCCTATTACCTCCCCCCCACCCCCGCAATAATCCATCATCTCCCTCCACACCCCAAAATGTTCAGCATCTCCCCTTCCCTCTCAGCCAAGTATGCAATTAACTCTTCCCTTCCCTACCCGCCCTCCTGCCCCAGGCATCCATTTTCCCTTCCTTTCCCTTCTTCCTCACCTTGGAGGGAGGGGGAGGGAGGAGAGCACTGCAATCTCTCCACCGTGCTTCAAAGTAGCAGCCAACCAAGCCACTTTCGCAGCACAGAGGGCCTTGTAACTCATGGCCTGCCATCTTGCCCCTCCAATACAAACCCCTGTCAGAGGGGCAAGAGTGGCAGGTACTTATTAGTGCAGGCACACAGGTGTTTCAAAGCTCACCATAGCAGCAAAGCGATTTGCTCTGCCTTTGCTTTGAAGCATGGTGGAGGGGTTGTGGTGCCGCCCCTGGTGTCTGCTGCCCAGGCAGCTACCTAGTCTGCCTAGTGGACAGGCTGGCCCTGCCTGGATTCTCTACAGCAGTGCTTCCCAAACTTTTTTTCCAGTGTCGCCCTATTTTAGGTGTTGAAAACTCATGTGACCCCAGATAGTAAACAAAGAAAATTATTACTCAAACATAATAAGCAGAATATTCAATGTGTTTCTTAAAGATTCTGCAATGCTTAAATACGTAAATGTATGCTTTTTAAAGTAATTATCTGATGTACTCACTTTGCTTCAGACTCACAGACCTGTAAATACTGTAATGTAGTGGATCTTCCAGAAGCTATGGATCTGGTGAAGATGAAGAAAGTGTGTCTGAAACTGACAGCATAGAAAAGCACATGGCCCAGGGTTGCCATGAGCAACGTAAACGAAGAGTGTCACGAGGGGAGAGAACACGCCCAAACTGCAAACAAGCCCCGAGCTCAGGGTGTAATGAGAGGCAGCTGGATGAGGGCGGGGTGCAGTTAAGCCCTAGGACACACGCACATAAAAATTACTCACCTGAAGATAGTGAGAGAAGCACAGGAAGGAGAACAGGAGGAGCAGGAAGAAGGAGAGGACTCAGAATCAGGAGTCTCAGCAGGAGAGTTGATGAGAGACCCAGCTGCAGGACTGAAGGAAGCCTTGGTCGTAGGACTGGTTGGGAAACCAGTTGGAGAAAGGGACCAGAGGAAAGTGTCCAAGTTGAAAGCTGTAGGTCCAGAGAAGCAGAGACGTCCTGGCCCGAGGACATTTATATGTCAGAGAGAAAGCAAAGGGAAAAAGGCAGGAGAACGCAGCCGTGCTGTGAAAGCTTTATTGACCCAGCTGTGCTGAGAGGTTCCTGTGTGAGAAAGCCGGAAGATAGGCTGTATAAACCTGATAGAAGAGAAACTGAATGTAAAAGTTTTCCCTGTGACTGCCAGAGTTTGTGGGGCTCTTCTATAGCAAATTCCAGTATATATGGTAATCTTCCACCCTGCTCTGTAGCAAAGGGGGAAGGGAAGTCTCGAGGCAGTGAAGAGAGACTGCTCTTTGGAGGGACGTATAATAATCCACAAGAATACTTAGCTGGGGGTGAGTGTGAAGAAATGCAAACAGAATTTCTTATGGAACAAACCCCAGAAGAACAAATGGATTGTACTTTGTCTGTAGCAGACCATGTCACATCTCTATGCTAGAATAGCTGTTATAAGTTTTGGTAAAACAGCATTGAAAGCAAGAGAGTTTGCCTTTGGTAAAAGGGACTGTTGCTGTTACGTTTTTGTTCTACTAATTGTTTGTAAGAGCTGAAGATATAGAAGCTGTTTCTGTTCCTGTTTTGTTTCATTTTTGTACCAGAAGTATGGTCATTTTTGTTTTTGTTTTTCTTGCAAATGAATCCACCCGGAAGGGGAAATAAAATCCTGTCTTTTGCCTAACTCCACTCGACTACAACTCATTCCTTGCTTAGTAAGAGGGACTACAACACCCAGAAGGCAGTGCAGGGCCAACTGCACTCCCTACTTGCTAGGTTTGGACATGCCCAGGCTGACCTACCCCCATGCTTTTGCCTCTGGGGAGGGTTACTGGTGACAATACACAGACGTCTCAAACTTTCTGCAGCACAGCCACTGAGCCATCTGGGCAGCCTTCCTCTTTTTAGATGGAGGATAAGGAAAGGGGAAGGGGATAGGCAAGAAGGTGTCTAAGTGTATAATTGAGGTTTTCATGTGCAAGTGCATGTGACCAAATGGATATAGGTATGGGAGGACGGGATATGTCTGCAAATGTGTAGTTGGGATCTATGCATGTGTGTGTGTTTGTGTGGATGGGATGGGTGAGTGGCTGGCTGTGTATGAATGCATAGGTAGTAAATGACTTGTGACAGCATGGGTTGTGAGTTGCTGGTTCTGGTGTGTTGGAGTGGGTAGGCAGGGGAATCTACAATTGTATAATTGGGGTATGTGTGTATGAGTGAATGGGAGTGGGTGTGTGGCTGAGTGAGTGGGTGGTGGGTGAATGTGTGTCTGCTTGAATAGTGAAGGGTCAGGTGAGGGGTGTGAATCACCTCATTCCCTCCCTTCCCTTCTGTTTGCTCCCGCTTTTCCTCCCTCCCCCTCTCTCATGCTACCTTCCTTTTCATCCAGTCTATGCATCTACCTTCCCATGTCTTCCTTCATGTTCCCTCAGACTCATCTCCGCCCTCATGCTCACCCTCTCTTTCTTACCCTCCCATCACAGGTTCATCCACACCCAGACTCACTCATTTACTCATCCCAGATTCACTCCCTCAGGCTCATTTCCTCATTCTTAAATTTTCTAAGCTCATTCTATCTCTTCTCTCTGGTTCACTTCCCCAGACATACTCCCTCTCTCTCTTAACCACTGTCAGTCTTCAGGATTGCCGCCTTTGACTATTCTTCACTCCCCCCCCCCCCGCAGCTTATCCTTTCTTTCTCTCCCCCAGACTCATCCTTTCCATACTTCCAGTCTCAATCACTCCTCCCCCCCCCCGCAGCTTATCCTTTCTTTCTCTCCCCCAGACTCATCCTTTCCATACTTCCAGTCTCAATCACTCCTCCATCCCCCCTCCCCCAGTTAGTTCATCACTTTTCCTCGCTGCCCCTCCAGGCTCACCTCTGCCAGACTAATTCTCCCTAGTTTGACACATCAAGTAGCGTCCTCATCGACTCTTCCTCCCTCTCCCCAGATTCATTCATTCATCCAGTTTTCCCCCACCCCCCACTCTCTCCCTGCTTCCAGACTAACCCCCAAGGCTGATACCCTTGATACTCCATCATTCTTACCCCAACCCCCCTGTCTCTTTCACCCTTTCTCTCCTCTTCTCTGCTGGTCTCTCTTTCAGTACTTTCAGCTCTTCCCAATCAAAGCATCCTCAGGTGGGGAAAGTGATGATCTTGACAAAATAAGTTTGGGGCTCCAGTGCTGATATGCACTGGATGTGTGATGGCACAGCAGTGATGTGTGATGGAGTAAGGCAGTGGCATACAAAGGGCAGGGCAGTGGGTGCAGCCTGCCTTGGGTGCTGGTCGGGAGGGGACTGCACCTCTACCGGGCCTATGGAGGCAGAGTGGAAAATTTCCCTAAGCTGGCTTGCCACACTGTCTCCGTGGGTCTGGCTGTTCTTCTCTCCCACCCGAAATCTCATGAATCGCCAGACTTAAAAGAGTAGCCGGGCCCACAGAGAGTGCGACAAGTTAGCTTTTAGAGTAAGTTTGCCACACTGCTTCCATGGGCCCAGTAGAGGGGGCCAGGAACGTCAATGGAGTAAGGAACAAGTCTTTAATGCTGCTGCCCTCATCTCAATTGAAGTTACCTCCTCGGCTCTTCATTTTGTTAGCTCCTAGTTTCAGCAGGCATATCGAGCACAGCAACCAGCTCTGTACCTTGCACTCTCACCGCACATAGCTAACAGAAAAGCACAGACTTAAATTTCTCAGGTATGAGCATATGCAGCCAGCCTCAGACTCTCCAGGCCTCTCCCCCGTGGCTGCATTTCTTTGGTTTCCCACTACTCCCCTACACTCAAGAGACTGGTGCAGTCTTGGTCCACTGCCTCCCAAAAGGTTTTCCTGGCACCCAAAAACAAACTCCCACCCAGAAGATAGACAAAAAACAACCACAGATTCCACTTCTGTCGGCACCACATACAGAGTCACCTTTAGCCACGTGTTTCCTCATGCCGCCCAACCATTCAGATCACTGTTCTTACTCTTGCTGCAGCCAATCCACTTCCAGCCACTGAGAAGCATGCTTCTGGTGCCGACCATGCCTGTATAATTTTTTTTTGTTTAGAGATCTGTCAGGACCCCAAAGGAAAATTTTGTAACCCCATTTGGGGTTGTGACCCATGTTTTGGAAATTGCTGCTCTGCAAGAACAACTATTCCAGCAACTTGTCATAAAACCCATGTGGGATGGGCCATACTGGACCTGGTGCTTACAAATGGAAAGAGTGTCTCTGATGCTATTATGGGTGATCATCTGGCACCTAGGGGTTACCAGATGATATGGTTCAGTATTAGGACACTGGTGGAGATGGTTTATTCAAAAGTGAGGGTCCTAAACCTCAGGAAAACTAACTTTTTTAAGATTGGGGGATATCTTATGGAGTCGTTAAGTGAATAAGAATATCTGAGGAAAGTAGAAAAGAAAAGGCAAAACTAAAAGGAAATATTTTAAAGGCAACAAAAATTTTTGTTAGAAAATAAATAAAAGTAAGAGGAAAAGGAGGCTGCTGTGGTTCCCAAAAGAAGTAGCTGGAAGGGTAAAGAAACAGAGATTAGCCTTCATTGAGTAAAAAAGATTGCAGAAATTGGAAGACTAGCAACAATAGCTGGAGACATAACTGAGAAAGTCCTTTGATCCAAGGGTACTGTCTACCACACTGACAGTCCATGCTATGCATCAAATGCACAGCATCTCCAAGCAGAGTTGGTCCAGCCATCAAGTAAATGGGGTAGTTGCCTAGGACCATAACGTCTGGGGGTGGGAGGCAGCAAATAGCAAGGCATTCAAAGCTAATAAATAGATTTTGACAGCTGGAGGGGGAAGGGTAAAGGCATAGGACCCATAAACCGTGTAACTGCCACTGAGAGGAATATTCAATGGCACTAAATGGTTAATGCCACTGAATATCCCCTCTCTTCTCCCTTATGTGCCCCGATGCTAACCACATAGTATCGCGACCTGTCAGGGGCATTCCAGGGAGGAACAGAGGCGAAGACGATTGCTAACCAGGCAATAGCGATATTGCATGCTGTCCGGTTACCAACCTGCACCTAAAAGGATAGGCGAGGAAAAACGTTGCCTATCTTTTAGGAACAGGAGCTAACTGGGCAGCATGCAATATTGCAGGCTGCCTGGTTAGCTACTGCGGCTTCCGGCATGTGTGACGATCCCTGGATATTCAATGCCACAGCCGCATATGACCCCGACATTGAATATCCGGGATTAAGGGTTGGCAGGCATGGCTATGCGCCGTAGCAACCCATAACCTGCCTAACTGAATATTGAGCCTTTAAAGTCTGTCTTGGGTTGCCAGCATCTTGAACCAACTCTGGAGCCAGCCCTGACTCCAAGGCACACACCATTCACCAGGGTAATCAACTTCCACAGTTAATTCATTATATTTTATAACCCCTACCCACCCTTAACCTCCCATTCCTATAACTGCCCTCAACCTGGGGATCTACCCAATAACTTTACAAATGATGAAGGTGTAGGTTTATCTATGCATGGATTACCTTAATATCTCTTGAAGGCCAGGAAAGAGGAATGGTTGTGAGAGGAACTGCAGCTGGAGGACAGTCTGAGTTGCTGGTTTCCATTTCTGAGGCCCTCAAGAGATTATCCTGTGGGAGATCTGGTGGGTTGTTTTTCTGGATGGAGACTCATTAAAGGTTTTATGGACAATTTTGACTCTTTAAGTCCAGGGGGCTGATATTCTGCAGCAGGTAGTGCATTTAAAGCAGCTGGCCATCACTGCTTTAACATAGACCCAGATATTCAATGCCGGGGTCATATCCGGCCACCGCCATTGATTATCCGGTCTGCCTGAATAGTGTGTTAACTAACTGGGCAGCAACAATATTAAAGTGCTGCCCATTAGCTAAACCAGTAAGTTAGGCCAGTCTTTAACACTAGAAGCCCCAAAGTGTGTCAATTGACGCAAATGCATCTTCGAAGTTGTATACCAGCGCCACTGCTAGAACCATGTCAGTCATGTTCCATGACTTTGTTAGCAAGGTCAAGATGTTCAAATATGTGCATCGAAAATTGACAGATGCACCATCTAGCGGGAAAATGAATTTATACCTAGAAAGCCCCAAAGTACGTTAATTGACGCACTCAATTATCTTGGATGCGTCAATTGACATACTTTGGGGCTTCTAGGTATAAATTCATGGTGCATCTGAATCACAGTTTACAGTTTTACTCCGACATTACAAACAATAAACACATGACGACATCATGTAATGATGTCACATACTGCACGCATTTAACAAATAAGTAACGTCATATTAATTCACATCTGATTAAAGTGGTAACATGCAAATTGTACATAGTTTCGCCAGTTCATTCCATGTTGTTTTCCCCTGTTTTATGTAAACTCTTATTGCCTTCGCTGTCATTGAGTCACTTTATCTGTAAACCGCACTGATGGAAAAGAGCGCAGTATAAAAGAAATGTTCAGTAAATAAATAACTAAAAATCTGCATTTCATGCTAAACGCAGTCGTCGCAATAATGCGTCAATTGACGCACTTTGGGGTTTCTAGGTAAAATTCCTTTTGGGCTTCAAGTGTTAAAGTACCTAACTTTAGACAGCTATATCAAGCAATGCAGCACCCCGGAACGACCCAGTGCTAAGTGATTAGCGTGATAGGCATAGTTTGGGGTGGGCATGGGGGGGGCAATGCCCCCCCACACACACAAATGCAGCCGGTGCTAATACTTAATTGGTCCCATATGTCCACTATCTATATGACTCATCCTTTGTGCCCCCCCCCCCCAACTAATTACTCTTTATCCATAAACTGGCTCCTCAGGACTGCTGCCAAGCTCCGAAAGCACCTCCTCTCATAGAGATGAGCGGCTTCCTCATGGATTCTCTTCCTCCAACATACTACACTAAAGAGACATTGCTCCTCCTTGCTCCACCATCTGACTAAAATTTCATGTGGACTCCATACCATTGTGTATAAACCTTTAGGTACCCCTGGTCAGATTGTGGGGTTGATATTCAAAAGGATTTAGCCAGTAGTTAAACCTCGCTCAGCTCTTGATATTCAGTGGCATTAACCAGTTAGAGCTGCTGAATATCACCACGGACAGCCCTGAAAACATCCAGCTAGTTTCGGGGTGTTCCGTAGGCAGAGTTGGGGAGGTTCTGGTGACTTAATCAGTTAGCAGTGATATAACTGGATAGGCAAACCACATAATGGCTGCCCTAACTTTATGTGGATCTTGCTAGCCCGTTAGCAACTGAATATCGCCACTAACTGGACAGCAAGATCAATCACTGATCCAGCTTGAAATATCCAGCTTCTTTTAAACTTCAATTTCTTTTCCGACAATGGGACGTTAGCTTCGAAGATAGTTGAATCCATTCATTCTTCCACCTGCAATATATTTCCTGTGCCACTGACTGCCACACAATCCCAGAGCATAATAAATCCACCCCTGGGATTAATAGTTGGCAAGGTATTCTTTTCTTTGTCACTGGTTCTCAACCCAGTCCTCTGGGACCTCTAGGCCAGTCAGGTTTTCAGGATATCCACAATGAATAGGCATGGACAGATCTGCATGCTCTGCTTCCATTGTTATGTAAATCTATCTCATGCATATTCATTGTGGATATCCTGAAAACCTGACTGGCCTGGGGGGGGGGGGGTCCCAGAGGACTGGGTTGAGAACTACTGCTAAGTGCTTCAATCTTTTTTCTTTAAATGTATCTTGTGTGGTTGGTTTTGTTTATTTCATCAGTCCAAGGCACTTTGTTCCAAAAGGTTTCAGGCTTATCAAGGTTTTCTTTCGCATACTTTTAGATGATGACTTTTATGATGAGGCTTTAGAAAAGGCTTCCTTCTAGCAACTTATTTATGTTGTTGTGTGCTGTCGAGTTGATGCTGACTACTGGCAACCCAGCCCCTGGCTTTTCTTGGTAAGGTGCAACTGGAAGTAGATTGCCAGACCTTTCTTCCGCGCAGTAAACCTACAGCACCTGGTATTCCATGGTGGTCTCCCATTCAAGTTCTAGCTAGACCTAACCCTGTTTAGCCTATGCCATTAGTGTGTATGTAACACTGTACTAAGAACCTTTGTACAGCTACTGCTATATCGGCTAAACCTTTCAGCAGGTCATTTCCAGTGATCCAGGGGTTTTTTGTTTTTCAGATATGACCAGCTTTTGGTAGCTCTGTAAGGAATTTTTTGGGTATTTCAGATCTTGTTTTGATTTCAAAACGTACCATGTAACTCTCATTTCTTAATGTTTCTAAAAATTTTAATTGCTAGCTGGAAATGTACTTTATTTATTTATTTAACAGGTCTTCTATACCGCTTTATCATACATTCAAAGCGGTTTGCATGGAACAGTTACAGCAATGAGCTTTACATCGAACAGGGATATATAACTTGGAGGTTAATTGGGATATTACAAATGATTAACAATTGTTTACTATATACAAGAAAATTGTTGCAATGTTATGTAGTCCATTCCGTCAAGGCTCATAGTCTTCTGGGCTGGCTCCAAAGTATTCTCTGAAAAGGTGGGTTTTTATTGCCTTCCTGAAGTCTACTAGGTCTTTGAATGCTCGTGTTGAGGTGAGGAGATCGTTCCATAGCTGGGGTGCAAACAGGGAGAAGGCTCTCTTGCAGGTGGATTGATTTGCTTTCCTGATATTTAGTTGGGTCTCTAGGTTGTTGTCTGTTCCTCTAATTGTTCTGGTCGGGGGTGTCTTCTTGATCAGTGGTTGGAGGGTTGCTGGGGAGAGATTGTTTAATGTTTTGAAGATTATTATTAAGTTGTTGTATTTGGTGCATACGGAGACCGGGAGCCAGTGTAGCTGATGGAGCGTGGGGGTTATGTGATTGTATTTTGCTGTTCCAGTAATGATTCTGGCCGCAGTGTTTTGCACCAGCTGTAGCGGGAGGGTAGTTTTCTTCGGGAGGCCATAATGGATTGCGTTACAGAAATCAAGTATAGGCATTATTATGGCTTGGCATACAGTTTGGAAGCTGCCGTCAGTGAGTAGAGGTTTGAGTTTGCGTAGTATTCTGAGTTTGTGGTAGGCTGATCCAGTCATCTTTTTAATGTGAGGCTGGAAGCTGAGTTGCTGGTCAAAAATTACACCGAGGTATTTGACTTCCTGTTTATTGTTTATGGTGTGGTCGAAGACCTTTATTGAATCTGGTGGTGAGAATATAGTACTCCTGGTAATGTGCACCAGTTCAGATTTTCTGTAATTTATGAATAGGCTTTGATTGTTGAAACCATTCTGACATTGATTCAAGGCATGTGATGATTTGTGTGTAGTCTAGATGTTTGACGTTTATGGGGGTGAATATCATAATGTCATCTGCATATATTCTGTGATGGATGTTGAATTGTTTTATAATGTTGCATATTGGCTGAATGTAGATGTTGAATAATAATGCTGAGGAAATGTTTAGATTTTTTTATATAGCCTTTTCCAGCTTTCTAAGTGTGAATTATCTTCATTTTCAAATGCTCAGACGCTGCTTAGAGGAGCCCATGATTGTTCAAACAACAATCACAAAGTGAAAGCTTAACAGCATCAGAGCTTTTGTTCATTCCTGTAGTTGTCGTTACTTGACCAATTTAAAGCATAATCGATCATTAAACTTAGGCCTTGTTAACATGGTAATGAGCCAACTGGAAGGCTGAACAAAGATTTGCACCTGCCATATTTACTTTATGTTCAATCTGTTAAACTTCTCAAATTGTAATTGCGCACAAAATTTGCACTGAACAATTTAATATAATCTTTTATCTTATGTGAATGCTCTGTAGTATTTTCTCACCACACAGTTTACTCAACTACATTGTACTCTATATATGAAAGTCCTTCCTTATCTCTTGTGAGTAGTTAAGTACATTTCCACATTAGATTCAAGAATATATTAAATTGATGGGGGAAAGTTTTGTGAGTTCGCATATTCCAATTTACATTTATCTAGAGTGGACTTTTTATTCATAGTGTTTAACTGTGTTGTATCTAAAGGTTGTGTCGGTTTCTGCTCACTTAGAGATTCTTTGAAACATACAATTTGACCAGGGATGGCTAAATGTTTGCACATAACTGTATCTATCCATGGGACTCCAACCCTTATGAATACTCTTAGAGGGAAGCCTCTCTCACTGGCTCAGTCCAGAATCTATCTATTCTATTTTTCTTGTGATGCCTTTTGGGGAAGCAGAGGCCCTCCTTCAACCTTATGCTACCTAGTGGAGAAGCATGGGCATCTCGTAAGGTGGGATAGAGCTCCCTTCCAAACAGGATGAAAAGATCTACACTGATGACATGTTTGCTTTGGAAATGGACAAGAACTAGATTAATAAAGCCTTTTTATAAAATAGAAATGCTATTTTACTTGGTCATACAATCAGAATCTTTCCAGAGTTTTGTAGGAATTTTCAGGTTAAAAGGAGAAAGTTAATTGTTTCAAAGGTTATGGCAGTGGGTACAGATTTTTTGTTCTTCCCTAGTGGAGATCGATTAATGGTTATGATCCTGCACAGTTGGTTCTTTTTTTTTTTTTTCTTCTAAGAGTATGTATGTTGTATATCTTTGGTGAATACTTAGAGGGAGGGAGTTCAAAAAACCTAGTCTATTTCATTTAAACAGCTGTATTAGCTTCTGGCTTAGTCATTTTTCTTTTTGTAATTTCTATTTTTCCACCTTTTGTATCGACATTTTCTGTGTCCTGCTGCTAGATATTTACAGCATTGTAAGCATACAGATGAGAGCAGTCCCTATTCCTGTAGAGTTCACTATATATTAGCCATACCACTAGAATTTTAGGAGGGTTTCTTTCCCCTCATTTGTAGTTTTCCTTTATTTTCAGTCCCTATATTCAGTTGGTATGCTTTTTTTAATAGTTCCTGAACAAATGTGGTGGTTAACTTGTAGTTAAAAATTTACAATGAAAAAAAAAAGAAAGTGCTTTCTTGGTGATTTCATATGAGGTAACTTGGGTTTCATTCCCATGTTAAGATTTTTGCTTCCCAGGCCAGCACTCACTATGGCTGCTGCAGAGGCAATGGCTCTTGGGGAAAAGGAAGATCTGTTTGTTTATTTAGCAATGCTTATATACTGCTTTGCACCAGGTGAAAGCGGTGTACATTCAGGTATGGTATATATTTCCCTTGTCCCCGAAGGGCTCACAATCTGTTTTTGTACCTGAGGCAATGGAGAGTTAAGTAGCTTGCCCAAGGCCACAAGGAGTGCCTGTTTGACAAGAAACCCCAGTCCTTCCGGCCTGAGGTTGCTATCTTCCAACAGGATTTGAACCCTTGGCCTGAGGCAACTTGTCCCAACCATTAGGCCACTCATCCCTTGAGGACAAGATGCCATGGTGACACCTCATGGATGGATCTAAGGTTTTTCAACCGATGACGGTAACTGCAATAACTGGGCTGAGTAGAGGAGGCATACAGGCGAGGGGTGAAATCCTGAGGTAGCTTTGAAGGAAAGCTCATGGTGGCAGATCCCAACCCTGATTTTGATCGAGCTGAAAGTAGAAAGGAGCAGCAGGAAACTTGTTTGGTCAAACATCAGAACACTTTGTGGTTAATTTTATAATAACTTGTATCAAAGTGAACTTCTGGCATATACAGTAAGTTCTCTTTGAAAGTTAGCCCAGCAAAGCTATCCACCCATATTCACAAATTTACAGAACACCTCTAAAGGGGGCAGGTTAAAACAGGCACATAGAAGAATCATATGCCTAATTTTACTTGTATATTAGGACAGTTTTATAAAAAGACATTTCTGCATGTAAAATAGTTTTATCCGTGGAAATGTTTAAGCCAAAGGATGGAGAATCCAAGGATCATATAGAATGCGGCAAATGATGGATGTAAAAGAACATATGGGTCATCCACTCTGCTTATCCAAACCAGCAGCCCCTTCTACCTCATACATCCCCTGGTGTTTTTTCCATGGATTCGGAGACTCTCCTCATCTCCATCACATTACATCACATTTCCTTAGATTACTTCAGAGTCTGTCCCTTTTTACCTTAATCCTATGACCCCTCAATCTAGAGCCTCCTTGCCACTGAAAAAGGCCTGACTCCCGTGATTTAGAGAAATGTATTTGTGTAGATAAGAACATTTTAACTTGTGCAAATCGTCCTACAGTTATCTGAAAATCTAACAACAAGGCAAAATCAGTTTATGAAAAAATGTGTAGAACGCTAATAGATCAGGGTGTCAGATATTGCCAAAATGCACTGCACTATTGTTTTGGTACCAGATATGAATATCAACGTTTGCTTGGAGTCTTGTCCTAAGCCAAGCTGATCATGGCAAAGGAAAAAGTGCAGAACTGTCAAGAAGCTTCTACGATGCATTGAACATACCGGAGGCTGAACTTGGTTGCCTTAAATTTCCTAATAGCTGACGCTGCAGTTAAATCACATGGCTCTATGGGAACCTGCGGCAGCTTTGGGACGCTTAATGAAGCTCCCGTGCAAAGACTGACTCCTACCAGCAGGTGTCAGTAGCTCTTTACTCAGCACTGAAACCCACACATGATCCAGATTCCTGCTGAAATGTCCAGTATTGAAATCAAATACCACACACAGCTAATCGGCCACCTTGGCTGAGCCTTGACCATCTAGTTTAGGGCTCTTACTAACCACCTCCTGGCTCAGTGATGTTTATTAAACAAAGCAACTGTTCACAGTCTTCAGAACACCTCAGTCATTACTTCCTCTTGGAAGTCTCAATCTGCATCTCAATTTGCAACACAGTTTTCTATGTGGAGAAAAGCAGATATGCCGAATTAATATTTAAGCAAGTCACATTAGTTCCAAATATTCTAAGCTTCCCAATAGCCTTTCTCTCCCTGGGACTGCTGATAGGAGGAGCAGTGACCTTTCAGTTTTAGCGATACTGTTAATAATAAAGGTCTCTTTGCATGACGTCTTTGGGGATTATTTTCTTGTCTTTGGAAATAATAACCTCCATGGCCTTGTGTAGTGGGATTGCAATGTGGCAGCAAAGCATTGTTTGGCATGACAGTCATTACTTAAGATCAAAGTCCTTTAAAATACAGCAGTACGCTTTAATATGTAATATTTTAAGAGTGCACCTAGCATTTAGAAGAAGAGTGGAAAGGGGTGCTCCCCGGAGCATGCACTGCTGCTAGAGGCATTCTTGACATGAAGCACAGTGTGTTTGTAATCCCTGTTGCTTATGTATGTGTGTCTCCTAGGGGTGTGCATTCATTATTGGAGCTGAGTGGCCAGGGGTCTGCAGGCAGCAAAATCGAGCAGTGTGTGGGAGGGGGAAGTAGCAGAGACCGTAGGGGAGAGCTGGGTTCTGGGCAGCCACCGACACAGTACTGCTAGTCACTGGGAAACTGCACATCGATGAGACTTGGTGCTTGAGTTGAAGCAGAGCCACTATTCGGTAAATGACAAACGAGCTGCTTGTTTGGATACCCTAGCATAGGTGCTGGGCACTGGTAGACACTGATGGTGGAGCATTCTTCATGGGTCAGTGAAAGAGGAATGAAGCTGAGGATTGTGGTCTAGTGCTGCCCTGGATCTCAGGGGTCTAGAGATACTCAGAGCTAGAGATGCTTCAAAGATAGCATCCACAGCCTGTGGAGGGAAGTGAGTCTCAGCCATTGCTCAACAGTGGCACCTAATGGCCAGAGTTAGGAGCCACATTATGTGGGTGCCAGTTCTGAGGTGTCTCACAGTGATGGCTGAGCTGAGTTGGAAGAGGGATATAAAAATAGAAGATAAACCTCTAGAACCTTGTGAATAAAGGCGCGTGCAGCAGGCCAGACTGGAAGCACAAAGGAGCAGGAAGAAACTGGCGGGCCAAAAAATATCCCTTAAAATCAAATTAAGAGATATAGTCTGTTGTAGAATGAGGGAAGCAAAACACATGTTTTCTGGATAATTGTTTATGATTGCAGTCGTGAATTGTACGTATTCAGAACATGCGATATGTATATCTGCATATGCTAGACAAATGAATAATAGTATCTTTACGTCAGGTTTCCTCTTGCGTCCTTTTCAAATCCATGCTGAAGGCTCACCTCTTTCAGGACGCTTTTGGATGTTAATCCTTTGTTCTCCTTCTGTCTCATTACACTTCCCTACTGTACTCTTGTTCTCATCTATTGTACTGTCTGTCTTGATTAGATTATAAGCTCCGATGAGCAGAGGCCATCTTTTATATGTGTCTTGTAGCACCTTGCAGCACTAAATAAATGATTAATAGTAGTAGTAGTAATAATAATTGCTTTGTAACAATTTAATGCAGGGGACAAGGGGGACTATAAGATGAGTCAGTTGTCAGCTAAACAAAACCATTAGCCACTTCCCTTTTTGATTCTGATTTCTGTTTCATTCCAGCGACGATGTTAGTGTTTGAAGTTTGTCTCCTACTTAGCTGCTCCCACCATGCTGGGGGAAATTTTATTAAGTGCTTTCCCCACGCCCAGGAAACAGGCTTTAAAATTGCAGAGCCAAATGAGTGCAGCCAGGTATATGCAGGGGCAGCACAAGGCAGTCTGCTGCCTGAGGCAAAGAATGAGATGGAACTCCCCCCCCCCCCCCCCACCTTAGAGGGCGGCGGGGCTTTTTCAGAAATCCAATCAGAGACTGAACCAAATCAAAAAGCCGATTAGATTATATGGAGGAAATGCAAGATGTTTGCACATAGGGCCGTATCGAACTACAATCGTGACTTGCAATTCGGATGCACGCACCACTCTCCCCCCATATCTCCATCCAGTGCTGCCTGCTCTTTCCCTGCTGCTGCCACCCTCTGTTTTTTTCACGGCGGCGCCGGCAGCAGGGAAAGAGCAGGCAGCGCTAGACGGAGGTATGGGGAGGAGGATGGGGGCATACGCCCGATCTGAAAGGCGCCGGCACTCTAAGCAGATCTGTCCCTCCCTGCTCTGACATCGTGTTGGAGGAGGGAGGGACCAGACCTATTTAAAGTGCTGCGAAAAGACTTTGGGCGCATTTTAACTGCCTGCTATTGTCCTGCTAGCGGCAGCAGGGCAACAGCAGAGAGCCGAAATGTGCCCCCCAAGCCTTTGCGCCCTGTGCAGCTGCACTGCTTGCACAGGGCTAGGTACGGTCCTATTTGCACACCAAGGAACTAAAAGACAGCAAGAATCAGTAGCACAGTTTATAAAACTAAATAATAACCCATTTTTATTTTGTTATAAACTGCGTTATGGTTCTCCCTTTTTCTTTTTCAACATATGTTTTGCATCCACAGTAGGTGCAGAGCAGAACCAGGACATTCACCCACAGAACTCAATACAGTCAAACCTCGGTTTTCATGATTAATCCGTTTGAAAAAATCTGACTAAAACCGAAACGTATGAAAACTGAAGCAATATTTCCCATAAGAAATAATGTAAATCCAATTAATCCGTTCCAGACACCCAAAAATATTCACAAAAAATACATTTTATAGAGAATAACTATATTTTTACATACAGAAAACAATGAGAAATAAATATAAATGACTAATGAAATGGATAAATGAACATTTAACATCACTGAAAGCAAGCTAAGTACAGTACTGTACAGTACAGTATGTTAACATCTGGCCTTAGCCACCCCTGACAAGCTGCTGTGCCCAGCTCTCTTCGGAATCACATTGAATTCAGTCCATTAAAATACCTTTACATTATCTGCTCAATGCTTCAGAATGGCAGAAAATCTTAATGATATAGCTTCAGACGTACCCTGCAAGAGAAAGAACTGCCTCCCACATTCATGCAACATCTCCTGCTTACGTTGACAGCTTTTCTTCCCTGCTACCGGGACAAAATCTCAGTCAAAAGACGTTGAAAACCGAAGCAATGCATGAAAACCGGGACAAAATCTCAGTCAGAAAAGACGTTGAAAACCGAAGCGTATGAAAACCGGGGCAAATGAAAACCGAGGTTTGACTGTATTTTAAAAAAAATCTGATTCTGATCATCTCACTAACAACAACAACCACTATTCTCCAGTACCAGGCATATTGTGAACTAATAAAAAAACCCTACAACAAAAAGCAAACCTACCATACCATACCATATCAGCACAAACTTCCAAAAGTCACATAAGGAGCCCATCCAAAAAAAGCGTCACTGTAAATACTACAGTGGGCCCTGGAACATCCATATACCTATTTGAAAAGCTGAACAAGTCAAATTACTACAGTATAGTATAGATCTTTTTATACAAACTGCATGTTAACAGAACACCTGACCTCAGTCACACACGCATAACATCGACCCTCACCAAGTACAGAATATGTAACCATAATCTAAAGTAAAAATAAAAATATGTAGACAAAATTTAAACTGAAACCCCAAGAAGCCAGAGTCCACATGCAGTGCAACATCAGATAAATAAGAGATGCAGTTCCCCAATACTGTGTAAAATATAAAAGTAGCACAAAGTCCAATCACCAAAATTAAATAAAATTATTTTTTCTACCTTTGATGTCTGACCATTTTATTCTCTGATCATGCTGGTCCCAATCTGAGGCTTCTGCTTTCCTGTCTTCTCTTAGCTCTCTCTCTGTGGTCTATGGTCTGTGGTCCATGGTCAATCTGCCATTTCTTATCTCTTCTTTTGTTTTCTTCACTTCCTTCCATCAGCCCATTTCCAGTTTCAGTAACCCTCCCCAATATCAGTCCCCTTTCCAGTCCTACCCTCCCAGTATCTTCCAATGTCAACCACCTTGCATTCCCATGACTGCCACTTGTGTCCATTCCCTTTCAGTCCACCTCCTTTCCCACTGTCCAGCCCCTTTTAGTCCAAATACCATCCAAGGTATCAGCTCAGGTTCACTCTCAGTGCCACCCCCGAGTCAGCTCCCTTCCAGCCACCCTACCCTCTGTCCATCTCTCTTCCAGTGCCATTCACATGTCAGCTCCCTTCCAGCCTCCTCCCTATTACCCAGCTACATACCACTCCCATCCCCAAGTGTTAGCTCCCTTCTAGTCCCCCTTCGGTACATTCCACGTGTCAGCTCCTTTCCAGTCCCCTCCTTCCCTTCCTGCCCCATCCTTCCCCTGGCAGACCCTCTCAGTATCCGCTCCCTTCCAGTCCTATTCTACCATCCCTCCGCATCAGCCCATTTGTAGCCCTAGCCCCTAGTTTTCTTCCAGGGCCAGCAGCACTCTCCTCCCCTCCCCTATTAGCCCATTACCTGTCCCTGCCCATTTCTTTTTTTTTTGTGTTCAAAATATTTTATTGAAAGTCATTGACAGAAACCAAGTACAAGTAGCAGAACTCGAACTCACTCGGTACCCATACCAGAATTTTATTTATTTATTTATTGTATTTATCATTTCTTATATACCGCCTTTCATGATATCAAGGCGGTTTACAGAATATATACATATATCCATTTACAAACTGAGCCAATGCATAAGGCTAGAAACAATTAACTCATCCTCACACAGAATACATGTAAATGAAGTCACTCAGAAATAACATAGTCAAATAGATGCAATGCCATTTAAGGCGTACAAATGAGAGTATGCACAAACTGAGTACCTAAAGACTATAACCAAAAAGGTGTGACTCCCATTATCTATATACTACCCCAATCCCCTCCCTCCCCCTCCCCATCCCCCTTCCCTCCCCCTCCCCCCCAGTCCAGTCATAAACATTAACATTATCATCATCGAAGGAGGGGGAAAACTGTCATAAAGAGGTGAAGTAAAGAGAAGAGTGCAACCTCAATTCCCAAGAGTTGTCGTAATTATAGATCTTCTAGCTCACCCAAACAAATATCATCCTAAGATGTGAAAAATTGCCCAGTTATGAGGAAAATAGCATAGGGGAAATCATCCTACACCTAATTCATCCATTATAGTCAGAGAGGCAAAACCTGAGTCCATAACGTACTCATAGCATTCCACTTTCCACGTAATTCAGACGTCATCTTTTCCATACGATACATGTCCCACACCTTGACCAACCACTCTTCGTATGTAGGAACAGCCGATCTTTTCCAAAACCTGCTAACTACAGAGCGTGCAGCCAAAAGAAGGCATTGAGCCATGCGTATGTGACTTTTAGACCCTAAATCTGTGTGAAAATGCCCTAGAATGCAATGTTCCACATCAAAAGGGAAGAAAAACTCAATCTTTCGAATAATCTCATTATATATAAAGCACCAATATGCTTGAATTTTGGGACAGTCCCACCACATATGAGAAAAGGTTCCAACCCCTCCACATAGTCGCCAACAAAGGGGGTCATCAGCTCGTCCCCAGCGGAAGAGGGAAGTTGGGACAACAGACATTCTTAAAGCAATTCGCAATTGCGTATTGACTAAAGACAAAGAGATAGAACAGGAATGCACGTGTTGAAATACCTCAATCCAAAACTCATCCGATTTAGGATGAATAACCTCCTCCCAATGGACACAAGCCTTCAATTTAGGAGCAGCTAGTGCTATTTCCCCAGAGATAGCCCGATATAGGCATGCCAAGAGAGCTTTGTCTGACCGGGGTTGAAAAAGAAGTCTCTCCCAAATAGTGGGAGATTGTACCGCTGCTTCTCGAATAGAATGAGGAGAGAAACAATGCTGAAACTGGAGGTATTGGAAAGCTGAGATGGAAAAATGCAGTTTTAACTCAAGGCGGGAATGGGATAACAACTCGTTTTGGTGGAGGGGCGGAGCCAGCGGAGATACAGGGTGGCTGCGTAGGAGAAGTTCTCCGGTGGCTTGTATAGAATCCTGAGACTTTCCCTCTCTCCGAGATTCGGAAGCGTCACCATTAAAGGTGTTTCGATACCCTGATAGTGGTGGGAGAATGTCTAGCAGCAAACCGACGAAGCTGGACTTTACATCGAGCCAGACTGCCGGGACGAAACGGAGCAAGTCAGATCCGCTCTCCCCACAAAAGATGGCGGCCGTGAGGGAGACAGATGGGATGATGAAGGAGGTCCTAAGTGAGATCAGGGCGGTAAAGGAGATGGTTGCAGCGAGCGGCGATGTGATGTCCCGGGTGCAAGAGGATCTGCAGGACCTGAGGACGCAGATGGAGAGGCTGTCTAACCGCCTAGAGAAAACGGATGCTACTCTAGCAGTGCACGAGGCCCAAATTGAGCAATGTCGGAAGGCCCAGAAGCGAATTGAGAGGCTAGAGGTGACCATAGAGGACCTAAGTAATCGTAGCAGGCGCAATAATATCAGGATTATAGGGGTCCCAGAGGGGGCCGAAGGCACTGACCTGATAGCGTTCTTAACTCAAGCAATCCCGAAGATGCTGAGATTAAACCTGGCGGGACCGCTGGAATTTGAGAGAGCGCACAGAGTGCCTGCGCACACAGGCCCCCGCAAACAGCAGACAAGGCCCATCATTTGTTGCATCCTACGGTTTCAGCACGTCTCGCAGATAATGGCAGCGGCTCGGGCAGCCTCGACGGTAACGTATGAGGGCCGCAACGTCTCCTCCTTTCCCGACTTTTGCAAGGCCATGATCGAAAAACGGAAGCAGTTTTTGGCTTTGAGGCCCCGATTGCAACATCTTCAAGCAAAGTATGGGCTGTTCTACCCAGCGCGCTTCAAGATAACAATGGACAATCGCACCCAAGCTTTCGAGGATCCAGCGGAGGCAGCCCGGTTTATAGAGGAGCAGGAAGCACTGGCGATTCAATGACTAGAACGTTGGTAGTTCCACTACGGCTTCAGTGTATTGCTCCCCGGCCTAGCCAGGAAGACAGTGGGCCCCAAGGGGTATTTCTCTGGTGGGGCAGATGGGGTGACTGGAGACAAATGTTTTCTCGGGTGGTGGCTGTTGTTAATACTGCATTGCTATAGATGATTATGTGTAGGGGAATTGTTGAGTAAGGGGTGTTGAAGGGGGGTGACGGGAGGACCGGGTGATTTGTTAGAATTCTGCTATGTTTAACGGGTGACCGTGTGAGTGGAGGGTGAGTGTCATTATGTAATATGTAATTATGAGTCTGTTATTGATAATCGTGGGGGGAGGGGGATTTGTCTAGCTGGGTACTGTTTATTGTTATCTGACCGCCACTGTGGCCGCTTGTTGCATGTTGGCTCACCCAAATTTTGTTATCAGTCACACAGAGGTGGTGCACCAGTCGTCTTGCAAGTCCTTTATAGTCAGCCCTGTATATAAGCCATCATACGTATGGGACATCCAGAATGCGCCCGGGGTCAAGTTCTTTTTTCTTCTGAGTAAATGGCCCCTTTAAAGGTGTTGTCCTTGAATGTCAAAGGCATTATCCACCCGGCTAAACGCAAGAAGATTATAGTGTACGCCCAGAAGCAGAGGGCTGACATTGTAATGCTACAGGAGACGCATTTAGTCACTAAAGAGTCCCTAAAATTGGAACAAGGGAAGTTTGTTCTTGCAGCACACACCCCGGCCCTGGGAAAGAAGAACGGCGTGGCAATTTTAGTCCGGAAGACCATGGGAGCCCTTTTGCAAAAGATCAGATCGGACCCAGAGGGAAGATGGGCGAGTGTACAGCTTGATCTGGATGGAAAGAGGGTGGGGCTAGTGAATGTTTATGCTCCCAATTCTGACAGTCCTAGTTTCTTCCAAAACCTGGCAGATGTGATCCATGAGTTTGCCGGGGTCCCTATTATACTGGGAGGAGACTTTAACCTGGTCATGGACCATTTGATCGACTGCAAGCCGGCTAGAGGCAGTCGGAAATGCAGAGCTCTGGAGGTGCTGACGTCAGTTATGTCTGAGCTTGGACTGGTGGATATTTGGAGACTTCTCCACCCATCCGAAAAAGATTATACTTTTTATTCCCACTCTCACAGTTCCTTCTCGAGAATTGATTTTTTCTTAGTTTCCCGACTGTTAGTTCCGAAGATAATGGATGCAGCGATATTAAGTATGCACATTTCTGATCATGCTGCCATAACCCTGGAAGTGGAGCTACTGCAGGTCGTAGAGAGGAGTAATGGGTGTTTTTTCCCCAGAGCTCTGCTGGCAGAAGATACCTTTAAGGAGTATATGCGGCAGGCCATTAAGGAATATTTCGAGGTTAATGACCCAGCAGAAACATCAATATGGGCATGGTGGGAGGCATTCAAGGCCTCAATGAGGGCCAAGATCACTAGTTTTTCTATCGCTGCCAGACGGCAGGAGAAGGCCAGGATCTCAGCCCTGGACCAGCAGATTTGTGCGGGAGAAAGACTGTTGCAGAAACAAGCGAGTGCTCAAGTCATATTGCATCTCCAGAAGCTGCGATTTCAATATAACTCCCTGTTAAGCAGGGAGGTGGCACAGTCTGATTTTGAGATTCAAGCAAGATACTATACTGAAACGAATAAACCAGGGAAACTCTTGGCCATGAAACTAAAACCCAGATATGGTAAGTCCCGCATTGCAGTCATTGAAGAGGCTAATGGAACAGCCATAAAGGATAGCACGGGCATTGTGGAATCCTTTCGAAAGTTTTATGAGGGTTTGTATTCGTCCGAAACCCAGTGGAACGAGGAAGAGGTGGAAAGTTTCCTGAAGCATATAGAGCACCCTCATCTGGGATTGGAGCATCAAGAGGCTTTGGAAAGGGAACTGGCGAGCGAGGAGGTGCGGGAGGCCTTGCGGAGAATGCAGACGGGTAAAGCCGCAGGGCCAGACGGCCTACCGGTAGAATTTTACCAGACCTTCGCAAAGGATCTATTACCACACTTGGTGTTGTACTACCAACGATTTCAGAAAGCCGATAAGGGCACAGGAGCCTTCGCGGCGGCTACTATTGTGGTCTTGGAAAAGCCTGGGAAAGATCCAAAGCTGGTGGGCAACTACAGGCCCATTTCCTTGCTTAACGCAGACTACAAAATCTATTCCTCAATCTTGGCGAGCCGCATCAACACAGTTCTCCACTTGCTCATTCACCCGGACCAATGTGGCTTCGTGAGCGGACGATCGACCGCGGACAATGCGCGGCTTCTTTGTAATGTCTTCGAGGTTGCGGAAGAGCTGAACTTGCCTCTGATAGGCTTATTGTTGGACGCCGAGAAGGCATTTGACAGACTGGAGTGGCCTTTCCTGTTTCGCGCGTACTGGAGTGGTTTGGATTCCCTGCTCAGTTCATCCGTATGGTCCAGGTGTTGTATGCCAACCCAGCTGCGCGGATACTCGCCAATCAAGTGCTCTCCAACTCCTTCCCTCTTTACAGAGGCACCAGACAAGGCTGTCCGTTATCTCCACTGTTGTTTAATCTGGCCCTGGAGCCTCTAGCACTACTGGTGAGGCAGTCTGTGGAGGTCAAGGGAGTTGTACTTAGAGACCTTCACATCAAACTCTCGGCTTACGCAGATGACTTGGTATTCTTTCTTCAACCAGCATCAATTCAGCCCCTTCTGCAGCTGATTGGTGATTACTCCCGGTTCGCTGGTTATCGTGTGAACTGGGCAAAATCGTCGGCCTTCCCTCTGAGCAGCTTCGCCACAGCAGACATGGTACAACAATTTGCCTTCCGGTGGGAATCCTCGCCGATAAGGTATCTCAGTGTTCAGTTCGGGGCACCTCTGGATGAAACACTTAGACTCAATGCAGAAAGGATCAAGGAGATCGCCCGGAGCTTCACATTGCAGTGGTCCCCGCTTCGTTTGACATGGTGGGGAAGAATGGAGTCTATCAAGATGACATTAATGCCTAAGATAAATTATATCCTGGGAATGGTCCCGGTATTGTTTCCGGGTGCAGTGTATAAAGAGGTAGAGCGTATCCTTGTCTCCTTTCTGTGGAACGGGAAAACTCCCAGGATTGCCCTCAGGAAACTTAAAGCACAAAAGCTCGAAGGCGGTGTTCACTTCCCAGATTTCCTTTGGTACCATATGTCAACTATTCTCAAGCAAGGTAGTTTATAGTCTGCTGAGACGTCCTTAGTTCAGCGGCCGGTATGGCTCGAACTTGAAGAACGTTTAGTTATGCCTCTTCCAGGACATCTGTTGATGGGCATGCTATGTCCTGATGCAGGCAAGGTGGGAAGAATCATTACTTCCACTCAGAGAGCTTTTCAGAGTCTTTTGATGGTTGCGGGCAAGGACAAGCTTCTCTCAAGGCAGCTTCCGTTATGGCACAATTCCTTACTGAAGATCAATAAGGCCTCCTTTGCTTGGGGAACCTGGCAGAGCAGAGGGATTTGGACGGTTGGCCAGCTGATGGAAAAGGATGGCTGGAAGTCCTTTGGCTTGCTGCAGAAGGAGTTCGGGATCCCGTCTAAGTGTTATTATCAATGGCTACAATTAAGGCATTGTCTGTGCCAGGGGCAGAAAAAATCTTGTGATTACCCGGACGTCTGGCTGCTGAAAGAATTAGCAGAGACGGTGTCAGCCAAGAAAGGAGGCATGTCCAGGTTGTATGCTGTCCTTAGATGCCATGGCACGGAGAAGGTGAGAGGCCCACAGAAGGTATGGGAGGAGGAGACTGGCTCCGACCTGTCTCAGCCCGCGTGGAATCGCCTCTGGGGCCCAATAGTTCGGGTCTCCAGATCTGCTGCGGTAACGCAGTCTGTTTTTTTTCGCTCACAGGGCTCACATCACTCCGGTAAAGCTGTCAAGATGGAGCAAAGAAGCGTCCCCACGTTGCTGGTCTTGCCAACAGGATCTTGGCACCTTGAGACATATGTTCCTAGACTGTCCGTGTCTACAAGACTACTGGGCTCCGGTATGGCGCAGGATACAGTGGGTATTCAACTTCTCCTCTCCTCTGACGTGGAGTATATTGGGACTCAGGTCACTGGATGACATTCCTATGCTCCCCAAAAAGCATTTCTTCGGAGTGAACTTTATGTTGGCAATAGCGATAAAACTGATTTTAAGCGCATGGAAAGACTCAACAGCGCTATCCTGGCTGGCCTGGTGGAATCAAGTGTGCATATATAGCAAATACGAGAAAGCCTATGACAAATTTGTTAGATCCAGAGGTGGGAAATGTTCCGTGTATAAATGGGCTGCTCTGGATGATTTCGTGGGGATGGCTGTGGTGACTAATGATCCTTGAAGGGCTTGCAAGATGGCTGACTGGTGCGGGGTAGGGGTGTGGGTGACATATGGTTGTTCATTATTATTGTTAATAGAGGTTGTTTTTGTGTGTCTACGTGTGTTGTAAACTGCAAAATATAATAATAAAAAAAAAAAAAAAAAAAAAACTCGTTTTGGTGATAGAGAGCAGCCACATGCATAGTATCCAGAGATCGTTGAAGTGTTAGCGGAAGACGTCTAAACAAAAGGGAAAACTCCTATGGGTGTATATGGGGACCAGAGGGATGGACGGGCCATTTTGCCACAAACATTGCGCCAGGCTGTCCAAATTGGGCCCAAGAAAATATGGGAGCAAATAGACCTAATCAACAAAGTGTCCATGACAAAAGGGAGTGCCCGTAAGGGCAATAGAGAGATTGAGTGGGCTTCCATGTCTAGTCATGCCGCTATGCTCTTTAGGTGCCAGAGAGGTATGGCCCGTAAGCATGCACATAAATAATAGAGCTCGAAATTGGGTAATCCAACCCCTCCCCATGTTTTAGGGCGAATCATGGTAGCCCAACTGAGTCTGGATCTCCGCCCCTGTCCCAGCCCATTTCTAGTCCTATCCCCTTTATCAGCCCACCCCAGTTGTAGCCCCCCAATCAGCCCATTACCAGTTGTAACCCTCCAATAAGTCCATTTTCAGTCCTAGCACCCCAATCAGCCCATTTCCTGTCCTAGTCTCCCCCATAGCCCATTACCAATCCTAGCCCCCCCATCAGCCCATTTCCAGTTCTAAACCCCCATCAGTCCATTTCCAGTCCTAGCCCTCCCCCGATAGCCCATTACCAGTCCTTGCCCCCTCCCAATCAGCCCATTTCCAATACTAACCCCCATCAGCCCATTTCCAGTTCTAACCCCCCGATAGCCCATTACCAGTTCTAACCCCCTCCTGATCAGTCCATTTCTAGTTCTAACCCCCTCCCAATCAGTCCATTTCTAGTTCTAACCCCCTCCCAATCACTGTTCCCTCTAAGCTGTGCGCGTGTGCGCGCGCAACACCTCGCCAAGCGAGCGCACATACTTTATAACAGAGCGCACAAAAATTACGGTTCTGATTCTGATAGAAAACAACACAGACATCTTAAAATTTAAAAGTTGTTGTGTATTTACGGTTTTCACAAGTTCTACAATATTATCTAGTGCAATCAATGTGGTGTACATACTGTATTCTGACGTGTAGTCAAATTTTAAAGTATAGAACTTCAAGTGTCGTAATGTGCTGCACAAAAATTTAACCTTCCTACAAAAGCTGCACAGCTGATATTTTATGCGCACACAGCCTACAGAAAATTAGAGGGAACATTGCTCCCAATCAGCCCATTTCCAGTACTAACCCCCATCAGCCCATTTCCAGTTCTAAACCCCCATCAGTCCATTTCCAGTCCTAGCCCTCCCCCGATAGCCCATTACCAGTCCTTGCCCCCTCCCAATCAGCCCATTTCCAATACTAACCCCCATCAGCCCATTACCAGTTCTAACCCCCTCCTGATAAGTCCATTTCTATATCTATCCCCCACCCAATCACCCCATTTCCAGTACTTACCCCCATCAGCCCATTTCCAGTTCTACCCCCCCCTGATAGCCCATTACCAGTCCGAGCCCCCTCCTGATCAGTCCAGTTCCCGTTCCTCACCCCCATCAGTCAATTTACAGTCCTAACCCACCCCATCAGCCCATTTCCAGTTCTAACCCCCCCATAGACCATTACCATTCCTAGCCCCCCCCCTCCTGATCAGCCCATTTTCAGTACTAACCCCATCAGCCCATTTCCAGTCCTAACCCCCCCATAGCCCTTTACCAGTCCTAACCCCCCATCAGCCCATTTCCAGTTCCAAACTCCCCAATCAGCCCAGTTCCTGTCATACCCCCCCCCCATCAGCCCAGTTCCAGTCTTAGACCCCTCCCCCCAACCCAGAGAGATTGAAAAAATAATAAACCTCCCCCCTAAGAAGCAACTTCCTCTGCCGCTCCAGCAGCAGCAGCATGAGGAGCCCCGTGGCCGCCCCCCCCCCCCAGAGAACCTGCTGGTTTCCCCTGGTTTCGCCGGCTCTACTTTGCAGAGCCGCGGCGAAGGGACAGCTTTTCTCTTAACCGCGGCTCTGTTAAAGCTGAGCCCGAGGTGCTGATGGGAAACAGGATTTCCTGTTTCCCATCAGTGCCGTGGGCTCAGCTTTAACAGAGCCGCAGTTAAGGGAAACACTGTCCCTTCGCCGCGGCTCTGCAAAGCGGAGCCGGCGAAACCAGGGGAAACCAGCAGGATCTCTGGGGGGGCGGGCAGGCGGCCACGGGCTCCTCATTCTGCCGCTGCTGCCACTGGAGCAACAGCGGCAGCTGCTTCTTATGCCAGAGTTTTGTTTTGTTTTTTATTTTGAAGACCGAGTGAGGCGGTGATGGCGGTCTTTTTGGGAGCAATTTTGCCACCCCCAAAAAGCCCAAAAAGCTGCCGCCTGAGGCCACCGCCTCACTTGGCCTCATTACAGAGCCGCCTGTGGGTATACGAGTATGAGTAAAAAGATAGCACACCATTTTAGGTGCCCTGCTCGTAGCTGTTCCTGGGGTACAATTTGGGTAGAGCAGGGTGGAGTTGCTGTCTACATGTAGAATTTCTTAAGTACACAAGTGCAGGTGCACATTTACCCCTTTGGAGCAGGGGTAAATTTGGGCATCATTGTTTTTGTCTAGTTTATGAAGGCATGTAGGCACCCCCTTAACAAATTATCTCACACAATTGAAATGTAATTGGTCACCTTCCTTCTGAGTCTCACACAGTGGCATATTGGAAAGGAAAAAGAATTCTTGGCAACTATTGAGAAATGTGTGCGAAATATATCTTGCCACTTTGTGAACGCAGGAGGTCTTTTCAGGAGTGAGATGGTGTACCTGTAAATTGTTGATTCCTCTCTTACATGCATGGGTTATAAGTCAGACAAACATGTTAGGATTGGGGTTAAATGATTGTTTTTAGTCTAGGCATATGGGATTGTATGGCTTGAGATTTCATTATTCACCTTTCTGAACCTGAGACAAGTAGTTATAGTGAAGTAGGTAATTCTCTACTCCAGGGCTGACAATCTAAGCTTGGACTTGAGGCGATGGAGAGTGAGGCGACTAACCTGAGATCACAAGAAATGTCATTTTATTTATTTATTCTGCTTTATCATTTCAGTCAAAGCGGTTTACATTGTAATTTAAACTTGGTAATGTACATTAAAGAGGGACATTGATAACCTGGATTTTTCTGAGGCAATGGACTTGCCCGAGGCCACAAAGAGTGCTAGTGGGAATTGAACCCTGGTCTCTTGGCTTCCCAAGCCAGTGCTCTAACCATTAGGTTGCTACTCCACTCCATTGCAGAAAGGCGGGATTTAAACCTTGACTTCTCTGGCTCTCAGTCTGCTCTTCTAAGCAGAAGGCTGCTCCTCATCTCCTGATGTCTGTGTGTGCTGCAGGTTGCAGGACTATGAGGGCAGTTTTACGATGCTGGCTCTGCAAAACTCACCACCATCTTGTTTTATTTATGTATGAAGTAGGTGTTTCAACGGCTGCAATAAGGCAGAGTTTTGGGTTTGCAAATATGCAAACTATACTTGCATAACCTGTTCAGCCCATAGATGTGTGTATTTGTGTCTCCTCTGAAGCAGGCATGAATACATAAATGTGCTCACTTGTTGCTGGTTGTGCACGTCAGCAGTGGTTTTAGAAGGGAGAGTATATGTATATGTTCCCTTTCTAAAATTGCCTCCTGTATATATGCGTGTCTCCCCTTATTGCTTGGACATGGTTTCAGGTGGAGATCTGAAAAGTCAGGCATGCAGTGGGGATGCGGCCTCTGTGGTTTAGAGCAGTGGTTCTCAACCCAGTCCTCAGGAACTGCCTGGCCAGTCAGATTTTCAGGATATCCTCAGAGGAGGCAGTGCATGCAGATCTATCATACTCATATTCATTGTGGGTATCCTGAAAATATGACTGGCCAAGCGGGCCCCAAAGGCTGGTTTGAGAACCACTGGTTACTTACTACGAGCAGAGGGTGACAAAGAAATGCGCATGTGGGAACTTGATCTGGAACCCTGTAGGGAGGCCTAGAACCTTGACTCTTCATAGGAGTGCCTTTACTAGCCCATCAAAAAATAAAATTACTTCAAAAAAAATCATGGATGTTTTTGAGCAGGGATGGCACTTTGAGACAGTTCAATACTGAAAAAACCTCTGCACTGCACCTTGAAAGTATACAATGTATCCTTCTTAAGACTTGATACAATACTTATATTCAGGTAACATTTTCAATATCAGTTTCAAAACAACTGCTGTTAAGAGTAACTTCGTAGCAGAAGGTCTCAGTAAATTCGGGCTGCCATTTGACTATCACTTTATCGTCTAATGGACTCAATGCCCTTTTAACATCAACGACCCTTTTTTTTACTTGAACTGCTACCACAAGCAAAGATAAAAATGGTTTAGAAAATGGTTTAAAGAACTGATGCTTTAATTTAAAGAACAAGTGCTTAACTTTCGAAGAGAACTTCAACTTTAAATATCCCAACGCTGACAGACGCGCCAATATTTGCGTTTCACCCTTTCAGGTTTCGTCAGGGGAATCTCGTAAAGCACTGAAAGATAAACAAAACAAGTTCATCAGATACCAACTTTCTATGATGATATACAGATATCGAAGGTATAATTCTCTTCATTACCTCAAATCCAGAGAAAACATCATTCAAAAGCTCACTCAACGGTCTTTCATTAATGGTTGTGAGACGCCGCGCATGCGGAATAGTTATATAAGGATTAAAAAACTGTCAACCAATACCCATAGAACAGCCTCTTTCTCAAAGACACACCTCCCATTCTACTCGAGCATTCAACCCTCCAGGGGCCACTGTCTGTAGCTTATAAATCCAGCGTTGTTCATTATAAAGCAAAGTTTGTTCCATTGTTTTTCCACTTTTCACTGCAGTAATGCACATAATGCAAAAACATCGCAGGTCTGTAAAGGCATGATGATGTTGAAGGCAATGATCCACCATTGGCGCTTCTTTTCGCTGACATTTAAGTTTGCTTTTATGCTCATTCATGCACACTTTAAATGCTCGTCTAGTTTTTCCAACATATAATAGGGCACAAGGGCATCGGACGGCATATACTACATGTGTAGAAGTGCAAGAAATCGCACTTCGTAGTTGATACGTTTTACCATGATAACTAAATTCCGACAGATCCTCTGTGACTGCACAAACCGTACATGACCCACATTTCCTATGACCCACTACTGCAGTTTCTCCACATGGTTCTATCGGTCTCAAGACCGCCGGACTTAGAAGCTCTTTAAAATTCTTTTGTCTTGTCCAGACACAGCGTACCTGATGATGTTCAAGACCCGGAATGCTATTGAGTACATTCTTATGTCGTCTAATAATACGCTTCAAATAATAACTGTAAGGAGAAAAAGATGTAATCAAATTAACTTGTCGATCCTCTTCTGGCGAACTACAGCTTACGGAAGGATGAAGCAACAAGTCCCGATTAACATACAGTGCTCTTTTGTACGCTCTATTAACAATCTTTTCAGGGTAGCCTCTCCGTTGAAAATTAGTTTTCAATTCCTTAGAATGACTTTTAAACTCTTGTATATCCGAACAGTTCCGCCGATAGCGGATAAATTGTGACAACGGTAAACTATTTTTCAATTGGGCTGGATGTGCACTAGTGTAGTGCAAAAAGGTATTCTTATCAGTCTTTTTGCGGTATACAGAAGTATGCCACCCAGTTGAGGTTTTATGGACAAGAGCATCCAAAAAAGTGACTTGCTCTTCACTATATGTACGTGTGAACTTAATGTTGCTTTCTCTGTCATTAAGCCAAGCAAAAAAGGCTTGTAACGCTACCGGAGTGCCACGCCACAAAATAAAGATGTCATAGATGTACCTTTTCCACAACCTCAAGGATGCTTTATACAGGGAAACCTCTAACCACTTATTCTCAAACCATTGCATATATAGGTTTGCTATTGATGGGGCGCACGTAGCGCCCATTGCTACCCCTGATAGCTGGTGATATATAATATCTTCAAAAACAAAAAAATTATTATGTAAGGTGAGGTTAGTTAATTTTGATAAAAAATGTAACTGATCACCTGATAAATCACCCCTATTGCTAAGGGCTTCCATCACTACTGTATGAGCTTGTAGTTGAGGGATAACAGTATAAAGTGACGTTACATCCAATGTTGCTAAAATGACATCCGATTGACTAGCAAACTGCCTGTAATCCTCCAAAACGCACAAGAAATGGGTGGTATCTTTAATAAATGATGGGATAGATGTCATCAACGGTCTTAAAAAAGAATCTAGGTACACAGACAATGGTTCTAGCACTGAATTACGCGTAGAGACAATTGGTCTCCCTGGCGGATTGTTAACATCTTTGTGTATTTTTGGGACTAGATAGAACTTAGCCAAAATGGGATCAGATGAATTCAAATATGCCCATTCTTTTTTAGATATAAGGCGCGATTCAAGAGCCCCGGTAGTGAGAAGTTTGATTTGTTCCTGAAGCGAGGATGTAGGATCAATAGCCAGAGTTCAGTACACATTACCATCTAATAATTGACGGAGCACTTCCCCACAATATTGATCACAGCTCCACACTACAATTCCACCTCCCTTGTCTGCCCGCCTAATAACTATATCGGAACGGGATCGCAAAGCTAATAAAGCTGCTCGTTCTTCAGAACTTATAGTATATTTAGATCCAAATTGCATGGATTCTACATGTTGTATATCTTTCAAGATCAAATCTCGATATAGCAATAGAGAAGGATGTACAGGGCCCGGAGGTGACCAGTTTGACTTGAGAGGTAGTGGAGCTCAGTTATTCTCAGAAGTGTTAACAGAGGAGGACCCATGCTTTCCAAAAAACATCTTAAGATTAAGTTTGCTAATCAATTGTTCTAAATCAACCCGGAACTGAAAAGCATCAAAATGAATAGAGGGGACAAACGATAGGCCTCTCTCCAGAAGCATTAACTGTTCCATCAGTATATGTGTTCCTGAAATATTAATTACTAGGGAATCTGCTATTTGCGTCTGGGAAATTCCCCTTGTTGCATTGGCACTTGGTTCCCTTCTTTCTTTTTCTTCTTCTCTTCTTTCTCTACGTCATCCAAAAAATCCTTCTTACGGGGACGTTCTCCTGAATCTGCCGAATCGGTCTCTTCAGAGGTATTATCAAAAGTTACTTGCTTTTTCTTAGGTTTATCTTTTCATTTCATATTCATCCAGGGGTAGACATAGCCTTTAGTATAGTCCACATAATCCCGACGCAACTTTTTTTCTTTGATCTTCTTTACTTCTTCCCATAGGGTTTTAACTTGTGTATCGACGTGTTCCATTTTTTGTGAGATAATATCAGATTTCTCTTTCTCCTTCAATTGTTCCATTAAATCTTCAATCTCCCCAGTCAGGGCAGAAACCTGAAACCTGAAAGGGTGAAACGCAAATATTGGTGCGTCTGTCAGCGTTGGGATATTTAAAGTTGAAGCTCTCTTCGAAAGTTAAGCACTTGTTCTTTAAATTAAAGCATCAGTTCTTTAAACCATTTTCTAAACCATTTTTATCTTTGCTTGTGGTAGCAGTTCAAGTAAAAATAGGGTCGTTGATGTTAAAAGGACATTGAGTCCATTAGACGATAAACTGATAGTCAAATGGCAGCCCGAATTTACTGAGACCTTCTGCTACTAAGTTACTATTAACAGCAGTTGTTTTGAAACTGATATTGAAAATGTTACCTGAATATAAGTATTGTATCAAGTCTTAAGAAGGATACATTGTATACTTTCAAGGTGCAGTGCAGAGGTTTTTTCAGTATTGATCACATTTCCTCTGGCAAAAGAGACCTTAGATTGAGTTGTAAGCTACGACCTTGAGACAGTTGCCATATGTGATGTGGTCTATAGAATGCTACCCATCCCTTTCCATAGGGACTATCGACAGCCCAGTGTTCAGGGCTGGGAGGGAGTGGCTCACAGGGAATGATTAAGGACCCAGCAGGCTGAAGGAGGGGGAGAGGCCTGTGGAGCTAGAAGTCCTTCCAAGGCAAGCCATGCAAAGGAGTTCTGAGGTAGGAGTTTTAATTGGGGCTGGAGGAAGGGCTGAGAGAGAACCACCTTGTGGAAGTTTAACAAGCTGGGACAGAACAAAAGCTGATTTTGTTTTCCTTGAACCGCTTTCTGTTCTGTGTTTTAAAGAAAACCCCTTCCCATTGCATGCCACACTACTACACCATAGATCTAAAGACACCAATTTTCCATGCGACTCATTGCCTTAATAGTGCAAAAATGAGCATCTCTAAACTTTTGCTAGCTCTGTGAAGGCATCAGAGCTGCACATCCAGCTACTTCACTGGTTTCCTTGTCAGTAAGTGCAATATTCCATCAGTAATCCCTGATAGACAGAGCAGTTTCTGGTGTGAGATCTGTAGGTCTGAAGTGATGCCAACAGTTCTTTCCTTGGACACATTATCTGGACAGTATGTGCCTTGTTAGGCTTGTCAGCTCATCATCATCTTGCTTGCAGAGGCTGAGCCAAGCCTAGATTTTGCTGCCTGTTGCAGACCTAGAACTATAGCCACCAATCCCTTAGCAAAGCAGGACTATATCCACATGCATGCAAAGGATCAAAGCCAAATCTGGATCAACCTGTGGCAAATCTGCACCCCCCCCCCCCCCCGGTCAGGGAATGTTTAGCTATCGGAAGCTTGTATTTGTTTTAGGGTTTGCATAAGTTTTAAATATTTTTGAAAAGATATACACACACACAAGGCAGACAATTTGGTTAGAGAGAGAGAGAGAGAACATTTGCCAGAAGCTTAATGCCCTGCGTTCTAGCCAGTCCGATGGCTGAAAATCTGGCTAAACCTTATCTCTCTTTTCTTTTCTTTTTTAAATTGAAAAATTATATCTGGTAACATTACACCAAAGTTACAGAGTGAAAAAAAAAGATACTAGACCTCCAAAAAAGGAAGAAAATAAAATCATTAATATTCACTAAACCCATATCAAGGATGGATGGAATGGTCTAGTGGTTAAGACAAGGTACTTCAGGCCGGAGGGCTGGGGGTTCAAGTCCCACCTGGGGACAGCAATCTCAGGCTGGAGGGACTGGGATTTCTAGTCCTATAGGCACTCCTTGTGGTCTTGGGCAAGCCACTTAACCCTCCATTGCCCATGTTCCCTGTAAGTATTAGCGTATGTGTCTCATATCCCCTCGTGTTAAATGTATCCCCCAATTGACCGCTTTGACCCGGTGAAAAGCGGGATATAAATACAGCTAAATAAATATCAATAAGGTGAGAGGAGAATAAATGTGCATTCAAACAGTCAAATAACCATTAATTAAATGAGTCAGGTCAAAATATTCCTAAACCCAATAAAACACATCCGTCTAACCAGAAATCAAAGACTATAGACTTTCAGGAAGTCTTCCAATTGCAAAGGTCAAAAAAGCAGTAACGTTTCTCCAGATGTAATACCAGGCATTTGCAAGGAAATTTAAATAAAAGGTTGCTCCCAGAGCCAAAACACGAGGCTTTAGTTCTAGGAACGGCTTGCGCCTTACCCTAAGTAGGCCTGGAAACATCAGGGAATATGTTGATTTTTTGGCCACAGAACAAAGCATCTTTTTTTGACAAGAAAGATTTCAGTACAATATTTTTATCAGTCTCTGCACCAAAAGAAACCACCAAAGTGGCTCGAGAGGAAATTAAATCTGAAGACACTTCCAAAAATCTGATAATTCTAAACTATCCAGAGTTAAGACTTGGTCTAACTCTCCTTCAGGGACTGAAACAGATTTCTTACCAGACAGCAAATAATAAATATTACTAATCTTCGGATCACCAGGATTAGTAAATAGAAGAACTTCCTTCAGATATTTATGCAAAAGAATCAATGGGGATAAATAGCGTGTCATGGGAAAATTAAGACACCTTAAATTTCGTGCCCTATATACATTTTCTAACAGTTCCATTTGCCGGTGGCAAGTCAAACTATCCTTAATGGAAACTGCAGATGCAGACTGCACAGTAATCACCTGCGTCTCAGGTTTACCCAATCTCACTTCAACATTTTCAAACTTACTCTCATGATCAGTGAATTTAGCCACAGAGTCTATAGTAAAATCCTGGAGTTGTTTCAAAACAGCTTCTGTACGTGACACCCCAGACCAAATATCCTTCATAGATCTCCCTTGCAGAGACATCTTCCTGCTGACCACCAACTGCAACACCTTAGACATAAAGGGGAGGAGTGGCCTAGTGGTTGGGGCAAGTTACCTCAGGCCGGAAGATCAGAGGTTCAAATCCCACTATAGGACAGCAACCTTGGGCCAGAAGAACTGAGGTTTCTATTCCCACAGGTGATCCTTGTGGCCTTGGGCAAGCCACTTAACCCTCCATTGCCCATATTCCCTGTAAGTATTAGTGTATGTGTCTCATATTCCCTTGTGTTAAATGTATCCCCCAATTGTGTTGTGACCACTTTGAAGGATAATGTGGTATACAAAAACTGTCTAAATAAATAAAAGCCACAGGAGAGGCACCCAGCTGAGCCACAATAGACACAGGTTGAGAGGGCACTAGGGGCAAAACAGGAAGTTAGACCCCTATTCACAGAATCCTCCCGCCTCACCATAGTCTGAGAGTCAGACAGAAGGGGATGGGTCCCCCCCCCCTGCCATCAACAGGAGATAGTTCAGCAGGAGAGTCAGAACTTACAGTTGTCAAAAGAGATAGAGCAGTTTCTTCCATGGTTCACCTTAGCAGATGTTTATCAATAGGCCCTTCCATTTTAGATGATTTAACCATTGAGACGGATAACCGTCTTCTTTCTCTTTCCTATCGCCGACACAGATTTCCCAGACCCTACTCCTTGGTGTGCTGAAAGGGTGCCAAAAGGGCTTGACCTGCCCCTTTGGGAACATCCCCACAGGAACACAACCGCATCCTGTGGTGGGGGCCAAGGTTTTAAAGCCCTTGGAGACATTGCTGGGCAGACTGGATGGACCATGCTGGTTACTATGTTACTATGTGTTGAAAGTGCCTACGGGTAGCAACCAGCTGTCACACGGAAGCGCTCCTCACTCTTGTGGCTAAACATTCTCTTTATTATTTACTGTAGCTGTCTGTCTGGGTGACATGCCATTTAATATTCACTAAAACTTTGCCTAAGTATTATTGCAATGCATCATGCTTAAAATAAATTCTGGCCCATTCCTGAGCCTAGTTTATGCTGACCGTATTGGCAGAGGATGGTTGGAAGTTACAGAACAGTCCTTGCAAGGGGTGTCCTGTCTGCTCTGCAATAGCAACACCTGCTTGTTATTTATTTATTTATTTATTTAACAGGGGTTTTTTTTTTTTTACATTGTAACAAACTTGGTAATATACATTAAACAGGGACATTAATAACTTGGATTTTTCTGACACAATTGTTAGCTTGAGAACTTGTGCCTGGTTATAAAAAAAAATGTTTCTGTTCATGTCTGTCATCCAGTGAACTGTTACCACAAGGGCTAGACTAGAGAGGGAACAAATATGGGGAAAAACTATAGGAGGATGTGAATGAAAAGCCATTTGCCATAACTAGTACATGCTAGTTTGAAATGAACTGGAAACCCAAAAGAGCAGGAAACAGAGATAGTGAAAAAAGGAATCAAAACATTTAAAAACATTTAATAAAATGTTTTTCCCTCTTTATTTCCTAATTCTCCCAACATGTTTCTTGGGATGCTCTGGAAACCCCTTGCCAGTCGAAAGAGTGGATGGGCACTCTTTGGGTTGCCCTCTCAATGCTGCTACTTTACCAGCAGGGGCCATCCCAGTGCCACTGGCCATCTCTTCCCACCTCCAGGCATGAGTCTCCATGGCATGTCGAGGCCCAACTGGTCCCTGACAAATCTACATCCCTGGATCCCACATGGCAGTGCTATGTACCACAGGGGTGGCCCAGACCCCAAATATTTTAAAAAGGGATCTTTGGTAGGGAATGCCAGAAAAAGACCACTCAGCACTTCCAGTCTGCCCAGTTATTTCTAGCCCCACGTCCAAGGATATATCCATACCGCCAGCCACAGTATATGACCTCCTGCAAGATCTTTCTGCATCAAGAAAAACTTGTGTCCTTTTCCTTATTGACTACATATTTCTTTAAGATAAAAAGGGTTTTAATCTTAAAGAAGACATGCTAAAAAAAATAGAAGCAGGTAAGCTACTTTTCAAAAGGACTTCTACGTTTACTGGCTGCCAATAAATGTACAAGTCCACTATCCATGGATAATGATGGGCTGGAAATCTGTTTAAGCACTCTGCTGCTATTGGTATAACAAAAGGGCAGAGGAAGGTGGGCAACCCAAAACTATCTGCTTAGTGGCAATATACTGCTGGTGCTCAGCAGTGAAGTAGGATTACAGCGCCATTGCTAAAATCGCAGTAAATTTGCCATTATGAGCATATTGTATGTAATCCTTTGCTGGAGGTGGGGTTCTAATTCCATTGCTGGTTATTGGGATTCTTACAAGAAGTTGGTGGCGTGGATCATTTTACTATTCATGTATCAGTGCTGAATGTGTCTTTATTAAGAACATAAGAATTGCCACGCAGGGTTAGACCAAACATCCATCAGGCCCAGTATCCTGCTTCAAAGTGGCCCATCCACTGACCGCTGCCTGTTTTTCTTTTCGCTCTTCCTTTACTAACTGCTTATTACAGCAGTTGGAATCGTAAATATGACATTGAGTTAAATCATTTGTACACAAATGGTCCATCCCCTGCAGAGATGAAGCCCATCGCTGACTCTTGCTCGTCAAGGGGAGTACTGGGACACTTTCCAGGCTTTACGTTCTTGGCTCTGCAGGCTATTAAGTGACAAATAAATGAAGGCTGTTGAATTCTAGAAAATATATTAAAAACAAGAACCCAAAATGCAATTGAGGCTTGGGTAGACTTGGCCAAACTATTTTAAATTATCTAAATATTTTTAATTTGTCTGGCTTCTGACAGACTACCACTGTGTACCAACGTCAGATATTGACTGTTCAATTCCAGATGTTTTTTTTTTAACTTCCAAAATAGTAGCATGTATTATTGGTTGAGATTATACATGTCAAAATGAAACCTATGTAGAGAAGGGGGATGCGAATACATGACAGATGGCCAAGGGGCTGCACGCTGTCTCAGAGTAGACTTAAGAAGGAGCCATGGGCTTGCAACAGAGATGGTGAAAGACGGGAACATGGTGTCTGTATGATTGCCGAGCAAAGAGGCTCGGATGCCTCCTTAGCTTGGCACCGGCCTGGCTTCTGTTCATTCTAAGATGAGGTGAGAGAGCATCGGAAGAACTGCTGTAAATGGCTATGTATCTCGCTGCACTTTGTCTGGGAATTCCTGTAGGCCGAAGAACCGGCCACAGCTGTAGTGGCCCATGCAGTAAAACTCAGATTGCAGAAAAAATATTGCCCATACGCATTTCCTGGAGAAAGCTGATTGACCATAATTCTATGCTGATTGTTTCAATATGCTGAACGTAACGATGATAGCAAATTCAGACAGCAGCCGCCATCTTCCTCATCTGTGCACATGTGTAATTTATTTTCCTGATAAAGCATCGGTAAACATGCATAAGTTTATTCTTATGGAACTTAACTTCTGTTTATACTGAAATTATTTATCAAAAATAAATAACGTAGTACAGAGAGTACTTTGGTAATGACCTTTTACTGATGGCATGAGTTCCCTTGGTTCCAGATAAAGGATTGCTTTCTGTATTTCGTCCTGAGCTTTGTATGTAGAAACATTTTGTGTGTGTTTCTCTGTATGCAAATATGTATACAGTGTCCTATATATGCCATGTAATGTATGACTTTGATATGTGGCAACTGAGGACTGGCATCATTTGTCCTGGTGTTTTGTGTGTCCCATTGGGCATTGCTGTTGCAATTTTATGGTGATGTAGAAATATTCCTTCTGTTCGGCTTGCTAATCAGCATATGTCACAAAGAAAACAACAGTAGTAGGTTGATTTTGAAAAGGTTAGGTGTTAATAAAGCGACGTGACCTTAACATCTACCTAAATTGGCTGTTGGGTTCTGCTTTATGAAACAGCGGAGCGGTGGCATGATGAGGCTGTATCTTTAAGATTTGGTGATGTTACCAGTGACACACTCTGAATGGACATAGTGAGAATTGGTAGGAGATTGACTGTTGTGTTGAGGATTTTCTAGAGAAAGGCTTGCAGTAATTACAGGCAGGGAGAAGGCCTGTAGTGGTGTTTACCTCATGAAGGTAGTAAATTTTGGGGCTCTTTTACTAAAGCCGTTAGCTTTAGTGCTGAATGCGCATTAAGTGCAAAATCCGAACATGTGGTAAGTGCAAAGCCTCCATGGTAGCTGCCCAGGGGGTTGGGGGGGATGACCAGCATATTGCTGAAGTTACCGTGCAGATGCATGCCCTAATCAGCAGCGCAATTAACACAGGTGCACTTAATGCCACCGAGAGAGGTGTTGTCATGTGCAGCCATGCCAACTGCTGCATTGGCAGCATGTGGCAACTGCCCCCATGCTAACGGCAATGTGCTCTCCCATGCCCTACCCCATCATGCAATGTGCCGTTCCCATGGGAATTAGCATGTGGTCTCTGTCATGGCCACAGTTACAGTTGCCAGGCACTAAAACCTGCACTAGCAGACTTTAGTAAAAAGCAAAGATTTGGTTTTGAAGAGGGGTGTGTGCCCATGGACTATTGCCTAAGCCTGTAACCCATCTTCGTGACGCTGACCTTGGAATGATCATTGGCATACAGTACATGAAATGAAAAAACTTGATTATTTGGAAGCCTCAGCTTTCATTTTACTTTCAGAATTAGATAAGCGGAAAACTGCTGTTGAGGAGGGACCTGTGTTGGTTTTACCAGATAGAAAATTCTTGAAGGGTAAGGCATTTTTCTGTTGCTGCTATAATGTAATGTAATATGATAAGAATCAATTATTTATATTCTGCAACAATCCTAGCTTCTTGGTGGATTACACACAAAATAAAAGAGTGTGATAATTGTAAGGAGTGTGACAAGCATGCGTCCAACAATTACAACATAGGCAGGCCTCTTAGCATGTGTTCCGGCCCTGCTAATTGCAAAATTGACGTGTGATTTATTCTGCATGCTCACTCTCCACACTTCCCTGCCCATTCCCCACCCCAGCGTTCGATTTGCAGTTAGCGCAGGAATTAGCGTGCAGTAACTATCATGCTCGCTTGGTAGCAGTTACTGCTGGCCCTCATGCATGCTAACTGCATAGCACACTTAGATGCACTAGAAGGTGGTTTGCTGTAGTTTTACTCTGTGGTTTAACTTGTTGCAGTAGCTCTGTGTTTTGTTTTAGCTTGGGTGACACAGAATACACTTTGGCAAGATACAGTAGATCCACCACTGCTTGGGCTAAACTGAACACACTGGCCAAGATTTGGCTTTGAAGTGGAATGTGTGCACATGGACTGTTGCCCAGTGTTCCCAAAGGTCATTTATCCAGTGCTATGCCTTTAGTAAACTGCTGGTTCTTGAGCATGTTTCACTGCACCACCTACTTGACCACCTTCAGATAAATCCTAATGCCAGCAGATGATTACAAAATGTATGTTTGGGATGGCAAATTTGCAAACAAATCGGTCTTCTAAGGTTTGACCAATGAATCTTTAATCTTAAAATAGTTGTTTAGCATTTATAACTGGTCTTTCCACAACGGTATTTGAGGAGTACAACAAAAATCGTGATAGAGCTTAATAAAGATAAAGCACTGAGATACACAGGAATACTTTGTAAAAAGCCTTTGACTGTAGATAAGGAATCAACCATAGAACAAATACATCTGTAAAAAAACAATTAAAATCAAGAAGCGCATAGGCTTGCCAAAACAGCCGGGTTTCAGCAGGCATTAAGAATGTTAATATGTTTTTTTTTAAGATAGGCTTCACCTAGGAAGGAATTCCTCAAGTATGGAATAGAGCACAACAAGGCCTGCACATGACTTCTAGCCAGTCCAGCTTTTATTACTTAAGGAACCACAAGAAACGTCTGTTATATAGGCCTTAATGGTGAGGAAAGTAATCAGATAAATAGGGCGCACTTTGTCCATTTGAGGCTTTTTAAGTCAAAGAGCCTTGAATTAGGTCTGAATGCAGGGACCAGTGCAAGGGTGTGCCATAGGCAAACTTTCAGCCTTGCTGTCCCTCCCCCCCCCCAATTATCTTTCATGAACCTAAACCCTCCTCAGATTTTCATAATTAGTCGATAATCCGTAGCCCAGAATGACTCATTCCAGTACAATGCTATAAAAATGCATAAACAGCCATCACTCCTGAAATAGAAGTCTTTGCTTTGAATGTATGTATGTAATGAGGACAATTTACGAAAGCCATTGAGTCACATGATGGGCTATTTGAAGATTCTGCATGCTTTCTCCAAGTGTTGATGGTTCTTTGAATTGTCTGGCTATCAGTAGCTATTGTTTTGCTTTGTTTACAGCCACTCTTTGTTGCCCCCTGTCCCCAAGAAGCTGCTGCCCCAGGTGACTGTCCTAGCTTAAGCCCTGGCCAGATGTCAGAAGCAGTCCATGCTGGTCCTTTATAACTGGGCTGCACGTGTATACAGATGTAGGAAAATACATGTATGTCTGCAGGGTTATGCACGTATGTTGTGCGTTTTGCAGACGCACACTGTCCAACTCAGCCCTCAGGAATGCCTGCTTTATATATCCATAAACGTATATGAGGGATTGCTCCTTGCCCACCATGGTTAGAGCGGTAGGCTAGAATCAGGGCAGCCAGAGTTTGAATCCCACAGCTGCTCCTGGTGATCTTGGGCACATCACTTAACCCTCCACTGCCTCAGGTACAAACAGGGAAACCCCTACAGTACCTGAATGTAATGCATCAAAAACTCCTGAGAAAAGGGCATGAGCTAAATCCAGTTCCTTTTCCCCTTATCTGGTCGATATACAGCCGCAGTAGTCATGTTTGTTTTTTTAATGTTGGCTGTGGTGGTTAATCATCGTGAGGCAGATTCCATAAAATTGTCATACAGGCCGCCCACACGGATCTGCAGATATGGACGTACATGCGCTTCTGGAACTGCCCCGGGAACGTTTTTGCCACTTCCTCTCCAATATCCTGGGCATGTAGAACAAACGACACAGATGGGCCTGTTTACGGGGATGTCAAGGTGCTCACCATATTCTGAAAAATTCCACGTCTCCAATCTCTGAGATTATAAATGTTGATGCTCGGCTGGCCACGGCTCCTCAGTTTCAACGTGCATCTTCTAAGCTTCTGTTGCCACTGGGAAATGGCTCCAAAGCTTCCCACAAGAAAATGCACTTTCACTGAGGGGGGAGCGAAACCTGTCTCACGAGATCCTTGCTCACCCTGGACATTCTGATAGGCACCCACTCATGTGCCCTCATTGCCTATAGAAAGCTCACCATCCGCCCCAAGCTCCATGCCATATATCACAATAACAGAAACACTGAAGACCTGAAGCACAAGTGGAGGCAGGTGTACTGGAAGTGGGTACTGACATGTCTCACAGCAGCTCCCTACATGTGACTACACTTGTCCCATATAATGTCCGCTCTCTGTCATGGTTTATTTTGGTCTGTACACATCTGCTATCTGTGGGACAACCCTGCCTACCTTCTCACAGCCTGCTTTGTAGCAATGCTCCCCTGGTCAGACATGAGTAGGCATGGGAGGGGGGATCTCTCTGTCAGCTTACCAAATGGCCTGCCTCCGGAGATGTCACCATGCTCAAAGCTTGCATAAACCCTGGACTGTGGCACGATCCGTGGAATCTTGTAACAACCATCAGTAAGTTCTCCAAGTGCATTGCACACTACCTGCATATTGAGGGAGTGGAATGCTTTTCGGTTGTGGAATGTGGCCTCCCTCTGTCGAGGGGTCCTCAGGGCCACATGCATACAATCAACCCCAGCACAAAAGGGAACCCAGCCATCTCATGACATTGAAGCAATATCTGTTGCCTCTGCAGCACTGTGTGAGGGAATGAAATATAATCCAAGGCACGCATCGGCAAAGCACTCAGAAACTGGGTGATGCTCTTGGACATTGTCGCCTGGCTGAGACACGCAGTGGCTGCCAGCACAGATTGAAAACTACCTGTTGCAAAGAAGGCGAGTGCTGTTGTCACATTTAGATCCACAGGCAGGGCCTGTCCCCTGTGTGTTATTACATTGAGGTGGGGCTCCAGCTCCTTGCACAGCTGATGTATGGTTGTCCCATCAAAGCGGGATCTGGTGACATTGCGTTCATCAGTAAGGTTCATGTACTGGCTTCTCAGCCTAGGTACCCTCTGATAGGATAGCCTCCTTGCTGCCCCCCTCCTTTTTCTTTCTGGGGATAGGCCCCAGGGTAGTGAACTGGATCAGAAAGTGGTTGACTGACAGATGACAAAATGGTTCAGAGGAAGATGACCAAAATGATTCTAAGCCTGTGCCAGAAGATATATGAGAAGAGACTTGAAGACTTAAATAATGTATAGCCTAGAGGAGAGGAAGGACAGAGGAGATATGATACAGACTTTTAAACATTTAAAGGGTTATCAGTGAACAAACACACCTTTTTCTAAGAAGAAGTTGGAAAACTAGAGGGCATACGATGAAGCTGCAAGGCGGTAAATGTAAAAATAACATTGGGAAATACTTTTTCACTAAAAGGGTTGTGGATGCATGGTATACCCTCCCAATGGAGGTGGTGGGGCAAATACAGTGATAGACTTGAACATGGCATGGGGCAGACACAGTGGATCCCTTTATAGCAAGAGGATGTAATCAAACAAACTGAATCCTTTAATAGAGGGGGACTGACCTGCACGGAGCAGCAGTTACAACTACTCTAGACACCTTACTGGGCAGACTAGATGGACCATACTGGTCTTTATCTGCCATCATATACTATGTTACCAGAGGTGGCTCTGTTATGAGGCGGAGTAAGGCAGTGGCCTCGGGCGGCAAAAATGTCCTCAAAACAGCCTCACTCCACCTTCAGTTTTAAAAAAACAAAAAAATATGGACAAACTGCTGTGGCTGCAATAGCGGTAATTTAAAATGTAAAGGAAAATAGTGTGGAGCCTCCCAGCCCTATGGAACCCCTGCTGCCACATCCCACTCTAGTGTCGCTTCCTTTTGGGGGCAGGATACAGCTTCAGGGGTTCCATAGGGCTGGGAGGCTCCATACCGGTTTCCTTTCATTTTAAATTACTGCTGTCGCAGCCACAGAGGAAGGGGAAGGAGCAGAATGGAGACGACATGGGCGGCAGGAGAGGGAGTGGGAATGAGCTACATGGGAGGGAAGGAGGGGGAGCAGAATGAGCTACACAGTGGGGAAGGAGAGGGAGTGGAACAAGCTATACGGGGGAAGATAGGGAGCTGAACGGATCTACATGGGGGGAAGGAGGGGGAGCTGAACAGAGCTACACAACGTGGAAGGAGAGGGAGCAGAATGGAGCTACACAGGGGGGAAGGATAGGGACCTGAACAGGGCTGACACGGAGGGAAGGAGGGGGAGCGGAACAGAGCTGATAGAGGGAGAAAGAAAGGGCTGGAAGAGAGCTGGCACACGGTTTCGAAAGAGATGGCTGGAAGGGGACTGACAGAGGGGCAAAGAGAGGGCTGGAAGTGAGCTGACAGAGGGGCAAACAGAGGGCTGGAATAAAATTAAGAAGGGGGAAAAAGAGGGCTGGAAGGAAGCTGACAGGGGGAAGGAGAGAGCGTGGAATGGAGCTGACAGAGGGGAAAGAGATGCCTGGAAGGGAACTGAGAGTGGAGAAGGAGATGGCTGGAAGGGGACACAGAGGAGGGGAAGGAGATGGCTGGAAGGGAACTGACATGGGGGGGAAGGTAGGGGCTGGAAGGGAACTGACATGGGGGGAAAAAGGGGGATGGAAGGGAGCTGACACCTGGGTATGGTATTGGAGGGAGCTGACGCTTGGGGATGGGACTGGTAGGTGGCTGGGTAATGGGGAGGAGGCTGGCAGGAAGGGGGCACTGGGACTGGAGGAGAGAAGACATGTGGGGAGGGTACTGGGACTGGAAAAAGGCTGATGGAAGGAAGTGAAGAAAACAAAAGAAGAGACAAGAAATGGCAGATAGAGTGCTAAGAGAAGACAGGAAAGCTGAAGCCTCAGATCAGGGCCAGTATGACCAGAGAATAAAATGGTCAGACAACAAATAATTTTATTTTCAATTTAGTGATTGGACTTTGCGCTATTTTTATAGTTTATGCAGTATGGAGAACTGCAGCTCTTTTCTGGTGTTGCACTGCATGCAGAGTCTGGCTTCTTGGGGTTTCGGTTTTTGTCTAAATATTTTATTTTTATTTAGTTGTGATCACTTATTTTATACTTGGTGAGAGTCTGTGTTCTGAGTGTGTGACCGAGGCCGTGTGTTCCGTTAACATGAAGTTTGTACGCAGGGATCTGAACTGTAGTAATTTGCCTTCAGCTTTTCAAATAGGTGTTATATGTTCTAGGGCCTGCTGCAGTATTTATAGTGCTGCTTTTTTCTGGTTAGGCACCTGTATGAGTTTTGGAAGTTTATGCTGGTATGGTATGGTAGATTTGGCCTTGTAGATCTTTATGACTTTTTAGGGTTTTTTATTAGTTCCCAATATGCCTGGTACTGGAGAATGTTTGTTAGTGAGATTAAAAAAAAATCGGATTCTGGTTAAGATATTGAGTTCTATGCGTGAATGTCCTGGTTCTGCTCTGCGCCCACTGTTGAGGTAGGAGGTTCTGTGGATGCAAAATATATGTTCAAAAAGAAAAAGCAAGAACCATAATGCAGTTTATAACAAAATAAAAATGAGTTATAATTTAGTTTTATAAAGTGTGCGGATCCCAACACAAGCTCCTCCCATGCAACCCTCCAATCTTACTGTGTGCACACACACTGTGTCTCTTGCAGGGTTGAATCCTAGAATACAGCAGAAAATTAGCAAATTCTTGGCTTTGTTCCACATATCCAGCAGGAATAGTGGGCACGTCTGCGCCAAAGACCCCAAACATCCACTGGGCTTTCTGGAATACAGTCTACACATCTCCGGGACAATCAACGTCCCTAGTCTACCTCCGTCACGGAGACGTGCAGGCATCCCATGCATGCTTGATAAATGTCCGCAGGAGTCATGAACTGGAATACAGCCGTATGTGTTTCTGCTACATATACATCTCCCGAGTACATGTAAACACTCTAGTCAGCTTCTAGAATGACCTTATGTATGTTCAGTGCCAGTATCAGGATAGTGGACAGCGCTGAATAACCGGAGAATGTGGAGACTGGCAGCATTATCTAGAGAGCAATGATATTCAGCACCATTATACGGATTAATATGAGTAACTTTTTTTGAAGGTGTGAATAAATAGGTACAGTTGTGGTCAACTTTGCAGTTCAACCCCTTAATGTCCACTATCTCCTTAAAAAAAAGTGGCCAGTGAAATGGCTTTGGACTATATATGCACACATATTTGACACACAAAAGAATCAAATAAAACAAGACCAATTAAAAAAGGAAATAGTAGGAAATAGTATAAAAACTGGGACATTGCCAGGACATGATTATTCCAAAACTTTAAATGTCCAGCAATATCAGAATGAAGAAAAGAGATATCTCCACTAATCGCACTTCATTCTACCACCAACAAAAATGAAGATCAAAATGTTTCACTATATGAAAGGGGGAAAAAAAAGGAGATTTGTGGCATGGATTGGTGGCACATTACAGGCTTGCCTCCCTCTGATGAAGCGGTTGTGAAACGCTGTAAGGGTGTCTACAGTGGCATTGGGGCTTTAAGCAGATAAGTGTTATGCTGTGTCTTTTTTGGATCATTATGTTAAAATCAAGTGCTGCAGTTTAGTGTGTTATATGCTCTATGGGTTGTGTTTTTTAAGTGTGTGAGTAACTATTTTATTAAAAAAATTATAAAAATACATGTTAAAGAGTAATGCACATGCCCTTTGGGGAGTTTTTTCAGAATCCTTGATGTTCCAGAGCTTCGTCCATGGCCTAGATTGATATGCCTGGACATATTTACTCGAGGACCTGAGAACCTTTTTCTCCCTCTTTTTTATTTCCCTTTCATATGGAGCCCGATTCCCTAAGAGGCATGTGCGGTCCGTCTGGACGGCCCTGAGCAGTATGGGCCCGATTGGACCCGATTCTGCACCTTGGGAACCAGACGTTCCTACATGTGCAGGATTGGGCCCTGAGACGGCCCGGCGTGCCAGAGCATACCCACAGGGATGTCCTCTCCACAGGCCTCCCTGACTCCCGCAGTGCCAACCCTCTGTTTCCCTGCTGCCCAACCCAAGGCAGGCTAGCTGGGGCCAGGATCAGGCAGCGAGGACCTACCTATCCCCGGCCCCATCCTCTGGGGGGTTTCTGGTCCCGATCGACCAGTCAAAGCTGTTTATTCCACCTTTGAGATGGAATAAGCAGCATGTTCCCCTTGACCACACAGGACATACAGGGCCGTGACCTGAATTGGCCTTGTATGTCCTACTGCCTCGGCATGCTCCTGCTCCGCCCTCACACCTCCCCCTCCTGCCCCCCACCACCTCTCCCCGTATTGCTGCTCTGGCCATGCAGGGGAGAGTCAGAGGGGAAATACAGGCAAGATGGCTTATGGGGTGGAATGTCTGGCTGGAACGTGCAGCCCCGCAAGTTGGCTCTCAGAATCAGGCCCATAGCAAAATGTTTTGATCCTCATTTTTGTTGGTGGTAGAATGAAGTACGTTTAGAGGACTTGATTATTGGCACTCTTCTAAACAAGTCAAATTAGTCTGAAAAGAACTACGACATTCCTATTGCAGTAAAATTAGACACACCTATGATCAATTGTCTGTACTCATGTGACTTGAATCAACCAATGAGTGATGGCTCTAATGTTTAAAATGACCACATTTGTTCCCTGTTCCATTTTCATGATGCTGAAGACAAGAGAGCTGTCTGAGACCTTAGAAAAGCCATTATCACCAAACATGAAACTCTCCAAAGACCTTGGGATTCCTGTGTCTACAGTTCGCAATGTTGTTAAGAAATGTTCTGCTCATGGAACTGTCAAGAACCTCCCAGGATGTGGTAGGAAGAGGAAAATAAATCCAAGAAATCTTCAGAGGTTAGTGTGAGCTGATGGAAAAACACCACATACACCATCCAAAGAGCTGACCTGGAGCAATCTGGAATGGTGCTTCAACCTGCATCATATTCCATGAACTAAACAAAGGAGGACTAAAGGGACAAAGGACATGGAGGACCCCACTGTTCAAAGGCTGACATAAAAAGGCATGCCTGATCTTTGTCCAAACCCACCTTGAGAAACCACAATCCTTCTGGGAAACTGTTCTGTGGACAGATGAAACCAAACTTGAGCTCTTTGGCAATGCAGATCAGCGATACATTTACAAGTGAAGAAATGAAGCTTATAAGGAAAAAACACTCTTCCTACAGTTAAATATAGTGCAAGTTTCATAATTTTGTGTAATGTTGTGTCTGTCTTAGGAACTGGAGCCCTGGAACGTATTAAAGGAATCATGTAGTCAGAGGACTACCAAAGTATTTTGGAGCAAAATGTGCTACTTAGTATCAGAAATCTACGTTTTCGGTCGAAGGCCATGGGTCCTACAGTGGGCCAATGACCCAAAACATACATCCAAAAATATAAAAGAACGGTTAAAAAGGAAAAAATGACTGTTTTAAACTAGTCAGCAATGAGCCCCAATCTCAAGTCAATCAAGAACCTTTGGAAAGAGATGAAATCTGCCATTGATAAAAGGAATCCTGGAAACATTCATGAGCTGGAACAAATCACACTTAAAGAGTGGGAGAAACTATCAGCAGACAGATGTATGAAACTTATAGATATCTACAAGAAACATTTGGAGGTTGTCATCACTGCCACTGGTTGTGAAACCAAATAAGGGTGCCATTGGGCAGACTAGATGGACCATACTGGTCTTTATCTGCCATCATATACTATGTTCTGTTACTATGTTATTAATCCTGTCCAGGTCATATTTTGTATTTTGTTTTTCTCAGAAACTACTACATCTATGTTGCACAGACATCTTTTTTTTTGTTGTATACCTTTGAACATACCATTAAAATATTATGATGACATACAGTTGGAATATTACCAATTATTTATCAAGATATACACAATGTATCTAAAATGTAAGGGTGCCAATAATGTTGAGCACAACTGTGGATAAAGGTGACCTGGTTGATCGTGTATCTGGATTTTCAGAAAGTCTTTGACAAGGTCCCTTGTGAGACACTCTTGGCGAAATTAGAAAGTCATGGGATAGGAGGCAGTGTACTGTTGTGGATAAGGAACTGGTTAAAAGATATAAAGCAGAGGGTAGGGCTGAATGGCCAATGTTCTCAATGGCAAAAGGTAAATAGTGAAGTACCCCACGGATCTGTACTATTCATATTCATAAAAAAACTGCAAATGGGAATGAGGTGGTCAAATATGCAGATGACACAAAATTATTCAAAGTTGTTAAAACACAAGAGGATTGTGAAAAATTGCAAGACCTTAATAAATTAGATAATTAGGCATCCAAATGGCAGATGAAATTTAATGTGGACAAGTGCAAAGTTACGCACTTACGGAAGAACAACCCAGACTACAGTTACATGATGCAAGGTTCCACATTAGGAATCACCACCCAGGAAAAGAATTTAGGTGTCATCATGGATAATATCTTGAAATCCTCTGTCCAGTGTGCAGCAACAGTTTAAGAAAGCAAATAGAATGCTAGGAATCATAAGGAAAGGAATGGAGAATAAAACCAAGGATATTATAATGCCTCTGCATCATTTCATGGTGCGACCACATCTTGAATATTGTGTGCAGTTCTGGTTGCCATATCTTAAAAAGGATATTGCAGAATTAGAAAAGGTACAGAGAAGAGCCACCAAAAATGGTAGAAAGGATGGAGGGATACCCCTATGAGGAGAGGCTTAAAAGGTTAGAGCTCTTCAACTTGGTAAAAAGATGGTTGAGAGAGAGATATGACAGAGGTCTATAAATTAATGAATGGAGTGGAAAAGGTAAACGTAGATCACTTGTTTACTGCTTCAAAAAGTAGAAAGACTAGGGGACATGCAATGAAGCTACATATATTTATTTATTTTATTTAACATTTCTTATATACCGCCTTTCATGATACCAAGGCAGTTTACATTGAACAAACTGAAATTACATTGAACAGGGCATTATAACTTGGAGATAACTATTTTACAGGGAACATGGGCAATGGAGGGTTAAGTGGCTTGCCCAAGACCACAAGGAGCACCTGTGGGACTAGAAACCCCAGTCCTTCCGGCCCAAGGTTGCTGTCCTCTAGTGGGATTTGAACCCCTGACCTTCTGGCCTGAGGTACCTTGCCCCAGCCACTCCTCTCTCCCCTTAGCCCATTTAAGACTCCTAGCCCATTTAAGACTAATAGGATAAAATATTTTTTCACTCAACATGTAATCAAACTCTGGAATTCGTTACTGGAGGATGTAGTAAAATCTGTTAGTGCAGCTGGTTTTAAAAAAAAGTTTGGAAAGCTCCTGGAGGGAAAGTCCATATATCATTACTAAAGTGGACCAGGGAAATCCACTGCTTACTCTTGGGATAAGCAACATGGAATCTGACAGGTACTTGGGACCTGGATTTGCGCTGTTGGAAACAGGATAGTGGGATTGATAGCCCTTGATTTGATCCAGTATAGCATATCTTATGTTCTAACTTAGGTCCACACAAACTCATTCAAATATGCTGCTGAACCATCCATATGCTGTTCCAGCACTATCCAGATAGTGCTGAGGTAGTCTGTAAAATATTCAGCAATACTGTCTAAATTATGCCTCTCAGGGCCAGCCTGACCACCAGGCAAACTAGGCAGTTGCTTAGGATGGCAGTTCCTGGAGAGCAGCAAAGAGCAGAGCATTCAAAGCTAAACAGTAATTTTTGACAGCCGGGGGTAGGGGAACTTAAGGTTTGCTTAGGGCGCCAACACCTTGAACCAACTCTGGCACTGGTGCCCTTGAATATTGCTGGATAGCCTGACCAGTGGCACTTATCCTTGTGAGCATGTAAATTCCAGTATTTTAGTCATTTACAGACATACTTGGCGACTCGCGTGTGCAAATGATCTCTTATAAATACCAAGTGGCGTTAAAGGACGTGCGTAGTTTGCATCATTCCTACTTTGAGTGTGGGTGTAGGCATAGGCAGAGTTTGGACAGAATGAGCAATGAACATGCATTAATGGCAAGATGTAGATGTGGATATATACACCATCTCCAGGGCTGGCATAAGTGATTGCACCTTAACTCGTAGGCATACCTTCCCACTTACACTCTATTTAAAATGTCAAGTCTATTTTATAAAAGAGGTGGAAAGTGCACGTGTGAAAACGTGCATTAAGTGGACACCAGTTTATAAAATTACCATTTCTATGTATATATGGCAGCAAATATGCACTGCCTGCTTTGTGTGTCAAACCAGGTGTTTAGCCATAGAATGCCTTTCTAAAATTGCCTGATAATATCCTGGGGTGAGGGGGGGGGGTGGTAGTCACTACACCATCTTTAATAGTAAGCCAATTTATGCTGCATTTCTCAAGTCACTTCACTAGATCTCTATCCATGTTCACATCCCGTTCAAACTTCTCCTACTGACTTACAAGTGCATTCACTCTGTAGCTCCTCACTACCTTTCTTATCTCACTCTACTCTGCTTCTCTGGAAGATTCCTTTTATCTATGCTGTTCTCTGCCACTGCCAACTCCAGACTTTATTCATTCCATCTTGCTGCTCCATATGTCTGGAACAAATTACCTGAGTCTGTGCATCAGGCTCCTTTGTTGGCCCTATTCAAATCCAGGCTAAAAAAACAGGCTGCTTTTGGATCCTGATGCCCCTCCCTCTCGTTCACTGCTTATGTGTATCTTCCCATACTCTAGTCCCCAGTTTTGCGAGTTTTTTTCATCTTGATTGGATTGTAAGCTCTGATGAGCAGGGACTGTATCTTACATCTTTATATACAGCGCTATGTACGCCTTGTAGTGCTATTCAAATTATTATTATTAATAGTAGTAGTAGCATTTCAACAGTCCACCTTTGAAATACATGAGGCATGAATAGCAGTGACCAAATCTGATCAACCATTGGAGAAGCCTAAGTTGTGCAAAGGTGCAGCTGGAAACCTCTGAAATACGCACTTCCAGATTTAGATTCAAGGCTAACATCGGCCCCCTGATTATGGAGCTGCATTTTTAAAGACAGAACAATTCCATTGATATCACCTAATTATTTCTTATAGTTACATTTTACCTAAAACCAAGGTAATTCCTCCCTAGCTGTTAATCAAAGCATCACATAGGTGCTGTCTAGAGGATGCATTTTTTTCCATCTGCTATTTATAGTGAGATAGTTTGCAAGCCCTTTGAACCAACATATGAATTTATTTTCAGCCTGGTAAAGGTTTGGAGATTTGACTACTGCATTCTTTTATTAGTCTTAATGTTTTTGCTATAAGTCAACAAGAACCATCTGTCATATTGCTTTAGTATTTGTGGGTATTACCAAACCTTTACTCGTGAGCCAAGTGCCGCTCTGTTGATTTATATCGCTAGCAAATCTGTCTTTATTGAGAGGGGGAAGTGAAAGCTATCCCACCCATGCATCAGAGCTCTGTAAACGAACTGGGACTTTTATGTGTCTTCTGGAAGTAATTCCCCAAGGAGAAACGTTATGGAGCCTAATTTACTGAAGGTTTTCTCCTGTTTTGCGTCTGTGGGAAAAATGCTTACTACATAGAGTTTAACTGATTTACGGTTGCCTCTTCAGAATTAAGTGAAAGTCTAAGCCCAGCATTACAATGAATGATTAGATTTTGATTTTTAAAGTGTGCAAGAGGGCTTGTCTTACACACTTGACTATTGCTATCACTATACCTTTTCCATATCTTGTTTCTGCCCTGAACTTTTTCTTGAAATGTCACCACCTAAAGACCCGTCCACTTGTAGCTCACAGAACTGTTTGAAAGGGTCTTTGTTCTATTTTTTTCCATTTGTCACCATAGGAAATGGTGTAAATTAAGAAATTGTGACATGAGCTGGAATCCCTGAGTCATGATTTACCCCAGAAAGTGGAGTGAGATGAAACCGTAGTGAGCAGCAAGGCAGTGTTGTATGGCAGGCAGGGCAGCTTGGTTCCGGCTGACCTCTGACATAATCTGTGCTCCCACAGGCTACAGATTGCCCACCCCATCCACCTCTTCTTCCTAATGAACAGTAATTGATTTGTTGGATCTGGGAGGGGCTAGAACACTGGTAAGTACTATCCCAGTGGGTGCACAGCTAAATTCTTTATGAGGTAATTAGTATTTTAATGCCTTATCTAATGAGCCTTTTCTCTAATGAAATCCCATGAGTGACCCTTTATTGGTTCATGTGTGTTTCTTCAGACTCAACAAAGAGGGAAGGGTCATAGTTCAGAGATTCAGAGAGGGGTGGGGGGGGGGACATTGGGCTGTTTTTGCTGCCTTGCTTCTCAATGCTTGACCCCCTTTAGGTTTAACTGTAGCTTACTTGCTTGTTTGTTTTTTTTTGGGGGGGGGGTTAAATTTTGGTTTGTTCCTCTTTTAACTGTAGGTGCTGGCAGAGCAACTAACATTCTTAAAGCGCGTCCCCCTTTCCAATACGCGGCACAGCTCTAGTTCAGTCGCTGTATGTTCTGGGGCTACCTGAACCCCTCGACTGTATAGTATGAAGATAATACTCTGTATGCTCAGGCTGGCCTTCTTAGAAGTGCACGTAACTCAGGAAAGAGAGAGAAGGCTGCAGCTGGCTGCAGGCTTCCTGTGATACAGCCACTATCCGAATAAGGAAAAAACCTGACCATAGCATAGCTCCCTGGGCCCAAGCTGGGCTTGCTTGAGTGGGTGGGTGGGTGGCCCAGGGAAAAGCTGGATAGCAGTACCCAATGCCGGGTCATCAGATGTGTACTATTTTCATCTAAATTACACCACAGCACTGGGTGCACTCTACAACTCTGATTTGGTGAAGGATGTGGTCACACCATAATCTTATGCCAATTTGATTAAAACGTTGAAAGCCACTTTAATACCGGGCTGATGTAATGTCTCCTGCCTGCTGTCCTATGATGCCAGAATTGCTGGCAAGAACTAATGAATGGGCACGTGTGACACCGCTGTAAAGAGACAAGGGTTGAGATGACAGCTCTCCACAGGCTTTGTGTTCAATAATGGTGCGATCTGAAATCTTCCTTAAAGAATCACCCCCAGCACAATTCATAATATGCTGTGGCTGGTTCAATGTTTGGTATTCTAATGATGGAAAAATGCCATGCCTCAAAGTTTTCCCTGATTTTAGTCAGATTTTTATGACTACTTAAAACAGCCCCATCAGAATAAAGACACGGTAGAAAATCAGAGCTTTGTTTTATGGATTTTTTTTTTTTAAGGAACTAGGAATTACGGGTTAGGGACAGGCCTATTAAACAAAAGTTCTTTTTGTTGGAAACTTTATTTTCAGATCGCTAATGATAAAAAAAGAAAAGATAAAATGTTGTAACAACCCTGTTCCCCACAACAAGCTGTTTTGAAGCTCCGCCTCATAATCTAACACCTGGGAAACCTTTATGCAGGATCCAGGACAGTAGACCACTTCTTTCACCTCTGAAGATGTATTTGTATCGTTTAAAGCTATCGCAACATGTAAATAGTTACCCTGTATGGTCCAAGTTCTAACTCCTGTTATAATGTAAACTCAAACAATCTTGACTGCACTGAGCCCTCATTGTTGAATGTAAACCGCACTGATAACAAATAGCGCGGTATATAAGAATTGTTAAATAAATAAAATAAAAAATAAAATAACAGTGGAGGAAGCACAACGGCTTCCTGGTCCTGGTTTTACTTTGCGGATTTCTCAAAGGAAATCATACAGCAAGTCCATGCAGCTACTAAGGTAAAACCAGGACTGGATCAGGATGTCCCTCAAACCTGGAGCCAGTTGGCCACCCTAGGAGCCCTTCCTTCTGGGGATGCTTTCTCTTCTGTATTCCACGTGCAGCATTCACTCCAGTACAGTTAAGGAAGGAACTGGCTGAACAAACAAAATGTTTACTCAAAGCTTGGCAGAAAATAGGAAAATTAAAAAAAGTTCTTATCAAGTAGAAAAAAAGGCAGGCAAGCAGCTAGAGCACTTAAAATGGTACATCTGATCATTGCAGGTGGATCTTTCTTCCTCTCTCCTCTTCATGGGGACTTCCTGAATCCCTCCTTGGTCCTTTTCTCTCACTGGACACTTCTCTCACACAGATTCCTCAAACCTCTGATAGGATTTATAGGGAAACAGATTTTCAACACTTCTACAGTCTCTGCCTTCTTCTATCTTCAGGCGACATCGACCCTCTCTCCTGTGAGTCCCGCTGCTCCACAGCTGAGTTTGACTCTTTCCAGAAAGGTTTTCAGAGGTAGGGAGCCTTTCTTAAGAGCAGTGATGCACTTACTTTACACCGCAGGCCTCATGGTCCAAGGACCACACTTGCAGGAGCCCAGCAGCTCCAAACTAGAGCCCCAGCCATACCTCAGGATGGGGACGAAGAGAGAAAATCTCTCCCATTATACTCAAAAAGTACATCATCAGACTATCTCCTCCCCTGATATTCAAAGGAGGAAATATTATTTACATGTACACTCCCATATACACCTTGCTAGCAGGAATAACAATACCTAGTGGTTAGAGAACAGCTTAACGCCCAGGAGATTGGGGTTAGATTCCCACTGGCACTCCTTATGACCTTGGGCAAGTCACTTTACCCTCCCTTGCCTCGGAAGAAAAGGCCTGAAAATCTACTTCCGGTTATACCTTGTCAAGGAAACTCAGGGGGTTCTGGGTCACCAGGATTAAACATATTGGGTCAGACCGAGGGTCCATCAAGCCCAGTATCCTGTTTCCAACCGTGACCAATCTAGGTCAATGTACCTGTCGGGTACCCAAAAAGGTCCACAGTTTCCATGTTGCTTATCCCAGGGGTAAGCAGTGGATTTCCCTGGTCCTCTTTAATAATGGTTTATGGACATTTCTCCAGGAACTTGTCCAAACCTCTTTTAAACCCAGCTACATTAATAGCTTTTACTACATCGTCCTGTAACAAATTCGAGTCCGATTACACGCTGAGCGAAAAACTATTTTCTGGAATTTGTCTTAAATGTGCTACATTGTAATTTCCTTACATGTCCCCTAGTCTTTCTACATTTTGTAGGAGTAAACAACTGATCTCTGTTTACCCGTTACTTAAGAAAAGTAAAAGATCATCAGCATATGCCGCAAGCTTGGTTTCAGTATGTTTGGTTTTAATACCAATAATGTGAGGATGGGAATGTATTACTATTAACAAGGGTTCAAGGGCTAAATTTAAAAAGTAGAGGTGAAAAAGGACATCCTTGTCTGGTTCCACGATGAAGCTGTATTGGTCTAGAGATGATATTGTTGACTATACCTTGGGATGTAGGATTATAATGTAATAACTTTATCCATTATAGGAAACCATCTCCCAAATTAAACCATTCAATTACTTTATAAAGATAAGGCCATTCATTTCTATCAAACGTCTTTCTGCGTCTAATGATAAGGCAATTAGTGGAACTCCCTCACCCCAGAGAATGTGATCACTCACAGACCTTGGAGAATTCAGTCACAAGCTAAAACTCCTTCTCTTTCTGGAACACTTTGGTTCTGACACCTTGAACTCGTTCTCAGAGGGCTGTCACTAGCTCAGTTTTCCCTACATACATGCATTCTTATGTTCCTGTTACTATACAGCTTTCAGTGCATAATTGTTCCTCTATTACCAACTGTTATTTTTAATTCACATTCTCACCTTTGTTAGTATTCCGGTCACTATACAATTTTCAAGGAGTAGAGGAGTAGCCTAGTGGTTAGAACACTGGCTTGGTAACCAAGCAACCAGGGTTCAAGTCCCACTAGCACTCCTTGTGGCTTTGGGCAAGTCACTTAACCCTCCGTTGCCTCGGAAGAAAGGCCTGGCAATCTACTTCCGGTGACACTGCCAAAAAAACCCCAGGAGCTTCTGGGTCGCCAGGAGTCAGGACTGACTCAAAGGCACATATTGCATTTTGCATACAATTTTCAATGCATAATTGTACCCCCATTTCCAACTGTTTTAATTCACAATTTCACAATTCCAACTATTTTAATTCACAATTTCATTTTTGTTAGTATTATTTACTGTTACCTATGTTCTATGTAACTTGTTTTAATTGTTCCCTGTACACTGCTGTGACTGGTAGATACAGCACTATAAAAAAGTTGCTACATAAAAATAAAATAAAATAAATGGTTGTTTACTTATAACATAATTAATATCATAATATAATCTTATATTATCACCTATGTATCTTCCATTCATAAATCCAATTTGAGTTTTGTGAACTAAAGAAGGCAGGACTTTGTTAATACAGGTTGCAAGAATTTTAGAATTTTATAATCAAAGTTTAATAGTGAAATGGGTCTGTAATTTTGAGGATAATTTAGCTTGAGCGAAGTTCCGTCGTTGTTCTGGGTTAGTATATATGAAGTGATAAAGATCTAAAAGGAAGGGATTAAGAATATCCGAAAAAGATTTATAAAATTATGCAGTGAATCCATCAGTACCTGGAGTTTTACCAGATGAAAAGGATTTAATAGCTTCAATTGTTTCTTTTGCAATAATTCCAGTTCCTAATTCATTTTGTGCTTTGGGGTGTAGTTTAGGAGAAATTGATCACATAGATCATTATCTTTATCAATATCTTCCAAAAAAGGATTGGAAAATATTTTCTGTCAGATTGACTCGTATGAATATTGGAATTGGTATCACACAATGAAGTGACAATGTTTTCTGTGTTTTCCTTTTAGATATTGAGCCAAGGATCTACCTATTTTATTATCACCTATACGTATAATGTTCATTTTTGTAAATAAAGATGCCCATTTTGGTGTGAAGACTTAATTAAGGAGCTGTATTTATACTTAGCCTGGGTTAATGAAAGGAGGTTTTCTGGGGTAGGATGTTTAATTGACTATTTTCTTATCACATGTGATTTATCCCATAAAATTATGCATTCTCAAATTCTACCCATACTTATTTCAGATCACGCAACAATCACTCGTTCTCTCGATTTTGAAATGGAAACTCACAAACAGACAATGGAGATTCAATAATATGCATCTTACAGATCCTCATTTTATTGAACGCATTAAACGTTTTACACAAGATTTCCTTAAAAACAATCCTCCAGCTTTATAAGAGCCTCCACTGCTTTTGGAAACTTATAAAACACTTAGAGATGAAATAATTAGTTATTCTGTTTGGATGAAGAAAAATTAAAAATTGGAATTAACTCAGCTAGAACATCAAATTAAAGAATTGTAAAAAAAAAGCATATTCCTGAGTATGTATTATGTGGGTTAGAGTTGAATGTACAGTCTCTATCTAGAGGATAAAGTAATCTCCATCAGTTAGTGAAATCAAAATTGGGGATCATATGCAAAGTTTTTTCCATGAACTGGTTTTAGAAGGTCGACAAGTAGAATTTATGACTAAAGTGTAATCTAGAGGAAGGTTAAAGTCACCTACAGTGAGTTTTTGATAGTCCCAAAATTTGAGAAGAAAGATGGGTCATCGTCATTGGTTGAAAAAAATGGCAAGTATAAAATTTATCTTTAAATTTAAGACATTCCGTATGTGGTAAATGAATTTCTTGTATAAAAGCAATATCAGATTTTTCTTTCTTAAGATAAGTGAAGATTTCTTTTTGCGTTTGATGGGGTGATTAATCCCATTAATGTTCAGCGATAACAGTTTAAATGATATCAGAATAAAGGGGATACTAACTTAATAATTCAAAGTAGTCTCCACAATAACAGCAGTGCACTGTTTTACTATAAGAGAAAAAGCGAATTGTAAGTAAACAACAAATGAAATGAAATCAGATAGCAAGAGGGGCCTAAAAAGATGAAGAATGATTAAGTTAAAGAATGGATATTTAATATAATTAAAGCAAAATAAGATCCACGGTCAATTAGAATATGTCAAACAAGAAGAAATGTTAACAGACATCAGACAGAGCATGGTTGACTCATATAGAAAGTAGTAATTGAGATATATATGTGACAACACAATGCTTAGTGAAGTATAGAAATTGATGATAAATTAAATGAAGTACTCGAGTTCAGCATAAAGTAATAAAATTCTGAGAAAACAAATCATTGATGTAGCCTTAGGAAAGTAGAGTGCATGTAATCAACTATAGTAGAGGGCCCTAATGGGCTACAGCAAACAAACAGTCACAGCATAGTGCATTGATCTGGTGCCATAAACTTGAAGAGTCAAAAGAGACGTGTATAGTGTAATTCTGGTGAATAAAACCATATAGCAAGGAGTCCACGAGAGATCATAGCAGACACTGCAGCACACAAGGTCCACAAGAGCAAACATCTATGTTGCCAACCACATCTATGCTTTTTAACGGTTGGTGAGGTAAATCTGTAGAAGCAGTATTGAAACTAATACTGAATAAAGTAGTGCAGAGATAAGGATATAGTTAAAGATAGTCACTCCATCTTGGACTTGTCTATGAAATCCTGAAGCTGGTTCAGGATCAGTATAGGTAGTGGTTTTATTTGCATATATGATAATCATTCTGGCTGGGTAAAGTAGGCCGAATTTCACTCCTATATCTATTAGGTCTTGTCTCACTTTAAGAAAAGATTTGCGCTTAAGCACAATGGTTTTGGTGAGATCCGGACAATCAATATTTTCTTACCTTCATAAAGAAGTTGCTTTTTGGCTTTGGTGGTTGCCAGAATTTGCAAGACCTCTTGACAGTATAGTAGTTTGATGATTACAGGTCTTGGATATTAGCTATTTGAGAGGGGTCTGGATGGCATTTGATGACCTCTTTTGATTTCCAAAGCAGGTTGGAAAGAAAGGTCTAGAAGCTTGGTGAGGAAGGGTGGTATGAAGCAAAGCATATCAGAACCTTCAGCACCTTCAGATATGCCTAAAATACAAATATTTCGTCAATTCCTGTTGGAGAGGTCTTCGAGGTCATTGCACATATTTTTAATTTCTGGTTCATTTTCTTTAATGGCATCCACTTAACTTTCAAGAGTAAATGTTCGGCATTCCAAGTCTGCAATTTTCTCTTATGAAAGAGTAAACTACTTAGCTGAAATTCTTCTAGTAAGTTCCAGTCAAGTTTTAAGCAAGTATTTTAAGAGATGAATTTCATGCAGAATCTGATCCTGGAGAGAGACCTTGTCCCGAGGTAAAGCCTTTTCTTGAGTTGGAGAAGTTGTTTTTGGTCTTTTATTACATTCCAAGGGTCACAGTCGATTCTGCTCTGTTGCCTTTGTTTTCTGACATGTTATCGTTATTAAGCACCGAATGATTAAAGATCAGAAGTCAATATTTAGTAGTTTTATCCTGCTGAATGTAGGAGCTCTCACAGCATGCTTCTGACTTTCTGACTCTGTGTTGCTCCAGGCACCCCCCCCCCCCCACATCCCCTGGATCGAGTCTTTCACTGCTAGAAAAGGAACCTGCCGGACACCACACACTAGCACTGCCAGACTCTTTTCCAACTGTGGAGTGCATTGACTCTGTGTTTTTTCTGCCTCCATTACTGAAATCTTGGGGATCCAGACCAGTATTTGGCAGATCCAGATCCCCTGGATCTTAGCAATTGAGAGGGAAACAACAAAGTCAGTGAATCCGCAGTGACAAATGCTTTGGGCGGTGCTAAGTAGGTAACTGCTGGCTCATCCGTGGATTCAATTTAAGGCAGTTTAACCTAGATCTGGTTTTTCCCTTTTTCCCTTGAACTGTCTGCAACAAGACCACCCAGACACTCTCAACCTATCCAGGGTTCAAGCCTCCCACTAACTCTACCACGTCCCCCTGGCAAGAGAAGAATTGGTTATCTCTTGTTGTCCCATTGCTCTCAAAGTTAAGCTAGCTAAGTCCCCCTTCACACTTTAGTCTACATACAGTGAGACAGCAGGATTGTGAGTGTGTTGTGCAAGACAGCAGGAGCAAAGCACCTCGCCTGCCTGTGGAGAGGTATGAAGGATTGGCAGTGAGGTGGGTTTCTGGAGGTTCTAGGCACTTGGTGCGGAGTTTGGATTCAAGCTGACTAGTTCTGTCATGATGATGAGAAATCAACATCTGAGTAACTTTATCTTGGTCAGGAGGGGGTGTGAGTCGCTAAGAGGCTAGTGAACTGAGGCTGTGATGCAAGGTCAGGTCCACCAGAGGAGGGACACTTTGACTGCAGTGTCCATGCAGATGGAGGAGCTGAGGGACTGCGAGTGCTGGTTCCAGTATGATCTCAGGTGCCATTGCAAGTGGCGCATGTGTAGCTTCACAAGGAGTACTACCTGGGTAGAGGCTGCCATGTGTCCCAGAAGGCGTAGGAGTGTCCTCGCATGCGTGCGATCCGTCTCTGAGACTTGTTTTATCAGGCGGATGATGGCGTCCCTTCGAGGGAGAGGAAGAAATGTCCATGAGGCCTTGGTGTCCATTACAGCTCCAATGAACTCGAGGCGTTGCATGGGTCGCAGTTGTGACTTTTGGTAGTTGATCAGGAAGCCCAGAGATGAAAGGAGGGCGATGGTCCGCCGCGTCGACATTTATTTATTTATTTATTTAACATTTCTTTTATACCGCGCTATTACAATCAGTGCGGTGTACATTGAACAAGAACATACTGCAATGCATACAGGTAACATTGAGTTTACAATGAACGGGGAAATTCAACAAGGGACAACCGGGAGAACTATGTACAGGTTAACTTAATGCTATATACAATATTATAAACTCGTTTGGATATTGCATGTGCTTTTCAGGTGGTTCGCCATAGGACTAGAGGGAAGGTTGACTAGCTAGCCCTTTTCTGGTTGTATTGAGGTGCTGGTTTTGCTAATGTCTAGGTTGTCTTCTGGGTAGCATTTTGTGAACAAATGGTATTTCAATGCTTTTCTGAATAGGATTAGGCTTTTGATAGCACGTATTTCGTGGGGAAGCGCATTCCAGTTTAAAGGAGCAAATAAGGAGAAGGCTCTGTTGGAGGTAGCCTTAGTGCACTTTGTTATCATTTTAGGGACTACTAAGGTGTTCATTGATGTAGGTCTCCTTTTTCTATTTTCCAGGGTGTTGTGAATAAGCTTGCTGATTGGCGTATGGGGGTGATTATTTAGGATCCTTGAAAGTAAGGACTAAAGACTTATACTGGATTCTGGCATGTAAAGGTAACCAATGCAGTTCTTTCATGATGGGTGTTATATGGTCAGATCTTGACGAGCCGGAGAGGACTCTAGCAGCTGTATTCATAGCTAGGCGGAGCGGATTTAAAGTTGATTGAGGGAGACCATGGAGGATGATGTTGGCAAAATCCAGGTGTGGGAGGACTAATGCCTGGAAGGTTGTTCGGAAGTCGGTGGGATCTAGTAGGGGGCGGAGGTGACGTAACGATTTGATCTTATGATATATAGTTTTTGTGACGTTGTTCACATGTGTTGTCATATCGAGGTGCTGGTCCAATGTGATGCCGAGATAACGAATTGTAGCTTTTGATTTCAACTCTACGTTGTTGACGAGTAGTGATGGGGGAGGTATGAACTTACGGTTCCTCGTGACGAACAGAACGTCAGTTTTGCTATGGTTAATCCGAAGGTTTTGTGATAGCAACCATTCGGCTACAGCTTCAAAGCAGTTGATTATTGGGGAGAATACTGGATGGTCAATTGCGAACGGCATATATAGGAGGATGTCATCTGCGTAAGCGAGGCATTGTACATTAAAGGATCTGATCAAGTCACATATCGGCTGCATGTAGATATTGAACATCAGTGCCGATAAGGACGATCCTTGGGGTACTCCCTGTGATTGCAGGAATGATTCTGAGGATGCGTGGCCTGTTTTTACTTGTTGCCACCTGTTAGATAGGTAGGATTTACACCATTCAAGTGATGTGCTTTGAATCCCCTTATCTTTCAAGCGTTGTAGGAGTATGTCATGACTCACAGAGTCGAAGGCGGCGGAGATGTCCAGGAAGATGAGGACGAATCCCTGTTGTATGTTATTTATTCCTGTTACCAAAACATTGAATAGGGTTGTAAGGATTGTGTCGACTCCATGTGCTTCCCTGAAGCCGTGTTGAGATGGATCTAGTGGTGCTTCAGTGTCGATATGATGTTGGATTTGTTGTTGTGCGGCTTTCTCAATGATTTTTGCAAGCTGTGGGATGCTCGAGATAGGCCTGAAGGATTCAACCTTGGATGGGTCAAGCCTGCTGTTCTTCAGAAGGGGCCTGATGGAAGTGTGTTTCAGACTCTGCGGGAATGAACCTGTTGAGAAGGACTGGTTCAGTATTTTGCTCACTATTTGACTGAGGTCAAGTCGCAGGTCCTTGATCCAGCTGGCTGGGCAGGGGTCATTAGGAGCTGTGCTGGGATTGATAGAGGCAATAATGTTCACAATCTCTCTGTTTGATACAGTAGAGAAGTTGTGTAGTGGCATTACATGGGATGCCTTAGGTGAAGTCGAAGCATTATTGACATTTGTTTGTGTTGGTTTTAATCATCTTTGATTGCAGGTAGTTTGCGTAGTCCTGCGGCTGAGGCATAGGGGGTTGTGCTGAAACCGGTTCTCCTGTTATGGATTTTACTATACTGAATAGTGCATGTGGTTTATTGATGGAGCGTTTTAATAGGTCTGTGTGGTAAGTTTTCCTGCTCTGTGTTATCTTCACATGGTGGGTAGTTAGGTATGAGTTGTATGCTGCCAGCGCCTCAGGGGAGTGAGTTTGTCGCCACTGTCGCTCAAGTTTGCGTAGATGGTGGAGAGATGTACGAAGGTCTGTGGAGAACCATGGAGTATGTTCGCGTTTTCGAATTCTCTTTTCAGTGAGTGATGGACAGGAGGCAGCTCTCAGGTTCTCGTCCCATTTGGATATGAGATCATCTAAGTCCATGGTTGTGTTGGCCATGAGTGGTCGGAGATTCTCTAGGACTACGCTCTGGTCGAGTGGGTTCCAGATGTGTCAGAAGACTTTCGGCTCTTGCGGGATGTATCAATGGGTATATTGAAACTGAGAAGACTGTGGTCCGACCAGGGCACTGGTGTTACAGACAGTGCAAGAGTTAGGGGTATTGTGGCGTTGGAGAGAGGTGCGAAGATGAGGTCTAGTTTGCCACCCTTAGTGTGGGTGGGGGAGTCGACATGTTGTTTGTAACCTAGGTCCTCCAGGGCGTCAATGAATGCTGCTGAGTGGTTGTCTTCAAGAGATGGGAGGTTGAAGTCACCAATTAACCAACTTGGTGAGCGTGAGGAGGATGTGGTACATGCTTGCTCAATTATTGTTGGAAGGTCATCTGATGAGGGGGAGGGTGCCCGATAGAAAAGGTTGATTGTGCAAAGCTCATTGGATATAGTGAGGGAGTCCAGGTGGGTTGAGCTAGAGGAGTTGCACATCTTGAAGTGTAAATCAGCTTTGGCAAGGATGAGGGTCCCGCCTCCTTTCTGACTGGATCTGTGGGATGTGTATAGCACAAATCCTGGTGGCAGCATCTGATTCAGGAGGTCGTTGTCACAATCGGATAGCCATGTCTCCATGATCATCAGGATGTCGAGATTATATTGGGGTATCAGGTCAATGGCTGCGGGCCACTTTGATTGTACTGATCTGGCATTTATCAGTGCACATTTCAGTAGGCGTTGGTGATGTTGCTTCTCGTCTTGTATCCTTTGGATGGTTTGGAGAGGAATGTTAAGTAAATGGGAGTGGGATGTAAAGTTATTTTTTGCTGTAGTGTGGTGTGGGAATTCGGACCATCTCCTTCCATATGTGCGTAGGATTGGTATATAATATGTATCATGGTTGAAAGCATTTGATGTGTAAGGGAGACCAAGGGTAAGAATGGTCATGAATAAGAGCAGAACTTTGTACATTCTCTATTGACAGCAGTATAAACAAACCAAGATACAGTGTAGGTATAATTAGGTTGCTAGTAATAAGAAAGATAACGGTGGGGATGCTGACAACAGTGCAGTGCGATGCAGTTAGCAGTTAGCAATCGGGAGAGATTAATTGCAGCAGTACTATGAATGCACGGTGGTAATAGCAATAGTGGTAATGTTACATTAAGATTCTAATTACTGGGTGGACAGTAAGTTACTTGCAAGAGAACAGTACAGAGCATGCAAAACGTTATCAATGGAGACAATAGTACAGAGGTGTTCTGGCTAGTAAAAACTTGAAAACAACAACTTCCGTATACCGCTAACAGCGCAAGTGACTACTAGTTAATAGTCGAGGTAAAGGCTGATATTTCAAAGCAGCTAGTTGCAGAGGACTTGCCTTTTCTTGGTATTGGTAGCTGGCTCTGGTCCAGGTGTGAGTTGTGGCTTCGTTTATGGATTGCTGGAGTGCCACCGCCTAAGGGCCACCCCAAAGGGCCCTCTGGCGAGGCCCTCAGGCGCAGGCCCGCCAGTCGCGGGCGCGCCTGCTGGTGCGAAGCTTAAATGTAGCTTTGGAGTGCCCCGATTGGGCAGCAGTGTCCGTTGGCCCCTCCCGCCGCTGGTAGCTCGATCCCCGGGAAGGGGAGAGCTGCTGGTGATGGCGGGGGCTTCCCATAGGGATGGCGCTGAAATCATCCAGTCGTCCAGGTATGGGAAGACGCATATGCCCTGTTTGCGTAGGCGAGCAGCTGCCACAATGACACATTTGGTGAAAACTCTTGGTGCCGGAGAGAGGCCGAAGGGGAGGACCTTGTACTGGAAGTGTCTCCCCTGGATCTGGAAGCGGAGGAACTTGCGGTGGTCCTTGTGGATGCTGATGTGGGTGTAGACCTCCATTAGGTCCAGGGATGAAAGCCACTCCCCCTTCTGGATGAAGGGGAGGATGGACCCAAGGGAATGCATACAGAACTTTTCCTCGACTATGAATTTGTTGAGTTTGCACAGGTCGAGGATGGGGCACGAACCACCCGACTTCTTGGGAACCATAAAGTATCTGCAGTAGAAGCCAGTGTGAATTTCCTCTGGTAGAACAGGCTCAATTGCTTTGGAAGTCAAGAGGGAGGATATTTCTTGAGGCAGACCTGTGGGTGATGCGGGGTCCGCCCTCTCTTGGGGGGGGGGTTGTTGGCATGGAGTAGAGTGGAACCTGATGCGGTACCCGCTCCTGATTATTTGTAGTACCCACTTGTCTGTCGTGATGGATCCCCATGCCGGGAGGAAGGTGGGAGCCGGCCCCCGGGGGAGGGGGGCAGGCTGTGCATTGTTTGTCAAAAAGGCTGGTTTTGTTTCGTTGGCCCAGCTTGGGGGGCCTTTTGTTGTCTCCGGTCGCGCTGGCGGGGCTTATTGCAGTAGGAGGAATGCTGCTGTTGTGACTTGTACCGTGGCTGTTGCCATTTCCGGTACGTAGTGTATTGCCATTTTGAAGTGTAGTACTGTCTCTGCTGGTAGGAGCTCTTGCGGTTGTTGCGCTCAAGGCCCTCGTCAGTGAGGGTCTGAAGTGTGGTGCAGTTGTCCTTTATAGTGGAGACGGTATCATTGACTCTGTCTCCATACAGAGAGTCGCCAGTACATGGGGCGTCAGCGACACCCCAATCTACAGACCTTGTCCTTGGCAGCATGGAGGCTGAACGGGTCACTCTAACCGCTCCACCTCCCGCCGGAGGTCGTGCAGGTGGTGCTTGCAGCACGCCGTCCGTCTATTAGAAAGTCATACGGATTGAAGTGGCGACGCTTCTCCTCCTGGTGCTCTGCCCTGCAGCTCAATCCTTTCTCCTGCCCCACGTTGCAGGTGCTGCAATATCTGACAGAACTCACCCAGAAGGGTCTGCAACCTCAGTCAGTACGAGTTCACCTGGCCGCGATCGCAGCTTTTCACAACCACTGCGATGACACTTCCATCACGGCCCAACCCATCGTCGCTCGGTTCATGAGAGGACTCACCAACCTGTACCCTACGCGCAAGGACCCGATCCCCCACTGTGACCTCAACGCTGTCCTCGACCAACTCACGCTTCCTCCTTTTGAGCCCTTGACTACAGCGGACATGAAACATGTCTCATGGAAAACTCTGTTCCTGGTTGCCATCACATCAGCCCGATGAATCAGTGAGTTGCAAGCACTGGTGACACACCCACCCTACACACAGATCACCAACGACAGAGCCACCCTCCGGACGCATACCAAATTTGTGTCGAAGGTGGTCTCGGTCTTTCACATGAACCAGTCCATACAGCTGCCTAGCTTCCTTCCAGAACCCCGCTCTACTGCAGAGGAACAGAGACTACACACCTTGGACTGCGTCAGAGCTCTCTGCATCTACCTCCAACGGACTACACCCCACCGCTCGGGCACGCAGCTCTTCGTCTCCTATGACCCCCAACAAAACCAGGCGTCCTGTCTCCAAACGGACCCTGTCCCTCTGGATCTCAGCCTGCATTGCCTTCTGCCTTGGGCAGGCAGGAGCTGAGTCTGCACCTCCAGTCAACGCGCACAAGCCACGGGCAATGGCCTCCTCCATTTTCAACCTGAGATCCGTCCCAGTAGCGGATATCTGCAAAGCCGCCACTTGGTCATCACCCCATATGTTCCAGAGACATTATTGCCGCGACCTCTCCAGCGAAGGCCTTGCTTTTGGTCGGGCAGTCTTGACCTCGGCGGACTGGCGCTGCCTGTAGCACGGTCCGATCCACATCTGTGGTTGTGATTCCCCGCAGTACCTGCACTGACGTTTGCTCTGTTACTGCACTGCGTGCACAGCTACTTGCACTGTTTACACTGTTACTTGCACTGTTTTGCACATTGTTCTGCACCTTGTTTTGCATATTTGCACTGTTTGCACTGTTTACACTGTTTACACTGTTTACACTGTTACTTGCACTTTGTTTTGCACATTGTTCTGCACCTTGTTTTCCATATTTGCACTGTTGAATGTGTTTACATTGTAATTGTACAGTGTTTTGCATACTGACTATTGCCCTCTGTGTATGGGCAGCCGCCAGCTTTAATAAAGCAGGCATATTGTTCTTGGTCACTGCCTGGTCGTCTCCTTGATCTCCCTTGCACCACAGCTCCACATAGCTAGGGAGGCACCTATTGTGGCTGACTCATCCTGCTTGTCCTAGGAGAAAACGAGGTTACTTACCTGTAACAGGAGTTCTCCGTGGACAGCAGGATAAGTCAGCCACATATCCCACCCTCCTCCCCTGCAAGGTACCGGTCTAAATCCCACGGGTGCTCACCCCTAGCAGTTGACAGCTAGTAACTCAGTGGCTGGCTAGGGGCGGACCCGGGGGGGTGGCCTGGGTGGCCCATGCTCAGAAGGGCAAAGCCCTTCTGAGCTATAGAGAGTAGTACTTCGTCTCGGCGCTGTCGGATGATGACACCTATTGTGGCTGACTTATCCTGCTGTCCACGGAGAACTTAAGTAACCTTGTTGTGCGGCCTTTGTGATGTAGCATGTGTTGGGGGGGAGAAAATGTAAACATAGGCTGGTGGTGTTCTCTGTCCTCTCTCTGTACTCTGCTTTTACTTTTCTTCCCTCTAGCAGTCTAGCACCCCAGATCCTCTTCCACAGCACATCTCTCTTTATTCACTCCCCGTCTCGGTTTTTCCCTGCCTCCTTCTTTTTATCACCTCCCTCCTCCTCCCCTGATTTTTCTTTCTTTCCCATTCCCTCCGTGCAAGCAGTTGTAGTACAGTAGAGTGGGCAGCAAGATAAACACATCTGTCAAACACAGTTGCTTCCACCTCCTCCTGCGACATATCGACTAGTGCCCCACATTGATAATGAGTAAACCACGGGAGAAGGCACTCGAGAAATGCTTCCTGCCTGGTCTCCCTTGTTGCCGTCACTCACATTGGAGCATATATGAGGTGGAATAGCAACTGAAAATGTCTTACTCTGCTAATCTCATAAAGAGATGGTGACTTATTTGTACTTTTTGTTAACCAAAATTAATTGCAACCATATAACTGTTTGGGCAATAAAATCTCAAGGGTTATTTGGTGTTTGTTGGGTTGCTACGGGTATCTGATGCATCATCATGAGCTGAAGAATTGTGCAGATCCATTGCCAGATTTTTCTTTGGAAGATAAATAGTTTTGCATGCCTCTGAAGTCCAGTCCAATTGGCTGAGCAGCTGGTGCAGGATTAAGCTATTACCTCATTGTTGGCAACTCTGGGGCAGAATTTCATTTTTTTATATTCATAGTGTAAAAAAATATATTATAGCTTGCCTAATACCAGCTTGTGTCTAAAAATAATTAGATGCTGTATAGTCAAGATGGACACCACCAGGTCTAAATGTAAACAGTAAGAGGAGCATACGTTTAATTATACTGTGTTGTGGTTTGATCCAGCTCAGCAATGTTAAATACAATGTAATCTGCTTTTAAAAGGGCGTTTTCCCAGTTCTGTATATCACAACATTTCTTTTTAGATAATAAATGTAATGAATCAGTCACTAAGGGGCCTTTTTGATAAAGGGCATTAAAGTTTTGCAGTTACCTCACAGTGATGGCAAAACATTTATGTTCACTGTTGGGGGCGTGCCTCGCATCTGCCCATGCAGTTAATACAGAGGCAATACGCTTACTGTGCATTAAATGCATGACAGAAATGTGGATGCCCTTCGCAAAGCATTGCATTAACAGTTAATACACCATACGTTTCCTTGTGTGACCTTGAAGGTGCATTCCTTGACCTTTTGCACACTATTTGAATGATGCGGGAATTCGTGTTTGCTAAGTGTCAAGTGATCACATTAAGTGTCGGCATGCATTAATTTACATAGAAACACAGAAATGTGACGGCAGGAAAAGACCACATGGCCTATCTAGTCTGCCCTTCCATATCAACCACTACAACAGTCCCCTTTTTTCCTTTAGAGATTCTCTGTGTTTGTTCCATGCTTTTTTGAATTCAGATACTGTCCTCATCTCTACCACCTCCACTATTAAACTTTATTTATTTAACTAGGCTTATATACTGCTTTTCTACCAGTCAAAGCAGTGTACATTCAGGTAATGCATATATATTTTTCCCTTGTCCCCGAAGGGCTCCCAATATATGTTTTTGTACCTGAGGCAACGGAGGGTTAAGTGGCTTACCCAAGGCCACAAGGAGCACCTGTGTGACTAGAAATCCCAGTCCTTCTAGCCCACTAGGAGATGATTCCACACATCTACCACTCTTTCCATAAAGAAATATTTCCGCATATTACTCCTGAGTCTATCTCCTTTCACCCTCATCCTATGTCCCCTCGCAGCAGAGCTTGCTCGAAAGAGGCTCTCCTCCAGTGAATTTATGCCACAGAGGTATTTAAACATCTCAGTCATATCACCTCTATCCCGCCTTTCCTCCAAGGTGTACATATTAAGATCTTTAAATCTGTCCTCATATGCTTTAAAACGAAGACCACTAACCGTTTTAGTAGCTGCCCTCTGCACAGACTCTGACCTGTTTATATCCTTTTGAAGATCTGGTCTCCAGAATTGCACACGATTCTCTGTTACTTGCTTAACAAAGTTTAATAAAAGCCTCTTTAAGAATGTGGAAAAAGTTGGGGTTTTTTCATGGTAAATTTCATGAATGCTCAGTCACTTCTTCATGGAAATATTGGTTTTGTCTCTGAAGGGGAAATTTGCATTTAAAAATGCTGAAATCTGCAAAATTCAACATGATTCCAATTTGTCTTTAGTGAGGATAATTTTTGAAAGACATTTACCCAGGTAAATTGGCCTTTTGCTTAAAAAATTATCTCCTCTAACTCACTAAAAATGCTTTTAGGCTTCCATAGTGCGCATATTCTAAATCATGGAAAAAAGGTGTGGGGCATTTTCAAAGCCATTTAGATAGTATGCAGGTCTGCAAACTTTCCTAAATGGCTTGTTCTCTTAGGCTTCCATGACCTTTTCCGGGTCATGCCGCATCTTAGTAAGTATAACCGATGTTTCAGCTGTCCCTCTCTTCAGGGTGAAATGGTTATGCAGTGACTGTTCTCATATACAGTGGCTCTCAAATCCAGAATAGTGGGTTTCAAGCAGGAAATCCGAGTTTTAGATGGAGAGTTTGTTGGAGAAGAGGTGGCTAAAGTTCAGGTAGGAACCCTGGAAAAAGGGAATTTGGATTTGAGCAGAAAGATTGTTGTGACAATCTCAGAGTATGGAAGGTGGAAAAAAATAGTTTGTCTTCAGCAGTAAACTTTGTAACACTAAGGGGTATGTTTACTAAGCAGCAATAGCGGCTTCCGTGCAATATCGGAACCATAGCCCCATTGAAGTCAACGGGGCCGTAGCTCTGATATCACACAGAAGCCGCTACCACTGCTTAGCAAACACTAAACCTTCTGTGAAAGTTAAGTCCTTTGTCTCCATTGACGTTTCATGGGTGTCTTACTCTCTCTATCACCTCTTTGATCTTCCTTGGCCACCAGCGTTTTTCTTTTTCAAAGATTCTTGTCAACAAATTTGATTGTATGGCCAATTTTCATTGCATGGAGGGCTACAGCGTATTTCTCAGTGTTGCAGTTTATATACTGTCTTTTGTGCTCATATAGTCTTTCTTCTGTGCTGCGGCCAATTTCGCCTATATATGATTTGCTGCAGCTGCATGGGATTTCATAGACTCCAACGGTTTGGAGCGGTGCACTGCCTAAATGGTACTCTGCGGGATATTCAGCGGCACTAACATGATTAGTGCTACTGAATATCTCTGGGTCCCACCACAAAATGCCAGCTAGCCTCAGAGCATTCCAGGGGTTTGGAGTAGAGACAGCACTCAGAGATAACTAGTTAACGGCGATATTCAGCTGCTAGCCAGTTATCCCAAGGTGGCGAAAGCTAGGCACCTGAAAGGTTTGCCTAACTTTCAACACCGTAGCTAACCAGGCAGCGGCCGACTACCTGCCTGGTGCTATCTGTGGTGCAACTGGCCGGATATGGTCTTGGCATTGAATATCCTGATGCAAAGTTCAGGGGCAATGGCTCGCCTCGGTAGCCGCAATAACCGCCACTGCCACTGAACATTTCCCCCCCAGCGCGTCTAGGTCGAGGGGGGGGGCATGAGATTAACATACATGTGCTGCCCACGCAATTAACAGGTGCGGTATACTAGGATGGTTTCGGTGTCTGTACGTTGTGCTAGTAGCTTTACGAGAGCAACTTAGCCAAGCTTTTCAAATACAGATCAGAACAGTACAGTAAGGATTTTCTGCTCTGCAAAGAGCTTTCAAGAAAAGTATAAAGGGAAATGGTTCTGCAGTAAGGATATCTCAAATAAACAAGTAGAACCGCAAGCCTTCTGTGCCACAAAGCTTTGTTCAACAGAAATACCCTCTAGTATCAATATAGAATAAACTATAGCAACCACATGGATCTTGTGGTAGTGTGATAGACTCATCTTAAATCCAGCAAAGCCTTATGTGTTATATCATCATGTATCCCAATAAGACATGCACATGTGTGTCCATAGCGTGGCTCAAATCTAAGAAAGTTTTTCTCGTGTTGTTGTTGTCAGTATCCCAGTAAACACAAACCGAAATACTCAGATTGTCCAAATGCCACTGTGCACATTTCCTTAACAATATACAAAAAATGCAGTTATCTTAGGCATCTTGCTAGACACACTGAGGGGGGGTGGGGGGAGTCAGCGGCAGCGGCTAGTGCTCACCACCAAACATCAAACCCAGATATTCAGTGCCGGAGACTGTATCTGGCCACTGACATTGAATATCCAGGTTGGACGGATAGTGTGGCAACTAAGCAGGCGATATTCATCTTCTGCCTGGTTAACTTCAGCAGCGAAGGTTAGGATAGCCTTTTAGGTTCCTAAATTTTGTTGTTGAGGGATTACTGGCTAGCGGCTAAATATCGCCGCTGCCGATCATCCACGGGTGCAGCCTCCTATCTGCCCCCGTGGAACACCCTGGTGTTAGCTGGCTAGCATTGTTGTCGGCACCTGTGGATATTCAGCAACAGTAACCTCATACCTGCCACTCTTAGCAGGTCTGTTAACCACATTCATTGCTTTGAACCCCGCCCCCTCGCTTTCCCTTCATTTTATATTAGAAAAAGAACAACTACAGTACTTGTTGCTCACCACCATCGCAGCAACATAAGACATCTGTTTTCAGCATCTTAATCAATGCAGAATTCAACCTCAAATATCAGCATCCAACCATATAGGCACATAATCCCAAAAGCACTGAGCACTGGGCCTGCTCCTGCTGCTGGGCATTTGATATAGAAAAGAACATTCTGTGGACGTTTTCTGCAAGTCTGGAGCAGTTTTGACCCACACTGTGGACACATATATGCATGATATAATTAACATACAAGGCATTGCTGGATTTAAGACGAGTGTCTATCACACTGCTGCAAGTCACAAAGGGGCGTGCTGCTATGCATGACAGACAAGGTGGTCATCTGCAAATGAGAAATGGATTATGGGTGTAGGATTGTCATTCATGTGCCTTTTCAGCCGCAGCTACACTTGTCTGAATTTGGATGTTGGAATGGATGTCAGCTTGCCCCATCTAATGCACTAACTACTCAGAGGCTTATTATCCCACTGTCACCGAACTTTAACCATAATTTGCCCGGCAGCAGAAAGTTACCTGTGGAAGTTGGATGTGGAAGGGAAACTGTGCTACTTAACGTGTTCTCCAGTGCGTCTATGAAGACAAACCAAACACAAGTCTACCCCACCTAATTCCATTTTCATATCCACCCAAGTTAGTCTACTCCCAACACTGTACTTATGATCGCAAATAACTATTATAATCTCTTGCTAACCATGTAAAGCTACTTTTTGGTTCTTTGTAACATAGTTTTATGTTTCCTTTTATGTTAATAACCCACACATTGTTTTCCATGTAACCTAGTTCTTATGTAATCTAGTTTTATGTTCACCTAATGTTTAATGTAATGCAATATTGCACTGTTTTGCTATATTGTTGTTTTAAGTTCCTTGTAAACCGCCCCTGATCTCTGGAAGAGGCGGTATAGAAAAGCACACAAATAAATAAAATAAATAAAAATAAGACAGGCCGACAGTACCTCAATATAGCCCGCTTTGACTACTACTGAAAGATGTGAGCTGAAGGAAGGAAAGTACTCATAATTCAAAAGTCTCCAGCGCACTTTTCTGGAACTGAAAAAATCTTTTCAGTGCTCCTAATGCAGCAGCCCTTCTTATTAAAAAAAAAAAAATCAAACTAAATATGCCTTTGTTTTTGAAGCAAGCTCTATTATTTATATAGATGCTTTTCTAATTAACTGATTCAGACCAAATACTGTTTACTCATAAATCCCCTGTTGAGCTCCTCTGCGATGCTTTATTATCCTCACCCAAAGTAACTCATTTTAATTTCTACGTAAACTGGTAAGCCTGAAGCCCAAACTTTCTCCTCTAGTCCAGAAGAAAGTGCACAGCCTTTTGCAAAGCATGGCATCATTCCATATAGGCTTTCCACAACCAGCCACAAAGCAGAGTCTGCCAAATTTGTCAGTCCCCTTTGGCTGAATCCTATTTATAATAGAGGTGTGCACCAAATATTTGTGTTACATTTTGTTTTGTTTTGTTTTAATTTAAAAAAAAAAGGTAGAAAAAAATGTCATGTCACACTCCACTTCTCCAACTACCAAGCTTTAGAAAACCCCTACAAACGTCCATGCTTGGTGGTGACCCTCTCAAGGCCCTGCTGGGGTCCAGCCCCAGGCAGAAATTTGGGAGGAGGCCCCAAAGCCTGCCAACAGGCTGTACTTCCTTCAGCTTTGGGCAGGCCTTGTACTCCCTGTGGCATGGGGGCCCAGGGTAATTGCCCTGGTTGGCACCCCATAATGCCAGCCCCGCCCACTGGGCCTTACTCATTAGCCCATCTGCTGGTCTTCAGTGTGCAGGAGCCAGGGATGGTACCAAGAGTATTAGACACCCTAGGTGAATTTTCAGCCTTCCACCCTCTCAATTATCTTTCATGCCCCTAGACGCCCCCACATGAGAGTTTCATAATTTAACTTAACAATGATGATGATCTCAACATCACTCATCCCAGAACAGTCCTAGAAAGGTTCATAGATGAACATCACATTTTTAAATATTAAACTTTCTTTTGTGTGTACATATGGAAAGAGGACAATTGCCAGAAGTCATTTACCTGAGTAAATGGTTGTTTAGCCAGTTAAATGGCTTATCTGAGAATTACCCACCATTTCTGTGGGTAAAAAGTATACACCGATGGTGCTTTGAGCTTGTGTGGCTATCTGACTCTGTTACTTTGCTTTGTCTACAGTTGTGGCTTTTGCTGACCCCCAGAAGCTGCCCCCCTAGGCAATTGCCTAGTTTATTGATAGCTGGCACCAGCAGGAGTGATCCCATTGCTCCTGCCCTGTCAGTTTTTCAGAATAGTGCTGACCAAGGTGAGGCTGACGCCATTTTATCGTATCATACCAAGAAGTTAGCTAGTTTAGCCTCTTCTGTTCGCCAATATACTCTCATCCGTGTTTCATCTCTGGTTCAGTGAATCAGACCTTTGACTGTTTTGACTTGAGCTCAGTAGTTGACAGTCTCAGATGTTGTTATCCAAACCAGAATTTCTTAGGAATTTGTATATTGTAAAAGAAAAATGGATACATTTCCCTGGAATAAGGTACATTATTTTTCTTGTTGGGAGGAGGAAGGAGGAAGAATATTGCATGAAATGACAAAGATCTAAGTGGTTAGTGTGCAGGATTCTTGATTAGTGTGCATCACAAGCAGAAATATTCTGCATAGAACTGAGTTCAGCTACGTTTCACTTGCTTGGAGAAAAGATTCTAGTAGCCTAACTGATCCTGGAAAAAACTGACTCCTTTGAAGGTCGTGATATGTTTTAAAGACCTAATATGAGAATTATTTAAAGATAATCTCAGATGTAACTGGTGGGTGGGGGTGAGGGGCTTAAGTGCTGTGACTCCCATTCCCACTGCCGGCATAGCCACCTACGTGTAAAGCTTCTACTGGCAATAATAGGCAAACATGAGTACAGCAGTCATCAGAAAGACAAACTCGAATAAGCACAGAATAAAAGAAAAATGGCTTATAAAGAAGAAAATGTGGTTTTAGAGAGAACTAATTTCTTGTAGGCTTAGGAGTAAAAAGAAGAAGATAATTACAGACTTTGTGGATTTCAGATGAGGAGAAAGCTTAGAATTCTGCCTAGATTCCCCGTTCCTTACTGTGGCTCCCCATGATTGAACAGAGCTGAAAATAAACAGCTTCAGCCGTTACACTGTGCAGGGTAGAACGGAGTTGCGACTGGCTCTATAAAGTGACATTTTGAAAAGGAAAAGAAAACCAAACATGCAGAAAGCAGAACTGTTTTGCTTTCATTTTTCATCAGAGAGGGCTAAATAGATCATGTTTATGTGGCTAAATGAAACTTTTGTAAGTGGTCCCGCATCGCATCTGTATAAATGGTGGTATTGTAACGGGGTGAGGTCACTGCAGAAGAGAAAGCGAGGTAACAGCCCAGCTGAAGCTACATGATGCACCAGCTCGTTCTTAAAGGCACAGGCAGCATATTTGGAGGCATCAGTCATTTCGGGCATCAGAGGATGAGTGCATTGACTGGTGCTTGTTAATTATCTCTTGATCCATGTCATATTTGATTTCTTCTGCCTGAGGGACCATGCCCCTAGTTTTGTTTCATTTGGAGGGCAACGGAGGAGTAGTCAGATTGTGGGGGGATGGGGGGAGGGTGAGGGGGATGTTGACATATTTGTGTATTCAGTAGCATATATACATCTCATACACATTCATTAAGGTTATCTTAAAAAAATAGGTTAAGAAGCCAGTATGACAAATGGCAACGATTTTTACTGAAATATGCCAGAACCATGAGAAGGTTCTCTCATGGTGCCTCCACTCAGATTCATGAGAAGTAGCAAGGAGAGAGAGTACACTTTCCCCTACCCCTCCTTGCCTAGGCCTGATGCTATAGCTTTCCCCTTCCACCTCCACCATCCAGCTTTGTCTCCTTGCCCATTACCCTAGCATTCAGCAGAGCAGAGCTTAAAACAAAAGAGGAAGCAGCTTCATGGCAGTGATTGCAGGCAGTGTGAGAGGAGGCCGTAAGACGAGATTTAAATGATCTGGTGGCCTGGATTGACTGGCTGCCACGGATGCAGTTGCCCCTCTACCAAGGCCACCCCTCCTCCTTCCCAGTCCTGGGACTCAAGCAGTATGGATCAGCAGGTTCAGCTCAAGGGTAATGCAGACACTCAGTGTGGGGCCTCATCTGCACAAATATTTGAATATCTGCTGGGCCTCCTTTTCATAAATAATTGCAATCCAGATTTATTTGTTTAATGCTATGACCAGGTTAATAATGAGGAGGGCAGATTTTAACAAAATGAGAAAAGATTTGTCGGATTTGTCGAGCCCTGACCAGACATAGACCTTCACAAAGAATAGAAAAGTGACCACAAACTAAATACAGACGTATGTAGACAAAACCTAAAGTGGAACGCCAAAAAGCCATACTCTGCATGCAACATAACACTAGAGAAGTAGAAAGAGATACATATATATAAATAAGAGCATAAGAACTGCCATACTGGGTCTGACCAAAGGACCATCTAGCTCAGTGGCCAATCCATGTTTTAAGTACCTGACATATCCCAAAAGTAGCCATTTCCATGCTACTTACCCCAGGGGTAAGCAGTGGTTTTCTCTTGGACTACTGTAATAGTTTATGGACCTTTCCACCAGGAATTTCTCCAAACATTTTTTAAAACCAGCCACACTACCTGATTTTACCAGATTCTCCAGCAATGAGTTCAAAAGATTAATTATACTTGAGAGTGAAAATATTTTTTTCAAATGTGTTTTAAATATATTACTTTGTAGCTTCATGGTATGTCCCCTAGTCCTTGTATTTTTTGAAAGAGTAAATAATTGATTCATATCTACCTATTCCACACCTGGCTATTTTATTTTTCTAATCAGGTTGGTTCTAGTATTTGGTTTCTGCATCTTCTCTTAACACTTTTGAAGGTCTCATGTCCATCTGACACCACTTCTCTCCCTTTCTGTCTTTTTCACTTCTTTTCCATCTATCTCTATAATTGATCTTTTTCCTTTCAGCTTTCTTCCATTTATTTTTATTTTTCTCTATGGCTCAGTTTTGATTCATAGAATCATGACAGCAGAAAAAAAACCATATAGCTCTCCAGTCTGCCCTTCCATACTAACTACTATAGTCTCTTTTTTTTCCTTTAGAGATCTGTGTTGATCCCATGCTTTTTCGAATTCATATACTGTGTTGGTCTCTACTACCTCCACTGAGAAGACTGTTCCATGCATCTACCATTCTTTCCATAAAGAAACATTTCCACATGTTACTCCTGACTCTATCTCCTTTCACCCTTATCCTATGTCCCCTCATTGCAGAGCTTTCTTTCAGTTGAAAGGGGCTCTCCTCTTGTGCATTTATCCATAGATGTATTTAAACATCTCTGTCATATCTCCACTATTTCATCTTTTCTCCAAAGTATACATATGCCTTATGAAAAAGTCCACTGACCATTTTAGTAGCCACCCTTTTCACCAGCTTCATCCTGTTTATATTCTTTTGAAGGTGTGGTCTCCAGAATTGCACACAATACTCCAAATGAAGTCTCACCAAAGACTTATACAGAGGTACTATCACCTCCTCCTTCCTACTGTTAAATCTCAGCTGCCAAATTCTTGACCATTCTTCAAGCTTAGCTAGATCCCTCCTCTTGTTATCTACTCCTTCCTGGGTGTCTGCTCTATTGCAGATTTGGTATCATCTGCAAAGAAGCAAATCTTACCCAACAGTCCTTCAGCAATATCACTTAACAAAAATGTTAAAAAGAATCAGATAAAGGACTGACCCCTGCAGTACACCACTGGTAACCTTCTTTTCAGAATAAGTTCCATTTACCTGTACCTTTTGTCACTCCCACACAACCATTTTTTTAACCCAGTCAGTCACTTTAGGGTCTAGTCCTAGGATGATGAATTTATTTATAAGTGGTCTGTGTGGAATGGTGTCAAAGGGTTTACTGAAATCTAAGTACACCACATCTAGGGCTCTCCCTCGGTCCAACTCTCTGGTCACACAGTCAAAGAAATTAATTAGATTTGTCTTACAATACCTATCCCTAGTAAAACCATGCTGACTTGGATCTTGCAATCCATTGGACTCCAGAAACCTCACTATCCTTTGTTTTAGCCATTAATTTACTCACCACAGAGGTCAAGCTAACTGGCCTGTAGTTCGCAACCTCATCCTTACTTTTGCTTTTGTGTAAAGCCGTGGTTCTAAACCTGTGGGTCGCGACCCCCCCATGGGAGTCGCCACAGGATTTAGTGAGGGTCGCCTCACTCCGCCGTTTTAAAAAAAAAATGCGCACAAGTTGCTGCCGCTGCCAAGTCCCTTCTCGGCAGCGGCAAACTCACAGACTCCAATCTTCTGCAGCCGCGGCTCCCTGCCTTTTAGGGAACCACAGCTATGCCTGTAAAACTGTTGCGGAGCCTTTTTGTCTCTAAACAGGCTCCGTGCAGCATTGTCCCGCCTCCAAAGGAAGTTGTTTACCACTTCCTTTGGAGGTGGGACAATGCTGCATGGAGCCCGTTTAGAGATAGAAAGGCTCCGCAACGGTTTTACAGGCATACCCGCGGTTCCCTAAGAGACAGGGAGCCGCGGCTGCAAAAGAATGAGGCAGACATAGGGAGAAGGGAGAAGGGAGCAGGGAACCTGCAACGGGGCTGACATGGGGGAGGGGGGCTGACATGGACAGAGGGGGGCTGATGGGGGGCTGATATGGATGGATGGAGGGAGGAGGGTGACATGAAGGATGGGAGGGGGCTGACATGGCTGGAGGGAGGGAGGGGGCTGACAGACAGAGGGGGGCTGACAGACAGAGGGGGCACTGACATGGAGGGATGGATGGAGGGAGGGAGCTGACATTGACAGGGGGGCTGACATGGAGGGAGGGGGGCTAACATGGACAAAGGAAGAGACAGGGAGACATACTGGACAGACGGGGATAAATGCTGGACAGAGGGGAGAGACACTGCGGGTTAGGATTATAATGGGCAGATGGGGGGGCTAGGACTGGTAATGGGTTGATTAGGGAAGGCTAGGACTGGGAATGGACTGATCAAAGGGAGGTTGGGATTGGTAATGTGCTGATAGGGGGGTAGGACTGGTAATGGACTGATGGGGGGCTAGCATTGGAAATGAGCTGATCAGGGAGGTTAGGACTGGAAATGGGCTGATTAGAGGAGGCTAGGACTGGTAATGGGCTGATGGGGGTAGAACTGGTAATGGGCTGATTAGGGGAGGCTAGGACTGGTAATGGGCTGATGGGGGTAGGATTGGTAATGGGCTGATTAGGGGAGCCTAGCACTGGTAATGGGGTTGAGGAGGGACTAGCACTGGTAATGGGGTTGAGGAGGGAGTAGCACTGGAAATGAGCTGAATAGGGGAGGCTAGGACTGGTAATGGGCTGATGGGGGGGTAGGACTGGTAATGGGCTGATTAGGGGAGGCTAACACTGGTAATGGGGTTGAGGGGGGACAAGCACTGGAAGCGAGCTGATTGGGGGGCTTTGACTAGGAATGGGCTGATTTTGGGGAGGGGAGGATAGAGCTGCTGGCCCTGGAAGAAAACTGGGGGCTAATGCTACAAATGGGCTGATACGAGGGGATGGGAGAATGGAACTGGAAGGGAGTGGATCTGAGAGGGGCTGCCATGGTATTTGTACTAGAAGGGACTGGTCAGTGGGGAAGGAGGGGGACTGGAAGGGAATGGACACCAGTGGCAGTCATGGGAATGCAAGCTGACATTGGAAGGTACTGGGAGTGAGGACTGGAAAGGGGCTGATACAGGGGAGGGTTACTGGGACTGGAAATAGGCTGATGGAAAGAAGTGAAGAAAACGAAAGAAGAGATAAGAAATGGCAGATGGACCATAGACCACAGAAAGAGAGCTAAGAGAAGACAGGAAAGCAGAAGCCTCAGATCGAGACCAGCATGATCAGAGAATAAATTGGTCAGACAACAAAGTTAGAAAAAATAATTTTATTTCATATTAGTGATTTGACTACAAAATCATCATAATTTTGAAATCAAATATTGTTACTTGTTATTGTGAATAATTATTGTGGTTTAAATAAGTAAATTTTATAAATAAAAACATATTGCAAAGACCTATAATATATTAGTAATTCAACAAATGATTACAGCGACAATGGGTTAACGGTAAAGGAAGAGAGACACATTTGATTTTATCATTGGGGGTCACTACAAGTTGACCAATGGTAAAAGTGGTCATGGTACAAAAAAGGTTGAGAACCACTGTTGTAAAAGGACCACATCCGCCTTTCTCCAGTCCTCTGGGACCATTCCTGACTCTAAAGAAGCATTGAAAAGGTCAGACAGTAGAGCCGCTAGAACTTCCCCATGTTCCTTCAATACTCTGGGATGCATCCCATCCGGCCCCATCGCCATGTCTACTTTTGGTTTAGCTAGTTCCTCACGAACACATTCTTCTGAAAATCGTTCAAAATCCCCTTAACAATTGTTCCTATTTGTGAATGTTTTCTGAGGACCTGCTCTTGGCCCTTCATCTGTGAACACAGAACAAAAATATTTAAGCAATTCCACTTTATCCTCATCAGCTTTTACATATTCCTCCTCTTCACCTTTAAGTTTGGCAATACCACTTTTGCACTCCCTCCTCTAACATATCTTAAAAATGTCTTGTTCCCCCATTTTACTGCATTGGCTATTTTTTTCTTTTAACAGTAAAAAAAAAAAAATAAATGCAAGGTCATGCATTTGGGCTGCAAAAGTCCAAGGGAGCAGTACAGTATAGGGCAGGGGTCTGCAACCTTTAAGACATAAAGAGCCACTTGGACCCGTTTCCGAAGGGAAAAAAAAAACTGGGAGCCGCAAAACCATTGCGACATTTAAAACAAATCTAACACTGCATATATTGTTTCTTACCTTAATGCTATATACGACCCCCTACTTTTCCTGTTAAAATATAGGTGTTTGGCCTATACTCGCCGTATAAGACTACCCCTCTTCCTTCACACACCAAAAAAAATACGCCAGAAAATATCACAACAACAAGTAACAATATTTGATTTCAAAATTATGATGATTTTGTAGTCAAATCACTAATATGAAATAAAATTATTTTTTCTACCTTTGTTGTCTGACCAATTTATTCTTTGATCATGCTGGTCCCGATCTGAGGCTTCTGCTTTCCTGTCTTCTCTTAGCTCTCTTTCTGTGGTCTATGGTCCATCTGCCAGTTCTTATCTCTTCTTTCGTTTTCTTCACTTCTTTCCATCAGCCTATTTCCAGTCCCAGTAACCCTCCCCAATATCAGCCCCTTTCCAGTCCTCACTCCCAGTACCTTCCAATGTCAACTTGCATTCCCATGATTGCCACTGGTGTCCATTTCCTTCCAGTCCCCCTCCTTCCCCACTGACCAGTCCCTTCTAGTACAAATACCATGGCAGCCCCTCTCAGATCCAGTTCCATTCTCCCATCCCCTCATATCAGCCCATTTGTAGCCTTAGCCCCCAGTTATCTTCCAGGGCCAGCAGCTCTATCCTCCCCTCCCCACAATCAGCCCATGCCCAGTCAAAGCCCCCCAATCAGCTCGCTTCCAGTGCTAATCCCCCCTCAACCCCATTACCAGTGCTAGCCTCCCCTAATCAGCCCAATACCAGTCCTACCCCCCATCAGCTCATTACCAGTCCTAGCCTCCCCTAATCAGCTCATTTCCAGTGCTCGTCCCCTCAACCCCATTACCAGTGCTCCATCCCTCCATGTCAGCCCCCCGCCCTCCCTCCCTCCATCCATCTCAGCTCCCTCCCTCCATGTCAGCCCGCCTCCCCAATCCCTCCATGTCAGCCCCCTCCATGTCAGCCCCCCTCCCTCCATGTCAGCCCCCTCCATCCCTCCATGTCAGCCCCCCTCCCTCCATCCATATCAGCTCCCTCCCTCCATGTCAGCCCCCCTCCCTCCATCCATCCATCCATATCAGCTCCCTCCCTCCATGTCAGCCCCCCTCCCTCCATCCATTCATATCTGCTCCCTCCCTCCATGTCAGCCCCCCTCCCTTCATGTCAGCCCCCTCCATCCCTCCATGTCAGCCCCCCTCCCTCCCTCCCTCCCTCCCTCCATCCATTCATATCAGCTCCCTCCCTCCATGTCAGCCCCCTCCATCCCTCCATGTCAGCCCCCCTCCCTCCATCCATTCATATCTGCTCCCTCCCTCCATGTCAGCCCCCTCCATCCCTCCATGTCAGCCCCCCTCGATCCATCCCTCCATGTCAGCCCCCCTCCCTCCATGTCAGCCCCCTCCATCCCTCCATGTCAGCCCCCCTCCCTCCATTCATTCATATCTGCTCCCTCCCTCCCTCCATGTCAGCCCCCTCCATCCCTCCATGTCAGCCCCCCTCCCTCCATGTCAGCCCCCTCCATCCCTCCATGTCAGCCCCCCTCCCTCCATCCATTCATATCAGCTCCCTCCCTTCATGTCAGCCCCCCTCCCTCCATACATTCAAATCTGCTCCCTCCCTCCATGTCCGCCCCCTCCCTCCATGTCAGCCCCCTCCATCCCTCCATGTCAGCCCCCCTCCCTCCATCCATTCATATCAGCTCCCTCCCTTCATGTCAGCCCCCCTCCCTCCATCCATTCATATCAGCTCCCTCCCTCCATGTCAGCCCCCTCCATCCCTCCATGTCAGCCCCCCTCCCTCCCTCCCTCCATCCATTCATATCAGCTCCCTCCCTTCATGTCAGCCCCCCTCCATCCCTCCATGTCAGCCCCCCTCCCCCCATCCATTCATATCAGCTCCCTCCCTCCATGTCAGCCCCCTCCATCCCTCCATGTCAGCCCCCCTCCCTCCATCCATTCATATCAGCTCCCTCCCTTCATGTCAGCCCCCTCCCTCCATGTCAGCCCCCTCCATCCCTCCATGTCAGCCCCCCTCCCTCCATCCATTCATATCTGCTCCCTCCCTCCATGTCAGCCCCCCGCCCGCCCGGGGAGCCCCCGCCAGCCCGCCAGGTCCGCCCCCCTCCCTCCCTCCCTCCCTCCATCCATTCATATCAGCTCCCTCCCTCCATGTCAGCCCCCCTCCCTCCATCCATTCATATCTGCTCCCTCCCTCCATGTCAGCCCCCTCCCTCCCTCCATGTCAGCCCCCCTCGATCCATCCCTCCATGTCAGCCCCCCTCCCTCCATGTCAGCCCCCTCCATCCCTCCATGTCAGCCCCCCTCCCTCCATTCATTCATATCTGCTCCCTCCCTCCATGTCAGCCCCCTCCATCCCTCCATGTCAGCCCCCCTCCCTCCATCCATTCATATCTGCTCCCTCCCTCCATGTCAGCTCCCTCCCTTCTTCTGCAGCCGCGGCTCCCTGCCTCTTACGGAACCGCGGCTGTGCTTTTAAAATCATCTCGGAGCCCTTCCTGTCTTGACGGGCTCCGTGCAGCATTGTCCCGCCTCCAAACTTCCTTTAGAGGCGGGACAATGCTGCACGGAGCCCGTCAAGACAGGAAGGGCTCCGAGATGATTTTAAAAGCACAGCCGCGGTTCCCTAAGAGACAGGGAACCGCGGCTGCAGAAGAAGGGAGGGAGCTGACATGGAGGGAGCCCATAACGCGACGTTTAGAGCGGGCAGTGTGCTCCGGAGCCGCGGCAAAGGCGAGAAAGAGCCGCATGCGGCTCCGGAGCCGCGGGTTGCCGACCCCTGGTATAGGGGATGAAGTACTTCTTTCCACAAAAGAATAGCGGGACCTTGGGGTGATTGTTTTTGATATGCTTCTTTCCTGACTACAAATACTGATGCTTGTGAACCTCTTTCTGTGATTGCTTGTATTTTATGAAGGCCCCCTCTTTTGTTCACCTTTTCACTTGAGAAGCATAACAGCCTCTTTTTCCTTTTATATTTCTTTACTAACAAAAAGGTTTGTTGCCCTTAAAATATCCCCTTTCAGTTTTGCCTATTGATTTTCTACATCCACCAGCTGTTCCCATCCCGCTAACTCCTCCTTGAGGTATTGTCCCATCTTGACAAAGTTAGTTTGCCTAAAGTCTCAGACCCTCACTTTTGAATGGACTTTATCAGCCTTAGTCCTAACACTGAACCACACCATCTGTCATCACTGGATGCGAGGTGATCTCCCACTGTAGCATCAGAAACACTTTCCCCATTGGTAAGCACCAGGTCCAGTATGGCCCCTTCACATGTGGGTTCTCTTACTAGTTGCAGAAATAAGTCTCCCTATAGAGAATCCAGGATCTCCTTACTTCTAGATGACACAGCAGCAGAGATGCGCCAGCCAACATCTGGCATGTTAAAATCACCTATCAGTAGCAATTTCCTTTCATGGCAATACTGCAAATATCTTCAGTTAAATCTCTTTCCACTTCTTGTGCCTGTGAAGGAGATTTGTATATCACTCCAATGCAAATGGATTCCCCATTTCCTCTTTCTATTATAACCAGTGTCCCCCCTTCCCTTTTAAGCCCTGTAATTCTGTAGCTTTAATATGATTTTTTACATATAATGCCACTTCTCCTCCCCTTCTTCCTACCTTGTCCTTCCCCTAAATAAAGTATAGCCCAGTATAATTAAATCCCAGTCATGGTTGTCCATGAAACATGTCTCCATAATCACCTCTAAATCCAAGTTAGCCTCTTCTATTACAGTTTCAGCATCTGAGATCTTATTTCCTATACTGTGGGCAGTAACGCACACTCTTTCCAGAGATTTCCCCTTTTAACCATTTCTACAGATGTATTAAATGTTTCACTTTCCTGAAGGCTTCTACTTACTGGGGGCTTTCTTCACCCTTCCCCAATGAAACTGGTTAAAGCTGTCTTTAGGAGGTTAGCAGATTCCTCCTCCTTATCATCCAGTCCTCAATCTACCTACTGCATTTCAACCCTCCACTAAATCCTCTCTCCTTCTCCAGTCTCTTATTTCCTAATCTCTCACTAACTCTCCCCTTCTCTTTCCCACTATGTCAGCATCACTTTTCCTCTTTCCCCACTGTCCAGCCTCTGCCCCTCCTCTCTCTATCTCTCTCTCTCTTGTCCAGCATCCCCTTCTTCTCTTTATCTTCATATGGTCCTCTCCATGTCCAGCATTCCCGCTCCCCTGTGTTTAGTATTTCCCTCTATCCCTATCTCCCCTGTTCCCTGTCCCCTGCTCTTGTGTTCAGTAACTCCTGGCTCTTGCTCTTTCCCCTGCCATATGGTCTTGCATTTCATTCCACCCAACCACTCACCCCCCTGCATTTCAGCAATTCCTCATCTGTCGCTCCCTCATTGTCCCAATGGATCGTTTGTGGACAGTGACACTGCATCTCCAAGGCCCGGCAGCAGTGGGGATCTGTGTGCCCCTCTAGGGCATTGCCTGTCACTCCCTCTTCTGATGTGAAAGGTGAGCCTGATGTCAGTACTGAGCAAAAAGGTAGAAACCATTATAAAGAAATACATTATTAACCATGTAGATAGTTATGGTTTTAAGGGAGAAAGCAAACATGAATTTAGCCAAGAAAAGTCTGGTCTTACTAATGAATCTGTTGAGTTGTTGTTTTTTTTTGAAAGTGTGAATAAACAGGTAGACAAAGGTGAGCTGTATTTTCAGAAAACCCTAGACAAAGTCCCTTATGAGAGACTCTAGGCGAAATTAAAAGGTCATGGGATAGGAGGCAGTGTACTATTGTGGCACGGGAACTGGTTAAAAAGATAGAAAGCGGAGACTAGAGTTAAATGGCCAATTTTCTCAATGGAGAAAGGTGAATAGTGGAGTACCCCAAGGATCTGTGCTGGGCCCGCTGCTTTTTAACACATTTATAAATGACCTAGAAATGGGAATAACAACTGTGGTGATCAAATTTGCAGATGAAACAAAATTATTTAAAATTATTAAAACACAAGAGGATTGTGAAAAATTGCAAGAGGACCTTGATAAATTGGAAGACTGTATGTCCAAATAGCAGATGAAATTTAATGTGGACAAGTGCAAAGTTACGCACCTAGAAAAGAACAACCCAAACTATGGTTACATGATGCAAGGTTCCACTTTAGGAACCACCACCCAGGAAAAGGATTTAGGCATCATTGTGGATAGTGTGCAGTTGCAGCCAAGAAAGCAAATAGAATGCTAGGAAAGGAATTGAGAATAAAATCAAGGATGATGATATGCCTCTGTATCGTTCCGTGGTGCATCCGCACCTTGAATATTATGTGCAGTTTTGTCATCGTATCTTAAAATGAATATAGTGGAATTAGAAAAGGTACAGAGAAGAGCCACCAAAATGATAAAGGGGTTGAAAAGATATCCCTATGAGAAAAGGCTTAAAAGATTAGGGTTCTTCAACTTGGAAAAGAGACGGCTGAGGGGAGATATGAAAGATGTCTATATATTAATGAATGGCGTAGAATGGGAAAATGTAGATCAATTGTTTACATCATCAGAATATAGAAAGACTAGGGGACATGCAATGAAGCTATAGGGTAAACTATTTAAGACGAATAAGAGACAATATTTTTTCACTCAACGTGTAATCAAACTCTGGAATTTGTTACTGGAGGATGTAGTAAAAGCTGTTCGTGTAGCTGGGTTTAAAAAAGGTTTGGACAAGTTCCTGGAGGAAAGATCCATAAACCATTATTAAAGAGGACCTGGGAAATCCACTGCTTACCCTAGAACAAGCATTGAAGAACCTGTGTACCTTTTTGGAAACCTGCCAAGTACTTGTAACCTGGATTGGCCATTGCTGGAAACAGGATAGTGGGCTTGATGGACCTTGGTCTGACCCAGTATGGCATTTCTTATCTTCTTATATTCTTAGGTTTGAGCAAGTTCCTGTAGGAAAAGTCCATAAACCATTATTAGAGAGAATCAAGGAAATCCACTGCTTACTCCTGGAATAAGCAGCATGGAATCTGTCTACCTTTTGGGAACCTAACAGGCACTTCTGACCTGGATGGGCCTTTGTTGGAAACAGGATACTGAATTTGATGGACCTTGGTCTGCCCCAGTATAGTATATCTTATGTTCTTGTTATACAGTAGCTCTGTTTCATATAAGGCTGAAGCTCACTTCCTCCTTCATGCCTCCTAGGATAGGATGCCTTGCAAACTGACTTTGAATGTCTTGGTTTGATTTAGTTAATGACCTTTTTATGGTAACTTGCCCAAGATGCTGGAGACTCATGACCCTACTAAAGGGATTGGGTAGTATTTTGACCAGGTTGCTTATTGCTGCTGTTTCCACTCATTTTGGATATGTGTCTTGCCTGGACCTGCTAATTTTGAAGGCTTGCAATGCTCAAGATTGCTCATCCAGTCAATTGGGTGGTATATGGAAGCCTCATAATTCATTTCTAAGCCTTTAAAATGTGTTGTGTTTGTAGTAACAATGGATTTCTTTTTCATGAACATACTGCCCTGGAAATTCTACCACTTTGGTGATGAGAGTATTGCCATTTTTGGACAGCGTGGATTATTTCAACTGTGTGTTTTTGCTCTTTTGGTGTTAAAGATATTGAAGGCATGATTTCTGATTGCCATGTTGAGTTTTCTCCTTAGCCAGTCAAAGTATTATGTGGCCCTGGATGATATGACAATAGTCTCTCAGATCACAAGAAGACTTCTTGTCTTTTTGGTTTCTATTCAGATAATATCATTCTCTTCTGTAGTCAGTTCTAATATACTAGATTGGAAGTTCTCAGTCTTTTTAGTTGTGTGAACCCCTTAAGTAACCTCCACAATGTTCATCTCCATCAGTCTTTCTAGCCTCCCTCCTTTCAGTGCCATCTCCACTAGCCTTCTTTATTTCTTTCTTCCTGTTTCCACCAGTTTCTCTCTATCTCTCTCTCTCGTTCCCTTTCTGCCATTTGCCAGCGCTCTCTTTCTCTCCCCCCTCCAGTCTCCCTTTTTCCAGTCATGCTCCACAGTTGGTAATACTGAGAAGGGGGCAAGGGGGGCCATGTACCCCGGGTGCTGATTTGATGTGGCGTTAGAGACCCAAAGTTGTCTGAAAGACTCTATCCTTCCGTTCCTCCTGCTGCAGCCCCTTCCACTGACCAGGCTGGCAGTTGTGGCAGCAGAAATAGTACCGGCAATAAACGAAACACCGACTCAGTGTCGACTTTCGCCATCAGACAGCCCGTTCCACACTTCCTAACCAACTCTACCGCTAAATCAAAAGAAGCATACTTCACCGTGCACGACTCCCTAGGGATGTGATCGTTTATGGACGCTCCCAACGGAAAAGATAAATTCTGAAACAAGCTAAACTTTCCCAGCTCTTTTTTTAATATAATTCCCAACGGGGAAACTACCAGATCCGGGAATGGTGGTTCTGTAAAGGGATTCGCGATCCTAACCAATTACAACGCCTTACTCAATTTATCCCGCACAATGTGTGCCCACCGCTTTACTGAAGGAGCATTGCGAGCGGCCGACACCGACACTGTCCCTTCTACTGGGATCAAAAAAACCTTCCTTAAAACCTAACTCCAATACCCTTTTATCCTTTCTCTTCGGATACTGGCGAAGCCATGGCCTTAAGGTGTCCAGACGAATCGGCGTTGACGCCAGGCCCAGCCAGTCTCTACTGCTTTGGGACTGGCAATGCTGTCCCCCCCGCCCCCTTCTTAACACATTTGCTTGCTGAATGCCCCCCGCCACACACTGAGCATGCATGCCGGAACTTACAATCGGGAAATGGACACACGGACTTATTGAATCTCCAACAAACGTCCTCCGATCCACTCCCTCCTGCCTTTTGCTGTGGCACCCTCCCCCCTGCCCGAAAGGAACGATTCGACCCTTTTGTCACCACAGCCCCCTCCGGCTCTGGCTGACATCTGAGTTAGCCATAAATGTATGTCCTGCATCCCCCATGACACCAATTTATTTTTCTCCATCTTATCCCTGAACTTTTCGTCATAATTGAGGCAGGCCCAACCTTCATGCGTCTGAGCCGCCTCCAAGATAGAGTCAGCATAAGCCAGTAACATCCCATAATCCTCTGGAGCCTGCCAGCCCCACACGCTGGCCAATCTCAAAAACGCACGCATCCAATTGATCACATTCCGTGAAACCTTCTTGACTCTACCCACCTTCTCATCCTCTTTTCTCTTTTTCTTGCTCTCACCCGACCTTCTCCTCCCTTCTAACAACCGGAAAATGTCTATGTATCACCTCTTCCGAATCCTATGTCTAAGTTTCCTCGGTATGCTCTCCCACAACTCCAAAAAGGTGGCTAGGGAAGCTGTAGCCCCACCCACCCTGGAATTAGCTGGTGTGCCCGAAACTACCAAACGCACAGCCTGATCTACCCCTGATGCCGACGAAACAGACCCCGAAGACGACGAGGATGACTCCGAGCTATGCCTCCACCGACACGCATGACGCCGCTTCTTATGCACTTCCTCCCCAACCGCGTCCTGCGAGCCCTTCCCCCGCCCTAGCCCCTCCCCCGGATCCACGAGCAACTCACCTGCAACCACCATCAACGTCCTCCCTGCACTGGTCCCAGCAGGTGGCTCCTGGGCCTCCAGGCCCCGCAGTCAATCGCTCGCCGCCTTGGTCCCTCCCTCCGAACACATCCCCACTGGTGATACGGCCGTTCCTTCCTCTTCCGTCTGCCGGTCTCTCATCCCCTGTGAAACCGTAGGTGCCTGCAGGGAGACAGAAAAAACAGGAGGGGGAACCACAGCTGCCCAAACAGATGGCCATTTCCCAAGCCATCCCACCCCTGAGGAACCCTGACCACCCCCCAACCAATGCTCCCAAGCCCCCGGGCCTCCCATCCGAAGCCCCACACTCTGCCTAACCGGAAGCCCCTTAAGCTGCCTGCCCCTTGTCCCCTCATGCCGCCCAGTATGCCACTACCACCTACCCCTACCCCGGGCAGCCCTAATCCCTGAGCCAGCCCTTGCACCCCTGCCTGCCCCCAGGTTTTGAACCAGGGGCCCCAAGCATTACCTGCCCCTATGTTCCCCTCCAGCCTGCCCTCAAGTCCCCCACTTACCTCCCTAACCCCCCTCTCCAACCCCCTCTCACCATTATCCGGTGCTATCACAAGTCTGCCCACGAGCCTGAGCACGACCCCTCCCTTGCGCTGGCCGTGAACCTTCCCCCCCGTACCTGCGCTCCCCCCCCTACCCTGCCCTGGAACATAGCAAGACCCCCTTCCTCCCCTTCCAGTCTGCACCCCATGTGCAGAACCCCTACGATCTGCAACGCCCTGCTGCCCCACCCCCGCCTGACGGGCTGCCCCCGCTCCCCTCCCAGTCAAACCTTTACGCGGAGACATATCGTGTTCCAAGGAATGAAGAATTAAACTTCTACTTGCCTGCCCCAGCCATCTCTCCACTGGACCCCCGCCACATGGCCATTCCTCTTCTTGCTGCTCCTGCACCTTCACGTGGCCCCTCAGACACCCCACGATCGCGGTTGACACTCCCGCTGACACCAATGATCTCTCTCTTCGCATGATGTGTCCGAAGTATGAAAGTCGAAGTCTTGTCATCTGAGCTTCTAAAGACAATTTAGCTTTGATCACCTCTAATACTGACTGATTTGTTCTTTGGGCAGACCATGGTATACACAGTATTCTTTGGCAGCACCATAATTCAAAGGCATCAATTTTCTTTCTGTCTATCTTTTTCACTGTCCAAATTTCGAATCTATAAGACGTTATTGAAAATACCATGGCTTCGACAAGTAAAATATTTGTGTGGAGAGAGCTATCTCTGCTCTTGCAAATCTTGTCTAGGTCCTTCATAGCCATTCTGCAAGAACAATGCGTCATCTGATTTCTTGAGTGCTTGTCATTTCTTTATTGATTATTGATCCAAGTAGGTTAATGTTGTCAACTGTTTCAATTCCTTCTTCATCAACGATGAACTTACTGATTTTGCCAATTGTCAGGATCTTTGTCTTCTTTACATTAAGATGGAGGCCCATTTTAAGACTGTTCATTGATTTTGAGAAGCAAGTGTTTCAGATCGTCTTCACGTTCAGCCAGTATTTGTGGTATCATCAGCATAACAAAGACTGTTGATGAGTCTTCTACCCGTCTTCACACCTCAGTTGTCTTCATACAATCCTGCTTTTCTGATGATTTGTTCTGCATATAAATTAAACAGGTAGAGGAAAAGTATACAGCCTTGTCATACACCTTTGCTGTTTTTAAATCATTCTTTCTCCTTGTTTCTTTCAAATTGTTGCTTCTTGATCAATGTAAAGGTGCATTGGAACGGTTCTGGTATATCCATGCTTATTAACGTGGCCCAGAGTTTCTTATGGTTTACACAGTCAAAAGCCTTGCTATAGTCAATAAAACCCACAGATATCCTTTTGGTATACCTTTGTCTATTTAAAGATCCATCCATAAAACAGAATAAAAATTTTAAATAGCAATTTGAATATAACAAAATCCTTAATGAAACATCAATTAGAGAAAATTTAAATAAAAGTGAGAAAAGCCATGCTTTACAAAGTTTACGGAAAACACCAGTTTCTTCCTTCAAGAACCAAAATGTGTTGATCAATATTTGTTTGGTTTCCATTCTGTATCGTATTGGGAGCAACAGGCTTGATTAAGAGAAATTTCTAATTGCACATTGACATCACCTATACATACACCTTATGAATGAGAGAAGGAAGCTCTAATTGGCAGAATGTTTCATTTGATGCAATCAATCATGATACTGTGCTCCATTATGTTGAATTGATCATATCTAGATAACAGAATACAACAGGTGAGAGTACGATCTACCATATCCTTCTGGTTTTCTTTGAAATCAAGATTACTGCAGGCTCCGCTTTGTCAGTTTCGTTGTTCAGTATTTGCTTGCACCCAATTTACAGATTGCTTGCAGATCTAAGAGTGATTTATTTTTTCTATGTTAAACTATTCGTCAGCGACTGCTCCTCTTAATGATACATTGCACATCCAGGTAGACGTTTTTTGCCCGTTTGTTGCTGAATGTTTGAGAACAAGCTAGAGCTCAGCATCAGTAAGATGGAAAAGATAGCTTTCAGTAGAATGGCGGAGTAAAGGCTTATGCCCATTTTGTCCCCAATTGTGGCATTTAGGGGTCATTTTAATTCCTGATTTGTTTCTCCAGCTCCAGGTAAAGTGCTGGTTAAGAATTGTGGCTTCTGTTAAAAGTGAAACCTTTTTCAGTGTCCTTACTGGAGGATATAGTAAAAGCTGTTAGTATAACTGGGTTTAAAAAAGATTTGGACAGGTTCCTGGAGGAAAGGTCCATAGACCTTTATTAAAGAGGACCAGGGAAATCCACTGCTTACTTTGGGATAAGCAACATGGAATCAGTGTGCCTTTTTGGTAATCTGACAGGTACTTGTGACCTCGATTGGCCACTGTTGGAAACAGGATACTGGGCTTGATGGGCTCTTGGTCTGACCCAGTATGGCAATTCTTTTAGTCTTATGATCTTTAGGCATTTGTTCTATCAAGCCTTAATTATAGTAATTCTGTTTAACCATTAGTAGCCACGACTTTGTGCCCATTACAGGTTGCTGATAATGCCACTGCATGATTGTTTATAGGAGCACCAACTGTGTATTCTTTTTCACTGGCATCCTGTGCCATGGTGAATTAAACTTAAAATGTTGGCACTTATTCACAAGGCCTTAAGTGGCGATGTGCCTTGGCAAGTGAGTGCAATTCTGAGATTCTATAAAAACCATTGTGGTTGTTATGATCTGTAGGCCACAATTTATTAGATGCTCTGTTGACTTGAGTTTTGAGCACACCTGAAACACACAAGCATTCCTCTTCTCTTGCTGCTCCAGTGCTTTGGAACGCCCTTCCCAATGAACTGAGATGTCAGGCTAGCATATCCTCATTAGGAAAAACATGAAAGCTCTGTTTTGTTTTTTTAAAGGAGGTTTTTAATGGTGTACATAAAGAATAATCTCTGATTAATTATAATTAGTGATGCTTTATTTTCACCGTCTTTTATTCTGGTTTATTGTCATTATCTTTAGTTTATTTTCCTGGATTATTTTTGATTAGATGTGACTGATCTAGTTCTGATTATTGTTACTTCATTTTTGTTATCTTTATTTTATTGTTTTTGTGTATGAAAATTTCAGAGTTATGAACGCTTGAGTGCATGTATTTAAGCATTTCTTTTCTGTTGATATTGAAATTGTATTATTTTGTATGATTTATATGCTTTTAATTCTTTGTGTGTCTTTATTTTAATGATGATAGTGATAGTAATGTCTCTATTTTCCCATTTTCATTATGTGCTATGGATTTTATGTGATTATTTTTCAATATCTTGTCTCAATATGATTAATGGATTTGTAGTATTGTTTTATTATGTGTGTTTGTTGTAATCTGCCCAGAAATGTAGATGTGCAGGCTATACAATTTCAAAAATGAATAAAACTGAATGTATAATGCAATCTAGTAGAGGAAAGTTAAAGGGATTGGGAAAGGAATGTTCACTTTTTTTCATAAGGTCATCATTGGCTTTCAAGAGCCAATGACCTGGAACATGCAGCAACACTGATAGAAGAGAGATATTTACAAACATGTCAGCATGCACATACAAGAGGGAGGAGTGGCTTAGTGGTGGGGGCAAGTTGGCTCGAGTCAGAGGACCAGGGGTCCCACAGGTGCTCTTGTGGCCTTGGGCAAGCCATTTAACCTCTGTTGTCTCAGGTAATAAAACAGATTGTGAGCCCTTCAAGGACAAGGGAAATATACCGCACCTGAATGTACACCACTTTGAACCGGCGAAAAGCCATATATAAGCATTGTTAAATGAATAAAAACATGGCATTCACACCTATTAGTAGGGTGACCAACCATCCCGAATTGTTCAGGACATCCCAATTTTCAGCTGTCATTAGAGGCGTCCCAAGGGAGCCCTAGGCAGGTTCCCTGATTTATCAGAAAATGTAGCTGCAAGCCGGCAATGAGAACTGCTATCCCCATTGCATGGGGTGGACCAACTCTTGATCAAGTAATTTCAGGATATCGACCTTAAAAAAAAATTGGGACATAACCAAAAAAAATTGTAATTTTTTTTTTCATTGATACATCAGATTACAAAATACCTAGTGACATATAGGGGTATGTTTGTTAAACCACGGTAAGTGCAGCGTTAAGGTAGCTGAAGCCATTTAAGGCAGTGGGCAGATAGGGGTGCGTTCCAGCATAAAGGGAGAAATGAGCCATTTAAAGCACATTAACAGGGCGCCTTGGCCGTTTAACACACGTTAACGGGACAGTGCACGTTAAGGTGACAAGCAGGGCACGTTAAGGCTGACAAGGTGCCTTAAGTTAAGGTGCCGCAGCCTATGGTGCCTAAGTTAGGGTGCCTTAAAGCCCTTAAGGGGCCTTGGGTTAAAGCGCCTTAGGTTAAGGCACCCTAAGGGCTTTAATGTACTTTAGGTTAAGTCACTTTAGGTTAAAAGGCACATCAAAGCCCATAGGGCACCTTAACATAAGGCACCTTAGGTTAAGGTGTCCTAAGGATGTTAAGGTGCCTTAAGGTAGTGTGCCCTAAGGGCAGTAAGGTGCCCTAACGTTAGGTGCCCTAAGGGCTGTAAGGTGCTTTAAGTTGATAAGCATGAACTGTAAGGCATAAAAACAGCTGTAACCCTAACACTGGATAGAGCACCAAGGAAAGGCAATGAACAAGAGATGGAAGGAAGGAGATGGTGGAGCTGATGGATCTGCCATATCTGCGGCCATCCTATGTGGCAGCCAGTAAAGTGGACAAACATGTTGGAGGCAGCTGTACTGATGCACAGAGTGTTGCCAATGTAAAGTGCTGCAATGACAGTGGGTGGCATAGGATGGGAATACGTGTCCCCCAGTGGAGGCAGAGGTGGCAGGATATTTGCAATGATAGGAGGACAGAGGAGTAGTGGTGCCGTGCAGATCAGGCACAGGAGAGACAAGCATGAAGAGCCGCAATGCAGAAAAGGGTACCAGTGCAGGACATGGAGTAGCAGCCTGCACAAGAAGACAGGACTGTACACAGCTGACAGAGGCAGTTAGATAGGCTGAAGGATGGTTGGCAACTGAGGTGAGGGTGTTATGGGCTGGCAGCACAGATCTGCAGAGACTTGACTGTTACAGGCATGAAAATGATTTGAGTAGGACAGGCATAAAAAAAAGAGAACAGAGGAATTGAACCCATGACCCCTGCCTAGGGAGTCAATGTACTAACCAGTAGGCTACACCTCCATGGTTCTTTGCACAGCAATGGCTGGATACAGAAAGACTGCAGGTCACCACACAAAATGTCTGCTGTGTGTGCCAGGATAGGATATCCCCACCAGTACCCATGATGCAATGCACATGCAGAACAGCAGTCTACACCTGATCACCGAATGGAGAATGTACCTCTCCAGCACCTCAGCTTGGTAAGAAGAACTGATGGCGTGTGATATTGGCACAGAGCAGCTACAGACCATGCCACTGGTGAGGATGGGTGCCCAGCACCAGGTCTGCAGTAACTGTGGTGCTAGAGATGGGCTTTGCTGGAGAACCCCATCACTACCAGTGTATGCTGCAGTGGAACCTAAAGTCACTCTGTGTCCATCTGTATGCCCCAGTCACATCTAGCCCTGGTGGACTGGGACCCACCTAGAATAGTGCATACCCAGTGTTACAATGCAGCAGCCATGGCCACCTATTATCAGGGCAAAGGGGTGTCTAGACGCGAATGAGGTTTATTTAGCAATGCCTATATACCACCCTCTCCAGGTCAAAGTGTTTTACAGTATATGCCCCTTGTCCCCAAAGGGCCCGCAACCAGCGTTTTGTAATTGAGGCAGTGGAGGGACATGTGGTACGGCCATGAAGAATGGCTGTAGGACCAGCAACCCCAGTCCAGCTGGCCAAAGACCGTCCTCCAGTGTGGTTGGACCAGTAGGCCAGATCTGTACCTGTTACTAGGGTACTGGCAGACCAGCAGTAATGCTGGGAGTAGGCCTGGAAAACCTCAACTACCACCCACCAAGGTCTGACATTCACCAGCAGAAGGCACAATCAGACTGCACCTCACCCCACCAGGTGTTCCAGCCATGCAAATACCAACTGCGGCCAGTCTGCTAGCCAGTCCATATTGCATGTTCACAGAGGAACTACGTGCACCCAGAGTTGGGATATACAGCACAGACACCCATCAAGTGCTTCAGTGATTGGGTCCCATAATAGGGAGCACACAGATATCACTAGAGACAGGTACTATATAGCACTATGTGGGAACATAGCCGTGCCATGGTTACTGCTTGGTCAGAGTGAAAGTGTCCTCCCAGCATGACATGCTGTGACCACCTTGTCCATGCAGGTGGTGTTCGGGCACTATGATGTACCAGCCATTGCCCTTCCCCTGATGCAGATGCATCCTGCCCAACCCGCCCTGTCCGTGCCATGCCCACAATACCTTGCTCCTCAGTATGCACATTTTCAGGCTAACACTGGAAACCGTTTACGCATTGTGGGTCCAGTGAGGAGTAGGAAGCCACAAAACAATGGATAGACATGAAGAGTCACGTGATGTGGTGAGCTTGGGTGGATGCGTGTTGCCTGAGCTCCAGGCCCCCCTCCTCCAAACCGCCTGAATTGAGCCGTGAAGTGGGGTAGCTTGATATCGATCTTAGTCTCCGAGTGTTGGTAAGAAGCGGGAGGTCAGAGTGTGCAGTGCGGATAGAATGGCGTCAGCCGTGAAGTTGGGGAGACGTGAGAAGGAGCGAACCGCGGGACCGCAGAAAATGGCCGACTCACCTCCAGCACAGAGTACCGCGGCCTCTCCGGCCTTTATCGAGGAGATTTCTGTGGCGGTCTCTGGTGCATTGTCAGTGCAGTTTGAAGATGGACACAATACAGAGCTCACTGAGCACGTTGGGAACCCACGTGCAGGAGATAGAGGCCCGCATTGTCCACGCTGAGGAAGAGGTGGAAAAACTAATGCGGGAGCTGGCAACGGTGCAGGCGGAGTTGAAGAATCACGAGTTGAAGCTCGATGACTTGGAAAACCGGTCCCGACGCAATAATTTGCGTTTTTTGGGTATTGCCAATTCAATTCCAGACAAGGACTTGACAGCTTATGTGGAAGATTTGTCCGCCTCACTGAGAGAGGGTGAGGATGAAAGCGGCCGAATTGTAGTCGAGAGGGCTCACAGAGTAGGGCACAAACAGCAATTAAAAGATCGCAGGCCCAGGGTGGTCCTGGCAAAAAGAAGCAGTGTTGAAAGTGGCAAGGCAAAAAGGAGTCGTTGAGTAGGAGAACATGAAAATACAAATAACACAGGACCTACTCTGCAGCGTTAAGCAAGCGCCGCAAAGCATATGCGCCCCTGTGCCAGAAGCTGATTGAGGAGAACATTCGGTTCACAGTAGAGTATCCAGCCAGACTCCATGTGATGTATAATGGAGCGCATTGGGTATTTGGGTCGGCAGGGGAGGCAACCCCGTATGTGGAGCAATAGGTGATTCAAGTCCTATCCGGCTTGGAGGAATGTTGCGGAACCATGTGAGTGCCAGTTGGTTGGGTGCTGAAACAGGCCGCGGAAAGGAGGCATGGACTATTGCACCAAAGTATAACGTCGCTGAGACCTGCTCCGGATGAGAAAAGACACTCTCTGCAGAAGAGCCTGGTCTAGGGGCACTGTTAGTGGACATTGAGATGCTACATAACCGCTGGCAAGTCTCAGTTCGGAAGGCTGGCCCAGGAGGGGATAAGAACAGGACATGTATTAGTAACTATATATCCTTTGCTGTTTTGTTAGCCTTGGTGGGCTATGTTATGATGATCTCCTATTTTCTTCTTTCTTTCCTTTATAGTTTACTAGGTTTAAGGGGATTTTAAGGCTGGGGGGGAGGAAGGATCTGAGGGGATTAGTGGAGGGCCGGGGCTGGGAAAGAGATGGGTGGAGGTGGGGGGGACCCGATCACATCGTTTGTGACTGATCAAGGGAGGTGGGAGGTAGATTGGGAGTAGGATGCTGGGGTTATTGGAGGGGTGGAGGGCGTGGGGGGGTCGAAGTGGGAAGGGGGCATGGGGGATGGGGGGGAAGGGAGGGTAGCCTCATGGGGAGAGTATTTCAGTTACTGGAGAAGGGGACAGCGTTAAAGGGGGGGGCCTCAGGCTGGGGAGGCTCCTCGATGGATTATGTTAAATAATGTTGGTTATAGCATTACTATAGCTACGCGACACTGAAGATTATCTCCTGGAATGTGTGTGGTCTGGGTAGCCCAGTAAAGAGATATAAAGTGTTGCAGGCCTTGAAGAGGCAAAAGTGTGACATTGCCATGCTACAAGAAACCCACCAGACAGCGGAGGAGCACGTTAAACTGCAAAGAGATTGGGTGGGCCAGGGGTGGGGGGCCCCTGCGCAGGGGAAGAAAGGGGGAGTGGTCGTCCTGATTCACAGGCGCGTGCGATTTGTAATGGCACAAGTATATGTTGAACCGGCGAATAGATTTGTGTTGGTTCATGGGATCCTGGAAGGGAGGCCCATAGTGTTGGGGAACGTATATAGCCCATATTCCGTAGACCGGGAGATGTATGCCAGGTTAGCTTCCAGAATAGAACAAATGCCGGAGGTCCCCCTGGTATTAGGGAGGACTTTAATGGGGTGTTTGATGTTGACCTTGACATATCACGAGGGGACGGGAGTTGGTCGCGAGTTCAAACAGCGGTGGTTCTGATGAATCTTCGATCTAGGCTGGATGTGGTGGATCCGTGGCGCATATTACACCCTTTTGACAAAGATTTTTCTCAACTGTCGAGGGCACATGGGTCTAGTGCACACATTGATTACATACTGGTGACTAAGGGGGCTGTTTGCTTGTACACGCGATGCACGAATTGGGCCTAGTGAGATATCGGATCATGCGCTGATATGGGTAGACTTGGACTGGGGAGCCGGGGAATCCTGGAGTAGACTCTGGAGATTCCCGCTGGATCTTTATCGGGACACTGATTTCCAATACTTTATTAAGCAGAGGTAGCAGGAGAATGGGCTCAATAACGAGCAACATCAAGCTGACCCAGAACTATTCTGGGAAACAGCAAAAGTGGTATTGCGGGGTGATGTTATAGGATATGTGGCACATAAGAGGAGGTTGTTAGCAGAGCTGATTATCCGTAGGGAAAGACAAACAATTAAAGAGCGCCGCAGATGGGCAAGCTGTCCCACTGCTGCGAACAAAAAGAAGTGGTGGAAAGCTCAAGTGGCTCTTAATGAACTGCTCCACCGGAGAGCTAGGAAATCCCTTATGTATTACCGGTACCAGCTATACCGCTTTGGCGAAAGGCCAGGGAAGCTCCTAGCTCATTGCTTGCAGGGTAGTAAGGGCACTCGAACAGTGGCGGCGTTGAGAGATGCTCAGGGTTGCTTGCATAAAGAGACTCCAAAGATTGCCCAAGAGTTTCAATCTTTTTATCAGAGCCTGTACTCAAGGGTGGAGGGCTCCCCGACCAGAATGAAGGCTTTTTGAGGGAACTGAAGCTTCCTAGTTTGGGGGTGGACCAGCGGGCCCAGCTTGAAGAACCAATTACAGTCCAGGAGGTGCAAGGGGTCATCCACAGGGCCAATTGCTTTAAGACGCTGGGCCCGGATGGTTTTGGAGCTGAATTTTATAAGCTGCTGGGAACCTTGGTGTCCCCCTCCTTGGTGGCAGTTTTTCATCGAGTGGAAAGGGGCCAATTCACGTGGGAAGATAATCATGCGCATATCGTGTTAGGCCCTAAGCCGGGGAAGGACCCTCTCCAGGCGGCGTCGTACCATCCAATCTCGTTGTTAAATTTCAATCTGAAAGTGATGTCTAAGATCTTGGCAGATCACCTGGCTTTGGTGCTGGGAGATCTGGTGCATGAATCGCAGGTGGGTTTTGTGAAGGGTCGACATGTGGTGTGAAACTTGCGGGAAAATCATCGCGACCTTAGAATGGGTGCATAGCTGGGAATTGCAGTCCCTCTTGATTAGCTTTGACGCAGAAAAAGCTTTTGACCAGGTTAACTGGCAATATCTTAGGAGCTTGCTGCCGCGTTATGGTCTGGGACCAGCTTTTTGTAAAATGGTAGATGTCTTATATGCGAGTCCTACTGCGAGGGTGATATGTAATGGAGTAATATCAGAGAAATTCTGCTTGGAAAGAGGTATGCGTCGGGGATGTCCCCTTTCCCCACTCTTGTTTGTGCTTTCACTGGATCCGTTGGTGCGGAAGATAGAGGCCTCTAGGGACATACGAGGAATTTGGATCGGAGCGACTGGGTTTAAGATGGCTGCCTTTGCGGATGATCTGTTGGTGCATTTATTGGATCCCCGCAAGTCTTTGCCTAGAGTGTTAGAAGAGTTTACGTGGTTTGGAAGTTTTGCGGGTATGCGTATTAATATGGAGAAATCCGAGGCCTTGAATGTGTCGGGGCATCTTCAAAATAGTTGGGGGGCTATCTTTCCACTTAAATGGGCGGATGAGTATTTTGTCTATTTGGGTATACTGCTGACCCGTGATCCTAAGTAACTATACAAAAGGAATCTTGAGAGGATGTCCCTCAAGTTATGTACACAACTCCAAGCGTGGAATCCTCTTCCCTTGTCTATGCTTGGGAGAGCGGCAGCATTGTGGATGGTGGTTTTGCCCCGGGTACTGTATTGGCTGCAAACCCTTCCAGTGTGGCTACTTAAAAGGGATCTTATCTCCCTGGAGCGAGAGATTCAACTCTTTCTTTGGAAGGGGGCGAAGGCGCGCATTCCGCTGATGCGTTTACGAGGAGGTTGGAACAGGGGGGGGGATAGGGGTTCTGGACTTGCGGTCCTACGTGTTGGCCTGTCAAGCTCGACGTTTGGGGGATTGGTTGGGGGACACGGAGTATTACACCCCTAGGGCGATGGAGGAGGCACTTGTGGCTCCGCATTCATTATTGGCGGTCCTGCATGTAGAGGGCTCAGAGTTACCGTCTAGCTTAAAAAGGATATAGCGTTATTAGAAAAGGTTCAGAGAAGAGCCACCAAAATGGTAAAGGGGATGGAAGGATACTCCCATGAAGAAAGGCTAAAAAGGTTAAGGCCCTTTAACCTGGAAAAGAGATGGCTGAGGGGAGATATGATAGAAGTCTATAAATTAATGAACGGAGTGGAACGGGTAAACGTAGATCGATTGTTTACGTTATCAGAATATAGAAAGACTAGGGGACATGCAATGAAGCTACAGGGTAAACTATTTAAGACTAATAAAATATTTTTTCACTCAACGTGTAATCAAACTCTGGAATTTGTTACCGGAGGATGTAGTAAAGGCTGGGTTTAAAAAGGTTTGGATAAGTTCCTGGAGGAAAGGTCCATAGACCATTATTAAGAAGTGACCCAGGATATCAATGCTTGACACAGTACAAGCATTGTGGAACCTGTGTCTTTTGGGGAAACTGCTAGGTACGTATGACCTAGATTGGCCACTGTTGGAAACAGGATACTGGGCTTGATGGACCTTGGTCTGACCCAGTATGGCATATCTTATGTTCTTAAAGAGCAGTGTGCTGTTGACGCCGGCGAGACAAACCTGGCGGTACTTAAATAGACAGTGGGGTAGCCCTTCTACTGTGTCCAGCTGGCTACCTTTGAAGGGCAATATTAAGTTTGCTTCTGGATCAGACACAGTAGTGTTTCGGGAATGGCAGAGCCTTGGGATTAGTAAAATCAGACATGTGGTGGATGAAGCGGGGAAATGCAAACCATTTGGGACCCTCTGTAGGGAATTTGAGGTGCGTAAACACCAAATCTTTGCATATACCCAGCTCTCCCACTACGTGGCTTCTATATCTCAGGGAGAATTGGCAGCGGAGAGATCTGCGACGATCCTAGAGTTCTTTGGCTTAGGAGGGGATTCTCCTCTTACTATAGCAAGCTTGAAAAGACGTTTGGATAAATATGTGAGTCCGCCCGATTATTCATCGGAAGAGCTCTCGTGGACGTGGGTGTGGGATTTGGGTGTGGCGGTGGAGTTGGAAGTGGTTGGTGAGGCCCTAACGCGAATTGCGGGGCTTGTAAAGGGGACCAGAAGGAGAGAGATACATTTTAAGTGTGTGCTTAGGGTGCACTTTTCCTCGAGGAGAGCAGTGCGCAGTCTTCTGACGTCGGACGGTAGCTGCTCAAAGTGTTCGACTCCCTTAACAGATTTGGGTCATATGTGGTGGGGATGTCAGAGAATTTGGGCTTACTGGAGGCAGATTAGCTATTACATGAGCAGGTTGCTAGGCCAGTCGATTAGTTGGACCGGATCTTTGGTCGCTTTGGATCAGCTTAGACCACTCCATCCCAAGGGAAGATGGGAACGCTTATTGGTGAGGAAAGCCTGTCTGGTGGGTAAGGGACCAATTCTGCACACATGGAGAGAGCAGAGGGCCCCTACTTTCTGGGAATGATGTAGTAGTTTTCACCAGTTGATGCTTTTTGAGAGAGAAGGAGCTAAGGGTAATGTTAAACGTTGGCCTCTTTTTCTTCTGGTATGGGAACCTTATATTCACACCTTGGGGCCGAAGGCTCGAAGCGACCTTCTGTACAAGGGGTGAAGGGGTGAGGTGGCTAGTCGGGAATTTTCATTTGTAGTTAGGCTCGGAGGTGGATAAATAGCGGGAGGATATCTTTTTTATCTTTTCTCCTGGTTCTGATCTGGATGAGCCTCTGGGGGGAGGGGGGGGCGGAGGGAAGGGACGGGGTGGGTGGAGGGGGGGAGGAGGGTGTGGTTAATGAGGGTATAACCACGGGTGCGGGATTGCTTGTGGTCAGGTGGTAGATCAGACACAACCACACCTGGCGGAGCTATGTAACTTTGCAAAGTTGTAACGATATGCACGTGTGGATTTAATAAATAGAGTTTACAAAAAAAAAACAATGGATAGACATACACACACAGACTCCTATTGCAGCATTGTGCAAAGATAGGGACATTTGGCAACTCTGCCCACCACACTGGTCACGATCACAGTGCAAGCATTGCTAAGGTGTGCAGGAGCTAGTAGTAGTGCTCTGGTGATAACTGCTGCTCCGTGCGCCGGAGCCAACAGCCTGACTCTCCATGAAGCTTTGGATAGTGGAGCCTATGTGTGTGTGGGTGTTTGTGCCCCTGTTGGCCGATGCTGTGGGGATTGCACATGTTGGTGTTGTATCTGCAATGTAGGGTAAAATGTACGAACATGCTCTGCAAGATCCACAGCTGGGACCTGAACCTGTGACCCTCTGATCCAAGACACACTGGCTGTGTGTACTGCACCACACTGTTGTCACAGAGGTTCAACAGTCTCTGGGGCTACCTTTGCTTTCCATCAGACAGACCTTGTCTGTTGCACTGCACACCACTTACTGAAACAGGGCATGGCCTTGGTCTGCTGCAGGCAGGTGTCACTGCCCCCTCTGCCATACTGACATGCCCATATGCTGTCGGTGCTGGTATTACGCAGTCCCAGGACATCCAATGTTCAGGTAGGCGGGTGCCTAGGGTGAAGGATCTGGGGTGGGTAGGCATACTTGGATATCCACACATCCCCCCCCCCCCATCTCTGCCTGCCAATGTTATGTCCCTTCCACATGGGGGAGAGATGGCTGGGGGGTGTCAGATTGGTGATCTAGCAACTATTGGCTAGGGTGGACCTGGTAAACGTAGGTAGATTGTGTTATGCCAGCAGACTGTGAACAGGCTAGGGGCATGCAATGAGAGTACAGTGTACCCAGTTTGAATTACTGGGTGTATACATGTTTCAGACAATGTGTGGTCACACCCTGCACTGCCTTAGCAGGGGCTGTAGTACAGGGTGTTTGTTTAGCTGGTTTTACGGACAGTGGTCCCCAGATGTGCACTGCTTGCCCCATTACATGCATTGTTTTTCCTGTGTGATGTTTAGGGTACCTGCTGGGTACGTGTTCCCTGGATGGGACACTGTGGAACACAGACTACTGGGCATGTTTGACCTTGGTCAGATACTGTCTTGCTGATTTCCAGTTTCTGTGTTCCTATGTGCCACCTAGGCGACAGCCTGGTCCACCCTGTGCCCCAGCTGCCCTCACTGCATATCCCACCTGAAGCCCCCTTTGCCCCATTTGCACCATCTCCATAGTGCCCTTTCATACTTGGGCACTATGCTGTTGCTGCAAATGGAGCACCACTATCACTTTTCTTGGGCTCCATGTCTGTGCTGTACATTGCTGACACTGAAATGGTCTCTCTCTCCTGCAAATGTGCATTTACCGACAGGTTTTCACTGGCGGTAAAGTTCTAGCATTACTGTTCCAGTGTTAGTGTAGCAGGGGCTTCTCCCTGCCCATTGACCCCCTTCTCTCCGCCTTCTCTCCACCCTCAGGGACATTTACCGCTGCCAGTAACATTACCGTGCGTTAACGTTACCAATGCTACATTACCGTGGTTTAGTAAACATGCCCCATAGAGTATGATCAAAAAGTCTCTCCGCAGTGAGAGCTGTGTTTGCAAAAGCAGCCCTCTGAGGAAGAGAAAATGTAGCCATGAGCAGATGATGAGGACTGCTATCCCTACTGCATGGAAAGCCATCCCCATTATGCTAAGGAACATTTGGAAGTTAAAACAGACCCCCTTTTATTTTTTTTCAAAGTGCCCAGGCTATATTAACGAAGACTCGCTCACTGATCCACAATCCTGGAGCGTCGGCCTGATCTGCTTTCGTCTGAGCTCTAGGAAGCACTGCACTGGGAATAAAGCCTCTTGTCAAAAAAAGCCGTCGCTTTGACAGCATTACAGGCACGGCAGACTCCTCAATTGGGCTGCCTTTGCAAACACAGCTCTCACTGTGGAGAGACGTTTCGATCGGACTCTATATCTCAAAATTACTTGATCAAGAGTTGGTCCACCCTATTAGCCATCGCACTGAAGGAAAAGCCTGTAACTGTGTTGTGATTTCAGCTGGGGTCATAAATTCATCCCAGACTATTAAGGAAAAGAACACAGGCACAGCCAGCATCCTGTGTCCAGCTACATGACTAGCAAGCCCGCGCCTTCCTGCTACATATGCCTGCTGGCTGAAGAGAGTGTGGGGCAGCTGGCAGGCATTCAGAAATGACATTGGCTGCAAAATGCTGCCACAGCTGCTACCATTAGGCAAGCAATATGGGTCCACCCCATCCCCTGCCGTGACTATGCAATTATGCTGTCGGCCTGCATCCTACCCTCCCAGTCAGTTTCCCAGCATCTAGGATTGTGAGAATTTTAGCATTTCAAAATAGGGTCATTCTGACTAAACGTTGGGGAAACCCTGCTATAACTAAATGACCAAGAATTTAGTTTTCCCAAACTTAATATGTATATTTCTTGTTTATGTGAACTCATTTATGACGCATGCTAGAAGTACTGTTTATAGGAGAAACTTGAGGTGCGTATCTTGTGTGAAGGAGAGGTGTGAGTAATTATGCATTCGATTGTGTAGAAGCTAATCTACACAATCTTTAGCTAATCTTTAGCTTGTTGAGAATTAAAGGAGCGAGTTTTTTGGATTAGGGCAAAAGACATGACATATTGGTGCTCCCAGTATTCCTGCCACAATCAGAGCAGTCTTGTATTGATGGTGCCAATGTTTTGCTTCCTATCTTAATGATGGGGTGCAGCAGGTCACTTTTCAGCATAAATTGTATTCTTTGTGTAGTATAAGTTGGAGAGGGGTCTGCCTGCAGGAGTCAGCCTTCTACCTTTTTTAGCATCTACTTGTCCCTCTTATGCAAGTTATTGCGTGAGCTGGACTCGAAATTCCATTTTTGTGTGGGCAATATTTTGATTTCTTGGAAATTTCATACTGGTAATGAATAGCCTAGTGATTAGAAGAGTGGCCTGTAACCAAAGAGCCCAGGCTTCAAATCTCATTGGCACTCTGCATGGCCTTGGAAAAATCATGTAACCCTCCATTGCCCCAGGTGCAAACATAGGGACATGTTAATGACAGTAATACGCATTAAGTGCCCACGGCCCTTTTATTTCCGTCGGTCCAGTGGCACTTAACGCGCGTTGATTTTATTAACACACGTTAAACTTTAGTAAACATGTTCCTTAGACTGTAAGCCTTCTGGGGACAGGGAAATACCCACTTACCAAATTGCTTGAACCATTACTTGGAAAGGCAGGAACTAAATACTACTAAATAGGATGATTTTAGGACCATACCGTTAACTGCCTTTGCAAAGATTTCTGACTGGCTCAAAAGAATGATTTAAAGATTAAGTTTATTAAAAACAAAACCATAGTGGTTAGCCATAACCTAAATTTTGTTCATCCATTGAATTTTGATTTGTCCAGGAATTTGGTTTTGATTAGGGAACCTGTCTCTTTTTAAGGCTCAATTGCAAAAGTTGTTCAGGGGATTTAGTTTTGGCTTTGGACTGTTTGCTGTTGGAGAGTTGTTTTGAACCCTGCTTTTGTTGTGCTTGCTATATTGTGTAATTAAGTCTTTGCAACTTGCTCAGAGCTCTGCCGCCAGTTAGGCTTGTGTAAGTATGAACATATTATACCTAATCTCCAGGAACAGGCAGGAATGAGTCTTCACATATGGGTATCATCGGTACCGACGGAGCCTGCGCGGGAACGCTCCCCAGCATCCAAAAGGAAAGCTTTTGGGAGCATCCCACAGCGCCTGCGTGCTGCCTTCCCGCCTTTCCTAACCGCCTCTCTCCAGTTCTTCTTTTCCGCGGAGCCAGCAGGTCGTCTTCCTGTCACCGCTGAAGAAGTTCTTTATTTTATTTCTTTGGTCCCGCGTCTGCCTTCTTCGACGTCAGACCAGTACCGCCAGTCTTTCTTTCTTTCTTCTTAAAAAAAAAAAAAAAAGACTACTATTTTCACTTCTGTGCATTTTTCTTTTGGCCTTAGGCCTACGAGAAATTCTCCTCATGGAGAAGCCCGCTTCCGGGTTTAAAAAGTGCACGAAGTGCAGCGGCACTATTTCTGTCACTGACACCCATGACTGGTGTCTAAAATGTTTGGGTCCTGACCACTCCATCACGGATTGTGAGTTCTGTTCCATAATGTCTAAAAGAGGTCTGCAGAATCGAGCAGCCAAGCTCAGTACCCTGTTTCCCTCTGATGCAGCTTCGGTAGCATCGACGTCTTCCAGGGCTGCTTCTTCCTCCCATGGATCTCAGGTAACCAAACTCAAGTCCAGCCGGTCCTCAAAGGGTAGATCTCCCTCTAAGTATCGAGATGCCTCCGGGCTTGCTCTCGAGGAATCCGCACCGGCAAAATTACCCCGGCGGGAGGATCTGGCTTCCAAAGCTTTATCTATGGGGTCACAGGTTGACATCGATGGCTCGGCCTCGACCGATCACCTGTTGCCATGTTCTGGGGTACCGGTGGTTCCCACTGGTACCGACATCCAGACATTGGTGGCGTCGATGGATCAGAATATTCTGACCATGCAGCATGCCATTACGGCATTCATACAAGCTGCGACGCCTCCGGTACCGCAACAAACTCCGTTGTCGGTACCGGTTCCGGCACCAATATCGGTTCCGGTGCCGGTACCGATTGCATCGACATCGGCTTCGGTGTCGACTGCAGCGGTACCCTGTTCTGTGATGCCCATCGGTACCAAATCGGTACCGATCACTCCCAATGTCGATACCACTCGGTACGCGTATCGGGCTCTGCAAGAGCATCCAGATGGGCGATACTTCGATTCCTCTGAAGACTCTGATGAATCAGAGGTTTCTGTCGAAGCATCGGTACTCCTTCCTCAGGAGCCCTCTTCTCCAAAAAGAAGAATGTCTCCTCCAGAAGACTTGTCTTTTCAAGACTACATTAGGGAAGTGGCCAGGGGCCTCTCCATTTCAGTGGCCCCTGAGGCAGAGCCTAGAGCCAAAAAATTGGATATCTTACAATATCCTAAGGCTCCTAAAGAGGCAGCTACTTTACCAATTCATGAGATCCTTTATGATTACATGTTGGGCATATGGGAGACACCTCTCACCACCTCCCCTCATTCTCGTAGGTTGGACACCATGTACCGTGTTCCTCCTTGTCCTGGCTTTCATAAGACTCAGCTTCCTCACCACTCTATTGTGGTGGAGTCTGCTATGAAGAGGATAAAGAGTGCAAAAAGGCACTCATCTAATCCTCCAGGAAGAGAATGCAGAACCTTAGATGCTTTTGGCAGGAGAATTTTCCAGGCCAATATGCTTGTTGCTAGAATCAACTCCTATAGTCTCTATATGGGGATGTTTCTAAAAGAAGTTACAGATCACCTACAAACTTTATCTCCTTTTGTTTCAGAAGATAAAAGAGAGGAGTTTCTCACCTGGCTTAAACATGCCCAGGATGTTTCCAAGTTTTCTAACCGTGCAGCCTTTGACTCTTTTGAGTGTGCTAGCAGAGCCTCGGCTATTGCCATAGGTGCACGCAGAGTTGCTTGGCTACAAGCTTCTGATTTGGAACCCTGGGTTCAGGATGGACTAGGAAATCTTCCTTGTACAGGTGAAAGCCTTTTTGGCAAAGATTGGCAAGCAAAGGCCACTCAGATGGATGCTGAAAATTCTGCTTTAGATAGACTTTCAAAGTCTACTTCTGCTCCTGTTAAGAAAAGGTTGTTCAAAAAGGGATTTTTTCCCAAAAAGGGGAGATATTATCCTGTTTATGGTCAACAGGCGTCTTCTGCAGGTCGTTTTACTGCAAAGCGACAGCAACAACCTAAACAGGCCAAGCCTAAGGCTGCAAGGGCTGCTACGGCCCAACAGCCTCAGCCTCCTCAGGGCCATTGACTTTCAACTAGAGAACTTAGCCTTTCTGGCTCTAAGAGAACCAGAGCCTCTCACCATTCCAGGAAGGTTACCTCACTTTGCTCCCAGGTGGGAACAAATCACAGCAGAGCAATGGACCCTCTCCATCATAAGGGAGGGGTACTTAAACCTTCCTCCTCACACCATGGTGAGACAGTTGAATTCTCCAACATCTCTCCTTGACCTTCTGGGTCAGGAGATTGTTACCCTTCTTGCCCAAGGGGCAATAGAAGAAGTACCCCTTCTTCAACAGGGCTCAGGGTTCTACTCCCCCTACTTTCTTATCCCAAAGAAAACAGGGGGCTACAGACCCATACTAGATCTCAGAGAATTGAACAAGTTTCTATGCAAGGAGAAATTCAAGATGATTTCTCTCGGTGCTCTCCTTCTATACATTCAGAGTCAGGATTGGCTTTGTTCTCTAGACCTCAAGGATGCGTACACCCATGTCCTCATCCATCCAACACACAGAAGGTTCCTTCGGTTCCTTTATCAAGGAAAGCACTACCAATACAAAGTGCTTCCTTTCGGTCTGGCCTCTGCACCAAGAGTGTTCACAAAATGCATGGCTGTAGTAGCTGCATTTCTATGCACTCTAGGGATATTCATATTCCCATATCTGGACGACTGGCTCATCCGAGCTCCATCCCAGTCAGAGGCCCAGACTTCCCTAGCCTGCACAAGGCGTGTTCTTCAGTATCTGGGACTTGTAATAAATATCCCAAAATCCCATCTCACCCTTACTCAGTCTCTAGAGTTCATAGGGGCCTTGCTGGATACCACAACTGCAAGGGCCTATCTTCCCCAGGCCCGTTGCCTACGCTTGGTGCAGTTAGCCTCACAAATTCAGTTAAAATCCCATTTAACTGCTCGAGAGATGTTACAACTGTTAGGCCACATGGCATCCACTGTGCATGTGGTTCCTTACGCTCGCCTTCACATGAGGGCAGCTCAATGGACTCTGTCCACTCAATGGACCCAGGCATCAGGGTGCCTGTCAGACAAAATAGCAACCTCCAGTCGCCTCTTTTGCTCTCTCCAGTGGTGGAAGTCCACTCAAAATCTGTTGCTGTGGTCCCCCTTTCAACAGGTGTTACCCCAAGCAACCCTTACAACAGATGCCTCTCCAAGAGGTTGGGGAGCTCATCTACAAGATCTCTCCACTCAAGGCATCTGGTCTCCACAGGAGACATCTCTACATATCAACCTCTTAGAGCTCAGAGCAATTTTTCTAGCTCTGAGTCTTCCACACCCTGCTCAGCTACAAGACAGTCCTCATCCACATGGACAACCAAGTAGCCATATTCTACGTGAACAAGCAGGGCGGGACTGGCTCTCTGTCGCTTTGCAACGAAGCTTTGAGATTGTGGGCCTTCGCCAGAGAGCATCAAATTCATCTCATGGCAGTGTATCTTCCAGGGGTTCAAAACTCTTGGGCAGACAGACTCAGTCGAGTTCTGCTTCCACACGAATGGTCCCTCCATGGGGACCAGATAGCCAGGATCTTCTGAATTTGGGGAACCCCGGACATAGACCTGTTTGCAAGTCCGTGGAATGCCAGACTTCCCCGGTTTTTTTCCAGGATTCCGTGTCAGGGAGTTCAGGCCAGGGATGCCTTCCTCCTTCACTGGGGGCAAGACTTCCTCTATGCCTTTCCACCCATTCCCCTAATTCCCAAGACACTGCTCAAACTTCAGAGAGACAAGGGGTCTATGATCCTCATAGCACCACATTGGCCACGCCAAGTGTGGTACCCTCTACTTCTGCATCTCTCTCAAGCTCCCTCCCTGGACTTGGGATCTGCTCCAGACCTCCTGTCCCAGGAGTAGGGAACGTTGTGGCACCCAAATCCCCAGTCTCTTCACCTCAGAGCCTGGTTGCTGAAGGTCTAGAACTTCAAGATTTGCATCTTTCTCAGCAAGTGAAGGATATCCTTCATGCTTCCAGAAAGCCTTCCACTAGACGTTCCTATGCTTTTAAATGGAAAAGGTTTACCATTTGGTGTGCAGAGAAGGGTCTTAACCCTCTTGCAATACCTCTGAATTCTTTACTAGAGTATTTGCTGCATTTATCCCATGCAGGCCTTAAAACGAATTCAGTAAGAGTTGTGATAAGGAAGCTTATCATAGCTCAGGAAGGAGCTATAGAAAAGGTGAAGTGACTCTGAACAAGCAACATGTCAGTTCTGGTAGAAATAAGAAAACAGAATTTTTCCATAAAAGACTACCAGTCCCAGAATGCACCAGGTTTCCAACAGCCATTAGAGGAGCTGAAGTGGGGAAACGTGTGTTCAATCAGGAGGGCTATGAGGTAATCCCTTAGCACTCATCTCAAAGGGCAGGGCCTGATTCAGCACAGCTGCGCTATGCTAGGGTGGAGCACTCATCTAAGCAGAATAAAGGTAGAGTTTATTCTACAGAGAATCATCCTCAGATTCATCTTGGACAGCTTCATCATCTGGAGGATCATCAGAAGCAGAAGCCAGAGCGGACGGACAGAGAGGGCAAGAAACCCTTTGGAAGAAAGAAGAGAAAAGCATTTGGGAGGTCTAAAGGAGTCCAGAGCAGTACGTATACTGGGAGACATTCAAAAGGCCAGCATACACCATTGGACTGGGGAAAACCAGAGGAGTGGTGCTGCAGAGCTAGAAATTTCCAGACGGTACCTGTGAGGGAGACGGCTGCACTTGGAAGGGACCCTAGGACCCATGCCAGAAGGTATGTGAAGAGAGACCCAGTGTCCAGGGATCTGGATTGGAAGGCTGGACATAAGAACTGGACTACATACTGGCCAGGCTATTTAGAGAGGAACTCTAATAGCAATGGAAGCTCAGGTATGAACACTGATCTATGCCCTAGCTATACCCTTGAAAGACAGCTGGGAAACAAGTATTCTCCTGAGAGTGCTCCATTGAGAAATTCCTCTGTGCCAATCCATGATATTGAACCCATGATTGTTGAAGAAGGGGGAGAGGTTATAGATACAAGCTGTGAATACATGGATTGCTCTCTGTCTAAACTCATTTGGTAATTTACTGTTACAAAGTACAACAACCATCACAAAGAAATACAAACTTGTTCTTTAATCTTCTCAGAAAAGCTCCTGAGTAGGATTTGAGCCACGCAGTAGAAAGCAAGCCAGCTAAGGGGTTTCAGCTGGGTAACTGCTAGCAATTGAGTCTTACCTAATTGCTTGTGAGCTCTGAGGAAATCACTTCTGAGTCTATGTGTGAAGATATAAGAAGTTAACCTGAAAAGAACAGTTTTTCCCTACTTTGTGGGTTTTGTTTGTTGATTAAAGCACTGCTAAGAAAATATTAGCTAGAGCCTACAGAAAAGACCATTCTGTTACCATCCTGGTCTTTATTCTTTTGCTTTGATTGCCTGACAAGTTCAGCTGTTGTTTTCCTGATTTTTTTTTTCTAAGTTTAACACTGAAAGCAAGTATCCTGTTTTATGTGCTACCAAGCATATCTGTGTTGGGAGAAATAACCCCATAAATAAATAAATATCTTATTGGCTTTACACTCAAGCACAACTAATTATTGTGAGCAGCTGTGTCTGGTGTGAATGGACTGCATTTCCCACAATCCCTTGCAAATCATATTGATATATGCCTTTGCCAAGACTGTGAACATTCTCACCCAGGCATCCGTCTGACAGAGTCCATTTGAGTGCTATTGCAGCATCCCTTAAACCTCTCAATGGACAGCCTATTTCCTCTCATCCTCTTATAGCAAGATTCATGAGAGGCCTTCTTTTAACTAAACCTCCCATTAGACTACCTCCAATGGCATGGGACTTGAATCTGGTTCTTGGCCAGCTTATGCAGCCACCCTTTGAACCCTTAGCCACTACCTCCTTGAAATTCCTTTCCTGGAAGGTTATTTTTCTCATTGCAGTCACTTCAGCTCGCCGCATCAGTGAGCTGCAAGCCTTGGTGGCTAATCCTCCTTATACCAGGTTCCATCATTTATTTATTTATTTATATATCTCTTCTATACCGCCACTTCCAGCGATCAGTGGCGGTTTACAAGTAAACAAAGTTTAATAATAGAATGCTATTATTTTACATAGAACAGGTTTAGAAACTAATTTACATAGAACAGGTTTAGAACTATTTTACATAGAACAGGTTTTTACATAGAACAAATTTATAAAAGTAAACATTCAACTATTAAATTGCATGACAAGGTAGTCCTCAGGACTAATCCACACTTTATGCCTAAAGTGGTCTCACCTTTTCATCTGAACCAGGAGGTATATTTACCTGTCTTTTTTCCAGGACCTCATGCATCAAGTGCAGAGAGGAATCTCCATACCCTGGATTGTAAGAGAGCGCTTGCTTTTTACTTACAAAGGACACAGCAACATAGAAAGTCCTCTCAACTCTTTGTTGCTTTCGATTCCTCTCATTTAGGACTTCGAGTCTCTAAGAGAACTCTGTCCAATTGGATTGCTCAGTGTATTTCTTTCGCCTACCAGAGTAAGAACCTTTCTCTAGAGGGCCATGTCACAGCTCACAATGTGAGGGCCATGGCAGCCTCTATGGCTCATCTAAATTCTATGTCCATCGACCAAATCTGTCGAGCGGCCACCTGGGCCTCGGTTCATATCTTTACAGCCCATTATTGCTTGGACAAGGACTCCCGCCGGGATGTCTTGTTTGGTCAGGCTGTTCTTAAACACCTGTTCCAAACCTAATCAACTCCTACCCCCCCCATCCCTGGTTGGATGCCCGTGATCCATAGGGGGAGGTAGAGCCCTTCTCAGGGACTCACAACCTTGGGGATCTCCCTGGCATCTCTAGCTGGGGAGTCCCCATATGTGAAGACTCATTCCTGCTTGTTCCTGGAGATAGCACAGTTACTTACCTGTAACAGGTGATCTCTGGGAACAGCAGGAATAAGTCTTCACAACCCACCCACCTCCCCTAGGAGTTGTATCTCTCTATCTATCTTTCCTTTCCTTTCTCTCTCTCTCTCTTTGTCTCAGCTTAAAACTTGAACTGGAGAGAGGCGGTTAGGAAAGGCGGGAAGGCAGCGCGCAGGCACTGTGGGATGCTCCCAAAAGCTTTCCTTTTGGACGTTGGGGAGCGTTCCCGCGCAGGCTCCGTCGGTACCGACGATACCCATATGTGAAGACTTATTCCTGCTGTTCCCAGAGATCACCTGTTACAGGTAAGTAACTGTGCTTTCTTGCACATCTTCATTGGCCGCCTGTGTCTTTCAGGGCTCAATTTAAGGGGTAGGTATGCTAAAGGGAGTTAGCTGTTACTGCAGGGAAAACACAAAATTAATGCCCCAGAGTAGCAGCTAACCCGTTAAAAAAAAAAAAAAAAAAAAAAAAACTATTGCAGGCAATTTTCTGCGATATTTCATTTTCACGTGGTGCAGGACTCTAGGGGTGGGGAGTGCCAGCAAATAATGGCATCTCAAGAGGTGGTGTCATCTGCCTGGAGGCCCAATAATGTGGCAGTGTGGCCACTGGCGCTCAGCAGTGGCCATCTACCCTGCAGGCAATCAGGCCTCCAACAGCCGTGATCAAGCCTCCCCCCTCCACAATACTGTTTGTGTCACAATGCTGCAATCCGTGGCACTGGCAATATTAAATAAAGAAGTGATGGCCCCCTCCTGTTTTCTTTCAGAGGTCCTTTGGGGCATGAATTATCTGTTCTTTTTAACGGTTTATTTTTCCTGTCTGTTTTTTGAATTGTGTTTTTTATGCATGTTTGTTAATATGTAACTGCTTAGAAGGAGGCTTGATAGGTGGATTATAAATGAATGTAAATAAATAAACACATACCGTACATACATACATTTAAATTCATATATTTATGTTATATGGGATAATGTAGATATGAGAGCAGGATAAAGCAGTTTCTAATATATATACTCTGTAATCCCTAGTGGTAAAAATGTGATTGACCCTCTAAAAAAGCTTTTCTCTGGGAAAAAGCAGGAAGTCAGCCTTCACATATCAGTAATGTCAATGTCGATGGAGCCCGTGCGGAAGCTTCTCCCTAGCTTTCAAAGAAAGCTTTTGGGAGATGCACCACGCATACATGGTCCCCTTCCTGCCAAGTGTGCCATCTTGCCTCAGTCTCCTTTTTTCTGCAGAGCCCATCGGACGTCTGTCTGCTTTCCTCATTCCCCAGAAAAAGTATTAATTTTCTCTTAAATTTGTCTTTCTATGGTCACATACCAGTTCCTTTTCCCGCCCCAAGCCCGCCTGCCTCGATGTTGCATCTCGGATTCTTTTCTTTTTCTGAGTCTTCGCGACTGGCGCGGTTCATGCCGTTTTTTCCTGACCGGGCCTAAGGTCTTTGACCTTGCCTGGACCCTTTTCCCCATGGCCTCAGCCAAAGGTTTTAAGCAGTGAGATCGGTGCATTCGTACCATGTCCCTCACTGAATCCCATGACTGCTGCCTCCGTTGCCTCGGATTGGACCACAACCCCTTGGACCGTGGCTTCTGTAAGATGATGTCCTCCAAGACCATCAAAATATTAATCAGCCTTATAAATGCAGGGTGTTTAAAAGAATCTTTCTGCATGCTTACCCTAGCATCTTTTGAAACAAGTACCAGGATGTAATATAGTTCTTCTCCGTTAGCTATCCAAGTTGGCATCCCTATTCAATGTAATATAGCAACATAGTAACTGATGGCAGATAAAGACCAGCATGGTCCATCTAGTCTACCCAGTAAGATGGCAGGAGTAAGATGGCAGATGTAGGTGCACCCCTCCCCATGTCTTTGTTTAGGGGTGCACCCACCAGGAGTAGGTACACCCCTCCCCATGTCTCTGTCCAGGGGTGCACCTGCCAGTAGATGGTTCAATTTATTTTGATTTTATTCTGTTGCTGTAAAGGGATCCACTGTGTCTGTCCCATGCCATTTTGAATTCCGTCACTGTGTTTGTCCCCACCACTTCCATCGGGAGGGCATTCCAAGCATCCACCACCCTTTCAGTGAAAAAGTATTTCCTGACATTGCCTTTCAATTTACCACCTTGCAGCTTCATGTTATGCCCTCTAGTTTTACAGCTTCCCCGTCTTTGAAAGAGGTTTGTTCGTTCATTATTTCTCTTTAAGTATTTAAGGGTCTGAATCATATCTCCCCTATCCCTCCTCTCCTCCAAAGTGTACATATTTAGGTCTTCAAGTCTCTTCTCATAAGGCTTCTGACACACGCACCAAATCATTTTGGTCACCTTCCTCTGAACAGTTTCCGTTCTTTTTATATCCTTTGCAAGATATGGTCTCCAAAACTGAACACAGTATTCCAAGTGAGGCCTCACCAGTGACTTATACAGTGGCATTAGTACCTCTTTCTTTCTGCTGGTAATTCCTCTTCGTATGCAGCCCAACATCCTCCTGGCTTTTGCCATCGCCTTATCGCACTGTTTTGCCACCTTGAGATCTACAGAAATAATCACACCAAGGTCTTTCTCCTGATCCGTGCACACCAACTTCTTGCCCCCCATCACGTACATTTCCCTTGGATTTCTGCTACCCAAGTGCATGACACTGCACTTCTTTGCATTGAATCTTTATTGCCAAGCATTAGACCATTCTTCCAGCTTTTGTAGAACTTTTCTCATGTTAAGCACTCCCTCGGGGGAGTCCAATCTGTTGCAAATTTTCATGTCATCTGCAAAAAGACAGACCTTTCCATTCAGTCTTTCAGCAATATTACTCACAAATACATTGAACAGTGCCGGGCCCAGAACCGAACCCTGGGGCAACCCACTAACCGTCTTCCTTTCATCCGAGTGAGCTCCATTTACCATCATCTTCTATCGTCTATCAGTCAACCAATTTATGATCCAGTTTACCACCTTGGGACCCATTCCCAAACTACTGAGTTTATTGATAAGCCTCCTATGAGGACAGTATCAAAGGCTTTGCTGAAATCCAGATATATGACATCCATCGCATGCCCCAGATCTAGTTCCTTGGTCACCCAGTCAAAGAACTCAATCAGATTTGTTTGACAAGATCGTCCTTCGGTAAAACCATGTTGCCTCAGATCTTGCAACCTGTTGGTTTTGAGAAAGTTCGCTATTTGCTCTTTCAGGAGCACCTCCATTACATTTCCCGCCACCAAGGTAAGGCTCACGGGCCTGTAGTTTGACACTTCTTCCCTGTCACCACTTTTGTGTAGAGGTGTACGACATCAGCCATTCTCCAGTCCTGAGGAACGTCTCCTGTTTCCAAGGATCTATTGAAAACATCCTTTAACGGCCCTGCAAGAATGTCTCTGAGCTCTTTCAGTATCCTGGGATGTATCCCATCTGGTCCCATGGCCTTGTCCACTTTCAGTTTTGCAAGTTGTTCCAACACATCATCTTCTGTGAATGGTGTAGTATCTACTTCATTCCCATTTTTATATTTGGGAGTCACAGGTGGTCATTCTCCAGGATTTTCTTTAGTAAAAACAGAGCAGAAGTATTTGTTTAGCAATTCCGCTTTTTCAATGTCACTTTCCACGAGTCCGTTCCCAGCACATCTGAGTCCTGCAATTCCACCTCTGATCTTCTTCCTTTCCCGAATATACCTGAAGAAAGTTTTGTCGCCACACTTAACATCTTTAGCCATCTTTTCCTCTGCCTTTGATTTTGCTATCCTTATTTCTCTTTTTGTCTCTTTGAGTTTGATCCTGTATTCATTTCTGTGTTCCTCTGTTTGCAAGCTTTTGAATTTTGCGAAAGCTGTGTTTTTTGCCTTTATTTGAGCAGCCACTTCTTTGGAAAACCGAATAGGTTTCCTTCTCCTTTTGTTTTTCTTTACTTTTCTTACATATTTATCTGTTGCCGCTTTTATTGCCACCTTTAGTTTAGCCCATTGCAATTCCACTTCCCTTATCTCCTTCCACCCTGTCAACTCTTCCTTTAGGTACTCGTCTGTTTTATTGAAGTCAGTGGTTTTGAAGTTTAGGACTTTGAGCTTGCTATGGTTGGACTGCACCTTGGCTTTTATCTCAAACCACACCATGTGATGATCACTGCTGCTCACAGGGGCACCCACCCAGACATTCGACATGCTATCACTGTTGGTGAGCACTCAATCCAGCATTGAGCTTTCCCTGGTTGGTTCCATCACCATTTGTCTAAGTAACGCATCTTGGAGAGCATCCCCAATTTTTTTGCTTCTTTCCAGATTTACAGGCGTAATCCAATCCAAATCCAGTAGATTAAAGTCACCCAATACGATCGCTTCCCCCTTTGTGGCTATTTTGGCAATGTCTATAATCAATTTGTTATCTATCTCTTCGATTTGAGTTGGAGGTCTGTAGACTACAGCAGTATGAATGACAGTGCCATCTCCTTTTTCCAACACAATCCAGATCGCTTCTTCTTTTCCCCGTTCCCCCTGCATTTCAGTAGCTTTAATATTGCTTTTGACATACAAGTCTACTCCTCCTCCTTTTCCATTTTCTCTGTCTCTTCTGAATAAATTATAGCCAGCTATGGCTATATCCCAATCATGCAATTCATTAATCCATCTTTCTGTAATGGCCACAATGTCCAAGTCCTTTTCCACCATTAGGGCTTCCAGGTCTGGAACTTTGTTGGCTAAACTTCGAGCATTTGTGCTCATTGCTTTCCAGCATTTAACTGGCTTGCATGTGTTTTGCATTGATTTTGTTCTGCCCACTTCTTACCACTTGCTTTTGATATGTGGATTAAAAGTGTGGCCGTTTCTGATGATCTGCTTTTGCAGGGAGTGACGTCCAGAACGTGACCTTCCCTATCCGTCACCCCCTTTTTCTAGTTTAAATGCATATCCACATACTGCCTGAATTTTTCATTTAGGATTCTTTTCCCTGTGATAGAGAGATGTAGTTCATCAGCACAGTAAAGTCTCTTGTTGGTCCATCTGTTTCCCCAGTAGCCTATAAATCTGAATCCTTCCTCTTTGCACCTGGTCTGGAGCCATGCGTTAAAGCTGTTTATGCGATGTAGCCTTTCTGCCCCCTTACCAAGAACAGGTAGAACTTCTGAGAATGCTAGAGTGTTAACAATGGGCTTTAGTTTCTCCCCCAGAGTTTGAAAGTCCCTTTGAACTGTAGTGGCACTGTTTCTAGCCAGGTCATTTGTACCCAAGTGGATGATAACATCAATTTTGGAGTGCTCAGTTTCAGAGCTAAGTACATCAACAATTTGGTTTGTATTCTTGCTAGCTGAAGAGCCTGGGAGGCATTTGACTAACCTCCCTCCTTTGAACTGTGTTTCCAAATTGGTGCCTCTGATAATGGAATCATCAAATAGTCGTAGTTTTCTGTTCCTTGAGTTTTTCTTCATATTTGGTGCTTTATCAGGAGATTGGGCATTGACTGTCTCATTTAAAGACCCTTCAGCTTCCCTGGCTTGGGCATCCTCATTAACCAAAGCAGAGAAGGCATTATGCAGGTTCATCTCATGATATACAGGGTTTTCTGCATTACAAGGCGCAGTCTACCAGAGCCCACTGTGATCCATTTGTTCCTGGGATGTTTGATTCTCTGTGGGAGCAGCAGAGGACTTTGTTTGGTTTGTATCCTAGAAGAGGCGTGTTTCATTGCAGCTACTTCTTCCCTTAATAGAGTCAATTCTTTATATATGGCTGCCAACTTGAGGCATATAGGGCAGGCTCTTAGGTTCCAGATGATTCGTCTCAGAATGAAGGCACCACAATTATTGCACTGAATACAAGACATGTGTGGTCCTAGGAGGAGAAGAGAAGGTGGACCTAACACCAGATTTAGAGGATAGATGTCAACGTATATGACTGCTATATAGGCAATGAAGCCCTGGGGCGGGGCGGGTGAGGGGTAGGGTGGGCGGGAACCTAAGTGTCCATATATATTTTTTCAGACCACATTAAATATTTTTTCTTTTTTACCAGACATCTTTGGAATGTCCGTTTGTACAAAAGTTGGCTCCTCCCCCCTCCCCCCTCTGTTTCGTCTGCAGAATATAGAAAAGCGTTTGGATGAATCCACGCTTTATTTATTTATTTATTTATTTATTTATTTAGCATATATTTATATACCGCTACTTCCAGCGATCAGGAGCGGTTTGATTAGGTAAACAGGGAGAGTCAGATCAATTGACAAATTTCAAAATTTACAGCGTGATTTACAAAGGTTGTCTGATAGGTTGTCAGACCAATGTTAGGAATTTTCAATAAACGGGGAAAATATGATTCAAGGGATATTCACAGCATACATGTATAGGTGGGGGAGAGGGAGATATTTACATATATACATTTTATGCTTGTTATATTCAGGAGCATAAGATTATTTTACATTTGATGAAATTTTGTTGGAGCAGATACTGGGTGGAGAGTGTTGTTGTTCAGGATATGTTGTAGGCCTGTTGAAATAAATATGTCTTCAGTTTTTTTCGGAAAGCCATCAGGTCGTTGATTGAGCGCAACTCAGGCGGGAGTTGGTTCCAGAGTGAGGGGGCAGTGTAGGAGTATGCCCTGTTGCTTGTGGTTGTTTTAGCTGATCTTATACTTATTGGTACCTGGAGGTTGTTTATGGTGGTAGTTCTCCTATTTCTGTTGTCAGGTTGCAAGTTGATTAGGTTGGTGAGGAAGGTTGTTGTCAGGTTATGGATGAGTTTAAATGTAGTCACTAGGGTTTTGTATTTTATCCGAGCTATAATGGGGAGCCAATGTAGTTCGACTAGTACTGGCGTGATGCTCTCTGCCACGCCTGTTTTAGTGATGATTCTGGCTGCAACGTTCTGTGCCATCTGGAGTATATTTAGGGTTTTTTTTTGGAAGGCCCTGTAGTATTGCATTACAGTAGTCGAAATGGGGTATGATGAGGGCTTGAGCCACTGTCCTGAAATCGGTAGCTTCAATGATGTTCCTTAGTGGTTGTATGACCCGGAGTTTGTAGAAAATGGCCCTGTTTACTAAGCGGAGGCCATTCCCTTTCCCTGCCCTTTCCCCATTGGGAATTATAGTGCAGTGCTGACGGCATGGCTGCTATTGGCCTCTCATCGTCATGAGCACTACTGCTGACCAAAGCAAGAATGCAAAGGGCCCCTCACTCATATCATTTAAAAACACAGAATAGAAGAAATCCTGTTGGAAATAACAAATTATAGAAATGTGCATTTGGATAACATTTTGAGAGCAAGAAGAAAGGTAGTAGAATAGCTATTTGGGATTCTTTCTTCAGGGATACTTCATTTTCCATATTTTCAGGAGGTTTGCTTGGGTTTCATGAGTCCCTGAAATGAAAAAAATATATATCTTAAGTGAAAAGTCACAATAATAAAGTAATATTTGGCTGTCAGATTTAATTGATTAATTCTTATTCAAGAAGTAGCTATCTGTGATATACCAGCTTCTCCAGGCCAACAGGAACTATACCCACGTGTGTGTAGAATACTATACATAGATGCCTCTGGAGCTGAATGGGTCTGTTTGGCGGCCCCGTGGCAGTGCTGGAGAAACTAGGTTCACATCCTGAGCCTGTTTCCTTGCTCTGTGGGTACAATTGGTCATGCTCCACGGAGAGCTATATATTCATTTCTCAGTCACTGAAGATCACTTTTATGTCTACAGCAGTGGAAGATGAGCAAGAGGAGACGTGAGGTAGCTGCAGGGCATGCCTTGGATTCAACCTGCTCCTCTGAGAAACATGCAAATAATTTGAGGTGATATTCAAGCCAGGCTAATTTCAACCCGGTTTTGAGTTCAGTGGACTTTCAAATGTTGCCCAGATTAGCCAGGAAAATTTCAGCAAAGTTTCTTGGTGAATCTGAAAGAAGTGCAAGGCATATGCACTGAAATATGTGGAAATCTACATCAAACATTTCCTTGAGAAAAGAGTTTGGCAAACCCGCAAATATTTTTCCCAGGTTCCAAACTTTGTAAAGCTCCACATCCTGACAGTGTGAGAAGCTGGACCATCTTCAGATCAATTTGATGCCCCACTCTCACCACCACCATCACCACCCCCCCCCCCCATTTCAATAGTAAATTTAAAAAATGAATATTAGTGTGGGGAGTCATAAGGAGACAAATCCAATGCTGCGTCAGCCAGAGTCTTCATGCCCACACCATGAGGTCAGCCACACAATGACTTCATATCATATTTTGGCATCTCTTCCTTACCTTCTCGGGAAGCTTTGGTGCCAGCTGGTTCAGAGCTAGGACTTTTCAGCTTTTCCTTGGATTCATAAGTTTGCTGTCTTTTCAAGAAGCAAAAAGAAAAATCATGGTATACAGTCACATGGGTATGTTTGCTGGGGGGGGGGGGGGGTGGAGAGATTTGGCGCTGGTGGTGGAGGTTGCCTCAGGGACAGTGAAGGAGAAGAGAGCATCTCTATTTATTTTTACACTCCTAGCCCATGCAAGCCCACAGTGTATTCCGTGTTCCTCTCAGAAATTCCATCCAGGTTCACTTTGGCAGGGACATGGCACTATTTTTGGAAGGTCTTAAAATATCCAGGGAGTTCCTTTTAACTTTTATTCATCGACACTGTCTTTAGTCTTCGGCATGTCAGCAGTATTTAGGTTTCTGCTCAACTTCCTCTTGACTATCTTTAAAAACAGAGAAGGAAATGATGGTTTCTACCAGCCTGGTTATGGCAACACACTTTATCATGCCTATGAATTTGTGCTCAAACGGTTTAATTTCAGTACAGTATCTAAAGAAGTCTTTTTCGAATGGTCCACAGTGCCGGTCTGTCCTACCTTTCAAATCTTGTCCACCAGAACCAGGGCTGGTGCAAGGATCTTGGGCACCCTAGGCAGACCTTCAGACTTACTGTTGCCTTCTCCCTCCACAGAGATTTTGTTAATTAAATTCAATTCTCATAATTATCCCAGCATCACCCCTCGCACAACAATCCTGTAAAAATGTATATGTGGAGATCACACTTTTAAATTGTAAACTTTGCTTTATTATGTGTGTGCCTGCTCTCCCTGCAGGTAAGTGAATGTGCTGATGTGTCTGTGTTTGTGGGGCTGTCAGGAGCTATAGTCTTGCTTTGACTACTGCTAGTCATTGATGCTCTCAGGAGCTTCTGCCCTAGGCCTCTGCCTACTGTTTCCTAATAGTTGACCGGGTCCTGACCAGAGCCCCATGGTGGGCTCTGAGTAAGATATAAACTTGTGGACACCCCCTCTTACTTTTGCTTTTAAGAAAATGCCATGCATTATGTTGAATTAAACTTATTAGTGAAAAAGGAGGATAGAGAAAAAGGAATTAATAAAAAATGGCTTATTATTTTTGTGGGTTTTGTAAATTAAATGGATCATAAATAAAATAACATCTAAAGTGCATAAATCTTTTATTTATTATGGGGGGTTATTTTAGAAGCCATATTAGCAATTTTGCATGTGCAAATAAGACATTTACACTTTTAGATGGCATCCACATATAAATAGTCATTTTAGAAAAAGGCTCTTTTACATGTGGAAGTCCATATCATGTTGAAATTGCTCAGTGGTGTGTCGTGAATGTGGCCTGGTCGGGATGAAAATCTGCCCATTTTATATAAGGATTACATGCATTTGACCAAAATTGTCCATGTCCGGGTCTACACCTGTTCTCTGGCAGTAATAGGTATTTAAAAAGTTTTCTTTTTGGCCATCCCTAACGGAGATATGCCTCTTAATCCCCCAATGTTTATTTCTGCCTCCAAATTGAATGAGGCTTCTATAATTAACTGTATCTACATGTCTAGCTTTGCAAACATGCCAGATATACGTGTTCGTGTCAGTATTTGCATATGCATGTTCTAGAATGCCAAGGAATAAGAAGACCCCCCAATGAAACAAGGTGAAAAAGAATGTTCGAATTATTTAGCAAAAGGGTGGAATGAATCCACTCTACTGACAAGTCTCTATTGTACTCCTTTTTATTATCATTGCCGTTAATCATAAAAACGTTTGAGTACTTATCTCCACAAAATAGCACTTGAAAAAAAGAGTTTCCAGGGAGTAAATATTTTTTGTTTATACCTTGGGAGTTTCCTGAAACCTGAGGCAGAGCCTTTTTTGATTAGGGCTCGAAACGTGTCACGTCGTGTGGCACTTCCCCAGAAACTACTCAAATGTTTTTATGATTAACGGCAATGATAATAAAAATGAGTACAATGGAGACTTGTCAGTAGAGAGTGGATTCATTCCACCCTTTTGCTAAATAATTCCAACATTCTTTTTCACCTGTGTTTCATTGGGGGTCTTCTTATTCATTGTCATACTTTTTGACCTACCATATTTAGGGTTGTTTTCTATTGTTCTAGAATGCAAGCACTTACGCTATAAGTTGTCGGGTGTCCACCACGGATTTTTCCACCATGTATAGTTGTGAAATGATGCCTCCCGTTCAACGTGGATATCAATCCCCGTGCATTCCTGCACTTCCTTCTCTCTGTGGCCTGTTTTCACACTCACATTCATTATGAGGAGAGGAGATGCATCAGTTTTGCATTGGCCTCACATGCGCACACCCTCTCTTCTAAAATTGACATACTGTAGATGTCCGACGTTTTCATTTCCACATTTCTCTCATCATAACGGCCTTTCTAAAATGTGCCTTCACTCTTGCAATTCTCCAGGTTTAGTCGTGCAAACTCAATGATCGGGGAAGTCAACTAAGTTATAGGATTAGTTCTCAATTGACATGAACATCAAAGTGATAAGGCTTTGTTGTAGCATTGTGGCAAGTTGTCCATTAGGATAAAGGGGCCCTGCTTGTCATGTTAAATATTGATCACTTCTGCCTATGTGGTATGCCATGGAATAATCCTCTGCCCTTCACTAGGCTATAATATTCAAATAAAAGTCAGTCTGGCCTTCCATTTGTATGCCCTCCAAATAATAAGTGCCATATTTTAATGCTCATTGTGTTAGGAAAACCGTGTTTAGAAATCTTCTGGTGCAGAGCGTCTTTAGTAGCGATCAAAAGGAGATGGAGTCTTTGGGATAATGACTCTATGATAACAATATCTGAGGAAAAAGGCAGGTGAGCACACTGACTTGTGACCAAGTAAGACTTTGCGTCAAAATCCTCAAGACATAAACATGCCAAGTTTTGCTTCAAGAAATGAAAGGGGATGAATTATTCCTGCCGACTCAGTGTCCTGAAGCAACCTTAGGAGTATTAGGCGAAACTCGAGTTGATGTTTGGCTATTTTAACAGCACATCGAGCAGGTTTTCGCGTTTCCGAAGATTGGGCGTCTTGCTAATTGCTTGCAGTCAGGAGCTTTGGCATCCTAGTCCGTTGGGCATCATTCTTCCAGCTAAGTTTATTGTCATTTTAAATGCATTTAAAAATTCAAAAATTGGTTGATGGCTTATGATTGAGATTGGGGGCAAATCAAATTATGGGGTCTGCTGTGTTATTTATTCGCAAGTGCACACTTCTTCCCCCTCACTGAGGCCTACCCATTTACTTCGGAGACGTATGAATTAAGTAATAAAGAGTAACTTTTACTTTTTGTTCCCCTGTTTCTTCCCCTGTGTTGGGATGTATGTATTAGACTTAGAACTTTGATTCTTTTTGATTTTGGTTATTGGTTAGTGTGAGAGCCTTATGAGTTTCATTTTTGGTAGGGTCAAGAATTAGAGAGGCACATAAAAACTACATGCTTGGGTGGCAGAGTAACCCATATGGGAACAGCTCCTCCTATCCTCTCCAAATACATTTTCTGGACCTTTCTGAATTCCCTTTTTTGCGTGTGTGTTTCAAAGCAGTACAGATAGCTGTTGGGTACCCTTCTTGATGACAACTAATATTTAGGGAAACCCATTTTCAACTGCTATTCATTTGTTGGAGGCCAAATATGTGACGGTGAGATGAGACCTTAAGTACATGATTTTAGATATAGAGTAAAATAATCGCTTGGATACCCTAAAAATAAGGGATCTGTTTATGAAAGCGCGTTATACTTTTGCAGCTAACACAGCAAAAAAGTACAGATAGCGTGGCACTAGCCGCGAAAGCCCTGCATTATCTATTGAGGGTGTGCACAGCATTTCCCCAGCAGATAACACACTGCATTAGCAGAGAGCACAGCGAAAGAGCAGCCTGGATGCAGCTAGCGCCACCCATTGAGGTGGTATGAATAGCACCTGCGCTATCTGCAAATCCAATGGTTACCACGCACTTAAGAAACAGTACATTGCAAACACACTCGCCACCCTTATCCTACCCACTAATGCAGATAATGCATGCTCTACCTAAAGCACAGAAAATCGCTTCATTACCTGCACTTTGCATGTGTTACCTGTTAACACAGCCAGATAGCGGGTGCCTATCGCCTGTCTAATTAAATTCAAAGTCCTCAGTATCATTCATAAAGCCCTGAGCGGCCTCAGCGCCCAGTGCCTCCAGATATCACTCAGCACACGTCGCACCGCTAGACCATGCAGACAAAAAACCTTCTTAGTCTGCCACCTTAGATCTGTAGGAGCAGCCAATATCCTCGCCTTAGATAATTCACACTCTATGTCCCTACCCTATGGCATATGCTACTCCCCATCCTGCGCAACATCCAGTCAACTCAAGACTTCAGAAAGCACCTGAAAATGCACTTGTTCCAAGAGCACTATGGCGCACAGCCCCACGACCACACATCGCCAGAGCACCTGTCCCCGGCCCAGAGCATACCAACTACGCCACCTCCTTAGACTAATAGTAAAAGGTTACCGCCCTACCCTACTCCACCCTCCCCTTTATCTCTAAACGTCACTCCTAAACAGTTGCTATTGTTACTCTCTCGTTACTTATTGTAACCTACTATTGATTGTTCATCGTTTTGACTGGTAGAAAAATGGTATACCAAAAATCAGTTAAATAAATAAAATATCTGCCATATTAAAAGCTATCGTGGCTTAGTAAACGGATCCTTAAGTGTCTATCATTTTTCCTACTAGCACAAGTGTCCAAGGTGTCTTCAGATTTGGGCAGCGATGAGGCTTTCAGCTGGTGGCAGTAATGCTGCTAGAGCATAATCCTACTGCACGAAGCTGCCTAACCGTCAGCCAATTCAGTGCATGGGCTTTGCATTTTGGGAATCCCATAGACATGTCTCCAGAGAAAATCATGCCAAGCCCAGTTGAGTAGAGCAATAAAGATAGATTGAAAGGGTTTATGTGTAATTATAAAATTGTTCTTTCAGGAAGCACATGGCTTTTTTTAAAAACAAAGTTAGAAAGGCTGGGATATTGCATGACGTTTATATACACTAACAAAGCGAGTCTGGTGTAGAGAAGAAAATCCCTTGATAAATAACACCGAACATGACAAGTGTCAGAGCTGCTTTATGTACTTGTGCATTTTCAATATAGTCTTTCATGGCTCCTAATTAGTTTTGTTAGCTGGCTCACAGAAAAGGAGTATGTGAAGTGAGAAGTAAGTGATTTTGTAAAAGAAACTGAATTAATGTAGAGCCATGCAGCCAGCAGGGCCTTGAAAAAACAGCACATTCAAAGGGCAGCCATCCTTTGCAGCAGTGATAAGGAGCAGGGCTCTGGTGGTGCCATGTATTCTAGGCAAAAAGTGTTAATTGTTTACTTCTGTATTAAATATTGTGTTTCCATTTTATACACATGCTATCCTGTCTGATTGGTTACCATGACCTTTGGTGACGGGATCTTTCCCCCTTCTGGGCAGCCATTTTTCCATGTATAGGGAGCCTCTCACTAAAAGGGGTGAGGCAGTGGCATAAATTCTGCCCAAGCAGCCCCTGCAAGCAGAAAGGGGGGGAGGAGAGGGGGGGCAAGCAGAAAGGGAGCGTTAAGGCAGCGTGGCAAACTTACTTTAGCATATTTGCTGCACTGCCTCTGCTCTTGTAACTTTACCTCAGGCCACATCGTGAGACATCGGCCTAGCAGGAAATGTGGCAAACCTACAAGAGTGGAGGCAGCATGGCAAACATGATAATGTAAGCTTGCTGCTGCTGCTGCATGGGATGGCCACATGGGGAGGGGCGGCAGCACTGCAACAATGTGGTCTCTCAGCAACTTTTTGCTTGTGGCTCCTCGTTGGAACCTATGCCACTGTGGTGAGGGTATCCCAGGAGGCGGCACTACATAAAAGAAAACGGAACACTGGTACTTCGGAAAATGGGGGAAACATCGTAAAACAGGGGGAAACATTGTAAAAGGTCCAATGTGGAGAAAGAAAAGGCCCTGGTACAACAGAGAAGGCAGAACCTTGGGGCCTAAACTAGAGTAAAAAGCTCTTAAGATACTTGTTCACCAAAGGTACCTTTAGATAAATACCCTTATTGGTGATCCGTAAAATTAACTATATATAATACAAAATGGAAATCAAGAAGGAAAAGTCAGTCAATGACCCAAAGAATCAGGTCTCCTGAAGTTATTCCTCTGGATATCTCCTCCTCTCTCCTCACGTGTCCAGGGCTGAGCATCTCAGACGTCCCCTGGTGTATCAGTAAAATACTTGCACAAACTACCAACCACCGAATCATTAGTACCTTAATTGAGAACAGTCAGTGTCTTGTGTTCTGGACAGTTACACAAAATCCAAATCTCCTGCTCTCAATATACCTCCCAACTGGATATATAAATTAGGGAAGTTTACTCTCCTACCCAAAAGAGTAAATCAGGGTCAATAATGCAAAACTGCAAAAAGCTCTATTCAGTCCGTGGACCAGATGTTTGGAATGCACCAGGGTTACCTGTCCCGGACACTTCACAGTCTGGGACTCCCAATGGTAGAGCTGCATTGCACCCTGCACGTTAACTTGTCTAACAGGAAAACAACTTCTAGGGCACATGCATCTTCTAATAGTATTAAGCTGAGTCCTTAGTACATTCTGCTCTTAGATTCTCTTTAGACGGCTCCCTTAGTCCAGACCCTTCTGGTCTCTTCTACTCCTCCTCCCTGCAGTCTCCAATACTTTAGCCTTGGTAGTGGTTAAGTCTAGCTGGGTTAGGGATGGCTGTCTCCCAGACTGTGCCTAAGCCCCTCTTGGGCACCTCCAGCCTCGTTTTCCTTGGTGAAGGAAGACCTTGGGTCCCTGAGATACATGGCTTTTATTCATACCTCCAGAAAAAATAATAGAGAGAGAGACCCAATGACCCTGATGAGCAGGTCCATTCTCCATTACCTTACTGCAGGCAGGGTCAGATCAGGACCAAGGACTCCAGAATGTTCCTCCTTCTGAAAATAAGGACCCATGTTTCGATTTTGTTTTCTTGAGCTCCATAATTCTATTCCATGACTCCTTTCACGTTCCATAGCAGCACTGCAGTGGAGCCTGTCAGAAAAGATTATCATTGAGCTCTCATGAGTAGGGTGGCCAACTGGCTCCAGATTTTAGGGACACCCTGATCCAGTCCTAGTTTTACCTTATTAGCTGCATGGACTTGCTATCCTTGGAGAAATCAACAATGTAAACCCAGGACTGGATCAGGGTGTCCCTAAAATCTGGATCCAATTGGCCGCCCAACTCATGAATCATATTTGTGAGTTCTAGTCCCAGACCTTTATAATCTGTTCCCTGTGGTAACATTTGTGAGCTCTAGTTAATTAATATTTGGATTCATAGTGACTTGTTTTGCTACAGAGATGCACTTCAGAAGATCAGTGGTCTCTACATAAGTATCTTCTGATATATCATGAACGCCTTTCTTTTATTAGGCTAAGGGTCATTTTCCAGCAGCCCCTGTCAGTAGGAAGGCAGATAACGGATATCAGGGTAAGAAGGCAGAAAATTGTTTTTCAGAAAGAATATTTTATAGAACAAAGTGTTGCGAGACCTCTTAACCCAAGCATGGAGGACATCTTAGATGCCTTGAATGTGATAACATGCTTCCTTCCACCAAAATTACTTGAAACAGCAAAATACTGAACTTAAGGAGAGTAATTTTCTAAGCCATTTGTATGAGTTTAAAGGAACCCAGTGTTCTGCTGCAACAACTGTCCAATCTTCAAAGAGCCCACATATTGCAAGCTATGTGGTAAATTATGATGCACATACTGAAGGTAGATTTTGAAAGAGGAAATACTAGTTTTATTTAAAACTATAAAGTGAAAAGGACGTGCATGCAGAGGGAATTTTATAATTGAGCACCTAGTGTAAAGCACCCAGAATGTGCCTCTGTAAAGACTATTTTCTTAAAACAAAAACCAAAAAAAAGGATGCCTGATTTTCATTATAACATAGGCTGTCAAATGTCCAAAATCGCTCATTAAATCTAGGCATGAGTGCTTATACCAAAGCTCGGATTGGCGTAAATGCCTGTGGCTAGATTTCCAAAGTACACGCATAAGTTATTGTATTTTCTAACTTATGCATGTAAATGTGCATGCTGCCCTCGCGTTGCCCAAACTTCATCCCAGGCACGCCCACACCGAAAGTAAGCAACATCAGCATAACACGTGTACTTACAAAACACCGACTGGCTAAAGTGTGCGCGTAAAAGCCCCTCCACATGCATAAGTCATTGAAAATATATGTCTTCTGGGGGCGGAGCTAGCCGCGGAGAAGAGATGGCCGCTTAGTTTGTGGCTCCCTCCCGATTTAACAGAATCCGGAGTTTCTCCCTGTGCCGGTGTCAGTGAGCGGACATTTTTAGTGGAGTGGAGTCTTAGAATATGTCGACTTTGAAACCTGCAAGATTGGAGTTTCAGTCGGCGCCAGGTCAAGCTAATAAGCGAGCGAAACCAGAGCCTCCCTCTCCTCAAAAAATGGCGGCAGAAAAAGCCACAGCCGATGGGGTGTGCGAAATATTACTAGAACTGCGCACGGTTAAAGATATGATCTCTACTAACTCGGCGACTCTAGTCCAGGTGCAAGAAGACCTTCATGTGGTAAAGGAGAGGCTGGGGGACATGGCGAAACGCATGGACGACGTCGAAGCAGAACTAGACAGGCAATCTACCATGATAGCGCAGTTGGGCCCGCTGGCGGAAAGGGTGACAGCCTTGGAAGCGCAAATGGAAGATCAATCCAACCGAGCCCGGAGGAACAATCTGCAAATCATGGGAATCCCTGAAGGCCGTGAGGGGATGGATCCGGTGGGCTACCTGGAGAAATTAATTCCGGAGCTTTTAGAAACCACCTTTGCGCGCCCGCTGGAGCTGGAAAGGGCCCATCGGACTCTGTCACAAGCTAAGCATACCTCGCAACGACCACGCCTGTTCGTAGTTAAAGTCCTCCGATACCAGCATGTCTTGCAGATCATGCAGGCAGCCAAGCGGCGAACGGGGCTGCAGATCGACGGCCAGAAGGTTGCCTTCTTCCCAGATCTCTGTAAGCAGACGGCTACACGACGAAAGGAGCTCCTGGCGTGTAGGCCGATGTTGCAGCAAGTGCAGGCCCGATATGGGCTCTTCTACCCCGTGCGTATGCGCGTGACTCTGGATAACCATACTAGGACCTTTGTAGATGGGCAAGCCCTTCGATCCTTCCTACAAGAGCGCACACGTATGGAGATGGGAACTTGAATGAGTCTGGGCCTGTATGTAATGTAATCCTTAAATGCTGCTTACTCTCTGTCATGCCAAGAAGAGATGTTGTATGGTAGGAGGGGGTAGACATTGTAGATCTGCTCTTTTATATCATCTATCTGTGCTTAGTATGGATATACATTAACCTCAGGGATATCTGTCTGTCTCTTTAAGTAGATAGGGTCAGATAACTTTGATGATGTTTTCTTTTTCTTTTTTGAAGGCTGTTAAGCCCGGTCACTGTGGGAAAGCTCATAGAATTTAATTCTTGTGTTTAGAATTTAGGGGGGGGCGGGTTGGGCGGAATAAGATGGGCGGTGGAGGCTTCACCGTATATGTTTGGGAAGTTAATGGCTGGGGACAGGTAGGGGGTTATGGCCTTGATTTAGAGAATTGTTTATGTTTGTATCTGGGGCGATTGACTGCGCGTGCTACTATCCAGGGGCTGTACAAAGCTAACTATGGCTGACTTTAAATTGCGGGTGTTATCCCTAAATGTTCAAGGCATCTCCAACCCGATTAAGAGAAAGAAAATCTTGACTTACTGTAAACACCAAAAAGCTGATGTTATTTACTTGCAAGAAACCCATCTTTCACTCTCTGAATCTTGTAAAGTCACTGATACCATCTACCGAAACATATTGTCAGCTCCTGCACTCAAAAAGAAGGGGGGGGGGGTCATCATCTTGGTCAGGAGGACCCTCCCGATAGCAATTCAAGAGACCAAAATAGACCCAAATGGGCGGTGGGCCAAAGTGCTTGCACGATTCCAGGAGGGTGACTTAACCTTTATGACGTTGTATGGCCCTAACTCTGATGATCCGCAGTTCTATGCGCAGATTACCCAAGAATTAATGGAAGCGGGCTCATCACAAGTAGTGTTGGGAGGAGACTTCAACCTCATACAAGACCCGTTACTGGACCGGACTCCATATAGGCCACAACATAAACATATGTCCGGTAAGATATTGCGGGATATGGTGGAAACACTGGGACTGGTAGACCCTTGGAGACTCCTCTATCCTAAGGGTAGAGAATATTCTTTCTACTCCCTACCACATAACACGCAAACACGTATTGATTATTTTTTGGTCTCTAAGACGCTGATACCCAAGATATTCAAGGTTGATATGATGGCCAGAACGGTCTCGGATCACTCAGCAGTGACCTTGGAGTTTGAAGCGGAATCGTCAAAGAGCGATCAGCAGCGCTGGTACTTTGATAGGCAATGGCTGGGGGATGAAGAGTTTTGTAAAGATGTTGGGGTGGCCATCGGAGAATACTTTGCCCATAATAAGTTTAAAGACACCCCCACATGGGCCTGGTGGGAAGCCTTCAAGGCCAACATCCGGGGTCATATAACGTCATTTCGGATTCGCAAGAACAAAGCCGATGCCCAGCGCAGGGTGGAGTTGGACCGGGAGATTCACGCTGGCGAGCGCCTTTTAGCGAGGCGGGCTGATCCGATGATCCTGGTCTGGCTACAGAAGCTCAGATTTCAATATAATGCTCTCTTATATGAGGAAGCCAACAAGGCTATTAAAGCGCAGCAGGGACGGTATTATCATGAAAGTAATCGGGCGAGCACTTTGCTTGCCAATATGTTGAAAACCAAAAGAGCGGTGACCCGGATAGCCGGTTTGAAGGACCCAGCGGGCCAGTTGAAGGTGGCTGATGACGGCATACTGGCATTGTGTGAAGCATTCTACTCTAAGCTATACCAATCGGAGGTCGATTGTGAAGAGATGGCCTTTAGTAACTTCGTATCCAATGTAGCAGGGCCTAAACTGGCAGAACATCAACGGCGTGTACTGGAGGCAGACTTTACTTGCAAGGAAATTAGAACTGCCATGCAGCAACTAGCGAAAGGGAAGGCTAGTGGCCCAGATGGCTTGCCTGTCAAATTCTATGAGACCTTTTCGGCACAGTTACTGCCCGAATTACTGCTATACTACTCGGGACTTCATGAGGAAAGCCCGGCGGTAGGGGCTCTAGCGGCTGCCACGATTGTAATCCACCCAAAACCCGGTAGGGACCCGCAAAGGGTTGAGAATTACAGACCGATTTCCTTGTTAAATGCGGATTATAAAATCTATGCCAAGATATTGGCCAATCGTCTGGCGCAAGTTATGGGGACCTTAATCCACCCGGATCAATGCGGATTCATGCCCGGTAGGTCAACGGTTGACAACGGTCGTCTGCTGGCCCACGTCCTCCGAAGAGCACAGCATCTAGACCAGCCGATTGTGGGCCTCGCGTTGGATGCAGAGAAGGCATTTGACAGAGTGGAGCTGTCATATCTCTTTCATGCTATGCGCTGGTTCGGTATACCGGTCAATTTCTTGCAGAGTGTTCAGCTGCTCTATGCCAAACCGACAGCGAGGGTGTTGGCAAATGGCGCACTATCACAGGAGTTTCGGCTCACACGGGGCACCAGACAGGGTTGCCCCCTGTCCCCCTTGTTGTTCAATCTGGCCTTGGAACCCCTCATCTTAAAAATTCGTCAGCAGAAGGATATCTGCGGAATTCAACTTGAGGGATATCATTGTAAGCTATCAGCTTATGCTGACGATCTCCTGTTGTTCCTGGAGCTCAATTCGGTGGACCCAGCTTTGCAAGTTATCAAAGATTATTCAAGCATCTCGGGATACAAATTGAATCTGTCAAAAACCACAAGCATTCCCCTTACGGCCTCTGTTACAGATAAGGAGCTGTCACAATATCCGTTCCTGGTGTGGAAAAAACATCTTTCAAATATCTGGGCGTCATCTATGGGGTCACACTGCAGGACACCATGACTTTTAATATAGCCTGCTGTAATAAAGTGCTCCAAGAGTATGTGAATAAATGGTCCCCGCTGAATCTGACCTGGTGGGGCAGGTTGGAAACAATAAAAATGGTCATTGTGCCCAAGATCACCTATATTTTAAATATGGTCCCACTACTGTTTGATCGGAAGTTCTATGCTAACATGGAGAAAATCTTGCTGGCTTTCCTGTGGGGGAAGAAAACCCCAAGAATAGCGTCTTGGAAGTTGAAGCTTCCTAAGCTCGGGGAGGGGTACACTTTCCAGATTTTTATTGGTATCATCTTGCCGCTTTAATGAAACAAGGATCTTGGTGGGCGGAAGAAACGTTGCCACCTGAGGCCCCGATCTGGCTATTAATAGAAGGTAAAGTAAGTGAGCCGATTCCGCTTAGATTGCGTATAGGCGCTGATGATACACATGCTGCGACGGATACGATTCTCAAGGCCACTCAACAAGCTTTTGCATATGTCCTGCCTCTAATGAAGATTGACCTGAACTACACGACGGGCACTCAGCTATGGCTTAATCCGCGCTTTAAAATTGGTGGAAAGAGTGTGGTCTGGACTACGTGGCTACAGCACGGTATCTACTACTTGGGTCAACTGATTCATGGAAGGAAGTATAAATCTTTTCCGGAACTGCAACAAGAATATCAGCTCCCCCAACGCTGTCTTTTTCAATGGTGTCAGCTGCGGAACTGTTTATCCAAGGCGGGAGTATCACCAATATCTCTTGGGACTGGCCAACCAATACATATCTCAATACTGGAATTCAGATCTGGGACGCGTCTCGTATCGAAGTTTGTGGAAGCTATTCGGAGTGCAGGAGATCATTGGCCTAAAGGAGCTCAATTGGTCTGGGAAGCTGAAGTCGGAATCTTAATAACCACAGAGTTGTGGAATACTTTCTGGGATTCGCAGATACGGATCACGAGAGCTGCTTCTCTTACGCAGATGTCTTATTTCCTTGCCCATCGAGCATATCTGACACCCGTAAAGATAGCCAAATGGCAGGTGCAGGAGAGGGATAGCTGTTGGTCTTGTGGAACCAGTACTGGAACGTTGGCGCATATGCTTTATTACTGTCCCCTGTTACAGAAGTTCTGGCAGCAGGTTTGGGAGCGGCTTACTCAGTTACTTCGGCTGAGTTCACCACTAACATACCGCATAGTCATATACAAGTCGCTGGCTGGGATTCCAGATCTGGACAGGAGATTTTATGCAGTTTTCAATCTTCTATTAAGCATAGCACTGAAAGCAATATTAAGTCACTGGAAAACCTTTGGCTCCTTGAATGTGGAATATTGGTGGAACCTGGTGTGTTATCATCACTCCTGTGAACTAGCGTATGTGAAGCAGAATCCCACCTCACGCAAACTCCTGAATAAGTGGGATACCCTAATATTGCCTTAGTTTACGTCACGCCTTGTGGTAGTCCGACACTCTGGAGATGTAGCACTCGCGGTCGCACCCCCCCCTCTCAGACTGATAGTCTTTCTTATTTGACATGATTTTCGTTAACCTGTCTCTGCTATCTTGTTCTTGAAGTTATTGATTGTTTGGTTTTAATGGTGGTTGTTTGAAAATTGACAAATAAAGACTTTAAAAAAAAAAAGAGAGAAAAAAAAGAAAATATATGTCTTCTACATGTTGATGGTGTGTAACTTTATGCGGCTCCTTATAAAATGACCTCCTAAATGTCCACGTGCCTTTGCACATTCTATTGTGTGGACGGCGGGAGCGGTGGGCCAAAATAAAAGCACAAAATTAAGGATTGAATGGATGCACACAGTTTTCTTCCTTTGACGTAAACATCCACTCCAGATTTGCTTCTCTTCAGTGCAGTTAAAAAGATACCCTCTGTGATAACTGTGCATCCCCTTTGCTGCGATGGAGGAGAGGATTTTCAACCAGCTAAATGCTTTTTGAAAATTGCACTCCCCAGGATTTCAGAGCACTTCCTGAATGTGGCAGCTTTGTTCATTGCCTCATTTTTTTTGTAACTCACCTAGGGTACATATCAAAAATCGAAAAGAACCTCTTGTCACGTATATGTCTTTGTATATAATAGGATACTATTTTAAAAACTGCAGTTCAGTGGACTTCAAAGGCCATTTACTTATTTCAAAATTTTTATTTTCTCTGTACTGTAATACATCACCAAACACAGCATTTTGGAAATCTGAAGAAGTTCCATTTTAAATGTTTCCTTCTATGGTTTCATGCAGTTTTTCATAGTGTAGAAGTTTTATAGATTTGAAGTCGTCAAATTCAAGATCTTTGTCTATATATTGTATTCATTTGTGTTCTTTGAGAGTAATTTTTTTAACAGGTCACCTATGTAGGGAGGTGAAATAGGTGCCGATTTTAGACTTGTTTTCTAAAAAACACATGAAGCCTATGGGGTAGATTCGGAGCAGTGTTACTGGGAAGATAACTGATATCACCGCTAAATGTTTGTGCCTTTTTGATGTTACTATTGCCTGTACTACTGTTACTTTGTTACCCTCCCTTGTGTTCTCTTCTCAGAGCCCCATCATCCGGCTCCTGCTGTCTGGTTCCTTGCTGTACTGTGACTCCTCCCCCTCCCGTGACGCGACCGCGTTCCCGCGGTCGTTCCAGCAGAGAGCCCCATCATCCGGCTCCTGCTGTCTGGTTCCTTGCTGTACTGTGACTCCTCCCCCTCCCGTGACGCGACCGCGTTCCCGCGGTCGTTCCAGCAGAGAGCCCCATCATCCGGCTCCTGCTGTCTGGTTCCTTGCTGTACTGTGACTCCTCCCCCTCCCGTGACGCGACCGCGTTCCCGCGGTCGTTCCAGCAGAGAGCCCCATCATCCGGCTCCTGCTGTCTGGTTCCTTGCTGTACTGTGACTCCTCCCCCTCCCGTGACGCGACCGCGTTCCCGCGGTCGTTCCAGCAGAGAGCCCCATCATCCGGCTCCTGCTGTCTGGTTCCTTGCTGTACTGTGACTCCTCCCCCTCCCGTGACGCGACCGCGTTCCCGCGGTCGTTCCAGCAGAGAGCCCCATCATCCGGCTCCTGCTGTCTGGTTCCTTGCTGTACTGTGACTCCTCCCCCTCCCGTGACGCGACCGCGTTCCCGCGGTCGTTCCAGCAGAGAGCCCCATCATCCGGCTCCTGCTGTCTGGTTCCTTGCTGTACTGTGACTCCTCCCCCTCCCGTGACGCGACCGCGTTCCCGCGGTCGTTCCAGCAGAGGTATTCAGTCCTCTGACTATAAAACAGAAGCGCCCACGGCAGAGGGTCCTGTTTGTGCCTTTTTGATGTTACTATTGCCTGTACTACTGTTACTTTGTTACCCTCCCTTGTGTTCTCTTCTCAGAGCCCCATCATCCGGCTCCTGCTGTCTGGTTCCTTGCTGTACTGTGACTCCTCCCCCTCCCGTGACGCGACCGCGTTCCCGCGGTCGTTCCAGCAGAGGTATTCAGTCCTCTTCCCCTCTCCCGCCACATCACTCCTTCTCTAGCTCTGCGTTTCCCTTCAGCCACAGACCTGCTTCCTGCTGACTTTCCCTCCCTGTCTCCTACCTCACAAGCCTTGACTTGGTTTTCCTCCCTCTCCACTGCTCTCGATAATCTGGCCCCTCTTCGTACTCGTCCACTTACTCGTCGTCCCTCCCACCCTTGGTACCATGCTGGTCTTCGCCTCCTCCGCTCTCAGCTCCGCCGTGCTGAACGTCGTTGGCGCAGATTCCCCTCACCCTCCTCTCTTTCCCTCTTCAAATCTCAACACTCCTATTATCGCTCCCAAGTTCACCTTGCTAAGGCCTCTTTCTTTTCTGCTGCCATTACCACTGCCCCTAATCAGACTCGTCACTTATACACCACCCTCACCTTTCTTACCTCCCTTCACCCTACTACTCCTGCCCAACCTCCCCACCCTCTTCCCGCCCCATCTCTTCTGGCTGCTGCTTTCGCTACCAAGGTTTCTACCCTGCGGGCTTCCCTGCCTACCCATCCCCCACCTCTCTCTTCGCCTCCTCCACCTGCTTCCCCTCCACCCTCCTCTTCCCTATCTCATACTTGGTCCTCCTTTTCCCCAACCACTTCCGCTGAACTTCATAATCTTATCTCTTCGTCTAACAAGACTTTCTGCTCCCTTGACCCCATTCCATCCTCTTGGCTTCTCACTCCATCTCTGGCTTTTCTTCCCTACCTTCAAACCTTAATGAACAATAGTCTTTCCTCCGGATCCTTCCCCACCCCTTGGAAACACGCTCTCATTCGGCCATTACTTAAGAAATCTACCTTAGACCCTCTAGATCCCAACAGTTACCGTCCCATCTCCAATCTTCCTTTCCTCTCCAAACTTCTTGAGAAGCTTGTCTTTTCACAACTCACCCACCATCTTGACTCTACCAACCTCCTTCACCCCCGCCAATCTGGTTTTCGCTCTGGGCATAGTGTTGAGACTATCCTTCTAGCTTTCACTAACTCCCTGCACACTGCACACGATCGGGGTGACATTTCGGTGGCGGTAGCACTTGACCTCTCCGCTGCTTTCGATCTAGTTGACCACTCACTCCTCCTTTCTCGTTTACATGATGTCGGCCTTCGTGGTACTGTCTTACGTTGGTTTCACTCCTTTCTCTCTATTCTCGCTCTGCCGCAGTTCTCCCTTCCTCCTCCTCTCACTCCCCTTCTGACCCTTTCTCCCTCACTTGCGGGGTCCCTCAAGGTTCCGTGTTAGCTCCACTTCTTTTTAATATCTTTCTCACTCCTCTTACGCTGCTTGTCCAACAATTTGGGATCACCGCTTTCTACTATGCAGACGACATTCTTCTTCTCCACCACACCTCTCCCATTTTCCCTGACCTAGCTCCCTTGAATGCCTGTTTAGCTGCCGTATCCGATTGGCTCACTCAGAACTGTTTGCATCTTAATCTGTCTAAAACCATCGCTATTTGGTTCTCTCCCGGTCATCTGCCCCCCTCTCTGGCTCCGTCTTTTTCTGGTGCACCTGTCCCATTAGTCACTACTTTCCGCTATCTTGGGGTTCTTTTTGACTCAGACCTTTCTTTTTCAGCTCATGTCTCCCACGTTTCTAAACTTTCCTTTTTCCACTTACGGCAGATTCGTGCTATTCGCCCTTTTCTCTCTCCTCCTCAGCTTTAACCACTTTACTACTCACCCTTGTAATTTCTCGTGTTGACTTTTCTAACTCTGTTCTCTCTGGTATCTCTAAATTACAACTTTCCCGGTTACAACGCATTCAAAACACGGCCGCACGTCTTATCACCCACTCCTCTATCAGGGACCATGTCACTCCTCTCCTCTTTCGACTTCACTGGCTTCCTGTTTCTTATCGCATCCAATTCAAGCTCCTTACACTGGCTCATAGGGCATTGCACACCTCCACCCCACAATACCTGGCGGATCTGCTCCACTTCCACACTCCCCACCATACCCCTCGCTCTTTCCACCTCAACCGCCTAGCTCTACCCTCACCTTCTCGTGCTCACCTCCAGTCTACACGCTCCTCAGCCTTTTTCTTTGCAGCCCCTGCACTGTGGAACTCCCTCCCCCCTCCACTTCGGCTCGAACCCCATCACCCTACCTTCAAGCGCTCCCTTAAAACCTATCTGTTCTCCCTTGCCTTTGACCTCCCCTTCCCCTAGCCCCTCTCTATCTCCTTCTCTCCCCCCCCCCTCTTACTCATGTCTCTGTCTCTTTCTCTTCATAAATTGTAACTTCCTTTCTAAGCTCATGGCTTATGCCATTCTGTATGTAATTTTGCTGTACACCGCTCTGCCTACTCCTGAAGGGCGGTTAATCAAATAAATGAATATGAATATGAATGCTTCGGTGGCAATTCCTACCACAGAGCTCCTCCACATGTACAGGAGAGAAGTGCAGGGGGTTCTTTACAGAGGCAGGAGGAGGCGGGCCAAGGGAGGCGCAAGGGTGTGCTGGAGGCATGACACCTACCCTGGGCATACAGCGCCAATTCCGTAGTTGGCCCTGTATGTCCAGGGTCGGCCATTTGTATCCGGGCCTGGGTAAAGGGGTGCAGGGGGTTCCCCACAGCCCGACCCTGTCCACAGCAGGCCCAATCTGGAGTCGGGCAGTGGGGAAATGATTGTTTCAGGGTCTGCTGGGGATCATGGCTCCTTCATGGAGCTGCGGTGCCATGGCAACATGATGCCACAACACAGCGGTCCCATGCAGGAGCCTGGCTGGGCTAGCTGGGACTATAGCTGTACATCTGTGGGCTCAGAATTGGGGCACGGCTGGCCCATCTACAGTAGGCTGAATGCATCCAATTCTGATCCTGCGGGTATGTCTAGCCCCTGCGGGATCAAATTCATAGTAACATAGTAAATGACAGCAGATAAAGACCAGTATGGTCCATCTAGTCTGCCCAGTACGATGTCAAGAGTAGGCACACCTGCCACTCTGTGCAGGCCCCCCTTCCCCATGTCTTTGTTTAGGGGTGATCCCACCACTCCTTGTAGTACACCCCTATTTGTTAAGGAATTAGATGGTTCAGATTATTTTGATATTTTCTTGTTGTTGTAAAGGGATCCACTGTGTCTGACCAATGCCCTTTTGAACTCAGTCACCGTATTTGCCCCCACCACTTCCATCGGGAGCGCATTCCAAGCATCCACCACCCTTTCAGTGAAAAAATATTTCCTGACATTGCCTTTCAATTTACCACCTTGTATTCGGATGCAATTCCGGCCTATCCAGATTCTGGACGTCCAGATGAACCTGAGGCGCCCAATTCTGAATTGTCCTCCACATGTCTATAAAGTACCAATACAAAATCAGCTGAAATTTCAGAGACAATGTGGTCATTTATATTTACACCAGCTGGTGGGGGGGGGGGGGAGGATAATGTTAAAGTGCACAGTTAAAGTGCACGAGCAGGTGCATATTTTTATAAGTTACATGTGTACTTCATAATTCCACCTGCTCTGTACCCAAACTCCTCCCCCACACACGCCTACACTTGGGTTACGTACAAGTGCACACCTACTTGTTATAGCCCACTGTCCTGCCTAGACTTGGCCGGGGTATTTGGTGCCTTGAAAATATGGTGCCCTAGGCAGTGGTCTATGACTAAGAGGACCCTGCTTCCATTTCCTTTAGTGTTACATGTATGTATGATTTCAAAAGGGCACTTCTGTGGCACTATTGCCTTCCTCTGCTCCTCTTATGGCTCTCCGATCTTTTGGATCTCTGATACCTTCTCCCCCACCTCCCACTCTCTGGAATCTGCTGCTTAGCTTTGCCTTTTGGCACTGACATATGTGCATATACTGGCGTAATACGAAGCTGCAAGGGGGTAAACTGAAGGGCAATGTCAGCAAATACTTTTTCACTGAAAGGGTGGTGGATGCTTGGGATGCCCTCTCGATGGAAGTGGTGGGGGCAAATACAGTGACAGAATTCAAAATGGCATGGGATCGTCAAAGAGGATTCCTTTATAGCAACAGGATAAAATCAAAATAAGCATGACTATCTCTTATATCTCACCAATAGGATTGACCTGCATGGAGCGGTGGGAACCCCCCTAAACAAAGGCATGGGGAGGGGTGACCTGCATGGAGTGGTGGGTGCACCTACTCTTGCCACCTTGCTGGGATGAAAAGATGGACTATACTGGTTTTATCTGCCGTCATATGCTATGTTACTATGTGTATATCAATATATAGGTGACAAACCCTTTATAAAATTACCCCTTCTCGGTATATATATTTTTTTACCTTTTGTGAACTGTATGAGCTGCCAGTTTTTGTCAGTTTTACAAGTTGGTCTAAAATCATTATTGTGTAGCTCGAGTGGGGGTATCACTTGATTGTGGTCCACATTGTCCACAGCTGTTATCCGTTAGTCAGTTGTTTCAAGGTGCATTGCATAGTGCTGGGAGCTGAATCACTCTGACCCCGTGTAGCTTTCTGTTTTGTTTTTCAGCATGTTCCTAGGTCTCCGTTAGTCTGTGGTATGCCATATGGGTGTTTATTATTATGTGGAAAGAACTGAAACTCAGCCAGTCCGCCTCACTAGAGCAAGTTTGTGAAATAACATCAGCAGCAACAGGGCTCAGCTCTTAACCACATACCTCTGGGACTCGGGCTGCTGGTTGTGTGATGATATCAGCTCCGACTCCTCATCCATCACCTGTTCGTCTGTGAGACTTGGATGGTGCACACTGCCCTTACCTGGTCTCCCTTTCTGTGCTATTTTATTTTATGTTATTCTAGCTGAAATTAAAAGTTGCTTTCAATAAAGGGCGTACCTCTTGTTAATGGATTCCTTAAGACATGATTTGTAAATTAAAGTAATTAAGTGTTCTGGACTCTGTTAAGTGAGCAGAAAGGTCTTATAGTCATGGAAACATATGTTTTGTTACAATACATTGTTAATGGAGCAATAGAGGCCAAGTTCAGGGGCTGACTACATGTTCGACAGGTTGTGCATAATTAATCATTTTGACAAAGAGTACACATATAACAGGTCTAAGAGAGGACTACAGCTATTATAAACCAATGCTAAGTTAATTTCCTATATTTTTAGCTTTACCTATATATATATACCCACCCTTATTTATAGCTCACATGGAAATTGAAATCTATCTCATTTCTGCTCATATCTATAGTGATGGGCGTCACATGTTCCTTTTATAAGGTTTTACCTAATTTTATCCTGCAGGAGGAGAAAAGGTGCAGAGGGAGGTGACAAAAATGCTAAAGGGGCTAGAATGACTCCTGGGTAAAGAAAGGCTTGACAGGATTCAATCTCTTTAGCTTGAAGGGGAGATGACTGAGAGGAGGCAAGGTGGAGGCTTCCAGAATCATGAGTAGTGTTGAACAAGTTAATGGGAACACTTATATACTCTTCCAAATAATAGTGAGACTAGGGGACACTCCATGAAATGAACTACTCGCAGCACTACAACAAATTCTAGGAATTTCTTCAGTTAACATGTAATTGATTGGATGCCAGAAAATGTGGTCAAGGCCAGTAATCTAGCTGAAGTTTATTTTCCAATGTGCAGGCCCAATAGCATTATTGACAGTAGCTGAGCCAGGAACATGAACTGGGCTTTCCTATTTTGGATCTGCCATAGTCTGGATCATTGGTCTGACCCGGCTTAACCTGCATATTCTTAGGAATCCGAGCAGAAATCCTCTGATCAAGGAATATGGGCTCTATTTCCCTTTTGAGTTCAAGAGAAGCACATCCTCTGTTGTGTAAATGTCACTTATTCCATGCAGGACATGACAGTTTAGAAACTGCACGTGAGACTGTCACCAGGCTAAATGGAGGTCTTGGATAATTGAGAGGGCAGGAGTGGAAGAGTCCTCCTTCGACAATACACATAGCCAGGGGAATCCCCTGTGATGGGACTTCCAGTGATGCGACTCTGAAGGTGTTTATTTCTGCTGCCACTATGATAACCGCATTGTCTTTCCTGCCCCTTCCTGCGACTCCAGCTATACTGTTAAACATTGTACTAGGCTGCAGAATATTAAACCCAAAAGATGTGTGCATTATGGGGACAATTTTGATGAAGAGCATGACCTGCAAGATAAACCTTTATAGCGAAACTCCCCGAGGATGTTTTCCTCTGAAAATATAAAGCCAGCAGAGATGGACTTTGTACCTGTTCTACAGCAAGTGCAAGGTGCACTCATTAAAGTATTCACAGGCAGCGCAAAATGAATTTCTGCACCTGGTTGGCTGTTTCTACCATAGTCCTTCCCCACACACTACCTCTTTTGACAATACTTTGGCTATGTGGGGGAGAGGGTCAATTTTCAAGTCACTGTTAATGCAGCAATGTTGCTTGGAAAATTGCCTTCTAACATTCCCAAATTGTTTAAATGGATAAAAGAAAAGAGATCTTCTATCTGTTGCATCCGAGGCATGAGCATTAATATTTTATAGTACTGAAACAGCTGATCTTGTCAGAGAAAGCTCTTTCAGTGACCCTGAAAAGTGCTTTTTAAGTCATAATTGTGTGGGAAGACAGGATTAGGGAGGGGGGGGGGGCGGGCTGGGGTAGTTGGAAAGATTTGTTTGCAGAAGCCATTTTGATCTGCAAAAAAGTGGATATTTCTGATGAAGTAGACAGAATGAACTGTTATCTAAGACTGTTTGAGGAGTGGAAGTACCTGGCAACCAAGACTGTTCAAAAGAGTGAAGAAAGGAAGCAGTAGACAGTGGGAGATGAAGTACTGATGTGTACTAAGCAAGAGAGCGATTTTGGCGTGTTTCTATGTGGTGATATCAGGTTACGGCAGTGGGTAGGGGTTGTCAACGCAGTCCTCTGGACACATCTAGCCAGTAGGTTCTCAGGATAGCCACAATGAATATGCAGGAGAGAGATTTACATTGAAAAGAGGCAGTGCTTGCAGATTTCTCTCCTGCATATTCATTGTGGCTATCCTGAAAACCTGACTGGCTAGGTGGGTCCCAAGGATTGCGTTGAGAATGCTTGAGTTAGGGCAGGTGTCACCAATTCTGGTCCTGGAGGTCCGCAAACCAGTCGGGTTTTCAGGCTGCCCCTAATGAATATGCATGAGATATATTTGCATGCACTGCCCCCCATTGTATTCAAATTTACCTCATGCATATTCATTAAATACTACGCCCTACACACCCAGACCATAAATAAACACTTCTCTCAAAGATTTTATAGTAATGAAAGAAACCACCCTGCCTTGCCCCGGTTTCCACTACTGCAATGGATGGTGGTGAAATGAAGTCTATTACTTGTGTGCTTCCATATTTGGGTGCTCCCAAGGTTTTGGCATCTTCCATCTGACGGCACTGGTCAGTACTTTCTGCTGTTCCCTGTCTAGCTGACACCAGACCAAGAATGGCTTATAGCCGTGGGTGTAACTTTAAAGATCTTTTGTGTCCTGCAGTACCCAGAAATGTTTCTAGTACACAGTCTATGCAATGTGTTGCATTTGAGTCAGTTCTGACTCCTTGTGACCCAGAAGCTCCTGGGTTTTCTTGGCAGTGTCACCGGAAGTAGATTGCCAGGCCTTTCTTCCGAGGCAATGGAGGGCTAAGTGACTTGCCCAAGGCCACAAGGAGTGCTAGTGGGAATCGAACCCTGGCTGCTTGGTTACCAAGACAGTGCTCTAATCACTAGGCTACTCCTCCACTCCACAGTCTATAGGACATTATAAAGGCGGGTGTTGCATTTTTTGCGAGATTATGGAGGAAGGATCTGCTTATGTCATTAATGATTTTACAGTGCATATTCATGTATCTACAACCTGCACCTCACAGTTATTTATTTTTTATTTATTTATTTGCTTTTATATACCGCGCTCTTTAAAATCAGTGCGGTTTACAGATAGCATTTTTATGCATAACAGGATGTCTGTTATGCACTTACAGTGAACGGGAGATACAACTTGGATTTCAAACTGGGGGAACTATCTACAGTATCTAGATAGTTCGTTGTTTATGCTCTGCGATGCCCATGTAATAAGTATTACGTGGGGAAGACAGTGCAACAATTACAGATGAGGTTATCTCAGCATAAGAATAATATTTTTAAAGTTCGTGAAGAAGCTCCTTTGGTGCTACATAGTCAGCAGTTTCAGCATCAATTTACGGATTTCCGTTGTTTGGTTTTGGATTCTGTTTCTGTCAACCCCCGAGGGGGTGATCAGGGGAGAATGTTAGTTCAGTGTGAATAGAAATGGATATTCAAATTGAATACGTTTGAATCTGTTGGACTTAATAATAAAATTGACTAGAATGTCTCTTTTTTGTTCAAGCCGGGGTTGTCTGTGTGTTCCAAGCGTATGAATGGGCGTATCTGGCTTATCCCATCAGAAGGTAGGCTGTGCTCTGATTGGGTTTAGCCTGGTATTTAAATGATGATGGTGTTTGACATCAGTTTCTTTGCATGAAGAATTTCGGCATATAGCTTAACCCCTGAAGAAGCTTATCGCCAGTGAGACAAAGATCTTTGTTGGGTTATTCTGAGAGTTGGCTTGGTGGTTGATGACATGTGTGATATTGGAAAATAGTAGCCTTAGCGTCGGCGTTTCGAACAGGTGTTCTTCCACACTGGTGTTGGTCTTTAATGAGTGGCTGCACTGTCGGCGTCCTGTGCAGAAGTGTTCTATCAACGGAGAGAAGGACTGATTTAAAGATCTGCTGTATAGAGCTAAGTATGGGGATATTATGGGCAAGTTATTGAATTGTTCTTGGAAGTCGTCTTGATTATTTCTTCTCTCTTATAGGTGGCTATTGCATTGGCCTGTGAGTTTTGCCTAATAGCTCCTGCTTATTGAGTTAGTGTTCTAATGTTTATTAAGTGGCTGTTGCCGTCGGGGTGCCTTGGGGGTACCTCCTGCTTTAGATGCTTTCTTAAGGGATTTTAAGAATTTTGTAATAAAACATTTTCTGAATTTGGTTGGTGTGTTGGGAGGAGTTTTTTAAGCCTGTGATGTGGAGCTGTTTTCCCCCTATGGTTTTGAGTAGCCACATAGAGGGATGATAAGTTATCTGAGGCTTTTTTTCCTACCCATGGTATATTTGTTGTGCTTATTCACCTGTCGAGGAGTTCTTTCTGTTGAATATAAGTTGGTTTGGATTTGCTCTATGGTAAGGGTGGTTTCTTTCATTACTATATAATTTTTGAGAGACGTGTTTGTGGTCTGGATGTATAGGAAATAGTATTTTGTGATTTATCTCCAGACTAGTGTGTTTGATGGCTTTTAGGTAGGTTATGCATATTCATTACAGCCATCTTGAAAGCCTGACTGGTTTGCGGCCCTCCAGGACCGGAATTGGAGACCCCTGAGTTAGGGTAACAATGTGAGAAGGTAGTAGTGCCAGGCAGAGGGAGAGAGTGCGTACGGAGAGGCATAACCGGCGAAAAGGTGGTGATGATAGCTCTGCACAGGTCATTGGTAAGACCTCATCTGTACAGCCCTGTGGAGTAGTACAAGTTCAAATGATGGGATGGCTGCAGCGGGGGGGGGGGGGGGGGGGGGGGTGGGGGGGGAGGGGGAGGAAACTGCTCAGTCCTGCCACAACCCAAAACCTAAAAGCGGTAAAGTGTGCCAATATTGCTTTTAAATAAATTGCCTCCCGCTAGCTTTGCAATGAAAGTACTCTTGCCCTGCCTTTTGGCAGCTAGAGAATCACATATGGGCCGCCTCCCCCCTCTGCTGAGCTAACCTTTTGCACCAACAGTGGTGAAATCATGTGGCTGTTATCAGGCCGTACCGAGCATGAATCGCGCCCTGTGCAACTTGCACAACGGGTGCCCCCCCCCCCCCAGCACCTCCTTCCAGCCACTTTCTGGATGGCAGCGGGAGAGAAGAGGCACGCCCGATGGGCAAGTCACTGGCGCACTAAGCAAATCTGTCCCTCCCTGCTCTGATGCCACGTCAGAGAAGGGAGGGACCAGACCTGCTTAGCGTTCTGCAAGAAGGCTTAAGGAGCACGTATCATCTGTCTGCCATTGCCTGCCGCTGCTGAGAGAAGAAAAAGTGGTGGCGGCAGGTAATGGCAGACAGCTGAAATGCGCCCCTTAAGCTTTTGCATCCTGTGCGGCCGCACTGCTCGCACAGGGCTAGGTACGGTCCTGGCTGTTATCACAAGACTTCAGGAGGAGGTGACGGGCTTATGTACTTTTCCAGCTACTAGGAAACAGAATGAGAGTATTTGAATTTGAGAAAGCTGGTGAGTATTCTTTTATCTAGCACCAACACTGTGGAACTTACTTCCATCTTTATATGATATTTCCAGGCTTGAAACATCATATAAAAAAATTTAAAGTAACATTAGAGTGCATTACCATGAATAGACCTGTTTGGCCCATTCAGGGTACTCGGGATGTTGTTGTGGTAGGATATTACCTATACTCCACTCTTATTGTCTCTGAACAAGTAAATTATCATTCTATATCTATTTATCATTGGATTAGGTTGCCCCCTTTGTATTTAAAGCTGCTCTGGTGAAGGATCACAGTGTGTGGTATCATAAATGCTAAATAAACAAATAAATCCGTACATACATAGATACATAATCCACTGGAGAAAGCCGCAAGCAGCATGGAATCTGTGTACCTTTTTGGAAACCTGAGAAGAATTTTCTGTAGTAGCAAGCCTTTGAGGTGATATCTTATGGGTATAATACAAGCCGTCAATGAGAGAATAGAACATGCCTTGCGTTCTAGGCAACTATAGGGTGACTCACAGTAAACCAAGCAGCTCCTCTGTGGTTTGTTGTTTATACCCCTCCCCCCTCAACTGAGTGCAAAAAGTAAAGAAATCTCTGGTAAACCCATGATGGATCTACTGTTCAGTGAACAAGGCCATCATCTTTCAGTAACTCCAGGTGTTGGCGGATAGTGCAATATCTATCTGATGATGGAAGAGTGGGTTAGTGATTAAACCAGTAAGCTGGGAACCAGGGCAACCCAGGTTCAAATTCTATTGATGTGCCTTGTGATGTTGAGCAAGTCACTTAACCCTCCATTGCCTCAGGTACAAACTTAAATTTTAAGTCCTCCAGGGATAAGGGAATATGTACTATAACTGAATGTAACTCACCTTGACCTAATACTGAAAAAGGTTCAACTTAAACAATGAATATGACTAATAAAACAGTGCTCGTCTTTCATTCAATTTTTCTCTTGGCCATCCTAAATTTTTCCCAACTTGTCTTGCGACTGGGAGAACTGGTAAATTAATGACAGAATACAGGTTCTAATGAAAGGGGTATATGGATGTTTTTAAAACAAGCCAGCTGATTTGTCAAAACAGTTACACAGCAAAAATATGGTCCTGCTCACAATCATTGCACACACAAGGGGGGGGAGGGGATACTCAATGCCAGGTCATATCCATCCCTGCCATTGAATATCCAGGTTGCCTGGATTGGCAGGATGCTAACTGGGCAGCGGCGATGTTCAGCCGCTGCTAGTTAGCTTTCGTGGTGAAAGTTAGACCAGCCTTTGCCACGCCTTACTTTCACCAACTTGCTATAACCGGACAGTGGCTCAATATCACTGCTGCCCCCGGGTTGCTGCAGAATATCTCAATGGTTAACTGATTAGCATTGGGGTGTGCAGTAGCGGCACCCGGGAATATTCAGTGGCATTAACTGTCTTAATGCTGCTGAATTTACCAGATAGAGGAATTAATGCAGCTAGCAAGTCTGCTCACCAAGTTAATCCCTTTCAATATCCCCCCCAAGAATTCTGGGTGCTGAGAACAAAGAATAATTTGCTTTAGAATAATGAATTTTTTACTATTAAGAATATTAGAAAATGTTTGAAGCAAACTGAAGCACAAAGTCATTCCAGTTACACCCCGGATGATTTGGATGAAACGTGATTTTTTTTTTTATTCTACAGCTTCTCAAAAAAAAATCATCTTGTCATAGCAACCACAACAACAAGTGTAACATATGCTGTCCAGGTCCACATTACATATGCTATAAATGCATTTGTTTGTTCCTGAACTCAAAAACACAATTCTATGTGGATTAGTAGCCTCTCCCTCTGTTTTTCATCATTATTTTTAAATAAACATATTAACACTTGTCATAGTTTTCCTGTTTTGTTTTGTTTTTTTGTTTTTTTATGTTATATAAATAATAAATTACCATGAAAGGATAACTAAAGTATCCCTATGGGAGCTGTTGCGTTGCTACATGCAACTTATTGCTACCTCTACTGGCGCCATGAGCGTTCTCTGTTGGGAAACACCTGTTGCAGAGGTGCACAGCCTTGGACCCTTAAGGTGTGCATTTTAGGATATCCAGAACACTAATGTTTAAAAAGGAGAGAGAGCAGCTTTTAAACGAGAACATTGGGAGAAAGCCAACAGTAGCTCAGGAGCGCATGGTTCGGAGTTAGGTATCTTTCAAAGATACCATCAAAACTGGGAAGGTGACGATCGTAAGTTATTCCTGTCAACTGCTATGAGGTCACAGATTCAAACATCCCTTGAAATGCTAGAAGGCTATAAACTAGGATTGGAGAATTAGAATACTGTATATACAGTAGCACTAAATGAAGAAAGAGAGATAATAGGTAACTTGGCGATCTGGTGGAAGCAATGGGGAAACACAGCGATGCCAGGGTAAGAATTATATCACAATGCTAGAATAGATCAGATTGGTGTAAGGGTGACGTTTTATGTTAGAGAGCATTGAGTCAAATAGAATGAAAGTCTGCAGGAATGAAACATGCCATTTAATCTTTATCTATGAAAATTCCATGTGTGAAGATTAAAAAAAAAAAAGAGCGATAAGGGTTTAGTGCCATCTGCCTGGATGAAATGAGCAGACAGATGAGGAAATGTTATCAGAAATTAGGGAAACAGGATTTGGTATAACAGTGATTATGTTGGGACCACTTGGCACTAGTGCATGCTGAAGGAAGCAGACCACAAGTGGTAGTGGTGAGGTTCCTCAACTTTGCACAAAAGGAGTCTCTCCTGCTGGCAGCTCATCATCCGAAAGCACTGCAATATGGGAATGTTAGAGTACTTAAATACTTAAAGAGAAAAATGATGAACAAACAAACCTCTTCCAAAGACGGGGAAGCTGTAAAACTAGAGGGCATAACATGAAGCTGCAAGGGGGTAAATGGAAAGGCAATGTCAGGAAATATTTTTTCACTGAAAGGGTGGTGGATGCTTGGAATGCCCTCCCGATGGAAGTGGTGGGGGCAAACACGGTGACGGAATTCAAAAAGGCATGGGACAAACACAGCGGATCCCTTTACAGCAATAGGATAAAAACAAGATAAACGGTACCATCTAACTTCTGAACCATCTAACGTCTCAACAAATAGGAGTGTCCTACATGGAGTGGTGGGTTTACCCCTAAACAAAGACATGGGGAGGGGTGGCCTGCACAGAGCTACAGGTGCACCTACTTTTGCCATCTTGCTGGGCAGACTAGATGGACCATGCTGGTCTTTATCTGCTGTCATTTACTATGTTACTATGTTTTTCAACATTATTCGGCCGTCATTGCAGTGAAGAGATGGGCCTTTTCGATAACTTGTTCTAAGCTGTTTGATTAAAAAAAAAAAAAAGTTAAGCTTGTGCTCCAGTTTCCTGCACATTTAAAGATATATGGGGGAGAAACAAAAATGATCTCCCAAGTGCAGCTTGTCAGTTCCCGGTGGATCTGGAAGGTGAAGCGATCCATGGCTAGCAAGTTCTAAGGAAAGCCCTATAGCGCCTATGGAATTTATCTCTACTTTGTCATCAGTGTAATTTGTTCTCCTACAATGTGTAAGTGCTAGCAGTATCATGGACTTGGAAGGCTTGGCATTTATATGCTGCTCTGCTTTCAGGGCTGGACTTGGACTCCTTTTTTTGTTTCTAACATTTGGCTCCTGTGGGTAGTGTGGTGGAAAGGGGTTTTCATTTAAAAGACAGAACAGCAACAGTCAAGAAAATAATGTCAGCTTTATTCTATCCCACCTGTTAAACTTTCACAGCTTGGTTCTCTCGGCCTTTCATTCAGCCACAGTTAAAGCTCTTATCTTCAAACAACTCACCTGGAAAGGACCTCTGGCTCCACGGGCCTCTCTCCCTCCTGCAATCTTGGACCTCTCCCTGGGAGACACGCCCTCTCAGCCTGGGCTAAAGGCTCTCTTAATGGGGCCTGTTGATAATCCCCATGGAGAGGGATGGGCAATACTCTATAAACCCCATCACACACATTCTCCCTCAGCTCAACCATGACCCCCACCTGGAAAGGAAATCTTTCAGGTGAATCCAACCCGCCCTATCGCGGACTTGGAACTGGTAGGGTTGGAGACTCATAAACCATTGCATAATATATATTATATATTTTGAAAGCGCTTCCTATTTGATTGCTTAAAAGATCTAAGATGTATGTTCACACTTTAAATGCTAGTGCATTAGGAGTCCACCACCTAGGAAAAAGGTCTAGGTGTGATCATAGACAATACATTGAAATCTTCTGTGTGGTGTGTGACGATGGCTAAAAAGTCAAACAATATTAGGGATTGTTAGGAAAGGAAAAGGGAATAAAACAAATCATATCATGATGCCTCTGTATTGCTTCCTGGTGCAACTGCACCTTCAATATTGTGTGCAGTTCTTGTCTCTGCCTCTCAAAAGATAGTGCGGTATCAAAAAGGTACAGAGAAGGGCAACCAAAGATGATAAAGGGCTGCAAGAACTCTCCTCTCAGTGAAGGCTGACGAGGTTATGGCTCTTTGGCTTTGAGACGAGACGGCTGAGGGGAGATAAGTAGAGGATTATAAAATCTTGGCTTGTTTACTGTTTCAAAAAAATAAAAGGGCTAGGGCATATGCCATAAAGCTACAAAATAATATATTTAAGACAGGAGACAATATTTTTTCTTTCAATGTATAATTAAGCATTGGAAGTCATTGTTGAGGATGTGGAAAAAGCAGATACTGTAGCTGGGTTTAAAAAAAGGCTTGGACAAATTCTTGGAGGAAAAGTCCATACACCATTATTAAGGTAGACCAAGAGAAAACCACTACTTTTCCCTAGGATAAGTGGCATGGAACTGGCTAATTTTTAGGATATTCCAGATAATCGTGACCTGTATTGGTCACTGTTGGAAACAGGACACCTGGATTGATGGACCTTTAGTCCGAATCCAGCCTGACAGTTCTTATGAATGAAAATTCATCAGGCATATATTCATACATTTTATCTGAGAACCTAGTTAATTTGTATAGCCTTGTTCGTAAAACCAGACCTATTTTGCTACCCTCCAGAGATGTGTACCTCAAATCTATTGGAACTTACATAGTTTTCTTATCTCTTCCTGCCAAGAGATAGATTCCTTTGGCTGCAGATACTTAAACCCAGCTCCTATACTTTGGGCCAGAAAGTGAAGAAAATATTGCGGAGTTCATTGTCACTGAGGAAAGAAGGGTCCCAGCCATGATTCAAGAGTGACATCTATTGATTAGCTAAAGAGTGCACCTGGACAGGTCTCCCCTTCTCAACTGTTGTCAAAATGGCTGGGCTGCAGAAAAAAGCAAACTCTTAGCGGCTGGAAATGAAGGTCAGAGACATAATTGGCACAAGTTACAATTGTGTTCAAAGCTCAGTGGACCAAGATGAAGATTTTCAAAGCATGTACTCATCTTTATCTAAGAGGTGAAAAAGGTGTTGGTGGCTGTACACATGACCATACCAAACTAGAACTGCACCCTGTGTGACTAACAAATCTGGTACCTCTTCCGCCCCAGCCATGTACAGGACGTTACTCTTTTTGAATTTCCAGGAAGCCCAGTGATGATATCGGCTCCCTCCCAGTACTTTTGCTCTGTGCAGCCACACTGCTCGCACGGCCCTGGCTGTACATATATAATTTATTGTCTTTTTTTGATGTCTGAGCTAGTGAATATAATTGTAGCACATATAGTAGGCTTCTATGCAGGAAAATTCTTGAGACACATAATTAGACCAGTCTGGAGATTTGTGGTCCATAGCTTATTTTCTCATGCTGCAGTAAAAAGCTTCAGGCCTGTTTGGCAGACACTTGCTCTGTCTTGTGGAGATTTACTCTGGCGCAGGACTGTATGCCACCTCCAAATGTTGCAGAATTAAAACCACGGAAGGCCACTTTAAAGTCCATTTATGTGCATAAAATATGCATGGAAATAAGCACTTACAAAACTGTGGAAGGGAAGACTAGGTAGGCCATGTGGTCTTTTTCTGTCACGTTTCTATGTTATGTGCATATAGGATGTACATGTGTTACCTTAGTCAAACCAAGTGGAGATGTTCCCAGAAGTGAAATTGGGGAGGGGTTGTATTTATTGCATACTTTTGAGAATACATCTGTGTGTGCGTAAAGTTTCCTTAGGATAATTTTTCAGAACTTACATAGGTGCATACCTGCACTTTGAAAATTCACTGGTGCACCATGGGGAAATGTGTGCGCATGCTATTTACTTGTGTGTTCAGTTATATAGCGTATGTGCTAATGACACATCCACATTTTTGTTGTCAGCTGAACATCTTTGCCTGTAGTTAAAGTAACAAGATTTATTGGTTGTCATTTGCATTGTGATTGTGGTATTATTGAAATCAAATCTATCCATTCATTTACCTGACTAGTTTGCGACCCATTTTGTGTTCCCTCGTGGCAGGGGCATAGCTACAGCTGAGTCTGGAAGGGCTCAGTCCCCCTTCCCATTTTTGACTCTGGCCCCTCGTGACTTTCCCCGCTTTGCAGCCCTGCTGCACATGTCACATGTTAACATGCACAGTGGTGGCTGCAAAGCAGGGAAGGGAGGCTTGAGAGCTCCTGCCGCAGAAAGGGTAAGTGCCATGGGGGGAGGGGAAAAGATCCCAAATGCCTCTTGCCCTGCCCCATGTTAATTGTGGCCCCCCAAAAAAATTGGGTTCTGGCTGTGCTTCTGCCTCATGGGCAGACGTTTTATTTGAAACAGTTATATTCTGCCCGTCTAAAACTTTAACGGATAGTGTTCTCTTCAAAAGCTTGGTGTCACATGACTGTGCTTGACGCCAACTAGACAATCTTCTGTCACTTTCTGGAAAGGGCGAAAGCCTTTTGCTGCCCATCTGTGGCTGTTTCTATGCTGCCTGTTACAGTATCGTAATCTCCCTCAGTGCCATAGAAAAGCAGTAGAACAATTCTGAAAGGGAGGAGGACACTATGTTTGTGACTTAGTAAACTGCTTTCTGAACACCTGTTATAGATAAGCAACGTCATTTGCTCTGAAAACGAGCAGTAGAAAAGAGGCTTTGAGAAGCTAAGCTGTCCTAAAACCCAGGTTGGCAGGGAGAAGCAGGAGCTGGACCATGCAACACTGATAGTTTAGGCTGAGAACAAGGCAAGCACTAGGATGGTGCATGACACTTAATTTCCCAAATCCCATTTTGGTTCTAGCTAGCAGAATGAGCCAGTCATCAGCCAGAGATGAGGAAACGCTTTCTCCTTCTCCTTCAGTAACAAGGGAAGAGGAGCACAGAGGAGAGTGCAAGAGAGTATCGTGTCGTGGGGCTGCAGTAAGAGGAGAAAGCACGTGAGCGGCAATGGGGGGCGCAGAGAAGAATAAGCAGGAGGAGACTGTAAAAGGTATGATGTACATACCTTTTACGATTCCTAACCTACCGATTCAACTTCTATCAGACTGCTACAATGAAATTACATACTGGCTAAAAACCCAAAACCTCCATATAAACCATGCTAAAACCGAAGTCTTAATCGTAACAAAAAACCAATCATTTATTCCTCCAACCCACATAACACTACAAAACCAAGAAATTAAAATAAAAAATGAAATAAGATATCTAGGTGTCATTTTAGATACACACCTTACTATGGAAACGCACATTAGAAATACCTTAAAGAAAATCTACTTCAAACTTAAAATCCTCAAACAATTACGCCCCCTTGTATTTATGCAAGATTTTATCAATATAACACAGGCTACCATAACTCCCCACTTCGATTTCGCCAACTTAATACTTATAGGCATTTCAAAACAAAACATCAAAAGAATCCAACTTGCGCAAAATGCAACATCTAGAATTATATTAAAGATAAATTCACTCCAACACATTACACCAATACTAGCATCCCTGCACTGGTTACCAATACAAAGCAGGATAACTTACAAAACAATAATAACTACATTCAAAGCCCTAAATGACATGGCCCTGAAGACACTATGTAATTTAATAAGCAAAGAACCACCTAAGCCCACTCATAGAAAAGGACAATCAAATAAACTAAAGATTCCAAAAGAATATATAAGAACTCACAAAATTACAAATAATAGAGCCTTTTCCCACATAGCTCCAACAGCTTGGAACTCGTTACCAGAGGACTTACGATCACTAACAGAGATAACGGAATTCAGAAAAAAATTGAAAACATATCTATTCACTAAACACTATAATACCATGGAAAACCTTCCACTCAACTTAGATAAAGGCTAAACATGAACCTGCCCACATCAAGCGTATACTCCCTTTTACAAGGGATAACATACAAAACATAATTGAATGAACACTCCACTCCTATGCACTGATACCCTACTTGTATATAGTTGCAACTGATATGATCCGCCTATGCGGTAGAGTCAGTACTTTTGTTTAAATTGTTACACAATCTGTGTTAGTTGAATTATTCTGCTTAGTTTTTAAACCCTATGTGTGCATGTTAAGATGTTCCATGTAAAAAGTTATATTGTTCTATGTAAAACAAGCTCTGCATTGTTAACTGTTGTTAATTGTACACCGCAACTGATTGCTGGAAGATGCGGTATATAAATAAGTGTTAAATAAAATAAATAAATAAATAAATAAAAAGGCTGAGGGTGGATAAAGGAAGAGAGAAACGTTTCAGCTCAGGGCTAGGCGCCTCCTTTCCCTACTCCTCTGCTACAGCCTCCCATGCAAGTGAGTCATCAGCCATCTATGTCATACATATGAATGTCCCCTGTTCAAAAAGGGGAACTTACAAGGGGAAATTCCAGTGGACTAGAATATGTTTGTTGGGAGAATCATTTTATATAATAATCCAACTCACTGACATTTTTTAAACATGAATCTTAGGAAGGATAAATTTGGGCTCTACTCCACGGAGACCATGGAGAAGGGACACGCTAAACCTACTGTCTTATCAAGAGGCTGTATCCAGATAGCAGTAGGATTGGAATGTGTGGACTGAACTCCTTGAAAATCTTCCATGGAAGTAGATCTTAGATGGGCCTCCAACGTCTCCATGGCCATAACGTTATGAACAGGAGATGAATCAGTTTATCTAATGAGCTGATATATTGTCATTGCACTCCCAGATCTATTATGGTCAAATGAAGAAAAAAAAACCTAGGTTGATTTTCTAAGGGCTTGAGTCTGTTCCTGGTAGAAAATGGCAGCTCTTTTGCAGTATAAGGAATGAAGGGGCCTTTCACTTTCATGTGCAATATGGGAGTATGTTGGTGGGATGAATGTCTGGCTATGACAGGAATTTGATCACATCAGTTTCTACCTAAGATGCTAGAAGCATAGGGCATCCCTCTATAATGCTAAATTTTGGTTTAAAGTGCTAAGTCACCTGCAGTTCTATGACTCCGTAGGATGGAATGATTGCCACTGAAAAAGAAATCTTAGTCCAACTTAGTTCACAAGAATGAAGAGGCTCGAAATGGACTTGTCGTGCTGTGAAGGCTTGTGTGCATCAGTGATGCAGAGGGCTATACTGTCGGTAGCTTAACTACTGGCAGAGTCTTCCAAGATGGACAGGTCTCAGTTGAGGTGCCCAGACCAAGACAAACCACCCTTCTAGGCAGCAGCAGAATGGGATGGTGTTGGTGGCAGAGGATCACATTTCTGTGACAAACGGCAACAACACTAGAATTACCTACGCGGAAGAAAGGCCTGGCAATCTTGACAAAAAAAAACAATGGATAGTCGCAACAAAACAAATTGCACTATGGTGCTGGAAGATGAGATCCCCAGGTCGGAAGGCACACAACTGGCTACTGGGGAGGAACTGAAGACTTCTCAGAGTAAAGCCAGCATTTATGATGTGCTTGGATCAAAGCCTTCGGGACATTTGACTGCTGATGTAGCTGCACATGAAATGAGCATCAGAAGCTGCAAAGATTTCTTACATATTAGGACATGGATATCATGTGCTTGGCAAGGTAGAAAGTCAACGCAAAATAGGAAGGCCAGCAATGAGATGGGTTGATACAATAACAGCAGCTATGGGTGCTACTCTGTCAACAATGAGCCACCTGACTGAAGACCAAACACAGTTTAGGACAGCTATCCAGAAGGTCACCATGACTCGACAGCACTTAACAACAATATGATGAGCTGGGCAAGAACTTAACCTGATGTCCCATGACACAGTGAGAGATTTGATAGAAGACTTCAACTGAAGCAAGTCCACATGAATTTAGCAACTGAAAGCCATAAGAAAGGGGTTTCCTTTATGCATTCTGCTGATAAGTACCAATTGCACTAATGCCAGACTTTGAAAATGTAGATGGTATTTTTGTCTGATGTCCTATGGCTGATACAGAAATGTATGATCTTATTTGTCTTGGAATGTTTCTTTCAAAGCTGATAGAGAGCAAATTCTTAACTTAATCAGGGCGATTAACCCTGCAATAGCCTTAGATTTCAAAGTGAGGAGTCACATCATAATAATGTCTTCTGGAGCAACCAGGGGCTGTGGTGTGAAGTCTTTGCAGATTGATTCCCCAGCCCAGGTTGGGAGCATCTATAGTTAGTATAATTTGATGGAAAGAATTTGAAGGGATAAATCCAAAGACAAATTGGAATGGGAAAATCACTAAGACAGGGAGTTTGAGCTCTTCTGTGACATGGATGCTTTTCAGAAGGCTCTGATTGGCTTTGATTCACTGGATTCACTGGGCATATCTTATATGGAGACGTGTCATGCATTCTAAGCTTGGACCAAGCTGATGTCTGCCTACTCTACATTGCTCTTTCCACTGCATCCATATTATCATTGGTCCTTGTGGTGTGAAGATAAGCCATGGCTTGTCATATCTAGCAGAGCCCCCTATAAACTTCAATTGTGATGTTGAGTTCAAAATGGATGTGGGGTAATTACATAAGAACATAAGATATGCCATACTGGGACAGACCAAGGTCCATCAATCCCACTATCATGTTTCCAACAGTGGCCAATCTAGGTCATAAGTACCTAGCAGTTTCCCCAAAAGACACAGGTTCCTCAATGCTTGCATCAGGTCAAGCAGTGATATTCTGGGTCCCTTTTAATAATGGTTTATGGACCTTTCCTCTAAGAACTTGTCCAAACCTTTTTTAAACCCAGCTACACTAACAGCTTTTACTACATCCTCCGGCAACAAATTCCAGAGTTTGATTACACGTTGAGTGAAAAAATATTTTCTCTTATTAGTCTTGAATAGGTTACTCTCTAGCTTCATTGCATGTCCCCTAGTCTTTCTATATTCTGATGACGTAAACGATCGATCTACGTTTACCCGTTCCATTCCATTCATTAATTTATAGACCTCTTATCATATTTCCCCTCAGCCGTCTCTTTTCCAGGTTGAAGAGCCCTAACCTTTTTAGCCTCTCTTCATAGGAGTATCCTTCCATCCCCTTTACCATTTTGGTGACTCTTCTCTGTACCTTTTCTAATAACGCTATATCCTTTTTAAGACACGGCGACCAGAATGGCACACAATATTCAAGGTGTGGTTGCACTATGGAACGATACAGAGGCATTATAATATCCTTTGTTGTATTCTCCATTCCTTTTCTTATGATACCTAGCATTCTATTTGCTCTCTTGGCCACTGATGCACACTGGGCAGAGGATTTTAACATGTTATCCATGATGATGCCTAAATCATTTTCCTGGGTGGTGCTTCCCAATGTGGAACCTTGCATCGTCTAACCATAGTTTGGATTGTTCTTTCCTAGGTGCATAACTTTACACTTGTCCACATTAAATTTCATCTGCCAATTGATTGCCCAGTCTTTCGATTTATCAAGATCCTCTTGCAATTTTCCACAATCCTCTTGGGTTTTAACAACTTTAAATAGTTTTGTGTCATCTGCAAATTTGATAACCTCACTAGTTATTCCCTTTTCCAGGTCATTTATAAATATGTCAAAAAGCAGCGGATCCAGCACAGATCCCTGGGGTACTCCATTATTCACCTATTTCCATTGGGAAAATTGGCCATTTAGCCCTACCCTCTGTTTTCTATCTTTTAACCTGTTCCTGATCCACAATAGTACACTGCTTCCTATCCCATGACTTCTTAGTTTTGCCAAAAATCTCTGATGAGGGACCTTGTCAAAGGCTTTCTGAAAGTCCAGATACACTATGATTATGTTTATGTTTATTGTTTCTTGATAAAATCGCCCTTCTCCAAAAATCAGAGCGATGTACAATTAAAACTCAATATTAAAAAAGGCCGAAGCCATGGAAAGGAAAAGGAAAAGGAAGTTACAATTTCTTTATAAAAAACATAGTATAGACAGGAGAGACAGAAGAGGGATAGGAAAGGGAACAAGAAGGAGGGTAGGGGGCAAGGGGAGTGGAGGTCACACAAAAGGGGAGGGCACATCAAAAGCAAGGGAGAAAAGGTGGGTTTTCAAATGTTTTTTAAAAGTGGAGTGGTGGGGCTCTAAACAGAGGGAAGAGGGTAGAGAATTCCAAAGGGCGGGACCAATAAAGAAGAAAGCAGAGGAGCATGTGGATTGAAGGTGGGCACGAGAAGGGGAAGGAAGAGTGAGACGGTTGAGGTGAAAAGAGCGAGGAGTGTACCGGGGAGAGTGGAAGGAAAGAAGGTCAGCAAGATATTGAGGGGTGCCAGTATGAAGAGCCTTGTGAACCAAAGTGAGCAGCTTGAATTGAGAACGGTAAGGAAAGGGTAGCCAGTGAAGGTGGAAAAGCAAAGGTGTGACGTGATCCCGAAGAGAGGCGTGACAGACAAGGCGAGCGGCAGTGTTCTGTATCCGTTGTAGCTGGGATAATCGATACTTGGGGAGTCCAATGAGAGTAGAGTTGGCGAAATCTACGTGAGACATAACCAGAGACACCAACTAACTCACCTTTGTCTACCTGTTTATTCACACCTTCAAAAAAAACATAACAGATTAGTAAGACAAGATCTTCCTTGTCTAAAGCCATGTTGGCTGTCTCCCATTAAGCCATGATTATCTACATGTTGAGTAATTTTATTCTTTATGATGGTTTCTGCCATTTTTCCCGGTACTGATGTCGGGCTCACTGGTCTGTAGTTTCCCGGATCACCCTTGGAACCCTTTTTAAAAATTGGCGTTACATTGGTGATCGTCCAATCTTCTGGTATTACAGATGATTTTAATGAAAATTCACAGATTACTAATAGCAGGTCTGCAATCTCATATTTCAGTTCTTTCAACACCCTTGGATGTATACCATCCGGTCCAGGTGATTTGCTACTCTTCAGTTTATCAAATAGTTGCAATACATCTTCCGGGTGTATCGATATTTCTTTCAATTCTTCCGCAGCATCTCCTTTAAATACCACTTCAGTCATGGGTAACATCCCTACATCTTCCTCAGTAAAGACTGAAGCGAAGAATTCATTCAGTCTCTCCCATATAGCCTTGTCCCCTCTTACTGCCCCTTTTACCCCTCTATCATCTAATGGTCCAACTGACTGACTCACAGGTTTTTTGCTATGAATGTACTTGAAAAAGTCTTTATTATGCGTTTTTGCTTCCACAGCAAGTTTCTTCTCAAATTCTCTCTTTGCCTGCCTTATCAATGCTTTGCATTAAACTTGCCAGTGCTTGTGCTGTTTCCCATTTTTGTCATTTGGCTCTTTTTCCATTTCCTGAAAGATGCTTTTTTGGCAACAACAGCCTCTCTGACCTCACCTTTAAACCATGCTGGCAGTTTTTTGGACTTCCTTCCCACTTGTCTTAAAGCATGGAATACAGCTGGTCTGGGCTTCCAAGATAGTATTTTTAAACAACACCCAAGCTTGATGTAAATCTTTAAGCTTTGCAACTTCTCCTTTTAGTTTTTTCGTAACTATTTTCCTCATTTTATCATAGTCTCCCTTTTGAAAGTTAAAAGGTCGTACTGTGGATTTCCTTACCATCCCTCCTCCATTAATGAAATCGAGCGCGATCATGTTATGATCACTATTGCCAAGTGGCCCAAACACCCTTATCTCTTGCACCAGATCTGGTGTTCCACTAAGGACTAAGTCCAAAATGGCTTTCCCTCTGGTTGGTTCATGAACCAGCTGCTCCAAGAAGCAGTCGTTTATTTCATCTTGAAACTTTAACTCCATAGCATGTACTGCCATGACACTGACCCAGTCAATACCAGGGTACTTGAAATCACCCATTATTATTATTGTTCTGTAAGTTTTGTTAGCTTCCCTGATTTCTTTGAGCATTTCATCATCCATTTGTTCATTTTGGCCAGGCGGTTGATAGTACAACCCCACTGCCATCGCCTTCCCCTTTTTACATGGAATTTCAATCCATAGAGATTCTACAGCTAATTTTGTTTCCTGCAAAACTTTAATCCTTTGTGACTCAATGCCCTCTCTAACATAGAGCGCAACCCCTCCACCAATTTGATCAGCTCTATCATTACGATATAGTTTGTACCCAGGTATCACAGTGTCCCACTGGTTGTCCTCCTTCCACCATGTCTCTGAGATACCAATCATATCTAACTTCTCATTTAGTGCTATATATTCTAACTCTCCCATCTTATTTTTTTTAGACTTCTAGCATTTGCATATATGCATTTTAGAGACTGTATTTTATTCATATTAATCTGGTTATCGGTAGGCAGCGGTAATTTGGAATCTTTAAGCTCTATGTGCTCTGAACTGAAGGTCATTTTGGCTACCTTTGTCTTTATTGGAACCTCTCTGCTGATATGCCCTAACTTCATTTTTTTAGTAGTATCCTTCAAGGATACATTGTTCCGAACCATGCGCTCTTGGGTGATTGTCGGTTCTCCCCTATTATCTAGTTTAAAAGCTGCTCTATCTCCTTTTTAAAAGTTAATGCCAGCAGCCTGGTTCCATCCCGGTTAAGGTGAAGCCCATGATAATGCCTAATGATTTTAGTATCCAGGTGGTGCTGTGCAGGGATTGACCCACTTCTTCCCAAGATATGTTCTCAAGATGTGATGCATGAGAGATACTATAAATGTAATACATTAAAAATGAGATTAAATTCCCCAGGCAACACATGAAATGCTGCAGCTAATAGAGGGCATTTTGTGATTATTCCATGTGTAGATGTTAAACCAAAATGCAATACATGCTGTTGGAGGTGATGTTTCCCTTCTACATATGTGATACTTACTGTAGCTGAGATGAATCTGTACATGGATGCAAAGGCATCGGAATGGAGTGGGCTACATGGGCCCTGGCCCCAGCAAAATTTTGCCGCCAGCAGAGAGCACTTGATCTGTCTGCCCATGGGAGATAGATCCCCACGGGCAGGAGGGTGAGGCCACCGTGATTGCAGTAAAGATTCTTCCTGTCTGCCTGCGGGAGATCTTATTGCAGTGACCTTCCTCTGCTGTCTGCAAGGATCCGATCTCCCACGGGCAGACAAGAGTCTGTCACGATCACCGCCATTCCCTCATGTTCTGCCTCCAGGTGATGGGATCCCTGTGGGCAGAACAGGAGAAGGCTGCGAGGGGCTAGGGGTAAAATTAGGGGCAGAATTAGGGTGGGGTGTGGGGCAGAGTCAAGGCAGAGCTTGGTCTCCCCTTCAAAGAGGCGTTCCATGGCCCCTGTGTGGGTGTACACTTCAATTATACTGAGAGAACATTGACAACCTCCTTTGTTCAGAAGGAAAATTTGAACTTTACCTTCATCAGAAATTTGTTTAGGCCTCTTAGATATAGGATATAATGAAATACTTCTCACCCTTTTAGAACTAGTAAGTATTAGGAGTAAAATCCCTACCCCTTTTCCTGTGGTGGGAGAGGTTTTTACTACTCTTAGGGCTGGCCTGTCCACTAGGTGAACTAGGCTATCGCCCAGGGTGGAAAACCCTGGTAGGCGACATCACTACCCCAACCCCCCAGGAAGCGGAGCTGAACTGCCACTTCAGCGCCGTGGTAGGCTTTAAAACGCCCACGTGCACAGTTCTGGCCTGCCGCCCCTGCCTACCTTCCAAGAAAGTTGGATTGGAGGGGGTAGGAGCGGCAAGCTCTGAGCACGCATGCGTGCGGACCTTTAAGGTCTCACGCAGTGCTGAAGCAGCAGTTCAGCTGTCATTGCTTCATTGCAAGGCGGGGAGAGCTTGGCAGGCTGGACGGAGGCACAGTCTTTTGGGGGGGGGGGGAGTGGTGGTACAGATGGTCTGCCTAGGGTGACAGAAACCCTTGTGCCGCCACTGACTAGTCTACAAAAAAGAGATGATTTCCAACCTGAGCAGGTTTCTGGTCTTGAGCAAGCTTTAGGGTTCTTTTGGGCAGGTTAGCTGCCTGAGTTTCAAACAGGCCAAGAGTTAATGAAAATCTTCAACTTCCTCTTCCTCCTGCGACCTAGGTGTTGCTAACTGACCGAGTTAGAAGTGATAGTTTTTGTTATGTTGATTAGTCAATGATAGTACAGGCCTTAGTAGCAGCATAACTTATTCTATATCCAAGAATTTTCTAGGTGGGCTCCCAGAAAGGAGAAACCGGGGTGGGGAGAGTCCAGGGGGTCCCAGGGGTCATTAAGTCAATGTTTGTCTCAAACCTTGTGAAGGTTAGGCCTTAAAGTTACCATCTTGGTCTTAGGGCAACTTTAAGAAGGTTACCTGTAAAGGGCAAAGGGATGCTTAAAGGGAAAAGAGAATCAATCAGCAGGCAGCTGGACTCTTGCCTAATTGACAACTGCTAGAGCAGTTTCAGTGAGAATGAGCGCTGGATAAGGCTTGCCTTATTGGCCAAGGGAAGCCTCAGTACCACAGCAAGAGAAGGCCAACTGTGAGTGAGATGTTGCTCTTACTGGAACCAGCTTCAGCCTGTATAAGAGGGCCAAGGAATCTGCAAGTGCAAGGATGCTCAAAATTGGATCCAGGAACAGATCGATCAGACGGTCGCCTGTGGGATGTGCATAGCTTCAGTGTGTAGAAAAGGTTCATCCACAGAGTGTAGAGATGCCGTAGTAAAAGGAGTAAGGAGCTAATGTTCAGGCCTTAGAGCCCTAATTACCTAAAACATCCAGGAAGAGAGAATTCAACTTAACTGAGTCACAGCGCGAGTGAAAGAGAGAAAAGGAGTTTCTCGTCCATATTCCAAGAGAAGTGGGAGTCACATGATACTACCACTGGGGGGTCATACTTCCAAATAAGTATGCACTCCCAATGAGTGCATTTACAGGTGTTTTTCAGTATTATTTTGTGTAAGATACACTTTTGTGGTTATTTCACATTTTAATACACAGCGCGCATAGTGAGCAAAACTGACAAATCTCCCACAAAATATGATCCAACAATATGGAGAGAAAACATTTGGCCAGGTGATTTGTTGCCTCCCTTGTACTGAAGAAAATCATGAGATGGTTCAACAGATTAAAAGAGAACAAATAAAATATTAAAGTGCCATGAAGCCTAAAATAAGGCAATTTAGAAGTTTTGGAAAAAAGAGTAATGGTGATTTTCTGTCAGGTGACTTGCTTACTTTTCCCCACTGCAGCTGCAACAGCTGCCTCACTGCAAACGCTGCCTCCAATCTGGTATCTTTTTTTAAGAAAATTGCCACTCAAAAAGAGGATAAAGACAATAAATCAACTTCTTGAAATATTTAGAGGCACAGAAGAAAGTGTCCAATGGTCTCAGAAGATAAAAACTACCGAGAGGATGTGGCGGGACTGCTGTGCATGGCCAATGAAGGGCTTTGCCCTTTCCATAAAGTTCTGGAAGAATCCATTCATTCGTTGTCGAGCATAGTCATCTGATCCCATGTATGTGACTTGTCTTCAGAGAAATATTTTATGCTGTTCATAAATATATTATGTTTTCCACCTCTGAGTGATACACCGCTTTGTGAAACAGTGGCAGCACTGTGCTGGTGATGTCACTGCTATTACTCTCTGGAGAGCAGTAATTTGCTGTTCCATGGCTCTAAATCAGAATGACCTGGAAGTATACATTTTGGTACTTTCCATTTTATTGCCCAGTTTATTGTTTTCAGATGTGATCCAAAAGCGTTGCTATGAAACGAGCAATCTGAGCAGGTGTTTGCTTTCATCACACATGATTTTAAGTAATTGTGTATTCAGACTGAGAATTATAAAATTCTGTGAGTGCGGTAGACTTACCACCCTGTTGTGTGCACATTCAGTCTGCACCATGACTTGTTCTGTTGCATGACTGATATTTCTTTTAAAGTTAGGAAATGCTTTCTGTCCTTTATGGAGCCATTGGGAGTATCCAATCTAAACTTTAGTTATTTCTTTTATTCTGTGTGGCATGCAAGGATGTTCATGCAAAGTTAATGTAGCCCTGCGGTTTGTTATGGTTGGAATCCAGGGACAGTGGGGGTGGCATGCCACAACCTTTACCTCTAGACCATGGTGGACAAGAGAAAAATGTTTTCAACATCGTAGCTCTGGGGTTCCCTTCTCTCTGTCTTCAGAACCCAGCAAACCCCAATCTGAATGACTGTACAAATGAAAAAGATTTACTGATTGGATCCTTCAGAAAGGATACAAAGTAAATTAATCATTTGACAAAAATCCAGAATGTAGACATGATGAGACCAGGTCAGCTGTGTTATTCTTTAACTCCTTTCTGTGGACTACAAGTTTCACCTTCAAAAGAAAAGTCAGACACCATGGGCCCAATTCCATCCTGCATGTAGAGCCCCTCTGTGCGTCCGGTCTGAACCGGACGCACAGAGGGGATCGAGATTCTGATCCCACAGGGCACGTCTAGCCCTGTGGGATCAGAATCGCGATCAGGCATGTACGTGCAGCCAGGACTGCAATTCAGTCCGGCCTGCACATACATGCACAGCCCAGCTAACTCAGTCAGGGCTTATAAATGGAGCCATGGCAACATGTTGCCATGGCACCGCAGCTCCATTTAAAAGCTGCGATGCCAGCCCCCTGCCCCATCCAGTTCAAAAAAACACGTCCAAGGAAGTTATTGCACCTCGGAGGTGGAATAACTTCCCTGGACATTTTGCTGGACCTGGATGTACAGGGCTGACATTAGAATTGGCCGTGTACGTCCAGGGCCGGTGACTGCCCACTGCCCACCCAGACTCCGCCCCTGGGCCACCCCTTTTCCTCCCTCATCTAACTTCCCCGCACAACCGGCAGAGAAGTTAGTTGGGGTCAGGAGCCGGCATGAATAGTGGGGATGGATATCCCATCGGGCCGTCCATCCCCGCTTTTCATAGCACAGACTAACCCCCTATGTCTCTGATGCTGCTTGCACTTATCACCATATTCTTCTCAAAACATTCTTCTTTCTCCTTGGTACTGTAAGTTTTTCCTCAGTTTCCACTCCTCGAGCCTCCCTCCTGCACCTCCCCTACAGGGAAATTGCATCACTGGCAATATCTATTGTAGACACAGAAGTAATATAAGGAAGCATAAATCTTGAAAGAAAAGGTGATAAATGTATGAAAAACATTTGTTACCTGAATTTTTCCCTAATATACAACCCTTGCTGCTAAGTGTCAGAAGAACAAAGAGCTGACTCTCAATGAGTTATGTTTATATTACCTCCTTATAATTGTTGGGTTCATGTTATGCTTCATTAGTTTGAAAAAGCCATATTCAACAACCCAAAGGGCTACCGTGATCCCTAAATTTTAAGTTGTGCAACACCGATAGTCTTATAATTTAAGAACATAAGAATTGCCATACTGGGTTAGACGAATGGTCCATCAAGCCCAGTATCCTGTTTCGAACTGTGGCCAATCCAGGTCACAAGTACCTAGAGGGATCCCAAAGAATAGATCCAATCTTTGCTTTAATTAGAAATAAGCGATGGCTTTCCCAAGTCTATATGACTAATAATGGTTTGGGATCCTTGCTCCAGGAATTTGTCTAACCTCTTTTTAAAACCCAACTATGTTAACTGCTTTCATCATTTCTTCTGGCAACAAATTCCATGGTGAAAAATATATTCTGGTTTGTTTTAAATATGCAACTTGTTAGTTTCATGGAATATCCTCTCATCATAGTACAACTTGAAGGTGTAAATAGACCTTTATCATATCTCTTTTCAGCCATCTCTGCTTTGAGCTGAAGAACCCTAACCTAGCAATTCTCAAATTGTAGTTCATGACCCAAGTTGGGATCACCACATCCTCATTTGGGGACATCAGCATGGCTGAAGGGGGGTGGAGAAACCCCCCCAGACAATATCATCATTGGCCTATGCACACCGATGGGGTGCTATAACTTGGCCTGTCCAGGCTTGGTAGAAGGCAAAGACTTCAGTAGCATCGGCTGATGCCACAAGTTAGTCTGGAAAAGAGGCATATGAAGAAAAGTAGGGTTCGGGGGGTCACAAGAGTTTTAGAACCACTAAAATAGGGTTGTGGTAACCTGTATTCTCTTTCCTCATAAGGTACTTTTCCAACCCTTTATCATTTTGATCAGCCTTCTCTGTAACTTTTCTAGTTTTGCTATGTCTGTTTTGGAGTGGGGCAACCAGAACTCCACAGTGTAAGATGTTGTCAAGTTACTCTCCTGTAGGTCCTGGGTTCATTTCACTTCACAGAGGCAGTAGGGTTTGTAATAAAACAACCAAACAGGTGTGGCTTGGAGAAAGGTTTTTTATGTAGAATATGGCTAAAATCTCAAAATCTCCACATAAATCATACTAAAACAGAAGTCCTAATCGTAACAAAAAATCAATCATTTATCCCTCCAACTCACATAATACTACAAGACCAAGAAATTAAAGTAAAAAACGAAATAAGATATCTAGGTGATTATCTTAGATACACATCTTACAATGGAAACCCACATTAAAAATACTATAAAAAAAATTTATTTCAAACTTAAAATCCTCAAACAACTACGCCCTCTAGTATTTATACAAGATTTTATTAATATAATACAGGCTACCATAACCCCTCACTTTGATTTCGCCAACTTAATACTAATGGGCATTTCAAAACAAAACATTAAAAGAATTCAACTAGCTCAAAATGCAACAGCTAGAATTATATTAAAAATAAACTCACTCCAACACATAACCCCAATACTAGCATCCCTTCACTGGTTACCAATACAAAGCAGGATAATATACAAAACAATAATAACATCCTTCAAAGCCTTAAATGATTTGGCTCCGACTACTCTATGTAATCTAATATGCAAAGAACCATCTAAGCCTACTCACAGAAAAGGACAATTAAATAAACTAAAGATTCCAAAAGACTTCATAAAAGCACATAAATTAACAAATACTGTAATAGAGCCTTTTCTCACATAGCTCCAACCATTTGGAATTCTCTACCAGAGGATATACGATCACTAACAGAGATCGTGGAATTCCGTAAAAAATTAAAAACATATCTATTCACTAAACACTATAATACCATGGAAAACCTAGCACTCAACTTAGATAAAGGATAAACAGGTGCCCGACCACATTCAAGTACATACCCACCTTCTAAATGGACAATACATATAGCTTATACGAAACGATGATCCAAGCTCTTATACCCAAATACCTCCACATGTATATAGTTGCATATGTTATGTACTGTCTTATGCTGTTTTAGACATTACATTTGTTAGTTAATTGTTACTCACAATGCTCTAGCTTAAATATACTGTTTAGTTTATTACTCGTTGCTCTGTTTAACTTATGATGTTCAATGTAAAATTTTTAAGATGTTCTATGTAAAACAAACTGCGCTTTGTTAATTGTTGTTAATTGTACACCGCAACTGAACTTTGGAAGTTGCGGTATATAAATGAGTGTTAAATAAATAAAATAAATAAATAAATGTAGAAATAGGCTTATTACATAGGTATTGAACAGAGGTATATAGTGATTGTTACAGAGCTGTTTCAGTGTGCATCAATGAATCTGTGTGTGCATGTGCATGTGCATGTGTGAGAGAGAGAGAGGCCAGAACATGTGGGTCAGAGCCTCATGGCAAGAGAGAGAGAGAGGAGGGGTGGAGAGAATTGATTATCAGAGCCTCCTGTCCTTCATTTCCGATGAATAGTGGAAGAGAGAGAGCAAGAGGAAGTGTTTCTGTCCTTTATAGTGAATTGAATCCTCTCCAGCACTTCCCCTTGAGGTCTGCTATTGTTTTTAGCCACTCCCTTTGAGGTCTGCCATTCTTGATTTAGCCAGGAGGGGCTGCAGACAGGCCCTGGAGACTGAAATCACCAGGGGGTCAGAGTTAATCTCATCTTGTAAACTGTCCTATTACCTTTGGAGACTGAAATCACCAGAGTACAAAGCTGCATGAAATGTATGCTGACACACAGTACTCAAGATGTAGTTGCACATGGATTGATTCAGAGGCATGATGATATCCTTTGTTTTATTTCCCATTTCTTTCCTAATAATAATAGCATTCTATTTGCTTTCTTGACTGCTGCTGCATATTGAACTGAGGATTCAAAATATTATGCACATTGACCCCCAAGATCCTTTTCATGGGTGGTGATTCTTAATATGGAGTCCAGAATTGTGTACTTATATTTTGGATTAGTATTCCCAAGCACAACCAGCGACGGACACAGCAAACCAATGTACATAGCTGTAAAAAAACGCACAATGTAAATAGCTCACTCTAATCAGCACACCCACATCCATGCACCCCCACTGTACATAATCTCACCTGACATACACAACATTGCTAATGATCGTTTGATGTGTTTACCGCCTTGATTGAAGGATAAGGCGGGATAGAAATATCCTTAAATAAATAAAATTAATTCCCTAATGCGTCATTTTGCATTTGCCCATGGTGAGGGACTCTTTTTACTAGTGTACGTTAACTGGTTAACAAGTATTAGTGTGATTTAATGCAAATTAAATAACTTGGCCTCATTATTATCAATGGACCTATTTATAACTATGTGCTAAACTCAAACTAATGCACATTAACTGGTTAATGCACATTAGGAAATGAAGCCCTAAATTTCATCTGTTGTTTACATGCTCAATGCCGCCATCTCGCAAAGTCCTCTTGCTATTTCTCACAATTGTCTTGGGGTTTAACAACTTTGAATAAATTTGTGCCAACAGCAAATTTAATTACCTCATTTATTGCTTCCTTTTTCATATTATTTATAAATTATATTAAAGCATCAATCCCAGTACAGATACTCCACTATTTAGCTTTCTCAAGAAATAAACATTCGGTCCTACCCTGTTTCCTATTTTTATGCCAGTTACCAATCAACAATAGGACATTGCCTCCCATCTCATGACTCTTTAATTTTCTAATGAGCTTCTCATAAGGGACTTTGTCAAATGCTTTCTTAAAATCCAGGTACTCTATTAATAACCAACTTGCCCTTATCCACTTGTACCTTCAAAACATCTAGCAGATTTTTAAGGCAAGCCTTCCCTTTGCTAAATCCATGTTGAGTCTGTCCTGTATCAGATGGCCAGTAATTTTATTGTTCAGAATTGTTTTGCCCAGCACTGACATCAGGCTCACCAGCCTGTAGTTTCCCAGATTACCTCTGGAGCCCTTTTTCTAAATGACCATTGCAAGGACCACCTTCTAAGCCTCAAGTACATAGCTGCTTTCAATGAGAAGTAATACAGTACTAGTGATATGCCTACAGTTTTGTTTCTGAATTTTTTCAGAACTCTGGGTTGTATTCCAGCTGGCCCAGGCAATTTGTTACTCTTTAGTGTGCCAGTTTGCTCTATTACATCTTTTCTGGTTCACCATGATTTGCTTCAGTTCCTCTGAATCATCACCATCAGAGTGTTTCCAGTGTTGGTATCTCATTCCCAATAGCCTTCATGCTAAAGAGAAAACAAACAATTCATTCAGTTTTTCTGCAATAGCCTTGTCTTCCCTCAATACCCCCTTCACCTATTAGTCATTTAACAGTCCAACAAACTCCCTCACAGACTTCATATATTGTAAAATATTTTATTTGGCATTTGTCTCTTTCTGACAAGCTTCTTTTCAAATTCTCTTTTGGCTTCTTTTAGCCATCCAACTTATGCTCATTCCTATTTTCTTCATTTAGATCCACATTGCAAATTTTTGAATGATACCCTAATAGCTTTTGTTCACCTCACCATTTAACCATGCTAACAGCTGTTTGGTCATCTTTCTAATGCATGGAATATATCTAGTCTGGACTTTCAAGATGGAGTTTTTAAATGGCATACATGCCACTTGCAAATTTTTAACTTCTGCAGCCACTCCTTTTAATGTTTTTCTAACTAATTTTTCTCATTTAATCAGTGTGTCCTTTTTTAAACTTCAGTGCTGCTGTAGTTTTCCTTCATTGATGTTCTATATTCAATTATGTTATGATCACCATTGCCAATTGACCTTACCATTGCACTGCAGTGAGGATTAGATCTAGAGTAATACCCCTCTGGTCAATTCTGTTAGCATGGTTCATTTCCATAAAGCAGTCATATATACCGTGTTTCCGCGAAAATAAGACCTATCCTGAAAATAAGACCTAGCACGTTTTTCTGAGAGTCCCATAATATAAGCCTTACCCCGAAAATAAGACCTAGTGCAGATCATGTCTGATAGATTTGGTACCGGGGGGGGGGGGTGTCACCGGGGAGGAATTTTCCTCCTGCTCCACTCCCCGATGCCGATCGGGTGCCGGTGCTGTGCTGCGGGCCACTTCCTTCACACCAAGGGCACTCTCTTTTAAATACAGTTGGTGCTGTTGTGTCCTGATTGGCTTCAGCAGGTAGTCCGGGGAGGAGCTTTCCCTCCTGCCCCACTCCCCGACACCGATCAGGTGCCGTTGTTGAGCTGCGGCCTCTTCCTTCGCGCTAAGGGTGCTCTGCTCTTTTGAAGATGGTGCTGTTGTGGTCTGATTGGCTTCGGCGGGTGGACCAGGGAGGAGCTTTCCTCCTGCTCCACTCCCCGACGCCGATTGAGTGCCGGTGCTGAGCTGCGGCCTCTTCCTTCTCGCTAAGGGTGCTCTGCTCTTTTGAAGATGGTGCTGTTGTGGCCTGATTGGCTTCGGCGGGTGGACCAGGGAGGAGCTTTCCTCCTGCTCCACTCCCTGACGCCGATTGAGTGCCGGTGCTGAGCTGCGGCCTCTTCCTTCGTGCTAAGGGTGCTCTGCTCTTTTGAAGATGGTGCTGTTGTGGCCTGATTGGCTTTGGCGGGTGGACCAGGGAGGAGCTTTCCTCCTGCTCCACTCCCCGACGCCGATCGGGTGCCGGTGATGTGCTGCAGGCCACTTCCATCATCTGTGCGGGCGGGAGCTGCAACGCCACTCATTCTGTGCTGTCATGCTGTATATGAAAAAAAAAATAAGCCCTACCCTGAAAATAAGCCCTAGTGCATCTTTTGGAGCAAAAATAAATATAAGACCCGGTCTTATTTTCGGGGAAACACGGTAGCATCTAGAAACACTACTGCTACCTCCTTAGAATGCCCCAATGAGATATTAACCCAGTCAATACTGGGATAATTGACATCTACCTTTACTTTGTTTCCTGATTTGTTAGTTTTCCTAATTTGTGCCAGTATTTTGTTTGCCTCTAATTCCTGTCTATGTGAACAGTACTGCACCCCCTCTCTTCCACTGTTGTACTTTTCCCCACCACACATGGATTTTCTGTCCATATAAGAGTTCACCTTGCATTTTGTTTCCTGCAGGACCCTTATCCTGTTTGACTCTTTCCTATCCCTTACTTATCGCAGTATCCCGCTACCAATTTGACCTGGTCTGTCATCTCTATATAAATTGTACCCTGGTATCACAGTGTTCCATTGGTCGACCTCTTTCCACTAGGTTTCTTAGATGCCCATTATGTCTATATCTTCATTCAGTGCCGTACATTTGAACTCTCTACTCTTACTGTATGTTTTTAGACTTCTTGTATTTGCCTACAGACAATTCATAGAGTTGTGTAATTGTGTTCACAATCTGCCCAGCAGTCGAAATGGATATTTTGAAATAATTTCTTTGCTTCCTAATTTAATGCACCAGGGCTGTTTCACCCTGTATCACTACCTCTCTTGGGCTATTCTAACTTCCTTGCTATGACAATACCCTTTGAAGATACTTCACTCTGAACCATGTCCATCCTCAGGGGCTGCCATATTTCCTAATGATTTGGTTTAAAAATCTATCTCCTTTTTAAACTTGAGTGCCTACAGCCAGGTCCCCCTAGTTAAGGTGGAGTCCATTGTTCTGAATAGGCTTCCTGCAGTGACGTATGTTACAGTGAGGGGCTCCCAAGCAAAGTTTTGCTGAGGATCCTCCATTGTGATGACCCCCCTTTGTGCAGTGGTGGCATCAGCAGTAACACGACAAACTTACTTTATCATGTTTCCCACGCTGCTCCACTCTTAAGTTCACTGCAAGCTTGGCAGCTGTTCCTTGCTGGGCCGAAGTATCTTAGTTTGGCTGTTACTGCGAGACTTCAGTCCAGTGAGGAGCAGCTGCCGGGCCAGTGGTAGACTTACAAGAGCAGAGCAGCGTGACAAACATGATACTGCTGCTGTGTGAGCCCCCTTTCTGCCGCCCCCACCCCCACGCATTGCAGGGGCCACTTGGGTGGAATTTACGCCAGTGGCTTCCTGTTCTCCAAATCTTTACCATCTTTTTAACAAATCTAAAGTTCTCTTCCCTGCACCATTTCCTCATCCACATATTGTGACTCCATAGCTCTGCTCGTCTCTGGGGAGCTTTTCTAAGAATGCTGCCCCAGAGGTTTTGATTTTCAACTTCCAACTAAAACATAAATTTGGCTTTCAGAACCTCCCTCCCACACTTTCCTATGTTATCTATACATACCACGAAAGCCAGCTTCTCCCCAGCACTGTCTAAAATCTTATGTAGGTGGCTAATGAGTTTCCCCCCCATAACATCAAGTAGGCAGGTTGCCAAGTGATCCTCATGTCCACCAACTATTTACATTCCTAATGTACGAATTCCCGAATGCAATGGCCATCCCAAATCTTCTCTCCTTTATTCACTGCACTGATACTTTGTGCTGCAAAAGATTCCCCACAAATATGGTGTATATTTTGTTTTGAAGCACTTTTATTGCCCATTGAAACAACAGATCTCAACTTTTTTGAGAAGGAATGTGGGAATATCTTTAAAAAAGGTACATGAACCAACTGACAGGCCTACAAACATCTGTGGGTTGTCAAATCAGTTGAAAATACTCTTTAAGAAATATACCCCTGGACCTGAAAATCCAGCAACAGATCTATCGGTTCAGAAAATATGCAACAGGTTTTCAGAGGAACATCCCTTCCGGATTTTGTAAATTGACGTAGCTGCAGTGGATTGCCATAGATTCGCTTCAGTCTCCTTGAGATCAGTCAGAAATGCTATTTCATGTCAGAAATAAAGAAGAGCCATAGATTTTGTTCACCCGATTCAAGTGCGGTGTTGAATTGATTGACTTCACATGAAGGGATGATGTGCAGGTTGTGCACTGGCGTCTTCATTAGGGTATCATATGAGATGACCGAACTTTGTCTCGCTTGCCTTTCCATTTTCCAAATTAAACAGTTAGATTTTACACGCTGTCAGACTCCCATGCAGATGCTTCAAAACAGTCAAAGCACTGTTAATCTATAGTGAAAATGAATATGCAAGTAGTTTATCTCTCATCAAGTTTCAGGTTCCTTTTGACATACTGCATATCAGAATAGTTTCTTTGCATCTCAGGTCCAGTGTATAATATGCACTTATTACAGAAATCTGACCTCAATAAGTTAGTCGCACTAAAAGCAACGGCCCAAACAGGGAGGCCTTTAAAAAGAATTCCGTAGATGGAGTGCAGAATACGAGCTCTGCAGTTACCAGCAGCACTAAACATGTGCCCATCTCATGGGGCTATAGGAGCAGAGTTTTACATACATTGCACTGCAGAAGATTTCTTATTTGTAACATGCTGTCCTCCCACATCCTGCTAAGAATTACACATGTATAGTGTTTATTATTTTGAGTCATTTTGCCTAGCAGTATGATGAAATTATTTTTCCTTTGGGTCTCCAGTACTGGTAGCCAAAATCTGTTGCACTGTTTTGCATTATTTCACTCGTCCTTGCTGGTTCTGATTTACGTCTGAATGTTGTCAGTCAGTCAACATTCCACTGCTTAGAGAACATCAGTGTGCAGACCCTTTTCCAGAAGCAACAGCTATAACTTAAGGGGAGAGACCAGTGAGTGACTGGCGTGTGTGGCCTTCTGACAAACTGACTTTGTTGTTGCTAGCAAGAGTTAAAATTCTGGGCGTAACTTCTGGCAGAGCACAGAGCTTTGACAGAGTTTACTCAGCTGTCCCAGGGCCACAGTCTCAGGAGTGTGGATAAACAGACACATCCCACTATCTATAATATTTGACATCCTTCACAGCTACCCAAGGATTTTTTCCTCTTTTTTTTTTTTTTTTTAAATTTCTCCTTCTGACCCCAACATAAGTAGCTTGGTCATTGTTGTGACAGTCCAGGGCCAGGGCCTACTTCCACTTCTGCATTCATAAGCTCCGAATCCAGCCACTAGGCACCGCCCTTAAGCAACAGAACAACATGCAGACTTTTATCCACACTGACAAGTTTGACAGCCGATTAATGTAGGTAAAATGCTGTTTACCTGTATATGGCTTTGAAAATTGTCCTCTCTGCATTTGTGGCTAGCTTCTTGAAGTTTTGCTTCCTTCAGCAGGCAGCACAAAGTGAGCTAAAGACTATTGTGTACGAACCACATCAATTTATGCAAGAAACCCTTTGACAGCTTTATTATTTTTGGTTTGTATTTTTTGGAACTAATGTTTCAATTTGACAGGCCTCTCTATACTTAAAGCCATGGCAGACAGCTAAGCTCATTGGCCTTTATATTTGAATATATTAAGATGGTCCCTCTTACGTGGTCCCTTCAGGCACTTCCGATTTACTTTGAAGTTAGCTAGATAGGACCTAGAAGAGGCAACATTGATATATAAATTCATTGTAATAGAATATTCAACCCTCTTCCAATTACTTGTGAAGAATAGGGAGAATTTGTTTATAGACCTGTTTCGTATTATAAGCAACCAATGTCAGCGCAGCTAACAAAATCCGCTTAGCTTTTACTCCAGAAAACACTGCTGTATCTGGCTATAATCCGTATAAACTGCGCCCAGTGCAACTGACATCCACCTCAGTTTTGCTGCTTAAATATAAACATGAAAAGACTAGCCTAGAGGCACCCAACTGGTGCCCAGGCTCACCCTTCCCATTTGGGTTTTCAAAATATGGCTAATGAATGGTTTGCATGAGATATGGTATGTTTGCATGCTCTTCCTCTGTCTTCATTGGAGATATCCTGAAAATTCAATTGGTGATTGGAGGTTAGAGGGACTGCTTGGTGCACCACCACCAACTAGTTTGACCATTTTCAAAAAGAGAATTTTTCAGCAATTGTTATGGGAAGTAACAGAACCTGCCTGTCCAGTTGGCCAATTCTGCTATTCCTGCTTAGCTTCTCTGAGATGCATGTCTGACCAGCATTGACCCAAATAGAATAAATTGGCCCTGAGGGGACCTAAAAAACTTAAAATCACTAGCTCCAATTTTTTTTCCTATTTGGCGCACAGTGAAAGGTTTAACAAAATAGTCTTTCTGCACACTTTGCTAAGTCTTTCTCTAGTGAATGTCCCACTAGTTTACCAGATGACGAGGCAGCTCTCCTTTTTCCAAATGGTCTGTTTACTGTGTTCCACCTTCACATTTTTTGGGGCCCATTCTAGGGTCGTGCGCCACATACTGAGAGGCGCTGCATGAACCCTGCTCCCTAACCTTGTTGCATCCTGTGATTCTGACCATTATGATTTTACCCCAGTGTTGCGATTATGTATTCTACATCGCATCCTCGAACATTTTTTTAAATAAATGATGATGACTTTATAATTCTCTGAGTTATTAGCTTTTTAATTGGGAATTGCACTCAAGGTTGAATGGGTACAGCCTATCATTTCATTAAAATCGCCATCATCCAAAGTCCTCCCGGAAAACACCAGCCAATATCTGCATGTAGATGAATTCTTCATTCTAAAACCATTTCATATATATTTCTGGGGGTTAAAAGAAAAAAATCTAACTATAGGAGGAACCTCTCTCATGTGCAATATTTAAAGGATTAGGTGTAGAATGTGCGCTGTACATGCTTATGGTGTGCTTTAGAAAGGGGGAAAAGTTTAAATGTTTCACTGTGCGTCTGTAAATGTTATAAATCATAAAATCTGAAGTACGTCTTCAGCCTCCAGGCCCGGATGCTATAGAGGAAGCTGTGTCCAGCGAATACAAGCCCATCGAGAATTTGGCTGCAGTAATTAAAGAATCCATCTGGAAAGGCCCAGTGTCCTTCATTTAGCCTCTGTAAATTGAAGCATATGGGATTCCTATCCTCTGGGGAGAGCCTTGAGAGGGATCCTCCTTTGGATTGATTTATATAGGCAATTATAAGCCTCATTTGCACAAAGTTTTTTTGCTATGGCTATAGCAAGGAAATTAAGAATTTATAAAGCTTTAATCTGCAGTTAGTAGAAAACAGCCTTCATCTTTCCACAAAATCTTTACTCAAAGGATGATATTAATTCTCGGGATCCAAAATCTTAAGGAAGCAGCTTACATGATCATGTTGTAGGGTATGTTCTTAAAGGATTCTGTACCGTGACACATTCAGTACCTCACTCAGCTACAAAATTGGCCTTTTTTTTGGAATGTCCGAGTTATACATTTCAGAGAGTTTGAACCCGCACCACAACTTTGATTGGAGAACCAGATCTCTCAGCAGAGTGACTGAGGTCAGCACAAATGGTTTGTGTATTTATTTCATTTGCAAATTCTACCTTATTTGCCTAAAAGTGGGGCTTTCATTTGTTTTAATTTAATTTAATAACAGCACTTATATGCCACTTTTACAATCTACAGACATACAAAGCGGAATACAAAATCGAAGTATAAACAATTCACATTAAGTATGATTAAAAAATTTATCCGATAGCCACGTCTTCAAAACTTTTTGAAATTGCACATAATTATCAGCATCTTTAATTATAACAAGTATTTCATTCCAGTGGATCATATTAACTGGGCCGGCCCAACCATTAGGCAAGGCTAGGCGACTGTCAAGAGCAGTGGCTTCTATGGGGCTACAAAGAGCAGTAGCAGTCAAAGCAATAGATCCCAACAGCCAATCTCAAAGAGCCATCAGCATCTTCGGTCACCTATGGGGAGAGCAGGCATGCACATACAGAACAAAGTTTATTATTTAAAAGCTTGATACCCAGGAGTGGAGGAGTAACCTAATGGGGAGAACAGCGGGCTAGAAGAAGGACAACCAGGGTTCATATCCCACTCTTGTTCCTTGTGATTCTGGGCAGATGCCTCAAGTACAAACTTGGATTGTAAGCCCTCCAGGGACAGTATCTACTGTACCTGAATAGAACTTGCCTTGAACTGAGAAAAGGCATGAGCTAAATCCAGTGTCCAGTTATGTATTTTTGCACAAGTTTCATATTGCAATGATCTCGGGGGAGGGGAGTATGAGGCTAAAGGTTTGCCTAAGATGCCCAATACCTTTGCATATTACTTAAGAAAGAAGTTGGATGCATGGATTTACCTATCTTTCAGCCATACAGATCCTTTCCATTTTTTTTTGCGCAATGTAAATAAAGGGTTCTTGAGGCATGGCTTGGCTCCCAGATGGAGCTCTTCCTTGAGTTTCCTGTATGTAAATCATTGCTACTGTGCCTCTGTGGAGTCTTGTGCTTACCCCCATGCAACTTGCTGTTACAGGTGCGCATCGAGGAACTATTAAATCAGTTGATTGGCTGATGTACCCCTATTCCTAATATTCGTGGAGTGTTGCAGTATGCAGTGGAATGGCAATTAGACCATTCAGCTGCATATGTTGGGGGAACTTACACCTGCAGTTTTATTTGGACCGTGAAAGAGAGTAACCTAAAAGCACCTGCAAATGTCGAATCGGTAACAAAACACTCCAGAACCAGTGTCTCATAATTTGCACAGCACCTGGGGCAGGTGGCCATTTTTCATGGTGCTAATCCAGTAACTGAAGCTTACGAGCTACCAGTTCTGCAGCAGGACTACAGAGCATCAGTTTGCCATGAGTGTGTACGTCCATTAAAGATTTTAAATATTCATAGAGTGAAATGTGAATTTTAAAGTGTTAAAAATTCAGGAGGGGAAAACATCCATCTTCGGGGTAATTTTCTTCTACAGCTGCACAGATTGTCTTGCTCAGTCAGTCTGTGGCTCGCTCCTTCTGCCCAACCTTTACCACTTGCATTCTGTGCCTGGTATCGATTACTTGGGAGCAAGCGAGGGAGGATAATGTAGCAGGCCCTGTAAAGAATCAGGAAGAATCATAAGGTGGCAGTAAGGGAGGCGGCCCCTTTTCCTTTTCATCCATATCTGACTGCAGACTAACTGACACTGGCACAGCTTGGCCTGTGACTGCACCTTTAGCCCTCCGTGGATAAATACGTTTCCTAATTGAATTACTGAGCAGATACTGCTTTTCACTGCCAGCTGGAGCGCCAGCAAAATGTGTGATAAATTATCTGTCACTACTTGAGCTGCCAGAAAAATGGGAGAATGAGCAGCTTCAGTCCTCCCACTAGTACCCCACCCCACTCCACTTTACTTTTGCCTAGGTTCCCCCTCCCCCAGTCCCCCTTCCTTTCTTCTCGACTTTGGCTGCATTCCAGGGAAAACTAGTTGTGTGAGGGGAGCTTGCTCAAGTTGGTCATGTCAATAATGGCTTATGAAAACTGCTAGACATAATGGAATGATAAAATCCCATGCTGTTCTGTGGGAACGGGAGGTTGTCTGCTGCACAGGCAGGGTGCGTTCTGACCTGAGCCTGTGGTTAAAGTGCCCAAGATGCTTGTTAAAGGAGTGATGTGTGTGATGTGGTTCATTAGTATAGCGCTGCAGTGTCTGCTTTCTCATGTTCCCTTGCACTTAATGCCAAACAGCTTTATCTGGCTGTCCTTGCATACACCTGTATGTGCATTAAATGTGGGCACAGCTGGTAAACAATCCACATTTCCCTCCAGGGTTTGCACACAATGTGCTGGGGATGCTCAGAGTGAGGACTTTTCATTGTTTTAGGGCTTTTGTTCATCATTTGCCTTTCTTTGTTCTAAAATATATTTACTCACTGGGATCCCTTCACTGAGGTAAGTAGAGGTGTGCCTTCATAAGAGATTCCTTGTCTCGGGGTCATCTATGGACCGTAAAGGCCCACAAACAGTTATACAGTATTTCTTTACCCAGCTCCTCTCCTTCACTGTGCTCACATACACTCTTATCTGAGGGGTAGGTTCTCTGGGGGGAGGAAGGATAAAGGGATATCCTTTCAGCCACCAGATGCAACCAGTCTACAAAAACTCCACTGGATTGAGGTGCTCCAACAAACATTACTGTGCAACTAAGTAACATAAACGGTGTCGAAATAGTCCTTCCTTCTGGAGGATGTTTAACTATAACAAATATAGTTTATATCGCATTTTTTCATACCCACCATTTCCGCCTGTGGTCCTGTATTGCTGCTTGTCTGTCCTGAACTTACAGTATAGGGCTCAGAACAAGTTATCAGCCTCCTCTACAGGTTCCTCTTCCATTTGTTCTCCCTCCTGACCTGAAAGGAACTTCTCCTCCCAGATACCGATAGTCAGCGCTAATCCAGGCTCCTCTCTCCACATCCACTTTCGAACTCCAAGGCAGAGGGCTGGTTAAAACCTCTGGCTTTGTATAGCCACTTCACACGCAGACAAATATAGCATCAAGGGAATGTTCATGCTAGACACAAAATAAATAAAGGCCCGGAGGTTGGGCCACTAATACACCACCACACACCACTACGACATTCATCACCCCACACACCAGGATCTTGGAGGTTTATATAGAGTCAGCCAGGACCAATGTAGCCAACTTGCAAAGGGAATGTTAAGACAAAATGAAATGCACCTCCTACGTGGGCTGCAATACTATAGTCCTGGATGCACCTGTTACTACTAATGGAGGAGATGTTTCCTGCCGTAGGTGATGTGCTTATCTTCCTGTTCCTGGGCTGCAGCACCAGCAGTGTGCCGGGGCAGTTTTGGCTCCTGGAACTGTGTGTGCTGGTGCATCCTACTCTGAGAATGCAGGACCCCAGGGCAGGGAGTGTAGATAAGAAAGGAAAGAGAAGGGGGGGGGGGGGTAAAAGGAAGAAGAGTAAGAGGAGACGAAAGGGAGGGGAGGAGATGGAGCAAGAATGAAATGAAAAGATTTATTTACATTCTCTTATATACCGTGCTATTCTACATCAGTGCGGTTTACATTGAACAAACTGAAATTACATTGAACAGGGCATTATAACTTGGAGATAACTATTTTACAGGGAACATGGGCTATGGAGGGTTAAGTGGCTTGCCCAAGACCACAAGGAGCACCTGTGGGACTAGAAACCCCAGTCCTTCCGGCCCAAGGTTGCTGTCCTCTAGTGGGATTTGAACCCCCGACCTTCCGGCCTGAAGTACCTTGCCCCAACCACTAGGCCACTCCTCCTGGAAGGTAATAGAGAGAAGAGAAAAAAGGGTCTTTAAAGGTAAAGGAGAGAATGTGGGTATGGAGGAGACTGAATGAAAAAGAGAGCACCAGACATACAGCCCATCCTGCCATTTAACCACCCCCACTCCAAGAGAGCAGAGTCTGGGGAAACCAAAAGGTAAAGTTATCTACCTCATTCCTGGTGACTATACCCTTAGCCGCCTCCTCTCTCCAGCATTTAAAATCGCTAAAAAGGCTAGAAATTTCTCCCTTCACTCCCTTCTCTGTTCAGCAAAATCTTTTCCAAGAAGGGCCTTAGCCCCGATCTGCCCCTCCACGGTGCGGCTGAGCTCCTTGCACAGAGCCTAACATGGAGAGAAAATAGAGTGGCCTTTTCATTGCAGCCACAAACAACACCACAGGAAGAAAGGTGAGAGACACTGGGTGAAGGCTATGTGGGGGGCTATGAAAAAGAGAGAGACAGACACTGGATGTGGCTGGGGGAGGGCTATGAGAGAGAGAGAGCGGGATATTCCAAGTGATGGCTGAGGGAGCGCTATGAGTGAGAGAGAGAGGAGAGATACTGGGTGATGGCTGACAGGGAGCTATGAGAGAGAGAGAGATACTGGGTGATCGTTGGGGAAGAGCTAAGAGAGAAAGAGAGAGAGAGGTAGATACCAGGTGATGGTTGATGGAGGGCTATGAGAGAGAGAGAGAGGGATATTCCAAGTGATGGCTGAGGGAGAGCTATGAGTGAGAGAGAGAGAGATACTGGGTGATGGCTGACGGGGGGCTATGAGAGAGAGAGAGAGAGATACCGGGTGATCACTGGGGAAGAGCTATGAGAGAAAGAGAGAGAGAGAGATACCAGGTGTTGGTTGAGGAACGCTATGAGAGAGAGATGCTGGGTGCTGGCTAAGAAAGAGAGAGAGATTGGATGATGGCTGGGAGGGGGGCTATGAGAGAGAGAGAGATATACCAGGTGATGACTGGTGGAGGGCTATGAGAGAGAGAGAGATACTGGGTGATGGCTGAGGGGGGAGGGGCTATGAGAGAGAGAGATACTGGGTGATGGTTGGGGAGAACTATTATTAGAGAGAGAGATACTAGGTGATGGCTGGGGGGGGGCCGATGAGAAAGAGATATCAGGTGATGGCTGGAGAGGGGGGCTATCAGAAAGAGAGAGAGATACCAGGTAATGGCTGGGGGAGAGCTATGAGAAAGAGAGATACTGAATGATGGCTTGGGGGGGAGGCTATGAGAGAAAGAGAAACATTGGGTGATAGCGGGAGGGTTAAGAGGAGAGAGACACTGGGTGAAAGCTGAGAGGCAGGCTATGAGAGAGAGAGAGGCACACAAACTGGGTATGCGGGGGGGTTTTGAGAGAGAGACTGGGTGATGGCTGGGGAGAGCTATGAGAGATTTATTTTAAATGCTTCATGTATTACCAGGCCCGGAGTGGAGGAGTAGCCTATTGGTTAGAGCACTAGCTTGGTAACCTGTAGACAAGGGTTCGATTCGTGCTGGCAGTCCTTGTGGTTTAGAGTAAGTCATTTAACCCTCCATTGCCTTGGAAGAAAGGCCTGGCGAGTTACTTCTGGTCACACTGCCAAGAAAATCCAGGAGCTGCTGGGTCACCTACTACTACTATTTAGCACTTATATAGCGCCACGCACGCAGCGCTGTACAGGCATACATACAAGAGATAGTCCCTGCTCATCAGAGTCATGCTCATCCGCGCTTACAAACTAGTTGAGACAATACAGAGCAATAGTCAATTCGGTGCAAAGTACAGTATGGTCTTTACAATTCAGTCATGAAAATTGACGTGAAGTCAGCACTGACTCGAAGGGCCTTAGGCCAGGCCATGGTGATACATAAAGCAACAAAGGAGGTTGCCTTAGGTGCAGCTGTAAAGGATCACCAATATGCTGCTGGCAATGTACTTATTGCAGTTGGTGGGAGGGGGAGGAAGAGAAGGGTCACTGCCTTCCAATGGTACTGCGTATTGGCACATTAAAGGCCTGATTTATTAAGCTTTCTTTTCCTGTAGAAAATGGGAAACAGTAAATCAGGGCTTTAAAAAAAAAAGCTGCTCTACACCTTTTTTTTGGAGGGGAGGGCGGCGGTGTTTTTGACTGAGGACTTGGCGATGGCTCTTAAATTTTTTAATTGTCTCCTAGATTCTAAGAAAATGTGTCAAAAATCTGCTCAGTGGTCACACATCCCATAATGCTGGGGTTCTCAACCAATGCTCGGGTCACGCCTAGCTAGTCGGATTTACAAGGTAACCACAATAAGTATGCAAAGGATAGATTTGCATACAATGGAGACATACTTGCAAATCTCTCTTGCATATTTGCTGTGGTTACCCTGAAAACATGACTGGCTAGGTGTGTCCTGAGGACTGGATTGAGAACCCCTGCCCTAGTGGATGGCCCTGCATGTGAGTACAGATACCTTTTTGCCATTAAAAAAAAAGACATTGGGTGTAGTTTATTTAAATTATACAAGCATGAGTGCTCCTGACAGGGGGCTAAGACCGGAAATGGAAGTCGCTATAGAAGGTTCTTGATAGAGAAGACTCCTTGCAACCGGGCAGCGACCCTCATGAGCATTCTCTCTTTGGCAGCTCTAGAGCAGGGTGTAGGGGTTTCTAGTTATGTTGTTGAGTTCAATTCATTTCATAGTGCAAATAAGTGCCTAGTGGCTTTTATAAAACTTATGAACCAATGTGTGATGCAGTGCATGAAAAGTGAAAAGAAAATGTGTGACTTTAGTGATCTCTTTCTAGTGGATTTCTTTTATTATCAAGTACAAGACGATTATATTAGTTATGATCAAGACTAAGGTATCTAAAATGTTGTGTTCATGGTACTGTATAAGTACAAAAAATACTAAACTTGCATGAAAATGTGATGTAGAAAGGAAGGGAGCAGGAGTACAAGGTGACAGGGCCCTAAGCTAAAGAATCTATGAACCTCGGTGAAGGTTAAGATACAAGAGAAGAAGTGGGGTGACAGTGTTCAGAGATTTATCCATGGTCTGCGGTAAGAACTGATAAAATGCTCCACCTGCCCTAGGAAGATGGCATCCTTAGAAAAGATGGGCACCCTCTTAACCCGCATCAGCCATCCTTACATGCCATTATTGCACCAACCAGATCAAAAATGTTTCTAATTTGTGGCAGTGGAAGTTGAGATGTATAGAAAGAAGTGACTTGGCAGTAACTGCGAGCTTGTGACAAACACCACCGTAGTTAAAAGGAGAAGACCCCAGTGAGACCTGAAGCTATATGCAATCCTCTCTGGTTGAGTAAACTTGCCCCGAAACTATTTATTTTAGTGTTTTTGTTGGGATTGTCTGTGACTTTTGATATGGCAATTTTGTACTGCTGTTGCCATTCCCATGGGAGCTTCCCAAGGGCTTGTTTTTTGATTGCAAATAATTTATTAATTTTGGCAGAGCTTGCGTTTCAGACTGCAGATCAAATAAGTTCAGACATTCTTGTGCATTTTTTTCAGCGTGACTGCTTGATTAATTTTTCCAGTACCTAACAGCTATTCCTGTCTTTTCTTCTAATATGGTTTGGCTATGAGTTCTGACATTTGGCTAAATACAGCTCAATAGCAATTAGACAAAGTAGTGTAAGAATCAAATTTCCCAGCCTATGTTTATTTAAAGGATTGCTAATGGATTGACTGTATCTGAACACTCTAGCTTCACAAATTAGGTAGGAACTGTTTTGAGTTACAGTATGAAAGATTATCAATACTGACTGGAAATAAATCTAGTATCTTAAGGCAGCCTTGAGGATGTTCATATGAACTGTGTGGCTATGTGTGCATATGTGAGTGCGTGTATATATAAACCTCTATAGGCATTGTCTTTTGTTTTGTTTTTTTTATCTTTTTGACTATTCTGTTTTCAGAGGCTAGAGCTCAGAGCTTGGTATTTCTTGGAAAAAATATGCAGCCTCTTTTTGTCTAGATAACACTTTGCTATGAATTAGCCCATCACATAAAACCTAGCAAAAATGGAAACGTAAATGCAGATGATGGCACTGCTGAAGATTTGTAATTTTTTATTTTATTTTGAATTTGTAATCTGCCTTTCCAGGTATATACATGTAAATGGTACATACGTAATATGTGCTAGTCCACTTACAGCTGTAGAAAGAGGTCAGCAGGTGACAGCTTTTCTGCCGGACTGATCTAAGACATTTCAGATTAGATTGGAAGAGTTATTAGACCCTTCACTAGGCCAGCGACCCCATGAAGAACTTTTGAAAGCTAGTCACACACATGCCAGGTTAGTAGTGTTGAAAATTGTTACCTGTTTGCTGATTGTTATGCTGTATAATAGAATCTGCTTGTTCAGTGGTGTAAGTTCAAATGAAGGGCCCCCATGCAAAATTTGCTGAGGCCCCCTCATGATGATAATGATGGCCTTGAGAAAGGGGGAGGGACACCTTTCCCCTCCTACCCTGCCCCCTCCGAGAACTTTAGAAGAAAAATGGGCAGCCAGCAAACATTATACTTACAATGAAAACCTTTGCTGTGCCGCCTCCCACTGCCTCTCTGCTGTAAGGTACTGTTCCTCGGCAGCTGGAGAATCAGATATTGCTGCTAGGCTGGTCACACATATTGCAAGACTTTGGCCCCACAGTGGGAGATGCTGTTCCAGGCCTTGGGCTGCTGCGGAAAAGTACTTCACAAGCAGAGAGGCAGCTTGTACAGCTTCTTTATACTAAATATGATGTTTGCCTCGCACTGCCCCTGCAGATTAGGAATCATGGGGCTGAGTGGGCCCTCTTCTAGTCTGTCCCCTCCCCCCACCCCACATTCTGGGGACTGCTTGGACAGTATTTACCCCACTGTGCTTGTTTATATTCCTGTCTGTTGATTACAATTTTCTTTGGGGCCGTGACTTGCAGACTATAGGAAATTAACATTTTTGTTTAAGTGAAATTTCTATGAAATTAGTATTGTCAAATGGGCCACCAACATCCAGAAAAACTGATTGCAGAAACTTAAAAGAATTTCATAAAATGTTTTCTTTGGCCTTGGTACACCAGATGTAGTTTAATTTTTGCTTTGGGGACCCACAACCCTCCTGTGGTTAACCCCAGCTTTAACTATTCTACATGAACCAATTTTTATGTGAAAAGAGTGAAGTTATTTTCACAGTGAAAATGAGCAGCTCGGCTGTAAACGTGGACTGGAAGGTTACACATACTGAAATGCTTTGAGGATTTGTGTGCAATAGGCTTTAAAAATGGAGAAAACCTAAATCCAGGGGGGGTCATTTACTAATAGCACACGTTAATGCCTTTAATATCAAATCAGTAACTGCCAGCCAGCAGCCACTGACTTTCACTGTCTACTACAATTCAACCATTAAAGCTCAACACTCCTCTCATCCCCTACTCCATCAGAGACCAGTGAGGAAAATCCCTAAGATGCTTCCCACATCTAAAACCCACGGGATCCTAATCTTGATCCTGAACTCACTACGTTTTGTTCTCAGATGCCTCTTCTGCTCACAATGGAATTATTCCCATCCTCCAAGGCACCTGCACCATGGACACACTTCAATAAACCCTTGGACAGGACACCACACATAAAGGTTAACACCACGCTGCTGCACTTAAGAACACAAAAAAAGACCCCCCCCCCCAATCAAATGCTCCTTAGTCAAAGCTCACTCATCTTGAAACAAGATCCACACCATAGCTGATTTACATTCATGACAACTAGATAGATAAGAGCAGAAGATATGCCATACTGGGTCAGACCAAGGTCCATCAAGCCCAATATTCTGTTTCCAACAGTAGCCAATCTAGGTCATAAGTGCCTAACAGATTCCCAAAAAGGCAGGATCCACAATGCAAGCAGTACATTTCCCGGGTCCTCTTTAATAATGGTTTATGGACCTTCCTCCAGGAACTTGGCCAAACCTTTTTTAAACCCATCTACACTAACAGCTTTTACTACATCCTCAGTAATGAATTCTAGAGTTTGATTACATGTAGAGTGAAAAAATATTTTCTCTTATTAGTCTTAAATGGGTTACATTGTAGCTTCCTTGATGCATAAACCAATCGATCTACATTTATCCATTCCACTCCATTCCTTAATTTATAGACCTCTACTGTATCTCCCCTCATCCGTCTTTTTTCCAGGTTGAAGAGCCCTAACCTTTTAAGCCTTTCCTCATAGGAGTATCCTTCCATCCCCTTTACTATTTTGGTGGGTTTTCTTTGTACCTTTTCTAATTCCACTATAACCTTTTTAAATATGGTGACCAGAACTACACACAATATTCAAGGTGCGGTAACACCCTGGAACGATACAGAGGCATTATAATAATCTTTGTTTTATTCTCCATTGCTTTCCTTATGATTCCTAGCATTCTATTTGCTTCTCGGCTGCCGGTGCACACTGGGCGGTGGTTCCTAATGTCGAACCTTGCATTGTGTAACTGTAATTTGGGTTGTTCTTTCCTAGGTGCGTAACTTTGCCCTTGTCCATATTAAATTTAATCTGCCATTTAGATGTCCAGTCTTCCAATTTATCAAGGTCCTCCTGCAATTTTTCACAACCCTCTTGTGTTTTAACAACTTTGAATAATTTTGTAGCACTTACAAATTTGATCACCTCAGTCTTTATTCCCATTTCCAGGTCATTTAGGAATATGTTAAAAGCAGCAGACCCAGCAAAGATCCCTGGGGTATTCCAATATTCACCTATCTCTATTGAGAAAATTCGCCATTCAGTCCTATATTATAATGCCTCTGTATCATTCCATGGTACAACCACACCTTGAATATTGTGTGCAATTCTGGTCACCGTATTTTAAAAAGGATATAGCGTTATTAGAAAAGGTACAGAGAAGAGCCACCAAAATGGTAAAGGGGATGGAAGGATACTCCTATAAAGAGAGGCTACAAAGGTTAGGGCTCTTCAACCCGGAAAAGAGACGGCTGAGGGGAGATATGATAGAGGTCTATAAATTAATGAATGGAGTGAAACGGGTAAACGTAGATTGATTGTTTATGCTATCAGAATATAGAAAGACTAGGAGACATGTAATGAAGCTACAGTGTAAACTATTTAAGACAAATAAGAGAAAATATTTTTTCACTCAACGTGTAATCAAACTCTGGAATTTGTTACCGGAGGATGTAGTAGGATGTTAGTGTAGCTGCGTTTAAAAAAGGTTTGGACAAGTTCCTGGAGGAAAGGTCCATAAACCATTATTAAAAAGGGACCCAGGATATCAATGCTTGACCCAATACAAGCATTGTGGAACCTGTGTCTTTTGGGGATACTGCTAGGTACGTATGACCTAGATTGGCCACTGCTGGAAACAGGATACTGGGCTTGATGGACCTTGGTCTGACCCAGTATGGCATATCTTATGTTCTTACTGCTTTCTATCTTTTAACCAGTTTCTGATCCACATTAGTACACTGCCTCCTATCCCATGACTTTTTAATTTCACCAAAAGTCTCTCAAGAGGGACCTTGTCAAAGGCTTTCTGAAAATCCAGGTACACTATATCAACTGGCTCACCTTGGTCTACCTGTTTATTCACACCTTCATTCAAGCCTTCTATGTTGGCTTTCTCCCATTAAACCATGACTATCTACATTTTTAGTAATGGTAGAAAACATTTTTATAATGCTTTCTACCATTTTGCTTGGTACTGACATCAGGCTCACTGATCTGTACTTTCCTGGATAACCCTTGGAACACTTTTTAAAAGTTGATGTTACATTGGCTATTTGCCAGTCTTCAGGTACTACAGATGATTTTAATGATAGTTCACAGATTACTAATAGTAGGTCTGCAGTCTTATATTTCAGTTCTTTCAACACCCTTGGATATATACCATCTGGTCCAGGAGATTTTCTACTCTTTATTTTATCAAATACTTGTAATTCGTCTTCTCAGTTTATCGATATTTCAATTCTTCTGATACATCACCTTTAAGTACCATTTCAAGCACCGGTAACATCCCTACATCTTCTTCAGTAAAGATTGAAGCAAAGAATTCATTCAGTCTCTCCACTATGGCCTTATCACCTCTTAGTGCTCCTTTTACTCTTCTATCATCTAATGGTCCAACTGACTCTCGCAGATTTTTTGCTACGAATCTGCTTGAAAAAAGGTTTTATTATGTGTTTTTGCTTCCATGGCAAGCTTTTTTTTCAAATTCTCTCTTTGCCTGCCTTCTGAATGCCTTGCATTAACTTGGCAGTGCTTATGTTGTTTCCAGTTTTTGTCATTTGGCTCCTTTTCCCATTTCCTGATAGATGTTTTTTGGCTACAACAGCCTCTCTGACCTCACCTTTGAACCATGCTGGCAGTTTTTTGGCCTGCCTTCCACTTTCCTTAATGTGTGGAATACATCTGGTCTGGGCTTCTAAGACAGTATTTTTTTAACAATGCCCATGATTGATGTAAATCTTTGACCTTTTTAAAGTTAAAAGGTAGTACTGTTGACTTCCTTGCTGTCATTCCTCCATTTATTAAATCAAATGCAATCATGCTATGTTCATTATTGCCATGTGGATTCAACACTCTTATCTCTTGTACCAGATCCTGTGTTCCACTAAGGTCTAGGTCCAAAATAACTTCCTCTCTTGTCAGTTCATGAACCAGCTGCTCCAAGAAGCAATCATTTATTTAATCTAGAAACTTTATCTCCCCAGCATGTCCTGCCATGACACTGACCCAGTTGATACCATAATAATTGAAATCACCCATTATTATTACTGTGTTGTAACTTTTGTTAGCTTCCCTGGTTTCTTTTAGCATTTCATCCATGTTGACTTTCTCCCATTAAACCATAATTATCTATATGTTCAGTGATTTTGTTCTTTATAATGGTTTCAACCATTTTACCCGGTACTGACATCAGGCTCACCAGCCTGTAGTTTCCTGATCATCCCTGGAGCCTTTAAAAATTGGCGTTACATTGGCCATTCTCCAATCTTCAAGTACTACAGATGATTTTAATGATAGTTCACATATTACGAATAGTAGGTCTGCAATCTCATATTTCAGTCCTTTCAACACCCTCTGATGTATACCATCCGGTCCAGGTGATTTGCTACTCAAACTATTTCTTTATCAAATAGCTGTAATACATTTTCCGGTTTATCAATATTTTCTTTCAATTCTTCTGATGCATCACCTTTAAATACCATTTCAGTCATGGGTAACTTCCCTACATCATCTTCAGTAAATACCAAAGCAAAGAATTAATTCAGTCTCTCCACTATGGCCTTGTCCCCTCTTAATGCCCCTTTTTACCCCTCTATCATCTAGTGGTCCAACTGACAATCTCACAAGTTTTTTGCTACGAACGTACTTGAAAACGTCATCACGTGTTCATATAATTATACTTGTAAATAAGTTATATTTTTTCATTGCACAGTTCAGTTACAGACTTTCTAATTTTGTTCTCTTCGTTCTATGCTGTAACCTGTTTGAAATTTGTTAACTAGTAATGAGCCATTACATTATAACTGTAAACCACTTTTATTTTCCTGAAAGGTGGTATATAAAACCTTTCAATAAAATAAATAATAAATGTTGTCATAGTCTCCCTTTTGAAAGGCAGTACTGTGGATTTCCTTGCCGTTCTCCCCCCCCCCCCCCATTTGTAAAATCAAACGCAATTATGCTATGATCACTTGCCAAGTGGTCCCAACACCCTTATCTGTTGCACCAGATCTTGTGTCCCACTAAGGACTAGGTCCAAAATGGTTTCCCCTCATATGCCAAGGAACAAAAAGAAAACCACAGCACTGTTTCTAAAAACAAATTAAATTATAACTAGTTTTATTTTGGTGTTAAAAACGGCTATGGTTCTCTATTTGAACATCTATTTTGCATCCAATGATACCCCTCCTCCATCAGTAGGTGCAATATAAATGATTAATATTAGTAGTAGTAGTAGAACCCAACGTACAAGAGAAAAATCTGATTGCAGTGTCATCTCATTAACAGCCGTTCCAGCACCAGGCGGATTGTAAACGAACACAAAACTCTTCAAAAGTCAATGAAGAGACCTATAATGCTAATCTACCATCTCATAATGACACCAGCTTCTAAAATTAACACAGTAAGGAGCCTACCCAGAAAAGAGCAGCACCATAAACATTGCAGTGGGCCATAGAAAATTCTTAGACCTATTCGGAAAACTGAACAAGCCAAATTACTACAGATCCTACATAGAAACTCCATGCTAACAGAACACTTGGTCTCAGTCACATGGCAGAACACAGTTAGAAATATGTAGACAGAATTAAATTGAAACCTCAACAAGCAAGTTCTGCATGCAGTACAACACAAGAAATAGAGGAGGCAGGCAACACTTTACCTCACCTTTGCTGAGCAGTAACATCAGACTCACAGGCCTCTCTGATCCCACCTGCAGGTGGCACAGTCTCTCCCCACAGTCTTTGCCCTCCATAAATCTCAGTACCACTTGCTCGGAGGTAGCCGTGTAGCTCATTATGTGCAGTGCTGGCTCTCCCTGCAGTCCATCTCTGAACAAGAATCGCTGGGATTGATGGAGCAGGGCTGGCCCGTCCATTGAGCGAGAATGTTTTTTGCACAGGGCCCCGCGTTTCAGGGGGCCCCGCACAAAGAACATTCTGATCTAAAAGTACATTTTAAAATTAAAAAAAAAAGCTGTCTGCAGCCGCAGCCGCCACGGTCGAATCGAGTGTGCCGCGGGACCCCCCCTGCCCGGCAGAGCCTGCCCTCCCCTGCATCAGCTCCCTCTCCGCAGTCACACGCACCAGCTTTCAGAGCGCGAGGGGAGAGTTTCTCCCTCGCTGCTCTGTTAAGCCCGCGGGTGCTGATGGTAAAGTTCCCATCAGCCCCCGCGGGCTTAACAGAGACGCGAAAGGGAAACTTGTCCCTTCGCGCTCTGAAAGCCGGTGCGTGTGACTGTGGAGAGGGAGCTGATGCAGGGGAGGGCAGGCTCTGCCGGGCAGGGGGGACCCCGCGGCACACTCGATTCTGCTGCGGCGGCCACGGCAGCAGACAGCTTTTTTTTATTTTAAATTTTCCCTGGGCTGGGGGGGGGGGCGTGTTAGGAGTGGTGATGGGCTATGGGGGAGCTAAGTCTGGATATGAGCTGATGGGGTTAGGACTGGTAATGGGCTATGGGGGGCTTAAACTGAAAATTGGGTGATGGGGGGTTAGGACAAGAAATGGGCTGATGGGAATAGGACTGGGAGTGGGCTGATGGGGAGGTTAGGACTGGTAATGGGCTATGGGGGGGCCTAAACTGAAAATTGGGTGATGGGGGGTTAGGACTGGAAATGGGTTGATGGGATTAGGACTCGGAGTGGGTTGATGGGGGCTTAGGACTGGTAATAGGCTATGGGGGGCTAGGACTGGTAATGGGTTGTTGGGGTTGCTAGTACTGGAAATGGGCTGAGTGGAAGGGAAGGCTTGAACTGCAAATAGCTGATGGGGATGGGGGCTTGGAATGGAAATGGGCTGAGGGGAAGGGGGCTTGAACTGCAAATAGCTGATGGGGACTGGGGCTTGGAATGGAAATGGGCTGAGGGGAAGGGGGGCTTGAACTGCAAATAGCTGATGGGGAGGGGGGCTTGGAATGGAATTGGGCTGAGTGGAACGGGGCTTGAACTGCAAATAGCTGTTGGGAAGGGGGGCTTGGAATGGAAATGGGCTCTTAGGGGAGGGAGCTAGGACAGGAAATGGGCCAATGGAGGGGCTAGGATAGGACTGGGAATTGGGTGTTGGGAGGAGCTAAGATTGGAAATGGGCTGTGGTGGGAGCTTGAATTGAAATGGACTCATGGAGGGGCTAGAACTGGAAGTAGGCTCACGGGAGGCTTGGTTTGGAAATGGGCTGAGTGGAGGGGAGCTAGGATTTGACATGGGCTGATGGTGGGGCTAGGAAAGGACTAGAAATGGGCTGATGGGAGGCTGGTATTGGAAATGAGCTGATGAAGGGACTCGGATAGGACTGGAAATGGATGGGGGAGCTAGGACTGGAAATGGGCTGATGGGGGGCCAGGTATGGAAATGGGCTGATGTGGGGACTAGAAGGGAGCAGATACTGGGTGGGGCTGGAACTAGAAGGGAGCTGATGTTGGGGGAGATTAGAATGGGATGGGGATGGGGCTGGGAGAGTGAAGTGGAGAGGGGAAAAATATTTTGTGTGGGAGGGAAGAAAAATCTACAATTGACCGGGTATTGGGAGACTAAATGGGGATTGAGGATGGAGGGGTAAAATTTGAGTGGATGAAATAGGAATGAGGAAAGAGCAAAAGGAGAAAGATTAGTATGTTAAAGCAGATGTAGAGAGATAATGGAAAAGAACTAGAAGACAGAAGAAAGGACAAATGGACAGCAGACGATGGAGAGTTAGCAGAAGGCACAAATAAACCAGAAGAAAGTGGCTGGAACAATTGCAACTGAAAAAAAATGCTCAAAAGGTACAAAGATATCTCTTTATTTTGAATTTATTAATTGGAATATGTCAGCTCTGGGAAATGTGCATCATTAACATCTGTGCTTTTGTTTAGTACAAGAGGAAATTAATTTATAGTTTTATTTCTACATTGTTGTTGTACATTCCAAGTTTGGCTTTTAGGGTTCCCAGTTTAATTATTGTCTTCCTGTTTTTAAATTGTGATTCCTTGTTTGGTGATGGTCTATGTTCTGCATGTATAACTGAGCTGAGGTATTCTGTTTATGTAATTCCTATTTGACATTGCCACTTGTTCTCTTTCCCCGGTAGGTCATGTATTGTTATTCTCTGAAATGTATTGGTTTAATATTTGCAGTGTTGCCTTTTGATAGGTATGGTATGGTGCTTTATGAGTCCTGGTAGTGCTGTTAGGATACGGCGGGTTTGCTATGGGTTCTAAATGGGCAGTGTTTGTAGTAGTTCCTCATGTGCCTGGGGGTTGGCACTGGATTATAGTAATGTAGAAATCTTTTAGTCTTTCTTTATCCATACACTCATGAAGAGGCATGTTTACTAAAAGTTAGTGTATAGTAACATTATGCAAATATTTATGCAAATGAGGTCCCTTATGCAAATGAGGCCCCGCACCAAGTCTCCGCACATGGCCTCGCACCCCCCTTGGGCCGCCCCTGCGAGGGAGAGGGCAGACTATGGAGAGAGGAAGTGTTGCCTGCATGTGAGATCAGAGAGAATTGTGCCTCTATTACTGCTCAGCAAATGTAAAAGCAGCAGCTAGCAGAGAGGTCATATAGTGACAGAACTTTATTTGTGCAACTGTGCAGCTTATAGCTGGTGCCAAAATTCCAAATATTCTGTTCCTCTATTGCAGGCCTTGACAGATTTTGTGTGGATTTAGGAGCTAGGCCAAAACTTTACAAGCCAGTGCTTGTGACCTCCTCATGCCCCCCCCCCCTCATTGTCTGTCGTGCTGGTCTCATGTTCTCATCTCACGAGATGAGCACCAGAGTTCCTATACCATGCAGAATCTTTATGCAGAAATACAGATAGAAACAGTTATAGCTTCAGATATCAAGTGTCTGTCAGTGGTGTGCCCGTCTGTGCATGGAATTTGGCGATGGGTGCCTTTGTGTGTGTAGGATGCGGGGCTGCGGTGTGTGTGTGTGTATGTGCTGCAGAGCTGGTGAGGATCTCCTTGTGTGTTGCAGAGGTGGGGTGCCCATGTATATGTGTGTGCATCTGTGTGTGTTTGTGGCACAGAAGGTGAGGTGCCTGTATACATGTGTGGGGGTGTGTGGGTGTGGGTGAGGTGCAGAGGTGAGGTGCCTGTGTATGTCGTATAGAGGTCAAGTGCCCGTGTGTGAGGGTGGGGGCAGGATGCTTGTGTGTGTTCTGGGGGGAAGAGGAATGCACCTTTTGGCAACATCTTGCATGCTTCTGTCTCCCTTGAACCCCTCTCCTGCTGGCTTCCTCCTCTGTTACTCTTCCAGACTCTCCTCCTTCACCAACCCCCCTAGCATGCCCTAAAATCTCCTCCCCCATCATCCTTTTGTAATAGGCCCACTGCCCCTTTAAATTGTCTCTGTCTTTGGCTCACTTCCTCCTCTCCTCCCACATGCACACTTTTTCTGCTGCAGGCTGCCGCAGTTGCCTCCCTCTTCTCATCTGCCCACGGATCCAATCTCCTGCAGGAAGATAGAAGGGTCTGGCCATCCCTTTCTCTTCTGCACACAGAGGATGGGATCCCAGAAGGCAGACAGACTGCATGGACACCACGTTCGCAGCCACCTCCTTCCCTTCTGCCTGGGGGAATCTGATCTCCTTCGGGAAGATAGAAGGGGACTTTGCCATGATCATGGACATTCTCTCTTCTTCTGCCTGCGCTAGATTGGATCACCACGGGCAAATAGATTGCCTATGGGCCTCGATTGTGCCTCCCCCTTCTCTTCTGCTTATGGGAGATGGGATCCCCATGGGCAGACAAAGGAGCATGACCATTGGGGCAACTGGTTTGGGGGAGGCAATGCCCCCCCCTTTGCCTCCCACCCCAAAAAAAAACTACACTCATGCGGGCAATCCCTTGCAGATAAATAAAAGTTTATTTTTACGGTTTACAGTATTGTGCACAAAGTCTGTGGAGAAATTTTAAATAGACTGCTAAGGATTGCATGCAGGAGATAAATAAATGGTTAATTGGGAATTTGTTGAGAATGAATATTAAAAAGACTGAGATCTTATGGGTAGGAATTGTTGCACAACTTAAAGATCTGTTGTCAGTCCCTTTATTGAACTGTGATATATTGATGTTGAATGAGGTTAAAACCCTGGGAGTGCTGCTTTTCTCACAACTGATAATAGATTCTCAAATTGAAGTTGTAATATAAAAAAAAAAGTCTTGGCTTAAGATGAAGTTAGCAAGACAGTTGAGGTCTTATTTATGCCCTCAGGACTTTTGTACAGTAGTCCAGATGACAGTATTAAGTCATGTGGACTGCTATAATATATTTAGGATTATTAAAGTATGCTTTGTAAAAAGTTACAACATGTACAAAATCTGGCAGCTTAAAATGATTACACATAGCAAGAGATGGGAGAGAGTTACCCCCTTGCTTTACTCTCTCCGCTGGTTACCATTGGAAACCCAGATTTTATTTAAAATTCAATGCTGAGTTTTTAAGATCATTCACAAGATTGGCCCTGAGTATCTGTGCCAAATGCTGTCTATGCATCTTTCGGCTCCCTCCATTCCAGTACATTGCTAAACTTGTCATTGCCATCACTTAAGGAGTTTAGATTGTTAAAAACTTGTGTTAGTGGTTTTCAGATGCTGCTCCTGAACAGTGTAATAAACTGCCAGAGGAAATGAAAAATGGACTACCTGGATTTTGGAAAACATTGTTATATTGAGTTTAAGGGTCATCAGGGATAGCAGAGCTCACTATCTTCTGAAGGCTGGGTATTTTATTGTGATTACTGTGGAGGGTATTTTACTTTTTTCTGTTATGATTTTGTTTATACTGTTTTATGGATAGTTTGTATTTTATGTTGTACTGTTTGAATCTTTGACTATTGTAATCTATTCTGTACAGTTCTTAGAAACTGAAAGAAGGTGATATATAAAAGTCTGTATATGAAATTATTACTTAAATTAATCACACCGGACTGTGAACTTGTACTGTGTGACAATAGGTTATCTTTGTCACATGCTATATTATGCAAGCACATCTACGTATAATATCCCATCAAGAGAATGAAACGTACAGGAATATGATTTTTAGAGTCATAGATGGGAGACTACGGGAAGACCAGGTGCTGTAGACTTATTGTATGGAAGAAGGCCTGACAATTTACTTCCAGTCGCACCTTGTCATGAAAACCCAGGGTATAGTTGCAACTAACTGCAGGGTTGCCAGGAGTCAGCATCAACTCGACGGCACACAACAACTCCAATCCATTTCATTAATTTACTTGATATTATACCACTTGCTACAAAGTGAATAGGCAGAGTACTATAAAAATAATTTAGCATGAATATAATGAATCAATAAAATTAAAATGATACAATAAAACAATGCACATTTATAAAATTACTAAAAAATATATAATCTGACTTGCATGAGAACATTTAATCCACAAAATATTGGGACTTTAAAACTTTCAATTTCTTCCTGAATTTTAAGTAATTGGTAATAAGCTCTTTACATAAGGCTTCTTCGTGGAAAATGTGCCATCCCAACTCGAGATGTTTACAGCATCCTGGGAATATTTCAAAAGGCATGACGAACACAGAATTTTTTGTAAAATACACATAAGAATGCTCAGGAATATTTTTATTTAGCTTATCCTTTCTAAGAGTAGTTCAAGGCAAGTTACATTGAGGTACGGTAGGTATTTTCCTGTCCCCAGAGGTGACACCACTATATACAGATGCCTGACGGCGAAGGCATGACCTAATGGTTAGAGCAGCAGGCTAAAAATCACATCCTATTGCCACTCCTTGGGCAATCGTAATTCTCCATTGCCTCAGGTACAAACTTACGGCTCGAAACAGCAAAATGTTCAGTGCTCTAGCGCAGCATTTTGCTAGAGATTGTCGCACACTCAGGGCTTGCCCGTCCATTGTGTCAGTATGTTGTTCGCAAAGGGCCCTGCACTAACTTCATTCCATACATGGTCAGTTTGCAGGGCCGGCTTCAGAGGGAGCCAGGAGGCCCATGACTCCGACTCACCTCTGCACAACTGCCAGAGTGAAGAGCGGTGTGTTTTTTCACTCTGGCAGCTGTGTTCTCGTGAAGCATGCTGAGTGCCGGGAAACAGGAAATGCCCCTTAACCTCAGGCACCAGTGGGCTTCATGAGAATGCAGCTGCCGGAGTGAAGGAACATACTGCTCTTCACTCTGGCAGCTGAATAGAGGTGAGCCGGGGCTTCAGGCCTCCCCGGCTCCCTCTGAAGATGGTCAGACAGGCATGGACCTCTTACGGAATGGGGGATAGGATAGGACTGGATATGGCTGATAGGGGGGGGCAGGACTGGAAATGGGCTGATGTGGGGGGCTAGGACTGGAAATGGGCTGATGGGGGGGGAGGGAGAATGGGACTAGAATGGAGCGGATGCTGGGTGGGGCTGGAACTAGAAGGGAGCTGATGTTGGGGAGGACTAGAAGGGGCTGGAGAAGTGAGGATGGAGAGGGGAAAAGATGATATTTTGTGTGGGAGGGAAGAAAAATCTACGATTAGCCGGGTATTGGGAGAGTAAGTGGGGATTGAGGATGGAAGAGTGAAATTTGAGTGGATGAAAAAGGAATAAAGAAAGAAATGGAGAAAAGAGCAAAAGGGGAAAGATCAGTATGTTAAAGCTAATGTAGAGAGAGAGAAGAAAAAAAAAACTAGAGGAGAGAAGAAAGGACAAATGGACAGCAGACAATGGAGAGTTAACTGAAGATACAAAGAAACCAGAAGAAAGTGACTGGAACAGTTGCAACTGAAAAATAAAATACCCAAATAACAAAAGGTAAAAAAAATACTTTTTTATTTTGAATTTATTAGCTGGAATATGTCAGCTCTGGGAAATGTGCTTTGTTAATGTCTTTGTGTTTTGTTTAGTACAAGAGGAAATTAATTTATAGTTTTATTTCTCCAGTGTTGTTGTACATTCCAAGTTTGGCTTTTGGGATTTCCAATTTAATTATTTTCTTTCTATTTCTAAATTGTGATCCTTTGTTCTTTTTTTGGTGACGATCTATGCTCTGCATGTGTAACCGAGTTGAGGTATTCTATTCATGTAGTTTCTATTTGACAGTGCCACTTGTTCTCTTTCCCCAGTAGGAGATGTATTGGTATTCTCTGAGATGTATTGGTTTAATATTTGCAGTGTTGCCTTTTGATGGGTAGGGCTTGGTGCTTTGTGAGTCCTGATAGTGCTGTTATGATACAGCAGGTTTGTTATGGGTTCTAAATGGGCAGTATTTATAGTACTTCCTAATGTGCCTGGCGGTTGACACTGGAGTATTGTAATGTAAAAATCTGGTAGTCTTTCTTTATCCAGACACTCATTAAGAGGCATGTCTACTAAAAGTTATCACACGTTAACATTATGCAATTATTTATGCAAATAAGGCCCTGCAATGAGTCTCCGCACATGGCCCCGCACCCACCTTGGGCTGCCCCTACCCACACTAGTACTTATCCCCGTTGCAGAAAGCAAGTTAGTGCAGGAAAATCATAAGCAAAATCACTGTGCTAAAGCATTGCACAGTGGGCATTCTAATCACATGCAAAATAATACATTTTTAATGGCTCCCAATGTATAAAACTGCACTGAAACTTAGCACAGTTTTTCACTATTTAAACGCTGAATCTTTGACAACTTCGAGCAAGCATAAAAATGCAGCAGGGAGCAAAGGGATCATCTGAGGTGAAGTATGATACTTCGCCTCAGATGATCTGGGTGCTGGTACAGACCCCCGATGCCCCCAAACCAAGGTTGGGGGGGCCTCTGCAAAAATTACTGATGGTGCTATGGCTGCCTCACCCCAAGCTACCCACTCCTGAACCTAGAAAATAAAATCATTGGTGACCCCAATAGACACTGATCCTCTCCCACTCCCTCAATCTCCCAAAATAAATCATTGGTGGTACCATGGGCCTCCCCATACCCTAGACTTCCTCCATACCCTCCTGTGGTACCTTAAGAACATAGGGAAGCCACCAATGTTTATTTCTGGGAAGTTGAGAGGATGGGCGGGTTGGGGCCCATGGGGCCACTAGAAACCACTAGGGTCATCAATGCTTTTTGTAGCGGTCAGTGTCCAGAGGTGCACCAGTACTCCGAATCCCTTTGTCAGCCCAAACATAAGTGGTGTCTATTCCTTAGTCAACTGGGCTGACGTCACCTCAGATGACCATTATCTCCAGGAACAAGCAGGAATGAGTCTTCACATATGGGTATCGTCAGTACCGATGGAGCCTGCATGGGAACGCTCCCCAGCGTCCAAAAGGAAAGTTTTTGGGAGCATCCCACAGCACCTGCGCGCTGCCTTCCCGCCTTTCCTAACTGCCTCTCTCCAGTTCTTCTTTTCCGTGGAGCCAGCAGGTCGTGTTTCCTGTCACCGCTGAAGAATTTCTTATTTTTCTTTATTTCTTTAGTCGCGTGTCTGCCTTCTCGTCTCCGGACTGGTACCGCCGTTTTTTTCTCTCTTCTTTATAAAAAATAAATAAATAAATAACTACTACTATTCTTTCTCACTTCGGTGTTTTTTCTTCTGTGGCCTTAGGCCTACACAAATTTTTCCTCATGGAAAAGCCCGCCTCCGGGTTTAAAAAGTGCACGAAGTGCAGCGGCACTATTTCTGTCACTGACACCCATGACTGGTGTCTCAAATGTTTAGGTCCTGATCATTCCATGACGGACTGTGAGTCCTGTTCCATGATGTCTAAAAGAGGTCTACAGAATCGAGCAGCCAAGCTCAGTACCCTGTTTCCCTCTGATGCAGCTTCGGTGGCATCGACGTCTTCCAGGGCTTCCTCTTCCTCCCATGGATCTCAGGTAACCAAACTTAAGTCCAGCCGGTCCTCGAAGAGTAGATCTCCCTCTAAGTATCGAGATGCCTCAGGGCTTGCTCTCAAGGAATCCGCACCGGCAAAATTACCCCGGCGGGAGGCTCTGGCTTCCAAAGCTTTATCTATGGGGTCACAGGTTGACATTGATGGCTCGGCCTCGACCGATCACCTGTTACAATGTTCTGAGGTACCGGTGGTTTCCACTGGTACCGACATCCAGACATTGGTGGCGTCGATGGATCAGAATATTCTGACCATGCAGCGTGCCATCACGGCATTCATACAAGCTGCGACGCCTTCGGTACCGCAACAAACTTCGTTGTCGGTACCGATTCTGGTACCGGACCCAATATCGGTTCCGGTGCCGGTACCGATTGCCTTGACATCCACGTCGACGGCAGTGGTACACTGTTCTGTGATGCCCATCGGTACCGATTACTCCCGATGTCGATACCCCCCGGTACGCGTATCGGGCTCTGCAAGAGCATCCAGACAGGCGATACTTCGATTCCTCTGAAGACTCTGATGAATCAGAGGCCTCTATCGAAGCATCGGGGATCCTTCCTCAGGAACCCTCTTCTCCAAAAAGGAGAATGTCTCCTCCAGAAGACTTGTCCTTTTCAAGACTTCATCAGGGAGTTGGCCAGGGGCCTTTCCATCTCAGTGGCCTCTGAGACTGAGCCTAGAGCCAAAAAATTAGATATTTTGCAATATCCTAAGGCTCCTAAAGAGGCAGCCACTTTACCAATACATGAGATTCTTTATGATCACATGTTGGGCATATGGGAGACTCCTCTTACCACCTCCCCTCATTCTCATAGGTTGGACACCATGTATCGTGTTCCTCCTTGTCCTGGTTTTCATAAGACTCAGCTTCCTCATCACTCCATTGTGGTGGAGTCTGCTATGAAAAAGATTAAGAGTGCAAAAAGGCACTCTTCTACTCCTCCAGGAAGAGAATGCAGAACCTTAGATGCCTTTGGCAGGAGAATCTTCCAGGCCAGTATGCTTGTGGCCAGAATCAACTCCTATAGTCTCTATATGGGAATGTTTCTAAAGGAAGTTACAGATCATCTGCAAACCTTATCTCCTTTTATTTCAGAAGATAAAAGTGAAGAGTTTCTCACCTGGCTTAAACATGCCCAGGATATTTCCAAGTTTTCCAACCGTGCAGCCTTTGACTCTTTTGAAGGTGCCAGCAGAGCCTCGGCTATTGCCATAGGTGCACACAGAGTTGCTTGGTTACAAGCTTCTGATTTGGAACCCTGGGTTTAGGATGGACTAGGTAACCTTCCTTGTACAGGTGAAAACCTTTTTGGCAAAGATTGGCAAGCAAAGGCCAACCAGATGGATGCTGAAAACTCTGCTTTAGATAGACTTTCCAAGTCTACTTCTGCTCCTTTTAGAAAGAGATTGTTCAAAAAAGGATTTTTCCCCAAAAAAGGGAAATATTCTTCTGCTTATGGTCAGGCCTCTTCTGCAGGTCGTTTTGCTACAAAGAGACAGCAACAACCAAAACAGGCCAAGCCTAAGGCTACCAGGACTGCTACGGCCCAACAGCCTCAGCTTCCTCAGGGCCTTTGACTTACAACTAGAGAACTTAGCCTTTCTGGCTCTAGAACATCCAGAGCCTCTCACCATTCCAGGAAGGTTAGCTCATTTTGCTCCCAGATGGGAACAAATCACAGCAGAGCAATGGACCCTCTCCATCATAAGAGAAGGGTACAAGCTTCATTTCTCAAACCTTCCCCCTCACACCTTGGTGAAACAGTTCAATTCTCCAACATCTCTCCTCGACCTTCTGGGTCAGGAGATTGCTACCCTTCTTGCCCAAGGGGCAATAGAAGAAGTACCCCTTCTTCAACAGGGCTCAGGGTTCTACTCCCCCTATTTTCTCATTCCAAAGAAAACAGGGGGCTACAGACCCATCTTAGATCTCAGAGAATTGAACAAGTTTTCTATGCAAGGAGAAATTCAAGATGACTTCTCTCGGAACTCTCCTTCCATACCTCCAGAGTCAGGACTGGCTTTGTTCTGTAGATCTCAAGGATGCGTACACCCATGTCCTCATCCATCCAACACACAGAAGGTTCCTTCGGTTCCTTTACCAAGGGAAGCACTACCAATACAAAGTGCTTCCTTTCGGTCTGGCCTCTGCACCAAGAGTGTTCACAAAATGCATGGCAGTAGTAGCTGCATTTCTACGCACTCTAGGGATATTCGTATTCCAATATCTGGACGACTGGCTCATCCGAGCTCCATCCCAGTCAGAGGCCCAGACTTCCCTGGCCTGCACAAAGCGTGTTCTTCAGTATCTGGGACTTGTTATAAACATTCCAAAATCCCATCTCACCCCTACTCAGTCTCTAGAGTTCATAGGGGCCTTGCTGGATACCACAACTGCAAGGGCTTATCTTCCCCAGGCCCGTTGCCTACGCTTGGTGCAGTTAGCCTCACAAATTCAGTTAAAATCCCATTTAACTGCTCGAGAGATGTTACAACTGTTAGGCCACATGGCATCCATAGTGCATGTGGTTCCTTATGCTCGCCTTCACATGAGAGCAGCTCAATGGACTTTGTCCAGCCAATGGACCCAGGCATCAGGGTGCCTGTCAGACAAAATAGCGACCTCCAGTCGCCTCTCTTGCTCTCTCCATTGGTGGAAGTCCACTCAAAATCTGTTGCTGGGATCCCCCTTTCAACAGGTGTTACCCCAAGCAACCCTTACCACAGATGCCTCTCCAAAGGGTTGGGGAGCTCATCTACAAGATCTCTCCACCCAAGGCATCTGGTCTCCACAGGAGACATCTCTACATATCAACCTCTTAGAGCTCAGAGCAATCTTTCTGGCTCTCAGAGTCTTCCACACCCTGCTCAGCTACAAGACAGTCCTCATCCACACGGACAACCAAGTAGCCATGTTCTACGTGAACAAGCAGGGGGGGACTGGCTCTCTGTCGCTTTGCAACGAAGCTCTGAGATTGTGGGCCTTCGCCAGAGCGCATCAAATCCATCTCATGGCAGTGTATCTTCCAGGGCTTCAAAACTCTTGGGCAGACAGACTCAGTAGAGTTCTGCTTCCACACGAATGGTCCCTCCATGGGGACCAGATAGCCAGGATCTTTCGAATTTGGGGAACCCCAGACATAGACCTTTTTGCAAGTCTGTGGAAAGCCAAACTTCCCCGGTTCTGATCCAGGATTCCGTGTCAGGGAGTTCAGGCCAGGGATGCCTTCCTCCTTCATTGGGGGCAAGACTTCCTCTATGCCTTTCCACCTATTCCACTCATTCCCAAGACACTGTTCAAGCTTCAGAGAGACAAGGGGTCTATGATCCTCATAGCACCACGTTGGCCACGCCAAGTGTGGTACCCTCTACTTCTGCATCTCTCTCAAGCTCCCTCCCTGGACTTGGGGTCTGCTCCAGATCTCCTCTCCCAGGAGGAGGGAACGTTGTGGCACCCAAATCCCCAGTCTCTTCATCTCAGGGCCTGGTTGCTGAAGGCCTAGACCTTCAAGATTTACCTCTTTCTCAGCAGGTGAAGGATATCCTTCATGCTTCCAGAAAGCCTTCCACCAGACGTTCCTATGCTTTTAAATGGAAGAGGTTTACCATTTGGTGTGCAGAGAAGGGTCTTAACCCTCTTGCAATACCTCTGAATTCTTTACTAGAGTATTTGCTGCATTTATCCCATGCAGGCCTTAAGACGAATTCAATCAGAGTCCATTTGAGTGCTATTGCAGCATCCCTTAAACCCCTCAATGGACAGCCTATTTCCTCTCATCCTCTTATAGCAAGATTCATGAGAGGCCTTCTTTTGACTAAACCTCCCATTAGACAACCTCCAGTGGCATGGGACTTGAATCTGGTTCTTGGCCAGCTCATGAAGCCACCCTTCGAACCCTTAGCCACTACCTCCTTGAAATTCCTTTCCTGGAAGGTTATTTTTCTCATTGCAGTCACCTCAGCTCACCGTATCAGTGAGTTGCAAGCCTTAGTGGCTAATCCTCCTTATACAAGGTTCCATCATGACAAGGTAGTCCTCAGAACTAATCCACACTTTATGCCTAAAGTGGTATCACCTTTTCATCTGAACCAGGAGGTGTATTTACCTGTCTTTTTTCCAGGACCTCATGCATCAAGTGCAGAGAGGAATCTTCATACCCTGGATTGTAAAAGAGCACTTGCTTTCTACTTACAAAGGACACAGCAACATAGAAAGTCCTCTCAACTTTTTGTTGCTTTTGATCCCTCTCATTTAGGACTTCCAGTCTCTAAAAGAACTCTGTCAGATTGGATTGCTCAGTGTATTTCCTTCGCCTACCAGAGTAAGAACCTTTCTCTGGAGGGCCATGTCACAGCTCACAATGTGAGGGCCATGGCAGCTTCTATGGCTCATCTAAACTCTGTGTCCATCGACCAAATCTGTCGAGCGGCCACCTGGGCCTCGGTTCATACCTTTACAGCCCATTACTGCTTGGACAAGGACTCCCGCCGGGATGCCTTGTTTGGTCAGGCTGTTCTCAGACACCTTTTCCATACCTAATCAACTCCTACCCTCCATCCCTGACTGGATGCCTGAGATTCATGGGTGGAGGTAGAGCCCTTTCCAGGGACTCACAACCTAGGTGATCTCCCAGGCATCTCTAGCTGGGGAGTCCCCATATGTGAAGACTCATTTCTGCTTGTTCCTGGAGATAGCACAGTTACTTACCTGTAACAGGTGATCTCTGGGAACAGCAGGAATAAGTGTTCACAACCCACCCACCTCCCCTAGGAGTTGTATCTCTCTATCTATCTTTCCTTTCCTCTCTCTCTCTTTGTCTCAGCTTTAAAACTCGAACTGGAGAGAGGCAGTTAGGAAAGGCGGGAAGGCAGCGCAGGCGCTGTGGGATGCTCCCAAAAGCTTTCCTTTTGGACGCTGGGGAGCGTTCCCGCGCAGGCTCCGTCGGTACCGACGATACCCATATGTGAAGACTTATTCCTGCTGTTCCCAGAGATCACCTGTTACAGGTAAGTAACTGTGCTTTGTCTACTGGACAGCATGCCAAACATCCAAGAAACTCAGGAGCTGGACAGCATGCCAAACATCCAAGAAACTCAGGAGCTGTTAAGGCAAACCCCTGTGCGTATGTATTTGGATGGCTGTTCTTGCGTTGACATTTTTCACACAGATAATTTACATGCTGTTTTCTTACAGCATCACTGTGCAAAAAGTCAACATTAAGCTGCTTGTAGGAAGCCTTGCACTAGAGCTTTACCAGTGGGTGCAAGGTTTCTGCGTCAGCTTCTTAGATTGCAAGCTCTCCAAGGAAAGGAAAACTGCACCCTGTATTCGGGGAAAAGGCATAAGCTAAATCCAGTACACCTAGATGCTGATGTTGCCACTTAAAAGTTGTAAGTGCCATATTTTTTAAAGCTGCACATGTAGGAGTAGCCGATGAGGGAGCTAAGCACAAATGAGTGGTAAGTACAACTGGCCACCCAATGAATGGTGCAAATCTTGAATCCAAATGAGCACTTACTTGACACTCATGCCTTCCACGGAACAGAGGTCAATGCTGACATCAAGCTTTTTCTTAGACTCGGAAATACATGTGTAATTTATGATCCCACCCAAACCATGTCCACATTCTGAGCCCTACCAAATTATGCGCCCCATGGCTCTTACACATGTAAATGGCTGTTTTTTCAAATCTTTACTTACATACATTGGCCATATACATGGATAAATGCTGCTATTTATACTTTAAAAGCTGTGTTAGGCTTCCAAAACGGCTCACAATACTTGTATGTATTTATTTAGCTGTATTTATTTCCCACTTTTCACTGGGTCAAAGCGGTCAATTGGGGGATACATTTAACATGAGGGGATATGAGACACATAGGCTAATATATACAGGGAACATGGGCAATGGAGGGTTAAGTGGCTTTTCCAAGACCACAAGGAGTGCCTATAGGACTAGAAACCCCAGTCCCTCTGGCCTGAGATTCCTGTCCCCAGGTGGGACTTGAACCCCTGGCCCTCTGGCCTTAAGTACCTTGTCCTAACCACTAGACCACTCCTCCCAATACTTCCTAATTCTGACTGCAAGCGATCAGTCTGATTTGTTCGGCGGTGGCGGCGGCACTCCGGCTCTGTTTTCACTTTAGATTTTGCTGCCTCTGCCTTCCCGCTGCCTTTTTTTTTTTTTTGCTGCAAGCATTTCTTGACAAAAAAAAAACGCTGAGGGAAGGCAGAGGCAGCAAAATTTAAAATTAAAACAGACGGAGTGCCCCCGCCACCTCCGGATCAGAGGTGCAGGTGGAGGGAATGGGGACAGGAAGAGGACAACAAGGAGAGACAATGGTGAGTGACGGGGGACAAAGGGGGAGACAGGGGGAAAAGTGCTGGACAAAGGGGGAGACAGGGGACATGATGCTGGACAAAGGGGGAGACAGGGGACATGCTGGACAAAGGGGAGAGACGGGGGCAAATGCTGGACAAAAGGGAGAGACGGGGATATACTGGACAGACAGAGAAATGCTGGACAAAGGGGAGAGACAATGCGGGTTAGGATTATAATGGGCTGATGGGGGGCTAGCACTGGTAATGGGTTAATTAGGGAAGGCTAGGACTGGGAACAGACTGATCGAGGGGGAGCTGGGACTGGAAATGAGCTGATTAGAGAAGGCTAGGACTGGTAATGGGCTGATGGGGTGGGGTAGGACTGGTAATGCACTGATGGAGGGCTAGCATTGGAAATGAGCTGATCAGGGGGGCTAGGACTGGAAATGGGCTGATTAGTGGAGGCTAGGACTGGTAATGGGCTGATGGAGGGTAGGACTGGTATTGGGCTGATTAGGGGAGGCTAGCATGGTAATGGGGTTCAGGGGGGACTAGCACTGGAAGTGAGCTGATTGGGGGGTCTTCAACTGGGAATGGGCTGATGGTGGGGAGGGGAGGATAGAGCTGCTGGCCCTGGGAAGAAAACTGGGGGCTAGGGCTACAAATGGGCTGATGCGAGGGGATGGGAGAATGGAACTGGAAGGGAGTGGATCTGAGAGGGGCTGCCATGGTATTTGTACTAGAAGGGACTGCTCAGTGGGGAAGGAGGGGGACTGGAAGGGAATGGACACCAGTGTCAGTCATGGGGAATGCAAGTTGACATTGGAAGGTACTGGGAGGGAGGACTGGAAAGGGGCTGATACTGGGAAGGGTTACTGGGACTGGAAATAGGCTGATGGAAAGAAGTGAAGAAAACAAAAGAAGCGATAAGAAATGGCAGATAAACCATAAACCACAGAAAGAGAGCTAAGAGAAGACAGGAAAGCAGAAGCCTCAGATCAGGATCAGCATGATCAGAGAATAAAATGGTTAGACAACAAAGGTAGAAAAAATCATTTTATTTCATTTTAGTGATTGGACTTTGTCTTATCTTTATATTTTATACTCTATGGGGGAACTGCATATCTTACAGTATTTATCTGATGTTGCACTGCTTGAAGAGTCTGGTTTCTTGGGGTTTCAGTTTAAAATTTGTCTACATATTTTTATTTTTACTTTAGATTGTAAGTCACTTATTCTGTACTTGATGAGGGTCTGTGTTCTGAGTGTGTGACTGAGCCCAGGTATTCTGTTAACATGGAGTTTGTACATAAAGATCTATACTGTACTGTAGTAATTTGACATGTTCCGCTTTTAAAATAGGTGTATGGATGTTCCAGGGCCCACTGTAGTATTTACAGTGATGCTTTTTTTTGGTAGGCTCCTTATGTGAGTTTTGGAAGTTGGTGCTGATATGGTATGGTATGGTAGATTTGCTCTATAAATACTCGGTGACTTTGTTGTAGAGTTTTGTATTAGCTCACATTCAAGCTCCCCGAACGACCTTCCCACCATATTAGACCTAGCCGCCAATACCAGTAACCTCAACACTCCCAACTGGATAATGGGAGATCTCAATCTCCCATCACTGCAGCAAAACCAGTCCTCCTCACTCCTCGATGCCATTGAAAATCTTGGATATAAACAACTAATCATGGAGCCCACTCATACCAAAGGAAACATTCTTGACATGGTTTTCGTCCCACAATCTGTTTATGAACAAAGCAGCAACATTGTAAAGTCGATCACCGATGTACCATGGTCAGACCATAAACTCATAAACCTACAAATTCCCCTGAGCAACACTCATCTTCTCAACAACAGAAAACTAAACAACCCATCTAGAGCCCCAACAAGGGGTTTTCGACCTTTCAACAGGGAACTTATACTGTCAAGCACTCAACCACTCCTCAATGACTCAGCACTCAACCTTGATGATTCAATTGATGCCTGGAACAACAGCCTCAACACCGTTGCTCAACTACCACACATAAAGAACATATCAAGAAAAAGAACCTCTGCTCCGTGGTTTTCCCCCGAACTGCGGTCCTCTCTTACACACCTACGAAGACTCGAAAAATGCTGGCGCCGATCACTATCCATCAAAGATCATACAGCCTACAATCTCCACCTAGCAACTCACCGTGAGGCAATCATAACCATAAAGAAGCAATACCACACGGATACACTCAAAAGATCACTGAACAAACCTCGTGACCTCTTCAATTTAGTCAAATCACTATCAAAGGAACCAGCTCCCGAACAAAAAGAAGACATTCACCCACAAGAATTTGCTGACTACTTGCAATCAAAGCTTCTACAGACAGATGAGCTCTCAACAATCAATGCACAAGAAACATCCTGCCTAACATCCCTGTCTGCACTTGCCACACCTTCTGCCAAACACATTGAAGACACAATCATCTCACTCAACACCACCACTGCGCAAACCGATCCTTGCCCAGCCTTTTGGATAAAGGATCTTCGAAGTATTTTTAGCCCTTTCATTGCAAAAATCATGAACCTCTCATTTACAACTGGCTCCTTCCCATCTGCACTAAAGCTCACATCCATCAGACCTCTGCTAAAAAACGCCAAACTAGACCCAAAACGGCCTGACTCCTACAGACCTATAGCCAGTATCCCCCTCTTAGCAAAGATTTTTGAGAAAGAGGCACAACGCCAAATTCAAGACCACATAGATTTCGCAGCCCCCCTAGACCATTCTCAACATGGTTTCAGAGAATACCATGGCGTGGAAACACTGCTTACCACCCTCTTCAATGATGTTCTCACTAGTATAGACAACATCAAGGCGTTGTTCTAATCTTCTTGGATATAGCAGCAGCGTTTGATTCAGTAAACCATGAGATTCTCCTCGGGCGACTCAAAGAGAAAGGCATCTGCAACTCCGCACTTGATTGGTGTAAATCATACCTTGACACCAGAATGCAATACGTAAAATCTGCAACAGAAGAATCAAAACACTTCCATCAAAAACAAGGCGTTCTGCAAGGATCCTCCCTTTCATCTCTCATGTTTAACATATATATGCAGCCTATCTGCAACATTATCAGATCATTCAATGTGAAATGTATGATATACGCAGATGATATCCTACTCTACATGCCATTCTCCACAGTGCAAATGGATTTATTGCCTATAACAAATTGCTTTGACGCAGTATCAGAATGGCTCTTGTCACAGAACCTCCGCATTCAACATAAGAAAACTGAGGTTCTCTGTATCACAAAAGACCCCAACTTCATTCCACCACCACATATAAGTGTTAAGGGAGCTGATCTATGCACTAAGGAAACAATAAGATACCTCGGAGTCACACTGGACCATCGTCTCAACATGAAATCACACATAAATAATATTGTAAAAGCTGTGTACTTCAAGATACGCACACTCAGGCACCTACGCTCCTTACTAGACCAAGAGGACTTCAGAACCATCTACCAGGCACTGATCTTACCGCACTTCGACTTCGCCAACTCCATTCTACAAGGGCTCCCACAATCCACTCTGAGCTCATTACAGCTAGCTATGAATACCGCTGCAAGGGTTCTCCAAGGAGCGTCCAAGAGTGAACATGTTACACCTATCCTCAAGCAGCTCCATTGGCTCCCCATACATGGAAGGGTTATGTTCAAGACCTTGATTCTCACTTTCAAGGCCATCAATGGTCTATCAGCCAACTCTCTCACGGAGCTCATACAATCTGTACCACCAAACAGAAATAGAAGACAGGTATCATTAAACTCTCTAATAATGCCAAAGGCCATAACAACATGCAGCCTATCAACAGCAAACAGAGCTTTCATATTTTGCGCACCAAAATGCCGGAACTCTCTACCACCTGATATCCGTGCCATAACCGACTTAGCCCAGTTCAGAAAGGCCCTCAAATTCAACTTAGTCATCAAATACTATCCGACATAAAGTGAAACTTAGTCCCACCGCAAACTTAACCACAGCTCTCTCATTGTTACTAACTTTCTTGCTAAATTGTGTAAATAGTTTGAGTATGTTATCTAGTTAACAGATCATATACTCCATGTAGATAGTTCTCCCATGTTTTTTCCAAGTTTATGCTCCTGTTATATGTAACACCGAACAGCTTGTTCTGGTTTTTGTTTTGTTCTCTGTGAACCGCGCTGATGCGTATATAAGAAATGTAAATAAATAAATAAATAAATAAGCCTGGTACTGGAGAATGTTTGTTGTTAGTGAAATGATCAGAATCAGATTTTTTTTTTTTTTTTGTTTTAAGATATTGAGTTCTGTGGGTGAATGTCCTAGTTCTGCTCTGCAACCACTGTTGAAGGGCGTTCTGTGGATGCAAAATATATGTTGAAAAAGAAAAAGCAATAACCATAATGCAATTTATAACAAAATAAAAATGAGTTATAATTTAGTTTTATAAACTGTACTGTGGTTCTCGCTCTCTTTTAGTTCCTTGGTGTACAAACATCTTGCATTTCCTCCATATAATCTAATCAGCTTTTTGGTTTGGTTCAGTCCCTGATTGGAGTTTTGAAAAAGCCCCGCCCCCTCTACGAGGGGGGAGGGGCCGCGCCATCTCATCCTTCGCCTCAGGCAGCAGATTGCCTTGAGCCGCCCCTGAGAGAGACAGAGACCCATATTTTGAATCATTTGGAGTCCCTCATCAGCCAGTTTAGAGATGCCCAAATTTAATCATTGTACACCACATTCTAGTGTTGTTATCGGAAAGCAATTAATCAAATTGAATAAATATAAACATAATGAATTACAAGAAACTAACCTTCTGAAAAAGCATGAATAAGCAGGGTTAGATTATACAGGTTCTAATAAGGTTGAAGGTGAAGCATGCGTAGCTGAATGGTGATGGCAGATAGACTATGAGGCTGCTTTGATTCTAAACTAGAGGACATAGATTGCATATGTGGGGTGAGGGGAAAAGGTGTTCAAAACATTGAACCATAGCTTTTGACCTTGCAATGAGAGCTGCAAAAAAAAAACCAGTCAGGGTGGTCCAGCAGCATTGATGTGCATTGCTATTCAAAGACACTTGGGTTTAATTCCTGGTTCAGGCCTTAGGGTCTCTGGAGCAGCCAAAGCTTGAATTACTGCAGAGGTAGCCTGCATAGGCACTTGGAGCTGGGGGGAGTGTATAGTCATTGCACAATAACAACACCTAGTGACCAAATTTAGGGCCCATGTTTGCAGGGTTCCAAAAGGAGCCTTGGTGCACAACCCTCGCCCAGGGACCGTCACTGTCACTGCACTGTGATAAGTGGGCCAAAGTAAATTGCGACAGAATATAACACAGAGGGGAAGATCTCAGCTGGAAGGCTGCCAAACCAAAAAAGCACAAATTTTTTGAGGAGAGAAATTGTACATAATTTTTCATGGGCGTAGTGAAATAGAGATATTTGGAATCACATGCACAAAAGAGCTGCATAGAAAGGAGGGCATCATTCCGAGTATGCCACATGAGTGTAAGAGATTAAATGAAATTCAAGCAATCCATAGCCAAAGTATGTATCCCGTGTGTGTATGTTGGGACACTTGTGCACCAGCTTCTGAATAAACTGTAGGGAGGGGCAATAATGAAGCTGAAAGGGAAGCTCCCTGTAGATTGCTCCTTTGAAAGTGTCGCCAGCAGAGTGTTCTTGCCTTGAAGCAGGCGCAAGTACACACACATAAATGTATACAGAGATTCGAAAGCGAAATTTCTACATATATTGTGGCCTGACCTCTCTCTATCCTTTTTTCATGTTGGTAAAAGTATTTTTGCTCGGAACAGCAGACAAGCTAGGGGAAGGAGGGGGCTTAAAATGTAGGTAAATGTACATTTGGCCATACAAATACTTTGGATTATTCGCGCTTTCAATGTTATGCCACAGAAATAAGATCAGAAATCTAAGTGTCAATAAATGCTATGTAAGGAGATATAAAAGATGGATAGGTATATAGCTGTTATTTGATGCAATAGAGAGTTAACATTCACAGAATATTCATCCCACTACTCATAAAGAATTTGCAGCTTGACAGTGGTATGTGAGAACCATACTGTAATTTAACACAGCAATTGAAGATAAATGTTTTTAAGATGTATTAAATCTTGCTACCGCAGATCTGTAGCACTGCTAAGTGTTACCATACATCCTCAAAGAAGAAACAGTGGGGAAGAAAACTTTCCCTGAATGGAATCTGCTGTGAGTCAGGTTTCTGCAGCTTTCCTTTCTCACAGAGAGCAGTCATGCAGACATACCATGCTTCCCTGTGGTGCCACACTGCTCTTCAACATGTGGGTCAAGAGAGAGTGTCAAAAGCCGTGACCAAACCTCCCAAAAGCCTCACTGAAGAATGTTTCACATCCATGTGCTTCTTATCTGACAGCAACATCTGTGTTAAACTGATGCCAACAGTCCATTGCATGTACAGCTTACATAAAGAAACAAATAGGCTAGGGCTCTTTAATGCTGAGTTTCCTAACTGGGCTCTTGGAGCATCTTAGGTTCTTTTTTTGTCATAGTCCATCCTAGAGGTATGCAGGTGATGTGGTTAGCCACTGGTGCGTGTAAAATCTTTCTCTCTAGAAAGTTACAGGGGTGGCAGGGAGGGAGGAAGTGATGTAGCATGCAAATGAATGGATTGTAGGTAGGAAGGCGAGATGTGTCAAGTAGAACTCTTAGGATTGTTTTACAGCTGTCTTTACATGGTAATCCACAGTGGAGGCTTCACTGTGTGTCTATAGACTATTCAGCATCATTGTGAAAAAAAAAATTCCTTTCTTATCAGATATGGCAACCAACACTTCACCTTAAAGTCTTATTCCTTATCGTCCCTCCAGTCTAGTCCAGTACATGTGAGTTATCTCCCTCTACCAGCAGCTGAGGACTAAGCATATCAGTATTCGGATGCCACAGTACAAGATCTCCCTCTTCAGCTCCAGACTCCAGTATTCTCAGTTTTCAGCAGCTGAGGGAGCATTCCTTCCATGGTGGACTCAACTGAATGGACTTTGACCTAGGAAAGAATGAAACTGAAAAGCAGAAGGAACAGAAGCAGTAGTATTGTAGCCTGAGGCTGGGTATTCCTTTGAAGCTGTATGTGAATGAGGGCTAGCAGTGCAGCAGGGTCTGCCTTAGCTGTCACCAGGATTCTTAAGTGGGTCAGGTGAGGCCCGGGGTAAATTACCTGGTGGTCCAGGTCCTTTTCACCCCCAGCTGGACAACCCAAAAATCTATGATTACAGATTCTTGGGTTTTCCTATTGCTTAAAGGCTGTGGGCCTGATTCTGTCCCGTATGGCTATCCCTTTGTACTTCCGATCTGAGCCAGACGTACAAAGGGGATCGTGAATCTGATCCTGCGGTATCAGAATCGTGAGCAGGCCTGTACGTGCAGGCCAGGACTACGATTCAGTCCCAGCCTGCATGTACAGGCACTGCCCGGATAGCTCAGTCAGGCATTTAAATGGAGCCGCAGTGCCATGGCGTTTTGTTGCTATGGCACTGCGGCTCCATTTAAATGCCATGATGCCGGCCGCCAGCAAGTAAGTTTTTTTTTCCCCACAGCCTGACCCCCGATCCGGCCTCCTAAGGCCAGGGTCAGACTGCGGGGAAGAAACCCTGACCCCCCCCCCCCCCAGCCCCTTCTGCACCCCAACTGTTTAAAAAAAAAAAAAAACAATGTCCTGGGAAGTTATTCCATCTTGGAGGTGGAATAACTTCCCCGGCCATTTTGACAGCCCTGCACATCCAAGGCTGGTGATTGCCCACTCTCCGCCCCCGGGCCGCCTCATCTCCACCCCCGACTAACTTCCCTGCACAACTGACAGGGAAGTTAGTAGGGGGCTGCCACCGGCACGAATAGTAGGCATGGACATCCCAGCAGTCCATCCCCGCTATTCGTGTCTCAGAATAAACCCCTATGTGATTTCATATGGCTATCTCTTTAAGGGACCCCCCAAAGATCCATGCAACAGTTAAGAGTAAGCCCTCCTTTTTCTGCCGCTCTCAGTGATTTGCCTACTTGTGGGTTTGCTGGCAGCAGGATTTGAGGCTCTTGAGCGAGTTTATTTTGCTTGCGTCAGTTCCTTTGTTTTATCCATTTCAGCGGCACTTTTGGTTCCCGGCACATTTTGTATGAAGGTGGGTTCTTCTGTGTGTGTAGCATGTGGAGGAAGCCTCAGTTTAAATTTGCGAAAGCTTTGCCACATTCGTAGTAGGCAGGGAAGGTCTTTAGAATATGTTTGGTGTATGCAGGCTCAGTCGGGGATTTCTTTGGGGGAGCTGAAAGAGCCAGTCGTTGCAGCAGTTTTGTCAGGAACCACAGCCATTTCCCCTTCTGTTAAAACAAAATCAGGGAAAAAAAGACTAAAACACGTGGCAGACAGATTTCAGAACCACAGACAGAGTCACAGGGAGGTTTTGAGTGTGCTGAGCTGTTTTTATTCTGCAGATTTCATTTTATCTTTACACAAGGCTTATTGCCTAAAGAGAAAGCAGTCTGCTGCCTCACCTAATCAGCTTAGCTTTCTATCCCTTTTGCCTGCAGAAGGTTGGGCACATTGCAGAGGGACCTCCAAAGAAAAAGCACAGGGAGGAGATTGATCTCTGACTGGGTGAGGACTCGCCAAACTTCCAGGTGTCAGAAGAGTTGGGGGAAGGCCCCTCAGACCTCTGGGGAGAACCAATGGTCCCATACTTAGAGGAGGGGGAGATTCCTCTGGGGAGGACCTCACTATGTTCAGAGTGTTTCGTAGAGAAGAGCTTTCTGCTTTGATTAGAAAGTCCCTGTGGTCTTGAATATTGTGCCACTCCTGGCCCAGGCAGAGGAGCCCTTGGAGGCTGGCCTCCTTATTGTAGGGATTCAGGGGTTCCCAGGCTTGTTTCACCATGCACAGAGTTATTAGAAAGATGATTAAAACAGAGTGGGAAGTCCCAGAAGTGTGATTGAAGGGAGCTGAGCGATGAGCCGCTTTTACACCATACTGCAGAAGGAGAGGGACCTCCTCAGAATGCCAAAAGTGGATGCCTTGGTCTCAAAGGTGACAAAGAAGATGACTATTCTGGTAGAAGGGGACACAGCTCTCAAGGATCTCTAGGATCGCAAACAGGAGTCATTCCTGAAACAGGCATTTAATACCAGTGCTTTGACTCTGCAGGCTTCCATATGTGGAGCCTATGTTACAAGAGCTTCCATTCATTGGATTCAAGGGTTGGCGGCGACTGACCCAGAAACTCACTGGGGGCACCAGAAGGGGTGAAGCTGGAATCGGCCTCAGCATATCTGGCAAACACCTTTTACGATTTGGTCCATGCCTCTTCAAAGACTATGGCTTCCATTATAGCGGCCTGACATGGTCTGTGGTTAAGAAACTGGTCGGCTGACGTTTTCTCAAAGACGAGGCTCAGTAAGCTTCTTTTCAAGGGTAAATTACTATTTTGAGAGGCACTGAAAAAGCTGTCGAGGACTAGGGGATTCAAAGGGCACTAGGTTGCTGGAGGATCATTCTAGGGTCCCCAAGCAAAATAACCCTCACAGAGGTCATCCTTGGGATTTTTGGAGGTTTTGGTCCTCTTGTTTTAAATGTGGTCAGTCCTTATGAAGCTATAGCCTGCATCAACCAACAAAGGGTCATAGGCAGTAAAGTACTAGCGGTGGAGATTCAGCCCTTATTGCTATGGGCGGAAGAGAATTTGACAGCCCTCTCCGCAGCCCATATAGTAGGCAAGGAGAACATTCAGGCAGACTTTCTCAGTCAAAACCAGTTGGAGCAGGGAGAATGGGAGTTGAATGCGGCAGTTTTCTATGACATCGCTCTCCGCTGGGGCAAACCGATCATGTATATGATAGCCTCCCTGTCCAATGCCAAGTTGGCCAGAATCTTTAGCAGGCACAGAGAGTACATGTCTGATGGTCTCAATGCTCTCGCACAGTGGTAGCCAATGGAAGGCCTTCTGTATGTGTTTCCACCGTGGACTCTTATTGGTTGCCTCCTACAGCACATAGAAGTTCACACTGTCCCAGTGGTTCTCATTGCTCCAGATTGGCCTCACAGACCTTGGTATGCGGACTTACTGTGCCTTCTGATTGCCAGGCCTTGGCCTCTTCCGAACAGGATCAATTTGCTCTCGCAGGGTCCCATACTAATGCCTCAGGTAGATCGATTCTCGCTTACGGCTTAGCTCTTGAGCAGGCATGGCTGAAGCATAGGGGCTATTCCACATCAATAATTTCTGTGCTTTTGAAGGCTTGAAAGAGTTCTACTACCTTGGCTTGCATGAGAATTTGGCGACTTTTTGAAGAGTAATGTTCCTTCAAGAGTATCTGCCCTTTTCAACCACTCTACCAGATATTTTGTTTTTCCTTCAAAACTGTTGGAGGAAGAATTGGCACTCAACTCCTTGAAGGTCCAGGTGGTAGCCCTCTCCTGTTACAGGGGGCAAGTGCAGGGTTGTTCCTTAATTGGACATCTGGATGTTGTCCATTTCCTCCGGGTAGTGAAGCAGTTCTGTCCACCTTTACAGTTGGTTGTTTCACCGTGGGATCTCAACTTGGTGCTATCTGTGCTAACTGAAGCACCCTTTGATTCACTGACCAGGGCATCATTGAAGGAATTCTGACATGCTCAGTCCTCGGCTGCTGGTGGAGGGAGATAACCCACACGTACTGGACTGGACTGGAGGGACTCAAGGAAAGACAATTAGCAGGTAAGGTTTAATTTTGCCTTACGTCGTCTTAGCTATGGATCTCTGATTTCTCTTTAGAAAGTTACTTAAGGATTTACATATCTATATCTATCTATCTATCTATCTATCTGTATATCTATCTATCTATCTATCTATCTATCTAATATATATAAGGAGTTGCATGTTTATATTGGCTGTATGCCAGAGGCTTAGCCAGAACCCAATTATTTTTTGGAGGAGGGCAAAAATTAGCATGTGAAGGCCCAAATCCTAATATGGGGGAACAATTGGTATTCCAGATCCATCCCTCTGCCTGGCACTCACTCTTTCCACAGCGTGGCAAGAATTCAGGCCTTTGATCTTAGTTGCTGCACGCATGTTAAAACAGCACATGCAGGCTGTGGCAGCAAATCAGGGAAAGCAGTGGGAGTGGCCAGATGTTCAGTACACTTAAACTGATTTTAACCTGCCTAAAAAGATATGCATATGATCATTACATGCATGAAAGTGAGCACATTGGGGAGAACCTGTATAACTAACTTGGTTATGTAGAACAGTGATTTAGATGCTCTAGTAGGTGCTTGTCTAACTTTCCTGGGGGTGTATGTACATAAAAGTGGGTGCTGGGAATACATAGTACCTGCTGTTATGCAGCTTACGTGTCGGTGCTCCCCAAGGGCGGAGAATGCGCAGAGTGAGAATGGGATTGGCACTTATGCATGTGTTTTATAAAGCAGCTGCTGCTTCCAAGCAGATGTAACTTTGTGTGGCAGCTTTTGGGGGCGGCAATTTTATGAAGTCATGTCAGCACCCTAGTATAAAATTGCCTTCACTGGACCTGATTTTATAACGGAACACCTATGTGAGACAGTCTAATAGGAGCAGCTTCGTGATGAAGATTAGATTGTCATTTCTCGCGCGGATAAGGGACGTGCTATTGTTGTTCAGGATCGCACATCCTATCAAGCTGAAGCAATTCAACTTTCCAATCATAAGTTTTATAAGATACTATCTTCTTATCCTATTTTGGAGCTGCAGCAAAATATTTTGAATTTATTGGATCTCACTTCCACCCAAAGTTACCTCACTCCTAAAAAATAAAAAGAGATTTCCTATGTGAACGTTGCCTAGTTACCTATGATATATTTTTTACCGAAGGCTCACAAGGTTGCTCATCATCCCCCGGTAGACCTATTGGGCCTGATGTTCGAAAGGCATTTACATGGTTACAGCCCTGTAAATCATGTAAATGCCGCTATCTGGGATATTCAACAGCACTAACATGGCTAGTGCCCCTGAATATCCCCTCTCTTCTCCCTTACATGCCTCGATGTTAACCGCTTAGCATTGGGCCATGTCGGGGCGTTGCAGGGAGGAGCAGAGGTAGCAACAATCGATAACTGGGCAGCAGCAATATTGCATTCTGCCCTGTTAGTGACCCGCGCCAAAAAGATAGGCAAGCTTTTGCCTTGCCTATCTTTAAGCGCAGGAGCTAACTGGGCAACATGCAATATCGCTGCTGCCCAGTTAACGACTGTGGCTGAGGGACAGTGCAGCGATCCAGGATATTCAGCGCCAGGGCCCCATATGACCCCAGCATTGAATATCCGGGGTTAGAGGTCAGCAGGGAGGGCTATGTGCCAAAGGAGCGCATAGCCCTCCTAACTCAATATCGGGCCTATTGTGTCTACCTGAGGGGATCAGTATTTGAGTCCTTGTCTAAATTTAAAGATTTATTCCTTCATCCTGTATTAAAGACAATATCTTCATATGTACATGATTCAGTGCATTTTTTGAGACTGCTTCAGGTGTGTACTGATGATTATTAATGTCAGCAGACATTTCCGCACTTTAAACTAACATCCCGCAGGATAAAGCTTTGGAAATAGTTTTATACACACAGTACTCGGGAAAGGGCTCGGCGTATTCCTCTTTGCTTTTTTAAGGAGTTGGCTTCTCTAGTCTTATTTTTGGTTTGATGGGATCTTCTATCAGCAGTGTCATGGGGTAACTATGGGAGCTGCTTTAGCTCCCTCTGTAGCTTCACTCTATGGATCATTTTGAGGAGTGCTATTTGTATAATTCCAAATTTTCTCTTTGATTGCTCTGCGGAAGCGCTACCTGGATGATGTATTTTTTCTGTGGATGGGTTCAGAAACTGAGCTTTTAGACTTCAAGCATTGGTTGAATCCTCTGGATGAGAATTTGCAGTTCACTATGAATTATTGTCCTACTGCACTAGAATTTTTGGATGTACAAGTGGAAAGGGTACCTGATGGCTTTTAGATGTCGATTTATAGGAAGACTGTCAACTGTAATACTTATTTATTTATTTAGACAGTTTTGTATACAACCTTATCCTTCAATCAAAGTGGTCACAACACAATTGGGGGATACATTTAACATGAGGGGATATGAGACACATATACTAATACTTACAGGGAACGTGGGCAATGGAGGGTTAAGTGGCTTGCCCAAGACCACAAGGAGTACCTGTGGGACTAGAAACTCCAGTCCTTCCGGCCCAAGGTTGCTGTCCTCTAGTGGGATTTGAACCTCTGACCTTCCGGCCTGAGGTAACTTGCCCCTACCACTAGGCCACTCCTTCACTTATCTTGAGTTTCAGAGTTTTCACCCCTACACAGTTTTCACCCATGGGCACAGTTTTGAACTCCAGGTAGCCTTGCTATCTGTGCCCACTCAACAACACAGAGTATGGGAGCACACAGTTACCTTCGCATCTCTCACTAAAAGGCTATGGAAGTAGCTATGCACCTGATGGTATTGGAAAACATCAAGGGGCGTAAGGCAGACATGAATTTGCAGCTCCGAGAAGTCCAAGGGTACCTCTTCCTCATAAATGGGCTATTCTTTCCCCAGTATACCATGTACTTCTCAATGTATTTATTTATTTACATTCTCTTATATACCGCACTATTCTGCATCAGTGCAGTTTTACATTGAACAAACTGAAATTACATTGAACAGGGTATTATAACTTGGAGAAAACTATTTTACAGGGAACATGGGCTATGGAGCGTTAAGTGGCTTGCCCAAGACCACAAGGAGCACCTGTAGGACTAGAAACCCCAGTCCTTCTGGCTCAAGGTTGCTGTCCTCTAGTGGGATTTGAACCTCTGACCTTCCGGCCTGAGGTAACTTGCCCCTACCACTAGGCCACTCCTTCACTTATCTTGAGTTTCAGAGTTTTCACCCCTACCCTCCGAAATTGAGTTTACCTGCCAGCCAGTTTCTTCGGGCATGAAGGGTCTTTTCTACTGTTGAATCTTTTATGACTGAGTCTAAGCTTCTATTGTGGCATTTTGCCATTAGAGGCTACCTTGGTTAATCAGTTATGCATGTGTTTTGCTGAGCTAAATATGTGCAATGGGGTTTAGTTCTGCAGTATAACCAACAAATACCTAATGATTCTTTGGTTTGTATTTTACCTTATTCCACAATTTCAAGATATGATGTTAGGTCTATGAAGAAGGTTGGTCGATTCCTAGCTTACATCCTGCTTTAGCGGTTTTCCTTAGGATTGCATATAAGAGTGGCCGTAATCTAGGCGATGACAAAGCGATGGGACCGGATGGGATACATCTGAGAATACTGAAGAAACTTCAGGACTTTCTAGCAGCAACACTGACTGACCTTTTCAGTAACTCTTTGGAATCGGGAGTGGTGGCAAATGACTGGAGAGGCACATGTGGTCCCTTTACACAAAAACCAAAGTAACAATGTAGTTGAAAATTACAGGCTGGTTAGCTTAATCTCTGTGGTTAGTAAATTATTGGAAACGCTGCTGAAAGGGAAAATAGTGAGGTTTCTGGAGTCCAGTGGATTACGGGATCCGAGGCAGCATGGGTTCACCAGAGGCAGGTCTTGTCAGACAAATCTGATCGATTTTTTTGACTGGGTGACCAGGGAGTTGGACCAAGAGAGAGAGAGAGCCCTAGATATAGTGTATTTAGATTTCAGTAAAGCCTTTGACACCGTTCCTCACAGGCGACTTATAAACAAACTGAGCACCCTAGGGATGGACCCTAAAGTTACTGCTTGGGTTAGAAATTGGTTGAGTGGGAGGTGACAAAGGGTACAGGTAAATGGAGCTCACTCTGAGAAGGAAGTTACCAGTGGAGTGCTGCAGGAATCTGTTCTTGGTCCGATTCTTTTTAACGTCTGTTAATGATATTGCAGAAGGGCTGTCGGGTAAGGTTTGCCTCTTTGTGGATGATGCCAAAATCTGCAATAGAGTAGACACCCAGGAAGGTGTACATAACTTGAGAAGGGATCTAGCTAAGCTTGAAGAATGGTCTAGAATTTGGCAGCTGATATTTAATGCTAAACAATGCAGGGTCATGCTTTTGGCCTGCAAAAATCCAAGGGAACGCTACAGTGTAGGGGGTGAAGTACTTCTGTCCACAAAGGAAGAGTGGAACCTGGATTGTTTCTGACAATCTTAAAGTAGCTAAACAGGTAGAAAAGGCGATGGTGAAAGCTAGAAGGATGCTTGCGTGCATAGGGAAAGGAATGTCCAGCAGAAGAAAGGAGGTGATAGTGCTTCTGTATAAGTGTCTGGTGTGACCTTATTTGGAGTATTATCTGCAATTCTGGATTCCTCACTTCAAAAGGATATAAACAGGATGGAGTCAGTGCAGAGGGTGGCTACTTAAATGGTTAGTGGTCTTCATTATAAAGCTTATGAGGACCGACTTAAGGATCCTAATATGTATAGTTTATAGGAAAGGCGGAATAGAGGACATATGATTGAGACGTTTAAATACCTCCGTAGCATAAATGCAAGGAGGAGAGTCTCTTTCAATTGAAAGCAAGCTCTGCTACTAGGGGACATAGGTTGAGGGTGAAAGAGGATAGGCTCAGGAGTTATATGCAGAAATATTTCCTTATGGAAAGAGTGGTGGATGCATGGAATAGTCTCACAGTGGAGGTGGTAGAGATATTACTTACCAGATATTCCCTGCCAGAAGCACAGTCTGTTGCTCAACTGGGTCACTATGTATGTTGCCATTGTGAATCTGTGATAACTGGTTTAACTTGGCAGCATGTTGATGGATCTCTTTACAGCCATTGTAGTTGGACTGACTGTAATTCCATAATATATATAATTTTATGCCTTTGCCTTTCAGTGTATATTGGTCGCACTAAGAGAAAGATGCATTTGTGCCTGAATGAACATAAGAGTCGCATTTTGAATTGTGTGGAACATGCTCTCTCATGACTCATTGTACTCCGTTTCATTGTTGATATTCTCTGGCAGGTGTAGGGTCATATTTCTCCTACATTGAGGGGGGGGGGGGGGTGATAATGGAAAGAGACTTAATGATCGTGAGCATGGTTGGATTTTTAGATTATGCTCAATGGAATCCTCTGACCTGAATCTCAGGCCATTGATTGGATGACATTGATTTGAACTTCCCTCTTTGGGTTTAGTTCCTTTTGATTGGAGGGACGCTGCATGTGACATTCTGATGCCATCTTTCATGCCTGGGAGTGGCTGAATGCTAATCATTCTGCTGATTGTTCTGCCTACAGCCGGAGTGAGTAGGATGTGACCTGGACGTATGGCTGACTTTCTGCATTATTTTTGGAGACCATATTTATCACTGGTGCAGATAAGTTTGAAACAGAATATTGTGTTGGATATGTTATGAGCTTGTGTGTTCCAGGATTCGCTCTTTAGTCAACATGAGAGAGTGATGAGTTTTGACATTTTCAATATTTGTTATAAAATTGAAATATGAAAATACATAAAAATTGAAATTACAAAAATTAATAGAAATGGTTATTCAATAGCCTGTTACAAGCATTGGGCTTCTTTGGAAGCTATGCTATGGACCGATGATGGTCTAAGAACAATTCTGGCTTTGTAGCTTCAAGTATCTTTTTGCCTCTCTTGCTTAAAGCAATCACTGCTCATATTTTGAGGTCCTTAATATTATTAACACTCAGGATTTGTGATGGTTATTTTTGATGTTATAAAGGCAACATAGGTGCCAGTGGGCCTTTATAATATAGCAAGGGGGAAAGCAGAATGAGCCCCTATAGTGCACAAATGCATATTTTATAAAATATACACAACTCCATCCTTGTCTTGCCCAAACTACACCCTCAGGAATGCCTATATGTAGCCCATGTATAATTGTGCTCAGGGCTGGCGCTAGCCAATAGGCAAACTAGGCAGTCACATAGAGTGTCAACATTTGCAGGGCAGGCCATTGCTGCTGTGCCACCCCTCTCCGAGACCTTCAGCAGCAATTCCTTTAAAATAGTGCCACAATGCTTCCCAAAAGCCTCTGGTGCAGGGGTGCTGTTGGAGCTTCGCTTCCGCCCCCACTGATGTAGTCTGTGTCAGAGAGGGTGGAAGTGAAACTCCACAGAGCCAGAGGCTTTTGGGAAGCACTGCTGTCCCGGAGAAGGATGACAGCAAGAGCAGAGGGCAGAAGGGCTGAGGTTCGCCTGTGGCCCCTGATATCCTTGCACTGGCCCTGTATGTGCTGTATTGCCACTGCGCATATTTATTTGCATGTATACTGTAGAGCAGTGGTTGGGACACACAGGGGTATTGCCAAAACTTTACATACACAGTACTCCATCAGCTTTCAAGCAGTCACATGTGCTTGCTGACTGAAAAGGAAATCCTTTGCCACTTCTCATCGTCGCTTCCCTACCGGTTTTAAGCTTGGAACACTGGATCCTGCTCCCTCCCCCGTCACTGCAGAGCAGGGGAGATTTCAAAGGGGGAATAGAGTGATTAAGTGTGTGTGGGTATGAGAGAGGACGGGTCGGCTGCTTCACGGGGGGCCCTCTGCCTCCCCCTCCCCCTCCCCATGTCTAATGTGTCACACATGAGTATTGTCCATCGGGTTTGTTACATTTCCGCATGTAATTTCAGCCTTTTTAAGCAGGAAAAGTTTTATGTAATTATCCTCTTTATTGTCTGTGTTATGGATTTACGCCCACATCTTGAATATTCAAAATTTATGGACATAGGGAACAATTTTTAAAACAGACTGTCCAGGTCATAGGGACTGCTGGCTCACAAACTTTCTACCTGTTTTCTGTGCAGGGTAAATTTGGCTAGGAAATAGTGCAGGTACCTTTTAAAATGCAATTTATGCATGTTATTTCTCAATCCTGCCCAAAACAAGTCTCTGCAAAACTCGTACATCTTCTTAACATGGCTAACTACTACTACTACTACTATTAAACACTTATATAGCGCCACGCACGCAGCGCTGTACAGACATACGTACAAGAGACAGTCCCTGCTCGTCCGAGCTTACAATCTAACCAAGACAGTACAAAACATTAATCAATTCGATGGGTTTTACAGTTTGGTCATGAAAATGATGGGGTTATGTTAAGATGAAGGATAGAAGTCAGGATCTGAACGCGACAGTGAAGAGATGTGTTTTTAACCTGGATTTGAAGAGGGCTAGGGAGGGTGCCTGACGTATAGACACAAGTAAGCTGTTCCAGGCATAGGGTGCAGCAAGGTGAAAGGAGCGAAGTTGGAAATTAGCGGTACGAGTGAAAGGCCTAGATAGAAGTAATTTGTTAGTGGAACGAAGTTCCCGAGCTGGGATGTGGGGAGAGATGAGAGGTATTGAGGGGCCGCAGAGTGAATGCACCTATAGGTGAGTAGGAGAAGTTTGAATTGGCGGAATTGGATGGCAAGCCAATGAAGCGATTTGAGAAGAGGAGTAATGTGGGCATGGCGGGATTGGCAGAAGATTAGTCGAGCAGCATAATTTTGTATGGATTGAAGGGGGAGGAGATGGCTCACGGGAAGACCAGCAAGGAGTAGGTTGCAGTAGTCGAGGCGAGAGGAGATTAAGGAGTGGATAAGCATTTTGGTGGTGTATTCCAACAGGAAGGGGCGGATTATGCTAATGTTGTAGAGAAAGAAGCGGCAGGTTTTAGCAACGTGCTGGATATGTGTGGAGAAGGAGAGAGAGGTGTCAAAGATGACCCCCAAATTGCGGGCCGAGAGAACAGGAAGGGATCGTAGATCCATCCACGGAGACTGAGAAAGGGGGAAGAGGAGGAGAAGAGTTAGGGGGAAAGAGGAGTTGTTCAGTCTTGGCCATGTTCAGTTTCAAGCGGTGATGAGACATCCAGATGGTGATGTCAGAAAGTCAGGCAGAGATATTGGTTTGGATTGCTGGAGAGATATTAGGTTTAGAGAGGTAGATTTGGGAGTCGTCCGCATAGAGATGGTACTGAAAGCCATGGGAGGAGATAAGCGCGCCAAGGGATTGGGTATAGAGAGAGAAAAGGAGGGGGCCCAAGACGGATCCCTGGGGTACACCAACATGGAGTGGGGTGGGAGAGGATGAGGAGCCGCCAGAGCATACACTAAAGGAGTGATGGGAGAGGTAGGAGGAGAACCAGGATAATACGGAGCCCTTGAAACCAAGCAAGGAGAGGGTGGGAGAAGATTGTGGTCAACCATGTCAAAGGCAGCAGAGAGGTCGAGGAGGATGAGAACAGAGTAGAGGCCCTTAGATTTAGCGAGGAACAAGTCATTGGAGACTTTTGTAAGAGCCGTTTCGGTGGAGTGTAGGGGACGGAAGCCGGATTGTAGTGGGTAAGAGTATATACACACTGTAATCCAGGATGGGTTAAGAGTGAGCAGTTTTCACACAGTCCTTTTAGCTGAGTAAATGGCTTTTGAAAAGGCAATAATAGAAATGTCCTAAATTAACCTACACAGATCTACTCAGTACAACTACAGGCACAACTACAGGCTCCACTGTCTCACCTTTTCGATGCTTCTTTAGAGTCTGGCATGGTCCCAGAAGACTGGAGAAGGATGCATGCGGTCCTTTCACACAAAAGCAGAACTAAGGATGAGGTTGGGAACTACAGGTCAGTTAGTCTGACCCCGTGGTGAGTAAAGACTGCTAAAACAAAGGATAGTGAGGTTTCTGGACTCCAATGGATTGCAGGATCCGAGGCAGCATGGTTTTAAGAGAGGCAGGTCTTATCTGACAGATCTCATTTATTTCTTTGACTGAGTGACCAGAGAGTTGGACCAAGGAAGAACTCTAGATGTGGTATACTTAAATTTCAGTAAAGCCTTTGACACTGTTCTGCACAGGTGACTTATACTGTAAATTAATTGAGTGCCCCAGGAATGGATCCTAAAGTGACTGACTGGGTTAGAAATTGGTTGAGTGGGAAGCGACAATGGGTACAGGTAAATGGAGCTTACTCTGGGGAGAAGGAAGTTACCAGTGGTGTGCTGCAGGCATCTGCCCTTAGTCCAATTATTTTTAACATTTTTGTAAGGCTATAGGGTAAGGTTTGCCTCTTTGCAAATGATACCAAAATTTTTAATAGAGTAGACTCCCAGAAAGGTGTAGATAAGATGAGGAGGGATTTAGTGAAGCTTGAAGAATGGTAGAGAATCTGGCAGCTGAGATTTAATGCTAAAATGTACAAGGTCATCCATTTGGTCTGCAGTGTAGGGGGAAAATTGCTTCTGTCCATGAAAGAAAAGCAGGACCTGGACGTGATTGTTTCTGATGATGTTAAAGTGGCTAAAGAGGTAGAAAAGACAACAGCGAAAGCCAGAAGGAAGCTTGGGTGCAGAGGGAGAGGGATGGCCATCAGGAAAAAGGAGGTGATAGTGCCTCTGTATAAGTCTTTGGTGCGACCTCATTTGGAGGATATAAACAGAATAGTCGGTGCAGAGGTGACTACCATATTGGTCAGTGAGCTTCTCTGTACGACATATGGGGAAAGACTTAAAGATTTCAATATGTCTACTGTGGAGGAAAGGTGTGAGAGGGGAAAAAGGATAGAGACTTTTGAATAACTCCATGGCATAAATGCACAGGAAGGAGAGCTTTTTTCAACGGAAAGCAAGCCCTGCAATGAAGGGGCCTCGGATGAAGGTGAAAGGAATACTCAGGAGTAATTTGCAGATATATTTCTTTACAGAAAGAGTGATAGATGCATGGAATAGTCTTCCAGTGGAGATAGTAGAAACAAAAATGGTATATGAATTCAAGAAAGCATGAGACAAACACAGAAGATCTCTAAAGAAAAAGACTGTAGAGCTTAGTGGTTCATATGGAAGGGCAGACTGGATAGACCGTATGGTCTTTATCTGCCATTATGTTTCTATATATAAACAAATATATAAGCATGCAGTTAATCACACAGAGCCTTGCACTTGGGAAGAGCATTTTTCTTGTCATTAACGGCTTGCTCTTCCAATAAAAAACATTTGTGGTATTATAAACATTTTTCTTTCTTAAATCGGATCAGTTGCTTGCAGTCCTCATAGCTCTTAAATCCCACTAGGCATTCAGTAAATTGTTTGCATTTTGTGTGCTGACAGGAAAGCATATTTGTTTTATTGGCTTTAATTGGGAGAGGCTGTTTCAGTTGAACTTGATAAAAAGAGGCTGCAATTGGGAGTTGTTCAATTCATTTTGTGCCATGGAGAGCCAGCGTTTCCATGTTTCCTGCCCCTCTTATTTTAAGTACAATTTGTATGGCATATTTATTTTACCAAGGGCCCAATTTACTAAAGCATGGTAAGGTTTTGCAGTTAACATGTATTTAAGGGGTTACTGAACAAGCTATAATCATGCTTTGGATGTGTGAAACAGGCACAGAGATGTCCATCGAAGCTGGTTCTCTACACATCCCCAGTGCGAGGATGCCCAAGTCAGAACAGGGGCGTGCTGAAGGCATGGCCAGGGTGTTTCCGAGAATTTGGACAGCCTCACTCGATCTCAGAAATGTCCTGGATATCCCAAGCCACATCCAAGGTTATAGCAGATCCAGACATGAATGGGCACTGGAAAAGTGCTCATTTTGTCAGGCAAACATCAGGAGGGTGTGGATAAGAAGGTACACTTATAGACGCTTTATTTTACAAGTAGAAAATGAATTACGACCAGGGAATGAGGGCTCGTGTTTGTTTTTCCTATGCTGCTGGACACCCCCTTCTGCTAGCTTGCCTGAGATGGATGCCCCCACCCCACACTTTCCTAAGGGGGCGTCTGTGGACATCCACATTGGGGACAGACATCCACATTGGGGACATTTACATTTCTAAAATCGGGCAGAGACCTAGACGTCCCTGTCATTTCTCAGCATAGTCGGTCCTGGACATCCTCGATTTGACTTCGATGTCCTTTTTTAAAATGTCACTTCTAATGTGCGGTAACGGCAAAGCCTTCACGTTTAACTGTTGGGGGTGTTTACAATATGTTGCCATTTAGCACTTTTCAAGCTGGATCTTGTACACCCCCTAGCCAGTCTGGTCTTTAAGACATCCACAGTGAATACGTGTGCAGCAGATCGGCATGCAATGGAGGCGGTACATGCAAATCTATCTCATGGGCATGGATACTCATTATGGGTATCCTGAAAACCAGACTGGTTAGGGGGGTAAACCAGTAAGCTCTGATGAGCAAGGCTCATCTTTTATATATGTCTATACAGCACTGTGTACGCCTGGTAGTGCTATATAAATGATTATTAGTAGTAGAAATACTGAGTTATCACGAAGGATAATTTTTTTACAGTGTTAACTGACCGACAGATAATGTGATGTAGTTAACTGCAACTCATGAGGCGGCATGAACTGCTTCACAATATTCTGCACAGCAACTGCTTGCATGTTAACAATAAGGTATCTTCCACCTCCTTTCGCATTAGATTGTTAACCCTTTCAAGGCCTACTTTAAATTTTTAATCCACATTCTGCAGCCTGGTTAAGTTTTGCATATTTCAGGAAAATTGCATCCGTCTTATTCAATATGTTCTAATAGTGATTTTCCTTCTGCTATGGTCATGTATTATATACCATTTGATAGGAACATTTAGTCAGAATTTTGGATCCCAAGAGTTTTGGGCTCGGCCTGGAAAGGGTTAACATTGAAATTACTGCATGCTCAGCACATAAATATTTTAGCATGCGGTAATTTCAGTGTTAACCACCTAATGCAAAAGGGGGTGGAAGATACCTTATTGTTATTGCAGTTGCTGTATACTGACGTTGCATTAACAGCCATTTTAAAAAATTATTTTAAAAAAGTAACAAATTACCTTGCTCTTATACAGGAATCATAAAGATGTACGTTTAGAGGAGTTTGATATGGTGAGATTACCAAAAAGAATCCATGATAGTTTTTCTAAGTTAATGCAAATCAATTTGGTGTCTTGTGCTGTACTTGGAGGGAAGCCCAAATGCCCAGTTTTTCAAAAGACATCTTCCATGAACACACGCTGGGCAAGAGGCTTCCAGATGTGCCCAGTGTAAAGTTAAAGGCTTATTCCACAGCTATGTGCCAGAGAAGTGTAACACATAGAGGGCGTCACTTTCATGACCCAGCTCAGTTGCCCCAGGAAGAGCAGATCTGCTGTCTTTGCATTGGTTGAACGATTTAGTAATTCAGCTCTGTGCATTTATTTGCATGAGACATCACCATGTACATAATCACACATGATACAATTTTCTTTTGACTGATGGTTTGGCGCCATTATGGCATGTGAAAATAAGGCTAGTACGGCAAGAGCCCCTTCAATCTGAGCTAACCGCTGAGTTACGACTCTTTCTATGTTTCTATGTTTCCCCCTTTTCCAGATGTGTAACTGACACTTTTGGTGCCTGTTTCCATGTTGTTTTATGGGTTTTTAGGGCTTTTAAACCTCCCTATTTGTTAAGGTTATAGTTTTATAGTGAAGAAATGTTTTACTTATCCATTTGTAGTCTTCCTCTCCCCCTCGCTTCCGTTGTGCGATTTTTGATACTTCTGTGTTTCTGGTTTTCTGCTCATTAGGTGCCCTTAGGGCTTTTAGAAAACTCTCTTAATGTTTATTTGTTAGCGTTCATGGTGGACATTGGGATTCTTTTCTAATCTGTAATATTTTCCAGTATTTTTTAGTGATTCAGATTCTAGTACAGCAACATGCAGGCGTATCATATTTATTTATTTATTTAAACAGATTTCTATACCGCCTTTTCCTTCAATCAAGGCGGTCTACACAGCAAACAGTCAACAAAGTCATGTGTTTAGTGTGCGCATGCAGTGAGCAGTGTGTGCGTGTGAGTGTAGCTGGTTGTTGATTCATGGTGAGCTAATTACAACGTGCGCTATCTACAATACTATGTACATCGGGGCTTTGGTTCTGTTCTGTGATCTGGTCTCGATGGTATGTTGGTGAGGTGGGGTATAGTTTGTTGCACAGCTTGTGTGACATTACCATAGTGCTCAATGAAGAGTGTCGTCTTTAGAAGTTTCCTAAAGTCCTTAATGTCTGCTGTTGCCCTTAGTTCATCAGGGAGTGCATTCCAGATTGTTGGAGTCACTTTTGAAAGGGCTCGTTTTTCGGTGTCCTTGCGTACTTTGTTGAAGTCATCAGGGGTGTTGACACGGATGTGCCTCTCCTCCTCGGTCGTGTGCTGCTGTCGGGTTGTATGAGTGGGTGTAGGCTGAGAGCTGATGAGCGTTGTTTGATTTTGAAGATGTTTATGACTGTCTTGTATCTGATGCGGGAGCTGATTGGTAGCCAGTGGAGCTCTCTTAGGGTGGGAGTGATATGTTCTTGTCTTTTGGTGCTGGTTATTATGCATGCTGCTGTGTTTTGTGCCAATTGCAGTGGTCTGAGTGCTTGTTTTGTTAGGCCAAGATAGATTGGGTTACAGAAGTCTAGATTTAGGGTTATTAATGCCTGACATACTGTGTGGAAGTGTTCTTGAGAGAGGAGGGGCTTGAGGCGTCGGACTAGTCTCATCCTGTGGTATGCATTTCTGGTGGTTCTGCTGATGTGGGACTGGAGGTTCAGTTCTTTGTCCAGAGTCACTCTGAGGTATTTCACTTCTGTTTGTATGGGTATGGTTGTGGTGTCTATCTTGATGTTGGGATGAGGGATAAAGTCGGAATTTCGTGTGATGATTAGAGCCTCGGTCTTGTTGTAGTTTATTGTTAAGTTGTTGTCTTGAAACCAGCTGTTCATGTGCATTAGACATATTGTTTTGAGGTGGAATACAGTGAGTTTATGATCTGCTTATGCAGTTGTATAAATTCCTTTTCCTTTAGTCCTCTTCCTCCCCCCTTCCCTTCTCCCCCTCTTTCTCTCCCCTTTACTCCCTCTCCTTCTCACTCCCCTCCCCCTTTATCCTGTCTCCTTTCCCCCCTCCCCTTCCCCCCTCTTTTTAAGTTCTTTAATGTTGACAACCTTGGTTTGTTCGCTTTCTTAAGCTAATGAATGTACACAAGTCTAAATGTTTTTTCTTCTCCTTTTTTAAATTTGTAATAGCTGTTCCACTCATTCTAATTTTAACTTGTCAAATGTCTGAATTTTAATTACTGTACGTTTTATCATTTATTATTATATTATTTTGTTTATCACTGTTTTATCAGATATAACATTACCATTGATGTATACAATATGTTTTTATTATTTATAGCAGCAATAGTGTATATGTTTTCATTTTTAATATTCATGATACATTGTGGGTTTTATATGTTACTGATTTCTATTTGTCTCTGTTTTTGTTGGAGGTGGGAGATGTATATACCCCTGATGAAGGCTGAAAGGGTCGAAACACTGTCAGTGTGGGGGTTTATCTAATAAAGCTATTCCACATACAGAGGGTCTGACCTCTTTTCTTGCTCTTTAGTGTCCTTGACCTTCCATTGCAAAGACTGTGCAAAAGACTTGTGCCTTTGTTGGACTCCATAATCACACATGTATTATTGTTTTTCCTCAGCACTACATGGTGCAGCTTTAAATTTATGGGTGCAAGTTTGGTAGAGGCAATGGGGAAGGAAGAAGCACCTATCCTCTCAAAAGTGTGCTACAGGAACTTTGTTTGGTGCACTAAACTGTCAGTCAGATTCTTGGCAGCATTTCAGATCTGTGAGCTTGTGTAAACTGCATTTGCCTACCAGGAATCAGCTGTGAATAAGGTTACCAGATATCCCCAATTTTCAGAGATTGTCCCTGATCTTTAGAGCTGTGTCCCCAATTCCCGCCTGTTTGGCCTCTTGTCCCCTATTCTAGCAATGGGAACAGGTGGTAGGAAAAAATATTATTCTCAATTTAGTGATTTGAACTTATATCCATTATCTTAATATTTTGCACAGTACAGAGGCAATGCATCACCATTTCTATATCTATGTTGTTTTGTCTGCTTGGAAGTGATATTGATGCTGTCATGGGATATATGGGGGGGGGGGGGCGGCAGGGTAATGACTTCTCTTCCCTCTACCATGCCTTGTTGCTCAAACCTGGAACTAAGATATCCCTTCTTCCCTCCCCCACCACTGCAGATAAGTGTCCCAGATTTGCCAGCAAAAAGTGTTCCAACCTTCCTATAAATGATCCAGTGCTTGCGAGTCCTGTGCCAGTGCCGCCTTCCAGTTGGTGCTGAAGATCTTGCAAGTGAAGTTGAGAAGCAGCACAATGAACCTAGCTCCAGATGTATTCTTTAAGCTAGGAGTTCTCAACCCAGTCCTTGGGACACATCTAGCCAGTCAGCTTTTCAGAATAATCACAATGAATATGCATAAGAGAGATTTGCATACAATGGAAGCAGCGTATGCAAACATTTGGAAAAAAGAAGGCAGAACATGACTCAGACACACATATGACTCTGCACTACCTGGATCTAGGATCAAAAGAGTCATTTCTTACAACCCAAGGAGATCCAGACCCCTAAACTCCCACTCCATCCTCAAAAGGTCACTGGTGGCTCAGTTTCCCTGAACCCCCACCCTCTGAGCTGCCTATAAAGTTTCACAAGTGGCCCAGTGACCACAGATCCCCAAAGCCTCTAAAAATAATTCGCTAGGACCCCCAGTTGCTGAGCCCAAAAAAGCAACATTGTTAACCCAAGTGGCCGCTACATGTCCTCCCAATACCAACCCCTGTCACACGCCGGTACCTCTGATTCTCCCACACCCATCACCACCTTTGTCAGGAAGTAGGAGCAATGCCCACTTGCTCCTGCCTCCGTGCTGCCATATTGGAAAATGGCAGCACCTGACTTCACGCTTTGCATCCTGTGATGCATTGAGTAGGGTCAGTCTTCCAAATAAGGCAATATTTGCCTTATTTGGCAGATTGACCCCTCCACTACATCCTGAGACACAGACAGCACAGGGTCGGCAGACTGACTGAGCTCTCTTTGTGAATCCCAGGAAGCACCATGGGGAAGTGGGGAGAGTCGTCTGCCAAATAAGGCAATTATTGTGATTTTTGTCAGACTGACCTCACACAGTATGTCTCAGGATGCACCGCACAGGGCCAAGTGCCACCATGTTTCAATATGACAGCACTTGAGGCAGAAGCATGTGGCTATCGCGCAGAATTCACAACAATAAAGGTACCGGAGTGGGGGGATTGTAGCTTCAGGTATGACAAGGGTCACTTGGGCCACTAATGTTCTTTGTTGCATTTAGGGGGGTAGGGGCCAGAGGCCATCAGGACCACTTGGGAAATCTTTTAAAGGTTTGGGAGCACAGGACCAGCAATGAATTTTTAGGAGTGTCTGGTGCGCAACTGGGGGTCTGGGCCTCCTTGGTCCATCTGAGGAGATGTGTCAAACCTCACCTCAGATGATTGATTTATTTATTTATTTAGCTGTATTTATATCCCGCTTTTCACCGGGTCAAAGCGGTGGAACATACAATAATCAATTACAAGGGTTTGGGGCCGTCACCTGGTGGCCAACAATAATGATTGTTAACAATTAATTGGGACGTAGATATAGACATTGTGTTATGGTTACATATGACATATGTTCAGGGGGACGAAATATGGTGGTTGGGAGGGAGTCAGTGGTGGGTGCTTGTCTCTGGTCCGAGGAATTCTTGGAATAGTGCGGTTTTAAGATGTTTCCTGAAGAATAAGAGGTCTGTGTTGCTTCTGATGTGATTTGGTAGAGAGTTCCAGAGGGATGGTGCATATAGTTCGAAGGCTCTGTTGCAGGTCCGTTGATTGTATTTCGTTCTTTTGTGTGGGATGGTGAGTGAGTTATTGGTGGTTTGTCTGGTTGTTCTGTTGTGGGCTGACTGAGGCAGTAGAGTGCGGAGCTGGGAGGTTTGAGTTTGGTAGAGAGCTTTGTGGGTGAGTAGGGCGGATTTGTATTTGATTCTTGCTTCTAGAGGGAGTATGTGTAGCTCCCTCAGGACTGGGGTGATATGGTCCTGTATTTTTGCATTCTTGATAATTCTTACTGTGGTGTTTAAGGCAATTCGAAGTGGGTTGGTATGAGTGGCTGGAAGTCCATGGTATATTATATTGCAGTAGTCCAGGTGGGGGAGTGTCAAGGCTTGCATCACTGTTCTGAAGTCCTGTGGTTCAAGAAGAGGTCTGAGACGTTGTACTGTTTTAGCCTTGTGGTAGATTGTTGCGGTGGTTTTTTTGATCTGTTGATTGAGTGTGAGTGCTTGGTCTATGATGATTCCCAGGTATCTTATTTGTGGTTGTATTTGTATTTTTGTGGTTCCAATGTCGAGGTGTGTAGGTGGTGTGATGCTTTTACGCCCCGCTGTATGTTTCTATATATAAAACGTCACCTGCCTGAAGCTGGCATAAAGATCCAACATTAAGAGACGAGTTAAAAAAACTGCGCCAAGGTTCAGTACAATTTTTTACATCGAGAGCAATTAAATATTCACTTCTGCGCAGGCAGTTAACATGCCCGCTGCACACTGCTTTACTGCAGCGATTTTGCATGAGATTTTCTTGCACTAACTTGCTTTTTGCATTGGGGAGCAGTACTAACATGGGAAAATCTTGAACAAAGTGCTGTTGCATCGAGGCCTCTGTGAGTTGTTGCCCTTATGAAAAGGAGTTTGCAGTCTTGTGGGGAGTTTCAGAATGGCCCTCAGTGCTTTCTGTGGTTTACAAGGTTTCTCCATTAACATATACAAAAAACATTTAACCAAATTAAAGCCAGGGAATGACACAACAAATCTCAACTATAACACTACCGTCAAACATGCATTCATTGAACGAAAATACCTCATTTCTATTTAAGGTCTTTCCTTCTACCAAAGCCAATGTCAACCCCTAAAAACACCAGCAGTTCTAAACATTATTATCTCATTGCAACACTGTATCAAAACTAATAGAACCATCTTTTTAAGGGACCATGAAATTTAATATCTGACACTAACCTGACGTCTCGGGTACTGTTTCATAGTCTTCAGAACAGCAAATATAAAACATTACTTAAAGGCTCAAATCGGACTAATTGTTTCACTGCAGATGTTCTCAGTTGATCTTCATATTCTGAGTGCAAAGAATAATTTGGCATTGTAAAAGCATTTACAAAAAAGATCCTCTATCCGCCTTAATGACACAACAACTCCATTCCACCTTAACCAGGAACCAAGCTGAGGTACCTGGAACAGAGAGTGGAGTCCAGGGTAGGAAGTTAAAAAACACAAGACCAAGAAGAAGGGAGAGACCTAGATCAGGAAGAGGGAGGTTTCCAGAATATGCCCTTATTGTTTGTTTGAATCTAATGCTCTTTAAATCTGCAAAGGTAAGCCAGGCATTGCTTGTGTTTTTCTAATTTTGGAATAAAAACATTTGTATTCTGAACCTGGATTCGGCCATCTGCTGTCTTAAGGCTTTACCACAGGCCCATAACTGATCATGGCCGGCCCAGACATTGTGCGAGAATGTTGTTTGCACAGGGCCCCACACAAACTTCATTCCGCTGTGTGGATTTGCAGGGCCGGCTTCAGAGGCAGCCGGGGAGACCTGAGGCCCCAGCTCACCTCTGCACAGCGCTGGAATGAAGAGCAGCGTGTTCCTTCACTCGCACTGTGTTCTCATGAAGCCTGCGGAGTGCCGGGAAAAAGGAAATGTCCATTAACCTTTCCTGGCACTCTGTGCGCTTCACGAGAACACAGTGGGAATGAAGGACACGTTACTCTTCATTCCAGTGCTGTGCAGAGGTGAGCCGGCCTCCCCAGCTCCCTCTGAAGCAGCTCATACAGGCATAGGGCTTTTCGTGAGGGCACTAGGATAGGACTGGAAATGGTTGACGGGGGGGGGGGGGGTTGGATAGGACTAGAAATGGCCGATGGGGGCTAGGATTGGAAATGGGCTAATGGGGGGGGGCTTGAAGTGGAAAAGTGCTGATGGGGGACTTGGGCTGATAGGGGGCTTGGACTGGAAATGGACTGATGGGGTTTGGGATAGGACTGGAAATGGCTGATGGGGGCTAGGATTGGAAATGGGCTTATGGGGGGGCAGCTTGGACTGGAATGGGCTAAGGGGGGACTAGGGTATGAATGGAAATGAGCTGATGGGGGTGCTAGGACTGGAAATGGGTTGATGCAGGGGGATGGGAGAATGGGACTAGAAGGGAGCGGATGCTGGATTGGATCAGTATGTTAAAGTAGATGTAGAGAGAGAATGGAAAAATACTAGAAGAGAGAAGAAAGGACAAATGGACAGCAGACAATGGAGAGTTAGCAGAAAACACAAAGAAACTAGAAGAAAGCGACTGGAGCAATTGTGACTGAAAAATAAAATGCACAAACAACAAAAGGTTGAAAAATATTTTTTTATTTTGAATTTATTCACTGGAATCTGTCAGCTCTGGGAAATGTGCATCACTAATGTCTTTGCATTTTTGTTTAGTACAAGAGGAAATTAATTTATAGTTTTATTTTTCCAGTGTTGTACATTCCAAGTTTGGCTTTTGGGGTTCACAGTTTAATTATTGTCTTTCTATTTCTAAATTGTGATTCCTTGTTCTTTTTTTGGTGACTACCTATGTTCTGCATGTGCAACCGAGCTGAGATATTCTATTCATGTAGTTTCTTTTTAATAATGCTACTTGTTCTCTTTCCTCAGTAGAAACATAGAATCATGATGGCAGAAAAAGACCACATGGCCTATCTAGTCTGCCCTTCCACATTAACTACAGCAATCCTCTTTTTACCTTTAGAGATACTCTGTTTTTTTTAATTCAAATGCATTGTTTAGCATTAAATTTCAGCTGCCAAATTCTAGACCATTATTCAAGCTTAGCTAGATCCCTCCTCATGGGTGTCTACTCTATTGCAGATTTTGGTATCATCCACAAACAAGTAAACCTTACCCAACAGCCCTACCGCAATATCACTAACAAAGATGTTAAAAAGAATTGGACCAAGGACAGATCCTTGCAGCACATCACTAATAACAACCTCCTCCTCAGAGAGAGCTCCATTTAGCTGTACCCTTTGTCGCCTCCCACTCAACCAATTTCTAGCCCAATCAGTAACTGTAGGGTCCATCCCTAATTTGTAACTTGCCTGTGTGGAACAGTGTTAAATGCTTTACTGAAATCTAAATACACCACATCTAGGGCTTCTCTCGGTCCAACTCCCTGTTCACCCAATCAAAGAAATCAATCAGATTTGTCTGACAAGATCTGCCTCTGGTGAATCTATGCTGCTTTGGATCCTGCAATCCATGGGACTCCAGAAGTCTCACTATTCTCTCTTTTAGTAGCCTTTCCAATAATTTACTAACTACAGAGGTTAGACTAACTGGCCTGTAGTTTTCAATGTCATCCTTACATCTGCTTTTGTGAAAAGGCACCACATGTGCCTTTCTCCAGTCATCTGGCATCACTCCCGACTCCAAAGAGGTATTGAAAAGCTCAGACAGTGGAGCCACTGGAACGTTCCCAAGTTACCTCAGTATTCTCTGCTGTATTCCATCCGGACCCATGGCTTTTTCTATTTTTAGTTTAGCTAGTTCCATACCAACACAGTCTTCTGAAAATTGTTTGAGATCCACATCACTTCCGTTCCTGTTTGTGGATGTGCACCTGTCACTTCATCTGTGAACACAGAACAGAAATATTTATTAAGCAATTCTGCTTTATACTCATCAGTTTCTGCATATTCCTCCCCTGCACCCTTGAGTCTGACAATACCACTTTTGCCCTTCCTCCTTTCACTAATATATCTGAAAAATGTTTTATCCCCACATTTTATTGCATTGGCTATTTCTTCTTTTTGTACCTTTGCTTTCCTGACTACTTTGCTAGCTTCTCTAAGTTTTTCCAAATATAGATGCCTGTCTTCCTTTCTCTGTGATCTCTTGTATTTTATGAAGGCCTCCCTCTTTTTCTTCACCTTTTCAGCTACTTTCTTTGAGAACCATAGTGGCCTTCTTTTCCTTTTACAATTATTTACCTAACAAAAAGGTTTGTCACCCTTAAAATATCACCTTTCAGTTTTGCCCACTGTTTTTCTACATTCCCCTGCTGTTTCCATCCCACTAAAGACTCTTTGAAGTATTGTCCCTTCTTGGCAAAGTTAATTTTCCTTGTCTAAGACCCTTGCTTTTGAATGGGTTTTATCAGCCCTTGTCCTAATACTGAACCATGGTATCTGGTGATCACTGGATGTGAGATGATGCCCAACTGTAACATCAGAAACACTTTCCTCTTTGGTAAGCACCAAGTCCAGTATGGCCCCATCACGTGTGGGTTCTGTTACTAATTGCCTGACTAGTTCTCCCTGTAGAGAATCCAGAATGTCTCTACTTCTAGATGACACCTCAGCAGGGATGTGCCACTCCACATCCAGTATATTAAAATTGCCTATCTGTGGCACTTCTCCTTTCATGGCAATACTGTGCATGTCTTCTAGTAAATCTTCATCCACTTCTACTCCCTGTGAGGGGGATCTGTATATAACTCAATGAAAATGGATTTCCCTTTCCCTCTCTCTAGTTTAACTCACAGTGCCTCCTCTCTCCCTTTTAAGCTCTTAATTCTATAACTTTGAAATTATTTTTTACATATAGTGCCATTCCACCTCCCCTTCTTCTTACCCTGTCCTTTCTGAATAACGTATGACCTGGTATAATTACATCCCAGTCATGGTTGTCCATGAACTATGTCTCTCTAACCACCACTAAATCCAAGTCTGCCTCTTTCATTAAAGCCTCAACATCTTGGCTCTTATTTCCCATGCTATAGGCATTTATACACACTGCTCTCCAGATTTTGCCTCTATTACCCATTTCTACAGAGGTATTTAATGTTTCACTTACCTGGGGGCTTTCTTCACCCATCCCCAACAAATAGTTTAAAGCCCTCTTTAGTAGGTTAGCCAGTCTCATGCTGAAGACATGTATTTGGTATGCTCTGAGATGTATTGGTTTAATATTTGCAGTGTTGCCTTTTGATAGGTAGGGTTTGGTGCTTTGTGAGTCTTGGTAGTACTGTTATGATACGGTGGGTTTGCTATGGGTTCTAAATCCAAGTTATCAATGTCCCTGTTTAATGTACCAAGTTTAAGTTTCAATGTAAACTGCTTTGATTGAAATGATAACGTGGTATACAAAACCTGTTAAATAAATAAATAAATACAATAAATTAATGGGCAGTATTTATAGTACTTCCTAATGTGCCTGATGTTTGTCACTGGAGTATAGTAATGTAGAAATCTGGTAGTCTTTCTTTATCCAGACACTCATTAAGAGGCATGTTTGCTAAAAGTTAGTGCATGTTAACATTATGCAAATATTTATGAAAATGAGACCTCTTATGCAAATGAGGCCCCGCAATGAGTCTCTGCACATGGCTGCGCATCCCCTTGGGCCACCCCTGCACTGACCGCCATGAGCACTAATACAGGCATATATTTTATTACCCTGCCCATCAAATGTGGGGCCTGTAGCTTACAATAGTGGACTAGGGACGAGCACCATTGGGCTGCCTTCCACCATCAGCCACTCCTTTTTCCTAAGTGGAAGCCCTCAGTTTTAGCCATGTCACAGCTGCCAAGTGTATAACACTTCTTTGGATGTTATCCCTTTTGTCATCAACATGCAGATAGATTTGGAATGCAAAAGGTTGCATGATACTGCTCATTGGATATATATATTTAGGTCTATTTTGAGTCATGGCTATCAGCAATTTTTTTTTAAATGCCAAGTTATACAGTTAAAATTATGGTGGATATTCAGGGTAGTAGGTAGATAGTTGATGGTGCTGAATATCCGGATAGACTGGTGAGCAGCACTGCCATCTGGTTAGTGGTAATATTCAGTCTACTATGTGGATATAGCCTATCTGGATAGCCCCTTCGGATGGCGTCCTTCCATCCTAAGCTATCTGAATAGCTGTCCATGTAGTGATACTGAGTATTACTGCTATATAGATAACTGTCGATTCTACCCACTGATGGACTCTGCATCCAGATATCCACTTCCATGGTACTTATTCAGCTGCTGATGATCAAATAAGTGCCACTGAATATCAACCCTATTCAATAGAAGCAAAGAAAGCAAGAAACCCTGAGGTATCCCACATCCTAAACCTCTACTTCAGTGTTTTTCAAACTTGTATCCCATATGACTCCATTTTAACAAGTAAAAAGTCACATGACCCCAAATGATATCAAATTGCAGATCCTCCAGCCTCTTTCCCTTCCCTTCCTTCCCCTCCACTCATCTAAAGTAATAGCAGCAGCAGTCAGCACAGGGTCCCTTGTGTCAGTGTGCAGTGTGTGCTTACAGACCCCAGTACTCAGCATGGGTTTCTAAACTAACAGGAAACTTAACTAGGAAGAGACAAGGGCCTATGAATGTTCACTGGCTCACAGGCCACATGTGACATAGGTCACAATGAAAGTCCAGAGAGATGGGGAAATGGTCATGTTATTGATGATATGACCCATCTGGGGGTCCCGAGCCCAGCAATCATGGGAATCAGACATCAGTTTTAATGCTGGAAGAACTTCAAACAGGTTGATGATGACATCAAGCCCTACCTTCTGGCCGTTTGCTTCCAACTGGGCTTCAAGACGGATGTATCTATACATGTATTTATGTATGTTTGTGAAGGGTATCTGTGGGTGTAGGTGTAAAGGTGCATGTATTGATACATGTATGCCTTTGGGTATAGGTAAGCATATGCATGTAGAGTACAAATGTATCTTTGTGTGCATCTGTACTTTATTTGTATGTATGTGCCTGTTTGTACATGTAACATCTTATTATCATACTTAATATACCATCTAATACTAAAACTGCCTAGTGGTTTGCAAAAATAATAATGTGTATGTCAGTGTCTGTACATAGATTTATGTGTTTTGCAAAATGTTAAGCATATACACACACATACGCCTGCAAACTGATGTTGCACAGATGAATGAGGTAGATTGCTGGTCTCTTACCAGTATTCAGATTCAGGGTAGCTTCCCACTGGGAACAGTGAACACAGAGTTTGTAAGATATACAGACTGAATAGAAATGTGCCCCCTTGAGTGAAAGCAACTGCATGTAAGGTTTCTCTCTGTCTCTCTGGATTTGCTGTCTTAAAAGAAATGGAGATGGTACAAAAAACTATAAGAAACAAGCACTTTATTGTACCTTATTTGCGGTCAGCTGTTTGATAGCAATTCTTAAAGGTAATAGATCTACTGCTAGAAAAAAATGCATTAATACATAATATGTTATTATATAATCACGTGTTTATTTTTCTTTTATTGTTCATGCTATTTACATCTATTCATGCTATTTACATCTTTGAAGATTCATTCTAGCTTTGTTGGGTTCTGAAATTTCACCCCATGGACGTATAGAGCTAGAATATGGTGCATACACCCAAACAGAGGATATCACTTGTAAGAAAATATATTTTCTTCATAGCTCAGGGTCCTGTCTTGCAGCAAGACAAACCTTGTTTTCTTCTTTGTGGTCCTCCAGTCGCTCTGCTCAATCTCGCTGAGAGAGGGAGATGCCCACCCCACAGCCATCTGCTAAGCTCATGGGGTTTTATGGATAGAGGGCAGCTGAGTCCCATATACTCAGAACAAGCTGCTGAACTGTAGAGAAAATAACCTTCTATTAAAACGTAATTGCATTTTATCTGTTTGGGAGTGTGCATAGGGTTATATTTTGGTGCTGTTCATCTGTGGGGAAGTAGGAGGTGGGGCCTTTCAAAATGACTTGATTTTTGAGTTGGCCAAGTGAAGGTGCCTTTTTAAAGGTGAAATTAATTTGACCCTACATTTATTGCAGATACACTGAATGGTGCATTGTCTTTGAACGTTGTATTATGCCAAACTCTTCCACCTATGTTTGTCCTTCATCTTGTTGCAGCGGTTAAAGGCAGCACTCGCTCATCATCCAGCGGGCATGTCCAATGGGAACATGAATACGATGGGTCACATGATGGACATGATGAATTCCCGACAGGAACAGACACCGCACCATCACATGCACTCGCATCCGCATCAACACCAGGCGCTACCGCCTCATCACCCTTACCCACAGCACCAGCACCAGCCGCCCCACCCACAACCTCATCACCAGCAGAACCACCCACACCATCATTCCCACTCACAGCTTCATGCCCATCCATCACATCACCAGACCTCGCCACACCCACCAATGCACACGGGTGGACAAGCACAGGTATGTCCGTGGTCTTCATCTTTTATGATGCAAGTTGAAATTGAATGCATTGATTTTCCACATGTTGCCAGTTATCCTTCTCAGTAGCCAGTCCCTAACTTACTTTCAAATGTGCCTTGTTCTTTCCAGCTCAGAGGATCCCAACCTATCCATTAGCTCTCATTTCACATGCCTTATTAACGCTGATGGAGAAAAAAGCTCTTCCTGCATGCCTGTTGTGTTCTGCAACTAAACCCAAAAAACATTTGCAATGGTTTTCTTATGTGGTTTGCAGGTTAAGGAAGCAATCATGCAGGAGGAGAGGGAACAGATCGCTATGTCAGAATTTGCAAGGAAAAGCCAAAAGACATTGCTTAATTAATGTGACTGGAAAGTCTATCAGCGAGCAGTTTATTTCTTTGTATTAGTAGTGTAAATTTAGCATTTATATAGGTTTGACAACATTTTAGAAGGGATGTCTAGGAAGACTCTGGGATGTCTAGAGCGGAACGTCCAGAAAGGTGAACAGTGGAGTTTCCCAGGGATCTGTGCTGGGTCCACTGCTTTTTAACATATTCATAAATGACCTGGAAATGGGAATAATGAGTGAGGTGATCGAATTTGCAGATGACACAAAATTATTCAAAATTGTTAAAAACCAAGAGGATTGTGAAAAATGGCAAAAGGACCTTAATAAATTGGAAGACTGGATGTTAAAATGGCAGATGAAATTTAATGTGGACAAGTGCAAAGTTATGCATCTAGGAAAGAACAACCCAAACTATGGTTACATGATGCAAGGTTCCAGATTTGGAACCACCACCCAGAAAAAAGATTTAGACGTCATTGTGGATAATATGTTGAAACCCTCTTCCCAGTGTGCAGCGGCAGCCAAGAGAGCAAATAGAATGCTAGGAATCATAAGGAAAGGAATTCAGAATAAAACCAAGGATATTATAATGCCTCTGTATCATTCCATGGTGCAACCGCACCTCAAATATTGTGTGCAATTCTGGTCGCCGTATCTTAAAAAGGATATTGCAAACTTAGAAAAGGTACAGAGAAGAGTCACCAAAATGGTAAAGGGGATGGAAGGATACCCCTATGAAGAGAGGCTAAAAAGGTTAGGACTCTTTAACCTGGAAAAGAGACGGCTGAGGGGAGATGTGATAGAGGTCTATAAATTAATGAATGGAGTGGAACGGGAAATGTAGATTGATTATTTACGCCATCAAAATGTAGAAAGATGAGGGAATATGCAAATAAGCTACAGTGTAACCCATATAAGATGAATAAGAGAAAATATTTTTGATTTAATGTGTAATCAAACTTTGGAATTCGTTACCTGAAGATGATGTAAAAGCTGTTACAGCAGCTGGGTTTAAAAAAGGTTTGGACAGGTTCCTGGAGGAAAGGTCCATAAACCATTATTAAAGAGGACCCGGGAAATCCACTGCTTGTCCCAATACAAGCATTGTGGAACCTGTGTCTTCTGGGGAAACTGCTAGGTACGTATGACCTAGATTGATCACAGTTGGAAACAGGATCTGGGCTTGATGGACCTTAGTCTGCCCAGTATGGCATTTCTTATGTTCTTAGTAACCAGGGAAGTGGCAGCAGTGCCTTCTAAAATCACCCTGTCTCCATCTTGAAAAATGAATGTCCCAGTAACCATTTCTGAAGACAGGCCCTGCGCAGATAGCAAGGCCAGGGTACATGCACGGGTTTAGGCCATGTTACAAATGTGGACGTCCCTGAAGTGGGTACATGGATGCCCTGGCCTAGTTAGACCAGAAGAGAAGCATCTATTTTTCATATAGTCAGATGTGTGGCAGTGGGCCAGCAATGTTTGGAGTGTGTATTTATAGGAAGGTTTCTCTTGACCAGGAAATATTAACTGCTGCAATGGAAGTGCAGTTTGCTCTTCCCCCTGGAAGCATTGTAGCCATGAAGAGAGCCCTTTTTTGCACCTTATTAGAGGTCAGCTGCTGATACAAGCATAGACACCTCAACAACCAGGGCCTGACATCCTTGTGTCATTCTGAAATTGTACTGCAACATGTAACTCCCTTGCTCTGCACAGGACACGCCACCACCATGCACCCTTGTTATCAGGATGTTCTTATGCTGGGAACATCTATTTGCCCGGCTTTATTAATGGCTCTAGGGATGTCTCCATGATTTGCACATCTCTGTGTCTGTTTTCAGACGTCCAACTCAAAATAGAGCGTCTAAGATGTCTCCCATAATGTATAAGATGACAGGACCCCCCTGCTTTCCTGCAGTTCTATGACTTAGCAAGCTTTGCCCCTTGTCACTGAATTCATTAGTCCCTTCAGAACTACAGGTAAACAATCTTGTAGCTCGACTCTTCATCTCTGTACTGCTCTCATCATGCACCCCTACTTGTTTGTCATGTACGTTTGTCTTGATGAGACTGTTAGCTGCATACAGCGCTTTAGAAATGATTAGTAGTAGTAAGTGCCTCAGAGGCAGCTCCACCATCTCCCCTGCCTTGTCTCCCACTTGCAGCTGCCGCTCTATTTTTTCCTGCTCCATGCTTGGTTGCTTGCATACTTGCTCCATTCTCCGTTGCCACCACTGCCTTTATTTGCTACGTTCACTAGCCCAGCGTTGCTCAAGCAGTTCATAGTATCCATCCTATCCAGTCTGGTTTTCAGGGTCTCCACAATGGTTATGCATGCCATAGCTTTGCACGCACTGCCTTCACTGCACACATATTCTTGCGCATATTCATTGTGGAGATCCTGAAAAATGGAATAGCTGGAGGGTAATCTCCAGAAATGGATCGAGAAACACTGCTCTAGCCTTTTCTCATTCCAAATCGCTACTCGCCTCTGGTTCACCAGCACCAATTCCTGTCTTTTGCACAACCACCGAGTGGTATCAAGATCTGTCAGCACCATAGGGTATAACCTGAGCCTAGCGGTAGTGGAAGAGGGGAGGGAAGTGGTGCGGGCAGTAACATTGAGGATGGGAGGAGGGAGGCAGTGGGGGAGGGGGAAGCATTAGGATGAGGCAGGCGATGCAGACGTTAGCACTGGGATAGTGAGAGGGAGGCTGCATTAAGAGGGAGGGAGGGGAGGCAGGAGAGATGTGGAAAGCAGCATTAGGATGGGGGAAAAGAGCTGATGTGGGGGCAATGCAGGGGGGCAATACTATGGGGAGCATAACCAAGGGAGGGAGTTTGGATGGGAGGCCTCATCTGAGCCAGAAGAGCTAAGGAAGCAATATAGGCATGAAGGACGTAGAGGGAGGCATGGAAGAAGGAAAACTGAAAGAGGATCAGCAGACAAATGGGATGGAGTAAAAAGCATATTTAGGAACTGTCTGTGGAAGACATTAAAGGAACCTCAAGATGTGGAACATTCAGCATAAGAAAGTTAAGCGAAGCCATTAATGGAATTTAATGAAACGGCAAAAGGCAATCCTAGACTTATCATTAACATCTAATAGCAGCAAAAACCCTCTAGAGAGGGCATTAGCAAGGATTACAGACTGGTTTGGCAAGACATAGGCCTGGGATGAACCAAACCATCCATAATCCTTTCTAACGCCCTCTCTAGGGGTCTCATTGCTTCAGCAGACACATTATCTCCACTGCACGCCTTGCTGCTAATTTACTTTTCCATTCAATTTAGCAAAGCCACTTGAATGCAGATCTGTCAAACAGAAAGGCAATGTCTTTATGTGCCCGTGACGCAGCAGGATGTTCACTTAACAATGCCATTCTTTTCCTTTTGCACTGAATTTAGGGTATCTGATTGATGTATCTATAATCCGGATCTCTGCTGGGGTGAAGATTTGTTTGCCACCCCTCAGAGAGGAAACACACACAATTTTTCAAATATAAAAAGTGTCCCCTAGTGGACAGGAGGAGGCCATAGCCCCAGGGCCTAACTGTGTGAACACACTGCATGGGAGGAACCTCCATAGGGCTCCACACTCTAAAGAAACTCAGGATCTGTCCTGTACTGTAGATGTTTTTCTTAAAAGCACCTTTATTAGGCGTGTCCCCAAAAAGAAGGTATTGACAAAACATCAGCAACAACTAAAAATCAGAAAGATCAAATCATTGCAGATGACCAAAGGTGTTTCAAAATAATAGCACAATCGGGTATCTGAAGTAGTGACAGGCTTCTGTGTGACGTCACTGCTAACACTTCCTTTCTGTTTACTTTGGGGTGACCTGGCAAGCCCTCTTTCCTGGTATCCACACCAGTGTGCACAAGATACATATCCCCCAAATATTCCAAAACCTATCTGGTATTTGTGGTGTTTGCTGTGCATTTGTAGGTGGTCACTAAAAGTATTTCCCAAAAATTAGCACCTCTAGGAAAAACAAGGCCGTACCAAGGGCTGTGTAAGCAGTGCAGTCACACAGGGCGCAAGCACAGAAGGGGGGCTGCTGATACTGTACCCTCAGTGGGCTTCCAGAAAGCTCAAAAACAGTGAGTTACTGAATGTGGCTGGGTGGAGGTGGATGCCAGATTCGCTAGTCACACAGGGTGCATTTCTAGCTTGCTACTGTCCTGGGGAAAAGTACATTTCCTTTCCAAAAATTAAAAAAAAATCTGAAATGCTCAGATGTGTGCTGGGGATACACTGGGGTTCTGTCCCTCACACCACACTGTAGACTTCCCGGGATGTTGAGTGGGATGCACCCTCTAGTTCCCACAAACATCCCGAGATATATACTGTCCTGAATTGTAGAAAGACGGTATATATAAAACTTTAAATAGATAAATACATGAAGATCATTCTCACAGCCTGAATCTTTAAGGAATCCTTGGCTGATTTCAGAACAGCTTACAACTGGCACACCATTTCCGATTCTCCTTAGGTCTGAATTCCTCTCTAATCTTTCTTTCTGGAGTGGGGTTGTCTAAGGGACCTTCTCCAGAGGTATCACAGGGTAGTGACTTACATGGTAAATTTCACTATAGCTCTTAATCAGATGAGAGGCCATTTTAGAAGGCTTGCGCAGCTTTTACATGTGTAAATAGCAGTGTTTATACATGTAAGCGACCAACACGTGAATAGGTATTTTAGAAATTTAGCCTGCACTGTTTTCAAGAGGGCATGTTTTGGGCAAGCTGGAAAAGCATGAGTACATTTCCACTTTTGCAAAGGCAATATACCCATCCTTTAAAAAAACAAAACAGGGGGCGCCATGTACACTGCTCTGCAACAAGGCCATTAAAGGATGTTTTTAATAGATCCTTGGAGAAAGGAGATGTTCCACTGGACTGGAGAAGGGCTGATGTGATACCTCTCCACAAAAGTGGTAATATGGAAGAAGTGACATACTACAGGCCAGTAAGCTTTACCTCGGTGGCGGGAAAAGTAATGAAGGCGCACCTGAAAGAGCGAATAGTGGACTTTCTTGAAACCAACAGGTTAGTATACATAGCTCTTGAGATGATGCCATTTCCCCTCCTTTCCTATACAAGCCTTTAATGCTTTTTATGGTTGGTGATTTATTTGTATTTGCTATACTACCTTTCAATATAAAAATCAAAGTGGTTTACAATAAAAACAATAAGACAGAAAGGAACTTTATTATCTCAAGAAAAAGCAAGAGAATAAAAGAAGCTACAGACAACAGGTATCCACAAGTGCCAACTGGGGCTCCCAAACACCCCCTCAAAGAGGAAGGTTTTAAGACCGACCTTAAGCTTTTTTTAAGACGGTTTTTGGCGAAGGTCTGGGGAAAGATCTTTCCATAATATAGGTGCCCCAAAAAAGAATGCACATTGGAGCATGTTTACTAAAGGTCAACACGTATTAACTTCAATTAACACACACCATGTGCTGCCACAGCCCTTTTATTTCAATGGACATGGAAGCACTTAAAACCTGTTAACTTTTGTTAATGTGTGTTAACCTTTAGTAAACCATCCCACTGTCTGGTAAACCCATATTCAGCTCGAGATACTGGGAGGATGAATAGGTGGTTGGCATGAATAGAGCAGAGCACCCAGGATGGCGTGGGCAGAACAGCAAGAGAGGAAAGATATGTAGAGATGCTAGAGTATAGAATCAAGGTTAGGTCAAGTGACATAAGTTACAATGAGGGGCCCCCAATGTAGTGGCAGTGGCATGTCCCCCCCCCCCCTCTTTGATTGGCATCCCCCATGCTTTGGTGTCTGCAAACTACAAAACCTAAGTTTAATCCCATAGCCTAACCCAAACATCTGTTCTCACTAGGGCCTGGGTAGAACCATGTACAAGGTGCGATCAAAAAATATTGAGATTTGTACAATAACACAAGAAGTATAACTGGCAGTTATTGTACTCGGTCTCCTTCAAAGTAGTCCCCTTCCGATAAAACACACTTCCTCCAGCGTTCCTGCCACTGCTGGAAACAATTTTGAAATGCCTCTTTGCAGCTGTTGTCTTGAAGTTTGCTTAATGGTCTCTAAGTTGTCGAATCTCCTTCCTTTTAGTGGTAATTTCAGTTTGGGAAATGAGAAAAAGTCACAGGGTGCAAGGTCAGGTGGCTGACGGACTAGCTCAATTTGGTGTTTGGCCAAGAACTGCTGGACAAGATGTGATGTGTGAGTTGGGGCGTTATCGAGATGAAGCAACCATTCACCATTCCTGTGCAACTCTGGCCTCTTAAGATGAAATGCATCTCTCAAAAAAATCAGAACTGGGACATAGTGCTCCCTATTGATGGTTTAGTTTTATGGAGCATACTCATGATCAACAATACCCTGATAATCAAAGAAAACTGTGAGCATGACCTTGACATTGCTGCTCACCTGATGGGCTTTCTTGGGTCTGGGAGTGTTTGGAGTCTTCCATTGTGAGGATTGAGCCTTAGTTTACGGGTCATAACCATAAACCCATGATTCATCGCCAGCTATAAGCTTTTTGATGACATCTGAGACATTTTCAATGCATTCCAACAACTCCCTGGCTGCACACAATCAGTCTTCTTTTTGGTCAGGGGACAGGAGTTTTGGCACAAATTTTGCAGACACACGGCTCATCCCCTAATCGACAGTAAGAATGGACTGAACTGATCTTAAACTGATGTCCATGTCCTCAGCAAGCTCCCTGATAGTCAATTGACAATTTGAGCATATTGTGACACACACTGCTTCAACTTTGTCTTCATTCCTGCTCATCGATGGCTTCCAGAATGTAGCCACTGTTGGCGGCTCTGTTGGAAACATTTGTACCAGTTACAAACTCAAGCACGACTCATGCATTCATCGCCATACACTTGTAACTTGTCAGAAATCTCTTTGCATGAGTAGCCAAATTTCTGGAAGAATTTAATGCAAATTCGCTGTTCAGTTTTTTCACTCATCGTAAATCTGACAAACCGCTTTTACACAATACCAAGCATCAAGTGATTACAAAAAGTACAGGTGTGCTGCAGCCACACTACACTCTGCACCTGTAGAGCTCATAACTTAATAGCATCATATTGTGACGTATTGTTATATAGCTACACAAAAAGTCTCGATACCTTTTGATCACACCTCGTATCATAATGCAGGAAGTCACTTTTGAAGGCTCGTGCAGCATGGTTTGGGCAGGACCAGAAAGTATGCATGTATTTCCAGTCTCGCAATGGTAATGCATGCATTCAGAATTCTATATGTTGGCATTTACACCTACTTCGAGATAGGCGGATGTGCCAGCTCACTGCTCATTTGGACCCGGTGTTTGCACAAATGATTGAGGGAACAATTGTGCAGAAAAATCCCAAAATTAGAGTGTTTTGGTTTTGCTCTTTAAATGGCTCTTCCGGGGCATCCTGTTTTGTAAAATTAAACATTTATGCATCCCGTTTTCTACCTAGATTCCCCATTCGAAACTGAGCTTATAAAATAACAAAATTAAGTAAACTATAGCTTTTCAAATCCTCTCCTCCCTCCCCCTGCCCCCCACATACATCCATGCTTGATCAAAAATGGGTCATATGGCCTTTCTGATCAAGCATGGATGTGGTAATATTACAGTGTTTCAGATAAGTAAGGAGTGTTGAAATGAAACTATTTTGAATGTTAAAAACCTTATCATGGTGGCTGCTTATATGATGTTAGTGAGCATGTTTTTGCAATAGTGGGTTGTATGTATGTTTGTCGGATTTTTTCACCAATATTAGGAAGTGTGTTTTGGAAATGACTGAAGCATGCTTTAGAAAGTTTCATGCACTTTCACCAAGGGACTGAGGGTTGATATTTGACTTAATTTGAGATTTTCATAGCAGCCTATTTTCCTTATTCAGCGATACGCTGAGACTGCCAAAAGGAATGGTAAAGTGGGTACCATGAAATTAAACACAGGCAGGTTTTTCTGGGAGGCTGTAATAGTATGGGTGAGCAGCTGGGTCTCTCCAGAATGCTTCAAGTAGAAGTTCCAGCAGAAACGTGTTTATTTGCTAACTTGACTGCTTTTCATGGACGCAATAAAAAGGCAGTTTACAATTAAAGGTACATAGGCACTTGTGTAGCTAGGTTTGTCTAGCAGACCATGCAAGGCACACTAGAAAGGGATGGCTTTGAGTATAGAATATAGATTTTAGATTTGGTTACTCAACTTTTCAAACTCCCGTTCAAGGCAAATTACATTTCAGCTACTGTAGGTATTTCCCTGACCCAGAGATCCTGATTTACTGCCCTAATATGCGTTAACCTGCTAATGCAAGTTATATGCTTAGAGGCAGATTCCATCACATGTACGTCTGGTCCACGGACACGTCTAAATTGATAATGGGCTCCATTTGAACCTAATTCTGCATTCGCCAGTCTAGACATGCACACAGATCCTAAATCTGGGAGGTAGACGTGCCTGGCATGGCATGGGCAAAGTGTTATTCAGCCAGCCTGTGAACACATCTGGTGCACGGCCCGTGCATGGGTGTAGGCACGGGCCATGCCGTATAATGGAGGAACACATCCCCCATCAATAATATGGGACACAGTTCAACGTTTTGGATGTCCCTGCGCCCACCATATTCTAAAAAGCTGCACAATTCGGACACTGCATGTCTCCGCAGTATACCCACAGACTCCATACCTCTTCAGTAAAAATGTGCATCTCTTAAGCTGCTCTTCGACAGTAATTTGCTGATGCAAACTAACTTAAATAGCAATGAGAATTGACTGCTGCTGCAACCTCTATAGGCCCTGAAAAGTGCAAGGTAATCCCAGCGCACCCTAATATTTATTTATTTATTTTATTTATTTAAAGTTTCTTATATACCGCGCTATTCATCATCAGCGCGGTTTACATAGAACAAAACAATCTCAGTACATTTGAACACGTATGAGTTACATATAATAGGGCAAAAAACTTGGGTAACAAGGGTAACTATCTACAATAACATAACGATTGACTATTTACATAAAATCAACTAACAGCGAGAATAGAGTGAACAGATGTAATTACATCAAAATGTCTTAGTTCTAGGGGGTATGTCTTGTGGAGTGCTTATGCTTATGGCTATGAGTCTGTCTTATGATATATTAGATAGCATTACGGTGGCTGGAAGTACTCAGTGAATAGGTAGTGCTTGATAGCCTTTCTGAACTGCTTCATGTCTCGTATTGCTCTTATATCTGGATGAAGTTTATTCCAACATCTAGGCGCATAAGATTTAAATGCTCTGTTAATCATTGATTGGGACCAATTTGTGGATTCACTCGGAATGACTAGAGTGCTTTCAGCGAGTGGTCTCCTGGATCTTGTCTTGGGAGTTAGACTGATGAGGTCTGAAGTCGTTGCTGGCGATATTTTATTTAAGGCTTTGAATGTGATGAGGAGAGCTTTATAGCTAATTCTACATTCTATAGGGAGCCAGTGAAGGTCCCTAAGGATTGGCGTGATATGGTCTCTCTTTGATGCTCCAACTAGGATGCGGGCCTCAGCATTCATTGCTAGTTGCAGAGGGTTAATGGTGTTCTTTGGAAGACCATGTAATGCAATATTCGCATAGTCAAAGTGTGGAGTGACTATTGCTTGGAATATTGAGCGGAAGTCGTTGTATTCTAGTCGTTCTATGGGTCTTAGGTGGCGTAATGTTTTTATCTTGAAGTAAATCGTTTTTACCGTACTTTTTATGTGGGAGGTAAAATCCAGTCATTGATCAAGGATCACACCTAGGTAACAAATTGTATTCTTGATTGGGAGCTCAGCGTCCCGTACCTTGAGATATGCAGGGGGGGAGAAGAGCTTGTTTCTTGTGACCAATAAAACTTCAGTCTTTTTGAAATTGATTCGCATGTTTTGATCTAGCAGCCAGTCAGCTATTGCATTGAAACAGTTGGTTAAGTTAGTGTAATTTGAACTCATTATATCAATCGGGGTGAAGATAAGCACGTCGTCAGCGTAAATGAGGCAGGAAACATTAAAGGATTTGGTGATTTGGCAAATTGGCTGCATATATATATTGAAGAGGAGCGCCGATAGGGAGGAGCCTTGTGGAACCCCTTGCGTTTGTAGGAATGGTTCTGATGTTTTGGAGTCGATGCGGACATGTTGCCAACGATCTTCGAGGTATGATTTACACCAGTTCCATGCTAGGCCTTGTATACCCTTTTCGTAGAGTCGCGATAGTAGTATCTTATGGTCTTATGGTATAAGAGAATGTCAATATGAATATGTATGTCAGGACATACCTTTATGAAATGGTACATGACATTATAAAATGGCCCCGGTGATCCCTGCCTTGGTCGTCTCTACAAACATGCTTTAAACTGCAAAGGATGGACCCATACCAAGTGCACAAAACCCAAGACTAGTATTGCATTTCTCCTAAAGATGAATAATATTGCTGAGCAACAAATGTATGCCCTTTTTATGCCTATGGCCTATAAGTGCACTCCATTTCTCTCTCATCTCTCCATACACCCCTCCTCGGGAACTCCGCTCTTCTGGCAGATCGCTTCTACTGCCCTTCTCCGCTCTTCTGTGCCTTTCTCTTCTACTGCCATCTCCAGATTTTGCGCCCTTCACCTTGCTGCTCCCTATGCCTACAGCAAGCTACCTGAGTCTGTACGTCAGGCTTCTTCTCTGGCCCTTCTCAAATCCAGGCTGAACGCTCACCTCTTCCTTGCCGCTTTTGGATCTGATCCGCCTAATCTTCCTTGTGTCTCTTTACCATTCTCCCTGAATGTATCCAGTCCACAGCTGCTGTGTTGTCTGTCTTGACTAGATTGTAAGCTCCGCTGAGTAGGGACCGTCTTTTCCATGTGTCTGTGCAGCACTGTGTACGCCTTGTAGTGCTATACAAATGGTCAGTAGTAGTAGTAGTAGAGCCTTCTGGCTATGGCATGTGATTCCCACATGTATGGGTGCCGGCATTTCTCACAGCAGCTACACCTGTTCCATCATGGCATATGTTGGTCTGTATACATCCGCTATCTGTGGGGCAGCCCTGTCTTCCTTCCCACAGTCTGCTTTGAGGCAATGCTCCCCTGGTCAGGCCTGTGTGGGCATGGGAGGGGGGATCCCCTGTGCCATCATACTCAGGCAGCAGCCTCCAGAGATATCATCACTCCTGCAGCTTGCCTAGAACCTGGACCGGTGAAGGATGAAGGCCTCATGGCACAGTCTGCGGAATGTTGACACAACATCTGTCATGTCTCCCAGTGCCTGGCACAGCAGAGGTATGACTGCCCTGTCACAATGGCACCCGGTGGCACTGCAGTCATCCATATTGCCTAGGTACTGGCCAGCCATTCATGGCCTCCCTGAATTGCAGATCAACACACCAGATCCTCCCATGCTACCCCAAAACCACACACTCTCACTTGCATCACAAAAGACATCATTCTACCAAACCAAACCTAACACTAACAGCTGCTATACCGTAATGGCATGATGTCCCAGGACTATACATATGATCTCCCTTTCTCACTCTAACATGATTTGTTTCCAGACTCACTCACATACTATTCTTATATCAACAGTCCCAGTTTTCAGAACACAAGATTTGTTATCTCTTTTAACACAAACAGCACATTACAGCAAAGCCTGAATAAAAACAATTGCTCTTCTTAATATATTTGTAAGGTTCCTAAAAAGGCCCTGGGGCAAGCAGTGGATTTCCCGGATCCTCTTTAATAATGGTTTATGGACCTTTCCTCCAGGAGCTTGTCCAAACCTTTTTTAAACTCAGCTACACTAACAGCTTTTACTGCATCCTCCAGTAATGAATTACGGAGTTTGATTATGCGTTGAGTGAAAAAATATTTTCTCTTATTGGAGTGGAGGAGTGGCCTAGTGGTTGGGGCAAGGTACTTCAGGCCAGAAGGTTGGGGGTTCAAATCCCACTAGAGGACAACAACCTTGGGCCGGAAGGACTGGGGTTTCTAGTCCCACAGGTGCTCCTTGTGGTCTTGGGCAAGCCACTTAACCCTCCATAGCCCATGTTCCCTGTAAAATAGTTATCTCCAAGTTATAATGCCCTGTTCAATGTAATTTCAGTTTGTTCAATGTAAACCGCACTAATGCAGAATAGCGCGGTATATAAGAGAATGTAAATAAAATAAATAAAATCTTAAATGGGTTACATTGTAGTTTCATTGCCTGTCCCCTAGTCTTTCTACTTTTTGATGGAGTAAACAACTATCTACATTTACCCGTTCTACTCCATTCATTAATTTATAGACCTCTATCATATCTCTCCTCAGCTGTCCTTTTTCCAAGTTGAAGAGCCCTAACCCTTAATGCCATTCTTCAAAGGGGTATCCTTCAATCCCCTTTATCATTTTGGTGGTTCTTCTCTGTACCTTTTCTAATGTTGCTATATCCTTTTTAAGAAATACCTACCAGAATTGCACACAATATTCAAGGTGCAGTGGTACCATGGAACAATACAGAGGCATTATAATATCCTTGATTTTATTCTCCATTCCTTTCCTTATTATTCCTAGCATTCTATTTGTTGTTTTCTTGGCCGCCACTGAGCGGAGGGTTTCAATATATTATCCATAATGATGCCTAAATCTTTTTCCTGGGTGGTGGTTCCTAATGTGAAACCTTTCATCATGTAACCATAGTTTGGGGGGTTCTTTCTTAGGTGCATAACTATGCACTTGTCCCCATTAAATTTCATCTGCCATTTGGATGTCCAGTTTTCCAATTTATCAAGGTCTTCTTACAATTTTTCACAATCCTCTTGTGGTAATTACTTAATAATTTTGTGTTAACTGCAAATTTGATCACCTCACTTGTTGTTCCCATTTCCAGGTCATTTATGAATATGTTAAAAAGCAGTGGGCCGAGCACAGATCCCTGGGGTACTCCACTATTCACTTTTCTTCATTGAGAAAATTGTCCATTTAGCCCTCTTCTCTATCTTTTAACCAGTTCCTGATCCACAATAGTACACTGCCTCCTATCCCATGACTTTTTAATTTCGCCAAGAGTCTGTGATGAGGGACCTTGTAAAATGCTTTCTGAAAATCCAGAATCACTATATCAATCTGCTCACCTTAGTCTACCTGTTTATTCACACCTTCAAAAATATATAACAGATTAGTAAGACAAGAATGTACTTGGCTAAATCCATGTTGGTTTTCTCTCATTAAACCATGACATATTCGGTAATTTTATTCTTTATAATGGTTTCTACCATTTTGCCTGGTACTGACATCGGTATCACTGGTCTGTAGTTTTCCAGATCACCCCATAACCTTTGTTAAAAAATTGTCATTACATTGGTCATTCTTCAATCTTCAGGTACTACAGATGATTTTAATTATAGTTCACAGATTATTAATAGTAGGATTGCAATTTCATATTTTAGTTCTTTCAACAACCTTGGATATTTACCATCCAGTTCAGGTGATTTGCTATTATTCGGTTTATCAAATAGTTGTAATACTTCTTCCCGGTTTATCGATATTTTGCAGTTCTTTTGATACATGACCTTTAAATACCATTTCAAGCATGAGTAACATTCCTACATCTTCTTCAGTAAGGACGAAGCAAAGAATTCATTCAGTCTCTCCACTATGGCCTTGTCTTTTTTACCCCTCTATCATCTAATGGTCCAACTCACATTCTCACTGGTATTTTGCTATGAATGTACTTGAAAAAGCTTTTTTTATGCATTTGCTTCTACAGCAAGCTTTTTTCCAAATTCTTTCTTTGCCTGCCTTATCAATGCCTTGCATCTAACTTGCTAGTGCTTATGTTGTTTCCCATTATCCTCATTTGGCTCCTTTTTCCATTTCCTGAAAGATGCTTTTTTGGCTACAACAGCCTCTCTGATCTCACTTTTAAACCATACGGGCAGCTTTTTCACCTTCCTTCTAGTTTTCTTAAAGCATGGAATACATCTGCTCTGGGCTCCCAAGACAGCATTTTTAAACAATGCCCTTGCTGGATGTAAATCTTTAATCTTTGCAGCTTCTCCTTTTAGTTTTTTCTTAAATGTTTTCCTCATTTTATCAATGTCTCCCTTTTGAAAATTAAATGGTAGTACTGTGGATTTCCTTGCCATCCTTCCTCCATTTATTAAATCAAACGTTATCATGCTATGATCACTATTGCCAAGTGGTCCAAACACTTTTATCTCTTGCACCAGTTCCTGTGTTCCCCTAAGGACTAGGTCTGTCTAGTTGGTTGCATGTTCTATAAGAACTACAAATCTTAGCAGAAATGCAGCACTTACATATTTAGGTTTGTATGTTCGGGTACACAGCAAACCTTGGAAATCTTCTTCATATAGAGACCATACTAATATTGCTGGCTATGTAGATTATTTCAGAGCTTTGTGTTTAGGCATTTGAAGCCCTGGATGCTAGAGTTCAAAATAGGGATCATCGTATCCTCCTTTTCCCAAAATTTTGGAGTACAAGGGAGGAAGTCAATGAACGGCTTAGCAGTGTGGATATAATAACTGGGAAGATCACATTCTTTTTTTCTATGGTTACTATGTTGCTTTTATGCAATACCATCACTACATTGTACCAGAGAGAGAAAAAGAAGTGGACCCGACATGTATCACGGAAGCTATGTGCATTGGCAGTAACGGGGCTTGCTTTAAATAATGTGTTAAATCATGTTAATGTGCGTTAACATATTAATGCAGGTTGGTAAATCAAGTCCAACATGCATCGAGGTCCAAAACTCTGGAATATGTTGCCAGTAACTCTTCAATCTGAATTGAATTTTAAGGATTTTAGGAAGAAAGTAAAATCATGTTTATTTCTGCAGTTGAGTCGGTTAAGGAGGAATAATAATGACCAGACTGTGCTGTTAGGATGAAATGTAGGCTTAACCTTGGGTTGCAGGATATTATTGATATTTAGATAAGAACATAAGATTTGCCATACTAGGTCAGACCAAGGTCCATCAAGCCCAGTATCCTGTTTCCAACAGCGGCCAATCTAGGTCATACATACCCAGCAGTTTCCCCAAAAGACACAGGTTCCACAATGCTTGTACTGGATCAAGCATTGATATCCTGGGTCCCTTCTTAATAATGGTTTATGGACCTTTCCTCCAGGAACTTGTCCAAACCTTTTTTAAACCCAGCTACACTAACAGCCTTTACTACATCCTCCGGTAACAAATTCCAGAGTTTGATTACACGTTGAGTGAAAAAATATTTTCTTTTATTAGTCTTAAATAGTTTACCCTGTAGCTTCATTGCATGTCCCCTAGTCTTTCTATATTCTGATAACGTAAACAATCGATCTACGTTTACCCATTCCATTCCGTTCATTAATTTATAGACTTCTATCATATCTCCCCTCAGCCGTCTCTTTTCCAGGTTAAAGAGCCCTAACCTTTTTAGCCTTTCTTCATAGGAGTATCCTTCCATTCCCTTTACCATTTTGCCTGGGTGGTGGTTCCTAATTTGGAACCTTGCATCGTGTAACCATAGTTTGGGTTGTTCTTCCCTAGGTGCATAACTTTGCACTTGTCCACATTAAATTTCATCTGCCATTTTGATGCCCAGTCTTCCAATTTATCAAGATCCTCTTGGGTTTTAACAACTTTGAATAGTTTTGTGTCATCTGCAAATTTGATTACCTCACTCGTTATTCCCTTTTCCAGGTCATTTATGAATATGTCAAAAAGCAGCGGACCCAGCACAGATCCCTGGGGTACACCACTATTCACCTTTCTCCATTGGGAAAATTGGTCATTTAGCCCTACCCTCTGCTTTCTATCTTTTTACTAGTTTCTGATCCACAATAGTACACTGCCTCCTATCCCATGACTCTCTAGTTTTGCCAGAAGTCTCTGATGAGGGACCTTGTCAAAGGCTTTCTGAAAGTCCAGATACACTATATCAATCGACTCACCTTTGTCCACCTGTTTATTCACACTTTTAAAAAAACATAATAGATTAGTAAGACAAGATCTTCCTTGTCTAAAGCCATGTTGGCTGTCTCCCATTAGGCCTTGGCTATCTACATGCTGAGTAATTTTATTCTTTATGATGGTTTCTACCATTTTTCCCGGTACTGACGTCAGGCTCACCGGTCTGTAGTTTCCTGGATCACCCCTGGAACCCTTTTTAAAAATTGGCGTTACATTGGCGATCCTCCAAACTTCAGGTATTACAGATGATTTTAATGAAAATTCACAGATTACTAATAGCAGGTCTGCAATCTCATATTTGCGAAGAGCCCGAGGTGCTACCACCGCTGGATACCTGTGAGCGGAGTGGGCCTGGCTGGGAGAGGGCCTGTTGTCCCTTCTAAATGGCCCAAGCGTGTTTGAAGAGAATGGCAAATTCTGACACATCCCCTAAAGCCCCAAGGGACGAAGGAGAGTCTGGAACTCTCCCCCTGCGGGAGAGGTTCTGGCAGATTGCTGTCCTCCCCCTCACTAGAGGTAGGCCCAGCTGCCAGCATCAGAGTCTCTGAGCACAGCGGGGACCATGGTGGAGAGAAAACGGGGAGTACTGCCAGGTCCGCTGACGCCATGGGACTGGCAGTGCAGTGAAACTCCTTGATGCTGGTCTGCGCTGACTATCTATGGTCTTCGGCACAGGATGTGCATATCCTGTCCACTAGACCATGCCTCCGCTTCCCACAGCTGAGGCATCGTGGCGCTTTAGAGGCCATGCTGCCAGAGAGTGTGCACGCATGCTATGAATCTGGGCAGGAAGGCGGCTCCATGCAGGAGAGCAGGAAAAGGCCTCAGCCATTGTGCGGAAGGCAGGAACGGAGAGCCCGGCAGAACCGCTGCGGGAAGTCAAATTGTGGGAGGGTCAAATGGCGCAGGGAAGCTGTACTCAGTTCGCTGGATGACCGCACTGATGCACTGCGGAACATCTTGACTTCAGGCTTGAGGAAGCAATACAAGCATGAGAGGGAGACTGAGGAACTATGGTACCTGCCGAGGCTGTTAGAACACAATAATTTACATTTTATTGAAATTGTATGTGTATTTTATGTATTAAAATATACTTTACTTTGAGTTGTTGTTTAATTTGTAAGCAAAACAGTAAGTCAAACAATAAACTTATCAACCAAACTAAAAGCGAGGTACAGAAATGTGTAAAAGGAATACAGCGAACAGTTTGATAACACAGGTACACTACCAAAAAACTGCCTCCAGTTTTGCAACTGATTCCTATAGATTTTGGGGTGCTGAATCCAGGAAAAATAGCCAAAATGCTCCATCACGTCACGTTTTCTTGCAAAATTAGATTTCTTACCCATATAAGGAATGTTCACATAATTTCTTTTTAGCCGACTGCAGTTTATTTTCTTGGCCCAAAATAGAGGTTGTAATGGTTAACTAACTAGAAACACTCCCTCATGATATTTTAGAGTGTTTTGTATTCATTTTATACATTAACAGGACAATTGGGAGGCGGGGGGCTAAATCCAGTACTCACGCTGGCGCATGTTCTTTCCTGTTCGCCTTGCCTCGTTCGCTCGCTCAAACACGGTGGTTGTGACATGAACGTTCCTGTCAAATTTCAGTTTCTTGCAAGTTCATTATTATCTTTTGTTTGCTCAGTCGTAATCCAGCTTTATTCCGAAGTGGTTCACTACAGTTGTAGTTTGCAGTGCTGTGTATTTGTGATGGCTCACAGAGCCAGAGGTTGCGTCAACTCTCCGGACAGTTTTTGTTTTATTTGTGGGGAATATACCGTGAAAAAGCGGCAGAGGAACATTTCTGCATTTATTAAAAAAGTATTTTTCGCCTATTTCGGTTTGAAGTTAGGCAATCAAGACAAACCGTGGGCTCCTCACAAAGTGTGCAAGAAGTGTGCAAGACATGTGAGGAAGATCTACGCTTATGGATGAAAGGTAAAAAACAAGCATTTCGTTTCGGAATACCTATGATGTGGCGTGAACAAAGAGACCACAGCAGTGACTGCTATTTTTGCTCTTGCATTGTGAAGGGATACAACTTAAAAAATAAGAACGTAATAAGTTACCCCAACCTTCCCTCAGCAATTAGGCCTATGCCTCATAGCAACGAAGTACCTGTGCCTGAACCACCAAAATCTTTGGATCATATTTGTGTGGATGGTTCTGATCATGATGAGACTCATCAGATGGCTTTTCCCGATGAGTCCAGTACTTCCGAGTTTGAAACTGAACCAGATCCGAAACCTGAACTTTTCTCTCAAGCTGAATTGAATGATTTAGTCCGGGATTTAGGACTCCCAAAAGATGCTGCCCAACTGCTAGGTTCTCGGCTTAAACAGAAAAATCTATTGTCACCAGGAACAACTTTTTATTGGTACCGCAACCGCGAGACACAATTTTTGAAGTATTTCAGCAAAGAGGAAGATTTGGTATTTTGCAACGATATATACGGAGTGATGGAAAAGTTTAAACTCAAGTATGATCCTGCTGAATGGCGGCTGTTCATTGATTCGTCAAAAGACAGCATAAAAGGTGTTCTTCTTCATAATGGCAACACATTTGCTTCAGTTCCTATTGCTCACTCTGTTATTCTCCAAGAAAAATACGAGAATTTGGCCCTGATTCTTCAGAAGATTCGTTATGATGAGCATAAGTGGATGATTTGTGGAGACTTTAAAATTCTATCCATGCTATTAGGGCAGCAATCCGGTTTCACCAAATATCCCTGCTTCCTTTGCTTGTGGGATAGCCGGGCCCTCGACCTACACTGGGGGAAAAAAGACTGGCCAATTCGGGAGTATTTGAGACCCGGTGAGAAAAATGTTCTTCTTGAGAGCTTGGTACCTCGTGATAAAATTCTATTACCACCTCTCCACATTAAGTTGGGTCTCATTAAGCAATTCATCAAGTCCCTTCCAAAAGATGGTGAGTGCTTTCGGTACCTTTGCTCAAAGTTCCCCCGACTTTCTGAAGCAAAGCTAAAGGAAGGAGTGTTTGTTGGCCCTGATATAAGGAAACTCATTTCAGATGGAGCATTCGCTGAAACGATGTCTGAGAAGGAAAAAGAAGCCTGGGATTCCTTCAAGGATGTTGTTCTCAAATTCTTGGGGAACAGGCGGGATGAGAACTATAAGGATATTGTTGCCAGGATGCTCAATGCCTTCAAAGAACAAGGCTGTAACATGAGCCTGAAAGTCCATTTCTTGCACTCCCATGTGAACTACTTTCCCGAAAACTTGGGGTGTACAGTGAAGAACAAGGTGAAAGGTTTCACCAGGACATCAAGGACGCAGAGAGAAGGTACAAAGGAAGATGGAACACCACTATGATGTCTGATTTCTGCTGGTTGCTGCTGCGGGAAACCCCAGATGAAAAATACGCCAAGCAGCGCACCAAGAGAAGCATTCGGGGGAAGAAGAAACGGGCCCACCAGGAGATTGATTGACCCAAGAATGACTTTAAAATCGAAACTGTGTTGACAAATATCGTGTTTTTACTAAACTTTGAAATAAAAATTTGCTAGTTATTACCACAGTGTCGGATCTCATTTATTAGAATTTTATTTTCACACCATCGGGTGTTTGTCTTCATGTATTGCAATGGTGCGGTTTGCGTTTTCTATTCTTACATACATACCTGTACAACATTTTTTGCACATTTCTTTGCTTTGCTTTGTGTCTAACCTCGCTCTTATATGCTCAATGTTTGTGCACATGTATGTGGCTGTTTTAAGTGCAGACAATTTTGCTACCATCACAGTGTGTTTTGTTGACATTACTCTATTCTTATGTGCTGCCTTGTTACAATTTTCTTTATTCTTATTTGAATAACTACTAAACAATTAGTATAAAGAATTCATCCAAGAAACTTTTATCTCGATCGCACTCAATCTGAAACGTTCACCTCAAACTGCTAACCCAATGTAGCAAAAAATCTGTACGTGATGGAGCAAATTGGTTACCAGATTTGGATTCAGCGCACCAAAAAACGTAAAAATCAATCGAAACATTAGAGGCAGTTTAAAAAAATTTTTTTTTAGTGTACCTGTGATTGAAGGTGGTTTTACCATTTAAACTAATAAAGGAATGTTAAGGATGAGGAAAGTAAGAGAAACAAACATTAGTGAGCGCAGTCATAGAAAGACTATAGGGTCAATTTACTGTGGGGCAGTAAGTTCAGTCACATATCCTTTCTTTCTCCGTCAACAAGAAGGGGAAATGCAGGCATACTTCTTGTTGATGCCCTTTGGACGGATCCTAGTAGGTGGTGGTCTCCGTCAGCTCAAGGAATCTTTTTTGACTCTGAACATGTTGGGGTGTGTCCGTGCTCATTGTCTTTGCCCCCTCACCTCGTTCTTTTCCTCTCTGCCTAGGGGTTATGATGCAGCATGCTCTCCTCCCTGTCATTAATTGGGGGAGGGGGGAAGAAATGTTAGGAAGTTTTTCCACTGCAGTTGTTACAGCACTGCCTTTCCGAAAACACCAGCATCTCGTTCTTCCACTGACACGACATGGCATGAACATACCCATTTGCAGCCTTCTTTCTCTCCACTGTATCAGGCTGTGACAAGACTCTGGCTAGAGAGTCCAGCATATCGAAACTGAAAAAGTCTGCCCACCCAGATGAGTACTCCATAAATAGCAACAGCACCAAGAACCGGTGCTAGCAGCCAGACTTCACCCCAACACCTTCATGGTAGCTTGAGCCTATTGCCAAGACAATCAAGGCCACTAAAAAGTGCACCAAGACTAAGAATATGGGTTCCTCTTTACACAGCAATGCACAGTCATCCTCTGCTTCTAGACACAGGCCCTCTGATCCTGCTCAGCAGAGAGAAATGAGGATTTCATCTGGGGGTGAGGTGTATGATGCCGCTGGTGTGAAACTGGTCAAAGCCAGTAGTACCATGTTAGAAGGAACTATACCATCGCCTCCTCCCTGAGTCTGCCCACACTGTTCCATCAGAACAACCTGCAGCCCAGCACACTTCTGTATTGCACTTGCACAGATTCTTAAGGGAAACTATAACTCTGCTTCAAAGCTTTCCAGAACCACTAGGGGCAAACTCCCTCTTGGCACTTGCCTCTGCCGCTACCTCATGGGACTATACATCTTCCTCCACACATCCAGAGACTTGCCCTCCTTACTGAAGCCATTCTACCTTTGAGTCAGCCAGCCTAGATCAGCCTAGGTAATCCTCAGGACTCATCCCAAATTCCTATCTAAGGTGGCCTCTTCCCTTCTTTTGAACCAGTCTATTGTGTTCCCACCTTCTTCCCCAAACTGCACTCTAGTCAAGCAGAAACAGTCATACATGCCCTTGATTGCAGGAAGGCACCTCTTTACTAATAAAAAGCCACCTAAATTGGTCACCGAACATCTCAACTCTTTGTAACATCTAGCCCCAATAATCCTGGCCCTCTGGCAGCTAAACGTAAGATATCCAGCTGGGGTTCTCATTGCATTAACCACGGCTGTGCCACCGCTGTAGAAGCGTCTCCAGGGAAGATCAATCCCCATCATCTCAGAGCCAAAGCAACTACAATTGTGCATTTGTGTTCTGTTCCCCTCGCTGACCTCTGCAAGGTAGCTATTCAAGCTACAAGTCACATTGTAGAGTGGAGGAGTGGCCTAGTGGTTGGGGCAAGGTACTTCAGGCCGGAGGGTCAGGGGTTCAAATCCCACTAGAGGACAGCAACCTTGGGCCGGAAGGACTGGGGTTCCTAGTCCCACAGGTGCTCCTTGTGGTCTTGGGCAAGCCACTTAACCCTCCATTGCCCATGTTCCCTGTAAAAATAGTTATCTCCAAGTTATAATGCCCTGTTCAATGTAATTTCAGTTTGTTCAATGTAAACTGCCTTGATATCATGAAAGGCGGTATATAAGAAATGTTAAATAAATAAAATAAAATAAATAAATCTTTACCAAGCATCAGTGATTCTCCCCTCAGAGATAGTGTGGTAAGACAGTCGGTCTCACATAGCATCTTTGCCATTTAATTCCCCTTTTCTCATCCTGAATGCTTTTTATGTTGCATCAAAAGATAATATGATCATGCAACCCTCAGCTATGGATTCACTTGCCTGCATTTTCCCTACTACTTGATGGAGCAAGTGAAGTTGCTTACCCATGACGGGGGTTCTGGGTAGATAGCAGGGAAGTGCAGCCACACTTTCCTTTCTGCCTTCCCCCATTTCATTACGCAGAACTAAGCTAAGGATAGACTAAGGTGGCAGGGGTGGAGTCAGTGAGTGTGGGGACACCCATGCATGCTCACGGAGTCAAAGATTCCCTGAATGAGGGGAGAGCATCACCCACAAGTCCGGCTGCATTTCCTTGCTGTCTACGGAAAACCTCTATTTTGTCCAGCTTACTACACTTCAAATCAGAGCATTTATGCACTATTAAGAACTACCCGTGCAAGATTATCCTAAAATGGTGCATTTACTCAGCTAATATGCATTAAAAGCTAAGAGAATGTGACAAAAGGACCATGTATACATTGCTTTTCACCATAGCTTGGAAATAACTGAGGGAAAATTTGATAAAGGAAAGGAGAGATGACAGAAAAGACAGGACTGCCGCTGTTTCCTTAACCCATGTCCCCTTGCCAAAATGCTGGGAGGCCACTTAAGGAATCCAAAACATTCCACTCTCTTCCTGCTGTTATCCTGACAGACATGGGGACCATCGGCACCTGAGCAGTCTGCCCTGATCTTCTCAGCAGTCATCTGGCAGACCGACCGACCTTCTTGCTCACCTTACTCAGACTTGCCGCCTCCTTTTACAGTCCTTTCCTCCCTGCTAGTTGGAGACAAGGCCATGGGGGTCGTAAGGCCTCTTGTTTTATTCTCTTTTCTCCCTGAAAAAAGTGTCACTTTACAGTTCCCTTTTAGTGTGCTGATCCTAAGGTCATTAATGCAACGATCTGTTCTGGAAAAATGTTCTCCCATCAGGACTGTTACCTGGTGGTTCTTTGTGGTTGTTATCTTGTGTCTGCAAAAGTCTGTTCTTCTTTAACCTCTGACCTCTTTCACCAATATAGCATTTCAGCCACTGTTTGACCATTCATTGAAGAAGCAAATTAAGTAACATTTAGCAAACTCATCAAACTTTTATCAGCATTGGGTCTTTGCAGCCAGAGAGAGAGAGAGAGACTATTGGAGATACATGTATTTATTTTAAAGTTTTTGTATACCATCTTTGTGACAACTGTCATTTAAATGAGCCCGCTTGCTTGAATAAGGAAATCTGAGGGTGCAACTACCGCTCTTGACTTGAAATAAGAGACGGAGCCAGAATGCAGCTGTTTCAAGCCAGCCTTCCAGCCCCCCTACTTTAATGTTTGTTTTCTTTCCATTCTCAAGTAATTAGCTAATAGCAGCTTTCCCTTTTCCTTGTCATGTCTCCACCCAGCTTTCACCAGCGGCACAGCAGATGCAGCCCACTCAGACGCTACAGCCGCCTCAGCCCACTGGGGGTCGCCGGAGGAGGGTGGTGGACGAGGATCCAGACGAGAGGCGGCGGAAATTTCTGGAAAGGAATCGAGCAGCTGCCACACGGTGCAGACAGAAGAGGAAGGTCTGGGTGATGTCACTGGAAAAGAAAGCAGAGGAACTCACCCAGACAAACATGCAGCTTCAGGTGTGCACTATATATCTTAAGGACACAGGGCCTGGGTTTCTTTCTGCACAAGGTGAACATACATAGGCTCTGTTTATATAAGGAAACACATAGCATTAATAATGAAAGCACAGACACAATCTGTGTGTTTTTAATACAGATATTCCTCCTTAATGAAAACATTTCACTTCAGGATTAGCCAGTGAAAACTATCATGGGATTTAAAAGCTCACCAGACAGAGTAATAGCTTTTTTTATTCACTTTGTCAAAAACGAAAGTTTTGATAAATTGCCTAATTTAACTGAATACATCCCATTGAAAGGACATTCCGTTAAAATGCGGCCCTGTCATGCATTCAGAAATGGCAGCCAGCTATGGATGTGGTTTTTGCAAGCTGTCCTGTGGAAATCAACGAATGGCACTATAGCTGCTACAGAAAAACTCTGGATTGGGCTACTTGTCCCTTCCAGGGTTACGTCATCAAAATCAGTGCAGTAGTCCATAGCCTTAATGTTAAATATTTTTGATTGTCACCTTTCATCCAGATGTAAAAAGCAGTATACAAAGAAGGTCAGAAATCAGGGCAAACATCTTGCCCATCTACAAGGTGCACTACAATATCACTCACCCTGAATAGCCCCAAGCACAACCTGACGATCCAATATAAAGCGTTCTAAATGAGAACTATCAGTGAACACATACGATGCCCCCTCAAAATTAATAACACATCGACAAGGAAAACGTAGATAGAACGTAGCTCCCAAACTCAAAACTTGAGGCTTTAAGGCTAAAAAAAGCCTCCGTCTGAGTTGAGTGCTATGTGCCACATCAGGAAAAATGTTTACTGTGTAACCACAGAATTTAACAGCCTTACATTTAAAGAAGGCTTTAAGAATTTGTATTTTCAAATCCAGGGAATGGAAAGTCACCAATAGCGTAGAACGGGAATGTATAATATCCTGTGAGTCTTCAAGAAAGGCGGTCAAATTAGTTATTGAAGGCTCAGGCAAAACATCACCCCCTTCAGGAGAGGACACCTTTTTAGGACGTAGGGGAAGGTAATAAAGAGAAGAAACATCCACTAATTCAGTGATAGAGAGAACCTCCTTCAGGTATTTATTTTATTTATTTATTTATTACAAGTTCTTATATACCGCACTATTCGGCATCAGCGCGGTTTACATTATAACATAAAGACCATAACAACAAGCTGTTTGGTTTATCCAGTAAAATCCGAGGTGCTAACAAGGAAGTACATGGGAAATTCAAAAAGCGTAAATTATAAGCACGCACAGAGTTCTCAAGAGCCTCTATCTTAGAGTGTACCATCATGGAATCTTTTATACCAGCGAGATTAGCAGCAGTAAGAGGAACATGCATTTTTCATAAATTCTTTGGTCATGAGATCACAGTGGGTTCCCGTAATGTGGTCTATATCATGTTCTTTTTCTTGAGACAGATGTTATATCTTATTTCTTTGATTTTCCTTGTGTTTTTCCGATTTTTGTAAATTTTGGAAACTTCATAAATAAAGATTGAAAAAAAAAAAAAATACAAAGAAGGTCATTTTAAAAGGGTTAAGGGGCATTTACATGTGTACAAATGTAATTTAAACACATATGTCTGCAGTGCATTTGCATTTCAAGAGGTTGTGGTGTGGGTGAATTTAAAAATATATATGTACTAAGACTCATGAAGAAATAAAAATTCCATGTGGTAGGAGAAAATGTCCCAGTATGAAAAAGAAATTGGTTAAAAAGATAACAGGGAATAGGGTTACATGGCCAATTTTCTAAATAGAGGAAGATAGATAGTGGAGTGAGGACCGTATCTAGCCCTGTGCGAGCAGTGCGGCCGCACAGGGCGCAAAGGCTTAAGTGGCGCATTTCGGCTGTCTGCTGTTGCCTGCCACCGCCACTTTTTTTTCACTCAGTGGCGGCAGGCAATGGCAGACATCTGAAATGCACCCCTTAAGCCTTCTCACGGCATGCTAAGCAGATCTGTCCCTCCCTGCTCCGATGCGACATCAGAGAAGGGAGAGACAAATCTGCTTAGCACGCTGGCAACTTACACAGTGGGTGCCCCTCTTCTCTCCCGCCACAGAGGAGGGGGGGCACACGCTCATTGTGCAAGTCGCACAGGGTGCGATTCAACCTCAGTACGGCCCTGAGTGGAGTAACTCGGTGATCTGTACTGCAACTGCTGCTTTTTAACTTACTTATAAATGATCTTGAAATGGGAACAAGTGAGGTCATTACATTCAGATAATAGTAAATTATTTAAAGTTGTTAAATTGCATGTGGATTGTAAGAAATTGCAGGAAGACCTTGGGATACTGGGCATCAAAATGCTAGAGGAAATTTAACGTGGACAAGCGCAAAATGATGCGCATAGGGAAGAATAACTCATATTATAGCTTCATGATGCTAGATTCCACATTAGGAATCACCACTCAGGAAAAGGATCTAGGTGGCAAATGTGGACAATGTACTGAAATCTTCTGCCCAGTGTGCAGTTGTGGTCAAAAAGGCAACCTCTGTTGAGCATTATTAGGAAAGGAATAGATAATAAATCAATGAATATTGTAATGCTTCTGTATCACTCCATGGTACGCTAGCACCTTGAGTATTGTGTTGTAATTCTGGTCACCAGATCGCAAAAAAGATATAGTGGAATTAGAAAATGTACAGAAGGGCAACCAAAATGATAAAGCGGATGCAACGGCTCACTTATGAGGAAAGGCTAAAGAGGTTAGGGCTCTTCAACTCTGAGAAGAGACGGCTGAGGGGAAATATGATAGAGGTCTATAAAATCCTGAGTGGAGTGGAACGGGTAAATGCGAATCGATTGTTTACTGTTTCAGGAAGTACAAAGACTAGGTGAGACACCATGAAGTTATAAGGTAGTACATTTAAAGCAAATAGAAGAAAATAAATATTTTTCTCTGAACACTTATTAAGCTTTGGAACTTGTTGCTAAAGGATGTGGTAAAAGCAGTTAGCATAGCTAGGTTTAAAAAAAAGGCTTGGACAAGTTCCTGGAAGAAAAGCCCATAAAACATTATTAAGGCAGACTGAGAGAAAATCACTGCTTGAAAATGGCTATTTTTGAGAACCTGACAGGTACTTGTGACCTGGACTGGCCACTGTTGGAAACAGGATACTGAGCTTGATGGACCTTTGGTCTCACCAAGTATGACATATCTTTTGTCCTTATTTAGAAGGGGAGGCTCATAAGAAAATTGAGCAGTTTAGAGAGGCTTGATCCAAGATGGTTCACTGGCTTTGGGAACTGGCTGAGGGACAGACAGATGATAAATGGAGTTTACTTTGAAGAAGGAGCTTTCGATGGTGTATCTCGGGGAGCCAGTTCTGCTCGGTATTTTCATGAGTGATAATAAATGTTTGTCTATTTGCAGATGTATGATGGGCTTAATCAGGAACAGATGGAATAAGCAGGAAAACTGGGACATATGCAGCAGCAAATAGGTCCCAGGAATAAAGTTAGACAGGAAAAATAACTTATCTTAGGAGGAGCAAATGGCATCCTTGGGGAAGAATGCTCGAAGGGGGAAGGTTGGATCTTCGCTCAAGCCAGCTCTGCTCACCCTGTTTAAAGTAGAGGTAGATGGAATTAGTTGTTAAGAGAAGGGCCATTGGGAAGGAAAGGATTATTTTAAAGCAATGTTTCTCAAGCCGTTCCTGGGTTTTGGGATATCCATGATGAATATGCATGAAGCAGATCTGCAAATCTATCTTATGCATATTCATTGTAGGTATCCTGAAAATCAAACTAGCCAGGAGGTTACACCAGGATGGGCTTGAAAGACACTGCTTTAGATATATCCTGGTCTCCAGTTGTGTTGTAAGGCATATGTAGCACTGTACAGACACATGCAAGAGACAGTCCTTGCTCATGAGAGCTTACAATCTAGTCAAGACAGACAATACAATAGCTGAGGGCAAGGATATTCTAGGGCAGGGGTCTGCAACCTTTAAGACATAAAGAGCCACTTGGACCCGTTTCCGAAGGGAAAAAAAAAAACTGGGAGCCGCAAAACCATTGCGACATTTAAAACAAATCTAACACTGCATATATTGTTTCTTACCTTAATGCTATATACGACCCCCTACTTTTCCTGTTAAAATATAGGTGTTTGGCCTATACTCGCCGTATAAGACTACCCCTCTTCCTTCGCACACCAAAAAAAATACGCCAGAAAATATCACAACAACAAGTAACAATATTTGATTTCAAAATTATGATGATTTTGTAGTCAAATCACTAATATGAAATAAAATTATTTTTTCTACCTTTGTTGTCTGACCAATTTATTCTTTGATCATGCTGGTCCCGATCTGAGGCTTCTGCTTTCCTGTCTTCTCTTAGCTCTCTTTCTGTGGTCTATGGTCCATCTGCCATTTCTTATCTCTTCTTTCGTTTTCTTCACTTCTTTCCATCAGCCTATTTCCAGTCCCAGTAACCCTCCCCAATATCAGCCCCTTTCCAGTCCTCACTCCCAGTACCTTCCAATGTCAACTTGCAATCCCATGATTGCCACTGGTGTCCATTTCCTTCCAGTCCCCCTCCTTCCCCACTGACCAGTCCCTTCTAGTACAAATACCATGGCAGCCCCTCTCCGATCCAGTTCCATTCTCCCATCCCCTCATATCAGCCCATTTGTAGCCTTAGCCCCCAGTTATCTTCCAGGGCCAGCAGCTCTATCCTCCCCTCCCCACAATCAGCCCATGCCCAGTCAAAGCCCCCCAATCAGCTCGCTTCCAGTGCTAATCCCCCCTCAACCCCATTACCAGTGCTAGCCTCCCCTAATCAGCCCAATACCAGTCCTACCCCCCATCAGCTCATTACCAGTCCTAGCCTCCCCTAATCAGCTCATTTCCAGTGCTAGTCCCCTCAACCCCATTACCAGTGCTCCATCTCTCCATGTCAGCCCCCTCCCTCCCTCCATCCATATCAGCTCCCTCCCTCCATGTCAGCCCGCCTCCCCAATCCCTCCATGTCAGCCCCCTCCATCCCTCCATGTCAGCCCCCCTCCCTCCATCCATATCAGCTCCCTCCCTCCATGTCAGCCCCCTCCATCCCTCCATGTCAGCCCCCCTCCCTCCATCCATATCAGCTCCCTCCCTCCATGTCAGCCCCCCTCCCTCCATCCATATCAGCTCCCTCCCTCCATGTCAGCCCCCTCCATCCCTCCATGTCAGCCCCCCTCCCTCCATCCATATCAGCTCCCTCCCTCTGTCAGCCCCCTCCATCCCTCCATGTCAGCCTCCATCCCTCCATGTCAGCCCCCCTCCCTCCCTCCATCCATATCAGCTCCCTCCCTCCATGTCAGCCCCCCTCCCTCCATCCATATCAGCCCCCTCCCTCCATGTCAGCCCCCCTCCCTCCATGTCAGCCCCCTCCATCCCTCCATGTCAGCCCCCCTCCCTCCATCCATCCATATCTGCTCCCTCCCTCCATGTCAGCCCCCCTCCCTCCATGTCAGCTCCCTCCCTTCTTCTGCAGCCGCGGCTCCCTGCCTCTTAGGGAACCGCGGCTGTGCTTTTAAAATCATCTCGGAGCCCTTCCTGTCTTGACGGGCTCCGTGCAGCATTGTCCCGCCTCCAAAACTTCCTTCAGAGGCGGGACAATGCTGCACGGAGTCCGTCAAGACAGGAAGGGCTCCAAGATGATTTTAAAAGCACAGCCGCGGTTCCCTAAGAGGCAGGGAGCCGCGGCTTGCAGAAGAAGGGAGGGAGCTGACATGGAGGGAGCCCATAACGCCACGTTTAAATACATCTTACAACACTATTGCCTGTCACCGGGCGGGCAGTGTGCTCCGGAGCCGCGGCAAAGGTGAGAAAGAGCCGCATGCGGCTCCGGAGCCGCGGGTTGCCGACCCCTGTTCTAGGGGAATGGTAAGGAAACACATAGGAGACTAAGCGGATCAGGATCCAAAAGCGGTCTCAAAGAGGTGAGTTTTCAGCCTGGATTTGAAAAGGGCAGAGATGAAGCCTAATGCACAGACTCAGGTAGTTTGTTCCAGGCATAAGGAGCAGCAAGGTGGAAGGATCAAAGTCTAGAGTTGGCAGTAGAAGAGAAGGGCACAGATAAATGGGATCTGCTAGAAGAGAAGAGTTCCCGAGGAGGTGTATAGGGAGAGACAAGAGAGGAAAGGTAGTGAGGAGCAGCAGAATGAGTGCACTTATAGCTCAGTAGGAGAAATTTGAACTGGATATGGAAACGGATAGGGAGCCGTGAAACGACTTGAGAAGAGGGGTTATATGAGTATATCGAGGCTGGCAGAAGATTAGCTGCACAGCTGAATTTTGAACAGATTGAAGGGGAGAGAGATGATCAGAGGGAGACCAGCAAGGACGAGGTTGCAGTAGTCTAGATGGGAGGTGACTAAAGAGTGCATAAATGTCTTAGTAGTATATGTAGAAAAGAAGGGATGAATTTTGCCAATGTTGTAGAGAAAGAAGTGACAGTTTTAGCTGTCTATTGGATATGTGCAGAGAAAGAGAAAGTAGAATCAAAGATGGCCCCAAGGTTGTGAGCTGTGGAAACAGGGAGGAGTGTAGTGTCAACCACAGAAACAGAGAGGGGAGGAAGGGGGGAGAGGTGGGTTTAGGGGGAAGGATAAGGCGCTCAGTTTTGGCCATGTTCAGTTTCAGATGGTGGTGAGACATCTAGGCAGAAATGTTGGGTAAGCAGGCAGAGATCAGGGCCTGGATTGCTGTAGAGAATAATTCAGGCACAGAAAGGTAGATCTCAGAGTCATCAGCATAAGGATGGTGCTGAAAACCAAGGGACCGCGTATAGAGAGTGAAAAGGAGAGGTCCCAAGACAGAGCCCTGAGTACACCAATTGAGAAGGGGGATGGTGGTAGAGGAGGAACTACCAGAACAGGCACTAAAAGTGTGATGGGAGAGAGAGAGAGAAGAAGATATTGTTTATATCTGGTTGTAGCATTAGAATTCCCTAATACTTTTGTCTTTAATGTAAGATTGAATTTTATGTTTTCCAGTGTAATATGCCAATAGCAAGTTATTCAAATGTGTGGCATAAAGTGATTTGAAATAAATTAAATTGATTGAGCTTCATGTTTAGCTCTAAGAACCAAGCCAGAGCTGTCTGCTTAGCTGGTCAATCTTTTTCAACACACCTTCTTCGAAAGTGAAAAATTACAGAATACATGGTCAGTGCAAGTATGAAGATTGCTTGTGTTGAGATTTTTTGCTGGCTTTGATTCTCTACACTGGACCAACATGAAAATGATACCAAAAATGTGATGTATCTGTTAACTGAGAGCACACAGCTCTCTTCCAAAATCTGAAGAATGGACATATGTGGTCTTGAAAATTCATCCACAGCAACATCTTTGTATGCGCTTTTTATGTTGATCTAATAAAGAGCATCACAGCATGCGTAGGACGACATGAGAAAATGATTGCAGAGATTATAGAACATTGTCCTATAAGTTAATGTAAATGGAACCAATAGTAAATGACTAAGGGACGTTTTGTTGTTGATTTTTTTTTTTTATTACACGAACAGACCAGCAAGAAGGGGATTTAGTGACAAGTCTCAAAGGCATACTCTTCCAAAATGGGTCAAATATTGCCCATGGTGGAATATAGCTGAAGAATTTTTGGTCAGTTTTAATACTTATTTTTGGCAGCAATATATTTGTGCCAAAACTATTCCATCTTGTATGATGGATGAAATCAGGCAGCTTGCAGATGGGAGTGTAACTGCTGGTAGCATGTTTTGAAAGTGTACGTCAATGTTACTAAGGGCTAGATTTACTAAACTTCTCGTACATATGGAATGGAAGAAAGCCCTTGGTGAATCAGGGGCTTTGAGTATAAGAAAGAAATGGATTAATTTTTAAAATCATGGAAGCCAAAAATGCCCCTGGATCCAAATTCTTATGTTTTTGAAAGCTAAAGTAATAACAGCTCAATTAAAAACTATTTTAATATGTTTTAATATCTTCCACTAAAATACCTACTGTTCCGAAATATAGATATACTTGAACTTTGAGAGAGGCTGAGCTAAATCCAATTCTGTCCCCCCTCCCCCATTCCATTCTAATTTTTTGGATATTTTTCATATTAAAAGTTTCCAAACTGAGATTAGCTGAAGGCTCTCTATATGAATGTACACATTCCTGGTGGAGTTGACAGCAGACAGTTCAGATGCATGGCACTCTCCTCAGCACAATGTACCCAACCCCTGCCAGCATCTTCAGAAGATATAAATTTTGAGGCTGATATAAAACACGGACATAAGTGTGCAGTTGTGCACACTATTGAGTTCTTTGCCTATCTTAATTTTCTATGAGGGAATCTCATGCAACCCATCGTAATTTTGCTATTAATATTTTTTGCCAAACCTTGTTTGCTGGACTGCAGACTGTGTGCTTCCCGAGGAGACAGCGTGTGGGCCTGGGAGCTTTGCGTCCCCTTTTTTGTTGGGCACTTCTCTTTCCAGCTAAGTTGTTTTTAAATGCATTTAAAATTATAATTTAGGTGGTGGCCTATGACTGAAATTGTGGAGTGTATCAATATGTGTGGTTTGTCGCATTATTTTTGCAAGTGCAGACCCACTCCCCCCTCTTACTGAGGCTTGCCAAATAGTCGCGGGTCGCGTTGTGTGTGTTTTTGCCCCCTGTTTCTTTTGCCATTATTTTTAATAAGATGATGGATTTTTATATTACACTTGGGTTCTTGTTGTGTGGCTAATTAGTTTGTGTAAGAACCTGCACGGGCTGGTAGTTTTTGGTAGTTTTGTTAAACCTTTAACTACAGCAATGTCAATAATGCTAAAATTTAGCTACATCTTAGAGAGGCATAGATAATTTTTAGTGTTAACACAAATCACACTGCTGCACATGATTTATGCTAACTCTTTTTAATTTTCCATATGAGTTTAGCAACTCATTTGCATGTTTTTCAGGTGAGCCCATGTTATTCCCGCATTTAACACTAACACAGACCAATGTGGGGTATCTGCATTGTTTGATGCATTAAAGCATCTTAGTATATCAAATCCTTGTATATTTCATAGATACTATTCACTCCTCTGAGTAATCAAACAGCCAGACCAATTTCAATTAAAATGTATTTAGGGCATCATCGGTTAGCAGCTTGCACTAAGTCCAGTAATGCATGTTATTTGCTTCAAGGCCCATTACATAAAATGGTTCCTGTGGCAAATAATGGGGAAATGGGCACTGTTGTTAGTAATTCGTTCAAAAGATCTTACAAGCTGGGTTACCAACTTAATTTTTGCTGGTAGAAACATTCAAATCTAACATATCACTTAACAGTTGTTTTCATCAGAGATCCAGCATAGTGTGTTGATATGATTCTTAACATAAGAACATAAGATATGCCATACTGGGTCAGACCAAGGTCCATCAAGCCCAGTATTCTGTTTCCAACAGTGGCCAATCTAGGTCATATGTACCTAGCAGTTTCCCCAAGAGACACAAGTTCCACAATGCTTGTACTGGGTCAAGCATTGATATCTTCGGTCACTTCTTAATAACGGTTTATGGACCTTTCCTCCAGGAACTTGTCCAAACCTTTTTTAAACCCAGCTACACTAACAGCCTTTACTACATCATCCGGTAAAAAATTCCAGAGTTTGATTACATGTTGAGTGAAAAATATTTTATTTTATTAGTCTTAAATAGTTTACCCTGTAGCTTTATTGCATGTCCCCTAGTCTTTCTATATTCTGATAACGTAAACAATCGATCTACGTTTACCCGTTCCACTCCATTCATTAATTTATAGACTTCTATATATCTCCCCTCAGCCGTCTCTTTTCCAGGTTAAAGAGCCCTAACCTTTTTAGCCTTTCTTCATAGGAGTATCCTTCCGCCCCCTTTACCATTTTGGTGGCTCTTCTCTGAACCTTTTCTAAAATCGCTATATCCTTTTTAAGATACGGCGACCAGAATTGCACACAATATTCAAGGTGCGGTCTCACCATGGAATGATATAGAGGCATTATAATATCTTTTGTTTTATTTTCCATTCCTTTCCTTATCATACCTAGCATTCTATTTGCTCTCTTGGCCGCTGCTGCACACTGGGCCGAGGGTTTTAACATGGTATCCACAATGACGCCTAAATCTTTTTCCTGGGTGGTGGTTCCTAATGTGGAACCTTGCATCATGTAACCATAGTTTGGGTTGTTCTTCCCTAGGTGCATAACCTTGCACTTGTCCACATTAAATTTCATCTGCCATTTTGATGCCCAGTCTTCCAATTTATCAAGATCCTCTTGCAATTTTTCACAATCCTCTTGGGTTTTAACAACTTTAAATAGTTTTGTGTCATCTGCAAATTTGATAACCTCACTCGTTATTCCACTTTCCAGGTCATTTATGAATATGTCAAAAAGCAGCGGACCCAGCACAGATCCCTGGGGTATACCACTATTCACCTTTCTCCATTGGGAAAATTGGCCATTTAGCCCTACCCTCTGCTTTCTATCTTTTAACCAGTTCCTGATCCACAATAGTACACTGCCTCCTATCCCATGACTCTTTAGTTTTGCCAAAAGTCTCTGATGAGGGACCTTGTCAAAGACTTTCTGAAAGTCCAGATACACAATATCAACCGACTCACCTTTGTCCACCTGTTTATTCACTCCTTCAAAAAAACATAACAGATTAGTAAGACAAGATCTTCCTTGTCTAAAGCCATGTTGGCTGTCTCCCATTAGGTTGTGACTATCTACATGCTGAGTAATTTTATTCTTTATGATGGTTTCTACCATTTTTCCTGGTACTGACGTCAGGCTCACCGGTCTGTAGTTTCCCGGATCACCCCGGAACCCTTTTTAAAAATTGGTGTTACATTCTTTTATAGTACTATAGATTCTTCAGCTCATAGCTGACCATTTAAGAACAATGTCTGCAATTATTAACAATAATCCGTTTCCTTATTGTGTGGATCTAATATAATGTGTATATATATCTCAAGCCAGATGGTGCAGGATCCAGATAGAAGTATTAGGGAATATGGAATCTTGTGTAGAAGGCCAAGATTGTCCAACGTGATTGGCACGTTAAAGCCTTATACATACTTAGCTTGAGATTGTTTGTGAGAGAAATAGCCACAGTAGTGGGAATTTTATGAGCATTATAATTCATTTCCTGTGGTGCAAATATGCCCCTGATGGAGGCAAATTTCTGCCGCAACATGACCATGTTAGGCTTAATAAAGGATTGCTTTGAACTATGGGAAGTGTTCTTGCTCCCACTGTTTTTAGTGCATGTGATTTTTGTGGGGGTGTCCCCCTTTGTTTTCTTTGTTTTGTTATAACAATGTAAATAAGCTTTGTATGTTTTTGCCATATATGACTGTTTCCAGCTGCTAAATCTTCTCACGTTTCTGACAGCTGTTCCTCGCTATCATCTCTTCATGTATGCAATAAAGTAAGCCATGGTCATTTTGTCTTAACATTTTTTCTGTTCTTCTTTGCCCTCTTTAACACTTCACTTTCATTTTTCCTTCTGTTAACCCACCCACCATTCATGAGCTCTTGCTACTATGAAGAATACTTCAATGTGAAAATAATTATGCAAGGCTGAACCAGTGGAAAAGTAATATAGATGTATCATCCAGTTAAGCACCTGGGACATGGTGGCCTTAGAAATATGTAACTGTCTCTTCATGTTCCTTGTTGTTTTCTTTTCTTTTCCTTTCCTAGAATGAAGTTTCAATGCTGAAAAATGAGGTAGCACAGCTGAAGCAGTTGTTGTTAACGCATAAAGACTGTCCAATAACTGCCATGCAAAAAGAGTCACAAGGATATTTAAGTAAGTGAGGGATTTATTTGCATTTCTTCATGTGAATTTTTTCCAGTCCAGTACAAATGTTAACAATGAGGCAGGGAGTCTGGTGAACTAGGTGTCTGTTTTACAGTAAAGGTGGGGAGGGGGTAATCCTTTGTCAAGCCATTCCCTCTGTTGACTTTTTTCATGCACTACTTGGAAAATGGGAAACAAGTGAGGGAGGAGGTTTTTTAAATTTGTGGTTCTCTGCTTGGCTGACTTTTGGTTTTGGAGTGTGCAGCAGTCCATGAGCAAAAATGCCAGCCTCAAGAAATTCCAAAATTCCATCATCGCAGATTTTTATCCTTATGTACAACCACCTCCTCCTCTATTGATGCCATAGTCCATGTGTTTCTTATTTCACAGTCCTCTTGCAGATGATGGATTATGATGTCACCATAGGAATCAGACAGGAGAGAAAGGCTCTGAAAGGATATGGAATGACAGAATAGAGTAAATTTCTCTATCCAAGTCTTTCTGTGTATCTTCATATAGTAACCTGGTATAACTTCTAGACTGTTTCTCAACAAAGTGACCAGCACCATTAAAGTTCAAAAAGAAATATCGCCCAGGATAAAAAGTAGTCCAGTCATAGCTTCAGCACTAAAGTTAATGATCGTGTTAGTTGATGGTGTAGAATCTTCAGATGAAGAGAACACCATTAGCGTAATGTTAGGCCTTGGTAAGTCTGTTCACATAAATTATAATAACTAATGATGAAAAAATCAAGAGGACAGAATACAGTCATGAAGATGCATGTTATTTTTATGCAGTGAACCCAGCACTAAAATCTAGAGGATACACAACGAAAGCCTGCCGGACACTAGAATCAAAAAAAGAAGCTGCAAAACGTAACTGATGCAATTTCGGATCCCTAACTGGACAAATTAAAACCAAGAAGGACATAGGAGGTGGTATCATTAAACAGCTGAATGATGCAGAAAGAGAGGTAGAGCAGGAAAGAAGCAATCTAGAAAGCAGCATTAGAAGAGAGATGCCAGAACAGCCAGAAAATGTGGAGGAGGAAATGGCCAAGAGACCAGAGAATGATAACATGCAACAGAGGAGGATGAGAGCAGCAGAAGGCAGTCCAAGGAGCAGAGTTGAGAAGAAAAGCAACTGCCATCATAGAAGATGGGAGAACTAATAGCTGAGCTCCTGGGTTGTGTGGAAATGGAGACGTATGCTAGGGTCCAGAAGAGGTGAACATTATACAGCTAAAACCTGATACGCAAAGTAAAATGCACGATCACTAACATCAATGAGGCCATCTAGCCATATTAGAGACAGAAAGTGGGCACAGTGTTGTGCAGTGAAAACAGTGATACCCAGAAAATGTTAACAAAGAGGACAGAAGAAATTGAAGCAGATAATTCATCCTCACTGGAAACAATGTATAGAGAAAATAATAAAATCATGGCATGTGGAGATGTTGATGAGTACTTCAAAGGCTGAAACACACTGCATTTACAGATCTCAAATTCATATGCTGAAACAGCAAGCTAAAAATCATAGTAGACCTACAAAAGCTGTAGCAACATGAAGAAAACAGAAATGATCAAACTAAAACAAAGCAACTCTTGAGAGAACTGAAGGAAGAGCTTAGTAGTAGTAGAATACGAGCAAGCAAAGCTGACACAGAAACTGGAGAAATTTATAGGAGGATCCTGGCAGCAGTAGTATCAAATGTTTCTGGCCCGCTAAGCACTGCAGCAGATTGGTGGTGATATCAACAGGCCCTTAAAGAGAGTGCACTTGCTCAGCAGTTTCTTTTTCTTCCCCACACACCTGATGCTGAGAGAATCTTGCTGCCACAGATACCCTCCAATAAGCAGATTAAACATGCTGGTTCTCCAATATGTTCCCTCGGTGCTTCACATTCTGCTATCCCCCCTCCCCCCTCCCCTGCTAGTGTAACTTGGAGGTGATGGAATAGGAGCGTCTCCATTTTGTTCTTATAACCCCCCCCCCACACACACACCCCATTGCTACTGCTGGATTTTTCCTTCCTTGGTCCCCAGGTTCTGAGCTGCAGGCTGTCCATTTGTTGCCAATAGACTGGAGGAGAGCTGAATCACTTCCTGTAGTAATCAGAGCATCCACGTGTCTCGATTTTACCACACAGTCCTACTTTCCCCCCACCCAAGAACCCAGTTTCCTAACTCCTGAGCCTGGCAAAATGGCACAGAAGGGTTAAGTGAGCCAGTCGCTTGCCACAGGATTTGATACAGTGGTGAAAGTAATAAGAGATGTCAGGTCTCTGAAGGTCCACTCACAAGCCAATCTTCGGAATGAATCAAAAGATCAGGTCTCTGAAGGTGGTAACATGAGAGGCATTCTGACTGTACAGATATACATTCCGTTCCTCCCAAACCCAGACCAAATAAAGTAATTCAGTCTATAAGAAATTTCAGAAAATGACTTTTATACAAAGTTAACCTTAACTAATGGATACCCAGCATACAGAAAAATAGAGAAAAGACAATCATCCAAAAATAGGGAATGACCAAAAGTAACTCTGCTGCTGCTACTATAACTGCTTATTTCCAAATGTGTACAGTACAGTGCTCTGCAAATGCGTGAAAAGAGTCCCTGCTCCACAGAATGGAGGAGTAGCCTAGTGGTTAGAACACTGGCTTGGTAACCAAGCAACCAGGGCTCGATTCCCACTAGCACTCCTTGTGGCCTTGGGCAAGTCACTTAACCCTCCATTGCCTCAGAAGAAAGGCCTGGCAATCTACTTCCGGTGACATTGCCAAGAAAACCCAGGAGCTTCTGGGTCACCAGGAGACAGGACTGACTTGAAGGCACACATTGCATTATACAGTACAGTGCTCTGCAGACGCGTGAAGAGTCCCTGCTCCACGGAGCTTGCAATTTAGTCAAGGCAAACGAGATTCTAGTAGAATGCAAGAAGAGAAATGGTCAAGATGAAAAAGCAACGTCAGAAAGGTGAGTTTGTACTCTGGATTTGAATATGGCTAGGGAGGGAGCATGTTGCACCATCTCAGGAAGTCCGTACCAAGCAAATGGCACAGAAGGGTTGAAAGAGCAGAATCTGGAGTTAGCAGTGGAGGAGAAGGACACAAATGAAGAGAGTTCATGAGGACAATTTTAGGGAGAGAGAAGTAACAAAAGAGCTGGAAATCAGGTTAAGAAGAACTCTGGCCCTGATGCAATGACCAAACTCTGTCTCAAACATGTAACAAGATCAAGAGATGTCATTGATTTAAACAGGCAGAGCTAACACCTACAGTGATCAAGAACAGGAAGAAAATGTCTGCTTTCAAAAAGAGACCCAAGTAGCCTCCCTAAAATCTACCAACCAAAAAATGATCTATCTGCAGTCTACAAACTCTTCACTGCGGTAGTCACAGATAAAATATACAACCACAGACTAAGACAGCATCATGATGACAGAATAGAAGGGTAAGAGGAGCAGAATATGGAATGAAAGGCCAACAAATGCTGAAAAAGGCCATCATAGTGCGCTGTTTAGAAAAAGCAGAACCTCTGTGTACTATGGATTCACTGTAAGAAAATTATTTCAGAGAGCATCCCACACTCTCGGGTCATGAAGTATCTTCATATGTACTATATGCAAAATGAAACTCAGAATTAATGAAGTTCACTATAAAAATGTGGCAAATTCTAGTCCATCTGAACTATGATGGACAATTCATCATTCTTGACAACCAGAACCAGCTGAAAATATTTCAGTTAGGTTCCCTTTTACCATTTTTGTTATGCCTGGCACTGAATTCATTGAGTACTTTTATTAACTCTTTGAGCAGTGTATTTATCCTTGTGTCATCCTTACTAATCATAGATGACTTGAAGGTTTACAGCTCCTGTGATCATCATATATTGGAATAACTCCTAATAGTGAAGAATCTCTCAGTTGATATCGAGATAACATTTGGCCTACAGAAATGAGCTAAAGTGACCTTTCTTAAAGGAAAAGTATGCAAAATTGAAAACATATCTTTGACTAACATTATGATGGAAGGGAATTTAAATAGAAGAGTGTATTTAAATATCTAGGAATAGATGAAGATGCAGTAGTTTAGCACAAATCACTGAGGGAAAAGATCAGCAAGGAGTATTACAGAAGACTGAAATTAATATTGAAAAACAGCACAGAATCAAATACAAGCCATCAAGAAACTTGAAATCCTAATGCTTTCATTCAGCTTTGGAATCGTGGACTAGTTTCGGAAAGATCTCAACCGACCGAATCAACAAGAAAATGTTTCCACACCCGCCAGCTAATTTACATGAATCAGTGTTTATCCCAAGAGCGGAAGGAGGTTATGGGCAAAACTGTAGCAAGCTAGAAATGCACCCTGTGCGACTAATGAATCTGGTGCCCCCCTTTCACCCTAACCACATGCAGGAGCTTGCTCTTTTTGAGCTTTCTGGAAACCCAGTGATGATATCCGTGTCTCCTTCGGTCCTTGTGCCCTGTGCGGCCGCACTGCTTACACAGCCTGTGCTACAGCCCTGGTTATGGGTCTTATAGAAATAGATTATACATACAGAGATCTACATCAACGGATCCAATTAAGTAAATGACCACAATGTCCATATTTAAATTTGGATAAGCATTCCAAGAATAAAAAGGAATGAGTGGCAATCCAGCAGAACATGTAGAGAAAGAAGTGAAAGAGTTTGCAAAGCAAAATAAAAACACTTTCAGCAGTTGGACCAGCAAACGAGGAAAAACAAATGACACATGCATGTATTTTATTTCATGAAATTTAATTTAGAGCCCAAAGTGGATTGCAGCCAAAATACACAAACACAGTAGGAAACAGAGTTGGTTCAAGAACCCCATCTAGATCAAAATCTGACAAAGAAATATTTAAAGAGAAGAGAACTTAAATGTTGATTACAATAAAATAGTGCACAGCAAACATAGAAAAACTGAGCAAACTGCAGATCCAGTACTATAGAGTTGGAACAGATGTCTTGTTGCATGGTGCGATGTTCTGATGTCATAAAGCCTGAATACAGAAAGGCATAATAAGGTGGTACTGCTCATTCCCTGGGAACAATGTAAGTAACGTTGCTGGACCAGAAAAACACTGGGATCACAACCATGACCGAATTGCAACAGATGAAAAAATTGTGATCAGCTAGGATTCCCATTCTGAGCTACTGAAAAACTCCATGATATAACACTGACACTGTCAAGTACCAAGAAATGCAATTGGAGACCACGAAAATGGGACAGAAAGATACAGAAATTGTCCCAGTTGTACTGGATGTTAGCTTGATTAAACCATAGATATTTTGCACGTAAAAAGAGTAAAGGGGACTTGGTTATTTACACTTTCAAAACTTAGAAAGACTAGGGGACGTCATGAAGTTGCTAAGTAGTATGTTTAAAGCAAATTGAAGAGAATATTTTTTCCCCTCAGCACATCTGAAATTCATTGCTGGAGAATGTGATGAAAGTAGTTAGCATAGTTGGGTTTCAATAACCTTTGGACAAGTTCCTGGAGAAAAAGCGCATCAACCATTATTAAAGCAGGCTTGGGGAAAGCCACTGCTTATCCTTGGGATAAGCAACATGGAATCTGTCTATCTTTTCGGATCCTGCCAGGTACACTTGACCTACATCATCTACTGTTGGAAACAGGATATTGGGCTTGATGGACCTTTTGGTCTAATCCAGTATGGCAGTTCTTATGTTCTTAGACTGAATATTGTGAGTTCCAGAAAGAAGCTCTCTATGAGGCAGAGCTAGTATTAAGAAGAGTGCTAGCAGTAAATCTAAGCACTGACGATCATATGCAACATACCCTGGCTTAAGGGGTAAGGTTTATTCACATCATGGCATATGCAAAACAAATCTATTTGGAGACACTACCCTCAAGGAATGACCTCAACATTAGAGACAACATGGCAAACCTGTTCATGGATCTTTTGTAACGGGAATGAGATCAGCTGATGGAAAAATTAAAGAAACTGCATACATTCATGTGGACATCTGAGGATAAATAAGAGCTTGAGATCAGATGCCACAAACCTTGGCCAAAGAATGAGGATCTTTCCCATCATGACGTGTGTAGAGCAACTACAGTTGGAAACATTAACCCCAAAGAAAAGAGCACTTATCATACTGGAACGAGAGACACATTTGCAAATTATTAGTAAGAGGAACGCTGAAATGAAACTATTAGTTAATTAACCATTTTTGGTAATTCTAAAGAGATGCCTTGAAGAACAACTCTTTAAATGACTTCAGCTTCTAGAACAGTGCCTTACATGCTCTAAGTAGTTGATTATAAAAATTCTCCTGGAGTATGCCAGCATAAAGACAGGTGCTCAGAAAACCTGCTGCCTGCTTTTTTGAGAGAGCTTTCAGGAGGCCATTTTAGAAAGACACACAGGTGTATATGTTGCCTTTATAAAACAGATACGATTTGGGGATGTTTATTAAAGGGTGTTAACTGTCATCACAGCACTAACTAGGAAGGATCGAGCCGTGGTGACGGCTAACGCAGTTGAAATGCAGCTATTGCAAGCAATTTTCTACAGTAGCTGCATTTTGCATAGTAGATGAGGGGGAAGGGGGATCAGGGCAGGGAAAAGGAGTGGCGGTAAGAGGCAGTTGGTAGCTCATTAGCTGCCCAAATTGCCGCTATCGCAGCTGCAGATAATGCCACCTGAAGAGGTTGTGCTATCTGCAGTTCAGCCATTGGGGCCACTTTGTGGCCACTGCCAATTGGTTGGCAGTTGGGCAGCAGCAACATAGCGATACCCTCCCCCCCCCACCCTCCCCCATGGCCCGCTCTTGCAAAAGGGTGCTGGTGCCTTGGATCTTCCAAAACAACTTTGCAAATTGGTCCATTGAACATTCATTGTTTAGCATCAAGGAAAGCAAAGATTTATTTATTTATTTAACATTCCTTATATACTGCCTTTCATGATATCAAGGCGGTTTACATTGAACAAACTGAAATTCCATTGAACAGGGCATTATAACTTGGAGATAACTATTTACAGGGAACATAGGGAACAAGATAATAGGTGTCTGCATCCAGGCTTATTTGGTCACTTGTGCGCCTAAAAATCAAGTGTGTGCAACAAATTGCTCGTGCTTGTGTGTGTATCGATTGCATTAATTCATAGATGTATGCATGCACAATTTGCACATGTAGTAGGTGAGCAGTTATGATGAAAATTAAAAACAAATTGGGTTAATTTTCGGAAAAAGACAATTTTTTGGCCCTGCCCTGCACCTGTCTAAAAGATAATGTAACTCAAGTTAACATTGTATTGCTGCTGTTTTGCCCTCCATAGCAGCAGCACAAAATGAGAAAATGCCAATGAATTTTGGCTCCTTCATGGAGGTTTTCAGGACTTTCTAGACCTCTGTTGACCGAAGTGACTGAAGAAGTTGTTTGATGCTTGCAAAACATACAGTATAACATTAATTACTCACGGGGCATCAAGCCCTGAGTCCACGTAGTAAGTACACTGTCCAGTGGTGCCAAATGAAAATTTTATTTTTAAGTTATTATTTTTAAGATGCTTTCAATAATTCCCTGCTCCCCTGAGAGTTGCTATATTGGCACAAAAAATAATGATATAGAAGAAAACATGGCAAATGTCACTCACACAGTAGCAGTCCATTGGCTGAAGCATTGTGTGCGATGTCATTTGTGACGTTCCTTCCCAGTATGGGCTGTCATGCTGGCCAGCATAGTGGCTTTGAGAGAAGTAAGGGAGCTACTAGATAATTTCTAAAAATGATAACTATAAAGTAAAATTTTCCATTTTACACAGGGTGAGTACTGCTACTCAAATGATGCCCAGTGCACGGTAAGTGGAGTTTTCTTTCAAGGGTACGATACATGCCCACTAGAGTGGGGTGAGGGTTTGTCCCTTTAAAATAGCAGTACCGTGTTTTTGTACTTTTCAGACTGCAAAGTAAATTTTGATTTAGTATCGTCTCCTTTTTATCCCCTGCCATAGCATTTTACAAGAGAAAATCTTCTGTCCTAATTTAGATTATGAAAATCTTATTTTTCTAGCCCTGCCTCAGAAAAACACACACACAGCTCCCCAATTAAAAAAAAGAATAATATAATGTAGGGTTATATGTTGACAATGTTTTCCATAAATAGAATTATGGTGTCTGACCAAGCCTGTGGCTCAGTGGCCGTACTATGCATCGTCATGTAGAGGAGTCTATGTTTGATTCCCTTCTCAAGTCTCTTGCTCCTCATGTTGACTGAGGCTTGCAATGTAGCAGACGTGTTCCTAGCCCCTGAGGGGTTATCGAGTCAGCCATGATTTCATGGCAACACTTTGTGGCCTGATTTAGGACCTGTTCTGAAGGAGCCCGGCTGCATGGCCCCTGACTGAGAACTGTTGCTGCAATTATTAGACTAAAAAAAAAAGTTGGAAAGGTGCAAAATATAGGAAAACAGTCCCCAGATAATTGAATCTGCAGATTCATATAGCAGATTCCAGCCCTGGTCCTGATTGAGCTGAAAGTACAAAAGAGCCGGAGCAAGCTACAGTCCAAAAAGAAATGGAGAATATGTTGTTCAGTAGCACTAGTACTGTTGAGGTGGGGCACCAAAGACTACAACAGCAGCTTCTCACTTCAAACCTAAAGGCCATGTCAGCCATCAAACCATAGAAAGAGCTACTTTCTCAGAACTTCAAGGCAAGTTACATTCAGGTGCAGTAAGTATTTTTCTGTCCACTAAGGGCTTGCGATTTAACTTGATACCTGAGGCAATGGAGAGGGTTAAGTGACTTGCCTAAGATCACAGGGGGCAGCAGTGGGATTTAAACCTGATTTTCCTGGTTCTCAGCCCACAGCTCTAGCCATTAGGAAGTGAAGTATACGGTTTCTAGATAGAAAGCAAATATACTTTAACTCATTGAAAACTGCTTTTATGCAGTGGTGCCAAACTCTCTTTTGCCTTTACTCAGCTGGCTGTGAGGATGCTGATGTGCAGACTTGCCTAGAGCTGGATATAAACATGAACAGATTGCGCTAATGGCAGCCCCATTATACTGGGGAAAAACAGAGAACGTTTATAACATCTGGGGCCCTGGAAAAGCAAAAATAATAATAAGCAATTAACCAAAGGAACCCAGGAGCTTAATCAAGCAGTAATAGCCAGTAAATAAGACTTCATAGAATCATAAGTTTGCAAAGGATTTCAAAAGATCATCTAGCACTTCCCTGCCTTCAGGCAGAATCCACGCTGCAGGTATCATCTCAGACCCATGTCGTCTGACTTGCTTTAAAGGGAAACTCTGGATAAATATTGCAGTATGCTACCAGGTAGCTTGCTCTACTAATGGACTTCTCTCACAGAAAGCTTTTCCAGATTTCTTATCTAAATCTCTCCAATGACAATTCCTTTCCTCAGCAAAGAGGGAGAAAAACGTTCACTGTAACCCCATTTTATGTATTGGAAGACTGCTATTGGGTCAGTCTTCTGGGAGTTTTTTTCCTCCAATTGAATGAATCTAATTCCTTGAAGTCCATTCTGAGAATTTTTCCATTTTTCAATTTTTCTTGAAGTATGGACACTCTTTATAGAAAGAGTGGAAGATGTGTAGAACGGCCTCCCAGCAGAGATGGCAGAGTCTAGGACTGTATTTGAATTCAAGAAAGCATGGGACAGGCAGAGAAGGTCTCTAAGGAAGAGATAGGGACTGTAGAGCTTAGTAATTGGTAATTGGAGTGGTGGGCAGATTGGATAGGCCGAATGGCTGTTATCGGCCATCATTTTCTCTGCATCTGTATAAAACTGGACACAGTTACTGACAATGGCATCATAAGTTTGAAACAGCATCTGAATATTCTTGTGAATGTATCTGTGTATAATATTAACTGTCTCTGTAACAGCACTACAAAATGTAAAGCCCCGTGCCCCACTTAAGAACACCCCTAGTCCCTCCACCTACTATACTGTTGACTTATGTGGCCAGAGTTTATACAAATAATGGCTGGTTTTAAAGAAAAACCCACTTAAATGGTCAGCCCCAAATTCTGACTGCACATCTGGTTTTTCAAACTCTGAAAAAGAAAATACAGCAATAATCCTTTTTCGGATTCTGTGGGTTATTTTTCAAACTGCCCATCAAACCACAGGCCTCTAACTGTGCTGATTCCTGCTTCCCTCTGACCGATAACAAGGCACAGTAGGAGAAAAAATTGTGAAAGGGCTTAAGGCCTGTCCGCATTGCTTTGCCACGTTAATTTGTGGCACTGCATGAATTAAAAATTAGCAAGCTTTGATAGTGCCTTACACAGATTGTCATGTGCTTCAGAAACCTCTTGAATGTGAATAAAAATGTAACTGTCATTCGAGTAGATTCATGTACTTCCTGCAGTATATTTTACATGCGCAAATACTGTCCAGAAAATATATCTGTGTCTTTATTTTCGTCCCCCAGGCCCTGAGAGTAGTCCTCCTGAAAGTCCAGTGCCGGCCTGCTCACAGCAACAAGTCATCCAGCATAACACCATCACAACTTCTTCTTCAGTCAGCGAAGTCGTCGGAAGCTCCAGTCTCAGTCAGCTGGTCAGCCACAGGACAGACATGAATCCTATTCTTTAAAACTTATGGGTCAAAAGCCGCCTCTGGGGCAATGGTGGGACATCAAGCTACTGTACTATAAGAACTTTTTTTCAACCTTATACTGAGACCTGGAAGATTCCTCAGTCCTTGAAAGACTTGCTTTTGTTTTTATAGTTATTAATAAAAAGTGTCTTTTATACTTAGTTATTCGAAAAGGGAGTTATGCAATTAATATACTAGCAGCTTGGAAACTTTTGGTGCTTTTCTCCAATTTTCTGGTACCAGTTACTTGTTTATAAGCTGAACTCTTTGTGTACATAGCTATGGTTTCATTCACACCAGCCTAGATTGAAGCCTCAAACATGGTTTTTATGATTATTTTTTGGTAATTTGTTACACTGCGGGCTCTGAGCGAATAAGAGGCACGCTAAGAAAGTAACCAATTCACGAGGTTCTAGGCCGACTGTAGTTTTTTCCCTGATCAGGTTTGACTACAGTATTCCGTGTATTGTTTGAGATTCTGTAATCCTCTTCACCATGCTGGTTAGTGGAACCCATTATTTTGTTACGCTAGCACTGTCAGGAAAAGACAGTTTCCAGTGGTAGCTCTATCTTAGCAGGTATGGAGAAAACTATCTGGGTTGTACCTATGACAATCTCGCATGGTTCTCAATAGCAGGGAAGCCCAAGAGACTCCTAAAATAAACTAGTCCTTCTGGAGAGATAATCCAACATACTGTTTTAAAGTTTAAAAAATGCTTTTTCTTCATCAGGGTCTGCGTCTTTATGGTTTACTAAAACCAATTACATTTTATCCATTATGTTAATTTTTCTTTTTAAAGTCTATTTTTATTTTTAGGGCTTTGAGGGCATATGTATTTTCTGATGCTGTGGCTTTCATGAACATTTACTGCAAAAAAGATAAAATCAGAGCCGCCTGCACTGGTGTAGCTCTAGTAACCATAGCCCTTGTGTTGAAGAGAGAGAGCAAAGTCGGTGTTACGATTTAAAACAAGGGATAGGTAACTTTGGTCCTCGAGAACCATGGGCCAAGGGCAACCCAAATATGCAAATGAACTGAGTTCTGAGACCAAACACAAGTAGATCTGTCTGATGAATGTTCATTGTGGGTAGACCGAGAGTCAAGCATGCTTGTGGTTTTCCAAGGCCAGGGTTGCCTTCTCTAGATTTCAGGAATAGCTTCCAATGCTCAGCGATATTCGTTTCTGGTTCTTGAAGGCTGCAAATGAGTAGAGTTTTTAGGACGTGCCTAATGAATATGTATGAGAAAGATTTGCATACAGACTACCTCTTGCATACAAATCTACCTCGTGCATATTAGAGAGATCCTGAAAACCCAAACAGTTTGTGGCCCTCAGGAACCAGAAGCCAATACCACTGGTCTAGTTCACTTTTTTATACCATACTTAGCCTTTATAGTATAAACTTGAAATTTTGCACTTGGAGAGATGCTCTAACTCAAAGGTTAGGTCAAAGTACAGCTGTCATAGCTAGTACTCACACTGAAAGTTATGTGAAAAGGGGTATTGGGATATAATTTCTAATGTGTCTGATGATGAAATGTAGTGCAATCACAATGCTGCCTTGATGGTCTCATGACCACAGCCTCTCACCATGCAACAGTTTGCTTTAGGACATATCTCACCATGCTCCTTTTGACTTTGTTTTCAGGGTAATCACCAACTCCAGTACTTATGTTTTGCCCAGGGGGAGAGCAGTAATGAATCTCTTTCTATGAATAAAATAGCATTTTCCCTGTGGAAACTGGGGCTTTGATCACTGCTCATTCTGTCTATGAGTCAATTGTGTGCCGCTTAACAACACAGATTTAGCCGTAGGCCGAAGAGCAGAGCTTCCCAAACCTGTCCTGGGGACCCAACAGTCAGTCAGGTTTTTAGGAAATCCATAATGAATATGCATGAGATCAATTTGCATGCATTGGAGACTCACTACATGAAAACTGATTTCATCCAGTGCTTGCTGTGGATATCCAGAAAACCCCGACTGATTGTGGGGTCTCCAGGACAGGTTTGGGAAACCCTACTAAAGGGGCAGTCCCAGAAAAGGAAAGAGGGCAAAGACTGGAACAACGTGCCTTGTTTTCTTTATACAAAATGAAATGGATTTTTTTCCAATATAAAAATTGGCCACAGAGAAAGCAGAAGCAAATCTTTGTGGGTAGTTATTTCTTCGGAAATCATAAAAGCAAACCCTACCCATGTAGGCTTGCTTTCATTGCTGGGGTAAAATGACCTGCCTTTAATTTTTGATTAACATTCAGAAACAGCTCCCCCTCTACAGTTTATGCAAATATTATAAGAGATGTTTTTTTGACTGTATGTTGTAATTCGTGGCTTGGTTTATATGGGCTGTGAACCAAAAATGAATCTGTAAAAAAAAAATATTATAAATGTTTTCCATTATATGTTTGACTTACATTTTACAAAGACATGCTGGTCTGAAGCATTTTGAATATTGAATCTGCAATGCTTTTTCTCACTTCCAGTGTTAGTGCGGCTTAGCAAAATCCATTCTGATGCTATCAGCTCGATGCAGACACCCCACGCTAGAGCCCAGCGCTAAAGTTCTTGCGCAGGGTTTCCTAAGCAAGTTTAGCGCAGACGTTTGCTTAGCACTGTGGTAAGAAAACATCATGCAAATGAGCAGTGCACAAGGAGAGCAAACCAGGCAGATGCACACGGAGGTCCATGTTAGCAGCATCTATATCCTGAGCAGACCAATGAAAGAGTTTGACACTTGTGTGCACGTACTGGTATGTTATCTGGCTCATAAACATCAATATTATTCTGACTGAACTGCTCAGAATAATATTACTGTTTATGCTGCAGATAGCAATCCAGCGCTTTCTTTGGAAAAGCCAGAAAAAAGAAAGATACAGATGCTGTATGCTCAAGAAAAGGGCATAAGTTCCTTTCCAGCATTTCCCAGGGTTAGATCAGTGAGCTAACCCTTAATGCTTCCTCAGACCTCACAATAAAATTTGACGCTGAGCTCGGCCTTCTGGCTGCCTGTGCACGTCTCTGCCTCTGCCATTAACGCGTTGTTGATGCTTGCGTTAGATTCCTTCCTGCATTCTGCACACACAGTAACGTAACATTTAAATATTACACAGATATTTGGGCTAATGGCAGCACAGTGTTCTGCATCGAGCTGTAGATCTACTGAAATCTTCTTTAAAACATCTTTAATGTAATGTTGGTAGGAGCCACAGTCTGTTTAGGGTTTCAGCCTCCATTTCTTTCTCAAAAAGCCATTGTGGTGTTCATGGCGTTTAGGAGAGGCATCCCCTACTTTTCCATTTGTAAACGATGGTAAACAGAACTAGATTAAGTCAAGATGACCAAATGTATGTTTGTATTAGATGCACTCTTGTTTTGATTTGGTTTTCTTCAGTGGAAACCTCTAGCTCTGAAGTTGAAAGCCTCCACAGTGAGGGACACGTCTGAACTTTAATTCAGCAGCTTGACAGTTTGACATATGTGCATTAAGCAGCTCAAATATGTCTGATTTTTAGGCCAGTTAAGCGAGCCAACTATATTTAGTGGCAAAAGGGCCTGACTGTAATGCGTTCGGTGTGTAATTAGCACTACCTTTCGCCTGCTTATGCCATTGGCCTATAGATGGAATGATTCGTGATGTTGGAAGTGTGCCATTCGTGTTAGCACTTCTTAGAACTCAAAGGTACAAGGGTTTGCAGGCCAAACATCAAAAGGCTACTGAAAGGTCACCACATCCAGTGATCGAGCTAAACACTTCAGTGCAGATCAAAGAGATTCTTACAACCTTCATACCCAACTTTGTTCCCCCCTCTCTCTTTCCACTTTAAAATGAGTTGCATTTTTAACTTGAAAAAGTCTTTATTGCATCTCTTTTGGAGACATCCAGGTATAGAAGAGCATTACAAATGGTCAGTCAGCTAGTTCTCCAAACGTTTTAGCATTTGAGACCCAGTTTACATGATAGGCTTTATCTCATGGTGTGTTTGTTGTAAAAATTGTTTGGGTGAATTTAGGCCTTTTCCTTACATGCTTATCGCTCGTAGAGAGGAGGAACATACCAGAAGAAGCCAGGTTTCAAGACCCCATGTGGAGATAAGATGCACCAGAGCAACTAGTTTAATCTGCAGCACTTTACAAGCAGAAATAATTGTTATTAATGCATTGGTCTAATATGTACATAAAGAGATGCATGTACAGCCTGTGTACAGTGTAACCTTACCGGAACTGAGCAAAAGCTTCCTGGTGGTAGGGTTGCAATTATACACGTACCTTTATACATCTGTGCGTGGTCAAGAGGAGGTGTAACTATAAATGCATAAATTCCATGGGATCGTTTTCAAAATATGCATCCTATTTACGCATGTGGACCATTGTAAAACTGCCCCCATTGTGTCCTAATGGGCCATACGGTGCGCCTAACGTACAATCCTGGAAGCTAAGGAAACAGAGCTGGCAACTGATGAAAGAGTTGAATTAGTTTCCTCCCAGTGAATGTGGCAATCCTATGCGATATGTTTCTATGCATCGTATGATTTGAATTACAACACTAATTTTTTTTACACTAAAAACATAACAAAAAAAATCTCTGTAAAAAAACAATTAAGAACTGTGATTCAGGTTCCCTATACCTGCAACTATAGATATGCAGGTCGTCTTTATCGCACTTTTCTGTGAGCGACAGGTAGTGTGTATGTGCTAGGTTGGGATGTGCAAAATCCTTCAAGTGAGGTTTACCACCCAAGTCAACACCTCTGGTTCATCAAGCCAGTTCAATAAGCTATTTTGAAAAGAAAAGTCATGCTTATAGTAAAAGCTTGCAACCGATCTCAGAAAATCCAAAGCAGAGTAGATTTTGTTATATCAATAAATCTGCTTTTGATTCCTGTGAACACAGAATTTTCCTTTCACGCTCCAACCAAGCAGAAACCTGCCTGGTGCACATCTGACTCTAATCTGTTTCACACATCCCTGGTACCATTGTGGTGTTGCCCAATAAATGTTAATAGTAGCAGAACTGAATGGTTCAAAGGAGATTCCTCAAATTCTCCGGAAGATGCAACTTGTACGCTGAAGAGTGAAAAGTCAGTGTTTTAACATTCAGGTCGTTCTTTTCTTCTCTCACCGTGAACTGTACGTTAATGAACATGATTCAGTCACCCAATGAACCCAGTTTTGGGAGGGATTACTTCCTATGCAACAAATCTTTACTTTAAAGCAGCTTTCTAGGTAGGCTAGAGTGCACTTCCGAGCTGATTGCTTGTTATTTTTTAGGGTTCTTTTAAATGTTTGTATTGAATTTTTGGAGTTAAACTCACAAGGACCAAAGGACAAATGAAATAGGAATCATGAATTTTAAAAATTCTCATCAAATTTTATAAGGTATTTATTAATAAATGTTATTTTAACACACATTCCATCTAAAACAGTATTCTTGAGTGAAATCTCTTCGTACTCAGAGTAGCCTAAGGGTTATTCAGCCACTTCTGTGTGTACAGTATATTTTAACCTTTCGCAGTTTCTGGCAGTCATTACGATGGAATGAAAAGCTTACGTAAATTCTAGAGAAATTCTTAAGATTTTGTGTTAAGGAAAGGCAGCATCTGCTCTTATTTTTGGTGGTAAAAATAGTGTGCTTCACTAAACATATTAAGATGCACCCTTTCACTAAGGGAGCTTGACTCCTACAGGTGCTGCAAGCGTATTTTCAAAGTAGCGCCCAACAAGGGTTTACCTTTGTAAATCTGGCAGTGGGTATTTAGTAGCAGGTGCAAACTTTGAACCAGGTGTAAATAAATCTACTCGCAGAAAGGTTTCACAGGGTTTTCAGAATGAAAGCTTGTCAAGTCCTTTCCCTACTTTTTCCCCAACCCCTATATGGAGTTGTCATGAGATGGGTATGAGTACCCACATTGGGTGCTGTAGTGGGGGGGGGGGGGCATTTTTCAGTACAGCTTTTTACACAAACAGCTGTGTACTCCCAGAAAGAGCTTTAAAAATTACACTTTCTGAAATAAAATAAATACATAATAGCACAGGTCACCAAAAAATAAATAAAAATATAAAAAGGGAAATGAAACATAACTGGAAGATTCTTTTTTGATGCAGATATAAATCTCTGTAGGAGAGAGGCTCCTCCAACAACCTTTTCCCTCTCATTCCTTGCATCTTTAGAAATCTCATGCAAAAATTGCACTATACTGCCTTTCCCAAACCCTCAGTCCCTTGCAAAGCAGTTCATTGTAGCTTTAAGTCAATGAAATGCCACTTTATCTGGAATTATAGTCTCAAAATACAGGAAACAAAATATTTGAATTGGTACTGTATGAGAAGAAAAAAACTCTACAATGTGCCTATAAAAATAGCTGCAGTTTTTTCTTCTCATGTCTATCAATTTTGTTATTTTTAATTTACAGTTGCACTCCAGCCGTCTCTTTCTTGTTGAATCAATAATTTTTGTCAAAGGTACACAATGCTTATGCTGTAACTGGTGGATTTTAAGGTGGGGGAAAAATAGGTGAACGCCGGTCGCTTTGCAGTGCATTTGCCGTCAGCCTCTGAACAAAGACAAGCAGTACACAATGGTGGGGGGCGGGGTCATTCCATATCGCTAATAGGCCGTTTGGATGTGCATGGGAGATGGATTTCTCCCGAAAACATCTATGGCTGTATTCTGAAACCCGTCTCCCGTGCTCATCAATGGCATGAACACGGGGGTCTCAGAATGTGCCCGGGAGGGGCGGAATGAGGGCGTGGTCAGCTACGGAGACATATAAAGCGTGGTCAGGAAAGTCCCGTGTACATTTTCTGGGTTCTCCACAGACATGTTTGTTATTCCTATGAAAACGTGGAATAAGGCCAGTACTTAGAAATATTTCTGCTGTACTTGTATAGACGTTGTGACAAGTATGCTTCAAACTGGTGTGACTACAGTCTGTAAATCACAGCTAGATGCATATATAATGGACAGAAATCAGGGTTGAGAGAAGTTTGAAAGTTAACGGGCATTAATAACTACTCTTAAAGACATTTGAAAACCAGCAATAGTGAATATGACAGTTGCAGTTTGTGCTAAATGAGCTAATCTGGGGGACCCTGACAAGTCCTGTGTTCTGTAAAATGGTACTGTTGCTGTTAGAAGTGCAAGTGAGTCTGCCACAAGAGTTTATTTGAGTGAGAGAGGGGGATCAGATATGTAATCCTGGCACTCCATGCTTTTATGGTATACCAGCTTTTATCTATAGGTGCTGAGCATCTGTTTCCCAGAATTGTCTTTTGTGACAGCAAGCGAGTGAGTGTGAGTGTGTGTGTGTGTGTGGGTGTGTGTGTGTGGTTTGAGGGTTGCATGGAAGGATCTGGTGTGCTGATCTGCATATCAAGGAGGAGGGCCAGGCATTGTGAAACATGACTGATGTAGTGCCAACAGTCCTCAGATTGTGCCATGCAGCGTGCCATACCCAGGGCATACATTTTGTAGCTCAGCACCATATGCATCCCTTGGGGAATTGTTGTTAGTGTTGGTTTGTGTGCACATAATGGAGGTCCATCCTGAGCTTTTTTAAGGGTGTATGTAGAGCTGACCAAAGCAGGCCTCACTGATGTCTTTTTATGATGCAAGTACCATTTGATACAAGGTATATTCTGCTATTCATGTTCATATTTACCTTCTCTTCTACTATCCTAGAGCGTGCTGAGATTACCTAGAACTGTTCTGGGCATGTACGTGTAATCAAACTCTGGAATTTGTTACCGGAGGATGTAGTAAAGGCTGTTAGTGTAGCTGGGTTTAAAAAAGGTTTGGACACGTTCCTGGAGGAAAGGTCCATATACCATTATTAAAAAGGGACCCAGGATATAAATGCTTGACCCAATACAAGCATTGTGGAACCTGTGTCTCTTGGGGATACTGCTAGGTATGTATGACCTAGATTGGCCACTATTGGAAACAGGATACTGGGCTTGATGGACCTTGGTCTGACCCAGTATGGCATATCTTATGTTCTTATGTAGGGGACCAGGATATGGTCTAGTTTGCATCAGCGTGCATTTATCATCAGTATTTATGTCTTGTATGCATCAGCAAACTACTGTCAGGGAGCACAGCAGCTTAGGAGATGCATGTTTTTACACAGGAGGCGTGGCCAGCCCGGAGACGGGCATGATCGGAGATGGCTAACTTCACAGAATACGGCGAGGATGGGCACGTCCAAAACCTGATCACTGTTTGCCTGTATCTCCCACTATTGACGGAGATGTGTTTCTCTGCTTTACTCTATGGCCCATGCCTGTATCCGTGCACTGGATACATGCATGGGCCAGCTGCAGCATGTTGGACGTGCCATGCTGGACACATCTACGAGCCCAATGCCGGAAATGCAGATGCATCTAAACCCATGTTTTCGGAATTGGGTGGGAATCGTGCCCGTGTCCTAGTTAAACGTTTCCACATTTGCTAGCCGGCCTATATGGAATTGGCCCCCACGTGTTTATACACCTTTAAGAATATGAAGTGTGCCAACAGCATTTAAGCTAATGTACATTTTTAACAAGGAGACTGGCTGCCTTGTGCACTGCACTTTTTGACTGTTCTTCCCATAGGCAGCAAAGCCATATCATGTTTGACCTTTAATAGCCTAACTTACTTAGAGATAGGGCCTCTCGTCATGACAGAAATCTATAAGACAAAGAGAAAAAGCAATAAAACCTCCAATACCTCAGGAAAAACTGTAGACTTCGTAGTATGAAGCGTTCTAGTCCTTCAGCTTGCATATTCCATGTCTGCTGGTTTTATACTTTTCCGCTTTAAAATCAAGAGTGCTTGGAGAACAAGGAACAAGTGGGGGCCATTCGGCACCCTTGGCTTGTTTTTTTTTACTTGTAGAACTCAGTTCAGTCACTACATTGTCTCTCCTTCCTGCTAGTAGTTGTTTGAAAACAGCTGGAAAGAAACTAACCATGGCATTGTGGGGGATTTTATAACAGTTCTTAATAACCAAACTGGCATCTGGAAGGAGAACCAACCCAAAGACTCTAATAATAATAATATTAGCATTTTAATTTACTTTTCCTGGATGAACTTTAGGCCCCCTTTTCTTTTAAAGATAACCATAACCAGCATACTAAACTGGTCCAACACATGCCAAAATGAAGCCATGGGGGGGTCTTCAGCGCTATTAGTGGCGACCTAGTTCAGCTACAGTGGTTCCTTTTAGAAACATTTGAGATTCTTACCTAAACAAGTTTCAAGGCTCTTTTGATAATCTTGCAGTATGGATATTAGCTTATTTAGCAACTCATAAGCTGGCTTAAGAGCTGCAATATGATAAGGGCCTATGACCTCCTCTTTCCTCTTCCACAGAATCATTAGTCTTTGTCCAGTATTGCAGTCTTTGGCTTTAGAAGTGATATATGAGCAATGGAGAGTCTTATGTACTAACCCATGATACAGGTTTACAACATATGCCTGCTAAACCACAATTAGCATGTGCTATTTACAGCTATACAAATCAGCCCCAAAGCTAAATCGGCCCGATATTTTGCTATGCAGTTTATTGCAAACCCCCCCCCCCCCCCAAAACCCAAACCCTTCACTGCATCTCCTTGAGGTGTAATTAATTTTCTGGCGATACTGTGTTTACAAAACCATTATTGTATAAAATTCATCCATGCCTGCATAGCTAGTGAGCCACTTTGCATAATTATGCAACTCATCTGGATTTTAAATAAAATCAGTGGTCTTTCTAAATCCAAGCTCAAAGCGAGTTGCAATCTCTTTGCCTGCTGATTTTTGCAAACGTCAAATAGGCCTATTAAAATGACAAACAGCACATGCTATTTGCCAGTTTAGCATGCAATAACACATTTGTGAAAATTTTGCACAGCTTAGTACATTGTCCGACCTCCTAGTAAGCATTACCAGCAAAAGCTGGAGAATGTTGTAACTTATGCTAGAGTTGGTAAAAAGACGAGGACAGAATTAACTGCTAAAGATGCCTGCAAAACAATCTCCTTCCTTAGGCCTAAATGTTATAGTTATTCAAAGTGTTCCCCAAGATGTTGGTAGCTCTTATTTCTAATACTAAGTTTTGTCTTTGTGAAACACTTTTTGCTTATTGCTATGTGATGTAATCTTATGTCTGGCTAGCATGATGCTGGTATTAATATTTTGATTCTGTTCTCAAAATTCTTAAAATAGAGAAGTAGGTCAAACTAAAAAGTACATTTTGCCTCCACTGCTCATGATGATTTTCTAAGTGAGTGTCTGATAATTTATCTGATGGAAAATGATGTATGTGATCTATTGTCATCATTTAACAGGCTAAGAACTGAGATTAGCACCCCATCTGTAACTGAATTGTAAAGAATTACTTATGTTAAGTTTTAAGGGTTAAATCTAAACCTAAGAGAACCGACTTCCCTTAGGTTTAGATTTAACTCTTAAAACCTAACCTTATATGTTCCTGGACACTGCCTCAGAGGATGAGTTTGTCAGGGTGAATATTCATTTCTAGGAAGCTCAGAGCCACTTTTGTCAGTTTTGCATCCTTCTAGATGTATGTGAATGTTTGTTATGGAAAATAATTTTTATTTGACTTTCTATAGCACTTAAAAGTCTTTCTTCAGGATCCTACCCCATGTTGCAGTTGTAGTGGTCTTGGAGGGTGGCTGGCTTGTTGCACATTCTTGCGTCTGTAGGTTACAGAGCACCTTCTGAATGGGGAAAAAAAGCGTTGGAGCAATTTCATTGTCAGTGTTGCCCAGTAGATAACAAAGTGACTATTGAGCACTCACTGCCTGTTGATAACGAACACAAAAAAAAGATCAACATTTCAAAAGGAAAATCTGCTGATTAAAAGGTTGATTTAGGAAAGTCGGAAAAAAGGTGCTGTCATTACGTCCGGAATTTGTTTCCATTATACATCACTAACTTTTATGGTTTTGTTTTTTTTATTTTTTTCTGGGTTTTTGGGGTTTTCTTTGTTAATTCTGTAAAGCAACTTATCTTCCCGTGCCAGAGGGAGAAACATTTTGGTACATAAGTGTAAATAGCTGCTGCGACATTTATCATCTTTTCTGTTAAAAGCTTTTTTGTTGCATTGTGTACTCATTTATTGTTACAAATGGACAATGAGTTTGTTGCAGTTGCTGAGTTAGGGCAAGTTTTTATGTCTCTTTATAGTTATAAGAGGGAAAAAGACGTTTTTTTGTGCATTTGTACAAATGTTAATATCGCAGCAATTCCAATACAATAAAGCACTCAAATGAAAAAAAAAAAGTTTAGTTTGCTGTGGCAGTTTGTGAATACCAAGAACAGTTTTGCTGACGTTAAGCTACCTTTAAGTGATGATAATATCTGACCTAGGTATGCATCTGCAATAACCATGAACTTATATTTGTCATGCTGATAGAAATCTTTGGGGTATGTCTACTAAAGTGTGCTAGCTGCTAGCATGGGGCTAATGCAGGACTAACGCCCCATGGTAGCAGCTAACCCATGAAAAAATCAGATACCGCAGACAATTTTCTACAATATCTGATTTTCATGCCGTGCAGGTCCCTAGTGGTGGGAAGTGAGGGTGACCATGGTTGGCAGCCACTGCATGAAAAGGTTTTCATGCGGTGGCTGCCAAAATTGGGCCCAATCACAGAGGCAGATAACACCACCTCGAGAGGTTGCATTATCTGTCTGTAGACCCGCTAATGTGGGGTCTACCCTGGAGACGATCAGGCCTCCAACAGCCATGATCAGGACTCCCACCTCTTTCACAATATTATCAGTGCCACGGTGCTGCAATCCACGGCACAGACAATCTGAACTAAAATAGTGCTGGCCCTCCTATAGAACCAATACCCCCCATTGAGAACTGCCCAGGGGCATCAGTGCACCCTCCCCCTGAATTAGCCCAACTGGTAAGCCCCCCCCCCTCCTTCTGCACCCCCTCCCAATCAAGTACTGCCCTCAAAGGCCCTAACAAAAATGACCGCTACCTCAAAGTATGAGGCTAGATATCAGCACCTCATGATGGCAACCATTTTGTTTTGGCTGCATGATGGGACAGTAGCCCAGAGGAGCGCCCCTGCCCAATTTAACTACTAGACCACCAGGAGAACATTAGGTACCTCCATGGGGGTCAGGGGGGTTGGGAGGCTGTGGGGACACCTTTTGCTGGCTGGCTAGCCAGGGAATTTTTTTTTTAAGTATCAGGGAGATGAGAGGGGGCCACATGTCCCCCCTTCTTCCAGTACTTGATCGGTGTGGGGGGTGGAGGGAGGGCGGCTTAGCCCATCTGGCTATCCGGGATACTGTTCAATTAAGGGAGGTACACAGATTCCCCCCTGGGCAGCTCCCAATGGGGATCGGGAGCTGTCTAGGGGGATCAATGCTATGGGGGGGGGGGGGGGGTCGGCACTATTTTAGTTCCAATTATCAGTGCCATGGATCGCAGCACCGACAATACTGTAAGGGGGGAGGCCCCTGATCATGGCAATTGGGGGGGGGGCATGGTAGCAATTGGGGAACAGAGCTGCTGACAGCTCTGTGCACCTGATCACTACCATCTCTCCCCAAGGATTTACTGTGGGGACCCATGGTACCTACTTTGGCAGGCACTGCGGAACCTTTCTGCTTATAGCGTGGTTTAGTAGATATGCCCATTTGTGTTAGCTGATATTTCACCTCGGTGCCACTAGAATTCATTGAATATATTTGTTTTGACCTGTTCTAGCTATGTGTCTCCTTCAGTGTTTCAGCAATAACTGTTAGGATGCCCCACAGTATCCAAAACGCACTCATTGTGGCTGAAGACATTTTGCTGGAGAAGGCCATGAATGTTTTTAACCTGAAAAAGTCCTTAGTACCTAGGTATGAGGGGTATGACTCTACTAAGTCAACCAGAAAAGCATAAATTCAGATTAAGCAATTTAGGATTGCCTAACAAAAACCTAATATGGTTCCACCCACCTTTGTATCAGTAACATCTATGAGTGGGTATGTCTGTAATGATCTGAAGTTTATTCATCAGCCTGCAGTATCTACATTTGTGATACCTAAGAAGAGCATCACTTCAAAATGCATTATATATCAATATATTTGATTTATCTCATGTATGAAGGGTTAAACCATCATGAAGGTTTGGACCTCTACCTGGTGAATGGTGGCCAAGTATTAGGTTTTCATGAATATTGTCCTAGAGCATGTCTTGCTCTTTGATGGGTCTAATAAGAGATCAGCTATGTGCAGGAGGTAGAAGCCATCTATACTTTCCCTTAATGAACTCTTCTTCATCTCCAGCCCCACAGCCAGAGCTCTTCAGCCGTCTAGCGATGCAGCTTTTATTGGCCTTTCCAAGCACTCTACTCTGAAAGCCTTTACTTCTATTCCGTGCTGGCATAAGCACGGACAGCCATGTAGCTCGTATTATTCCTTAAAGAAGGACATATGTCATTTTTTTCTGTTCCTTCATGGTAAATTATGGTAGCCTTCTCTGATTCAGTTGAAACGGAAACTGAAGAAAATGTAGCAGAAGAACGGGGAGAGGTCCTGCTTCAAAGCCACTTGAAGTTTTTAGGGAGACAGAACCTGATTGCTACAGCAACTACAATTTTAAAAGTGGTTTGCACAAGGTCCTACCTGCCAGCTCAGCACCTTAGCTCGCTCATTAACCCTCACATGGCCCTCTCTTATTCCCTGCATTTACTATCACAAACCTACACTGCCAGGACTATCCTGCATATTTGCACCCACATCCAGCATTCGTTTTCACACATCAACAAATCTATTCATGCAAACACACAGTATAATGAAGTTAACCAAGTTAGTAAAATATATTTTTGGAACAAAATACAGACAAAAAGAAAGCTTTAGGTAGAAAAGAAGAAATGTGGTACTACACAACACTACACCTGCAATGGGGAGCTTCTGTTTCCTCTCTATAACACATCCATTTGAATTCTTGCAAGCACGCAATGCATCCTCTGATCACATGTCTGGAATGCAAGACTTAGGAGAGACTGCCGCATGTTCTGGTTAGTCAGGGGAAAAGGAAAAAAGTGAAAAAGCAGATACAGGCAGAATACACTGAAGATAAAAAGATGTGGAGAGTAATTTTATAAACCTTTTTTGCACATAAAACCTTCTTATAAAATTGGGCCATTCCTAAAAATACATGCAGTGCAAGCCAGTGTGTACTTGTAGGGTAGGTTATGCATGTTTATGGGCGGAGTCATGATTAAGTAGTAATATTCATACCTGTTCTCGAGGTGAAATGTTTGTCTTCAATCTAGGTGCAACTTCTGCAGGATTTTTGCTAGTATTTTATAAAGACACATAGGCATCTATGTATAAAATAGGCTAAAAATAGCTGCCTCCTTGTACTATTAATTCAAGCACCCATAGGGTCTAGTTTTATATACAGTAGGTTGGGTAGGAGAATGTGCTAGAAAAAGGACTGCCTAAATGTGTGCTGAATTTTATGGTTTGCATGCAAGGGGCTGAACAGTTTGGAAGACACATATCTCTGCTCCCCCCACCCCACTTGCCAAATGTACACTTACAGAACTGGAGTTTTTGATGAGGATTACATAGAGACAGTGCCATACAAGCCAATATACATCAGACAGCATTGAAATATTCCCTATTCCCCAAACCGTACAAGATCCACAGGCAACTGAAGAAGGCCACATGTATTTTACAAATATGAGCTGAACAGCCAGGACCCAGATTTTCCTTTTGCCTTTGACCCAATACCACTCTTGTGGTCTGAAGAAAGCCCAACTTTTGTTCTCGTGCATGATGCTATTTTGAGAACACTGCATGTCGTCTTGCTTGCCTATCTGTCAGGTCGGGGGTCAGAGCTGCTGATCTATTTTATTTATTTATTTATTTAGTATATATTTGTATACCGCTACTTCCAGCGATCAGCAGCGGTTTTGATTACAGATTGGAAATTGTCAAATCATGACAGGAAATTTTTTTTTGAGGTATAAACACATTGATTAGACAGGAAAGCACAGCACACAGAGAACTATTTTACAGGGAACATGGGCTATGGAGGGTTAAGTGGCTTGCCCAAGACCACAAGGAGCACCTGTGGGACTAGAAACCCCAGTCCTTCCGGCCCAAGGTTGCTGTCCTCTAGTGGGATTTGAACCCCCGACCTTCCGGCCTGAAGTACCTTGCCCCAACCACTAGGCCACTCCTCCACTCTAGCCCATGTTTCACAACACTGCAGGCTTGCTAACATACTCTGTACTTAGTAATGGGGGTAGTGGAACACTTTTTTTTGTTGTCTGCGCTAAACAAATCTTCACAAACAAAAATAACAGTTGGTTATAATCCCGGATAAGGCAACTACATATGTACATAGGATGGGGGGAAAAGGGGGATATTGAATGTAGAATAGGATGTTAGCTAAGTCTAAGTGGCACTTGGTTGGATGGAGCTTTGTGGGGTGGTACTAAAGTAATCCTGGAAAAGGAGCATTTTAAGCTTTTTGCGAAACTCTTCATGATCAGGGCAATTTTGAAGGTCAGGTGGGAGAGCGTTCCATTCTGTAGGGTCGTAGAGGGAGAAAGTACAATTGCAGGTAGCTTGTGTGCTTTTTAATTTTTGGACTGGGATGTGTAGCAGGTTTGCAGAGTTAGACCTGCGAGATCTGGAGCTGGTAGGCTTGTGAAGGAGTGAGCGAAGGCAAGGGGCAGATTCAAAATGGATAACTTTGTGGATTTGGGTGAGGGTTTTAAATTTTATTTTAGATAGGATAGGGAGCCAGTGGAGGTATTGGAGTATGGGGGTAATGTGAGTTCTTCTGGAGGTCTTGGAGATTAGACATGCTATTGTGTTCTGGGCTAATTGGAAGGGGTGGGTACTATGCTTTGGGGGGCCATGGTATATGAGATTGCAGCTTGGCAAAAGGATGCCTGTTGAAGATAAACATCTGCACCTGAAAGTAAATATGGGCACTTCCTTTCTCTTTAAGAGGTTTAAGCACCTATAAAGCTATGATTATCCTAGGGGTTGGTGGGAGTCGTAGAGGGAGGGAGGGAAAGAAGACTTATTAAAAGCTGGCTGTGCTTCTAAAGTAATCTGTGACCAATTTACTGGGTGATTCATGCAACCCTTGCTTTGATAGAGGGAGTCTTTCAAAATGTTCCTTTGATCTGTCACTTGGCTTTAACACCTATTTAAAACAATTTCACAGGACTCTTGCCCCCTATCTAGAAGGCCTCTTTTTAAAGTTCTCTAGAAACAATTTATTGCTCAAAGAATACTGACCCTGTTTTTCCTTTTATGCTAAGTTATACTGTGATTTTATTTAAATTAAAGCTCTTGGCTGATACTAGACCCTGACTTTAAAATGAAAGCTCTCTACTAGATTTTAAACTTAAAAACTCAGCATATAGTTTTCAGTTTATTGTAAACTAAAAGCTCTTTGCTGATATTAGGCCCTGACTGAGTATTAAATTTAAACTAGAAGCTCTCTGCTGGGTTCTGAATTTAAAATGAAAGCCCTCTGCTGGGTTTTAAACTTAAACTGAAAGCTACCTGTTGAGTTTTTAATTTAACTAAAAGCTTTTTGCTGATACTAGGCCCTGACTGATTTAACAAATACACTAGATTCTAATTTACACAGATTAATCCGCTTTAATCTAAAGAATTCCTTTTTCTCCAAGATTTAGAAAAATTCCCAGAAGGTAAATACCTACAATTGCAGATCTCTCTCCAGAAGTAGCAGTCCCTTTTTGTAGTCCTTCAAGACTCTTCCAGTCCCAGTCCTCCCATTCCTGAGCATCATCCCATTTCCACTCCTAGTTCCCCAGCAGTCCTATTATAGTGCCCCCAACCCCCACAGCAGCACTCATTCACTTACTTCCTCCCCCCATGTCCCTGCATTGATTGCACAGCCACAGGAGCATTTTTGTTCACTCTTGCGGCTGTGCTAAGTTGCAGCTGCCAACACCGCAGTTTCACCGCAGAAGTGAAACTGGGGCACTTCCTGTCTCTTGCACACAGCTTCCTGTCAGAGGGGGGCAGGAGCAGCAGGCTATGTGTGCCAAAGCACATGGCCTGCCGTGGGCACCAAAGCAGTGGCAAAAAGCTGCTGCTTTTAAACTGCTGCCACAGCCACCTACCCCTTCCCCCTCCCAGAAATTGATGGCGGTGGTGCTACACAGCTCTGCAGCTGGGAGGGGCAGCATGGCTCAGCTCTTGATGATGCTGCAACGATTACCCCATGCCTGGAATGTGGTTACCACCGCTAGAGCCTTCAGATCTTGCTATGATTAGGCCGCTTTTACCCCTCTTCTGCCTACTGGGTGCTATGGGGTGTTAATGCTATTCTGTGTGCCACTTTGTATAACCTTTTGGCGCTTTGAGGTGCTGTTGCCTGTATGCCTGAAAATTTCATAAAACTTGGAAAACAAATCCAATGTAGAGCTTGGTAGTTGGTATCGATGGGCAGACTGGATAGGCTCTACGTTCTTCATTTGCTAGGTTTCAATGTCAGAGTGAAAAATAGAAAGAATTGCTTCCCCCATTGACTTTAATGGAAACTAAACAACAGAATGCAAATACATGAAATAACCTGGAGAATAAAATGACAAAAGAAGGCAAACAAACTGAAAGAATGAAATGAATGAAAATGTCTTCATGCATATCCCATTAAATTCTTACCAAGAATTGAAAAACATGTTTGTTTGCTTTGGTGAGGTGGCAGTAGAGATAACTGGTCACCCTATATGTCTCCTGTCAGCTGCGCTTCATATGGTGAGACACTCGTATTCGCCATACCATCATACAGTAAGGGGATAAGAGGATGACCAGCGCTAGGGCAGTTTCTCACACAACACTTTTCCTGCACATGATACATTTCGATTCTGAGGAGTGTACCATCGGGCTGGATGCCAGTCCTGGAGACAACAAAGAGCTAAACAAACCAGTAATTGTTTAAACCTAGACAACTTGCGAAATCCACCTCAGTCATTTTTTTTAATGTCCTAATTATTTGCAATTAAGCAGCACCCCATATTTTAGGAGCATTCTTCATTGTTATAGCATCTCCTTGCATTTTCTGCTTTCCTTGGGTATGTACAACTATGTAGAACCCGGAAGGTGGACCTGGATGATTTCATTAGGAATTTACATCAAAGGCTCTTAGAATTTTCCATTTATGTCTAGACCATGCTTTTTTTTCAATCGGATTTGCAATTTTTCCAAGAGTTCAGGGACACATTACTCTTTAGGCAGCACTATACACAACCTTTTAAAATATGAATTGAAGAACTTGCTTGTTAGTTTGTCAACTTTTCCTCTCTGGCATTCTGTTAAATTCTTAGTGCAATGAGATTCGGTCTCTCGTGCTGATTGACAGTGGGGCCATTCACCAGCTGGAGTGGAAGAGTAGCCTAGTGGTTAGAGCAGCTACCAGGGAGACTAGGGTTTGAATCCTGCTGACTCTCCCTGTGGCCTTGGGCAAGTCACTTAACCCTCCATTGCCTTAGGTACAAACTTAGATTGTAAGCCCTCTAGGGATAGGGAAATATCTACGTACCTGAATGTAACTCGCCTTGAACGACCACTGGAAAGGCGTGAGCTAAATACTAATAAACAAATAAAAAAAAAAATAAAAAAATATCAGGCATCAAAAAAGTTTCTGATTTGTCTCAGGGAATGCCAAAGACTGGAATATTTGCAGAACCTTTCAAGAGCTGAGTAGCTTTGGCAGAGTCACCCTTTACAGGTGGGATCAGAGGTGACTCTAAAATCAGACAGAGTGAGGTGGCCACCTCAGGTGGCAAAGTTTTGGGGGCAGAACCAATTGCTCCCAAAACGTCCCTTTGGCGGCTGCTTTATTGCCCTTCTGAGGGGGAAGCAGCTAAGCTTCCTAGTCCTCCAGACCACCAGGGCAGCAAGGGCAGCGCTGATCTTATTGCTGTTGCCAGAGGGCAGGGATAGAGGAATAGTCAAATGCTGAAAGGAAGTAACAGACAACAGAGTGATGCCTTCCAACCCCCTGCACTTGTTCAACATTTGTCCTGCCCCACCCCCTAAACAGGAAGCCTGTGTTGAAAGGGGTGGGAGTTACTGACTTTAGGCGTGCACAGGGACTGAAAGACCCGCTCTGCATGCAGTGTGGCAGACAGGGGAAAGAAAGTGAGGATTGATGCTTCATAGGGGACTGGATAAAGGAGGAGAGATACTGCTCAGGAGGTGGGGGGGGCAGGTAGAAAAGATGCTGGGTAAAGGCAATGAGAGGAGATGCTGCATAGGAGGGAGGCGAACTAGAAGGGTTGTACAGGGAGATGTTGAACCTGAGGGGTGGGAGTAGGATATAAGGGTGAAATGTTGGATGGAGGAGAGTATGGGAAGGGAAGAAAAGGGGAAATGATAGACCTGAATTTGGAGGTATGAAGGAAGGGAGGGAGGGAGAAGCAAGTGCAAAATGACAGACGAAGGAGGGAGGGAGGGAGGGTGGGAAGGGAAGGGAAGCAAGGGTTTAGAATTCTGTACCTGGGGGTGAGAGTACTGGTGGGAAGGAAAGGGTGGGAGTGGGAAGCAAGGGTGAAATTCTAGCTATAGGAGGAAGGGGTGAGAAGGGAAGTAACACTGAAATGCTGGAGATAAGGATGGCAGTGGAAATGGAAGTAAGGGTGAAATCCTAGACTTTGGGGGGTGGGGGAGTGGGAAGGGAAGCAATGGGAAATTCTTGACCTAATTATGTAGGGGGGGGGGGTAGGAAGAGAAGGGTGGGAATGGGAAGCAAGGGTAAAATTCTGGATGAAAGAGGGGTCGGGAGGGGAGGAAGAGAAACAAGGGTGAAATCCTAGACTGAGGGGGGGAATGGGATGGGAAGCAAGGTGTGGAAATTCTTCACCTAATTCAAGAGGGGGTGTAGGAAGGAAAGGGTGGGGGTGGGAGTGAGAAGCAAGGGTAAAATTCTTGATGAAAGAGGGGAGGGGAGAGTAGGAAGGGAGGCAAGTGTGAAATGCTCAACCTGGGGATGGAAACTGGAAGCAAGGGCGAAATGCTGGACCTGATTGTGGGGGGCAGGAAGGGAAGGGTGGGAGTTGGAAGCAACGGTGAAATTCTGGTTGAAAAAGGATAGGATAGGAAGGGAAGTGCAAATATGAAATGCTAGACCTGGGGGTGGGGCATGGGAAGGGAAGCAAAAGTGAAATCAAGCAAGGGGTGGAGATGCTGGGCCTAGGGGTAGGGGTGGGAAAGAAAGCAAGAGAGGGTAGTGCAAAATCTGAGTGTGGTGCTGGAAAGGGAAGCGGAGGGGTGTTGCTGGACATCAGTATTTTCTCTAAGGTGTGCGGCAGCCTCCACTTGCATTCTTACTTAAAGGAGTCGTACAGCAAAACCTCCATTTCGGTTGCCAAGGACAGGCAAGTTCTTTAGGATTCCCAGTGAACCTGCCCCTTTCCACTGAAACCATGATATTCCTGCACTGCTCCCAGTAGCAGGAATATGAGTGGAGGACTTCCACATACCTTAGAGGGAATATTGCTGGGCAAAGGGGAGAGATAGAAAGAGAGGGAGGGGTGAATTAGAGAGGAGGAGGAGAAGTTGGGCATCAGGGAAGAGAGATAAAGAGCATGGGGGAAGAATTAGAGAGGGTGGGGAGATATTGGGCATTGGAGGAAGAGATAAGGGGGTTCTGGAGGACACGGTGGTGAGAGAAAGAGGGGAAATGCTGTATACAAGAGGCCAAGTGAGAGAAGGATGCTTAGTCAAAGGCTGGAGAAAGACGGAAAGCTGCAGATAGATGCAATAAAAAGTGAGAGCTTGAAAATGGAATGGTGAGGGAAAGAGAAAATCTGAATGAGTAAAGGTATAAAAACAAATAGAAGAAAGATAAAAATGAATCCATGTCAGAGATGGATCTAGGGAAGAAAGTGAAGAAGACAAGAGGAGAGAAAAGAAATGGCAAATGGACATGAGACCCTGTGAATAGAGTTGAGAGAAGCACACAGAGGAAAGCAGAAACCAGAGACTGGGAGTAACGTGATTAGAAAAATTAAATCGCCTACAACAAAAGTCAAAAAATGATTTTTATTTTCATAGTAACATAGTAAAATAGTAAATGACGGCAGATAAAGACCAGTATAGTCCCATCTAGTCTGCCCAGTAAGATGGCAAGAGTAGTGCACCTGCTGCTCTATGCAGGCCACCCCTCCCCATGTCTTTGCTTTAGGGGTGAACCCACCACTCTGTGTCGGACACCCCTGTTTGTTTAGAAATTAGATAGTTAAGTTTATTTGGATTTTATCCTGTTGCTGTAAAGGGATCCACTGTGTCTGTCCCATGCCATTTTGAATTCTGTCGCTGTATTTGCCCCCACCACTTACATCGGGAGGGCATTCCAAGCATCCACCACCCTTTCAGTGAAAAAGTATTTCCTGACATTGCCTTTCAATTTACCCCGTTGCAGCTTCATGTTATGCTCTCTAGTTTTACAGCTTCCCCGTCTTTGAAAGAGGTTTGTTTGTTCATTATTTCTCTTTAAGTATTTAAAGGTCTGAATCATATCTCCCCTGTTCCTCCTCTCCTCCAAAGTGTACATATTTGGGTCTTCAAGTCTCTTCTCATAAGGCTTCTGACGCAGGCTCCAAATCATTTTGGTTGCCTTCCTCTGAACAGTTTCCAGTCTTTTTATATCCTTTGCAAGATATGGCCTCCAAAACTGAACACAGTATTCCAAGTGAGGCTTCACCAGTGACTTATACAGTGGCATTATTACCTCTTCATTTCTGCTAGTAATTCCTCTTTGTATGCAACCCAACATCCTCCTGGCTTTTGCCACTGCCTTCTCACACTGTTTTGCCACCTTGAGATCCTCAGAAATAATCACACCAAGGTCCTTCTCCTGGTCTGTGAACACCAACCTCTCGCCCCCTATCGTGTACATTTCCCCTGGATTTCTGCTTCCCAAGTGCATGACACTGCACTTCTTCGCATGCCTTGAGAAGAGAAGTGTTTTCCAGAGCTCTCCCAAAAGGTGATTTTTGCTGAATTTGCTGCTTAACTGTGAGTTCTGTCAGTTTGTCTCCACATATTTATCCATCTATTTGTCCTTATTGGTGGGTTCCCTTATCTACTCCATTGTGTGTGCCCATAGTTCAGGAACAGCCTACCCCTCACCCCACCCACCCACCCCAGGGGCTACATTGCCTATATAGTGGTCACATACGTGCCATCTATTGTTCCTAGCTTGGGTTAAAGCCCACATCTTCTTCATCTTTTCTTCTTATTCTTCCTCTTCTGGGACTGCTTAATCAACATGTCATGTATTCAGTGCAATAACTGCGGTATTTTCATTCAAAGACGAATCATTTGGAGCCTAAGAAATTGTCCTATATACCTAAAGTCAGCTGCCATGCATGAAGAACTGACTCAACTAAGGAAAGACCTAGCTGCCATGAATAAAGAAGTGTCTCTACTGAGGGAGGAACTGGCTGCAATGAAGCGCACCTCTTCTAGGATACAAACTGAACAAAGTCCACCACCGTTCCCACAAAGAATCAAACACCCCAGGAACAAATGGATCACAGTGGGTTCTGGTAGACTGCGACCTGTAACGCAGAGACATCCCATACATCAAGAGATATCCCTGCACAATACCTTCTCTGCCTTGGCTAATGAGGTTGCCCAACCCAAAGAAACTGAACGGCCCTTAAATGAGTCAGACAATGCCCGATCTCCTGTTAAAGCACCAAATATAAAGAAAACCTCACAAACAGAAAACTACTACTACTTGGAGATTCCATCATCAGAGGCACCAACTTGGGAACACAGTTCAAAGGAGAGAAGATAGTCATATGCCTACCAGGCTCTTCAGACAGCAGGAATACAAACCAAGTAGTTGAAATACTTAGCGCAAAAAGTGAACACTCCAAACTTGATGTTATTATCCACTTGGGCACAAATGACCTGGCTAGAAACAGTGCCTCTACTGTCCAAAAGGACTTCCAATCTCTGGGAGAGAAACTCAAGCCCATTGTTAACACTGTAGCATTCTCAGAGGTTCTACCTGTTCTTGGTAAGGGGACAAAAAGGCTGAATCACATTAACAGCTTTAATACATGGCTCCAGACCTGGTGCAAACAAGAAGGATTCAATTTTATTGGAAACTGGGGCAACAAATGGACCAACAAGAGACTATACTGTGGACTACATCTCTCTGTCGCAGGGAAAAGAATCCTAAGTGAAAAATTCAGGCAGTATGTGGATATGCATTTAAACTAGGAAAAGGGGGTGACGGATGTGGAAGGTCAACATCTGCATGCCACCCCCTGCAAAAGCAGAATAACATCAGAAACAGCCACACTTTTAAACCACACATCAAAAACAAGTGGGAAGAAGTGGGCAGAACAAAATCAATGCAAAATACACACAAGCCAGGTAAATGCTGGAAAGCAATGAGCACAAATGCTCGAAGCTTAGCCAACAAAATTCCGGACCTGGAAGCCCTAATGGTGGAAATGGATTTGGACATTGTGGCCATTACAGAAACATGGTTTAATGAATCACATGATTGGGATATAGCTATAGCTGGCTATAATCTGTTCAGAAGAGACAGAGAAAATGGAAAAGGAGGAGGAGAGTAGCCTTGTATGTCAAAAGCAATATTAAAGCTACTGAAATGCAGGGGACATGGGGAAAAGAAGAAGCGCTCCGGATTGCGTTGGAAAGAGGAGATGGCACTGTCATCCATATTGCTGTAGTCTAAAGACCTCCGACTCAAATTGAAGAGAGAGATAACGAATTGATTATAGATATTGCCAAGATAGCAACAAAGGGGGAAGCGATCATATTGGGTGACTTTAATATACCTGATGTGGATTGGATTACTCCTTCTGCACATCTGGAAAGAAGCAAAAAAATTGTGGATGCTCTCCAAGATGCATTACTTAGACAAATGGTGATGGAACCAACCAGGGAAAGCTCAACGCTGGATGTAGTGCTCACCAACGGTGATAGCATGTCGAATGTCTGCGTGAGCACCCCTGTGAGCAACAGCGACCATCACACGGTGTGGTTTGAGATAAAAGCCATGGTACAGGCCAATCATAGCAAGCTCAAAGTCCTAAACTTCAAAAACACTGACTTCAATAAAATGGCTGAGTACTTAAAGGAGGAGATGACGGGATGGAAGGAGATAAGGGAAGTGGAATTGCAATGGGCTAAGCTAAAGGTGGCAATAAAAGGGGCAACAGATAAATATGTAAGAAAAGTAAATAAAAACAAGAGGAGAAGGAAACCTATTTGGTTTTCCAAAGAGGTGACTGCTCAAATAAAGGCAAAAAACACAGCTTTCGCAAAATTCAAAAGCTTGCAAACAGAAGAACGCAGAAATGAATACAGGATCAAGCTCAAAGAGTCTAAAAGAGAAATAAGGATAGCAAAATCAAAGGCAGAGGAAAAGATGGCTAAAGATGTTAAGGGTGGCGACAAAACTTTCTTCAGGTATATTCGGGAAAGGAAGAAGATCAGAGTTGGAATTGCAGGACTCAGAAGTGCTGGGAAAGGACTCGTGGAAAGTGACACTGAAAAAGCAAAATTGCTAAACAAATACTTCTGCTCTGTTTTTTACTGAAGAAGATCCTGGAGATGGACCAGCTGTGACTCCCAAATATAAAAATGGGAATGAAGTAGATACCACACCATTCACAGAAGATGAGGTGTTAGAACAACTTGCTAAACTGAAAGTGGACAAAGCCATGGGACCGGATGGGATACATCCCAGGATACTGAAAGAGCTCAGAGAGGTTCTTGCAGGACCATTAAAGGATGTCTTCAACAGATCCTTGGAAACAGGAGAGGTTCCTCAGGACTGGAGAATGGCTGATGTTGTACCTCTACACAAAAGTGGTGACAGGGAAGAAGTGTCAAACTACAGGCCCGTGAGCCTTACCCACGGTGGTGGGAAAAGTAATGGAGGCGCTCCTGAAAGAGCGAATAATGAAATTTCTCAAAACAACAGGTTGCAAAATCCGAGGCAACATGGTTTTACCGAAGGACGGTCTTGCCAAACAAATCTGATTGAGTTCTTTGACTGGGTGACCAAAGAACTAGATCAGGGGCATGCGATGGATGTCATCTACCTGGATTTTAGAAAAGCCTTTGATACTGTTCCTCATAGAAGGCTTGTCAATAAACTCAGTAGCTTGGGTATGGGTCCCAAGATGGTAAACTGGATCAGAAGTTGGTTGACTGACAGACGACAGAAGGTGATGGTACATGGAGCTCACTCGGATGAGAGGAAGGTAATTAGCGGGGTCTTGGGCCCGGCACTGTTCAATGTATTTGTAAGTGATATTGCTGAAGGACTGAATGGAAAAGTCTGTCTTTTTGCAGATGACACAAAAATTTGCAACAGAGTGGACTCCCCCGAGGGAGTGGTTAACATGAGGAAAGATCTACAAAAGCTGGAAGACTGGTCTAATTCTTGGCAACTATGATTTAATGCGAAAAAGTGCAGTGTCATGCACTTGGGTAGCAGAAATCCAAGGGAAATGTACACGATAGGGGGTAAGAGGTTGGTATGCACGGTTCAGGAGAAAGACCTTGGCGTGATTATCTCTGATGATCTCAAGGTGGCAAAACAGTGCGACAAGGTGGTGGCAAAAGCCAGGAGGATGTTGGGCTGCATACAAAGAGAAATTACCAGCAGAAAGGAAAAGGTACTTATGCCACTGTACAAGTCACTGGTGCGGCCTCACTTGGAATACTGTGTTCAGTTTTGGAGACCATATCTTGCAAAAGATATAAAAAGACTGGAAACTGTTTAGAGGAAGGCGCCTTAACGTTCCCGGCCACAGTAAGTCCAGAAAAGGGTGGTGAGAGAGTGGAGAGAAGGGGTCAATGGGCGGGGAGTGGGCGGGGAGAGGCCCCTTTCACACTAACGCAGAGAAATTAAGGGCTGAATCCTAACGCAACTGAAAACCTGGCGTTAGCACACATTTGCAAGAGAGAGAAACTATTTCAGTGTCAGCAATGTACAGCATAGGCAGGGAGCCCAAGAAAGGTGATAGTAGTGCTCCATTTGCAGTAACAGCATAGTGCCCAGGTATGAAAGGCCACTATAGTGATGGTGCAAATGGGGCATGGGGGCTACTGGGGCACAGGGTGGATTAGGCGGTTGCTGAGGTGGCACATAGGAATGCAGAAAATGGAAACCAGCAAGACAGCAACTGACCAGGGTCAGACATGCCCATGAGTCTGTGTCCCACAGTGTCCCATCCAGGAGACATTACCCAGCAGGTATCACAAGGGGCACATAACAATGACAGGTGGTGCCGGGGGAAGCGTGGACATCTATGTAGGCACCTCTACCCCAAAACCCACACCTTAGGCAGCTGCCTACCTTTCCCCTGGATGGCCTGGGATGGCGCACCACCGTCACTGACAGCATATGGTCATGGTGGCATGGCAGAGGGGGTGGGTGATTGTGCTGGAGGGAGCAGTGGCACCCACCTGCAGTGGACCTAGGCCATGCCCTGTACCAGTACGTGGTGGTAAGTGCAACAGAAGAGGTCTGGCCGAGGAACGTAAGGGTAGCCCCAGGGACAACTAGGCTGCTGTGGCAACAGTTTGGTGCAGTACACCCAGCTAGCATGTCCAAGAGCAGAGGGTCAGAAGTTCAGTTCCCATCTGTGGATGCTGCAGAGCATCTCCCCATAGTTTTAGCCCACAATGCAGCCAGAACAACAACATGGGCAAACCGCAACGCAGTGGTGCACAGGGGTATGGACACCCACGCACAAGGGCTCCACTATCCACAGCTTCATGGAGTGTCAGGCTGTTAGCCCCAGCACAGAGCTGCAGTTATCACCAGAGCACTACTACTACCCCCTGCACAGATTAGCACTGTGATCAGGACCAGTGCGGCGGGTAGGGTTGTCAACCACCTCCATCTCTGCACAATGCTGAGATAGGTGTGGGAGTGTGCGTATGTCTCTCCATTGTTTTGTGTCTGCCAACATCTCACTGAGACCGCATTGCTCGCGCTGCTTCCAGCGTTAGCCTGCAAATGTGCATATTGAGGAGCAAGGTATTGTGGGTATGGCCCAGACAGGGCGGATTGGCAGGATGCATATGCACAGGGTGGAGGGCAATGGTTGAGACACTGCAGTGCTCGACTACCACCTGCATGGACAGGGTGGCCACAGCATATCATGCTGGGGGGGGGGGGCACCTGCATGGACCGAGCAGTGACCATGGCATGTCTATGTTCTCACATAGTGCCACATTTTATTTGTTTCCAGTGCTACCTGTGTGTTCCCAGTTCTGGGGCCCAATCACAGGGATACCTGCTTGGTGTCTGAGCTGTGCATCCCACCTCTGGGTGCACAGGGTTCCCCTGTGAGCACACACTATGGACTGGTTAGTGGGCTGTCTGCAGTTCACCTGTGCATGGTGGGAACACCTTGTAGGATGCTGCAGGTGCCGTCTGACTGTGCTGTCTGTTGATGAATGGCAGGCAGTGGCATGGGGCAGTTGAGCCTACCCCAAGCATCATTGCTGGTCTGCAATGGTCACAGGTATGGCACTGGCCCAGCAGCCCTGGAGGGCTGTCATCCGCCAGCAGAACTGTGGTTGCTGGTACTACAGCCATTCTGCAGGGTGCAGGCACCTGTCCCACCACCCCTCATCTACAAAAGGGGTGATTGAGGCCCCTTGGGGTTATATAGTGCATACCACTTAGACCCATAGTGGCAGTGCTACATAGCCCTCATGCGAGTCTAGTCACCCCAGTGCCCTGATAACAGGTACCCATGGCAGCCAGACCTTAACACCAGGTATGCTCTAATCTGGGTGGTGTCAGGTCCCCCAGGGCCGTATGTGACTGAAGAACACTGCTGGAGCAGATGTACCTTCAGTTGCACTGCTGGGGACACCTGTCACACACTGGCAGTGCTGGGGATGTGCAGCAGGACCTATCTCTAGCACTACATGTACTGTGGACCTAGTGCTGGGCGACCATCCTATCCCTCAGGGTGCACACAGAACCTGCACAATGGCAAGGTCTGTAGCTACTCTGTGCTAGTATCATGCAGTTTCAGTCCGTCTTACCATGCTGCAGTACCGGAGAGGTGCAGACCCCAATTGGTGGTCAGCTGTAGGCCGCTGTTCTGCATGTGCAATGCATCATGGGTGCTGGTGGGGTTACCCTATCCTGGCACACAGAGCAGACGGTTTGTGCGGTGACCTGCAGTCCTTCTGTACCCAGCCATTGCTGTGCAACAGGCCATAGAGGTATAGCCTACTGGTTAGTACACTGACTTTCTTGGTGGAGGTCATGGGCTCGATTCCTCATTGTTCCCTCCTGTCCAAGGCAGATATTTTCTTGCCTGTGACAGTCATATCTTTGCATATCCATGCTGCCAGCCCATAGTACCCTCACCACAGTTGCCAGCAATCCTTATAAGGCGTTATAAGGCTCCTAATTAGGCACAGTACAAGGCACATTACAAGGCACCTTATTAGGCACAGTACAAGGCACGTTATAAGGCACCTTATTAGGCACAGTACAAGGCATGTTAAGGCATGTTAAAGCACATGCCTTGTACTGTGCCTTATAACATGCCTTATAACGCGCGTTACCTGACATGGCTTGCCATAATGATTCCCCGCCCACGCCTTTATATGGGCATCTGTACCTTTACCGCGGAACCTAACACAAATGACATTACCGCAGTTTAGTAAACATGCCCCATAGTGTATGCTTTTCATACACTGGTCCAATATAGTATATTGTCCTTCTTCAGAAAAGTTAGGATTCAGTTCCAATATTCATTGACATAAACATGCTGTATGATACTATTGAAACTGCAGTTTTCATTTAAAACACTTTATTATGATATAATATAGTTTGTCAACAGTCCATTCTGATGGCAGAATATGATACACATGAAAACACTTCTGATGCAGTGCGTCGATATTGCACCATTGAAACACCTAGAACAGAATGCTTGACAGCAATTAGTTTCAACAACATATTAGCCCAGGGTATGAAACATACAAGGCCGATATACGCACCAATAACTCTGACACTACGTAACTTACAGTTATCTAAACCTATTTTCTAAAGTCTACAAATACTTTTATTTGCAAAATAGTAGCTATTACAGCATTATAAGCTACTTACTATTTTTTTGTGATCTTTTTATGTTGATCCGCCAGTACCGTCAAAATCAGCAAACTACAAATACCTATTAAACTAACTAGATCTCAGATAAAAAATCTTTATATAACGCTTTTTGACATAACGATAATAGCTAAACATAGTTCCATTGAATTTATAACCATTAATTAGTAAACAGTTGCGTAGTAAGTATGGAAACCTTATGTATGTAAAACATATGCTGGTGCAAAACGGGTTAAATGTCTCAATCATATCACCTCTATCCTGCCTTTCCTCTAAAGTATACATATTAAGATCCTTAAGTCTGTCCTCATATGCTTTATAATGAAGACCACTAACCATTTTAGTAGCCACCCTCTGTACTGACTCCAACCTATTTATATCCTTTTGAAGGTGCGGTCTCCAGAATTGCACACAATACTCCAAATGAGGTTGCACCAAAGACCTATACAGAGGCACTATCACCTCTCTTCTGCTGGCCATTCCTCTTCCTATGCACCCAAGCATCCTTCTAGCTTTTTCGCTTTTCTACCTGTTTAGCTACTTTAAGATCATCAGATACAATCACGCCTAGGTCCTGTTCTTTTTTTGTGGACAGAAGTACTTCACCCGCCTATACTATATTGCTCCCTTGGATTGCTGCAGCCCAAATGCATGACCTTATATTGGCTGGGTGGAATGAGAGGATGTTAATAAGTCTGATAAATAAATGGGAATGCCCAAAATCTGGTTACCAGTATAGATGTTTCATCACTGATTTTGTTGATACATGCCCTGATTACCAATTGTTTAGATTACTGGAATGGACTAGATAGTACCTAGGGTTACCAAAGGAACCGCTGTCAAATCAATGATCACATTACCCCCATTCTTTGTACTTTTCAATGGCTTCCAGTTCATAATAGACTCAAATTTAAAACACTTTGGGCCTGATTTTCATCTGGGCAGTGCTATGCGCTGCATTGGCGCATAGACCGCTACCCCTTCCGCCTAACCCAGATTTTCAATGCCGGGGTCATATATAGCCCTGACATTGAAAATCCAGGTTTTGCTGCAGAGCCCAGAAGCCGCAGGAGCTACCTGCTTAGCCCCTGCGCCCGACAGATAGGCAAGGAAAAACCTCATGTTAAGCTATGGTGTACTAGGCTTATGGCTTTTGCTTATTGAGTCCCACAGTTATGGAACATGTTGCCCATATTGATTTGTTTGGAAACAAATTACTTGAGATTTGTAAATTAGTTAAATCCTGGCTTTTTGCACAATGATTATAATGATCTATGTGGTTCTTTTGACCATTACATATGAGATTGTGAAGTAATTGTGAAAAATATGTGATTTGGTTTTCAATAAATCGGGTTAATTATTTTATCAGGGAGTTAGGTATGTGGGAGGGTGGGAATAATCATATTCTATGAATGCATATATTTTTTATTTTGATGTCTCATGGCTTCAGTTCATAAAAATGTGTAAATAAATAAATTAACAGAGATGATGGTTTTGGAACCCCTGTGGTCCTCCATCCAAGCTAGAGAGATTTCTTTAAGCAGAGAGCACCAACAGTTGCAGCTTGCAGTGAAAATGAGATTAGGCAACATGTTTTCTGCATCTTCACAAAGGAGCAAAAGGAGGCAGAGGCAGAGACAGTGCAGGAGATCAGCAGCAGGTAAAACCTTTGCCAACAGGACACAGTAGGAGGCGCACTCTGTTATCTGCTGAGAAGCGTTTGGCAGATACAGAATCTGACGAATCATCAGATGCTGATAGTGTCATAGATGAAGAATGTCTAGAAATACTATTTGTTAGCATACCAAGTAGTGAGGAGATGGGAATTGATACTTCCAGGGCTAAGAGGGCCCCACAAACAGAGCAGGCGGTGGAGCAAGGATTCCCCTGGTCTCTCATCTTTTGATCTGCTTTCAGTCCCAGCAGCAGCAGCTCCCAAGGAACAGAGAAGCAATCCAGCAAAAGAATAGAGGTGCGGAGGTGTTTAAGTGCTGGAGGATCAGCATTACACAGAATGATTGCACTGTCAGAGAATTACAATTAGAGGAAAGCTAATGGGTCATTTTTTGAACAGTGCATCATTTGCAGAACCAACACCTTTCAGGTTCAAAGGAGGCTGCTCATGCTAGAGTGGGGACTCTGTAAGTGCAGATTTTCTGGTTGATTTATAATGTGATCTGGACGAGGAAGATAAACATATATGGTTAACGTGCAGTGATTGCAGAGAAAGGGTGGACAATATGGGATAATCAAGGATATGAAATATTCTGGTGCATTTTGTTGAAGCGCCTTGTGGGTTAATGTTAAGACATATTGAATGCGTTCCACAACTGGTAACCAGTGAAGTTGAATTAGAAGTGGTGTCACATGATCCCACCTCTTGGTATGACAGAGAATGTGTGTGGCGGTATTTTGGAGAAACTGTAATCTTTTTAGTTCATAGTTGGGTAAACCATAAATGATGTTGCAGTAGTCAATATGACTAATAACTAAACTGAAGACAATGGATAGCTTGTGCAGAAAAAGTAAAAAATGGGTGAATGGACTGGAAGAATCTCAAGGCATGGAAAGAAGATTGATCTGCTTTGAGAAGGAAAGGTCTGAATCTAAGGTTATTTCTAAATACCTAAACATTGGGGTCAGCGTAATGGGACCTGAACAAAGTGATGGGGAGATGGTTGGTGGAAAAGAACCACCTGTCAGACATGTAGCTGTGAACTTGTTGGGGTTTAACTGTAAAGAACTGTTATATAGCCAATTCTCTATATGAGATAAGCAGTGATTAATCAGACGTAATTCCAAGTTAGTATTGATGTAAGCAGTAATCAGTATGTTCTCTGCATAGAAAAAAGCTGAAAGGCTAATACCCTGAATAAGGTTAATACACTATTAACATTATTAACCTGAATAAGGTTAATACACTACCTGAGGAAATCAGAACACTAACCGATATCAAGGAATTCCATAAGAAACTAAAAACTCATTTATTCATGTCACACTATGGCTTACAGACTAATTCCATATCCCTTAATGACAATGGATAACAGAAGAAAGTCTAAACATCTAACCAAGTAACAGCATATAATGAAAACTTAAATCATTTTCTCCTATCACGGTAACAATATGTCTACATATGATGGCTTTCGGCTAACCGCACTGAAATGTATATAGTCCTAACACAATGTAACAGATCTTATGTAAATAGTTGTGATGCATTCTACAAAAAGTTATTATGTATATAGTAGTTGGACCTTTAACTGCTCTAGTTTTATGTATTAAGGCACAAGCCCACTGTACATAGTTCCCTGATGTTCCATGTGAAAAGAACAGGCTTTATAGCTGTTTCTGTTTCTTTAAATTGTTATTTGTAAACCGCGCCTGATCTATTGGAAAGTGCGGTATATAAGTGTTTATTAAAATAAAATAAATAAATAGCAGACTCATGAAAATGTTGAAGATAATCAGTGATAATATGGAGCCCCGAGGGACTCTACAGGAGAGTGACTGAGCGTCAGTGAGGTTATCTTTGACTGTGACAGAAAAAGAGTGATCCAAAAGAAAGGAACTGAACCAACGGAGTATCTGGCTATGAATGCCAGCTGATTGAAGATGGGATAGCAGAAGATCATGGTTCTCAAGGTTGAAGGCACATGAGAAATCTAGTGAGACTATTAGCATGAACTTACCTGTATCTAATGCACCATATACTTCACCGAGAAGGGCGGAGAGAATAGTCTCCATAGTACGGTTTGGGCAAAAACCCAGTTGTCATGGATGAAGCACATGTGTATGTTCTATGTGATTTCATAGTTGGGAGAGGACCAAATGTTCTATAAGCTTAGACACTGAAGGTTAGCAACCAGCCTATATGGTTCTGTAGGATCCAAACTGACCGTTTTTAGGAGCGGATGAATAATAGCTTGCTTCCACCCAGTGGGGACATGTCTTCATGAAAAACTGTGACTGATAATAATGCAAGGTATGGGTAGTAGGCTAAGAGAGGCTTCCCCCACCCATTACGAGGGAATAGGGTCCAAGACACAGGTGGTTTCCCTTATCAAGGAAAAGGTCTTTCTAAGAGAGTGTTCAGTTATTGGGGTGAAAGTGGACCAGATATGGGTCAGAACAGGGGCCGGTGAAGATATTGCATCAGAGATCACAGTGGTAAGAACTGACATGCTACGTGTACTTTATTCAGAAACTACATAGCAAGAGCGTCTGAGGTGGGTCCAGGCCAAACAAGATATTTCAAGGGGAGAGTATTTAACATAGAGAGTTTGGAAACCACAGAGAACAGCATCTTGTTTGAGGATGCGCAATTAAGGATTTTCTCAGAAAAATACATCTTCTTGGCAGTTAGTATCTGGGCACGGTAGTGATTGTGCTGATGTTTAAACAATGCTAAGGTATCTGGGTTTGAGTCTTTCTGCCATAGCCTTTCGGCTCTTCTCAACTGGTGTTTTACCATACCCAAACCAGCATGATACACTGGATGAAACCATAACAGACTCCTATATTGAAGTGGGGTTTATACCATATTGACTTTTGATGAAAAGTTGTGACTGGCTCATTTATTATTTCAGCATTTGAATTATGTTAACATGTTTAATAGGGTTCCTTAATAAAATGTATTTATATAATAAAAAGAATTCAAGGGAAAAAGTGAGGCTATTAGAAAAGTGGTCTTCAGGGCAGAGTTGAACATAAAAATATTTATTCTGGATGTGCTTTATTCAGGGTATTAGGGTGTGTTACTCTTGGTATTGTGTTACTCCACCTTTGCACCGCCCGTTTCCCACCCTGTCTAACCTCCTTGTGCAAACTCCTTGTTTGTACGGGGAGGCTTTGGACGGGGACAGCAGAGGGGCAAATAGCAGAGATGGACATCTCAACAGGATGTCCATCCCTGCTATTTGTGCTTCAGAATAGACCCCATAGTATATGACAACAGATAAAGATCATCATTGTCCATCTAGTCTGCCCAGCAGGTCACCCCTCCCCATACCTTTGTTTAAGGGTGTACCCACCGCTCCATGCAGGTCATCCCTATTTGTTAAGATAGCTGATGCCGTTAAGATTATTTTGATTTAATCCTGTTGCTATAAAGGGATCCACTGTGTCTGTCCCATGCCATTTTGAATTCTGTCACTGTATTTGCCCCACCACTTCCATCAAGAGGGCATTCCAGCATCCACTACCCTTTCAACGAAAAAGTATTTCCTGATGTTGCCTTTCAGTTTACCCCCTTGAAGCTTCATGTTATGTCCTCTAGTTTTGCAGCTTCCCCGCCTTTGAAAAAAGTTTGTTCGTTCATTAATACCCTTTAAGAATTTAAAGGTCAGTATCATATCTCCCCTATCCATCCTCTCCTCTAGAGTATATATATTTAGGTCTTCAAGTGTCTTCTCATAAATCTTCTGACACAAGCTCCAAATCATTTTGGTCACCTTCCTCTGAACCGTTTCCAGTCTTTTTATATGCTTTACGAGATATGGTCTCCAAAACTGAACACAATATTCCAAGTGAGGCCTCACCAGACACTTGTACAGTGGCATTAGTACCTCCTCCTTTCTGCTAGTAATTCCTCTGTATGCAACCCAGCATCCTTCTGGCTTTGGCCACTGCCTTGTCACACTGTTTTGTCACCTTGAGATCCTCAGAAACAATGACTCCGAGGTCTTTCTCCTAATCCATGCACACCAACCTCTTGCCCCCTATCACATACAATTTCCTTGGATTTTTCATCCCAAGTGCATGATACTGCAGTTCTTCACATTAAATCTTAATCACCAAGCATTAGACCATTCTTCAAGCTTTTGTAGATCTTTCCTCATGTAATTCACTCCCTCTGGGGAGTCCACTCTGTTACATATTTTCATATCATCTGCAAAAAGACAGACTTTTCCATTGAGTTCTTCAGCAATGTTACTCACAAATACATTGAACAGTATTGATCCCAGGACCAATCCCTGTGGCACGCCACTAATCACCTTGCTTTCATCCAAGTGAGTTCCCTTTACCATCACCTTCTGTTGTCTGTCAGTCAACAATTTCTGATCCAGTTCACCACCTTGGGACCCATCCACAGGCTGTTCAGTTCATTGATAAGCTTCCTATGAGGAACAGTATCAAAGGTTTTGCTGAAATCTAGGTAGATCACATCCATCGCATGCCCTTGATCTAGTTCTCTGGTCACCCAGTCAAAGAACTCAATCAGATTTGTTTGGCGTGATCGTCCTTTGGTAAAACCCTGTTGCCTCAGATCATGCAACCTATTGGTTTCGAGAAAGCCCACTATTTGCGCGTTTCCCTCCAGCACCAGAACGCCCTTTCTAAAATTTGCCTTTGACTAAACACTGCTTTGAAAACGCTATTAATAAAAAGCCTCCTGTTCAAAACATTCTTCACAGATGCAGACACTATAGTGCTTAATTTTACATATAATTCATTTATTGCAAGGACATTTTATTTAGCAAATAATGTAAAACCTTTTATCTTTCCCCCTCAGTAATTCTATGACACAAAGAAATCTACTTCAGGAAATATAAAAGGATGATGCCGGGCAGTAGAAAGTCTCCTGGAATCAGTTGTTTGAAAAATGTGTCCTCGAGCACAGTATTGAATTTCCAAGCTCTGAAAGCCAGTGTCCTGACTTTGCACTGCACTGTAGTAAATGGTAAGGAAGTGGTTACCATGGTCCCTTAGCTGCTCAATTAACATTAATTAGATCTGCCATGCAATCCCTTCACCCGCCCCTCCTTTTGGTTGCAGAGCTTAGAGGTTTGCAGGTCTAATATTACTGCCTTACTATGGGCAACGCAGAAGCAAATGCTTCAGTCCATTTGACAATGTTTTCTTTTACCTCCAGCTCAAAAGAAATGGCTAAAATTTAGGTCCTTTTGCGTTAATATCTAAAATGATATGAGGTAAACAATTAAAGGTGAAGCATTAGGAAACGTGAAAAGCCGCTCTTCAAAAGAATACGGTGGCTGTACGCAAGCACTTTTGCTTGTGCCACAGCTCATCGGAGCATTCTGAAAACACCACTTGGAAGTCTCCGGAGAGAGGAAAATGGTAAACCAGGCCTCATACATTATTATCTTGATTATTTGCTGGCCTTTGATTTCCCCTTCAGAAGTGCAAGGGGCTTCTTGTATTAAGATCCTCAGAAACCTCCTTCTGTTTATGATTCTGGATGGCTTTCTGATAGGCAAGTTCATAGGTCAGGTGAAGGGGGCACGGGGTCAGGGTCAGGGTCAGGCTACCCTAGCCTCTGTTATTCACAGCAAGCACCAAACCCATAAAGCTCCAGACTTGGCTATTTGCTTTAACTCACCTTAGTATTCCCCTTTGAAATCCGTCTTGAATGTCTATTTGATGGATGTACATACGTGAATGGGCGCTTAGCTGTGTGCTTTAGGCAGTTTCTATTCTGCAGGTGCATAAGTATGTCCCATCACGCATACTTTAGTACATAGGGGTGGAGCTTGTGCAGAGCGGAGGCGGGGAATAAATTTACCCATGTAAGTTATAAAATAAACTCTTGCATATATCTGGGGCCTATTTTATAAAGTTTGTTTGTTTATTAAAATTTGATATACCGCCCTTCACAATCGCAGCAAGTTAAAGGGAGAGGAACTCCGATGAACTAATAGAAAAGGCATCGTCATTCATTCCTAACAGTTTGGATGGGATAGGCTACAGGAAGGGACAGGGGCATTAGTAGAGTGATGGCAGCAAGCTCTGTACTGTATATATCCAGTTTTTTAGTGGGGGGCATCTGATGATAGATGAACCCAGGTAGAGAGAAATCTACTTGCACAGACTTTACCTTATAAAATAGGAGTGTAAAGACATGCCACAATGTACCCGCCTAGACCTTGATTGGACAGAAATACGTGTAAGTTTATATTATTTTATATTTTATTATAACTTACACGCATTTCTGTCCAATCTAGGTGTAGGCAGGTACTCCTGCTCTAGAACTGGCATCATCATAGCGACTACATTGCGGCATTTCTTTACACCCCTATTGTATATGGTAAAGTACGTGCATATTTCATTTTATAAATAGGCCTCGGACATGTGTGGGAGTTTATGAAATTGTGTTCTACCTGGACAACTTTAAAGAAAACGAACATGAAATTGTATTTTTCCAGAAACTCTTCTAATTTTTTTTAGCTGAAAACAATTTCAGGTAAAGTAAAGTATCATTATCATAAATTGCAGTTGCTAATGATACATTTTACAGGCCAGATTCCTTCCCCTGTGCTCACTTTCCTTTATCTTACAGGTAACCTCCACCATAGGCAGTGGAAAGGGGTGGACCACAGGGGCTATGGCCTCACCAATATTTTGCCCAAAACAGCATTAGCATCTAGAGAGCTTGGGGGAAGGTCTGGAGATTGGTTTATATGACCCTTCCAACCCAAAAATATCCCCCTGACCTCCACTGTTTAAAAGAATTATGGGATTTTGTAAAACTGGGTATTATCAGTTATATTACACAATCCTTCACAGGCAAATTTAACAGAAATGGCAATTGTAATGACGATTTGTATTCTATTAGAATCAGTTGATAATAAGAATTAATGAGCTGAACAAAAGAGCTAAAGAGACGCTGGTGTCCGTGACCATATAAATGTTTCTTTATTTTAAATGTTTGACATTTATTCACCAAACAATCAAAACTACAGGTTCATAACAGAGGAGTAAGTTAGACTGAGGGCAAGACAAAAACCTGTATGTTGAGTTGTGACATTATGCTGCAGAACGTCTAAAATATACACCCAAGTGCTGAGAGGCAAAAACCAGATAACTCTCAAACGTCTAATTGTCCATTTAAAGTTGCATGTGGATTTTCAAAGTGACAATTGTACAGATGGTGCCACTGAAAATAGTTATAACTTTAAGTGCCTGATTTTATAACTAAAAATCTACACCAAAAAAGTCCCCTAGGGCAACGGAAACACTGTCTGCCCAAATCTTAAATACTAATCAAAAATTACAGGCTCCAAATAACAATCGACCTCGCAAAATAAAGAATTTTGGTTGGAAGAAGAACCCCAGGCAAAGGAACCTTAACTGGCGGTTCGCGTCCTTTTTAATCAAAATGCAGAAAGCCTTTTTAAACTGCTGAACAAATTTATAGCAAGAAGCACTTAACTAGGTTCCAAGCGCTGCAACATAGAGGAAAAAAGTGGTGGGAAAACGACACAGTCCTGCGTTTCGGGTTGCCAAACTTTCCAGACCTGCTTCAAGTTAAAGTCCACCGCAGCCATGAAATATGTGCATAAGGAACCAAAAACAATCAGGCCTTTAAAGACATGGCGTCTGATGTCACTTATAAACATATGGTTACTGCCTGACCAATAGGGAGGTGAAAGCAATAAAAATGCAGACACCAACCAATAGGTCACAAAAGGGTTAACAGAGAGTATGCCAATCTTGTTCTAAATGTAAACCCTGTGGTATTACCGTATCAAGTCTGAAAATCCATTGTTGTTCAATCCTTAATAAGCGGGACAAACGGTCTCCCCCATAAATCAAAGGAGGTACCTGATCAATGGCCCGCCAAGTAAAATGGGTAAATACAAGAGCACACTGTAGAGCATGTTGAACCAAGGGAGCAGAGAGAGTCTGAGTACGAATCCTAGAGACATGCTCAGCCAAACATTTTTTAAAAGGTTGCGAAGTGCAGCCTACATATTTCAAGCCACAAGGGCATACCATCAAATACACGATAAAGGCAGAATCACATGTCGTAGAATGTTGAAATGTCCAAAGTGTGATTTTATAGCAAGGCACCTACGTGAGAAGTCCAAAAAAGACACTTGTTTTTAAGGCTATTGAAGTGGAGGCCTATTCACAAATGGATGTCCAGCCCCTTGGATCGCAGGATCAGAATCGGGTCTACCGGCCTGGATGTGCAGATCAGCCCTGATTCTGATCGGTCGCATGCCCAGCCGCATAGCCGGCTAACTCAGCCTGGCTCAGTAATGGGGCCGCAGTGCCATGACGTCTCATTGCCATGGCACTGTGGCTCCAATATGGAGCCACAAATGCTGCCAGCCGCCAAGATTGTTCTTTCCCCGCAACCAGATTCCCAATCCGGCCTCCCATGGCCAGGGTCTGGCTGTGGGGAACCTCCTGCACACTATCCTGCTTTGTTCCCACTGGCCGTCACTTCTACCCCACATCCAAGTCTCCCATCTAACCAGACTTACAAGGCTGAACTCGGAATCAGCCCTGTACGTCCAGGTTGACGGCCCGACCTCGCTCCACCTTCCACCCGCCCCCATCTATGGCTCCCCACACAACTCCGCTGTCCATACAGGGAGCCTTGCATGGGGACGGCAAGGGGGATGAATAGCGGGAATGTGCATCCAGGCAGGGTATACATCCCCGCTATTCATGACTCGGAATAGACCCCTAAGGGTCTTTGGAAAATCTTGTTGGAGCCATCGTATTTATAAAAGGAATTGTCAGAACTACCCGTTCTACAGTGGAATTTTTATAAAAACTCGTGAGAGCTGTATATTCAATCTATATGGTAGCACTACATAGCTGCTTTGACTGTTTTTTAAGATTCCATGGTGAAGGATAAGTGTCTTTTAAAGTAAAATGTACTTCATGAGGGGACAGTGATAGCTGGAGTAGATTTCTACCATTTAGCGTGGAGTCTTACAAAAACCTTTACAAAAAATAATTCAGATTGGTATTGAAGAAAGGAAGCAGAGGCAGCTATGTGCTTTTCTGCAATAAGTACCCAGAACCAGCCCCTGTAGTGCACACATGCCGACAGACATATTTACAGTAATCTGATTCAAGGCTGCTATCAATGTATACCCACCGTTCCGTGCAGGTCACCCCTCCCCATGCCTTTATTTAGGGGTGTACCCACCGCTCCATGCAGGTCACCTCTACTTGTTGAGATATCAGAGACAGTTAAGTTTATTTTGATTTTATCCTGTTTCTATAAAGGGATCCTCTGTGTCTGTCCCATGCCATTTTGAATTTGTCACTGTATTTGCCCCCCTGTAATTATAAAAAATTTTATTTAACATAACTACTGTCTTGAAACTGAAAATCTTTCATATCATAAAAATCTTCATGCCCAAAAACTCAATGGCACAATGCAAACTTGCTTCTTGCAAATGGCAGTCTACAAACTTGCTTTTCACAACATCATCGCTAAAACGTAGTCATTCACTTGACAGCATAGCTATTCACTAAACCTGCTTGTAAACTTGCTTCCCAACTTGCTTTTGCACTTGAAAGTACATGTTGAATTCCAAGCTCAGCTCTGCTCAGCTCAGTGGTTCACTGAACCTGACCCCGGCTGTCGGTTTCGCTGTCTCCACAACGGCTTTATCAAAGGGCTTTCTCATCACCAGCTTAAACTACAAAAGAAAAGAAGGAAGCCCGCAAGTTACAACACTCTACAATATTACAACCTTAATGCTTTTAAAACCTTATTTTAAAATTTATACCTATACTTCCAACTTGCACTGCTCATTCACAAACATCAAACCCTGACCCCCTCTCCTCTAGTTAAAAGGATTACGTGCTCCTATCCCTAAGATCCACGTCACAGTCTAGGCTCACCACCCAATCAAAATGCTGCTTATACCAAGCCATTCACCAAACAACCATACCCCATTTAACAACTTTCAGCTCAACCGGCTGCAAACCTATCCCCAGGGAACCCCTATCATCTCACACAAGCAACGCAGTATGGAAAATAGAAAGCCAAAACGTCTCTCCAAGGGCTCATGGTAAAGAAAGTAAATGAAGTTAATAAAACTACTAAGGAGCGAGCAGAGTAAGAGTCACTTGCGCTTTATTGAAGACCAAAACCCCAACGCGTTTCGGCAGATGCCTTCATCAGGGGGCTAGAGGACACATGTACCTGAGGCACTAACAGTAAAAGTAAAAATGAAACAAACCTTTCATGAGACGCTGAATTTGGCGCGCTTTAAAAGGCATATTTGCTATGTGTAGTTCAGATAAGCCTAGTATAGCACTTGACTTTCTATTTGCTTTTTACACGCGGAGTATTCTTTAGTATGGCTGTCTGTATATGCTTTTCAAAGATAACAGCATATTCTGTTTTTAAACTTTTAAACGTATGTTTATATTCCTCTTTTTCTATCAATGGCAGCATTGAGCTTTTTCTTTATTTAGGGTCCACAATTGTTTTTCTTATACATATGCATATATGTTAATTATGCCTTTTGCCTTTTAAAGCGCGCCAAATTCAGCGTCTCATGAAAGGTTTGTTTCATTTTTACTTTTATTGTTAGTGCCTCAGGTACGTGTGTCTCTTGATTTTCCTTATTTTTGTCAAATTCAGTTTTTCTTAAGTTGTCTATTTTACTTGATATGAAGTTTTCTATTGAATACTTTTACTCTTAGACATTCCCTCCTTTGCACAACAATACTGTTCCGTTTTACACTTTGTTTTTGTATGTTTTTTATTTTTTATGGAGGTACACCACTTTTTTATGATATTAGTACAATTGATTTTTTTAAAGATTAACCCTCAAAAGAATGCTTAAATATCTCCTGTTTTTAATCAATGGTACCGTTTGGTTTTCACTTATGTCTTCTGACCTTTAAAGCGCACCAAATCCAACGTTTCATGAAAAGGTTTTTTTGTTTTCTCTGTCGGTAGTGAAGGTACATGTGTCCTTTGACTTTACTATCTTTTGCAGAATCCAGTTTTTTTAGCAGTCTACCTTATGCCATTCTTCTGAAGTCTTCTATTGAACGCTTTCACTTTTTAGACATTCCTTCCTGCGCGGCAGTATTAATTGCCGGTTGTATATATATCTTTTTAAACAACATGCCCGTTTTTTCTACACAATTGCACCGGTTTTAATAGTGTTTGCTTGCATGAAGTTATGGTATAGAGAGCATCTTTTATTATTTGGTTCCAATTTTAGCGCTTCATGTGGTTATTTTTTTATATTTTTTATGTGGCTTTATGAGACTGGGGATCTTGATGTGGGCGGTTGCGAGTAGCACTGCCAAAAATACTGAAGCAATATAAAAGTGTAGAAGATTCAGTTGTTCAAAAAAATTTTTTCACGGTTTCGCACAATTATAATTTTGAATTTTGTGAAACTTATACATGGCGATTTCATTGTGATTTCTGGTAGGCTGGTTACTGGTGCTTGTTTATGTTTCTCTGATGTAGTAGTAACTGTATTTTTTTCACATTGTAACCCATTGCGTCTTCATACATATGCAATTATTCATGACGTAATTGTTGACCTTCAAAAGCGCGCCAGTTTCAGCGTTCTTTAAGGATTTTTTCTACACTCTGATAGTGTTGAAGGTAACTGCTTTTTATTTTTAAAATAAGAGTTTCATTTTTGAATGCTGGTTTTCATTGCTCTAATTAATGTTTAGGTCTTTAACCCTCGTTTTTTTGGGATTGCAGGTGCTAGCTGCCCCTTTGTAGTCCCGTGTCATAGCACATTTATGATTTGCGTCTATGCCATTGTGCCTTCTTTACTCTTTTTCTCGAGGTACTAGCTGCCCTTAATAATTTACTTTCAGCTCTGTGTTTTTGCACAATTGTGATCTGTATTTATTCCATTTAAACTACTGTTGCTTTTTACCGCAAGTATTTTAGTATGGTTTAATGCAGCTGTCCTGTGTGGCCCCCCCCCCCCCTTTTTTGGCTCGCGCAAAGTATGTACATTTTAAATAATGGTAAGCTCCTTAGTACAGACTATTAAGTATGATGTGCACTTCGGTTTCATTTTTAAAAATCTTTCTTTAAGTTATCTGTTTTTTGTATTTACATCAATATGTCAATATGTTTGTCGTTTGTTTTTTGTTCTGGGTCTGGGTTTCCCATTTTTATACTTTTATGTTAATGCTTTGATGCTCTTAATTTTTTATTGTTTAAGTTATTAATGGTATTATTGTCTTTTAGCATTGCCACCTATATGACTGTTTCTGTGCCTTATATTTATACTCCTATATGCACTCCATCTAGTGCATTGAAACATCCAATTTGTAAGTACCTTATGTTCCTTTTTAATATATTTATCGATGTTCTCCTTTTATTAATGTATGGTCATTCACATGTGAAAAACACAGCAGGGAGCAGCGTATCTTGCACAGGCCATGTCCATGTTTGCACTATATTTATTGATTTGTAAGGTTTTGTTTTTAGTATTTTTAATATTTTTAATATTTATTGTTTTATATTGCTTATTGTAGTTATATTGCTTATTGTATTTATACTGTTTATTTGCATGTCCTCTAGCCCCCTGATGAAGGCATCTGCCAAAACGCGTTGGGGTTTTGGTCTTCAATAAAGCGCAAGTGACCCTTACTCTGCTCGCTCCTTGGTTGTTTTTGGACTCTCTGCGAGTCAGTGCTCTTTTTTGTGTCTGTTAATAAAACCACTGCCATTCCACCGCAGCATTAAGACCCTTATGTGCAGTAGTTCCCCATTGAAAAATAAGTTTCTGTTCACGCTGTAATAACCTCAAAGCTAAATCCCTCCCCCCCACCCTCCTTGCTTAGCTGATCCAATACACAACATAGCAATGTTTACTAGACTGCCAATATTCAACCAAAGGCACAGATAAAACACCCTACCGTATAGCAGACAGATGCTCAATCATATGTATTGTACATAGTAACATAGTTTTGATGGCAGATAAAGACCAGTATGGTCTATCTAGTCTGCCCAGTAAGATGGCAAGAGTAGGTACACCTGCCGCTCCATGCGGGTCACCTTTCCCCATGCCTTTGTTTAGGGGTGTACCCACCGGTCTGTGTAGGTTACCCTTATTTATTGAGATATCAACGCTATTCTGTTGAGATATAAGAGATAGTTATGTTTATTTTGATTTTATCCTGTTCCTATAAGGGATCCGCTGTGTCTGTTTCATGCTATTTTGAATTCTGTCTTAAATCGCTAATGGTTTGTCTAATATAGAGTTTGTCACATGGGCAGTGTACCAAGTATACTACCCCCTGTGGCACACATGTTGTTTGAGATAGCAATTTATAAGGATGGCCTGTGGAGCCAGGAATAAATTCCTTCAACTCCAATGTATGAGGACAAATTATACAATGGCCACACCATTGGTGGCCACATAGAAACAGAAATGTGTTGACAGAAAAAGACCACATGGCCTATCTAGTCTGTCCTTCCAAATCAACAACTACAACAGTCCCCTTTTTACCTTTAGAGATCCTCTGTGTTTGTCCCATGCTTTTTTGAATTCAGTTACTGTCCTCATCTCTACCACCTCCACTGGGAGACTATTCCACGAATCCACTACTCTTTCCGTAAAGAAATATTTCCGCATATCACTGCTGAATCTATCTCCCTTCACCCTCATCCCATGTCCCCTCATAGCAGAACTTCCTTTCAATTGAAAGAGGCTCTCTCCCTGAACATTTATGCCACGGAGTATTTAAACATCTCAATCATATCACCTCTATCCCGCCTTTCCTCTAAGGTGTACATATTAAAATCCTTCAGTCTGTCCTCATAGGCTTTATAATGAAGACCACTAATCATTTTACTAGCCACCCCCTGCACTGACTCCATCCTGTTCACATCCTTTTGAAGGTGCGGTCTCCAGAATTGCACACTATACTCCAAATGAGGTTGCACCAAAGACTTATACAGAGGCATTATCACCTCCTTTTTTCTGCTAGCCATTCCTCTCCGTATGCACCCAAGCATCCTTCTAGCTTTTGCCGTCGCCTTTTCTACCTGTTTAGCTACTTTAAGATCATCAGACACAACCACGCCTAGGTCCCGCTCTTCTTTAGTGGACAAAAGTACTTCACCTCTTATACTGTATTGCTCCCTTGGATTGCTGCAGCCCAAATGCATGACCTTACATTTTTTTAACATTAAATCCCAGCTACCAAATTCTAGACCATTCTTCAAGCTTAGCTAGATCCCTCCTCATGTTATCTACACCTTCCTGGGTGTCTACTCTATTGCAGATTTTGGTATCATCTGCAAAGAGGCAAACCTTACCCGACAGCCCTTCCACTATTTCACTAACAAAGATGTTAAAAAGAATCGGACCACGGACAGATCCCTGGGGCACACCACTGGTAACATCCTTCTCCTCAGAGTGAGCTCCATTTATCTGTACTCTTTGTCGCCTCCCACCCAACCAATTTCTAACCCAAGCAGTAACCTTAGGGTCCATCCCTAGGGTGCTCAGTTTGTTTATAAGTCGCCTGTGAGGAACAGTGTCAAAGGCTTTATTGAAATCTAAATACACCACATCTAGGGCTCTCCCTCGGTCCAACTCCCTGGTCACCCAGTCAAAGAAATCAATCAGATTTGTCTGACAAGACCTGCCTCTGGTGAATCCATGCTGCCTCGGATCCTGTAATCCGCTGGACTCCAGAAACCTCACTATTTTCTCTTTCAGCAGCGTTTCCAATAATTTACTCACCACCGAAGTTAAACTAACCGGCCTGTAGTTTTCAACCACATGCTTACTTCCACTTTTGTATAAAGGCACCACATGAACCTCTCTCCAGTCCTTTGGCACCACTCCTGACTCCAACGAGGCATTGAAAAGGTCAGTCAGTGGAGCTGCTAGAACGTCCCCAAGTTCCCTCAGTATTCTAGGGTGTATCCCATCTGGTCCCATTGCTTTGTCTACGTTAAGTTGAGCTAGTTTCTCACGAACACAGTCTTCTGAAAATTGTTCAAGATGTCCCTCACTTCAATTCCTGTTTGTGGGTGTTTTCTAAGGTCCTGCTCCTGGTTCTTCATCTGTGAATACAGAACAGAAATATTTGTTAAGCAATTCCGGTTTATCCTTATCAGCTTCTACATATTCCTTCCCTGCACCCTTGAGTCTGAAAATACCACTTTTGCCCTTCCTCTTCTCACTATTATATCTGAAAAATGTCTTATCCCCCCATTTTATTGCATTGGCTATTTCCTCCTCCTTTTGAATCTTTGCCTTGCTGACTACTTTGCTAGCTTCTCTAAGTTTTTCCAAATACAGTTGCCTGTCTTCCTCTCTCTGTGATCTCTTGTATTTCATGAAGGCCTCCCTCTTTTTCTTCACTTTTTCAGCTACTTCTTTCGAAAACCATAGCAGTCTCCTTTTCCTTTTATCTTTATTTACCATTTTAACAAAAAGGTTGGTTGCCCTTAAAATATCCCCTTTCAGTTTTGCCCACTGTTTTTCTACATCCTCCAGCTGTTCCCATCCCACTAACGACTCCCTGAGGTATTGGCCCATCTTCGCAAAGTTAGTCTTCCTAAAGTCTAAGATCCTCACCTTTGAATGGATTCTAACAGCCCTAGTCCTAATACTGAACCACACCATCTGGTGATCACTGGATGCAAAATGATCTCCCACTACAACATCAGAAACACTTTCACCATTGGTAAGCACCAAGTCCAGTATGGCCCCTTCACGTGTGGGGTCTGTTACCAATTACCTGAATAGTTCTCCCTGTAGATAATCCAGGATCTCCTTACTTCTAGATGATACTGCAGCAGGAATGTGCCAATCAACATCTGGCATATTGACATCTCCTATCAGTAGCACTTCCCCTTTCCTAGCAATGCTGCGTATGTCTTCAATTAACTCTCTGTCCACGTCTTCCTCTTGTGAGGGAGGTCTGTATATCACACCAATGCAAATAGATTTCTCTTTCCCTCTTTCTAGTTTAACCCACAATGCCTCCTCTCTCCCTTTTAAGCTCTGTCATTCCAAAGCTTTAATAGTAGTTTTTACATATAGTGCCACTCCTCCTCCCCTTCTTCCTACCCTGTCCTTTCTGAATAAAGTATAGCCAGGTATAGTTACATCCCAATCATGGTTTTCTGTGAACCATGTTTCTGTAACTGCAACTAAATCCAAGTCAGCCGCTCCCACCAAATCTTCAACATCAGGAATCTTATTTCCCATGCTACGGGCATTTATACACACTGCTTTCCACATGTTACCCCTGTTACCCATTTCGATAAAGGTATTTAACGTATCACCTACCTGGGGGCTTTCACCTACCTGGGGGTTTTCTTCACCCATCTCCAACGAATCTAGTTTAAAGCCCTCTTCAGTAGATTAGCCAATCTACTACCAAAGATGCGTTGACCTTTCTTGGACAGATGGATGCCATCTCTGCTCTGCCACCCTTGGAACAGCATCCCATGGTCTAGGAAACCAAAACGCTCTCGATGACACCATCCACGCAGCCATGCATTCATCTCCTGGATGCGAGCCTCTCTGCCTTGGCATTTACCCTCAACAGGGAGTATTGAAGAGAACACCACCTGTGCACCTAACTGCTTCACCCTCTGTCCCAGAGCCATGAAGTCAATTTTGATACGTTCCGAGGAATACCTGTCAGTATCATTTTTCCAACATAGATTAGCAACATTGGGTAATAGTCAGTGGGCTTGATGAGTCTCGGCAAACTCTCCGTAACATCTTGGATTATGGCATCAGGCAGACAGCATACCTCTCTGGACATCAAGTCTGGTCGACAGATGGATACCTCAGTACCCCTCAGAAGACAGTCTCCAACCACCACTACCCTTCGTTTCCTTCTGGTCACTGATTCTGCAACTTTGGGGTACTTGAGCTCTGGTTCTTCCCTTTCCAGGGATGCTTTCACCTCCTCCACTTCCAGGGCTGCATAATGGTTCTTCAATTCAAGGGCTGGAGAAGTTGGATTGGTGATTTTGCAGGCCCTGGTGACTTGTGTCCAACCATCGACATTCTGTTGGCACCTACCTTCTCCTCTGCTGGAGAGCTTGGTTGCTACAAGAAGCATCTCATCAATGTACTTCTCACTGTCTTGATTGCTCCTCAGCCTCGCCACCTCCTCTCTGAGTTCCTCCACTTGTTTCCTCAAAGCATCAGCATGCAGGCACCCTGCACATGGAACCGGTCCTTCAACTGGCATTAGGACCTCTGTCTGGACCGAGGCAGAAGCTGTAACGAGGGCAACAGCTTTAGCGATACGATTTTTCCCAGCCATTGTTCTGTTTGTGGAGCTTAGGTATCTGTTAAAGCAAAAGAGAGAGAGTACCAGCCGTTTTCCCAGCTGTCCTTTCAGAGAAAAAGCAGTTAAATCTCTGTAATTATATTCAAAATGTGCTGGTCCAATTCTCTGTGCTTTGTTAAATGGGGAGGTGCCCTATAAAGCAAGACTGCTCCCTAGGGGTGGGTGAGAGTCGGGGTGGGTAGGGAGGGAACTAACTCCTGATTAGGTGTTAGCAGTTCCCAAAGCTGAGGAGGTTACTAGAGTTCAACAACCTACTCTGCTCAAGGAAAATTCCACTAAAGCACCAAAAAGAAAGTAACCTTGCTTTAAAAATATACAAAAACCCTTTTAAGAGCTCCCAGTCAGAGAGCTAGCAATTTAATAAAATAAACCCTCAAATCCTTACTATTGGTTGATCTGTAGAGCCCCTGTTAGGAGAGCCACCCTGATGTTCAGAGTCAAGCGCAGACTGTTTTTTTACCAACCATTCATGCAAATTGCGAGACCGCCATATTGTCAACCATATTCAATGCATTAACACTGGATGTACCTGAAATAAAGACCAATGTTTCAATGTTAAATACTTCTGAGAATAAGATAAAATACACACTTGGCCGCTAAAAGCCGTTTCTCGACTACTCAAAAAAAGCAGAATACGATCCACATGGCACGCTCTAGAAACATAGAAACATAGAAATATGACGACAGAAAAAGACCACATGGCCTATCTAGTCTGTCCTTCCATATCAACAACTACAACAGTCCCCTTTTTTCCTTTAGAGATCCTCTGTGTTTTTCCCATGCTTTTTTGAATTCAGATACTGTCCTCATCTCTACCACCTCCACTGAGAGACTATTCCACGGATCCACCACTCTTTCCGTAAAAAAATATTTCCGCATATCACTCCTGAATCTATCCCCCATCACCCTCATGCCATGTGCCCTCGTAGCACAACTTGCTTTCAATTGAAAGAGGCTCTCCCCCTGAACATTTATGCCACGGAGGTATTTAAACATCTCAATCATGTCACCTCTATCCCGCCTTTCCTCTAAGATGTACATATTAAGATCCTTAGGTCTGTCCTCATATGCTTTATAGTGAAGACCACTAACCATTTTAGTAGATACCCTCTGCACCGACTCCATTTGGTTCACATCCTTTTGAAGGTGCAGTCTCCAGAATTGCACACTATACTCCAAATGAGGTTGCACAAAAGACTTATACAGAGGCACTATCACTTCCTTTTTTCTGCTAGCCATTCCTCTCCGTATGCACCCAAGCATCCTTCTAGCTTTTGCCATCGCCTTTTCTACCTGTTTAGCTACTTTAAGATCATCAGATACAACCACGCCTAGATCCCGCTCTTCTTTAGTGGACAAAAGTACTTCACCCCCTATACTATATTGCTCCCTTGGACTGCCGCAGCCCAAATGCATGACCTTACATTTTTTAACATTAAATCCCAGTTGCCAAATTCTAGACCATTCTTCAAGCTTAGCTAGATCCCTCCTCATGTTATCTACACCTTCCTGGGTGTCTACTCTATTGCAGATTTTGGTATCATTCGCAAAGAGGCAAACCTTACCCGACAGCCCTTCCGCTATATCACTAACACAGATGTTAAAAAGAATCAGACCAAGGACCGATCCCTGGGGCACACCACTGGTAACATCCTTCTCCTCAGAGTGAGCTCCATTTACCTGTACTCTTTGTTGCCTCCCACTCAACCAATTTCTAACCCAAGAAGTAACTTTAGGGTCCATCCCTAGGGTGCTCAGTTTGTTTATAAGTCGCCTGTGAGGAACAGTGTCAAAGGCTTTACTGAAATCTTAATACACCACATCTAGGGCTCTCCCTCGGTCCAACTCCCTCGTTACCCAGTCAAAGTATACACTGTTTTAATTACTCGGTTTGGATACCGTTTTTGACCAAATCTGTTGTATGAAACCCTTGCCTGACACTCAGAATCAAAGTCAGATGAACAAAGGTGTCTCACTCTCAAACATTGCCCCATAGGGATGTTATCCCACAAATGATGCGGATGGAAACTAATGTAGTTCGACACACTGTTTCGATCCATAGCCTTGTGGTACAAACAGGGCCAGCCTGTCTATTGTCGAAGAATGTTGTTCTCACAGGGTCCCGTGCTTCAGGGGACCCCATGCCAAAAACATCTTGCATTTGGCACCAGCAGTGTTGGCTTGAGAGGGAGCCGGAGAGGCCCCGGATCACCTCTGACAGCCACCAAAGTGAACAGCGCCTTTTTTCTTCACTTCGGCAGCTGTGTTGTAGTATAGGCTGGTGGTGCGCTGCAGGTCAAAGGGAATTTCAATCAATTTTCAATATGGCCTAATAATGGCCTAAAAAACCGACAAAACAGCCATTATTAGGCCATATTGAAAATTGATTAAAATGGAGGGTTCACTTCGAGAAAGGAAAAGTTTCTTTTCATGGTGAACGATCCGACAAAAATTAGATATGAATTGCTATTATATCAAGGAGTCACTGGAGGGCTTTTATTAAGTTGGGACTTTGCATTGGGTGATAGATTGGTAGGGGAATCAAGTTTGGGTTGGATACGTTGAGGTTGATTTCCATGGGTGTACTATTGTAGGATGGGTTCTAAATGGGCAGTGTTTGTAGTACTTCCTAATGTACTTGGTGGTTGGCACTGGAGTATAGTAATGTAGAAATTTGGTAGTCTTTCTCTATCCAGACACTCATTAAGAGGCATGTTTACTAAAAGTTAGTGCATGTTAACATTATGCAAATATTTATGCAAATGAGGCCCTGCATTCAGTCTCCACACATGGCCCCGCACCCCCCTTGGGCCACCTCTGGGTACAAAATAGTGTGAAGTGAATCATCCCACGTATAGGTAATAACCACGTCCAAGAAATGGACCCTCTCAAGTGTGTAATCAGGGGTAAATTTCAAATGTTCATATATAGTATTCAACCATACAAAAACTCCAAAACACGAGACTCCGTACTCTTCCAAATGAAAAAAACGTCATCTATGAATTGCGTCCATAGCACTATACTCACCCAAAACTCTGAGGAGGACACCACCTCCTCCTCGAAGGATCATACATGCAAACATGCCACAGACGGGGCCATCATGTCCCCCATTGCCACCCCAAGAATTTGATGATAGAAGCAATGATTTTAAAAAAATTACGATCCAGGATCAAACTGAGTAATTATTTCAAAAAAGAGCAGAATTCTGCCGTGATAGTGATTACTTGCTGCAAATAAACCATTACTGATGATTTTGTGAAAAGCTAGACTGTCATTTGCTAGAAGCAAGTTTGCATTGTGCCATTGAAGTTTTTGGACATGAAGATTTTTATGATGTGAAAGATTTTCAGTTTCAAGACATTAGTTATGTTTAATAAAATTTTGTGATAATTACAGAAGGTCCCAATATATTTTGTTATAATTTACATACATTTTTTGGCACCCGGTGGTGAATTTGTTTTTGGTCAACTGTATTTGCCCCCACCACTTCCATCGGGAGAGCATTCCAAGCATCCACCACCCTTTCAGTGAAACAGTATTTCCTTATGTTGCCTTTGAGTTTACCCCCTTGCAGCTTTGTTATGCTCTCTAGTATTACTCTTTGTATGCAACCCAGCACCCTTCTGGCTTTGGCCACCACCTTGTAACATAGTAACATAGTAAATGATGGCAGATAAAGAACAGTATGGTCCATCCAGTCTGCCCAGCAAGATAGTAGGAGTAGGTGCACCTGCCACTCCGTGCAGATCACCCCTTCCAATGTCTTTGTTTAGGGGTGAACCCGCCGCTCTGTATAGGACACCCCTATTTGTTGAGAAATTAGATGGTTCCGTTTATTTTGATTTTATCCTGTTGCTGTAAAGGGACCCACTATGTCTGTCCAATTCCACTTTGAACTCCGTTACTGTGTTTGCCCCCACCATGTCCATCGGGAGGGCGTTCCAAACATCCACCACCCTTTCAGTGAAAAAGTATTTCCTGACATTGCTTTTCAATTTACCCCCTTGCAGCTTCATATTATGCCCTCTAGTTATAAAGCTTCCCCGTCTTTGGAAGAGGCATTATTTCTCTTTAAGTATTTAAAGGTCTGAATCCTATCTCCCCTATCCCTCCTCTCCTCCAAAGTGTACATATTTAGGTCTTTAAGTCTCTTCTCATAAGGCTTCTGATGCAGGCTCCAAATCATTTTTGGTCGCCTTCCTCTGAACAGTTTCCAGTCTTTTTACATCCTTTGCAAGATATAGTCTCCAAAACTGAGCACAGTATTCCAAGTGAGGCCTCAACAGTGACTTATACAGTGGCATTAGTACCTCTTCCTTTCTGCTGGTAATTCCTCTTTGTATGCAGCCCAACATCCTCCTGGCTTTTGCCACCGCCTTGTCGCACTGTTTTGCCACCTTGAGATCTACAGAAATAATCACACCAAGGTCTTTTTCCTGATCCGTGCACACCAACCTCTCGCCCCCTATCGCGTACATTTCCCTTGGATTTATGCTACCCAAGTGCATGACACTGCACTTCTTTGCATTAAATCTTAATTGCCAAGCATTAGACCATTCTTCCAGCTTTTGTAGATCTTTCCTCATGTTAACCACTTTCCATTCAGTCTTTCAGCAATATCACTCACAAATACATTGAACAGTGCTGGGCCCAGGACCGAACCCTGGGGTACCCCGCTAATCACCTTCCCCTCATCCAAGTGAGCTCCATTTACCACTTCCCCTCATCCGAGTGAGCTGCATTTACCACTGTTTACACTGTTTCGCCACTTTGAGATCCTAAGAAACAAAGACTCCGAGGTCCTTCTCCTGGTATGTGCTCACCAACCTATTGCCCCCTATCTCATACATTTCCCTTGGATTTATACATCCCAAGTGCATGACACTGCACTTCTTCACATTAAATCTTAACTGCCAAGCATTAGACCATTCTTCCAGCTTTTGCAGATCTTTTCTCATGTTATCCATTCCCTCAGTCTTTCACAAATACATTGAACAGTACTGGTCCCAGGACCGAACCCTGGGGCACCCCCCTAATCACCTTCCTTTCATCTGAGTGAGTTCTGTTTACCATCATCTTCTCTCGTCTGCCAGTAAACCAATTTCTGTTCCAGTTTACCACCTTGGGACCCATCCCTAGGCTGGTCAATTTATTGAAAAGCCTCCTATGAGGAACAGTATCAAAGGTTTTTCTGAAATCTAGATAGATCATATCCATCGCATGCCCTTGATCTAGTTCTTTGGTTACGCAGTCAAAGAACTCAATCATATCTGTTTGGCATGATCGTCTTTTGATAAAACCATGTTGCCTCGGATCATGCAACCTATTGGTTTCGAGAAAGTCCACTATTCTCTCTTTCAGGAGAGCCTCCATTACTTTTCCCGCCACCGAGGTAAGGCTTACTGGCCTGTAGTTTGCCACTTCTACCCTATTACCACTTTTGTGAAGAGGTAACACATTGGCCCTTTTCAAAACCTGCAGAACGTTTTCTTTCTCCGAGGATCTATTAAAACCATCCTTTAAAAGCACTGCAAGAACCTCTCTGAGCTCTTTCAGTATCCTGGGATGTATCCCATCCAGTCCTATGGCCTTGTCCACTTTCAGTTTTGCAAGCTGTTCAGATACATCATCTTCTGTGAATGGTGTGGTATCTACTCCATTCCCATTTGTGTATTTGTCAATCACAGGTGGTCCTCCAGGATCTTCATTAGTACAAACAGAACAGAAGTATTTGTTTAACATTTTACAATGTCACTTTCCACAAATCCGTTCTCAGCACTTTTGAGCCTTGCAATTTCACCTCTGATCTTCCTCTTCTCCCAAATATACCTGAAAAAAAGTTTTATCACCATGCTTTAGATCTTTAGCCATCTTTCCTTCTGCCTTTGATTTTGCTATCCTTATTTCTTTAGCTTTATCCTGTATTCTTTTCGGTATTCCTCTGCAAACGTCTATGCGTCAGACTCCTTCTCTAGCCCTATTCACATCCAGGCTAAAAACACCAACTCTTTGAAGCCGCTTTTGGATCCTGATGCTCCTTACTCTCTTGTCAAGTACTTACGTGTATCTTCCCGTACTCTAGTCTCCAGTTTCACTATGGGGGCATTCCATGGAATGAATAACGGGGTTGGACATACCAGCTGGACGTCCAACCTGCGCTCAGCTCCGGGACCTAATTCTGTCGCCAGCACTCCCTGCATGTACATAGCATGTGTGTGGGGAGCACTGGATGGAGGTAGGAGGGGGCAGTGCTGGGGTGGAGAAGGGGCAGAGCAGGGGAGGGGCAGCTGCCAGAACATACAGAGGCAATTCAGGTCATGCCTCTGTACGTTCCCCAGCACCCCCTTGGATGCCCAGGCTATTCCACCCCGATGGTGGAATAAGTCCAGGGACCTCGGTGATCGCACAACACCCCTCCCACACCAGAGGGCCGAAGCCTGCCGTGACCCTACAGCCATGATCCGGGCCATGGGGCCCTCTGGTGCCAGCAGGATCGTGGTCTGCAGGGGTGGGGTTGAGCAATGGCATTCCGAGCTGTCAGGTAGATGGCTCATTGCCATGATGCCAGAACGCCACTGCTCCCACACCCCAGCCATGGTGTTCTGGCCTCGGCTCCCCATACATCAATCTCATTGGCATATGGGGAGCACCCAAACATCTATGTCCCCGATTCCGCTGTCGCAGGTACGAACGGGCCCATGGCGGCAGAATTGGGTACATCTCAAGCACATCCAGTTTTTGGCTGGGCACTGCAGGGAGGCGTGCAGGAACCAGAATTGGCCTTTACATGTTTTCTCTTGACTAGACTGTAAGCTCTGATGAACAGGAACTGTGTCTTACATCTATATACGAGGGGGTACCCAAAAAAAACAGGAATTATTTTTTAAAAGCTATTTATTTCAAATTCTTTACAAAACAACCTTATCCCCTTCAAAATACTCTCCATTACAACTGATACATTTGGCCCACCGGTGCTTCCACTTTTCGAAACATTTTTTGTAGTCATCTTTAGAAAGGGCTGACAGCTCCTCCCTCGTTTTTTTCTTGACTTCTTCAATGTTGTCAAATCGGTGTCCTTTCATGCCCCTTTTCATGCGTGGAAATAAGAAAAAGTCGCACGGAGCCAGGTCAGGCGAGTAAGGTACGTGGGGCAGCAGAACCATGCCATTTTTAGCCAAAAACTGTCTGAGATGGCTGTGTGTGCAGGTGCGTTGTCGTGGTGGAAGAACCAGTCTCCTGTCTGCCACAAATCGGGTCTTTTTTGACGAACACTGTTGCGCAATCTTCTTAAAACTTCCAAATAAAAGGTTTGATTGACGGTCTGACCTTGGGGAGCAAACTCTGAATGAACTACCCCCTTGGCATCAAAAAAGCAAATCAGCATTGTTTTGATGTTTGATTTGACTTGACGACATTTTTTTGGACGGGATGACGATGATGTCTTCCATTGGCTTGACTGTTGCTTTGTTTCTGGGTCGTAACCATAGCACCATGATTCATCACCTGTAATGACCTTTGACAGAAAATCTGGATCAGTTTCAAGCTGTTGTTTCAAAACACGACATGTTTCAACTCGATGTTCCTTTTGATTGTCAGTCAGAACCCGAGGAACAAACTTGGCAGCAACCCTTTTCATTCCCAAATCTTCCGTTAAAATTCGCTGAACCGAGCTCCAAGATAACCCACTAATCTCTGACAGTTGATCAATTGTCTGTCGACGGTCTGTGAGCACAAGCTCTCTAATTTTTTCAATATTTTCATCGATTCGGGCAGTTGATGGACGCCTAGAACGAGGTTTGTCATCAATCGACATGTCGCCATTTTTAAACCAAGCAAACCACTGGTACACTTGACTTTTTCACATAGCATCATCTTGATAAGCTGTTTTCAACATTAAAACAGTTTCAGCAGCATTTTTACCGAGTAGAAAACAAAATTTCACAGCTGCATGTTGTTCACTTAAACTTGTCATCATAAAAAAAGAAACAAGATCAAAACTGCGCTAGCAAAAACAATCACTGCAGATGAACAGAACAAGCCAGGTTGACAACACAGGCGGCACTGAACTGACAATGAGTTGCACTATACACGCCTAGCGGCAGAAGTGCGTACTACACAAGCTCCGCCCATGGCAATGTTATTCCTGGGTTTTTTTGGGTATCCCCTCGTATACAGTGTTGCGTATGCCTTGTAGCACTATACGAATGATTAGTAGTAGTAATAGTAAAAATTATAAGTAATATTATTATTCCACCCCACACCACAATATACATTGATTTGCTGTTTGTGCTAACAGCTTCAACCAGTGGTTCTCAACCCAGTCCTCTGGGACCCCCAGGCCAGTCAGGTTTTCAGGGTATCCACAATGAATATGCATGAAATAGATCTGCATGCAATGGAAGCCGTGCTTGCAGATCTCTCTCTTGCATATTCATTGTGGATATCCTGAAACCTGATTGACCTTGGGGTCTCAGAGGACTGGGTTGAGAACCACTGGTTTATACAAATCAATGACATGTTACTAAAGGGGGCAGGGCTAGCCACTGGGGAGGCCCAATCTGGGGACCTGGGAGGCTGGTGCTCTGAGGATTAGAGGGCATTGGACAAATTAAGCTAAGACAGAGTTGGAAAGCCTATATTGAATCTGCTGAAAGGACCAGTAATGACCCTGGGGAACTGGGTTCATCCTCATAACTAGAAAACAGGTTACTGGAAACACAGATGTCCCCTGTCACACAAGAACTTCTTAACTGTGCTGCCAGTGCTGGAGCATAAGCTCCATGATGCTGAATGCAAAGCACTGGATATTTGGATTTATGTGTGAGTACTGAGTACTAGAATTGAATCTGCATGTTGGTGCTTAAATATGATGACTTGGAACCTGACTTGGCTGCGAGCACATGACTATTGATGTGAATTACCTACAACTGGAACTGCATATATTTGGAAGCCCAGATCATATGTATTCCACATATTAAAAATAGCAAAAGAAGGCCAAACGACAGTCTTCATGGTCAAAATGTGAAGTGTAGGAGGCTATTATAGCTAAAAGAACATCTGTCAAAAAATGGAAAAAGGCTCTGAAAGAAGAAAACAGCAAACAGCATAGACACTGGTAAGTTAGATGCAAAACATTGGAAGATAAAAAGAAATTTTTAAAAGAAGCTTGTAGAAGAGGCAAGAACTCATAGCAAAACATTTTTCAGGTACACTTGAAGCAAGACAGCTTGAATTACAGTTGACCTGTTTTGAAAACTCAAGAGCCCAGCCACTGTAGAAAAATTAGCCTGCAACATTTAAGAGCATGAACTGATTACTATTGATAAATGCAGTATCATTTCTGGTTCTGAGTCCATCCATGCTCCAAGATATCTAACTTTAGTGACCCCTGCCAACTTTACCAATACCAGGGTCACAGTTCCCAACTCGTAAAGCCATACACAATCATTTACTCTTGCTAGACTCCCTCTCTCCCAACCTTTGGCTTGCTATCAATAGCAATATCTGTATGTTGTCAGCAAAAAGATAGTGCTGACAACCTGTTCCCCTAATTATGCTGCATAATGACTGCATATAGAGATTGAACAAGAATGGATATGACTGATCTTTGTGAGGCAGGCCTCTCTCGTTCCCACACCCCTAAAGTATAAGAACCCATAACATGCTCTGCAGTCTCTTCTAATGATACCAGGGCTGGTGCAAAAATACAAGGCGCCCTAGGTGAACCTCATTCCCAGGGCTGCCCCTGCTCCACTGCTGCTGCGGCCCCTCTCTGGGACCTGTAGCAATGGCAATACTTTTCAAAAGGCACTATGGTACCTGAGTTACCTTTCCTTCCGGCACCACTGTGCCGTTCATGCTCTGACTCTACTTCTATTAAGGCAAGAGGAATCGGAGGGGGGTGAGGGGCAGAAGCACGACCGGCACCATGGCACCAGAAGAGAAGGTAACTCCAGCAGCTTTTTGAAAAGAATTGTCACCCTGCATGTCCTAGAGGGGGGTGACAGCGGTGGCAATGAGCACCCCCAGACCATTGGCACTCTAGGTGAGCGCCTGGTTCATCTAATAGCCACGGTCCTAGCTGGTACTAGATGAATCAATGTAACACTACCTTCAGTCCCCCCCCCCCCTCTAGCCACTGCAGCAGTAGCTTATAATTCACTGTATCAAAAGCTGCTGCTAGATCTATAGGAGGATGACCACACACTTCTAGGACTCAGACCAAAACTGTTTCAGTTCCATGCACATGTCTAAATCCAGACGGATTCTCACGTAAAATAGCTCTCTTTGTACAAACACACCATCAGCTGCCGCTCATCTGTCTTTCCAGTGGCCTGACCTAGATAAGCTAGACGTGACACGGGCCTTTAGTTTGCCCTAGTTCTCTCTTTTTAACAATGGTCTTAACATTGTCTTTTGCAGGACGTCTAGAAAAGTTCCCTCTAATACTGAGGCATTTGCAATGGCTACTAGTCTATCCATAAAATGATCTTTTGCTGCCCCATCTAGCCAGGATGAGCACGGAGCTCCCTCCTTTAAAACTGGACACTTACGAGATAAGTGTGATTTTCCCAGACAACTTAGTTACTATCCGGATCAGTGCTGTCTGACAATCCCAGTAACCAGGCTCCAGCACTTACTGGGTAGCACCACTCAACCCGGATATTCAGTGGCAGCCCCTATCCAGATACTGTCCCACCGATATTTAAGTGCTGTGACTGACCGCTGTGGCACTTTTGAAAATTGGCCCCTTAATGTTTAACTTTAATGCATTGCAAGATGCTCAAAATCTTAGGAAACTAAAAGAGCAATGAAAATCTCTCCTCTGTCTTCTACTGTACTTGTTCTGTAGCACTGGTGCTAATTATTAAATACCGTTGCAGACACCAGGTGGAAAGCACCCTGTTAACTTCAAAACAGAACAATAGTTTTCCCACAGACCATGGTGCCCTCCAGTGGCAAAGGTTCATATTGCATCCCATATCGCCATTCAGGGTTGCTGCTTTCTCTTCCAAAAGAAAAAACAGTTATCAACGTGTTCGTTTTTTTACCTTCCTGGAAATTTCTAGCTTCCCGTGCAACTCAAGGTAATATGAAAGTATGTCCTTCTTTTCACTGGCAACTCAATAGACTATGTATTAATTATTTGAAACATTTCTGTCCTGCCCATCTTAAGTTCTAAGTGGCTCACAAAGAGTACAGCGAATAATCTACCAAGCAATGAAACAACATACAATTTAGAAAAATGTCTTCCCCTCCAACGGCATTATATTAGCAAACATGATGGTGAGAATGCCTCTTTAAACAACATATTCGTGACTTGCCTTGAAATGCCAAGAGATCTGGATCCAATCTGGCTAACTCAGGAAGAGAGTTCCACAGTCTCGAAGCTAAAACTGGAAACCCCAGTGATGTACCAAAGATGCCTGAGCCATCTTATCATTAGAGACCAGCAACAGATGCTACAATGACAATCTCAAGGTACGAGCCTACTGGTCGTCCATCGAAAGACTTCTGAAGTAAAATGGAGCTAGTCCATGCAATAATTCAAAAATTAAAGTCAACAACACCAAATGAGCCTGCTGAACCACTGCAACCTATGCAGGACTGGAGTAATGTGCTCCTAACACCCTTGGCCTATAATTAAGCCTGCAGTTGCATTTAAGGGCATATTGCAGGGCTCTCACTCTAACCTCAGGGAGCCCACAAAATAGCACACGGCAGTGAGTCAAGTTCAGCTTGAACTGTTCTCATTGTCCAGTAGTCCTTTTAGATGTCTTAAAAGCCATGATTTGAATATGCTGAATGAACCAATGCCTGGCAATGATATTTAGATGTTAACTGCATATCAAGTTGTACCCCTAAGTAATTTACTTCCTGGAAAATAGTAATTTGGTGGCACTCTACATAAATCAGATATTTAAGGTAAGTCAACCCCTTTCTGGCTCTTCAGTTTTTGGACTTTATAACACACATCTCCTCCTCTCCCTTCCCCCACCCCGCTTTCTGCAATCTGCTGTTTTGTCTTGCCCATCATGGCCTTCAAAATCTTAAATCCCGCCCCCTTTTCTGACTGCCCACCATGCAATTATTTCATATTTATTAGTCTGTATACGTGAAGTAGTCACAGATAATTTCTTTCTCATGTTGTATGAAGACCATCCCAGTAACTTATCTTCAGTCATGGTCATTACCACAGTTCTCTGCATGAATTGCCTTGTTGCACATTTCTCTCCATATTTTCTCTCAGGTCAGCATTTGTGGAATGATTTTTGCCACTGTTGCTGTATCAAATATCTGCCTGTTCCCCTTGAACAAAATTCTCAGTTTAGCTGGATATTGTAGCGCAGACCATATTTTTTGAACTAGTTCTGTGCAGATTGGTGTAAAGTTCTTCAATTTTAGCATAATAGCTTGTGAAATCCTGAAATATGAAATGTTTGTTATCTCAGAACTTGAGCTTCTGCTTTTATTCAGTAGGTGTGGAAAAGAGAACTCTCTGCGTGGGCAGGCATTGACCCTTCATAGTCATTTTTAGCCTCCGTCTATCTCCTCTTTCAAAAGTAAGTTCTCAGATTCGGCCTGGTAAATCAAGTTCTTTTGGAAGTCCTTGCTGACTTTGGATCTGGTATATTCGCTGTGAAGCTTACAAAGTACAGATTATTGTGTCTCCTTCTGTTTTAAAGATCATCTAGCTTGTCGTTGCATTACTTTGCCCTTTTCATCCCCATTTGCTGTAGTCTAGGTTTTGTGTGCATTTCACACTAGCGATGTGCCTATCGGGGAGGGTCGGACTGTCTGTCTTCTTTGTCTATATTCATGTGCAAAGCAGGGGAGGAAGCAGTGGGGTGGCTGGGAGGTGCAGACTTCACAACCTGAAGATAGCAGGGTCAGTAGTAGGAAGAAAATCGCTGCCCCGGGGACCCCAAAACCTGCAACATGAGATGAGGCACTGGCATGTAGCCGTAAAGAAATTGCCAATATGCTTCAGGGATCTCAAACCCTTGGCATGAAAAGAAAGGGGCTACCATGCTGAAGGAATGAGCAGTGAGTACAAGATGAGGCGAGAAAGGGAATGTGAGGCGGAGTTCGAGAGTGAGTGGGTGGGATAAGGTAGAGTAGAAAGAAGGAGGGAACGGGGAGAGTGCATTACACAGAGAAGAGGAAATAACATTAACCAATTTTTAGTCCAGTCAGTCACTTTAGGGTCCATCCTTAGAGTGCTCAAGTTATATATAAGTTGCCTGTGCGGAACAGTGTCAGAAACTTTACAGAAATCTAAGTACACCACATCTAGCGTTCTCCCTCGCTCAACTCTCTGATCACCCAAAGCATTTCATCAGATTTGTCTGATAAGATCCGCCTCTAGTAAAACCATGTTGCCTTGGATCTTGCAATCCATTCCAGAAACCTCACTATCCTCTGTTTTAGCAGCATTTCCATTAATTTACTCACCACAGAAATCAGAGGAACCAGCTTGCCGTTTACAACTTAATCCTTACTTTGCCATCTCTCTCCTGAATTCTGCTCACAGAGATATCTAAGTTTGTGAATGGAGGGAGGGGAAATGCTTCAGTGTGTCACACTCTAAGTGTGCACTGTTCAGCTTGTGTAATGGGGCCTTTATTTTCCCTTAGTAGTGAGCATGTTTCTCCATCAAGAGGCACAGGACCTTGAGCCTGCACCTGTGTAAAGCCTCCAAGGAAGCAGGATGCAGCTGAGCCTTTCTCCAGGTGTAGGCTCAAGGTCCTGCGCTTTCTGTGTCATATTGCCATTGCCGCCAAGTCCAGGTAATTAGTTGTGATTCACTGCTGTAAGAGATGCAATCGACTGTAGCCCAGAGTAGGAATGAAGATTGATGCTGCACTAGCAGGGTGCGATGTTGGTGTGAGGAGGGAGGGAGGGGAGAGAACAGGCAACAAATGGGAGGAAGAAATGGCCCGATGATTCCCACAACCACTATCATGGAGCTAGCTATCCACGCCGTCCTCACCTAGTATATATCCCTCTACAAAATTCTTCAAAACCCAAGCAAAACAAATGCCCACACACTAGCAGCCTGAGGTGCGCACTCATCAACTCTCGATCACTTCGCAAAAAATGGCCAGCAATCACCGAAACAATAATGCATCTTAAACTAGATCTCATTATGATCACCGAGACCTGGCTCTCACCGGAAGATAACACCATCCTCAATCAACTTCTACCACCTAACTTTGTTACTTTCACCAGCCACAGGCAGAACAAAAGGGGTGGAGGAGTCGCCATCATCACAAAATCTGATCTTCAGTTCAAAATGGTAGAATCTAATAACACCAATACCCTTGAAACAGTATCTATATCCAACCACTCCTGCTCTATAAACCTGATCTACAGAGCGCCTTCTGCAGATCCAGACAACCTCTCCAATATCATAAACCTAGCATCCAACACCCATGGGCCACATAGACCAAATTGGATTCTAGGTGACTTCAACTTGCCATCCCTACAGGACAATCAAGCAGCTGCTCTCATAGAAGCCCTAGACGTCTTGGGATACACCCAATTGGTACAAGAACCAACACACACAAAGGGCAACATTCTCGACCTTATATTTGCCCCACAAACAGTGCTTCAACAAGCACAAAACATCACGCTATCATTAACAGCAGTACCATGGTCGGATCATAAGCTCATCTCCTTCCAGATGCCAACCCCCATCAAGCCACAAAGACCCAGTACGGACTCACGCACGAACACGATCTCAACTGCCAGAAGTTTTCACCTGCTTAACAAAGAACGCATCTTAGCTGAAATGAACACACTCCTTGATAAGACCTCACAAGACCTAGATGACCTAATCTCCACATGGAACAGCAAACTCAGCAATATCGCAATCCGCCCCCCTACAACTAAAGCCCTGAAGAACAGACCATCCGCACCATGGTTCACAGCCGACCTAAGAGCATCACTAACCCTCTTACGGAGACTGGAAAAGCGCTGGAGGAAGTCACGTACCAGCAGTGACCAAGCAGCATACACCCAGCACCTACACACACATCGCAAGGCCGTCACAGACAAGATGAAACAACACCACACAGACACCCTGAAACAGTCATTAAACAAGCCACATGACCTCTTCAACCTGGTCAAATCTCTTGCCAAGGAACCCACCCCGGAGCACCCAGAAACAATATGCCCACAGGATTATGCCGTCTTTATGCAATCTAAACTGTGCAAGACCAACAAAGTGGTTATACCGGACACCCCTGATGCACAAGAGTGCTCAGCATATCTAACTACCTTTACCACACCACCAAAGAGAACCATCGAAGACACCATCGCAACCCTAAATACCTCTACAGCATACTCAGACCCCTGTCCAGCATTCTGGATAAAAGATCTGCGATCTGACCTCGCCCCAATCTTAGCACAAATTATAGGCCTATCCTTTAGCACCGGGTCTTTCCCATCCACGCTCAAACAGACCTCCGTTAGACCGCTGCTGAAGAACACCAAATTGGACCCTCAAAAGGTCGAGTCCTACAGACCCATTTCTAGCATCCTGACGCTTGCTAAAATCATTGAAAAGACAGTCTACAAGCAGTTACAAGAGCACATTGACACCAACGCCCCTCTGGATTCATCTCAACATGGATTCAGAGAGTCACACGGAGTGGAAACACTACTCACATCTCTCTTCGACACCATAATCTCAGGCATCGACAACTTGCGTAGAGGTTTCGCACTCGTCTTTTTAGATATAGCGGCAGCCTTCGACTCAGTCTGCCACGAAATTCTCCTGTTTCGGCTAAGAGAGAAAGGCATTACTGGAACAGCTCTCGAGTGGTGTAGGTCTTACCTGTCTGGAAGATGGCAATACGTCCGAGCAAATGGGGCCACATCCGAGCCATTCCTACAAAGTCAAGGAGTCCCTCAAGGATCCTCCCTATCATCACTTATGTTTAACATCTATATCCAACCCATTTGTAACATCATCAGATCGTTCAATGTGAGTTGCATGATATACGCGGATGATGTCCTACTGTACCTACCAATATCCCTGGACTGCCCGGACCTCACCCCACTGACTAAGTGCTTCAACGCAATATCCGAATGGCTCCTCTCTCAAAATCTGCGCATACAACATAAGAAAACGGAGGTCCTGTTCATCTCCAGAAATCTCGAGTTTACACCTCCTAGCCACTTGGAAGTGGACAACGCCGAGTTGCAGGTAAAATCAGCTATACGGTATCTCAGAGTCACTTTGGATCAGAACCTCAACATGAAGCAGCACATAGCCAATACTGTAAGAGCGATCTATTTCAAGATCAGATCCCTCAGACACTTACGCCCCCTACTCGAACCGAGTGACTTCCGCACCATTTATCAAGCCCTCATCATTCCTCATTTTGATTATTCAAACGCCATCCTACAAGGACTCCCTCAGGCCACCTTACATCCCTTACAACTCGCCATGAACAGTGCAGCACGAACCCTCTTCGGAGCGCCAAAGAGTGAGCATACCACACCCCTCCTGAAGCAGCTTCACTGGCTCCCCATCCAAGCCAGGATCAGCTTCAAGACCTTGGTGATGACTTTCAAGGCCATCAAGGGATTATCCGCCTCTTCATTATGTGACCTCATCCAGCTACCCACACCCAACAGGATAAGAAGAACCGCTGTAGCCAACATGTTAGCGTTACCGAAAGCCAGGACAAGTTGCTCCATAGCAACATCAAACAGAGCCTTTAGTCTAAGCGCCCCAATCTCTGGAACTCCCTACCACCACATATCAGAGCTATCCCCAGCTTGAGCCAGTTCAGGAAAGCCTTAAATACCTCACTGACTGCCCCGAACCCCAGCCACCAAGTATGATCGACACGCAATAACTCCACCTAACATGTATATAGTTACCTATTCAATGATCCGCTCATGTAGATAGTTTTCCCCTGTTATCCAAGTTAATCATTCCTGTTCATTGTAATGACCTGACTTTTGTTTATTGTCGGATACTGTTTGTTTTATGTAAACCGCGCTGATCTCAAATAGTGCGGTATATAAGAAATATAAATAAATAAATAAATAAATAAATAAATAAGATCTAAGAACAGACATGGTTATAACCAGGTGAGAGGAAATAGTAAGACCAGGGAAGGGGCGGAATAGGGAGATGGAATTTCTAGACATGGTGGAGTTAGGGAGACAGAGGAGATTCTAGACATGGTGGATGGAGTTAGGGAGGCAGAGGAGATTTTAGACATGGTGGGGTTAGGGAGACAGAGGAGATTCTAGACATGGTGGAGTTAGGGATGCAGAGGAGATTCTAGACATGGTGGAGTTAGGGAGACAGAGGAGATTCTAGACATGGTGGGGTTAGGGAGACAGAGGAGATTCTAGACATGGTGGAGTTAGGGAGACAGAGGAGATTCTAGACATGGTGGTGTTAGGGAGACAGAGGAGATTCTAGACATGGTGGAGTTAGGGAGACAGAGGAGATTCTAGACATGGTGGGGTTAGGGAGACAGAGGAGATTCTAGACATGGTGGGGCTAGGGAGACAGGAGATTCTAGACATGGTGGGGTTAGGGAAACAGAGGAGATTCTAGACATGGTGGGGCTAGGGAGACAGAGGAGATTCTAGGGAAACAGACAAGAGATGCTAATATGGCGGGGGGGGGGGGGGTGGACTAGGAAGACAGAGAGGAGATGCAAGACTATGGGAAGGGGGCTGGGGAGACAGAAAGGAGATGCTAGACATGGGGGAGGGGGCTGGAGAAACAGAGAGGAGATGCTATACTTGAGGGTGGGGGAATTAGAGGGGCAGAGAAGATGCTGCACATGAAGAGAGGCATATGGACAGGAGACCCTGTAAACACAGCTAAGAGAAGCAGGACGTCCCAAGGGTTTCTGTCATTCCAAGCAGGACCCGGCCGTGCCATCCTCCGCCGTGCTGAGCTGAACCCCCCCACCACTGTCGCTGCCGATTCCATCGTCTGAGGGGGCCCAGTGGCAGCGGTTTAAAAATGACAGCTTTATGGCAGTGCTTTGGTACCCACATGTCCTGCCTCTTCTGCCCCCCCCCCAATAGGAAGTTGCATCAGTGAGGGGTCAGAAGCAGCAGGCACCAAAGTAGCAGCACAGCAGGGTCTGCTGCCCTAGACAGTTGCCTAGCAGATGGGCCGGCCTCGACAAACGAAAGCAGTAACCAAAACCTGGAGCTGCAATGATTAGGAAAATAATGGTCAGACAACAAAGTTAGGAAACTAATTTTATTTTCCATTTAGTGATTGGAATATGTTAGTTTTTGTAATTAACTTGCTATTGTGATATGTTTTTACATTATCAAGTTTAAGTTACAATGAAAATAGCTTTGATTAAAAGAAAATTAAAAGAATTCCCTCAGACCGGCAATATTTCTTTCTTGGAATTCTTGCCCTCAGACCAACGTTGAGTATCTTTATCTTTATTAAAATACTTGATATACCGCCCAGGCCGAAGCATCAGGGCGGTGTACAATCATAAAATTAATGACTGCTAATAAAAAGAAAGAAAGAAAGGAACGCCATAAAATAATAGGACAGAGGGAGAGATAGTAAACCATAAAATAATAGGACAGAGGGAGAGATAGTAAAACAGATAGCAGACAGCCAAGGTGCAGGAAGGGTAAAAGGCGACGAAGGAAGGAGGAGGGGAGGGACATAAAGGAAAAAGGGGAAGGGGAGGCGAAACTAGGGAGAGGAAACACCATCAACGGAGGGGGGGGGGGCAGATCAAAAGCCCGACAGAAAAAGTGTGTCTTAAGGAGGGCCTTGAAACGGGTATACGATGATTCAGTGCGAAGTGGGAGGGGAAGAGAGTTCCAGAGGGCAGGGGCTAAGAAAAAGAAAGCAGAGTGACGAGTAGATTCAAGGTGAGCCTGAGTAGGTGACGGAAGAAAAAGACGATTACCGTGAGATGAATGAAGGAAACGGGGAGAGGGCTGGAGGCGAATGATGTCGGCTAGGTACTGGGGGGTATCAGAGTGAAGAGCTTTGTGAGCAAGGATAAGCAACTTGAACATGAACCGGAACTTAACGGGGAGCCAGTGTAAAGATAAGAGACATGGTGACACATGAGCATGAATGGAAGATGAAGTAACAAGACGGGCAGCAGCATTTTGGACAAGTTGGAGACGGCGAAGTTGGTAGGAGGGAAGACCAGCATAGATAACATTACAATAGTCAAGACGAGAAATAACCAGAGACAGGACGAGAGTGACAACAGTGGATGAAGGGAGAATGGAACGAACAGCCTTGATACGGCGTAGGTGAAAAAAGGAGGAACGTACAACAGAAGAGATATGATCGTGAAAAGAAAGGGACGAGTCTAGGGTAACACCCAGGTAGCGAAGGGTTGGGGCAGAAGGAATGGGGTGAGGGCCCATGACAGGTAGAAGGGGGGGGAGGGAAGGGAGACCAAAGGTAATCCAAAGTGCAGAGGATTTTGCAGGGTTGGCATGCATAAAGTTAGTGTCAAACCAGGAGGCGATGGAAGACAGACAGAGGTTCAGTGGGCCCAGATCTGGGGAAGAGGGAGAAGTGTGGTGGACCAAGAGGATGTCATCGGCATATATGTAAAAGGAAAGGGCGGACTGTTGGATTAACAGGGCCAGGGGGGCAAGAAAAGCATTGAAAAGCAAAGGAGCTAGAATGGAACCATGGGGAACACCACAGGTAGCGGGGGTGGGGGGGGGGACGCCGAAGCGCCGGAGTGAACCGAAAAGGTAGCCTGTTTCGAATAGTTCGATCAGTAATGGACACACCAAGATCCAAAAGTTCCTGATTGATGTCCTTGGCAGATGATTTACGATTTTTTAAAGCCAGCCTAACAATCATTCTGTCAGTTTTTGGAGTTGTAGACTTTTTCCTCCCTCTTCCCTTCTGAGTTGCAACACTTTCAGTGACTTTGAAGCGAGCACACAACTATTGTACACCAGATGCTGTCACTCTATGGCCCATCTTCTGAGCGTTTTCACGAAAGCTGTACCCCTCATTTCTCAAAGTAAGGGCTGTTGCTCTCTTTTTAGGAGACCAGTCATCCCTCTTTGTTGCTGCATCATTAATCTACAAAATACAACAACATATTCCAAATTGGAAACTTTTTATTAAGCATTTGTCATTTTTTTAAATATTTTCGCTAATAAATAAAATAAATTTGTAAAAATAACAGAAGCACAAATATGACTTTGATACAGCTTGAATACACCTGGCAGTATAGCACACATTATCTGAACCGTCAGCTTATACATGAGATTCTGAATAAAACTTGTTTAAAGTGGATCGACAGTTTCATGAAAAATATCATTTTCCTGAGAAAAAAGACATCAATTAACTTGTCTGACTCCAAATCAAATTTTTTTCTGATAAATGTTGATGATATTCGTTTGCAATATGTTCCCAAATGGTATGGCAACAATCTGCATAGAGTATCTAATATATAGAATACTTAATTAACGTTAAGTAAGACAGATATTATCATGGAGAGCTCAAATGTTACAGGTGTATCCACAATTTTTTCTGCTAGTGTATTTTTGCACATACCATGAGCGTCATGAACCTCACTCCTATGACAGGCTATGTAGTGTATGATTTCAGTCTCTTAAATTTACGGATAATGCTCACTGTAGAACCTGCATTGTGCCAAATAGTTCATAAGGCTCCTGTGCTGTGGCTCTCACGCTTTCTTTTTTTTCCTCTTTGGAGTCCACAGTAGGGGGTGTTGATGAGGGTACTGGAATATGAATAGCCTTTAAGGTTTGCAGTTTTGTGTTCTTGATGCTGCTGCTAGCTGCGTCTTAAATTTCAAATATTTTGTTAGTTCAGATGCAAGGAAATCTCATACTTTAAGGGAACATCTCAGTTTAATTTTGTCTCATGGCCTGATAGCTTCATTATTACTGATCTCTGGGCTTCTACCTCTGCCATAGTCTAAGCCAGCCTGCACACCGTGATCTGAATTCCCAGCTACTGCGAGTTTTGTTTCATGTTATACCTTCTTTCCTTATCATTAAACTGGTCATAACAATGACCAAATAAGTCCGCTTGTCATAGTTGTTATGTTTATACAAATGAGGTCCTGTAGCTTTGAGGCCCCACAATAAGTCTACAGACATGGCCCTGCATCGCCCTTGGGCTGCCCCTGTATCCATGTGCACTTTCGGGGAGGTGGTAACAGCCTGCTAGAGGAGCATGAGACTGTAAAAAGGCTCCAAAGAGTTGAGAGAGTGAGAGTCCAGACGTGGTGTCTCTCTGCTCCTAGACTATGGGCAAGTAGAAGCTCCAGTGTGCTTGTACCTTATGGAGCCAATTCCTGGACAAAGAGTTAAGGGTTGGGGGATGGGAGGGCCTTTCCTGAACCCTGTGTCCAAGGAGAATTCAAGTCTCAGGATGGAGTACACTGCAGAGGAGACTGAAAAGTTCCTGAAAAGCAAAAGGTCCTTAATTTTTAGGGTGAAACTACATCATCTAATGACCATAACTTGCTCAATAATTTATTTTTCTTTATAGTTTCCAAGGTGGAGATTTATTGAACATGGCACCATTTCAAGCTTAATCTGAGTTGCTTCCACAGATATCATGGAAGGGAACAAAGGAAATTATTCTTTTAACCAGAGGACCTTCAGGAAGTGTCCAGTACAGTGGCTTCCAAACCTGTCCCAGGGGACCCCCAGCCAGTTGGGGTCTCAGGAAATCCGCAATGAATATCCATTAGATTCTACACACAGAATTCAAAATTCTGCATCCAAGGGTCTGAATTATGCAAAATTCTGCATGCTTTGTTCATGAAAATAACAAAGCATATTGTTTTTGAGTGATATTTAATTTAAAATACAAAACATAAATAAAATATCACAAAACGTGCAAAATTACAAATTATTGTGTGCAGAGCTCCTGCGGGCACAAGATTTGCATTCGTTGTCTTTATTGCATGCAAATTTCTCTCATGCATATTCATTGTTGATATCCCAAATACCTGATTGACTGAGGTTTCTCCAGGACAGATTTAGGAACCAGCGGTTTAGAGTGTGGAGGAATACTAACCTAGTATTTTTCTCCAGGAAGAAATGTGAAAAGTGTATTTTTGATGTTTTCCATGGAGGTATGGGAATACACATTGGTCTGGGAGAAAGGGGGTCTCACTATCTGTGGTGTATCATCCATCATCTCACAGATGTTCAGGGTGCGGGTTCATGGCTAGCTCATGGCTCATGTCCAAAGCAACACAGCATTTATGTGGATCTCTTCGATGCATTTCAAAGGTGTAAAGGACGTTGGTGGGTGGCACCCAGGAACCTAGAGCTTCACATTGTCCATGGCTCACTGCATCCCATGACCTCCTTTCATCTGCTGGGTAGCCTTTCTGCAAGAACTTTGTAGCAGTTTTCAAAGGGAAAATATGGGCGAGCGGAAAACTGCTGAAGGAAGACGTACCAGCAGATGCTAGGACCTGCTTTTTTCTACAGGCACATTTCTGACCCAGCCATCCCAATATACTTTTGAAATATGAAGTACATACTGTTGCAGTCTCTGCCCTTATCCCACCCTCTGAAAGGCTTCTGCTAAAGGCGAGTAAAAGCAATTTCCTAAGAACCCATTGCCATGAATCAAGCACAATTTTACCCATGGAAATAGCTTTGTAAGTTGCTCACCCTGTACTACTTGCATGGGAAAACCAGCAAATGGTTGTGTTGTTCTTTCAAAGGCCGCTATTTTCAGGTGTTTGTCATGAGTACAGAAAACACGGGCCTTAGAAGAGATGATTATTCAAAGCATGTATGTTCTTTGTTCTCTAAGAAAATCAGGTGCTATTATTCATGCCCCTCCCTTCAAAGAGACATTCGCTTTACGATGAAGCACCTACTTTGGCTCTCAAGATTATTTATCTGTTTTGCTACATATTTTTAAACCAGTTTCTTTTTGCAAAGTTATCACACTGTACTTAAGAAAACAATAATAAGCGTGGCCACAAAATAATGTGTCAGCAATAGATTAATAGGAACAAGGAAGTTTTCAATGCATTTAAAAATGATGCTATGAATCAGCATTTCTAATTCCACATGAAAGATGGTTTAAGCACTTGAAAACCACATGAAAGAAGACCTATGTGTGCCGTCAGTCACTCAAAGGTGAGGCTCTGATGACAAGCACAACAGAGAAGCAAGCTTCACCTGACAGAACCACCCCAGGCTGAACTCTATATTTGTCTGAAATTCTTACCCTTAACATTTTTTGAAAGACTGTGCAGATAAGAACAGCTTTTTTCTTTAATTTTTTAAAACTTTTATTTTTGAGCTTCCTGTCCCATTATAATCTGCTTTTAAGCTCTTGTGCTACCATGATGATAAAGAAGGTTTGAAGTCACGAAGCTATAGGCTAGTTTTCTTCTCTACCTATTCTTGCATTGTAAGTTTTTATTATGTAGCCCCCACCCAGCACTGGATGCATTATGTGGGATTGGATATGTAGTTAACGTCGCCTACTTGGAAAGCTACGGCAGGCATGCCACGTCACGAATTTGGCCCCTTTTCTCATGCATTTTACACAGCCAACTGCTGCCCTGGCGTCTTTCTCCAGTTCCATCTCGCCCCCACCATTGCTATCTGTCTGGACCTGCAGCAGTGGCAACAGAACACAGAAAAAGACTGGAGCCTCCTCGCTGATATGCCGTGCTGAGGCCTTGCTGGTCCTGCCACCTCCGATGTAAACTGCTTTCATCTGAGGGGTGGGGCTAGAAGAGCCATTAGTGGTGCGCATGAATGCACAGGCTCTACGTCTTTATTGTAATCTACTGCTACTGCCACTGGTCTGGACAAGTGGTAAGCTGGGCAATGGTGGTGGGGGGAGGGAGATGGTAAATGGGGTGTTGGGAAAAGGAGGTTCAGTCAGATGTGGGGTAGAGGATGATGGATACAGGAGAGGATGAAAGTGATAGAGGGGATATTTTGGCCGGGGTGGGGGGGGGGGAGAGAATCGGTACACAAAGGAAGTGATCCTGGGCATGAAGGGGAAGTGCTAGACAGAGGGGAAATAGGGTGGCAGGGCAGATTGGACACAGAGGGGTAGATGGTGAACATGGGAAGAAGGAAAATAAGATAGCAAGGAGATACTAGACCTGGGTGGTAGAGGAGCAGGGATACAGTAGGGGTGATGTTGGAAAATAGAAGGTTTACAGGGACACAAAGAGGGAATGCTGAATATGTGATGGGGGGGAGATGGGGAAATGATGGGAGATGCTAGACACAGGGAGAAATAGGATATTGAGGTGAGATGCTGGACATAGTAGGGGGATAGGGACATCCAGGTTGATGCTGGACATGGGGGAGGTGGAGTAGGGAGACAGAGGGGAGATACTGAACCAAGGGGAAAAGGGGTACAGAGGCATAGATGCTGAACATAGGAACACAGGGGGATTCTGGGCATGAGAATGGGGGTAGGGAGACACTGGACATAGGAGAGGGAGAAGAGAGACAGAAGAGTAATGCTGGAGAGAGGGTAGAGTAGGAAGACAGATGGGAGAAGCTAGATGGGTGGAGGAGAGAGAGAGAGAGATGAAATACTTGATTAAGAATGGGAAAGAGAGAGAAGATGCTGAACAAAGAAGGGGAGTGGGATAGGGAGATGAGATCCTGGAAGGAGGACGGGAGAGAAAGAAGAAATGCTGGATTAGGAAGGACAGACTAGGAATTGAAAGGGCCAGGGCGAGGGAAAGAGAGGAAAAGCTATAGGTATATGCACTAAAAAGAGGAAGATTGAAGACTGGATGGTAAGAAGAAATAATATCTGTGTGCATTGAGAGACAGAAAAATACATGAAAGACAGCTGAAAGGAAAAGATCAATGTCAGAAATGAGTGTAGGGGAGGAAGTGAAGAAGACAGGAGAGAGAAGTGGGCAAATGGACTAAAGACCCCCAAAAGAAAGCTAAGAGAAGACAGACGAAAGCAAAAAAATAAAATGAGCAGACAACAAAGGTAGAAAAGAGAATGTTACATTTAATTTAGTGACTGGAATATGACAGATTTTGGAATTTATATCTGCTGTTGTAGTATCTGGCACAGCACGGTGGGCACTGCTGTTTCTATTTCTCTGGTGTTGCACTGCATGCACAGTCTGGCTTCTTGGGGTTTCAGTTTGATTTCTGTCTACATACCTCGTTTTGTCAGTTTGTGGTCATTTGTTCTGTATTTAGTATGGGTCTACTTATGTTTAGAATGTGTGACAGAGGCCAGGTATTCGGTTAGCATTACATGTGTAGGGATCTGTAATAATCCATCTTGTTTAATTTTCTCATATTGATGTTATAGGGTGCACTACAGTATCCATAGTGCTGCATTTTCCTAGGTAGCTCCTCATTGGTACTGTGATGGAATGGTAGATTTGTTCTATCCAGAGCGACTTTTGTAGGGTTTGGTATTACTTCACCTGGAGGGTTGTTTTGTTGCTACTGAGATGAAATGAGAATCAGACTTTTTTTTTTTTTTTTTTTGGTATGGCGAGTTCTAAAGGGATATATCCTAGTTCTGCTCTGGAGGGAGGCATTGCAAAACTGCAAGTTAAACTGAAACCAAAGAAAGCCAAATATCATTTTTTGCTGCTCCTTTCATTTGCAAAGCAATACAGCATTCATATCTTTCCATATGATATACAATGAATGTGCCATGAGAAAAACCTCACTCATTGGCCTTCAATCTCGCTCTTTGGAATGTGTCGCCCTTGGCATCTCTGCTATGGGAGGAAATAGCAAAACATGATGACATCCTGTAAGAATATAAGCAGCTGGGAGTGAGAAGGATTTGGGTGGGGGGGAGGGGGTGTTTCTTCATCTTTTCTGTTACTGCCACTTTTGCAGAGGCACAGAACTCAAGAGTAGAAGTTCATGGTTTCATGGAAGTTGAGTCTTGAGCACTAAAGTGGTCTAAGGAGAAAGGGGAAAAAAGTGGAATAGTTTCCCTTCCTCTCTATACAGGTGAGCTTACAGCTGGGTGTGGCCAGACTCACTGGAGAGATGCCCTGTGGCTGCGATACCTAAAGAATGAAAAGGTCTAAGGTGCTTGGAAGAGTTTCGTATTTTGCCCTGAAAACCTTCCTAGGTATGGTCAGCATTCTAGGTCAGTGGTGGACTATCTAGAGAGGGTCCTGGGAACAGACTGAGGAGTGAACATATTGAGAGGTTTTTGAGACTTTCCAGGGGTTGTTTTTCAGCCCCAAGTGGCTCTGTGAGCAAGAAGAGATAAAGGGCCCAATATTTGAAGCCCTAGGCGTGTGCTACATGCATAAAGGCCGGCCTTACCCATGTAAAACTGCCACAACCATGTAAAACACAGTCAACAAGGTGGCTTGAATCGTTGAGGTCCAGCTACCCACACAGTGCCAGACACTGAAGCCCGGGGCAGAACGGGGGCATGTTGCAATGAAACCCACGTAAAGTGGATTTCCAAAGCCCATATGCACCTACATTGGACGACACAACCACATAGCCTTAAGCGACGGCTCCCAGCGCATATGACCGCTGATAGCAAGCGGCGAACCCATGTAGTGGCGGAACAGTGCACACAGCAGAATGAGGGGTATGTGAGCAGGCCTGCACCCAAACTGTGCCGAGGTAAAGCACCGCTGGACACGCAGAGACGCCATGTGGGCCATGCACATGGTGATCCAGAGGTGGGCACAGAAACACAATGAATCAACTTGCTCAGTACCAGGAGCTTTGCAGCTGGATGCTCAATTCTTCTTGAAATTTCCATGTAAATGCATGATTAAGTTGCAGTCTACTTCTTATATATTTTTTGAGCCATCACAGTTGTTGGCTTTTCTGAATGCTCATCGCTCTGCTGAGATGGACCAGTCCCCATTGCAATAGGATTAGCTTGACTGTTAGACACCCGTTTGTTTTTCCTCACAAGTTTTATTCTCATCTATTCACTTGGCTCCCCCTCAATGGTGGGCTTTGTTTAGGGGTAGACTTGGCAGTTTTTGCCATTTCCTTTTTATTTCCTTTGTTTCATTGTGTTTATCAATGATGTCTTCATGTCTGTACCCTTTATTTCTATGCAAGCGTGTATGCTTGGACTTATTGTAAAAAGATAAATATAAAATTAAAAAATATATATTTTGTTTTATTAGTCTTAAATGGGTTACATTGTAGCTTCATTGTGTGTCCTCTAGTCTTTCTACTTTTTGATGGTGTAGGGATTATAAGGATATGTTCCTGGTTCATAATCGCTCAATGGCCTTTATTCTGTTCTGCTCTAATAAAAATATGTCAACCAAACTACTATACAGTGGGCAAGAAGAACCAGGCCAGCATAAGGATATCACAGGCCTTAGCAATGCATATGTCCGAACTGAAGGGTCCAGACATAGACATGCAGAGGCTTTGTGCAGAGAGCACGTACACAGGAAACCATGCAAGAAGAATAAGCTGAGCCGTTAGCCCTGAAGACAGTAGATGGTTTTTTGACAGTTGGTGAGTATAGGCAAGACAGAGGCCTGAGGAATGTTGAAACAGGAAACAGAAGGAGAGAGGAGAGGGGGCCTCACAGAGGGATGAATGTGGAGACTATGCATATACAGAAGTAATACATGGAAGCAAAAAATGTATATATGTAACATGACTATTATACTCAGGGGAGGAGGGATTCTGATGTCTGATGACTGACAGAAATTCTCCTCTCCCTTGCCTGTATTTGTCCATCAGTTATCTAATAAACAGAGATTCTGATTGCACCTGTACTGACGTTTGGATCTGGACTATACAGGAAATTAGTGATAATTAGTAATCGGTCTCTTGTGAGTAACAGGGCCTCACAATTGGTGCCGAACACCCGGGATTGGGGTACGGGTGGGTCTTTATGACCAAGATACAAATTTAAAGATTTGGATTCCCCTCAAGAAAGAAGAGGGAGGTACGTTCCCGGTGTGTAGTAGAGACCGGAGGAGAAGAAGTGAGTGACGGATTCCCTAGGATGACGGCGGCTGTGATGACGGCGTCGTGAGTATAAATATTTTTAACCAAGCTTGGTAAGTGTTGTTTAATTTTTGTTTTTGTTATATGAATAAAGTGTAAGAATAATTTGCTGTTATAAACTGGAACTGAATGATAAGTGATTGAGACAGTACGTGTCGTCTGACACGAAGCGTGTGTGTGTTCTTGCTCATGGTTCCATACCTCCGCGAGGAGATTGGCTGGGCTTGAACGAAGCGAATTATTGTTTGAAAGGTGTCCTGGACATTTCGTGCACTTCCTTCCTCTGTAAATAAAGAGGGTGCATATTTGAGATCCTTAAATAAAAGGTTGCACGTAGGAATCATGTCTCTGTTTAGGAGAAAGAAAGATGGCAATCAGGACATAATGGTAAATCAAGTTTCCTTAGTGACTCCGGTCGAACGGATGATGAGAGATAATCCCTTATTAGGAAAGGAAATAGAGAAAGTTTTGTCTATTTTCACCCCCACACAGTGAAAACACCAGGTTTACTGATTATAGGCTGAGGGACAGTGAAGGAGAATAAAAGATTGTTCTAAAAGAAAAAAATGGAAGAAATCTCCTTATCTGGGATCAGACCAGAGAGGGTGACAATTAGATCAATTGAAAAGAACTAGTCTAGTTACATAACAGTGTACACATCAATTGTAATTATGGAGTTCTGAACTTTGAGGTTTGTTCTTTGAACATTGCCGGTCACCTGGCCAGTGCCTAGCTGTGTTTAATGAATAATTGCTCCTATATGTCGCCTGATGAAAGATAGCTAATTGTCTGCAGCAGGATAAGATGGTTGCCTGTTTCAGCTAGAGAGAGGGAGAGGGACTGCTAAGGGATTTTCTTCTGGGAATGGACGCATTACCTAGAGGAAACTCTCGATTGAGCAGTCTTTCTTGTTTGTTTAAATAAAGGATTTATTCAGTCGAAACAGGAGATGAAGTTCAGAACTCTTTTGGTGAAGTATTTTTTCCTCTGTAATTAGCTTGCTAGCTTTCTAGGTACGGAAATGACGCTGAGAGAAAGAAAAAACTGTTTAGAAACCTTAGGGACCTGATTCCATTCTATGTGTGATGTATTTTTAGTTATAAATTGTTATGAATGAATGAATGAATGAATGGGAAGATCTTCCATGCTTTGATATATGATTATTGTTTTGTGGTAATATATATTCTGGAAACAAAATTGCTAATAGAGGAACAATAACAGCTATGATACCTGCAGAGTGTGATTCAAAAGTTACTTTGCTTTTGAAGCAGAATTACCAGTGCAGCCGTTTTCCTTCTGGAAGTGCCTAGTTCTGTATAACACTCACGCAATCAATGCTTTCTTAATTAGATTTTATAATCTCTGAAATTGAACTGCTTAGAATTCTTTGCTACTGATACAACAAAGGAAAATTGTTTCTGTTTTTCCTTTGACCTTCAAAGTAGAGGTTAAGAGCCCTGCAGGATAATGTGGTATTCTGGGCCAGTGGTTGCCAGATTGCAACTTGAGAATGGTTTAAATCCTGAGTGAATAAGAGGTTAATCATGTTTGGATTTTGTTCTGATTGTTATGCTATTAAGCAAAATTAAAAGTTAAACAGGGATTTTATATCAGTTTTAAATGTCTGCTTCCCCGAACTGTGAGATTCAAGGTAAATTACTGTGTGTGTTGTTAAGCTCTGCACTGATGACTGATGAACAGGCCAGTGCCACCATGGGCGTTCACTCATCTTCCCAGTTTTTATTTGCTACGATATTGGATTTTAAGATAAATTCACCTGTTTTTAAAGTTATGTGTTAGTGTCCAGAGCAAAAGTGTACCTTTTTTTTGGAAGTCTTTTAAATTTCAGTTACAGGAGTTCTGTCTTTAGTTGCTGTTTAGAATGAGCACATAAATCCATTCAAAACTACACCAATTAAGTTAGTGGGACTGGGGCATTGTTTAAGAATCAAAATTTATATTTTCTGCCTCCCATTTGTTTGACTTTTAACAATTGTTTTAGAAGAAGGATTAGCTGATGTGTGCGAGCAGCAATCCCAGAACGCAATCCAAGAAGAAGAAGGGGGGAGGGAAATAGCATTCTTTTGTTTGTGCTTGTAGATTTCAGGCAACTGAATTGGTGGAGCGAGTGAAGGACATTCTGATAAGAAGTTATTTCAGATCTGATGCAGCACACCTGTGGACAACAGCGACCCCTACTGCAACTACATAATGCTGACTTTTGTGTGACCTTTCGAACTGGTTCAAGCTTGTTTGCAATTTATATAGAATGGTATAATGGTATAAACAGTATTGTGTGTTCTCTCCTAATGCTCTCTCTCTGGAGAGTGGCAAGTGTCTGCTGCATTATGTTTTGAATGCTATCATGTATCCAGTAATATCAGGGTTTCACTGCTGTTGTACTTAATCCTTTTTATGCCTGGAAGCTAGTGAATCAGGCTCTATTTCTGCTCTTTTTCTAAGCCATGCTTTAGGCTTACCTCTTTAAGGCTACTTTTGAATAGGTGATCCAGCCCACCATTATCACTGTTGCTTCCCCCTTTGCTGCCCACTTGAATGATACTGACACTTGGACTCATGTCAGTCAGTTGAAGGTTTCTCCAAAGGTCAGCTCTGTTTGATCTACTTCCTTCCTGTACCAAGATGACTGCTGCCAAACCTGCTCTTTGGGACACCATCTGTTTCCTTCATCCTGATGGACAATTAGTTTTACTTCTGCATGTTCACAATTCAACCCACATTTCCAAAGAAGTTCTCACTTCAACCCCCCTGCCTTGAACTGAACTCGGGACAGTCTGTTGAACTTGTTGATACCCTTGTGTTCTCCATTGCTATTAAACATAGGTTAGATGCTGGATTTCCTTGGTACCTTTCCAGACCCCTGCCATAACTGCTGAACTTGGTATGGCTATACGCCGTCTGCAATGCTTACTGTATGTTCAAATGAAAGCTGTTATTGATTCTATTAGTAAGTTGTCAGAGTCCCTAGAACAAAATACACAAATGACTCTACAAAATAGACAGGCACTAGATTTGCTCCTTGCATCTGAAGGAGGCCTTGTGATCTTTTATTAATGCCACTATTTGTTGTATAGTCATAGCGAATCATTCAGTGTTTGTGCTTAATGCTATGGATAAAATACGCCACCTGTCAGATTTACATATTGATGACTTTAAGGGAGGACTGAATGTAGGTAATTGGTTAACATGCCATACACATGTGAATGCTTCCTATGCCACGGTCCCCACTTCTGAATTCTCTGACTTGGTCTTATCTCCTCCACAATAAAAAAAAAAAATGGGTGAATTGTAGGGATTATAAGGATATGTTCCTGGTTCATAATCGCTCAATGGCCTTTATTCTGTTCTGCTCTAATAAAAATATGTCAACCAAACTACTATACAGTGGGCAAGAAGAACCAGGCCAGCATAAGGATATCATAGGCCTTAGCAATGCATATGTCCGAACTGAAGGGTCCAGACATAGACATGCAGAGGCTTTGTGCAGAGAGCACGTACACAGGAAACCATGCAAGAAGAATAAGCTGAGCCGTTAGCCCTGAAGACAGTAGATGGCTTTTTGACAGTTGGTGAGTATAGGCAAGACAGAGGCCTGAGGAATGTTGAAACAGGAAACAGAAGGAGAGAGGAGAGGGGGCCTCACAGAGGGATGAATGTGGAGACTATGCATATACAGAAGTAATACATGGAAACAAAAAATGTATATATGTAACATGACTATTATACTCAGGGGAGGAGGGATTCTGATGTCTGATGACTGACAGAAATTCTCCTCTCCCTTGCCTGTATTTGTCCATCAGTTATCTAATAAACAGAGATTCTGATTGCACCTGTACTGACTTTTGGATCTGGACTATACAGGAAATTAGTGATAATTAGTAATCGGTCTCTTGTGAGTAACAGGGCCTCACAATGGCATAAACAACCAATCTACGTTTACCTGTTCTACTCCATTCATTAATTTATAGACCTCTATCATATCTCTCCTCAGCCTTCTCTTTTCCAAGTTGAAGAGCCCTAACCTTTTAAGGGGTATCCTTCCATCCCTTTTACTATTTTTGTCACTCTTCTCTGTACCTTTTCTAATTCTGCTATATCTTTTTTAGGATACGGAATGATACAGAGGCATTATAATATCCTTTGTTTTATTCTCCATTCCTTTCCTTATTATTCCTAGCATTCTATTTGCTTTCTTGGCTGCTGCTGCACACTGGGAGGAGGGTTTCAAAGTATTATCCACAATGACGCCTAAATCTTTTTCCTAGGTGTTGATTTCTAAGGTGCTACCTTGCATCATGAACTATAGTTTGGGTTGTTCTGGATTCCTAACAATCCTATCCTGTTGCATTATGGGTCCTGCAACACTGATTTTATTTGGTAGAATCATGAACTACAAGTACCTTAGCATAGGGCTCAACAAATTCCAGGTTCCAGGTCACCATGGTGACTAGAAATCTATATTTGTTACCTGAGATATGTCAACCCCATCCTTTTTTTTGGCCCCAACCGCTGCTGTCTGTACAGTAACTACTTTCTTCCTGTACAGTACCGCTCTGTGTGAATCTGAACTATGTACTCTCATGAGAACTCTCATACTGGTCACATGAGACTTAAGAAACTGAGGAGTTGCCTTGGAGGAGTGGGAGGCCGACTGTCTTGCTTGAGGGCTGAGCTGTTTGAATGTCAGTCTGGATGGTATGGGCAGATTGGTAGGAAGATAAGTGCTGGGGGAGTGGCTGACTGGCATGTAGGGGTGGTAGCAAGGGCGGCCCAAGGGGGGTGCGGGGCCATGTGCGGAGATTAATTGCGGGGCCTCATTTGCATAGGGAGCCTCATTTGCATAAATACTTGCATAATGTTAACATGCATTTTTAGTAAACATGCTTCTTTATGAGTGTCTGGATAAAGAATGACTAACAGATTTCTACGTTACTATATTCCAGTGCCAACCGCTAGGCTCATTTAGAACTCATAGCAAATCCACCATATCATAACAGCACAGCCAGGACTCACAGAGCACCAAACCCTATCTATCAAAAGGCAACATTGCAAATATTAAACCAATACATCTCAGAGAATATCAATGCATCTCCTACTGGGGAAAGAGAACAAGTGACACGGTCAAATAGAAACTACATGAACAGAATACCTCAGCTTGGTTAAAATGCAGAACATAGACCGTCACCAATAAACAAGGGATCACAATTTAGAAATAGGAAGACAATAATTAAACTGGGAACCCCAAAAGCCAAACTTGGGATGTACAACAACACTGGAGAAATAAAACTATAAATTAATTTCTTCTTGTACTAAACAAATCACAAAAGACGTTAATGATGCATATTTCCCAGAGCTGATATATTCCAGTTAATAAATTCAAAAATAAAGTATTTTTCTACCTTTTGTTGCTTGTGCATTTTCTTTTCAGTTGCAATTGCTCCAGTCATTTTCTTCTGGTTTCTTTGTGTCTTCTGCGAGCTATCCATTTTCCTTTCTTCTCTTTTAGATTTTTTTCCAAATTTTTTCTCTATATCTGCTTTAACATACTGATCTTTCCCCTTTTGCTCTTTCCTCCATTTCTTTCCTTATTCCTTTATCATCCACTCAAATTTCACCCTTCCATTCTCAATCTCCACTTATTCTTCCAATACCCGGCCCATCGTAGACTTTTCTTCCCTCCCACACAAAATATCTTTTCCCCTCTCCATTCTCATTCCCCATCCCTTTCTAGTCCTCCCCCAAAATCAGCTCCTTTATAGTTCTAGACCCACCCAGCATCTGCCCCCTTCTAGTCCCAGTCTCCCAAGCTTCCACATCAGCCCATTTCCAGTCCTAGCCTCCCATATGCTGTTTTCCAGTTCCATTCCAGCCCCCCATCAGCCCATTTCCACTCCAAGCTCCCCATCAGCCCATTTCCAGCCCTATTCCAACTCCCATCAGCCCACTTCCAGTCCTATTCCAGCCCCCATCAGCCCATTTCCAATCCTATTCCAGCCCATCACCCATTTGCAGTCCACGTTCCCCCCATCAGCCCATTTCTAGTCCTATCCTAGCTCCTCATCAGCCCATTTCCAGTCCTAGCCCCCCATATGCTCTTTTCCAGTTCCATTCCAGCCCCCCATCAGCCCATTTCCACTCCACACTCCCCATCAGCTAATTTCCAATCCTAAACCCCTTGCCAGCCCACTTCGCCCTATTCCAGCCCCCATTAGCCCATTTCCAGTCCTAATCCAGCTCTTCATCAGCCCATTTCCAGTCCAAGTCCCCCCCACCATCATAGCCCATTTCGTCCATTCCCCCCCACCATCACAGCCCATTTGCAGTCCTTTCCCCCCACCATCACAGCCCATTTGCAGTCGTCCCCATCACAGCCCAATTGTAGTCCATTCCCCCCATCACAGCCCATTTTGTCGTTCCCCCCACCATCACAGCCCACTTGCAGTCCTCCCCCCCCATCACAGCCCAATTGCAGTCCATTCCCCCCTCCACATCACAACCCATTTCCAGTCCGTTCCACCCCCCCACCATCACAGCCCATTTCCAGTCCGTTCCCCCCCCCACCATCACAGCCCACTTGCAGTCCTCCCCCCCCAACAGCCCAATTGCAGTCCATTCCCCCCATCACAGCCCATTTCCAGTCCATTTCCCCCCCATCACAGCCCAATTGCAGTCCATTCCCCCATCACAGCCCATTTCCAGTCTGTTTCCCCCCATCACAGCAAAGGGCAATGCCCTTTAACCTCTACCGGCATTCGCGGCTTCATTGAAACAGCCGCCAGCGTGAAGGTAAAGGCTCTTCACGCTGGCGGGCTGTGCAGAGGAAGCCGGGGCTTCGGCGGGCTTCCCCGGCTCCCTCTGCAGTCGTCCATTGAGCGAGAATGTGGTTCACGCGGGGCCCCCTGAAGTGCGGGGCCCTGTGCGAACAACATTCTCGCTCAATGGATGGGCCGGCACTGGGTGGTAGTAAGGACTGGTAGGAACAGACTAGCCTGCTGAGGTAAGGACAGAGCTGGCCCGTCCACTAGACAGCACCTAGGATGGCAGAACTCTATGGGCAGCATGCTGCAGGCCATGTGATTTGGCACACATGGCCTGCCACTTCTGACCTCCCTCCGACAGGAAGTTGTGCCGGAGGGGGGTCAGAAGCAGCAAGCCATGTGTGTCAAAGCACATGCCCTGTGCTGCCACCGCTGTACCAAGCTGAACTGTTTCCCCCTTCCCCACCCCCCCCGGCAGTGGGGGACGGCAGCTCGGCATGCGGAAGGATGTGGTGTGGTTCAGAAGAGGAGGGGCAGCATAGCCAGGGCTTTTGCTTGGGGCGGCAGAAAACCTTGGGCCAGCCCTGGGTAAGGATGATGGGGGCGACTAGGAGTTGGGCAGGGGCTGGAAGACTAGCTAGTTGGTTGGTGAGGGTTGGAACTGGGGAGGGTTGCAGATTTAACAGAGGAGGGAGGATATCATAAAATATGGAAGGATGACTAGGTGACAACAGCAAGGGGGGAACAGAGAGAGGGAAACTGGGTGAGGAAGGGGGCTGCTGGCTTTATATTTCTGCCAGTGGCCTGCAGGGGTGTAAATTTACTAAGCATTATTTTTCCATAGACATGTAACAGGAAAACAGCCTCAGTTAATCAGGCCCTAAAGAAGCTACAATGGACCTCAGAAGGCATCTCCCTCCCCCCCCCCCCCCCACACTAGTGAAGACGGTGTGTGAGGGGGTGAGGAAGATCTCAGCTACTGGCGCCTAGGTTTTTGGACTAGCTCCTAAAGCCAAACAAAATTTGCTAGTCCCTACCCTAATGCTTTAGAATGTAAGCTCAATACCAGGAATGGCCAAAACGTCTCCCTCCTGGATCAGAATAGCTTGGCAGACCTTTCATAAGCGCACTTGAGACACATTGACTTATTTGGCTACACTGGTCTACAATTTTTTTTAAAGTTGTCTGCTTCAGAGACAAAATCTACCAATTCTTATGGATTTTGATGCGCTGAATTAAAAAATGACAATTAAAACCACTGATTGGCTATTGTTTCCAAGATATATATATGTGTAAAATGGAAAAGCTTAGATAACGTGTTGGTAGTAGAGTTTTACTCACAATTTATTATAAACCTAGGTCTTTTCATGTGTTTATGGTTGCCATATATATGACCTTGATAACATTTCACTTGTCATCTGTTTAAAAGTTTAAAAATCAGCCAAAGGCTTATTTAAATACAATCTATTAAAAAAGTCAATATGAAACAGAAAGCAGGAAACGACTATGTATGCATTAGCATTCATTTCAGATCTTATTCAGTGTCTACTTGGCGTTTCTTGGCTTGTCTTGTATTCTGTAAATGGAGGTTCTCTCGTCACTATCCAGCAATAGTCTGCAAGCATTGAGGGGCTGCATTTGCCTTGATATCTTTTCTCCATCGCTGCAATGTGCTGATGAAATCACTCACTAAGCTCATTCCATAGTTCAGTGGAAAAAAAACAAGATGAGAGTGCAACAAATGTATCTTTAGTGACATGTTGAAGCCAAGACTTTTGTATGCATTGAGGAGTTTTTCCACCAACTCCCTGTAGTTGTCTGCATTGTTGTTTCTGAGAAAACTCATTGCCACTAACTGGAAGGCTTTCCATGCTGTCCTTTCTTTGCCACGTAGTGCACGGTTAAATGCATCATCTCCAAGAAGTTCATGAATCTGAGGACCAACAAAGACACCTTCCTTTATCTTAGCTTCATTTATTTATTTTATTTTTTTATTTTATATACATTTGTATACCGCTACTTCCAGCGATCAGCAGCGGTTTTTGATTACAGATTGGAAATTGTCAAATCATGACAGGAATTTTTTTTTTTTTTTTTTTTGAGGTATAAACACATTGATTAGACAAGAAAGCACAGCACACAGAGAACTATTTTACAGGGAACATGGGCTATGGAGGGTTAAGTGGCTTGCCCAAGACCACAAGGAGCGCCTGTGGGACTAGAAACCCCAGTCCTTCCGGCCCAAGGTTGCTGTCCTCTAGTGGGATTCGAACCACCGACCTTCCGGCCTGAAGTACCTTGCCCCAACCACTAGGCTACTCCTCCACTCCATTTAGTCTTGGAAATTTCCTGCTGAGATATTTGAAAGCTGGTTTTGCTTTGTCCATGGCCTTAACACAATTTTTCATTAGACCCAGCTTAATGTGTGAGGGTGGTAACAAAATCTTCCTTGATTCAACAAGTGGTGGATGCTGCCTACTTTTCTATCCAGACTCCAATGACTGTCGGTGTTGCCAATCTCCCTTGATGCAGTGAGAATCTTTCACATGACTATCCCATTCACAGAGAAAACAGCAGTACTTTGTATATCAGGTCTGCAGACCGAGCAACAGAGCAACAACTTTCAAATTACCACAGAGCTGCCACTGATATTGTCATAGTTTATGCATCTCAACAGCTCTTTTATATTGCCATAGGTTTCCTTCATATGGACTATGTGACCAACAGGAATTGATGATAACCACAATCTTATACTTAGCTGTAAATGCTCCTAGTGAATCTAATTTTTGTTGAAGAAACTGAGTGCGCTATAGAGAAGTGTCCTCCTTATTAGGCCATTTTAATATTTTAAGTGACCATGCATCTAAAAACTGCCATAATATAACTAAATAAGCCAACGTGTTTTGAACCCTAACATAATAAAGGTTCTGCTTCAGGACAAGCCAGTACTTACCTGAACTTTCCATCTTTACTCCCAAATTCATAGGAGAGTTCTTTCTTCTATTAGAGCTCAACATATGCTTATGCTATTCAAAGATGGCATGGCGTCTTTAAAGCTTTTTAGTTCTGTCATCTTGTTAGATGTAAATATTAGATCTAGTATGGCACCTTTCTCATGTGTGGGGGTGTCTATGATCTCGGAGTGTCCTAACGCCGTCATTGCTTCCATGAATGCTCTGGTATCCTTCGGACGGGCTGATTCGAAGTTAAAGTCTCCTAGGAGGATTAGGTTTTCCTTAATAGGGTTATTACATGCTATTTCTAGGAACGAAGAGAAGTTGGGTTTAGATGTTGGTGTCCTATATACAAGGCAGATAGTTAAATCAATGCCTTCTGTGCCCCCCCCCCCCCAATTTGTTTACTGTTGAAGCGTCAATCACTTTTTGTTAGTCTTAGAACTCCTCCTCCTCTCTTATCACTTCTAGGGCAATTAAAGATGTAACTGCTTAGTTTGAATTGGTTCATGAGGACAGTTATTCTCTGTTAGCCATGACTCCATTATGGCCAAGGCATCTTGGGAGTGTTGTTCCATGTAATCCCTAGTGGAATTTTATTCCGAACTGATCAGGCATTAATCAGGGTTCATCTTATCCTCCAATTTGTTTGGTTTTGTTTTCTGTTTTTATATTCTGCATTAATAGGTTGGATATGAATTAGGGAGTGTCGTAGTCTTATTTTTTTCATTTTTGTAGGGGAATGTGTGTCCTTTGAGGCATAGCCTTGGATAATCAGGATTTGTCTTGTAGAAGGTGCATATGAGTCTACTCCCATTAGTAGTATAATCAGTATAATCATTGCTTAAGGCTGAGAGATTAGAGTATTGTAGTAGGAACATCTTGGAGGTCTAATATGCTCTTTTAAAGCTTTGGGTGAGATTAGTATGATACTTTGATCTTTGGTAGTTTTGCTTGCTGTTGGGATAGTGGTATTTAGTGATAGCTCTAGATAAACTATTGGGTTTTTTTAGAGACAACTTAAGTATGTAGTTGCATGTGGAATTAAAGTGTTTCCTTATAGATCATTTGTAAAGTTGCTGTCCACTTACCTCTGTCGGTTTTTGGGGCTTCCCGGTTGTCCAGCAAGCTGTAGCAAAGGGGATCAGTGGTTTGTGGATCAAATGTGTGGGTCTGGCTCCCCGACAATGTCCCACACTGCTCTTGTGATGGCCTTTGGCAAGCACGGACTGTAGCAGGAGTTGTCGGGTGGCTGTTTCTCTTGTCGGAAGCAATGCTGATGAGAGGAGAGAGGAGGCAATGGGTGCAGGGGCAGCAAATTTAGGCAGATGCACCAACATCGGCATTTGTGTGAAAGTCACTATCAGTCCAGAATCAGCCAACGTTAATTCTTTGGGAGGTTCTCTTGACACCCAATTTGTTTGAAGAAGAGCCCTGAGTTATCAAGGGCCCGAAACACGGTGCTGTGTCGCATGGATTTCTGGATTTGTAAGGTTCTTGTGACCAATGGTGATTTCTGAGTTAATTTTGGCCAATAATTATAGCCATAAGAGAATTAACATTGGTATAGTATGCCTTTTAAATAGAGAAAATAGGAGGGTTTGTCAGGGGGTGGTCCTGCTGCCCTGGCCATTAGCAATGATCTCCACCTTGTCAAATTGGAACACCCCCACACAGGAATAGGTGGTGCCCAGGTCAATGTCAGTGGCCACTTCCTTGAATGCAGACAGCTTGACTCTTATCTGCATCTGAATAGCAAATGACTTTAATCCATGTAAACCAGGAGATTTGCTTTCTCCTGTCTCTCTCATTTCTGCCACTGACTTCTCCATCTGTGCTACGCTATTTGGAGAGCTGATTCTGCTTTGACAAAAGCAGTGGAATGAGCAAAGGGGCAGAATGTAGCAGCAGCCCTAACTCCACCCTCACACACCTCAAACTGAAGCATTAACAATCATGTCAATAGCATTGGCCAGTCAGAATGCAGCATTCCTGCACAGCCTGCAACCATCAGCAGCAGTCTGGACATTTCGGCCTAGACTGGCCAATCAGAGCTCTATAGAGTGTCTCATTCCTTCCCCTTCTGGAAATTTCAGGAAGTGTCTCCATCCTTTAACCAATCAGAGCTGAATTGAGGCAGGCATCTCCAGCCCCCTTCTTGAATTTTCAGTATAAATTCCCCCCCCCCCCCCCCCACCCCGTGTAGTCCAGACAGCTGCCTTACTAGCAGCTTGGCAGTCAAGGGGGAACACTAATCCAAGAGCCTTTTTTGCAGTCCTTCAGCCTTTAGCTCTTGCCATTAACAACTGCTGGGAGGCCCTAGGCACTTGACACTTTCACACCTCTTCCCTTCTCAAAGAAAGGAGTCCATGCCAGGGATTTTTGTTCTAAATCAAGCATTTATTTAATTTTAGGGTCCCTAAGCAACAACAACAACAATTGGCAGAGGCAACACATAAGAATTCCTGCTACTACTACTAATTACCTACTTACCTTTCTGAACAAGCGTTTGGAACTGAGCTGGGGCCCAGGGCTAAACAGACCGTGTCCTACTACCCAGGTTGTGGCTTTTTTCTGTTTATCTTCTCTTTTCGTACCTTTTCCTGCAGCCTATTGGAGTTCCTTTTCCTCTGTATGACCTAAATTTTCTATTAATTTTTGAAAAATAGAAACCGCTCTGAATGCCTGCACAGGAAGGTATATGAAGAGAAAGCAACCATAACTATGTTACAAACAGTTAACGCTTTCTCCTTGGTAACTCCTTCTCCTTGGTTACATGCAGATGTAAACTGTAACATAGTTCTGGTTTATTTCAATTGATTTACCTCCCTGTGAAGGCATTCACAGCATATTGATACACCTTTCTTATTTTTGGCTAGATACGTTAGCATACTCCTTTCAATTACTCTTTATCTTAAGCTCACCAGTTACCCTACTCTTCATCACTCCTGCACCTTTGTTATGTTGTCTGGTTCCCCAGAGTGGGAACCCTTATCTCCTGTGTGTAGGGCTCTTTCCCATTGTATCTGAATCTGGTGGTCATCAATGATTTGCCCACTAGGCGGACTCAGTGGCTGCTTAGGGTGGCAGACCCTGGGGAGCAGCACAGCATGATTTTTGAAAGCAGCAGCTTTGTGCCAACACTGTGACACCCACAGCAGGCAATGTACTTTGGTCCCCTCAGCTCGCACTCATGGTCTACCATTCCTGCCACCCCTCCCCCCCCCACCCCCCCGACAAAATTTCCTATTGGAGGGAGCAGGAGTGGCAGGTCATGAGTGTGCAGACACACATGGAGATTTTTGGTGCCTGCCACAGGCACCGAATGCTGCCAATTTAAAATCTATGGAAGTGTTGTACTGCCACTTCCCACTTCCACTCACCCCGAGGTGAGATGATGGATGCAGGGCAGGCAGGGGAGGGATGGCAAGGCGAGGCGGCGCGGGGCGGGGCGGGGTGGCAGAAACCCTTGGCCTGGCCCTGCTGTTGGAGACACAAGTCTAGAGCGAGGTGATTCACAAAGAAACAGTTTAATGGAGTATCACTAAAACTTGTTTAAATGGTGCTTGCTCTCCTGAATTTTCTTGCTGCGATCTAAAAGCTTGACTGAATCAGGCATTTATCTTTACCCTAGTCGTTTTACTTTATATTACACACTTTGCTCAAGCCCTATTAAATCTCTTGTAGACCTCTACTCATGATCGTTTTTGTCTTTTTTAAAAATCGGGTCTTGTACGAGTACATGACAGTATTTTACTAAACTGCTGTTCATTTTTAGTCTGCAAGGAGTCTTACCACACATTTTTAACCCCTTATGGGCTCCATTGAAAAACCAGTGTCGCTGTAGCATAAACATGACAGTGCTATCATGTGGGGTTTTTAACTATGGACATGAAAAAAAATCTCTCAATTGCGTGGCAACTACGGCTATACACCATAGCAGGGGTCTCCAACTCCAGTCCTGGAGGGCCGCAAATCAGTCGGGTTTTCAGGATGTCCCTAATGAGTATGCACAAGAGATATTTGCATGCACTACCCCCATTGCATTCAAATTTATCTCATGCATACTACTTGGGTCTTCATGACTTTCTGTGCATCACACTGAGAAACAACGCCACTTGAAGGTGTACGCACTTCTTGTGGAGGCCTTATGTGAGGCTGGAAGAACTTCCTCCACATCCCCTCAATGTAAAGCGACCTTCAGTTTGTATATAGTTTACTTTCCAACTTGTTCATAGTCCATTGACCCATTTTCTTTTATTGAAATCCTCTATAGCGCTAACCCCTGTTACTTGTCATTTATAACTGTTCAATGTAATTAACTTGTACTGTTCATTGTAAAGAGTTGTTCTAATGTAAACCATGCTGATTACAAAAGCGCGGTATGTAAAACTGACTGACTGAATAAATGAATCAATTAAATCAATCCATCCCGTGGGAGGTTGAAGGGAGCTAATGCTACCCTTTCAGCAACCAAGCTGTGAGTGACAGGGATCCCAGGTTGGGGTGCAGGAGAGAGCCTTGCTCCTGTGAGAGGAGCCCTGGGGCTCGGCCCAGGGGAATTGGTGACACTGCCAATAGGGAAAGGAGCAGTGGGAACCAGGGCTGCCTGGGCCACCAAGGAGCTATCAGCATTAGTGATGCTCTGTTCCGCTGGACCTTGAGTAGGGTCTTGGCGATCAGAGGTGTCAGTGGGAAGGCGTACAGGAGGTCTTTCATCCACGGGATGAGGAACACATCTGCTGCCACCGGGAAGGGTGTGGCTGGTGGGAGCAGATTCGGGGCAACTGAGTGCTGTCCAGGCTGGAAAACAGGTCCATCGAGGGGATGCCCCAGAGGCAGAGCAGCCAGGAGGCTACTACTGGATCCAAGTGCCACTCATATGGCTGGGGGGACTCTGCTCAGTTTGTCCGCTAGGGCATTGTCCTGGCCTGGGAGGTAAACCACCTTTAGGAGCATACCCTTGTGAATCACATAGGCGCAGAGGGCTACTGCCTCCTGGCAGAGAGGGTACAACCCTGTTCCCCCTTGTTTGTTCATGTAGAACATTGCAACCTGGTTGTTGGTCTGGATCAGCACCAGGAGGTGCTGTAGCTGGTGGTGGAAGGCTCAGAGAGCCAGGAATATCGCCCAGAGCTCCAGCAGGTTGATTTGCAGCTGGGATTCCTCCTGGGACCAGCAGCCTTGCATCTGGAGGCTCTCGCAATGCGTTCTCCAGCCCAGTAGGGAGGCATCTGTGGTGAGGACCCTCTGGGGGTCCACACATTTTAGTTGGATTAAATTGTCAGTACACTAGTAGACATATATATTTTTTTCACTCATTCTGCTTTCTCCTCTGTTAGACTTCATTGAAGTATTGCAATTTCTCTACATTGCTGTTTTGCATAGAACCCTTTTTTGAACCAGGTATTTGCAGTCGTACTCTATACAGTATGGATTTGTAGTCCTCCCTTTTCATACTTGTTCAGCAATTATAAGTGTATATGATGTGTGATACAGTTTTTCTGCAGTGGTCTTTCTTTTCCATAATGATATACACAGTCTGTGTACATTCTGTTAAAATGGTCCTCCTCATCTATATTCATATGTGCATGATCAGATGTATAATTTTATGTTATGAGTTTTTATCCATCTCAGCCTTGCATTCATGAATTTTACTCATTTTTATTTTCATATTTAGATTACTTTTATGTATTATTATTAATCATTATTATACACATTTGAATTGCATATTAGTTTCCACAATTTTAGTGTCTTTATCCTGTGTTGTAACTTATTAACAGAATTATTTATTTCTGTAATTTATTATGTATGGTTTATTCTATGTTATACTTTTTTTGTTCTTTTCAAGGTTTTGCACCCTCTAAAGAAGGCTGAAACACATTAGGGTTAGTTGGTCAATAAAGTGCCTGTGACAACTGTCTTAGCACCTGCTGTGTTTTATGTCCTCCCAGAAGAGTCTCCATCAGATTAATTTTCTGGAAATGAGAGCAATTGTGAATGCTATAAAGGCTTTCAGTAAGCGTCTAGTATCAGCAAATAGCTTTTAGTTAAATTAAAAACTCAACAGGTAGTTTTCAGTTTAAGCTTAAAACCCAGCAGAGAGCTTTTAGTTTAAATTTAAAACACAGCAGGGTTTTTCTGGTTAAATTTAGAACCTAAGAGTCTCTTAATCTAAGCACCCAGGAAATTGGTCACAGATTACCTTAGAAGCACAGTACAGGGTAATGTGTAGCAGCCAGTTTAATAAGTCTTCTTTCCCTCCCTCCCTCCCTCCCCAACACCCACCCACCCCTGGATAATTGTAGCTTTATAGGTGTTTAAATCTCTTAAAGGAAAGGAGGTTCCATATTCACTCTCAGGTGAAGCTGTTTATCCTCATCAGGTATATATTAAGGACCTGGGATTAATTAAGTTTCAGATGAACAAAGTACATTAAACATATTAGGTGTAGTTTTATTAGTATGCATCTCTAACAACCCTTCATAAGTAAAGAACTTAAATACCTAAACACAACCTTAAACTAACATGCAGACAGCAGACCAGCAGCGAGATGGGGTTTTTCCAGTCTTTTGCATAGAGTGTCACAGGTATGATTTTCTCCCAGTTGGTGAGGGGTCTTACATGTGCAATAGATGTAAGGAGCTCTTTGCTCTCAGTGAACGAGTCCAATCTCTGGAGGCTAGAGTAGCAGACTTGGAGGACATAAGGAAGACAGAGGTACATAGACAAGACCTACGGGATATAGTCCTGAAGTCCCACCTCCAGTCTGGCAGCATCCCTGTTGCAATGGAGGAGAGAGGTCACGTGACAGGAGAGCATCACCCTCTGGGACCAGACACCACCCAGATTAGTGTGTACCCCGTGTTTGGGTCTGACTGACATGGGGCCTGTTTTCAGGGCAGAGAGGTTTCTAGACTTGCATGAGGTTTGTGTAGCAGTGCCTTTATAGGTCACAGTGGTATACACTACATACCCCAAAGGGCCCACATCACCCTTTTTGCAGGTAAGGGACAGGTGCCCCAGCCCCGGTGAAGCAACCTACATCCTGCTGGTATAAGACAGCCCTCCAGGGTTGGTGGGCCAGAGCCATACCTGTGACTGGGGCAGTGGCAGACCAGCAGCAATGTTGGGGTTAGGTCTTGAAAACCCCAACTGCCTCACAAGACTGCCAGTCACCAGCACCTTATAGGTGTTCCAACCATTCACAGTCTAACTGCAGAGAGTCCACAAGCCAGTCTATAATGCATGGACTACATGCACCAAGCAGTCATCTCAGTGATTGGGGGCCCAGCACTGGGAACAAAAAAGTATCACTGGAGGCAGATAGCGAAGAGCGCTATGTGGGAATCTAGACATGCCATGGTCACTGCTCGGTTAGAGTGAGTGCCCTCCCAGCATGACATGCTGTGGCTACCCTGTCCATGCAGGCGGTGGTTGGGCACTACAGTGTCCCAGTCATTGCCCCACACCCTGTGAAGATGCATCCTGGCCAATCCGCCCTGTCCAGGCCATACCCACAACACCTTGCTCCTCATTATGCACATATTCAGGCTAACGCTGGTAACAGTGGGACATCTTGGGCCCAGAGAGGGGTGGGCAGCCACAGAACAATGGATAGACATACACACACACACACTCCTATTGCAGCATTGTGCAAAGATAGGGGTGGTTGGCAACCCTGCCCGCCACACTGGTCCTGATCACAGTGCCGACATTGCTAAACTGTGCAGGAGGTAGTAGTAGTGCTCTGGTGATAACTGCAGCTCAATGCTGGGGCCAACAGCCTGACTCTCCATGCATCTTTGGATTGTGGAGCCTGTGTGAGTGGGTGTTTTGGGCTTTGCACATGTTGCTGTTGTATCTGCATTGTAGGGTAAAATACAGGGACATGCTCTGCAGGAACCACAGCTGGGACTTGAACCTGTGACCCTCTGCTTCTGGACACACTGGCTGGGTGTACTGCACCACACTGTTGCCACAGATGCATGGTAGTCCCTGGGGCTACCTGTACTTTTCCTCAGCCAGACCTTTTATGTTGCACTGCATACCACATACTGGTACAGGGCATGGCCTAGGTCCACTGCAGGCAGGTGCCACTGCCCCCTCCAGCACGGGCACACACCCCCCTGCCATGCTGACATGACCATATGCTGTCGGTGCTGGTAGTGTACAGTCCCAGGCCATCCATTGTGTGGGTAGGTGGTCACCTAGGGAGCGGGGTCTGGGGCAGGGGGCATACATGAGCATCCTCACATCCCCCCATCACCGCCTACCAATAGTATTCCCTTCCGCTTGGGGGAGGGTTGGCTGGGGGGATGTTAGGTCAGTGCCCTGGCGACTGTTAGCTCGGGTGGACCAGGTAGATGTAGGTGGATTGTGTTTGGCCTTTGTCAGCTGCTGTCATGCTGATTTCTGATTTCTATGTTCCTATGCGCCAACTAGTCATCCACCTACTCCACCCTGTGCCCCAGCTACCCCGCTACATGTCCCGCCTGCAGCTCCTATGCCCCACTTGCACCATCGCCATAGTGACCTTTCATACTTGGGCACTATGCTGTTGCTGGAAATGACACAAAACTAAAGTTGTTAAAACCCATGAGGATTGTGGAAAATTGCAAGAGGATCTTGATAAATTGGAAAACTGGGCATCCAAATGACAGATGAAATTTAATGTGGACAAGTGCAAAGTTATACACCTAGGAAAGAACAACCCAAACTATGGTTACACGATGCAAGGTTCCACTTTACGAACCACCACCCAGGAAAAAGATTTAGGCGTCATTGTGGATAACATGTTAAAACCATCCGCCCAGTGTGCAGCAGCGGCCAAGAGAGCAAATAGAATGCTAGGTATCATAAGGAAAGGAATGGAAAATAAAACAAAGGATATTATAATGCCTCTGTATTGTTCCATGGTGCGACCGCACCTTGAATATTGTGTGCAATTCTGGTCGCCATATCTTAGAAAGGATATATTTATTTTATTTATTTATTTAGACAGTTTTGTATACCGCCTTATCCTTCAATCAAAGCGGTCACAACACAATTGGGGGATACATTTAACACGCAGGGATATGAGACACATACACTAATACTTACAGGGAACATGGGCAATGGAGGGTTAAGTGGCTTGCCCAAGACCACAAGGAGCATCTGTGGGACTAGAAACCCCAGTCCTTCCGGCCAAAGGTTGCTGCCCTTGAGTGGGATTTGAACCCCCGACCTTCCGGCCTGAAGTACCCTGCCCCAACCACTAGGCTACTCCTCCCTCTGTATAGCGTTATTAGAAAGGGTATTACCAAAATGGCAAAGGGGATGGAAGGATACCCCTATGAAGAAAGGCTAAAAAGGTTAGGGCTCCTCAACCTTGAAAAGAGAGGTATGATAGAGTTCTATAAATTAATGAATGGAGTGGAACGTGTAAACGTAGATCGATTGTTTACACCATCAAAATATAAAAAGACTAGGGGACATGCAGTGAAGCTACAGGGTAACCTATTTAAGGCTAATAAGAGAAAATATTTTTTCACTCAACATGTAATCAAACTCTGGAATTTGCTACCGGAGCAAGGGCAGACACTCCATCTATTTTGTGGTGCCAAAGGAGGATAGTTCCTTCTGGTCCATTCTGGACCTCAAGGGGGGTCAATAAGCACTCTGTGATTCAAGCAGCGCAGAGGGGAATTCTTGGCTTCTCTGAATCTGACAGAGGCGTATTTTCATATCCCGATCCAGGAAGACCAGCAGAAGTATCTGCGTTTCCCCACGGTTGACTCTCACTATCAGTTCGCTGCCCTCCCTTTCAGGGTCCCACCATCCCATGGATGTTCACCAAGGTCATGGTAGTTGTGGCTGTGGTACCACGAGATCTAAGACCACCTCTTCTCCTACTGGTTCCCCCATTCTACCTTCAGCTGCTTCTCCTCTCTCGCCATCCTCTAGACTTGTCTTCCTCAATTGTAGGCCCCTGTGCTCAAAGTCCTTGCTTATTCATGACCTCTTGCTCCTCCATACTCTAGATGCACTCTTCCTTACTGAGACCTGGCTCCAGGATGGTGAGGAGCCTCTTCTCAACCACTGCCTCCCCCTGGGCTATTCTGCCACATCTCTCCCTTGCCATGGCCACAGCGGCAGCAGCGTGGCAGTTTTCCACTGCTCCTCTTATTCCCTCACTGAGGTCTCTTCTACTGCACTTCATTACCCCGAAGCTTTACTTCTTTGTCAAGACTCGACCCCTCCCATCTTCTGCCTTCTTATCTATGCCCCCCCTCATCTCCCACGATTGGGACTCCCTTCTCTTCACACTCTCAGAGGCTTCTCTCCTTCAGTCTCATCTCCTGATTCTTGGTGACTTTAATCTGCATGTGGACTCCCCTGCCTGCCCTCACGATATCTCATTTTGTTCTCTCCTTAATGATCTTTCTTTATGTCAATATGTCTATTGCCCTACCCATACTGCTGGTCATATCCTCGACTTCATCATCTCCCCTGCTGATCTCCCTACTCTTTCTCCCTCCAAAATCTCAACCCTTCCTGTCCCTTGATCTGATCATTTCTGTCTCCTCTTTACCATCCCTCAGTTTGTCGCTCATCTCTCCCAATCTGCCTCAGCTGCCACCCTCCCCCTCCTACCCATTGTGTTACCGCTTGTACCCTTCAGCAATTCCCCTCCACTGACCAACTCTCCCCCACTCCCATTTCCCATTCCTCTCACCCAATCATCAGGTCAAATCCTGGAATTCTATTCTATCTTCAGCCCTTGACACTCTCGCCCCTCCCTTTATCCTATCCCAGCCTCACGCTTGCACCCTCAATCACCCCTGGTTTCACACTGGTCTTCTTCTCCACTGCTCCTATCTCCGCTGTGCTGAGCATTGCTGGTGCACTAATCCTTCTGCAATATCTCTTGTCCATTTCTGTCAATGTCAGCTGCTTTATTCACTCCATTAAGACTTCTTATTACTCAAATCTCATTGTCTCATCATCCAATTCCTCCCATCAGCTTTACTCTATCCTCCATTCTCTGTCCTCCTTACACTCCTCCACCTCCCCTCACCCCGCTCCATCCTCTCTCGATCCTTCTCTCTTAGCCACCCACTTTGCTGAAAGGATCCTCACTATTCATGCCTATTTTCCCATCCGTCCCACTCCACTCTCCCTGCCCACATCCCCTCTTTCTCCCAATGTCCCTCCCCTCTCTCACTCCTGGTCATCTTTCCAGCCTTTCCTCTCCAGAATTTTTCCAGGCCCTTTCATCCTCTTGTAAGACTACCTGCCCCTCTGACCCCATGCCCTCCTCCTGGTTCACTGCTCCCTCTCTAGCTCTCCTCCCACTTATCCTAACTATTTTTAACTCAAGTCCTTCCTCCGGGACCTTTCCTCTTCCCTGGAAGCATGCCATTATTCACCCACTTCTTAAGAAACCTTCTCTTGATCCTACCACCCTCGCCAACTGGTGCCCTGTCTCTACTCTCCTCCCACCTACAGACGCCACCCTGACCTTGCACCCTCGTCAATCCAGCTTGCTTCATGGCCACAGTATAAAAATCATCATCCTCTCCCTTCTCAATGAAATTCACACCGCGCACAATCAGGGTAACATTTTTTTGGCTGTCTCCTTGGATCTTTTCTCTGCCTTCAATTTAGTAGAACACCGCACTCTCCTTCTACGCCTCAATTCTGCAGGTCTCTCCAGTTATGTCATCCACTGGTTCCACTCCTTCCTTCCTTCCCGAGCCTTCTCTGTCCACACTGGTTCCTCCTCCTCTTCCCCAAGCATCCACCTAACCTGTGGTGTTCCAAGGTTCTGTTCTTGCCCCTCTTCTGTTCAATATCTTCTTGGCCCCCCTCACCCTCATCATCCAGCAACATGGCATTTCAGCCTACTACTACGCAGATGATATTCACCTTGTCCATCACATTAACCCTTCCACTCCTGACCTTTCTCCTCTGAACACCTGCCTCTCTGCCGTAGCTGCCTGGATGGGCTCCAATTATCTCCATATCAACCTCTCCAAGACCACCACAATTTGGTTTTCTCTCTCCACTCATGCTCCCTCTCTCGCTCCTTCCCTGGCCCAGACTCCTGTTAGGGAAATCAGAATCCTATATATGTACCCTTTGTAATAATAATGCTTAGTTTAAGTGCATATACAGGAGGCCTGCACAAGAGAAATCAGAATCCTATAGATGTGCCCTTTGTACATTCTGGTGGGTATGGAAAAAGGAATGTGCTGTGTCAAGCTAAACTGATTGTTCTACTCAAGGATGACTTGTATTTGCACAGTTACTGATAAGCTATAGTGGGCCCCTAGAAGATGGGTGGATGACGTATGACTATGTTTCTGATAATGTATAAAATACGGACAATCCCTCCACCCTTTGGAATAAACTTGCATACTTTCCTTCTGTGTGGTCTGTGAGCTTTATTCCCCTGGATTCCAGCCAGCCGGGGCAGCACACCACAGATGAGGGTTCGGGACTTCCCTGGCCTGGAGTGACTAACAAGAAGCAGACCCTTTACATTTGGTGTCAGAAGTGGCAATACTCCCGTTGGCCTGGGATCCCTGTGCTTTGGTATCACGGTTTAAATTAGAACTGGTATTCTCCCTTTGGTTGGGAGTGTCCCTATTGCTTTGGTAGCATGGTTAAATGGTAATTAAGACTTTCCTGTTCCCTGGGTGGGAATCGGTGGGAAAGCTAAATTTCTTTTCTTTCTCACCTGCGGCTGCTGTGAAGGCTGTGTGCTTGTGTGCCTGTGTGAGTTTGGCAAAACGCCCCTGCCATACTCCGAAGCGATATAGCGCTAGTGACGGGTACTGTGCAGACAGCAAGTGGCCAGACGTGCGTTTGTTGTGAATAAATTAGAGGATGGGGGGTCCCAAGGTGAGGGGGCTGCTCCAGAATCCGCGGGAGTGCATGTTCTGCTATATGTTGTGATAAGTTTTAAAACTGCAGCTAAAAAACAGCCATTCTACATAAATTGTCAGTGTAAGTTACAGGAGTCTGTTAGCATGTTTAACTCTGTGCCTATACGACACCCCCCCCCCCTCTCTAGAACTGATGACTCTGGAATGCAAGTGACAAGTGGTGTTTGTTTATTCTTGCACTGCTTTGCTCTTCCCTCCCCCTCCCTTCCTGTTCTTTGTGTTCAAAGGTTACGGACAGGCAGATAGAACAGAAACTTAAAGTTAAACAGCATACTAAAACGTAAATTATTATTTGTTTGCAGAGTGTCTATTTATTGCCATATTGTAAGAAGACAAGCTAAATAGAAAGAAAATTACTTTTGTACTTAACAACGGTATAACTGTCACTGAAATATGTAAAAGGGTGTGTCTGTATTTAGACACCCATGGCTATAGCAATGTACTGAATAATGAAATACTAAAAGAGCTCTTAATCTGCTTCACAATATCCCTCTGAGTCTCATTGGCCAGCTTGGCTAAAGGTGAATTGGCCACAGGTAAAGGTGTAAATAACAGCTGGAGCTCACTGGGATTTTCCCACAGTGGAGTGACTCCTGCTGAGTGGAGGTGCGAAGATGCGTCCTGTTGATTTCAACAGTCTCACCTCCTTCTCTGCGGAGAGGTCTCTTTACTAGCTGGTACTGGTCCTGGGTGACTAGAGATATTGTGAATCGGAGTGTGACAGACAGTGAATTAAAAGGATGCACTCCAGCAACCAAGTAAATTCTGTGCACAGACCGAGGTAAGGAAAAGTGGGACTTTGGTATCTACCTTGGTGGTTTGTACATTCTATTGGGAACTGAGACTGATTGTGTGTGCGTGAGATGTATAATGTAAATAGTGGAGGTATCCAGGGAGTGGGGTGGGCTCCAAATACCCCGAGGGTCTAGTTCATTATGCAGGGCAAAATTTCTTAAGAAAGCACTTGTAAGCTTTGATTTGTCTCTTGTTTAAATAAGAACTGAAACAGAAGTTTCCCAAATAAGTAACTCCTTTGTGTCCTTCCCAACAAGCTGAAAAAAAAATATGTTTTGTTTACAGTAAATATTGTTTTTCTTTTATTTGCTGGTTGGTGCAGGATTTAAGGAATCTGAATAAGATTGTCCAGACCTAGCAACAGATACTTTCCTTTGAAAACCTTATTTCAAAAGAAACCCCTTGATTTGTATATTTATGCTTTTGGTTAAAAATATTGAGCTAAATTTTGCATGAACACAAATGGTTCAGTATTGTAGATTTGAGGTATATGTTTGAGCCTGCTCCCTAGGCACTATGTAGATGATCTTTAAAGTTTAGGGCAGGAGAAACCAGTTGTGATAGAAGCCATTAACAATCTGCTGCATTTCTTGGGAAAGAAAAGATTCAGGGTGTCTTGGAGAAAACAAAAAATTTAGGTTGGGGCTATCCCTTCCCCCTACAACATCAGAAACGAAATCAGAAACTTAACAAAGAGAACAAAGAAGAGAGAGGGAAAGGGGGCAGCCCCTCCCGTGGGCTACAGAAGGCACAAATGGTTTTGGATTGTTTTTCTTTAACCTTCAAAGTAAGGGTTGGGAACCCTATCAGGACAATGGGGCATTCTGAGCCAGTAATTAAGACTGCAACTTGAAAAAAAATGATTTGAATCCTGAGTGAATAAGAAGGTTATGTTATGTGTCTGGTCTTTGTTTGTGTATGCTATTGAGTAAACTTAAAGAGTTTAAAAAACAATGATTTTTATATTTTGTGGCAAGCACCTCAGAGGTCATAATTATTGTTCATATATTATAGAAACACATAGAGTTGTAACTATAGGAATTTAATAGCAATCACAATTAGTGACAATTCTCAAGCAACTTTTTCTTTTTAAACTTTTAGTATTTAGGACTTTTCTCTTTTGTTCAGCTATCTGCATTTGCCTGAAGGAATTTGGACTCAAGACAGACCTGCTGTTTACTTTGCTATTTGTGTTTGAGATAACATCAAGGTTGAACTGTTACTCTAAGTAGATTGCTTTAACATAATTTCATTGTTTCAGATCAGTTTGATACCAGTCTCAAGTATTATGTATAAGGTTTTAATTTAAATGTGACAAAGCATGATTTTGAATTCACCTCTTTGCAGTTTCATGTTATTTGAATGTCTGTTTCCTGAACTGTAAGATTTTAAGTTAACTACTTGGCATTGTTTAGCTCGGTGCTGATGACTGATGAACAGGACAGTAACATCTCAGTTTTATTTGTTACAATATTGGATTTTAGGATAAAATCATCTGTTTTCCTGTATTTGAATTTTATGTGTTGGGGTCCAGAGAGAAAAAGATTTTAACATTTCAGTTTTAGGAATACAGTATATTGTAGTACTATGACATACAAGTTTTCTTTAGTTTACACACTTGCATTTTATGTTACCAAAATACTTGTTGTAGCAGTACATTATGTAGAGGTTCAGTATAAACAGAAATTATAGAATTTTGGAAAGAGGCTGATCTGAAATTGCTTTGTTCCCAAGCATATAGATCTCATTTAGTGGAAAGATGAAGCTTAGCTCCCAGGAAATATGAGAATATTTGTAAATAATAACATTAACGTGAGTTCATTGAAAAAAAAAAAAAAAGCAGAGAGTGAGAGAGAGAGACAGAAGGTGAGGCTACAGCCTTGGGAAAGGCAATAAACGTGCTGCTCCGAGTGTGATGATCTGGGCCACCGGAATTCTAACTGCTCTAAGACTCCTCGAGGACCCACAAGGCCTGAAGAACATGAACCTTGCATATTTATGCCTCTGAAGAGACATGACTAGGCAGGGGGGAATAGGCCAAGAAGAACCCGAGGAAACATCGCCATGAGGCCCAACCACCAATGCCTTGTATCCTCTTAGATCTCTCACCTCAAAAGGATCTCTTTTTGACACCATAATTAATGAGTAGCTTACTCAAATCCTTGTGAACACTGCAATTTTAAAATCAGTCCAACAGCACTCTCACTGAGAACAGTGTATACGATAGATTCTAGTTATACGTGAGAGATATGAGCCATATTTTTTTCTATTGGGATTGATGTTATAAAATGCTGCAAAATAATAGTTTTATATTGTAAGGATTTTACCCAAATTGTTCCTACTTAGAATGAGCATATGTCCACTTAGCATTGGACCAATTAGGTTGATGGGAAAGGGACACTGTTTACTCATACTGTCATCTTATTGAGAAGAATCTAAATTTATATTCTCTGCCTACCATTTGTTTACAAAACAATACTAAGTTTTTAAATTGTTTGATGTTCTTAGCAGTCTTGCCAAATAAGGATACACTAGTATGGTATAAAAAAGACAGAAGGACCTATGCATGTAGTTTGATGGAATGATGTAAGTGGAAAAAAAAGTGGTGTTGAGAGGAGTGTGATGGAATATTCATGTTGGAAAAGAGAACTCAGATTAACGTTATAAAATGGTGGGGGTAAATTGAAATGTGAAATGATGTATCCGATGTATCCACCTAGAAAGAAAACTGACAATGAATACTCTACAATATTTGATTATGCCATCCCCATTAACTCCAATTTTGAAAGTTATCTAGCTCAGAGATATACCCAATAATTGGAAATAGACACTTGGAGATAGGCTGAGTGCACTTTTCATCCTAATGAGCTTTGGGGAGACCCACACTGGCCATGTGGTGCTTTTCAGATGCTTTTATCCCTTTTTGCCTCTATGTGTCCTGGCCCGACACATGAAGCTAAAGGAGGAAAGTTACTTACACAAATTTTTATAAATTGGTATAATTCTAAAAATTGTGGAACAATTGAGGAAGTGTGGGCATCTTGTCAAAATGTATTAGCTAAATTGAGTTGCTTAGGATTGGCTGTTGTATGCAAGCAGCAATCCACGAAGGGGGGAACCTTCGAAACCTTAAAAAACTTTGTAAAGAAATTAAACTGTCTTGCTTTTGACTCTGTTCAAAAAAAAAAAAAAAATTGCCCTAAGGGAGTAGACTGAACTTTTTCTCCCTCTGAACTGTTATATGGAAGACTGCTTATTTTTTATACTCCTGAGCCTCACATTTGATCTCTTGTATTTCCTAGCAGCAGAGGCAACTCTCTTCCCTCCACAGGTATGCTCAGCAGGTCCAGTCCTTTCTACTGGATGACTCAGCTCTTTTCTTTCAATCCGGAGACTGGATTTTGGTAAAGACATACCACCAGCACATGGTACAAGCCCCTTTTCCAGTATGGGACCGTTCCAAGTTCTTCTGATAACACCGATTGCAGTGAAGGTGGCGGCTAAAAGATCCTGAAGCTATTGCCCTCGCTGGAAACATTCTCCATATACAGATCAGGCTTCAGGACCAGGATGAGAAGCAGCTGACGTCAGGGCAATCAAGGCCCTAGCAACGGGAGAGGGAGAGGAGAAGACTCCTGAAGAAAAGCAGCTTTCGGCCTAGAGGTACCGAACCAACATATCCCTTCAAGGTTGGTGACAGGTCGGAGCACCTCACAAGCATGGTACCTTAGACCCGCTCTACGGACCTCCAAACTACAGTGATCGCCATCACATGGACAGCCATCCTGTGTGACTCCTCCCCTTCGTGGATCCATGCGTCAAGAATCAAGCGTGTATCATCTCCACTGACATCTTCGGTTCCAGCCTCCTGACCAGCACGCACAAGACTGTGTTGACTCCTCCTACCACTCATGTGGTGCCTCCTTCAGCCTATTTCGGGAACTGTTAATACGGCAATACTACTTGCCCAGACTGCCTTACTTTTTGTGTGCGCAGATCGCTACAAACTGAAGCTTTTCTCTCAACATGTCTCATTACTGTACCTTCTAATCTGTGTGAAATGCAGAAGTTTACTGTACTTGATAATTTAAACTGCACCCAGCCCCATGTTTCTTTTCTACTTTCTTGTATAACATTGGTGTTACTCGCCCCTCTTTGGGATATGACTAGGTCCCTTGCCCATTGTAAACTGTCTTTAGTTTTAATGCTACGGATTGTTTTATTGTTTCTGCTTTTTGCCTGTTTAATACTGTTCTATACTGTTCTTCAACTACAGGGAAGTTTCTCATGATTACTCTCTGATGTATTTTTCTTTGGGGTGGTCTCAAAGGACTGCTTATTGCCCTATTGAGCGGTTTTATAATTCTTGTTCTTTTTTGTTGTATATTCATTTGTTCTTGACTGTTGTTGAAAGGCCTTACAAAGCTCTACCACTTTTATGTATTCCTATACTCCTGCTTTTATGGTGGCTGATGTACCTGAGCTGCCGCATACAAATGCTCCATTAATAATGTCTGTTTAGTTATTTTGTAGTAGATTGTTAGGCTGTTCTTATAGTGGGCCTATGCAGGCCCAAAGGGGGGATTGTTAGGGAAATCAGAATCCTATATATGTGCCCTTTGTAATAATAATGCTTAGTTTAAGTGCATATACAGGAGGCCTGCACAAGAGAAATCAGAATCCTATAGATGTGCCCTTTGTACATTCTGGTGGGTATGGAAAAAGGAATGTGCTGTGTCATGCTAAACTGATTGTTCTACTCAAGGATGACTTGTATTTGCACAGTTACTGATAAGCTATAGTGGGCCCCTAGAAGATGGGTGGATGACGTATGACTATGTTTCTGATAATGTATAAAATACGGACAAGAGGATCACGTGAGCACATGAGCGAGTGAGGACGTGTCCTCAGTGCGCTCCTGGACCGTCGCCTTAAATCGGCAAGAAACCTGCAATAGTTGAGAGCGGGTGTGGGTGAATACCGTGGGATAAGTGCTCCGGTGACCCTACGTGTTTGGAGAGCCCCAGAACTGCAAGAGAGGTGCCGAATACTCATGCGGGCTGCAGCGAAAAAGGAGAAGGACAAAGCGCATGGGACCCGTGAATCTAAGATGGCGCCGGTCACGTGGCCTGGAGCGAGTGTGGACTCCCCAGGATCCTCTCCGGGTTCGGGCAACGGTGAATCGGGGGCGGAGGACCTCGCACAGGAGGTAGCTAAGCTGCTGGCACCTCAATTTGATTCTATTCTGCAAAAACTGGATTCGATGGCGGAGACATATGGCGAGCTCACCTGGAGAGTAGAGGAAACAGAGGACCGCATCACAGCGTTGGAAGAGGGTGAAGTGAACCGCGATACCATTATTGCCCGCCACCAAAAGGAGATTGCAACGCTGCTTGAGAAAATGGACGATCTAGAAAATCGATCGCGCCGAAACAACTTGCGGCTGGTGGGGGTGCCTGAGACGTGGTCTGATCAGCAACTTGCTGGCCTCTTTGAAACGTGGCTGCCGAAGGAGTTGGGCCTAGAGGGCTTGATTGGACATGTCACCGTGGAAAGAGCACACCGCCTGGGTCCGAAGCGGGGCCCTGATGAGAGGCCGCGGCCGGTGTTGGCCAGGTTATTAAATATCCAGCACAAAATGGCCCTGCTTCAGGCATATCGTAAGAGGCGCGCTTTACAGCTGGACAATAAATCTATTCTCATGTTCCAGGACTATTCTGCCGCTTTAGCGGCCAAGCGCAAGGAGTTTGCCCCTCTCTGTGGTCAGCTGGTGGGAGCGGGGATTCGCTTTGCACTTGTATATCCCGCTGTGCTTCGAGTGTATCACGAGGGGAAGGCCCATGTCTTTGATCGGGCTCCGGCGGCCAAAGTCTTCGTGGCCACAGTAGTGGGAACTAGGACGGAGCCTGGAGTGGACACTGGCTCCTGAGCTGGACATTTGGATTTGATCAACTAGGTCCTGGCTGAGCAGGTCTCGGGTCACCTAGACTGGCTGTGAGTGTCTAGTGTGATAGAGGCGACATTGCTGTATTTGTAAGAATATATAATACACTGTCTACAGGTGTGTGGGTATTGTTTGAAAGCTCACTCACCCTGACATTCTTGCAATGCAGACCTATAAGTATTAAGCATGTTGGTTCATCCCTCGAGGGGTTGCTTCGCCTGGTTGCTCCCCACATGGGCTCTCTGTAAGGGGTGGCGTTGAGGGGGGACGGTCCAGAAGTGTGGATTGTGATTCTCTCCTTGGGGTATATGGTAGAGGTTTTTAGAGTGGATGAGGGGAGGGATGGGATAGCGGATATTTTGTTGGGGGGAAAAGGGGGGCAGTATCGAAGAGAACTGGAGTGGTGGGAGGGGGGGAGTGGAGATGGGATTGGAGGGGTGGGGATGGGGGTGGGTAGGGGAGGGAGGGAGGGGGGTGGGGGTAAGGGAGGGAGAGATTAGGGGAGATTTAGATTGGGGAACGGCAACTGTTCGGGTATTGGTTACGCAGCATGGTAGTTTGAACCTTCGGGAGATTTGGGCTTTGAACCTGGAGATGAGGCTGGGCGTCTCTGGGTGGTTTTCTGGCTGTCTTATTTGCTGGCTTTTCTGGGACTGGGAGTATGCCTGAGATAAAGATAGTGTCTTGGAATGTTGGAGGCATAGGCTCCCCGATAAAACGCACTAAGATTCTGCAAGGGTTAAAGCGAAAGGGAGCACATATTGCCCTGCTGCAAGAGACTCATTTGAGCGCCATGGAGCATCAGAAACTGAGGCGGGACTGGGTAGCGGTTTCATATGGGGCTGACTCAGGTACGAAAAATGCGGGGGTGGTGTTGTTAGTGCGACGAGGGGTGCCCTTTGAAGTACACACAATACAGGCAGACCCTAATGGCAGGTATCTCTTGTTGCAGGGCAAATTATATGCTGAACCGCTCTGGATACTGAATGTTTATGCCCCAAATGTTTATGAACATGCCTTTTTTACTAAACTGTTGGGACTGTTGAAATGTGCTGGGCGGGCTAACATCGTTGTGGCAGGAGACTTTAATTGTCCGCATGACCCGAGATTTAATAAATCCCATCATTGGGGGGAGGGTGCCTGGTCCCGTAGGGGAATTAGCTATCTTTGTAGGCAAGGGGATTTAGTAGATGTATGGCGCATGCTGCACCCTGGGGAGCGTGAATATACGCATCAGTCGAGAGCGCACCTCACTTGGTCCCGCATAGACTCTATTCTGGTCAGTGAGAGAGGAGTTACGCGCGTCCTGCAGGCTGAGATAGAACCGATATTGATCTCGGACCATGGGATGGTCTGGATAACTTGGGACTGTGCGGGGCCGACAAGAGCAGGATGGCGCTTTCCTGTATATATGTGGGAAGATGAGGATTTTCGGGGTTATCTTGCAAAACAGTGGGAAGAATATGTCTCTTTCAATGACACCCCGCAATGCCCCCCGATGTTGTTTTGGGAGGCTGGTAAAGCCGTGATGCGGGGAGCGATCATCTCCTATACTGCCCGTCGATGCAAGCATTTAGACCGAAGTGTACTGATGTTGGAACGCGATCTAAGAGTGTTGCAGCGTAAGTTGGGTAGGCATAGCGATAGTGCCCTCCAGAGGGAGTATACCCGCTCGCAGACAGTATTGAATGAATTGCTCCAGAAAAGAGCGGCGCTTTCGATGCAGCATTATAAACATCGTCTTCATTTGTTTGGTAATAGGTCTGGGAGATTATTAGCAAAACTTATTCGGGATTCAGGGGGGACTCGGTTTATTCCTGTGCTGCGGGATGAGGCTGGTAATCTACAACATCGGTCGGAGGCCATTGCCAAGATCTTCCGCACCTTTTACATGCATCTATACAGCGAGGAGGAGAGGGATTACGCCCAGGGGGTGGCTTTTCTGCAGAAACTAGAGTTGCCGCAACTTTCGGCGGAAACACTAGACCAAATGAATGCGCCGTTGTCGGTGGCGGAGATTCTGGCTGGTATTAAGTGGGGAAAATCTCACAGGGCTCCGGGTCCAGATGGTTTTAGCATGGAATATTACAAAATTTTGGCTTTGAGCTTGGCCCCTTCTATGGTGGTGATGTTTGAAGCGGCGCGGGATGCCGGTATTTTTCCGCGTGATATGAGGTGTGCGGACATTACTGTGATCCCCAAGCCTGGGAAGGATTCGGTGGATCCCGCCTCCTACCGTCCGATCTCTCTCATTAATTGTGACTTAAAGCTGTTGGCCTCTGTGTTGGCGAATAGGCTTGCTCCCGTCATACCGTCTCTTATTAATGAGAGACAGGTGGGTTTTGTACAGGGCCGGGAGGCATCCTGGAATATTGCTAGACTACTTTTGGGCATGGACCAGTGTTTACAGAGAGCTGAGGAGCTGCTGCTTGTCAGTCTAGATGCCGAAAAGGCCTTTGACCGAGTGGCATGGCCATATCTCTGGGATGCTTTGGAGGCCTTTGGATTCCAAGGGGACTTCGTGCGCTGGCTTTGAGCGTTGTATGCACAACCCATGGCTCGAGTAGGTTCTAATGGTGTCTTCTCAGATCCTTTTGAATTGGCGAGGGGAACTAGACAGGGATGCCCTCTCTCCCAATTGTTATTTGTGCTAACTTTAGAACCACTGTTACGGGCTCTGCAGACCAGCCCTGAGGTTGCGGGGATTCAAATGGGTGGAGAGGAATTGAAAGTTTGCGCCTTTGCCGATGATATGTTGCTCTGCCTCACGAATTTGCCTTCATCGTTGACTAACGCGCTGGATTTGATACAGGAGTATGGGCGATTCTCTGGCCTGAAAGTTAATTCTGCGAAGTCGGTGGTTTTGGATGTTGGGGGGAGGGTGCGGCCTCGCTGGCCAGGGGAGTTTCCGTTGGTGTGGGCGGTTGGACAGATTACATATCTGGGCGTGCAGTTGCCGGATCGACCTGCCGATTTGTATCGTGCTAATGTGCCCAGATTACTTTCCAGGAGTAGTCAGAATCTGATGAGCTGGCGGGGTCTTCCACTGTCTTTGAGAGGGCGGATCATTTATTTTTTATTTTTATTTAGACAGTTTTTGTATCCCGCCTTATCCTTCAATCAAAGCGGTCACAACACAATTGGGGGATACATTTAACACGCGGGGATATGAGACACATACACTAATACTTACAGGGAACATGGGCAATGGAGGGTTAAGTGGCTTGCCCAAGACCACAAGGAGCACCTGTTTACAATGGTAGAGTTTCCTAGGTGGATTTATGTTCTTCGTATGCTCCCGATCTGGGTCCTAGATAAGGATTGGAAGCGCTTGGAGCAATGTCTCCGAACGTTTTTATGGGGAGGTCGCCGAGCGCGCATACCTTTGTGGGCTTTACAGAGTAGACGAGAGGAGGGTGGTTTGGAAATGCCCTCCTTACGCAACTACAATCTTCGATATTTGGCTCGACACATCTGGGCGATCCTAGAAGGCTCGGAGGGGGGGGCCCTGGTCCAGCAATTGACGGAGGCCTTCACTCCTTATCATGTTTTATATCTTTTACATGCTGAACAGCTGCCCCCGGTGACTAGGCTCGGGGTGGGGAGGGGGTATTTAGTAGCCCTGCGTGCTGCCTGGAAGGCACTCTGTCGGAGGTTTAGCTGGGACATGCGGCTGTCCCCGCTGATGCCTTTGGTGGGTAATCCGGATTTTGGACCTGGATTTTTACAACATAGTATTTTCTGTGCCTGGGCTGAAAGGGGGCTGGTGTGTTTCGGGGATTTGTATTCGCAGGATGCAGGTGTTTTGGATAGCTTCCGGCAGGTACAACGACGGTATAATATCCGAGCCCAGGACTTTTATGGCTACCTGCAGGTGAGGCATTATTTAACCTCGGTAAGTACGAGTGTTCGGGGTTGGACTACTTCCGGCTTTCCTCGTTCCATCCTGGGGAAGTTAGAGGAACGTTTGCCGAGGGAGGAGATTTGTCGGCAGGTGCTTCGGCCCTCAGGGGGTGATGGGATAATTAATGAACTTGCGTATTGGTGGCAGGGAGATGGAGTGGAAGAGATGACGGCGGACATTTTGCGGGTGGCATTTGAGGGGATCCCGAAAGGCCCGAGGTGGATTTATCTCCAAGAAATGCAGTATAAATTCCTGTGGAGAGCCTATACTAGTGATAAATGGGCCTCGCAGGCTGGGGTGCGGCCTAACGCTATATGAGCGTGGTGTGATCGGGCAGTTGGGACCTTGACCCATAAATTTTGGGGCTGCCCGAGGGTGCGCGATCTCTGGGTCAGAGTGCGCCATACAGAGAGAGATCTGCCTTTTCCATAATTGGGCTCTAGGTTTTGTTCAGCTCCCGTATTGGCGTAGAGCGCTTTTTGAACGTGGATTTCTGATGGTCAAGCGGGTGTTGCTGAGTCGCTGGATCTCTTCCTCGCCCCCCTTTTTGGGGATGTGGGAACAGTCTATGTTTGACTTGATGACTATGGAAAAGATGACTGCTCAACAACGGGGAGGTAGGAGTTGGGAAGAGTTTTGGGAATTGTGGTCCCCTGTGCTCTCTCACCTGTCCCCAAGGGGGCGGAGTGCGGTACTTAATATTAGCGGATGAGGTTTTTTGGTAGTGGGGTGCCCGTTACGATTTGGGGAGCTCCTTGCCACGACGATGTAGCCTTTGCCCAACTGCTGTTCTGCTGTAGTGTGAGGTTGATTTATGTAGCTTATCTGCAGGAGGGACTTCTGTTCTTTTCTTTCTTGGGTGGAAGCTCTTCGCCCTGTCTAGGGTGCCGACTTCGGGGATAGTTAGCCTAATGCTCTGCACTGTGTCTTTTGTTGGGTTTTGTGATCTGGGGGGGTTCATCCATGCTGTGGGGGGGGGGGGGAGGGGAGAAAGGGTGTGTGTGTGTGTGTGTGTGTTGGGGGTTTGTAAGTTCTAGAATTGGTTTGAGTCTATGTTGTTGTTGTGCAATGATGTATTGTTTGTTTATGAAAAAATTTCAATAAAAATGATGTGAAATAAAATACAGACAATCCCTCCACCCTTTGGAATAAACTTGCATACTTTCCTTCTGTGTGGTCTGTGAGCTTTATTCCCCTGGATTCCAGCCAGCCGGAGCAGCACACCGCAGATGAGGGTTCGGGATTCCCTGGCCTGGAGTGACCAGCAAGAAGCAGACCCTTTACAACTCCTATCCCACTGGCCCTTTCTCTCTGTTACCTCAGTGTCACCCTTGACTCTTCCCTTTCTTTCCGTGATCATCTCTCATCCGTCACGCAGTGCTCTTTCTTCTCTCTCTCTGCTAGATCTGCTCCATTCATCCATTTCTTTCACCCCACTCACTGACTACCCTCCTCCTGTCCTTGGTCATGACCCGTATAGATTACTGTAACGTCATTCTTGCTGGACTTCCCCAACAACAACTTTGCCATCTCCAATTACTCCAGAACACCACAGCATGCATTCTCACCCACTCCTCCCTCTTTGATCATATCACCCCAATACTTATTCACCTGCATTGGCTACCAATATAACCTATAGCATTCAATATAAGATGTTCACACTGGTTCACCGTTCCATCCACACCAGCATTCCACGTTATCTTTCAGACCTAATCCATCTGTACACCTCTAAATGTTCCCTTCGACAGATTCATGCTAACCGCCTACTCCTCCCATCTGCCAGGCATGCCTATCTTGAATCTAACCGTTCCTTCATTTGTGTTTTCCTTGGTCCTTTCCTCTGGAACTCTTTCCCACCCCATCTTCGTCTGAAGCTCTCCTTCCCCTGCATTAAGACCCTACTGAAAACTCACTTTTTCCCTCTTGCATTCAATCACTCCTCCCCCTCCTAGATGCTACTCCTAGGTCCCACTACCTCTCTCCCTCCTGTGTTTGCCGTCTCTGTCCTCTTTCCTTTTCCGTCTTAACATTGGCATTCCTTTGTTTCTTCCAACATCATTTGTAACTGTTTTATTTTTGTGAATCGCCTAGACACCTCGGCACAAGGGGTATATCAAATGTTGCAATAAAGATAAAGATAAAAATCCCTACCTGGACAACTGGTTCATCCAAGCCTGTTCCCTGTCAGAAGTGTTTAGGGTAGCATCCCGAGTGATGCCCTTCTTGCAAAACCTCTACTGGGTGATCAATCAGAAAAACAGCCAGCTTTTGCCTTCCCAGTCCTGGAGTTTCTGGGAGCATATTTCGACACTCAAGTGGGCAGTTTTCCTGCCAGAGGAGAAAGTCAGAAAACTGTTGGATTGCCTGGTGCTGTTCTGTGCGCAGCAGGCCCACAGAGTCTGGAATTATCTTCAGCTCCTCGGATTCATGGTGGTAACTATAGAGATGGTGCTGTGGGCACATGCTCAAACAGTAGTCCTTGTTGACTTGTAGGTCCACGAGTTCTCAGGAGTTAGAGTACAGGTTTCTGCTCCAGTTGATGGTGACGGCCAGCCTGTGGAGGGAGTGGCAACAGACCTGTCATCTGAGGAAGGACATACTGCTGGACGATTTCTCCAGTATCCTGCTGATGCCAGATGCCAGCTGGAGGGGCCTATTGCCAAGACTGTATGGCCTAGGGCTGCTGGAACTGCATGGAAGTGGTGTGGTCTGACAACTACCTCGAGGCAAAGGTCATCAGGTTGGCTATTCTGCATTTCTGGCCCCTGGTTGAGGGTCGGGTAGTTTGAACCTTTTCAGATAATGCCATGGTGGTGGCTTATGTCAGTTGGCAAGGCGGCACAAGGAGCGTCAGAGTGGCCCTGGAGATGGATCTCCTATTTCTCTGGGCAGAGAAGAACCTCCTAGCCTTTTCAGGGTGGACAATGTGGAAGCAGACTTCCTCAGCCAGCACTCTCTGAATCCCGGTGAGTGGGAGTTTAGTCAGAAGGCATTTCACTTGATTCTGCACCTCTGGGGTCACCCCAAAATGGATTTGATGGCGATCTGCTCTAATGCTAAAGTTTGCCCATTCTACAGTCACCACACAGCGATGGGGTCCAAGGGCGTTGATGCCTTGATTCAGCCTTGGTCAAGTCAGCAGTTGCTGTATGCCTTTCCTCTGTGTATTCTGCTGGGGCATTGATTCGGCATATAGAGCACCACTTGAGCAGGATTGCCCTGGTAGTGCAGCTTCCACAGGCACCTCCTCTTTGGCTGCCTCCATCTCGGGGGCTATTACGACAGGGACTGAGTATACTGGAGGACTGGCTCCCTTCTTGCTTATGGCATGTCTCTTAAAAGGAGTTTGCTAGTGCATAAGGGCTACTCTCCAGCAGTAATCTCTACTCTGCTTGGTGCCCAGAGGAGGTCTACCAAGCTAGCATACATACAGATATGGTGCCTCTGAGCATTAGTGCAGCGTGTGGCACTTGGCTCCTGAGTCGGCCAAGGTTTCCTCCCTGTTGGCCTTTCTGCAGGATGGCCTAGTGGAGGGTCTTTCATTTAGCTCCCTGAAAGTTCAGGTGGTAGCTCTGGCATGTTTCCATGGTCCAGTGGCAGGGAAGTCTTTGGCATTTGTGTCTTCCCCACTTCGGTCTGTGTTGCCTTCCCAGGATTTGTATCTGGTGCTCATGGCTCTGAGAATGGCCCCCTTTGAGATGTTGAAGCATGCTACCTTAAAGGATCTGATCACAATTTGTTCTGGAAGGCAGATCTCTGAGCTGCAGACTCTGCCTTGCCAAGATCCTTATCTGTCTTTTTCAAAAGAGGCCATTTCCATTCAGCCTGTTTCTTCCTTCTTGCCCAAAGTGTTGTGTCCCTTTCACATAAATCAAGTGGTCTGCCTGCCCTCTCTCTCTAAGGAGCAGTGTTGGGAGAAGGATAAGGATCTTTACCTTGTGGATGTCCGGAAGGTGCTTCTCCATTACTTGGAGGTTACGAATTCCTTTTGTAAATAGATCATCTTTTTGTGCTGTTTGCTGGCCCACCCAAGGTTGAAGTGGCAGCCAAGTCAACTTTAGGGTGCTGGATTAAGGAGGCCATTGCCTCAGCATATCTGTTACGGAACCATCCGGTTCCGGAATGTTTGCATGCCCATTGTACCCGAGCACAAGCATCCTCATAAGCAAAGTGGAGCTCCGTAGCCCCTCAGACATTTGTTAGGCAGCAACATGGGTTTCACTTTCCACTTGGGCCACACACAGCCTTCAGCTCAAGAGTTTTGCAAGCTGCTGTGTCTTCTTCTTGCCCAGTGCTATTGTAGCTTTGGTACATCCCACTTGTCTAGACTGGTCTAGCAGGACAATATAGAAGGTGTCCTTTCCTTGAGTCCTGCCAGACCAGTCCAGGGCCTGTCCCTGAGACTGGATTGCTCTGTTCTGCTGTGGTACTCTTGGTTCCACCATGATTTTTATGCTTGGCTCTACAGGTTCATCTTCTACTGACGGCCTTCTGTTTCTACTTTCCTGTATATAGTTCTCTGTTGATTACTCATCGTTGCCCACATTGGAGGTTGTGTGAGCCTTGCTCTGTATCTCCCATATGCTTTGGGATGAATACTGAAGGAACTTCTGGTGGCTGAGGCAGATAGAGGCATAGGATTGATGTCTTTGAAACCTGGGTTTTTCATTGGATCTTTGTCTCCACCAATCTGCTGGTAGGGGAAAACCCCACTTTTCTGGAATGATTTATTTATTTATTTATTTATTTTATTTATTTAGCGTACACTTATATCCCGCTACTTCCAGCGATCAGCAGCGGTATTCCACCACAGAAAAAGAGTGGCTGTACTGGCCATAATTTACAATACACAGGATGATTAGTGGAAGAGGTACAGTTCACAGCACACAGTATGATTAGAGGGCATAGTACAGTTCACAGCACACAGGGATAAGGTTTAGACACATTGAGAAGGGAATATTTACAATTAGTATTTACAAAAGAATTTACAATTTACATAAGCAGATACATATTTAGCAGGACTCGAGGAAAGGACAATCACTGGTAAATAAAATGTCAACTTTCTCTTTAAGAATCATCATGTAAAGTTTAGAAATTAAGTATTTATCACCACCAAGGGGTTTTGTATCACTATTATAGTGCGTGGTAAATATTTAAACCAAAAATGACTCAGCAGTGCACACTGCATAAATGGCCACATACCTTGGCTTGGCCATCTTTTCTGCTGATCAATGCCCTGAATCCTCAACTTCAACTGCTAGAGCTTTAAGACTCTTCTGCCCAAGGCCTGCCCCTCTCTGCCTCAGCTCCTCTGCGTTTAGTTGGCATTGGTAAAAACCATGCTTCTATTGGACGCATACTGACTCATAACTTCCTTATAAGAGCATAACATATACTATATTGAGTCAGACCAAGAGTTCATCAAGTCTGGTATCCTGTTTCCAACAGCAGCCAATCCAGGTCATAAGTACCCGTCAGGTTTCCTGGATTGGCTGCTGTTGGAAACAGGCAACTGGGCTCTTACAGAAAGGCTGTTTGAGTCAGCTGGGACTCTGACAAGAGTGCCCATGTTTGAAACAGTGCAGCTGTAGGGATTGCATGGCCACATGTGAAAACTATGAAGAGCTGATGTACAGCCAAATGCAGAACAGAGTTTACCAGTGCGATTGGCCACAGAAGAGAGCCGAGGCCAAGGCGTGTCCCCACCTCCTCCATTGAAGTGACATAGCTCAAACCTCTGAACTTTGTAAGGCTGCTGGTACCTACCTGGGAACCAACTCACAGATTGAAGTAGCTGACCAGAGTGGCATCACTTTTTTGCTACTTTTATTTATGATTAGTTTGCTGGGGGAGAGGAAACACCAAATAGGAGAGAGAGGGTGGTGAAAGGGGAATGCTGAGCACCACAGAAAGACAGAAGAGCTGATGCATTAAGCAGAGTTACCCTTTAGCACAGCGGTTTACTCTTGATTTTCCTGAGCTAATCTTACTCCCAATACACTAAGATATATTAGCGTGGGAAATATGGTATCAGACCACTGTGCTAAAGGCTAGTGCAGTGGGTACTCAAAACACAAGCAAATCGCTGATTAAGAAATTGCTCCCACTTCACCTCAGACCACCCAAGATCCCTGGTGGCCCAAGTGGACCCACTGATCCCTCCCCAAAAAATTCCATTTTAGTACAAGTAGACCCTCCCTCAACACCCCAAAATCATCATCTGGTGGTCCATGAGGACCGACTCCTCTAACCCAATGCCACTGGTAAGACATTGGATAGGAAAGTTCTATGCCCCCTCACTCCTGCCTCGGCTGCTGTATCTTCCAAAATATTGATGCCTGACCCCTAGCAGTGTGTCCTGGAGTGCCCCTAGGGTCAGTTTATCAAATAAGTCAAAGCTTCTGAAACACTACCTTATTTGGTAGACTGACCCCTAACTTTTTTTTGGGAAGCAGTGCTGGGGGTCAGATGGTGGTGCCAGAGACAAGAGCAAGGGGGCATTGCTTGGGCTTTCCAATGTTTAGAGGTGGGGGGGGGGGGGGGTCAGGTTCACTGGAACCACCAGATAATATTGCCTGGAGTCAGAATCAGCATGTCGGGGGGGGGGGGGGGAGGTGGGAGTCCACTTGGGTCACCAGTTAATCTTTTTTGGGGGTGTCTGGAACCCATTGGACTATCTGGGAAGTTTTGCAGAATGGGAGAGTGTGAATCACAATAGTTTAGCAGGCTGTTTTTTTAAACAACTCCCTGTTGGTGTGTGAGCCAATCCCCATTTATGCATTGACAGAAAGGGAGAGCTCTTTACTCTCCATGTAGCATATTACTGCAATGGTGTGTGCTGGTTTTTTGTTTCATGACAGCACGTACTTTAATGCCAAGATAACTTACATGCTATTAGTTTACTGCACTAGGAGTAAAGTATTTTAGTGCATCAGAACGCTGTGCGCTGAAGTTTGGCACAACATTCTACCATGGCACTTACTGCATCAATACCAGAGAGTGTTGAGTGGGGGATCCTGGTGGGAGGTAGAGAGAGCATGAAGGCATGAAAGGACAATACTTATCTAAATTAATACTGGCCATTTATTTGCCTTGGTTTTCCCCGGGCAAAAGGTGTTACGGAGTCTAGCATATTTTAAGCAGAGTTTTACATCCCAAAATGTGTCTCAGAGAGGCATCTGACAGTTTTTTCATCTTTGCACACAACCAACTTCCAGTTGTGCTTTAAGGAAAATATTTTGACTTTACTGCTATTTCATTATGACCTTGCTCTCTTTACCTTGCCTCACATTCATTTCCTCTGTTCCATGAGGCATCTGAGGGTGCAACTCTTTCTCCACAGCTCGTAATACTTGATGATCTTCGGTCTCTTCCTCCCTAGTACAGAATAATTGCTTGACTTGGATAGCTCTACCACTCTGGTTTTGCTGCTGTTTGGGAATGTCCCATGTGAAGAAACATACTTTATAGGAGTCATTTCATAAAGAATTTTACACGTGGAAAGAATGTTTGACATGCAGACAAGGCCTTCTATAAAATTGTGGGGTCATACATGTGTGTGGAAAATCTGTGTGCTGGGAGATTGCAGGTACTCTTAAGCAGATGACATATGAGCATTCCCAAGGACGAAGTTTGGGCAGAGTTGTGATAAAGGTGCTTATTTTATAAATTACATGAACATATGCGTAGAGTGCAGGCACACATTTACACCTTTTGGAGCAGAAGTACAAATTGTGTGTTGATATTTGTGCACTATTAGGACTGGATCTAGGAGCCTGGTTTATAAAGGCACAGAGGCATTGTCTTTATGGAAGAGCAGTAGTGTAAATTCTGTCCCAACAGCTGAGGGGGCGGGGGAGAGAGAATGAGCTAGCAACCCCGCACTGTGAGGTCAGAGCCAGAGCACGGCAAATACTCTTATAAAGCTGTTGTGTCACCTCCCACTAGTTTTCTAGAATGAAACTTATGCAGCTCTTCCCCCTGGCAGCTGGAGAATTGCATAAGCACCTCCCCTCTTGTCAGGTGAAAGATGTGATAACCCAAATATCATTTAATTTAAGATCGATTTACATATCTCTACAGTCTCAACATAGGGACAGAGCTGTGTACAGTAATACATTAGTCTAAACACTGACATTATTAAAAACATATATCTAGTACAAACAAATACTACATAAAATCTAAAATTCCAGAAAGCTAATTAAACATACTATTCCAAAAATTCTGAGACTTAGGCCCAGCAGCTGCAAAAGTGTCTTTTATGTGCTTCTCTAGTGGTCAAGGAGCAGAGCTGAAATAGCTTCATTGGAGAGAGCTGGCGGAGGGGGCGTGGCAGCGTTCACATATTTTTTTTCAACCCAATGGAAATTGGAAAGAATCATACAAAAGGAGCGGAGACACATCTGCCCAGCTTTCTCTCTGGGGGCAAAATAACTGTCCAAAAACTAAACAGAATAGCATGAAAATTGTTTTGAGAGAAAAATCAGGAAAAAAAAATAAAGGATTCACTGAATTTGAAAAAGGGCCTCACTGGACCAGGGGTTCCAGAAAAATAAGCCCTGCCTAAAACATGATCCACTGTATTTCTATGGGAGGACTTGTTCCAGCATCTGTAGTGTAGAAAGTTAGAGAGAAACAGCACTCAGGGAATTGCTGCTCACAAACTGCTTCTCTCTTGTTCTCAAGGCTCCCCAAACTGCCCCCCCCTCCACTCCAAAGAACTACCCCCCTACAACCTGCCTCTGACCCTAAACTTACCCCCCATCCACAACTGGCCCAACACTCTGCAAAATGGCCCCACCCCTAAAATCTACCCCATCCCTGCAACTGCCACTACCAACAAAAACTACACCTTGGAATTGATCCATCCCCCTCCAACTGCATCCATCCCCAAAGCCTACTCTCTACAACTGACCCAGCTGCAAAACATAACCCCTGCCACTGCGCCAACATCTGCAAAAAGGCATGCTTCTAAAAACTCCCTGCAACTGCTTCACCCTGAAAACTACCCCTCAACTCCTGCTAACTGCTCCTACTATGAAAAAATACCCCCACATCACACACGAATTAAAAGTAATTCCCTAGCTGAGATGGGCTGCATTTTAAGTTCTTCACATATATATTTCATTTTCTTTGCTGGTTTTTCTACTGTAAAACCCAGCTGAATTGTACCGATTTCTTCTTAACTGGGGCAAGCCATGGGCAGGGCTAGATTAAGGCACTGGCAAATACGAAACATACCTAGGACCCAAAGTTTAGGGGGAAGGGTGTGCTTAGGAGTCCAGAGCAGGGCCGGCATTAGAGGGTGATAACCAAGGCAACTATCACAGAGGGCCCCAAACTTGATTCAAGTTCACAGAGTTATAGTCTGAAGATGGACTTTGAGGCTCTCTCTCCAGTTTCTGCCCGGGGCCCCTATATGTCTAAGGCTGGCCCTGCTCGGGAGGTCAGGATTGACAACTATCTGCCTTTTTTCAGGATGTTACAGATTTTTAAATTAATGTCTGAAAAGTTACAAGGATGTGTATACGTCTTTCAGAATTTACAAAGCTCTATCTGCAGTTCTCCACTCCCCCCCCCTGTGTGAGTAAGCCTGCCCTGCCTGCTTTCAGTGTAGCTAGCAGCAGAGACTCTGGTAGATCAGCAAGTGGTAGGGCAGAGCACTGGAATGCACTGGAATGCTGCTCGTCACAAGAAGGGAGGAGAACTGAGGACATTCCTGTGGTGTAGGAATAAAGTTTCTGCATCTGGGGGGAGGTGGGAGATGGAAGAGAAATGGAAACCCCCTCCCCCCAACATGCTACAACCAGGGGCGGCCCAAGGGGGGGTGCGGGGCCATGTGCGGAGACTCAGTGTGGGCCTCATTTGCATAAATATTTGCATAATATTACCATACACTAACTTTTAGTAAACATGCCTCTTAATGAGTGTATGGATAAAGAAAGACTAAAAGATTCCTACGTTACTGTAATCCAGTGCCAATCGCCAGGCACATTAGGAACTACTACAAACACTGCCCATTTGGAACCCATAGCAAACCCGCCGTATCGTAACAGCACTACCAGGACTCACAAAGCACCATACCCTACCTATCAAAGGGCAACACTGTAAATATTAAACCAATACATTTCAGAGAATAACAATACATGACCTACTGGGGAAAGAGAACAAGTGGCAATGTCAAATAGGAATTACATAAACAGAATACCTCAGCTCAGTTACATATGCAGAACATAGACCATCACCAAACAAGGAATCACAATTTAGAGACAGGAAGACAATAATTAAACTGGAAACCCCAAAAGCCAAACTTGGAATGTACAACAAACACTGTAGAAATAAAACTATAAATTTCCTCTTGCACTAAACAAAGCGCAGATGTTAATGATGCACATTTATTTATTTATTTATTTTATTTATCCAGATTTGTATACTACTTTCTCCTTCAATCAAAGTGGTGGGCTACACACATTGGGATTACATTGAATAGGGGTGACACTACGTACATAGAGGTTGGACACTACGTACATAAAAGATAGAAGCATGGGTTATCATTATATTCAAGCGCAGTTAGTGGCTCCTTTGTCTGATTGGTCGTAGTAATTTCTGAATAGTAAGGTCTTAAGAGATTTGCAGAAGACCTTGAGGTCATTTAACACCCTCAGTTCAACCGGGAGAGTATTCCAGAGGGCCGGTGCTGAGAGGAATATGGCTCTGCTGGAGGTTACTTGTTTTTTTTATGATATCCAGCTGGTGTGCGTAGTTTATTGTTGTTGCCAGTTCGGCTGGGTCGGTTGGTTGTGTCCTTGGTTATCAGGCTGTGGAGTACATCTGCTGTGCATTGGTGCATGATTTTGTATATGTTTGTGGTTGTTTTGAATCTTGCCCGTACATTTATTGGGAGCCAGTGCAGTTGTTGGAGTACAGGTGTAATGTGCTCGTTCTTGGCTGTGCCGGTTATGATGCGGGCTGCAGTGTTTGGCACCAGTTGGAGTGGGTGGGTTGCCTGTTTAGGTAGGCCTTGATAGAGGGAGTTTCCGTAGTCCAGTACTGGGGTGATGACCGCCTGACATACGGTTCGGAAATGGTCCTGGCTTAGGATTGGTTTGAGTCTCCGGATGATCTTTAATCGCTGGTATGCCTTTGTTGCGGTTTTGTTTATATGTGTATGGAAGCCTAAGTTCCTGTCCATGGTGATCCCTAAGTATTTCACCTCTTCCTTTATTGGTATGGTGTGATTCAGGACGTTTATGACTTGTGGTTGGGTACCACTGGGATTTCTGGATATGATGAGTGCTTCCATTTTGTTGAGATTGACCTTCAGGTTGTTATCTGCGAGCCCATTGTTTATGTCCTCTAGGCAATTGGTCATGGGGGTTAAGTCTGGAGCAAGAGTGTTTACTGGGGCATACAGCATAATGTCATCGGCATAAATGTGGTATTGTAACATGTGACATTTGATAATGTCACAGATTGGTTGTATGTATATGTTGAATAGTACAGATGACAGGGCTGATCCTTGTAGTATCCCTTGGGTGATAGGGAACTGTGGTGAGTATCCTTGATCTCCTTTGACCTGTTGCGTTCTGTGACTTAGATATGACGTGAACCATTTCATTGTGGTGTTGCATAGGCCAATCTCGTGCAGTCAGTTTAGCATAACTGGGTGGGAGACCGTGTCGAATGCTGCTGTGATGTCTACGAATACTAGTAGAAATCCATTTTTTATACTATCAATTCCTTTCAGTAGATTGTCAAAAAGAGATGTAAGTAGAGTTTCCACATTGTGCATTGACTTGAATCCATTCTGCTGAGGGTCCAATGGGGCTTGTAGATCAATATGTTCCTGTAGTTGCCTCTGCGTCACCTTTTCAATAACCTTCGCTATGAATGGAAGACTTGATATGGGTCGGTATGATTTTGGGTCTGTTGGGTCCAGCCTTGCACCCTTGAGGACAGGTCATATTGTGGCTTATTTGAGTGCCTGTGGCATATGTCCTTGTAGCAGTGACTCTTTTACAATTTTGTGGATGTGTTTGGATAGCTGGTCCTTGGCGTTTTTAATCCATTGGACCGGGCATGAGTTTGTCGGGTATGTAGTTGAATTCAGGGTGTTCACGATGTCTTCTATTTGCTAGACTGTTGGAATGCTGAAGTTTCTCCAGGCTTGTTTGTTGTTAGGCTTTTTTAGGTCGGTTGTTCCCGTGCTGCTTGTCTGGGTTTGTATGTTGTTCTTGTTGATTAGATAGTTTGCATATTCTTGGGGGTCGATTTGCTGGGTGTTATGTCCAGAGTGTTCTTTGGTGAGTTTTTTTCACAGTGCTGAAGAGTTCTCTTGGCTTATTTGATGCTTTCATAATGAGGTTTGTATGGTGTTGTTGCTTATGTTCGTTGATCAGGTTGTTGTAACTTTGTTGTTCAGTACTGTACTGGTTTAGATTGTCTGGTGTTTTGTTCTGTCTCCATTTTCTTTCCACTCGTCTAAGGGAACGCTTTGCTTCCCTGATTGCACTGGAGTACCATGGAGCAGTTTTTCTTCTGTGGGTGGATGTGTTGTCCTTTCTTGGAGCAGTCGCGGCTTTAGATATGATATGGTTCCATTTGTGTATTGTTTCATCCAGGTTGTTGCATTCTTGTTGAATTTGTGGTGTTATTTCTTTCAGAAAGGCTTCTTTGTTGTAGGGTTTGAATCTTCTTGTGGTATGTTTTCCATCGTAGCCCGTGGTTGAGGACTTCCATGTGGATTGTGAATGTGAGAACGTGATGATCTGACCAGGGTACCTGTGTGGGTGTTGGGCTCGTGAGTTGGTTCAGCTTGTATAACTGAGTTGGTATGAAAATGAGGTCTGGCATAGTTCCATGTTGATGAGTGGGTGTATTGACTGTTTGTCTGTAGTCAAGCACTTCCATGGCTTTGAGGAAGGCTCTGGCATCCTTTTGTGGAGTAGAGGTTAGGTTGTAGTCTCCCAGGGCAATGAGAGGTTTGTGCTGGTTGTTGGCTGGACATATTGACTCCAATATCACTGATAGGTGTTCGTCCTTGGCGTTGGGGGGTCTGTATGTGCGGCAGAAGCTGACGTAGTGGTTTGAAATTACTATAGTGGTTGATTCTGAGGAATTGGATGTAGATATTAGTTTAAATTTGTAGCTTTCTCTAGTCATTATTAGTACTCTGCCTCCTCTTTTGTTTATTCTGGGGGAGTTAAATGCTTTGAAGTCAGATGGAGTAATCTGGTTCAGTATTACTTGGTTTGTTTCTGCTAGCCAAGTCTCTGTGATGCACACTATGTCGAGTTTGTGGTCCGTTATGTAATCGTTGATGGTGTGTAGCTTGTTCCTAATCGACCTTGCATTTATTAGTGCACAATTAACAGCGGTGGCAAGCATGGGGTTGCTGATCACCTTTTTTATTGATGGTGTCTGTCCAGTTTTGCGCTTTTTGTGTGGTGCTTGCTGCGTGGGGTATTTGTGGGGGTGTGGTACAGTATGGCAGGGCATGTAATGTGGGTATGCTAGTAGGTCTGCATCTGGTGGTGGTAGTGTGACTGTTTTGGATCGTTGCACTAGGAGGAGTAGTGCTAGGCTGAGAAGGAGGTAGTGGTTGAGAGCTGCCATGTCTGTCATTGCTCTAACTGCTTGAGCTCGTGTGGGCTGAGGTGTGGTTTGCTCAACTTTTCCTGCCGTTTATTATTGGCATGAGTTGTGCTGAGATTCGTGTTGCTTATGCTCAGTTTGTGCATTAGTGATTTAGTGTCTGTGGGGCCGGGGTGCCGGCATGTAGGTTTTTTCTATACCTTTTGTGCGGTTCTTAGTAGAGCTGGTGGGTTCCCAGGTCTGTATTCTTCTTGGTGGGTCCATTTGTCAGTTTGGCCTTCTACTTGGGCGAATGCGCCTCCGTGCCCTGCCCAAGGGCCACGCCAAAGGGCCCTTTGGCGTGGCCCTAGGGTGCAGGCCCACCAGGCACGGGCGTACCCGCTGCTGCTGCTGCTGCTTTTGAAGTCATCACTGTTGGTGTCCTACAGCCCCGATTGGGCCGGAGCCTCACTGCGGGAGGGCTGTTGGTCTCCCGCTCTGTTGCTCAACTCCGATTAGGGGAGCAGCTCTGATGGCGGCATTGGTGTGTTGGGTGGAGGTTCACAGAGCTGACATATTCCAGTTAATAAATTCAAAATAACGAGATATGTTTCTACCTTTTGTGCATTTTTTTTCATTTGCAATTGCTCCAGCCACTTTCTTCTGGTTTCTTTGTGTCTTCTGCTAACTCTCCATCGTCTGCTGTCCATTTGTCCTTTCTTCTCTCTTCTAGTTTCTTTCCATTCTCTCTCTACATCTGCTTTAACATACTAATCTTTCTCCTTGTGCTCTTTCCTTATTCCTTTTTCATCCACTCAAATTTTACCCCTCCATCCTCAATCCCCACTTACTCTCCCATACCCGGCCAATTGTAGATTTTTCTTCTTTCCCACACAAAATATTTTTCCCCTCTCCATTTCACTCTCCCAGCCCCATCCCATTCTAATCATCCCCCAACATCAGCTCCCTTCTAGTTCCAGCCCCACACAGCATCCGCTCCCTTCTAGTCCCCGCATCAACCCATTTCCAGTCCTAGCCCCCCATCAGCCCATTTCCAATCCTATCCTAGCCCCACCATCAGCTCATTTCCAGTCCTAGCTCCCCCATCCATTTCCAGTCCTATCCAAGTCCCTCCATTAGCTCATTTCCAATCCCAGTCCCCCATCAGCCCATTTCTAGTCCTTTCCTAGCCCCACCATCAGCCCATGTCAAATCCTAGCTCACCTCCACTCAGCCATTTCCAATACAAGCCCCCCTTGAGCCTACTTCCAGTTCTAGCCCCTCCATGAGTCCATTTCAATCCAAGCCCCCACTAGAAGCCCATTTCAAATCTTAGCACCCCAACAGCCCATTTCCAGTCCTAGTTCCCCCCCCCACTCAGCCCATTTCCAGTCCTAGCTCCCTCCCCTCGCAGCCCATTTCCATTCTAAGTCCCCCTCCCCATCAGCAATTTGCAGTTCAAGCCCCCTTCCACTCCACTCATTTCCAGTCTTAGCCCCCCATAGCCCACCTCCAGTCCTAACCCCCCATCAGCCCATTTCCAGTTCTAGCCCCCCCCATAACCCATTAGCAGTCCTAACCCCCCCCATCAGCCCACCTCCAGTCCTAACCCCATCAGCCCACTTCCAGTCCTAAGCCCCCATCACCCCATTTCCATTCTTAGCCCCCCATAGCCCATTACCAGTCCTAACCCCCCATCAGCCCATTACCAATCCTAACCCTAACCCCCCATCAGCCCACTTCCAGTCCTATCCCCCCCCCCATAGCCCATTACCAGTCTTAACCCCCCCCCCCCATCAGCCCAGGGATATTTAAAAAAAATTAAAAACGTAGCTGCTGCTGCTGCTGCCACTGCCGTGGCAGTGACAAAATCAAGTGTCCCGCGGCTGCGGCCCCCCTCCCCCGCCTGCCCGGCAGAGCCCTCCCTGAACCTGTTCCCTCAGCGCGGGCTTTTCAGAGCCATGGAGGGAGAGTTTCCCTTTCTCGCAGCTCTCTTAAACCCAACGGGGCTGATGGGAAACAGGAAATGCCTCCCATCAGCACCGGCAGGCTTAACAGAGCAGCAAGAAAGAGAAACTCTCCCTCCGTGGCTCTGAAAAGCCCACGCTGAGGGAACTGCTTCAGGGAGGGCTCTGCCAGGCTGGTGGGGAGGGGGGGGGTCACGGCCGTTGGACACTTGATTCTGCTGCTGCCACGGCAGTGGCAGCAGCAGCAGCAGCAGCTACGTTTTTAATTTTTTTTAGCCTTTTAATGCAAAATGTTGTTTGCACGGGGCCCCTGAAACACGGGGCCCTGTGCAAACTACATTCTTGCTCAATGGACGGGCAGGCCCTGGCTACAACGCAGTTCTATGAGAAAAGTAGTTTGAACAGCTGCAATATACAAACACTAATTCACAGTAACATAGCATTTACAAAATTGCACCTGTCAAACAGTCCTCCCCTCTTTCCATCACAGACACACACACACAATCTAACATGCCCACACAAACATTCATAGATATACACATGCAAATGCAAAGTGTGCCTTTGAGTAAGTCTTGACTCCTGGCAACCCAGAAGCTCCTGGGTTTTCTTGGCAGTGTCACCAGAAGTAGATTGCCAGGCCTTTCTTCTGAGGCAATGGAGGGTTAAGTGACTTGCCCAAGGCCACAAGGAGTGCTAGTAGGAATTGAACCCTGGTTGCTTGGTTACCAACCAGTGTTCTAACCACTAGGTTACTCCTCCACTCCTACACAGACCCATAAAGACGTGCATATACATACAAACAAACATGCAGACGTAGCAACCCACAAAGAAATGCACATATATAGAAAAAGAAAACACAGATAAACATGCAAAACAGATATGCATACAGACACACGGGCAATGCAGATACCGATGGGTTTGTGCATGCATACATTTTGCTACTTGCAGGCAGAGGGGATTGGAAAGCATTCCATGAGCCATGCTCTGCATGCTTTCTCCACTTGTTAAAATAATGTTTGTCACGCTCTGCCTCAAAAAAACGAGGCAGGGGTAGGGAGTCCTGTTCTTCATGGGGGCTCCTCATTTGAGATTACACCACTGGAAGATAGGTATCTTTTTGGGGTTTTCACCTAGGCATCCCATTATAAAATTACCTCCTATATAATTTGTGCACAACAGGTACGCAAGAAAGATTAACATAAAGGGGGCTTTTTACAAAAGTGCACTATACAATTAATCCATGATCTGGTGCGTGATAACTGTGCACTCAGGCCCATTCTAATATAGTTACCACACCAACCTGACAGTTGACGCATGCCAATTCACATGCTAAGTGCCAATCGTGCATTAGGGTGCCTAATGGGAGGGGTGGAGAGTGGGTATGCTGAGCACATTGCAGTTAGCGTGAGGGGACAATGTTGCAATTAGCACCGGTTCATATCAATGGGTACTGTTAAGTGTACCCACTGTAAATGTACCACACGTTAGGGTAGGCATCCACATGTTCAGTGTGGGGAACATACTGGCCACAGCCCTGGCAGTTACCATGGAGGCTTTTCATTTAATGCATATTAGATTTTTGAACTTTAGATGCATTTTGCACAAAAACTAATGTCCTTTGGTAAAAAGGATCCCTAAATGTAAATGCAACTGAAGCTGGAGGGTGAGTTTAGTTGGTTAGCTTGCTCCATCCAACCAAAAAGACATACTGTTGCCTGTGCTAAATGGTAATCCCCAATGTGTCTTCAGGGTTGGCACCATGATCAGAGCATAGCTTTGCAGCTACATTAATAAATCTGACTGCTAGGTATGTCCTGGAGGGTCACAGCCAGATTATGCTGTTAGCTGAGATCATTATTTGTATTTTTAAGCCTTGTCAGTAGTAGTTTTAGGCAAGTTACATTTATATGTAGTCCGTATTCCCCTAGAGGGCTTGCAATCTAAGGGGTCGATGCAGAAACGTTTAGCGCAACATTTTTCTGGAGCTTTTCCCATGCTAGACTTGCTCTCCAATGCAGAAAACAAGCTAACACAGGAAAAATGCTAGAAAAACAAATCACCCTATGCAGCACAGTTGGCATGCAAATTGCTGCATAATGAACTGAACCCAATGTAAGAATCTGTGCTGAAACTTAGCGCAGTTTTTTACATTGTTTTTTTTTATGTTGGATCTACACACCAACTTCAGGTAGGCATACAGATCTTGCTGGGAACAAAAATATGCAAGGTGAACTTCGACACTTCACCTTAGAGGAAAGCCTCCAATGCTATCGGTACACTGTCAGGGGCCAGTGCCGATACCAAGCCTTGGTGGGACTTTGTTTCTATCAGAGGGGTTGGTGTCCAGGGGGTGCACCGATCCCCAAACAGTGTGCCTGCAAAACACCTACAGTAGGGCAAAGCAGTTCAGGAAGGCACTCAAATACCATCTTTTCCTCCAATGCTACCCAACCACCAATGGCACCTAGACATTCCCTCTGAAGAGATGACCCACTTTAGAAACAACCCTCACGTTCATTATGATATTTTTATTCATTACCATATAAATATCTCATGTATATAATTGACCCTTGTTATCCAAGTTACTCTTTACCATGTAAATATCTCATGTATATAGTTACCCCTGTTATCCAATTTTGGTCCCCTGTTCGATGTAAAACCAAACAGCATGTTGTTATGGTCATTGTGTTATAATGTAAACCGCGCTGATGCCAAATAGCACGGTATATAAGAGATTGTAATAAATAAATAAATAAATAAAATAAAGCCCTTTACTAAAACACCTTCTAAGTGTTCCAACTCATACTGTAAATAAAAAAGACAGACAGACATTCTATGAAAGAATGAGCAGAGCAAACTATCCTTGGGGAATAAGGGAGAACAAACATCAGAAACACTGACCAGCATCCAAATGTTAGAGCTGGCCTCAATTCTCTTCATTAATTAGTAGTTTGGTTTCTTAAATCACTTTTTGTATTGCTTTGATAAAGGGGGAGAAATTGTCATGGCACAGTATCTCGAGTCTGATTCCATTCCTACCAACAAGATCAACAGTGTTAGCAACATGTGCAAGTATGCACTGGCCACAGATCTATATATAACATTTTGCGACTGGATGCTAAGCTCTGGGCTCTGAGAAGTTAAAAGCATGTTGCTGCTGCTATATCAAAGATACCACAAGGGGGAGCAGGCGGCCATAATACTGCTAGTTATCTCACTGGCAGCAATGACCACATGATGGACTGAGATGCTATTCCATTTAATTCAGTGGACGTACATAAAAGCTGTTTTCGTTTATGTAAGGATGGCAAAGATAACACAGGTACACTACCAAAAAACTGCCTCCAGTTTTGCAACTTATTCCTATAGATTTTGGGGTGCTGAATCCAGGAAAAATAGCCAAAATGTTCCATCACGTCACGTTTTCTTGCAAAATTAGATTTCTTACCCATATAAGGAATGTTCACATAATTTCTTTTTAGCCGACTGCAGTTTATTTTCTTGGCCCAAAATAGAGGTTGTAATGGTTAACTAACTAGAAACCCTCCCTCATGATATTTTAGAGTGTTTTGTATTCATTTTATACATTAACAGGACAATTGGGAGGCGGGGGGCTAAATCCAGTACTCGCGCTGGCGCATGTTCTTTCCTGTTCGCCTCGCCTCGTTCGCTCGCTCAAACACGGTGGTTGCGACATGAACGTTCCTGTCAAATTTCAGTTTCTTGCAAGTTCATTATTACCTTTTGTTTGCTCAGTCGTAATCCAGCTTTATTCCGAAGTGGTTCACTACAGTTGTAGTTTGCAGTGCTGTGTATTTGTGATGGCTCACAGAGCCAGAGGTTGCGTCAACTCTCCGGACAGTTTTTGTTTTATTTGTGGGGAATATACCGTGAAAAAGCGGCAGAGGAACATTTCTGCATTTATTAAAAAAGTATATTTCGCTTATTTCGGTTTGAAGTTAGGCGATCAAGACAAACCGTGGGCTCCTCACAAAGTGTGCAAGACATGTGAGGAAGATCTACGCTTATGGATGAAAGGTAAAAAACAAGCATTTCGTTTCGGAATACCTATGATGTGGCGTGAACAAAGAGACCACAGCAGTGACTGCTATTTTTGCTCTTGCATTGTGAAGGGATACAACTTTAAAAATAAGAACGTAATAAGTTACCCCAACCTTCCCTCAGCAATTAGGCCTATGCCTCATAGCAACGAAGTACCTGTGCCTGAACCACCAAAATCTTTGGATCATATTTGTGTGGACGGTTCTGATCATGATGAGACTCATCAGATGGCTTTTCCCAATGAGTCCAGTACTTCCGAGTTTGAAACTGAACCAGATCCGAAACCTGAACTTTTCTCTCAAGCTGAATTGAATGATTTAGTCCGGGATTTAGGACTCCCAAAAGATGCTGCCCAACTGCTAGGTTCTCGGCTTAAACAGAAAAATCTATTGTCACCAGGAACAACTTTTTATTGGTACTGCAACCGCGAGACACAATTTTTGAAGTATTTCAGCAAAGAGGAAGATTTGGTATTTTGCAACGATATATACGGAGTGATGGAAAAGTTTAAACTCAAGTATGATCCTGCTGAATGGTGGCTATTCATTGATTCGTCAAAAGACAGCATAAAAGGTGTTCTTCTTCATAATGGCAACACATTCGCTTCAGTTCCTATTGCTCACTCTGTTATTCTCCAAGAAAAATACGAGAATTTGGCCCTGATTCTTCAGAAGATTCGTTATGATGAGCATAAGTGGATGATTTGTGGAGACTTTAAAACTCTATCCATGCTATTAGGGCAGCAATCCCGTATCACCAAATATCCCTGCTTCCTTTGCTTGTGGGATAGCCGGGCCCGCGACCTACACTGGGGGAAAAAAGACTGGCCAATTCGGGAGTATTTGAGACCCGGTGAGAAAAATGTTCTTCATGAGAGCTTGGTACCTCGTGATAAAATTCTATTACCACCTCTCCACATTAAGTTGGGTCTCATTAAGCAATTCATCAAGTCCCTTCCAAAAGATGGTGAGTGCTTTCGGTACCTTTGCTCAAAGTTCCCCGACTTTCTGAAGCAAAGCTAAAGGAAGGAGTGTTTGTTGGCCCTGATATAAGGAAACTCATTTCAGATGGAGCATTCGCTGAAACGATGTCTGAGAAGGAAAAAGAAGCCTGGGATTCCTTCAAGGATGTTGTTCTCAAATTCTTGGGGAACAGGCGGGATGAGAACTATAAGGATATTGTTGCCAGGATGCTCAATGCCTTCAAAGAACAAGGCTGTAACATGAGCCTGAAAGTCCATTTCTTGCACTCCCATGTGAACTACTTTCCCGAAAACATGGGGGCGTACAGTGAAGAACAAGGTGAAAGGTTTCACCAGGACATCAAGGACGCAGAGAGAAGGTACCAAGGAAGATGGAACTCCACTATGATGGCTGATTTCTGCTGGTTGCTGCTGCGGGAAACCCCAGATGAAAAATACGCCAAGCAGCGCACCAAGAGAAGCATTCGGGGGAAGAAGAAACGGGCCCACCAGGAGATTGATTGACCCAAGAATGACTTTAAAATCTAAACTGTGTTGACAAATATCGTGTTTTTACTAAACTTTGAAATAAAAATGTGCTAGTTATTACCACAGTGTCGGATCTCATTTATTAGAATTTTATTTTCACACCATCGGGTGTTTGTCTTCATGTATTGCAATGGTGCGGTTTGCGTTTTCTATTCTTACATACATACCTGTACAACATTTTTTGCACATTTCTTTGCTTTGCTTTGTGTCTAACCTCGCTCTTATATGCTCAATGTTTGTGCACATGTATGTGGCTGTTTTAAGTGCAGACAATTTTGCTACCATCACAGTGTGTTTTGTTGACATTACTCTATTCTTATGTGCTGCCTTGTTACAATTTTCTTTATTCTTATTTGAATAACTACTAAACAATTAGTATAAAGAATTCATCCAAGAAACTTTTATCTCGATCGCACTCAATCTGAAACGTTCACCTCAAACTGCTAACCCAATGTAGCAAAAAATCTGTACGTGATGGAGCAAATTGGTTACCAGATTTGGATTCAGCGCACCAAAAAATGTAAAAATCAATCGAAACATTAGAGGCAGTTTAAAAAAAAATTTTTTTAGTGTACCTGTGTAATTGATTTGGGAAACAGTCATAGTAGAGCCATGGCCGGTCCAGTTATTAGCAGAGATGAGGCGGCAGCTTCTGAGGAGCAGCAAAGTACAACATTAGATCCCGACAGTCGACAAACTCAAAGCGCCATTGGCACATTACTTTTTCTGTGTATCTGTCTACCCTCTCTGCAAGTAAAAGAAAGTTTAATATTTACAAGTATTATATTTAATTATGCATTTTTACAGGATTGTTGAAGATGATGACCTTGGGATTAATTATCAAAATTGAGGGAGGGGGAACCAGGGCGAGCGAGAATGTTTTTTGCACAGGGCCCGGCGTTTCAGGGGGCCCTGCGCAAACAACAATCTGCTTTAAAAATAAATTAAATTTAAAAAAAATAGCTGACTGCTGCCGCTGCCACCGCGGCAGCAGCAGAATCAAGTATCCCGCGCCCCCCCCCTCGCGCCTAGCTGAGCCTCTCCACGATGGCTTTCAGATCCATGAAGGGAGAGCATCTCCCTCGCGGCTCTGTTAAGCCCGCAGGGGCTGATGGGAAATTCGGCTCTGTTAAGCCCGCAGGGGCTGATGGGAAATTTCTTCGCGGATCTGAAAGCCGTCGCAGAGAGTCTCAGCCGGACAGGGAGGGCTGAAAGCCATCGCGGAGAGGCTCAGCCGTGCAGGAGGGGGGCCCTGCGGGACACTCGATTCTGCCGCGGCGGCAGCAGCCAGCTTTTTATTTTTATTTTTAATTTTCCCTGGGACGAGGGGGGGTTAGGACTGGTAATGGGCTATGGGGGGGCTAGGACTGGAAATGGGCTGATGGGGTTAGGACTGGTAATGGGCTGTGGGCTGATGAGGGGGTTAGGACTGGTAATGGGTTATGGGGGGCTAGAACTGGAAATGGGCTGATGGGGGGGTTAGGACTTGAGGTGGGCTGATGGGGTTAGGACTTATAATGGGCTGTGGGCTGATGGGGGGTTAGGACTGGTAATGGGCTATGGGGGAGGCTAAGTCTGGAAATGGGCTGATGGGGTTAGGACTGGAAGTGGGCTGATGGGGGTTAGGACTGGTAATGGGCTATGGGGGGCTTAAACTTAAAATGGGGTGATGGGGGTTAGGACTGGAAGTGGGTTGATGGGGGGCTAGGACTGGTAATGGGTTGGGGGATTGCTAGGACTGGAAATGGGCTGAGTGGAAGGGGGCTTGAACTGCAAATAGCTGATAGGGAGGGGTGATTGGAATGGAAATGGGCTGTGAGGGGAGTGAGCGAGGACTGGAAATGGGCTGGGTGGGGGGGAGAATGGGCTGATGGAGCAGCTAGGATAGGACTGGAAATGGGCTGTTGGGGGAGCTAAGATTGGAAATGGGCTGTGGTGGTGGCTTGGATTGAAATGGGCTAGAACTGGAAGTAGGCTCATGGGGGACTTGGATTGGAATTGGGCTGAGTGAGGGGAGCTAGGATTTGACATAGGCTGATGCTGGGGCTAGGAAATGACTAGAAATGGGCTGATGGGGGGCTGTGATTGGAAATGAGCTGATGGAGGGACTCGGATAGGACTGGAAATGGATGGGTGAGCTAGGACTGGAAATGGGCTGATGCAGGGACTAGAAGGGAGCGTATGCTGGGTGAGGCTGGAACTAGAAGGGAGCTGATGTTGGGGGAGGATTAGAATGGGATGGGGCTGGGAGAATGAAATGGAGAGGGGAAAATATTTTGGGTGGGAGGGAAAAATAAGAATGAGGAAAGAGCAAAAGGAGAAAGATTAGTATTTTATGTATTTATTTATTTAGACAGTTTTGTATACCACCTTATCCTTCAATCAAAGTGGTCACAACACAATTGGGGGATAGCATAGTTACTCACCTGTAACAGGTGATCTCCGGGAACAGCAGGAATTTAGTCCTCACATATGGATATCGTCAGTACCGACGGAGCCCGTGCGGGAACGCTCCCCAGCGTCCAATCAGAACACTTTTGGGAGCATCCCACAGCGCCTGCGTGCTGCCTTCCCACCTTTCCCAACTGCCTCTCTCCAGCTGAGTTTTAAAGCTGAGACAAAGAGAGAGAGAGAGGGAAAGGAAAGAGATAGAGAGATACAACTCCTAGGGGAGGTGGGTGGGTTGTGAGGACTAAATTCCTGCTGTTCCCGGAGATCACCTGTTACAGGTGAGTAACTATGCTATCTCCAGGAACAAGCAGGAATGTAGTCATCACATATGGGGACTCCCTAGCTTTAGGTGCCAGGGAGAGACCCCAGAAGTTGTGTGTCCCTGAAAAGGGCTCCACTTCCCCCCATGGATCTCTGGCATCCTACCAGGGATGGTGGGCAGGAGTTGATTAGGTATGGAACAGGTGTTTGAGAACAGCCTGACCAAACAAGGCATCCCAGTGGGAGTCCTTGTCCAAGCAGTAATGGGCTGTGAAGGTATGAACCGAGGCCCAAGTGGCTGCTCGACAGATGTCGTCAATAGACACAGAGTGCAGATGAGCCATTGAGGATGCCATGGCTCTCACATTGTGAGCTGTGACATGGCCCTCCAGAGAAAGGTTCTTACTCTGATAGGCGAAGGAAATACACTGAGCAATCCAGTTAGATAGTGTTCTCTTGGAGACTGGAAGTCCCAAATGAGAAGGATCAAAAGCAACAAAGGGGCATGTTTACTAAACATTCCTAACGTGTGGGGCTGCGGTAGTGTGCCTGTGCCATATAAGGAGTGGGCGGTTCAGGCAGTAAAAAGAAAAAAACCCGACCGTACGTGTGCGCGTCGCGCTAATGTGCGGGTCCGACATTAGCGCGTGGGAAGGCTAAGTGGGGCGCTGCTGGGCACATATAAGAACAGAGCTGTAGCACAACGGTGAACACAGTAACCAATGGTGCAGGGGCCATGGGTTCAATCCCCCATTGTGCGCAACAAAAAAGGCCAGCTGAGGCACCACCTTGAATGTGTAAAAGTGGTTCAGGAGGCAAAGTAATTTTGTACGGCATAAGGCGGCGCACTGTTCTTTTTGGGCGGCATAAGGCGGCGCACTGTTCTTTTTGGGCAGCATAAGGCGGCGCACTGTTCTATTTGGGCGGCATAAGGCGGCGCACTGTTCTTTTTCGGCAGCATAAGGCGGCGCACTGTTCTATTTGGGCGGCACAAGGCGGCGCACTGTTAATTGTGGGCAGCAGGATGCGGCGCGCTGATGGGCACAAGGCGGCGCGCTGATGGTAAAGCAAAGGAACACAGCCACAGCACAATGGTTAAGACACTGACCAATGGTGCAGGGACCAGGGGTTCAATCCCTCACACTGCCCTGTGAAAAAGGCTAGCTGAGGCAGTATGTATTATGTTGTGGAGTGCTGTAGGAGGCTTTTTAATTTTATTTTGTGATAACTACTAGCAAACGCACTCTCACAGCATGTTAACATAAGGCGACCCATAAGGCACATGTTACAGTGCACCGTCCGCCAAGGCACCCTAGAATGTCCCCTATAGGGCAGCATGTATGTTGCGACACAGGATAATGTATAGTGCACCCTATATGGATGGCAACCATAAAGTGCCCTATAGGGCGCCCCATAAAGCACCCTCAGAGGCACCTTATGGGTACAGTACGCTGAGGGTGTTATTGCTGGCATCAACATATGTACAGTAAATTAAAAAATGCTTTGGACACCCCTATCACAGAACCCCACTGTGGGTTTGAACCCATGACCTCTGGCTACACAGGCAGTGATGTAACCATTGGGCTACAGCTCTAAGCAAGCCCCTGGCTGGCTGCAGATAGCCTGCACGTCACCTCATAGACAGTCTGCTGTTGTAAACAGGATAGGGTTAGGCCACCCGTACCCATGATGCACTGCACATGCAAATCAGCTGTCCACAGATGCACACAGGATGGGAAATGCACCCCTAACGCTCCCTGGCCTGGTAGGGGGACGTGTCCGTGTGCACCCACACAGCACCTCGGCCTGGTCGGGTGTCCTGAGTGGGTGGACAAACGGCAAAGAGTAGCTAAACACCATCACATTGTGCGGTTACTGTGCTCACCCTGAGTTTGTGATGTTGCGCCCAGGACCAGGTCCATAACACCTCACATGGCTGAATGCGGCCATGCCAGAGCTCCAAAGCAGCAATAACCTGTGAAATAGGTAGGTGTTGCATAAACATCTTGGAGATCTCTGTCTGCCTCAGCTAGTGGACACCCCCCCCCCCCCCCCCAGGTGGATAAAACACAGCCTTCCCACCAACAGATCCCCATCCCACCCCCCCCTGCACCGATGGCAGCAGAGCAGACCATCAACCCCAGTCCTGCTGGAGAACAGACACCCTACAGGGCAGTCCAAGCAGCTCCACACACATCCATAACACAATAGCAGACAGACATTAGGCCTGGATATTCACAGATACACCCCACCACTATCTGATATTCTCCTACAGCAAGCCATCAGCCACTGCACCCTGCAAGGCACTCCATCAAGACACATACCATCTGTGCACAGTCTGCTGGTTGGTCCTGATGGAAATGCATGCACCCACAACTGGGGCAGCAGCACACACAAGCAGATAAGTCAGTGAAGAGGCCCCAACAGGAAACCCATATATATCACATGAGAGAAACACAATACAGCACTATGGGGGTGCCCAGCCATGCTGCCGTCACTGCACACTCAGGGTGAGAGTGATCCACCAGCAGCACATACAGAGGTCACCCTGTCTGTGTAGGTGGTGGCCGGGCACTACCATGTCCCTGTCAGTGCCCTATGCCCTGTGCAGCTGCATCCTGGTCAGCCCACCCTGTCTGAGATGTACCCATGGTCCCTTGCTACTCATTATGCACAGTGGCAGGCCAATACTGGCAACAGTGCTGGCAGTGTGGGCTGTGGAAGGGGCTTGCAGCCAACACCCACTGTATAGACAGACACACACTTCCACACCTACGCCATCATTTATTTATTTATTTATTTTATTTACATTCTCTTATATACCGCACTATTCATCATCAGCGTGGTTCACATGGAACAAAATGCTCAGTACATTCAACACGTATGAGTTTACAGGTAACAGGGCATAAATAACTTGGATAACCGGGGTAACTATATACAAGACATACTACATGGAATCATATGCACAGAGGTTTCATAGGTGCTACTATTGAGGAGGTAATTAGCCTTGCCCACCAAACCGGTCCTGGGCACGGCAAGGCATGGATATGGTACGCAGTACTGCTGGGGGTCACTCCCCAGGGTGGTAAACACTGTCAGAGGCCAGGCCTGGAGCACGCACCGCAAACACCTAACAGATTGTTCTGATGGGGTCAACTAGTAGTATGTGCGTAACGTATGGATATCTATCTGCCAGTACTCCTAGCAAACGTCTCAGAGCTGTGTACCATACACCTCAGGTGTAGGGTGACATTGCTAAGGTATGCAGGTGCTAGTATTGGGAGATGCACGCAGGGTCCAATGTTCTGCCTCTCCAGGAGACATTGGCCAATGGGGCCTGTGGGTGTGGGTGTGGGTGTGTCTGGCCCTGTTGGCTGCTGCTTTACGGCAGAGATTCCCAACTCCAGTCCAGGTTTGCATCACACTGTTCGGGTTTTCCTGCTGTCCCTCATGAATATGCATGAGCTACATCTACATGCCATGGGGGTGGTGCATAGATATACAGCACAGGCATTTGTATGAGTGGCAGCATGGAACCTGACTGGTGTGTGGCCCACCAGGACTGCATTTGGGAGCTTCTGCTCTAGGTACTGCCCCTGTTCATGGTGTCTGTGCTCAGTGGGGTAAAAGATAGACGTAGTACCATTGCATATGTCCTCACCACGAAAGGTGTGTCCTTACTATCACTGTTTAGTTGTGGGAAAAATATGTGGGCAGGATTGGTGGTAGCCCCAGCTGGGCTTTGAACCTGTGACCTTCTGTTCTTGCATGCACTGTCTGTGTGCAGTGCACCACCGTGTAGCCACAGACTGGCTGGATTCCCTGGAACATCCATGTCTGTGGATCCGGCAGGGCCTGTCTGTTGCAGTGGACTGTGCCAGCCTGCACATGGCTAGGCCTCTGTCTTCTGTGGCTAGCAGCCACTGCCCCCTGCACCACATGTACTCGTCCGCCAACATGCTGGCATGAGCTTCTCTCAGAAAAAGCAGATGACCTGATTGCAATGTGGCAGTACGGGACTGCATTTGGGGGACTTGGCTGTAGGTAATGCCCATTGTTGTGGTAAGTGTGTGCGGTGTTGGGTAAAATATGGGTGTTTTCCCCATGTTTATGTTCCCTGCAATACAAGGGATTCTGTGCTATCTTTGTTTAGTGGTGGGTAAAATATAGGGACTGGGCTGGCAAGTGCCCCAGCTGGAATTTGAACCTCTGGTCCTAGAGGTACTGGCTCTGTCTGCTGCACCACACTATGCCCACAGAGACAGTGCAGCCCCTGGAGGTAGTAAACCTGGCAGGATGGAGTCGCAAACCCTGCTCTACGCATTTTTACTGTGGGCACATGCACCCTGTCTGGTGACAAACGTGCACATAAACCACGGAAAATGGGGGACACAATATCACAACGCTGGGCAACAGTGATATTAATGGGCAACCATAGAAAACACTCCCAGGAAAGCTCCAACAAAAAGGAAATGTTTTTTGGAAGAGTCTCCGCTCCGTACACCTTTCCAAAAATCATTTCTTTTTGCTGGAGCTTTCCTGGGTGTGTTTTTTAGTTTTGCCCATTACTATAACTGTTCCCCAGCTGAATTATTTTTACAATTTTTGTTGTGGTCCTTTTCTATTTTTAATTCCACTTTTGGGCTGTGCAGATGTATCACACTGCTCACGTTTTGCAGGTTTCCCCGGTTTTGCTGTACATTGCTGACGTAAATGGTTTCTCTTCCCTTTAAATGCCCTCTACCGCGAGTGTTTCACTCGCGCTATTTTTTCCTTGTAAATTCGGCACCGCAACTGTGTGAGGGGCCTCTCCCCTCCCCTTCCCCGCCCATTAACCCCTTCTCTCCGCCCCTCCGGGGCCTTCCTCCGCCCTCCGTTAGCCTTTCCACGCCTCTATCGGACATTTGCGGGCGCGTACTTGTGCGGCACCCGTTACTGTGACGCGCAAGGGTGCGGGGCTTCTTCGCATGTTTGCAGGGCACTTAAGTGCTCTTAAATACGCTTTTAGTGCGCTATTTTGCGGCTGCGCACATTGGCGGTTTTTAGTAAACATGCCCCAAAGAGTTGAGAGGACTTTCTATGTTGCTGTGTTCTTTGTAAGTAAAAAGCTAGAGCTCTTTTACAGTCCAGGGTATGAAGATTCCTTTCTGCATTTGATGCATGAGGTCCTGGAAAAAAGACAGGTAGGTAGACTTCTTGGTTTAGATGAAAAGGCGAGACCACCTTAGGCATAAAGTGTGGATGAGTCCTAAGGACTACCTTGTCATGATGGAACCTTGTATAAGGTGGATTAGCTACTAGCACTTGCAACTCACTATTGTGGCATGCTGATGTGATTGCAATGAGAAAAATAACCTTCCAAGAAAGGAATTTTAAGGAGGTGGTAGCTAAAGGTTTGAAAGGTGGCTTCATGAGCTGCCCAAGAACCAGGTTTAAGTCCCATGCCACCGGAGGTAGTCTAATGGGAGGCTTAGTTAGAAGGAGGCCTCTCATAAATCTTGCTATGAGAGGATGAGAGGAAATAGGCTGTCCATTTAGAGGTTTAAGAGAAGCTGCAATAGCACTCAAATGTACTCTTACTGAATTTGTCTTAAGGCCTGCATTAGATAAATGGAGGAGATACTCCAGCAAGGATTGCAGAGGTATTGCAAGGGGGTTAAGACCCTTTTCAAAACACCAAATAGTAAACCTTTTCCACTTGAAAGCATAAGAGCGTCTAGTGGAAGGTTTTCTGGAAGCATAAAGAACATCTTTCACTTGCTAAGAAAGATTAAGATCTTGGAGATCTAGGCCTTCAGCAACCAAGCCCTGAGATGCAGAGACTGGGGATTGGGATGCCATAACATTCCGTTCTCCTGAGATAGGAGATCTGGAGCAGACCCTAACTCCAGGGAGGGAGCTTGAGAGAGATGTAGAAGCAGAGGTTACCACACTTGCCGTGGCCAATGTGGTGCTATGAGAATCATGTGGCCTCTGTCTCTCTGAAGCTTGAAGAGGGTTTTGGGAATTAGGGGAATGGGTGGAAAGGCATACAGGAAGTCTTGACCCCAGTAAAGGAGGAAAGCATCCCTGGCCTGAGCCCCCTGAGCTGGAATTCTGGAACAGAACCGGGGAAGTTTGGCATTCCACGGACTTGCAAAGAGGTCTATGTCCGGGGTTCCCCAAAGTTGAAATATCCTGGTCACCTGGTCTGCATGCAGAGACCACTCGTGTGGAAGCAGAACTCGACTGAGTCTGTCCGCCCAAGAGTTTTGAATGCCTGGAAGATATACTGCCAGCAGATGAATCTGATGCTCTCTGGCGAGGGCCCATAGTCGCAAAGCTTCGTTGCAAAGCGACAGAGAGCCCGTTCCCCCCTGCTTGTTCACATAGAACATGGCTACTTGATTGTCCGTATGAATGAGGACTGTCTTGTAGCTGAGCAGGGAGTTGAACACTCGCAGAGCCAGGAAAATTGCTCTGAGTTCCAAGAGATTGATATGTAGACAACGCTCTTGCGGAGACCAGGTGCCCTGGGTGGAGAAGTCTTGCAGATGAGCTCCCCAACCCTTTGGAGAAGCATCTGTTGTGAGAGTTGCTTGGGGTAAGGGTTGTTGAAAGGGGCACCCCAGCAACAGGTTTTGAATGGACTTCCACCATTGGAGGGACAAAATGAGGCGACTTGGGTCCATTGGGTGGATAAAGTCCACTGAGCTGCCCTCATGTGGAGGCGAGCATATGGAACCATATGCACGGTGGATGCCATGTGGCCTAGTAATTGCAACATTTCTCGAGTAGTTAGATGGGGCTTTAGCACTGCTTGAGAAGCTAACTGCACCAAGTGAAGGCAACGGGCCTGGGGAATATAGGCCCTTGCCCTTGTGGTATCCAGGAAAGCTGCTGTGAACTCTAAAGACTGAGTGGGAGTTAGACTGGATTTTGGGATGTTTATTACCAGCCCTAAATACTACAGGATGCGCATTGTGCAGGATAGAGAAGTCTTGGCCTCTGACTGTGTTGGAGCTCGAATGAGCCAGTCGTCCAAGTAAGGGAAGACGAATATTCCTAGAGTGTGGAGAAATGCTGCTACCACAGCCATGCATTTCGTGAACACCCTTGGTGCTGAGGCCAGACCAAAAGGAAGTACCCTATATTGGTAGTGCTTTCCTTGAAAAAGGAACCGAAGGAACCTTCTGTGGGTTGGATGGATGAGGACATGGGTGTACACATCCTTGAGATCTAGAGAACAAAGCCAATCCTGACTCTGAAGGTATGGTAGCAGAGCTCCGAGAGAAATCATCTTGAATTTCTCCTTGACAAGGAATTTGTTCAATTCTCTGAGATCTAAGATAGGTCTATAACCCCCTGTTTTCTTTGGAATAAGAAAATAAGGGGAATAGAACCCTATGTCCTGTTGATGAAGAGGTACTTCTTCTATTGCCCCTTGGGCAAGAAGGATGGCAACCTCCTGACCTAACAGGTCAATGAGAGAGGTCGGAGAATTGAACTGCTTCACTATTGTGTGAGGGGGCATGCTTGAAAAATGAAGTTTGTACCCCTCCTTTATGATGGAGAGTGTCCAATGCTCTGCTGTTATTTGCCCCCATCTGGGGGCAAAATGACATAACCTTCCTGGAATGGTGGACGGTTCTGGTCCTTCCAGAACCAGAAAGGCTACGTTCTCTAGCTGAAAGTCAAAGGCCCTGAGGAGGCTGAGGCTGCTGGGCCGGTGGAGGCCTAGCAGCCTTTGCTTTCTTCTGTTTGGGTGGTTGCTGACGTTTGCTTGAAAACTGACCTGCAGAAGATGCCTGCTGACCATAAGCAGGATAAAATCTTTTCTTTTTAGAAAAAGATGTTTTCTTGAACAACTTCTTTCTAACAGGATCAGCAGCGGACTGGGATAGTCTATCCAAGGTGGAATTTTCAGCATCCATTTCATTGGCTTTTTCCTGCCAATCTTTACCAAACAGGTTCTCACCAGTACAAGGGATATTTCCCAATTTATCTTGTACCCAGAGCTCTAAATCAGATGCCTGGAGCCAAGCAATTCTACGTGCACCTATGGCGATAGCCGAGGTTCTGCTTATACTCAAAGCAGTCAAAGGCTGCACGGTTGGAGAATTTAGAAACATCTTGGGCATGTTTGACCCAAGTGAGAAAGTCCTGTCTTTTATCCTCAGAAATGAAAGGACTTAAAGTCTGTAAATTATCTGTGACCTCCTTTAGAAACATTCCCATGTAGAGACTATAGGAACTGATTCTTGTAGCAAGCTTGGAAGCTTGGAAGACTCTATGTCCAAAAGCATCCAGGGTTCTACACTCACGTCCTGGAGGATTAGAGGTATGTCTTTTTGCACTTCTGATCCTTCTCATAGCTGACTCCACCACAATAGAGTGGTGAGGAAGTTGAGTCTTATGGAACCCAGGACAAGGAGGGACTCGATACATAGTATCCAATCTACAAGAATGAGGAGAGGTGGTAAGAGGTGTTTTCCACATCCTCAACATGAGATCATATAGAATCTCATGAATGGGTAAGGTAGCTGCCTCCTTAGGAGTTTTGGGATATTGTAAAATTTCCAACTCCTTGGCCCTTGGCTCTGTTTCAGGGGCGACAGTAATGGACAGGCCCCGAGCCATCTCCCTGATGAAGTCTTGGAAGGACATGTCCTCTGGAGGAGACATCCTGTGTTTAGGGGAGGAGGACTCCTCTGGAAGAAGCATCCCTGCATCGACAGAACTTTCAGAATCCTCAGATTCTTCTGAGGACTCGAAGTTTCTTCTGTCCAGATGCTCCTGTAGAGCCCGATACCCGTACCGACCAAGGTCGGTACCGGGAATAACCAGTACCGGAGAATCAGTACCGGAGGGCATTGGAGGACAGGGTACCGGCAGAGCAGACACTGATGCCGATGTCGATGCTATCGGTACCGATACCGATACCGATACCGATGCCGGTGCCAGTGCCGGTACCGGTGCCAGTGCCGGTACCGGTGAAGTTGTCTGTCGCGGTACCAAGGGCGTCGATGCTGCAAGGAAAGCCGCCAGACTGCGTTCCATAGTCAGAATTCTCTGGTCCATGGACGCCGCCAATGCCTGGATGTCGGTACCGGTGGAGACCACCGGTACCCCAGAGCATGGCACCAGGAGATCTGTCGAGGCCAAGCCATCGAGAACATCCTGGAACCCCGATAATGCTTTGGAAGCCAAAGCCTCCCGCCGGGGTAATTTTGCCGGTGCAGAATCCTCGAGGGCAACGCCAGAGGCATCTCGATGCTTAGAAGGAGATCTATCCTTCGAGGACTGGCTGGATTTATGTTTAGTTACCTGAGATCCATGGAAGGAAGAAGAAGCCCTGGAAGACGTCGATGCCACCGAAGCCGCATCAGAGGGAAACAGGGTACTGAGCTTGGCAGCTCAGTTCTGCCGACCTCTTTTAGACATCATGACACAGGACACACAATCTGTGATGGAGTGGTCAGGACCTAAACATTTTAAACACCATTCATGGGTGTCGGTGACGGAAATGGTACCGCCACACTTGCACTTTTTAAAACCTGAGGCAGGTTTTTCCATGTTAAGGAAAAGTTTTTGGGCCTAAGGCCCAAAAAAGGCGGGTGCACCTGAAGAAAAGAAAAAAAGAATTTTTTTTTTACAGAAATAAGAAAGAAAAGACCGGCGGTACCGGTAGAGCGTCGAAGACGCGACCACAAAAAGAAAGAAAGGAAAAAAAATTCTTTTGCGGTGACAGGAACACGACCTGCTGGCTCCACGGAAAAAGAAGAACTGGAGAGAGGCAGTTGGGAAAGGTGGGAAGGCAGCACGCAGGCGCTGTGGGATGCTCCCAAAAGCATTCTGATTGGACTCTAGGGAGCGTTCCCGCGCAGGCTCCGTCGGTACCGACAATACCCATATGTAATGACTACATTCCTGCTTGTTCCTGGAGATACATTTTAACATGAGGGGATATGAGACACATACACTAATACTTACAGGGAACATGGGCAATGGAGGGTTAAGTGGCTTGCCCAAGACCACAAGGAGCACCTGTGGTCTTGGGCAAAGCAGATGTAGAGAGAGAGAATGGAAAAAAACTAGAAGAGAGAAAAAGGACAAATGGACAGCAGACGATGGAGAGTTAGCAGAAGACACAAAGAAACCAGAAGAAAGTGGCTGGAGCAATTGCAACTGAAAAAAAATGCACAAAAGGTAGAAAGATATCTCTTTATTTTGAATTTATTAACTGGAATATGTCAGCTCTGGGAAATGTGCATCATTAACGTCTGTGCTTTGTTTAGTACAAGAGGAAATTAATTTATAGTTTTATTTCTACAGTGTTGTTTTACATTCCAAGTTTGGCTTTTGGGGTTCCCAGTTTAATTATTGCCTTCCTGTTTCTAAATTGTGATTCCTTGTTTGGTGATGGTCTATGTTCTGCATGTGTAACTGAGCTGAGGTATTCTGTTTATGTAATTCCTATTTGACATTGCCACTTGTTCTCTTTCCCCAGTATTCTCTGAAATGTATTGGTTTAATATTTGCAGTGTTGCCTTTTGATAGGTAGGGTCTTATGCTTTGTGAGTCCTGGTAGTGCTGTTACGATATGGCGGGTTTGCTATGGCTTCTAAATAGGCACAGTGTTTGTAGTAGTTCCTAATGTGCCTGGCGGTTGGCACTGCATTATAGTAATGTAGAAATCTTGTAGTCTTTCTTTATCCAGACACTCATTAAGAGACATGTTTACTAAAAGTTAGTGTATGGTAAGATTATGCAAATATTTATGCAAATGATGCCACTTATGCAAATGAGGCCCCGCACCGAGTCTCTGCACATGGCCCCACACCCCCCTTGGGCCGCCCCTGGGGGGAACAATAGGGTCGAAGGTTCGCTTAGCTGCCCGTTATCTTGCACTAGCCCCTGAGCAGAACAGTACCATAACGTGCCAGTCTTTTAGGAGCTGGGTAGTGCAGGGAGGTGAGCACCCTTAAGCAAAGCTGATACAAGCCCTTCCTGTTACTATCTGCCAGGTCAAGGAAGTAAGGAGATCACCAGGTCACTCGGCGAAGAACATGATGATTCTGTCTCCATTGTCGTTGCTTTAAAGCACCATAAGGAGCTGAAGAATTCATTGCTTGCAATGTGTGTGTAGCTGTCATTTCCATAGCGCATGCAGGACCAGATATACATGAATGCAATGCGACATCACCCAACACCAGGACTGCATCAACCTCTTTGGCGGTAAGGGGAGGTAACAGACCTAGCTGTGGCAGGCACAAGATGGCCAAAAAGAAAGAAGAAACAAAACAAAACAAGTGTGCAAAGAAGAAGAGAACTAGAAAGAACTGCAAAGAGGATCTTATAAAGCTAAGGATAAGGTATAGCAGAGATCTGACAGCCGAAGCCAGGAGTGGGACAGACCTAGCACCTATGATTTTGTTTTTAGCATTCTGACCAGGAACCCCCCCCCCCCCCCATGTAATCAGCCAGCATGTGGCTTGAGCTGGATTCAAAAGGGTTAAATTGTCCCTAAAAGAGAAAGGGAAGGGGGGCTGAGCTTAAGCAACCTTTAAGGTGTCCCTAATTTCCTTTCTTTTTTCATATACATTGCTCTTAGATTGCATGGGGCACTTCTGTGTCTCTATGGAAACCTCTGTTTCCCGGAAGTTCTCGGGGGGGGGGGATGGGGGGGCTGAAAGCAAAGCATGCTATCTGCTGGATAGACTTTGAGGCTATTGTTTTTCTATGGCTATGATCTCATCCTTTAATAAGAACAGATGGGCCATTCACCTGGGGCCAGATGGGCCAGTAATCGCTGGCCATTCCTTTTGGGCTAAACTTTAGGACTCATTTTAAAAGGGGGGGGGGGAGATATTCAATGCAATTAATGTGGTTAACAGACCTGCTAAGTGCATTCATCCTGGTCACCGGGATGGTCTGTGGCACTGTGCTGAATGTCCCCAGGTGCCGCTGCTGCACAATGACACTAGCCGGCTATCATGACATTTAGGGGGTGGCTCTGCTGCGATATTCAGCCATGGCCTAATTAGCCCGAACTGGCCCTAGTTAAAGCAGCAATGGCCTGTTGCTGTCGCTGCTGCTGCTAACCCCCCCCCCCCCCCCCAGGTTTCTTCCCACCATACCCCAGAGTCTACTTTTCTTATATAGATAAGTTCTTGAGAATGGATTTAATGTTTGGCCACTTCATCAATTAGATGAACAAGTTCCCTACAGCTTTTCTTCATAAACTCCCGTGAGACTCTCTCCTTATAAATAAAGATGGCAAAATGCATTCTTTTGCTGCAGTACCAGGAAGAAGAGAATTAATCATGCCTGAAAGCGTGAGTGCAGACGTTAGCTGCAAAAGCTGGTGGAGTGGGGTGCGGGGGGGGGGGGGGGTGAGGAGAGGGACTCAGTAGCAGCCTGCTTGTTGACAGAGTACATTTAAGCCTAATTCAACGAGCTCTTTTCCAGTTGATTTTAGAAACCCTTTTCATGCTTGGACGTCTGAAAATGGGCATAGAGGCATCCAAAGCACAGGGACTTCCGCAGCATGAGATGGCCAAATCTAAAGAGGGGCATTCCCAGGAACCTGCACATCCCCGTCTGATCACAGAAATGCCATGGACATCAGAATCACGTCTATCTATAGATCCGAGGCACAAATTGCGATGAAGCAACATCTGAAAAAAGTGCTCATTTTAGCTGAGAAACATCCACTCTCATCCCCAGTACAATGTCAACAACAGCAGCAGTAGTGGGATTTGAACCCTGATTACTTTGTTCCTAGCCCACTACTCTAACTTTATCGATACAATTGTATAAGTGCCTAGCTGACCTGTACATAGTTTGCTGGATTATAGTTTGAAATGTTCCCTAGAACCAAGTTTCTGTAATTTTTGTTCGGTTTAAGCCACCCCTGATCATTGGAAGGGGCGGTATATAAGAGCCGTTAAATAAAATAAATAAAAGAAGCATTAGGCTGTCCTAGACATCTGCATTCTGTAATACCATTCCGGGAACATCCATGTGCCCACAGACATTCATATCGGGCACAACCAAGTTTGTGGATCACATCGTCATATGGACATGCCTGCATGTTTCTCAGACATTATGGTTTAGACATCCCAGATTGCCCTCTAATGCCCTAAACCTCCCCTCCATGTGTAAGAGCCCTGTGCTAAAGCTCAGTGCAGTTTCCCAACCCAAGTGTAATGCAGAAATGTTACTCTTCAATGTTGCAAGCAAAGAGTGTTACAACTACTTATCATTTGTACAATTCTACAAAGTCTGTACTGCACTGTACAAATACACATAAGAGACAGTCTATTCAAGACAAACACAACAGACAGGGGGCTAGAGTAAAACAAGGGGAAATGATTCAAACACACATGAGTGGTGCACAGGAGAATAAGGGGTCAGGATGCAGAAGCAGCTATGATGAGGTGGACTTTTAGCCTGCATTTCAATAAGACTAGGGATGGAGCCCGGCATAGTCTGTTTCGGGTACATGAAGCAGCAAGGTGGAACGGACACTGGAAGAGAAGGGCAAATAAGTTGTGTGCAAAATGTTTGTACTAAATAAGGAGAGCAGGCCAGATGTATGTGCAGACAGATTTGCATTAGCAGCACCTATATCTCTTACACATAAAACAAATGTTTGGCACTTGCGCGTACATATCAATATTATTTTGCGCAGAAGTTGCCAGATAGCTTTCCAGCACACCTCCCCTGCTGGGGTTTTCAGCTCTCCCTTCAGCAAAGTCAGAAAAAAGAAATTGTGGGTGTTGTACGCTCCAGATAGAGAAGAAACAGACATAATTCCTCGCCAGCCCCAAAAGCAGACCTATGAGCTAACCCTTTATATTTCCTCAGTCCTTGTGTTAAAATCTAAACATTGAGCTCAGCCTTCGGCACACTTCTCTGCATGTGCATTGAATAGCAAATTGCTTCATTATCATGGATTTCCATGTGCCGTCCACCGCTGTCTGCTCGAGGCTCTGCAAAACTCTTTTCTACATTGGAGGCACACAAAATTGTGCACAAAATCTGAGCTAACCTGTGTGCAAAGCCCAGTCCCAGAATGGGAGAAAAGCCTTTTAGGGGAGAAAAACTTTGAGCTGCTTGGAGTTTCTAACATTGGCCACTAGGTGGCATGCAAGTAGAACATCAAAATTCTCAAAGCTGTCTTTCTTATACACCCATCTTGCTGTGTCTCCCCCATCTTGCAGTACATCATGCCTCTGTGTCTGAATTAAAAAGTTCTTATTGGAAAAAAATGGTTTTAAATAATTGAATAAGACTCTTTGTTTCTGCCTAACTTTGCAGTGCATGATATATAGCTCAGGCTAAAGTATGTGGTGCTTTTATTCATTGTTCCTACTGTCCTCTATGTCTCATAAAATGTGTAATCTGTCTATCTAAATGCTTCCGTGTGTGCAGGGCCACACCAAGCTATAAGTATTAGCGTATGTGTGTCATATCCCCTCGTGTTAAATGTATCTCCCAATTGACCGCTTTGACCCGGTGAAAAGCGGGATATAAATACAGCTAAATAAATAAATAACTGTGCCACGTGCAACTTATGAACCTTGCGTATATTATTTATTTAAAAGCATTTCTATGCTGCTTATCAAAATATAAGAGGCTTACAAAATAACATTCATAACAATAAATTAAACAAACCCAAAATACCATAAAATGAAAAAAAAATGTTGCTGCCCTCAATACTTCAGAGTAAACTGAACTGCTCTGAAGAGCTATTATTTAATCCACCAGGTAAAACGCTTGTTGAAACAATGCTGTTAAGCTGCTTATGAAACAGTTCTACATCCCTCATCCCTCTTAATTTGCTTGGAAGCCTCTTCCACTCAACAGGGCCAGCTAGAGAAAAACAGCATATCCGTGTTTCAGCAAAATAGATTTGCCTTATTGCTGGAACACCTTCAGATCTTAAAGCCCAAGGGAGTGTATACATTTTTAAACACAGTACCAATGTAGTTGATGACATCACCATATAATGCCTTTTAATCACTCTGAACACCTTATACCTGGCCCTCCATGCAACTGGCCACCAATGTAAAATTTTAAACATAGAAAAATATGCATTTAACAAGAGACCACTTCCAGAACACAAGCAGCTGCATTCTGAGCAAATTTAAGAACTTTGATAGCGATTGCAAGTGGTCCAAGTTCAATGCACAATATGCTGTTTCACAGACACAAAGCTAAACTAACACTCAAAAACCAGGACCAAAGACTCAAAAGCAGATCCCCAAAAAATTGGACCTGAAATCTATGAATAATATTCAATGTCGAATTAAATGGGTTTTATCATATGCCCATACACCACAGAGCTCAAAGGGTGGTCTTTCTGGCGATGTAAGTATCTGACAGCTGTTCCCATTAATTCATCATCGCTCTTTATGGTGTCAAAGCTAATTAAGATTTTTCACCCCAGAAACAGTTCCCAAATGAATGACTGAATGAAAGAATTGTAACTCTTAACTAATAAGCACTTAGAATGACCCCCAAAGTGTCTAAAGCTATCACACGAACAGGCAATTTGTATGGGGAGGCTTAGAAGGGGGCCAGAGGGGGCGGTGCAGATGCTCAGTTAGGGCAGACAGTGGGTGGTCCGCGACCTCAGATGTTCAGGGCCAATTGACGTTGGCCCTGTATGTCTGGGGTCGGCAGACCGGATGGGAGACTTATTCCATCTCTGAGGTGGAATAAGTCCCCCTTGTCGTCAGGGGATGGCAGACCCAGGTGGCACCGAACAGGTGAGGGGGTGAAGAGGGTATCCCACAGCCTGAACCTGACCATGGAAGGCCAGATTGAGGGTCGAGCTGCAGGAAAAAGAGAAAGTGAATGGAGCCATGGTGCCATGGCAACGGGACATCATGGCACCACAGCTCCATTCAGGAGCCTGACTGAGTTAGCTGGGTATGACTCTGTACATGCATGCCGATCGGAATGGGATCCCAGCCTGCAAGTACAGACCCTGGACCCAATTCTGATCCCACGGGATACATCTAGCCCCTCTGTGCATCCGATTCTGATTGGGAGCACAGGGGCATGCACATCCTGCATGGAATGACCCCCTTTACATCTGCCGCCACACTTATAGAGCCTCGAAGGTCACAGGCTGCTGTTTCTCTCACATTTGCTGCATTACACATTTACTGAATTTAACCACGGCCAATAGTTTCACTGGTTCTCTTGGCTTCCTCAGAATAAATAGCCTCTGCCACAATTTACAGACAACACCAACTTTGAATGAATAGTCATTTGTAAATTGTGGCAAAGGTAATTTATTATGAGGAATCGGAGAGAACCGGTGAAACCATTGGCTGTAGTTAAATGCAGCAAATGCGAAAGAAACATCGGCCCATGGTCTTCAAGGCCCCATAAGTGTGGCGGCGGATACAAAATTGTTATGTCTACTAAGCTGAGCTAACAGTTAACTCGGGCTATCTGCAACTAGGTCCCATTGAGTAACATGGGACCTAGCTGCAGATAGCCAAGGTTAACCGTTAGCTCAGTTTAGTAGACATAGCGCAAAGAGTCCAAAGCTAAGTCGGAAGACACCCCAGCTAATGTTTCAAAACACCACTGCATTTGAGTTAAAAGGCTATCAAACACCACGTTGCATTGTTTCTCAAAGTTATTTTCCGGTGTAAGAAAATCACCATCAGATTCACTCAGAAACATTCTTTTTGCCTTATGTCTTCTCTTTGTTGCAAAAACTGGTTTGATGCCAATTCTTTGTGCTGTTATCTTTGCTGCATTGATTATTTCTGTGATACCTTTGTCACGCATGTACTATATATCTGCAATGACAAACCTTGCAACAGCTTCAAAGCTTTATCAACTGATATTTTTTGATTGCAAGCAGCGGTTCTCTCTGTCGATGACTGTAAGAATCTGTCACCATAGATAGAGCAAGCAAAGAAATTCAAAATTGATTTGTGTAAGAAGTGTTTGAGCACCTGATACTATATCGTCATTACAGCTCAAGTCATTACTTAGTTCTTGTAGAACATTATAAACTCCTTCAATTTGCATCAACAGTGCAGAAACTGCTTCTTTTCTAGCAGACCACCTAGTTACACTATTGCTTTTCATAGAAGTAGTCGACACCTTCATCAGTCATTCCCATCTCACTGTAGAACCTGAGAAAAAGGTGAACAGTTTTTGAACGCAACCAAAGAAGGTTATCATGAGCGGTGAAACCTCACTGCATAAACTCTGACTAAATTGAGGGAATGGGCTGCACATGGCACAAATCTACTCAAGGAATTGAGAACACTAATTTGGGCTTGCCTGCCGTATTTGCTCCATTATCATATCGCTGACCTCTACAATCTTTTATACCCAAACCATCACTTTCTAATTTTCCTGTAATCTCTGTGGTCAGCGCAAGGCCAGTTTTATCATGGCTTTCAATGAAATCGATGAAACTTTCCTCCAATGAAAATTGACCATCTTTAATTAAAACATACCACATAATTTGGGTTAACTACTCCTTGTGAAAAACATCGGGTGTACTGTCAAACAGAACAGAATAATAGTTAGCCTCTCTGATTTGTGATACAATTTCTTTCATCACCTTTTCGGCTAGCAGCGCTATTAACTCATTTTGTATTCGTGGAGAAAAGTATGTCATGGATGCTTTTGCTGTTTTAGCAGCTGCAATATGTTCAACCAATCCTGGGTGGTAATGATTTATTAGTTCTGAGATTTTCAAAAACAAACCGCAGTTTGGTTTTCCAATAACCTCACTAGTAACTCTCAAAGCAAGATTGTTTCGAGCACAGAACATTATAGCATCAATGATATAACCTTCAATATGTTGCGCCACCTTTCTATTTCTCCTTTCAATGCTTTCTGTAAGTCATCATCAATAGTTTTGTCTTTTTTCAAATGCCTTTCAAGCTCTTTCCATTGATGGGAGCATGTTCTGTGTTCTAAGCTGTTTTCATGCTCTGAAATCCTGGGGCTCAGATGAACACAATCAGAAAATCCTTTAGTAGGATCTGAAAATTTACAATTGTTAGCACAGGAGAACAACATGCATGAGAAGCAAAATATTGCATCCAAGAGCTATTGGTGGTGAACCTTTTATTTATTATTTATTTATTTATTTAGCTGTATTTATATCCCGCTTTTCACCGGGTCAAAGCGGTCAATTGGGGGATACATTTAACACGAGGGGGTATGAGACACATACACTAATACTTACAGGGAACATGGAGGGTTAAGTGGCTTGCCCAAGACCACAAGGAGAGCCTACAGGACTAGAAATCCCAGTCCCTCCAGCCTGAGATTGCTGACCCCAGGTGGGACTTGAACCCCCGGCCCTCCGGCCTGAAGTACCTTGTCCTAACCACTAGGCCACTCCTCCCATGTTTTCACCATTCGGAAGAACGTCTATAACTAGTTTTTACTGAAATGCCGTTTTCCAGAAGTAGAACCTTTCAGAAAATTGTAGTCCCTATCATTTTGTTCTGGCCCATGAGAAACTAACATACACCTAACTTTGTCAGTGATTGGAGGCCAAGTCATGGGATCGTCAAATTGAAAATGTGTTTTCTGTGGATCTTCTTCCATTGGTTCGCTAACTTCACCATTTCTCCTGGTGGTGCCAGCAACATCCAGAATTTCAGCTATTTCCTCTTCAGTAGGTGTGTTTTGCAGTCACCTATGCCTGACGGAGGAATCATCAATCTGTGTTTGGCTAGTATCTGACTGGGAAACATTAAGCTAGTTATGCATTTGTTGATGCATTTTTTGCTGGTTTTCTTGGCATTCTTTTCTTCATTTTCTGAAGATCGCCCCAGATGATTTTTTTTTGATTGGCTCATTGTGATAGTCGTAAGTTAGTAAAACACTCCTTTTGCAAATACACTAAAATGATAGGAGGAAAAAAAAAGTATGTTGTAGATTGGGGGAATAAATGCTTAGTACATAGGCCCATAGTTCTTCTGAGCATACAGACCATTATTTAAGGATGGCTGAACCTCTCTTCTCATCATCTCGCACCCTGGGGGCTATAAAAAGTGCCTTTTGGCTGCATATCTGGTCCCAGTTGACTTCAGGAGCACAAGAAATGGCCAGGGACAAAAGCCAGATCCCTCTGTGGATTGCATTGAACTGAGAAGGCAAGGTGCTTTTTTTAAACAAAGCCTGAATACTTATGTTTTTAAAATGAACCTAATAGTACAAGGCAGAAAGAATAGGGTAAAGAATTAATATATCTTATTCCTAGCGGTGGGACAGAGGCATCTACTATGTATTTCTTTAATGTCACATTTCCTCTTAAAAATAAAGCCTTGGCCTTGTTTTTTGACTTCCCTTCCCTGTCAATATTTTTCATTTTTTTTTAAACCGTTTATTTAACATTTTAAACAACCAAAACAAAATACATTCAACACCTGAACAAAAAAAACAAAACAAAACACAAAAGATACTGTATTTCACATAATATTACATACATTACTTATCTGTATCCGATATTCTGGACTACTGGCTACACCATGGAGCACCAACTCTGTCCACCTGCCCCTTTGGGCTAACAATCTAATAGTCCACCTGGTAGCAGATACCACCTCTCCCCAGGCTCCCAACAATACTATTTGAAGACTAATTGTGCATCAAGGGTATCCCACTTTTTAAGAATACTTCGATAATGCGGGTTTTGCCCCACATATTCTCGTTCATACGCACAGTGCATGCATAGTAAATTCCACCAATGATCCGCATCCAATCTTGAAAAATTCTTCCAGTGTTCAAGTATAGCCTTCAATGCTAGACTAATCATCAGATCAAAAAGCAGCCGATCCTGCTTCTCTAAGCCGGGAATCTCGGCCTTAGATTTGTATATTACTATACAATACAGAAGTGGTGTACTTATTTTAAGCAATTGAGACACTCGATGCCAAACTTGTTGCCAGTATCTCTTCAGTTTTGGACAGTAATACAGCATATGCGACAGTACTCCGACATCCTTCTCACACGACTAGCAACCGTTTCCAGCTTGGGGCTGCCACTTCGCTATTTTCGATGGAGTTAAATACACTCGATGAGCTAAGAAATACAGGGTTTGGGTAAGTGAGGCTGCCCGCGTTATCCTTATCTGCGAGCTCCAGAAAGCCTCCCACATTTTTTGGTTCTCCAGTTGTCCAACTTCAGTTTCCCAAATTAATTGCAGTCCTTTGCATCTCCTTTTTTCCCCCTCCCGTATTACAGCCACAAACCTGGATATTAGCTGAGTGCACTCGCTCATCTCTTGCACCTTCCGTAGTAGCGGCCATCCCACCTCCATGGAGATCGGCGAGACCCCTGCTTTATTTAAACAATGCCGCATCTGACACCACTGAAACATACATTTATCCGGTAGTTTATAATCCTGCTGCAGTCTCTGAAAGGATTTAAACTCATTGTTGCAAACCAATTGGCCCAAATTATGTATACCATCTCATCCATTCTTTCCAGATAAAGCTATGTCCAGCAATTCTAAGCTTCGGATTTAGCCAAATAGGTGTCGTCTGTGTGTATTTCTGGGCATCCTCTACATATGGTATTAACACTTGATATGCTTGTTGAGTGGCCCGCAGGATGTCATTATACGGACTCCCAACAGGTGCGTCCATTCCTATACGCCACTTCAACGCCACTGGTGCACTTACTGCTCTTTCTATCTTCAGCCACTGCGGTTCCACCTCTGCTGACTCCTCCTCACTCCAAAGGCACCCTTGCTTCAACAATGCAGCAACATGAAACCAGAAAAAGTCCGGGAAGTGCACCCCACCCCTTCTTTGGGCAACTTCAGTTTCCATGCCGCTATTCGAGGTGTCTTGCTGCGCCATAAGAATGATAGTAGCATCCTCCCCAATTTCATGTAAAAACTTTGAGGAAAAAGCAGCGGTATCATGCTTAAAATATAATTAATCTTGGGGACTATAACCATTTTTATCGTTTCCAATCTTCCCCACCAAGTCAAGTTCAACGGAGACCATTTAGTTGTATATTCCCGAACTATTTTTTCACACACTACCATATTCTGTGTAACCGTCTCCTGCATGGTTCTCCCATACATAACTCCTAGATATTTAAAACCTTGAATGGGTACTGACTCAAAACTGCCAATGAAACATGAATATTGAGGGGTATTATTGTAGTCTTCGTTAGATTCACTTTATAACCTGAAAGTTTTGAATAATCCGCAATCACATTCAGCACCGCCTCCAAAGATCTTGGCTTTACAAACAAAAATAAGTCATCAGCATATGCGGACAATTTACATTGGCAGCACTGTTCCCTCTAAGCGGTGCGCGTGTGCCCGCGCACACACCTCGCCAAGTGAGCGCACATACTTTACAGCAGAGCGCACAAAAATTACAGTTCTGATTCTGATAGAAAACAACACAGACGTCTTAAAATTTAAAAGTTGTGATTGTAATTACTAGAAATTTTCCGCTTCATTTAGTAATCGTCTATTTTCATTTAAAAATGTGGTGTATTCTGACGTGTAGTCACATTTTAAAGTATATAACTCCGAGTGTCGTTATGTGGCGCACAAAAATTTAACCTTCCTTCAAAAGCTGCACAGCTGATATTTTATGCGCACACAGCCTACAGAAAATTAGAGGGAACATTGATTGGCAGCCATTGATATCCATTCCAAGAATATCCTTATGTTGTCGGATTTTGAGCACTAATGGCTCCAGCGCTAGATTAAATAGCAGCGGCGACAGGGGACATCCTTGTCTTGTCCCTCTAAACAAGTTAAAGGCTCCTGACACTGTCAAATTCGCCACTACCCGTGCAGATGGTTTAGCGTATAAGACGGCAATTCTTTTCACAAACAGGTCCTTAACTCCAAACCATCGTAATGTGTGAAATAAAAATGGCCATTCCAGCCAGTCAAATGCCTTTTCGGCATCTAATGCTAACCCCACCACTGGGTCAGCCGTTTGCTGCGCTCGTATCAATACATGCGCTAACAGTCTCCCGTTGTCCGTGGTAGACCGGCCCGGCATAAACCCACACTGATCAGGATGAATTAGCGTATCAAGGACTTTTCCCAGCCTGTTGGCGAGTATCTTAGCATAAATTTTGTAATCTGCGTTAAGGAGTGATATAGGCCGGTAATTCTCCACTTTCTGGGCATCTCTTCCCGGTTTGGGATGTATGGTAATGACAGCGTCCGCAAATGCACCTACATTCGGATGCTCATCACTTAGCTGACTGAAGTATATCTGCATCTCCGGTATTAGCTGCTCTACAAACGCTGCGGAAAACTCCAGCGGTAGACCATCTGGCCCACTCGCCTTGCCCTTAGACAACTGTCGCACAGCTTGCTGTATCTCCTTACATTTGATACCTTCCTCCAATGATGCACTTTGGTCTACCGAAAGTTTAGGACCCACAATAGTGGAGACTAACTTTTCAAACATTCCACCATCCCATTCAACCTCAGACTGATACAATTTTTCATAAAATCTCCTGCATTGCTCCAGTATATCTTCATCTTTTGTCACTAACTGAGCACTTAAATTTTGTATACTAGCAATACGTGTCACCACTTCTTTCGCCTTCAGCGATCGAGCAAGAAGCCGACTCGCCCGATTTCCTTCATGATAATATACACTTTGCTGCGCTTGAATCTGCCGTTGAGCTTCCAAATTCATTATTGAATTATATTGTTACCGCAGTTTTTGTAATCTTATAAGTATCATCGGATCCGCTCGTTTAGCTAAGAGTTGTTCCCCCGCTTGAATTTGTAAATTTATATCACTCATTTCTTTCTTTTTAGCATGTCTCTGCTGTATAGTAAATGACGTTATGGATCCGCAAATGGTCGCTTTAAACGCCTCCCACCAGGCCCACGTCGATGTATCCGACACATGGTTGTGCTCAAAGTAAGAGGCAATTTCTTTTTTTATGTGGCCTACAAAGGCCTTATCAGTCAGCCATGCTCTATCAAAGTGCCACCTCACCTGGGCCCGCCAAACAATCTTCATATCCAACATAAGCATCACTGCTGTGTGATCCGAAACTGTTTTTGAGCACAGCTCAGCCGCTTGCACTTGCGGCACGAGCGTCTTGGAGATTAAGAAGAAGTCTATTCTTGTTTGGGTGTTGTGAGGGAAAGAATAGAACGAGTATTCTCTAGCGCATGGGTGCATAAGTCTCCATGGATCAACTAATCCCAGCGACTCTATCATGTTCTGCAGGGCTCTACTCGCTTTAGGCTTAAGTTGTGGTTTATAAGGAGTCCTATCAATAAGGGGATCTTGTATGATATGGAAATCACCACCAAGTATAATGTACGTAGACACCACTTCAATCAATTCCTCTGTCACTTGTTCAAAAAACTGCAGTTCTTCCAAGTTAGGCCCATACACCGTCATCAGCGTGTATGTCTCTTTACCGAACTTCACTACGGCTTTTGCCCATCTCCCACCCTCATCTATCTTAGTCTCTTGTATTACTGGTGCCAGTGACTTCCGCACCAGTATGATCACACCCCCTTTTTTTTTGACTGCTGGGGCCACCAGCACATTCTGAAATACACTTGATCCCACTTTGTAGGACTCTGCAAGAGAGAGATGGGTTTCCTGTATATAGACAATATCAGCGTTCTGCCGTTGGCAATAGGTAAGGATCTTACTACGCTTCACTGGATTTGTGATACCCTGCACATTTAAAGTCATCACATTAACCTTATTGGTTGACATGGTAGCCAACAATGCTCAAAATAAAGGTGGTATCTACTGCCAGAAACAACCTCCTCCTCAATACATTGTCTTCATCACACCATCCATACAACCAGATCTTTAACAACATAATAACTACTAACCTATACATGGTGGAACCTACCCACAGATTAAGCAAGAAGACTCCCAAGACTCCCTCCCTCCTAACCCTTGATAACAACATACCCCTTATCCGCCCTTCCCCCCATCACAGAAATACCTTCCCCCCACATTAGGCATCCCTTAATCGTCATACATAACTCCTTCACCTTTTACATTACATATCTATAGATTTATTAATTTACCAACCCTACATCAATATCTTTTCCTTATTTACAGTGACCAACCCTTCAACTTCCTTCCCTTACGCCTCCGCATCTATTCACATCAAACCCCACACTGTCTGGTATCTCAGTCCACAACTCACTTCACCTCCCAGTTTCCATACGGGAAAGATCTTGCAGAAAAGTCCAAAGCGCTGCAGCACTATCAAACGTGCGCGTCGTATTGTCAAGCGTGACCCGCATTTTGGCCGGATAGAACAGGCCATACCTTGCTTGCAGCTTCTGAAGTAATGGGCGACACGCCAACAAATCTTTTCTGCGCTCCACAGTTTTCTTACAAAGATCTGGGTAGAAAGCAATATTGTGTCCGTGCAACTGTAAAGCCTGCTTCTGTTTAGCCATTTGGAGGATCTGCAACACCTGTGGATAACGCAGCACCTTGATCACAAAGGGCCTCGGGCGCACCGTCGTGCTACTTGGATGCGACGGAACCCAATGTGCACGCTCTATTTCAAAGGGCTTGAGAAAAGTAACTTGTAACAATTCAGGTATCATCCTCTCCAAAAACGCAATCAGATCCGTCCCTTCTTCTCCTTCCGGGATGCCTGTAATGCGAATGTTGCTTCGTCTAGCCCGGTTACCTTGATCCTCCATTTGTACTTCCAACTCAGTAACACGCTTTGCCACTGGGCCCACTTGCACTAACATGTGCTCATGTTTTTGAACTTGTGCTTCCACTCTACTTAAGCGGCCGCTCATGTCCTCAAGCTTTCCTTTCACCTCCTGCAGATCCTCTTGCATTTGACTTAACGTTTCAGCATTAGCGGTTATCAATTCTTTCACCGACCGCAACTCACTTAAGATCTCACGCAGGCCTTCTCCCGTCTCCTTTTCAGATGCCATTTTGTGTGGGGACATAGATTCCTGCTTTGCACACTTCGCCGCTTACCCAGCCGCTTGCTGAAAGTCGAGCTTCGCTGGTTTCAACGATGTCATCTTACTCCTATCCCACAGCCAAACCAGTCCACTGTGTTAAGCCGGAAAAGTAAGCCAGAGAAAGGGGAGAAAGAGCTAGGATTCTAATCCAGAGGCGGGAGCGATTCTCTTAGGCAGCCATCTCGCAATGCGGCAAGCTCTGCCCCCAATATTTTTCATTTAATTTCATTTCATAAATTTATGAGTCTCATCTATATTTATACAGTAAAATAGAAGCTGCTTCCACAGACAACTCTTTTCCTCCTGTACTCCTTTAGGAAGTAGGTTAGCATGAGAAGCCCTGCCTATAGAAACTGTGGTATCCTGTACATGCCTAAAAAGTTATGCGATCTGTGCCTCAGCATCTGCAAGGGAGCAGTTTGGGCAGAGCTAGGGGTGGAGCTGTGATGTGCACGCATAATGGAAATGCTGTAGAAGCAGAGAATAGTGTAGTTTTTTAAATCTAAAGAATTACAGGTTCCAAGACATTGCATTATTAGAGTAAGTCTTGCTAGATGAATCTGGTGGATTTGACTGGGTGACCAGGGAACTGGACGGGGGAGAGTGCTAAGATTTTGACACTCAGGGTTATTCCAAGGCACGAATAGCAGGGATGAACGTCTCATTGGGACATCCATCCCCGCTACTCGGGCCCTCTTCCGACTCCAACTAACATCCCCGCACGTTGTACAGGGAAGTTAGACGGGGGCATGAAAGGGGTGGATCGGGGCATTGTTAGAGCGGGCAGTGGACAGTCAGCAGCCCTAAACATACAGGGCCGATTCCAAAGTCAGCCCTGTATGTCCGGGACTGGCTGCCTGTACGGGGAACTTATTCCACCTCTGAGGTGGAATAAGTTCCCCTAGTTGGTGGGGGATGGCAGGCCCGGCCATCGGGGAAGGTAGGTTAGGGTAGAGTGGATTCCCCACAGCCTGGGCCGGCCCGTCCATTGTTGTTCACACAGGGCCCCGCGCGAATTTCATTCTCGCACAGATGGATGGCTGCAGAGGGAGCTGGGGAAGCCCGTGTGAGGCCCCGGCTCCCTCTGCACAGCCGCCAGCATGAAGAGTGTTTTCCCTCACAGTGGCAACTGTTTCAGTGAAGTACGCGAGTGCCGGGAAATGACCTATAACCTTTCCTGGCATTCAGCACGCTTCACTGAAACAGCCGTCAGCATAAGGGAAAACACTCTTCACGTTGGCGGCTGTGCAGAGGGAGCCGGGGCCTCGCATGGGCTTTTCTGGCTCCCTCTGAAATCCCTTAGATGGCCGCAGGGCTCTTCGATGGGCTGGCGGGGGTTCTAAGGACTGGAAATGGGCTGTGATGGAGGTGGGAGAAGCTTGGATTGCATATGGGCTGTAATGGGGGGGGGGGAACTTGGACTGGAAATGGGCTGTAATGGGAGGGTAAGCTGGAACTGGAAATGGGCTGTGATTGGGGGGCCTAGGACGGGAAATGGGCTGTGAATGAAGGGGGGAGCTAGGACTGGAAATGAGCTGTGATGGGGGGCTAGGACTGGAAATGGGATGTGATGGGGGGGCTAGGACTGGAAATAAGCTGATGGGGGAAGCTTGGACTGAAAATGGGCTGTGATGGGGGGCTAGGATTGGAAATGGGCTTATGGGGAGCTGGAATAGAAATGGAAATGGGCTGATGAGGGGGGGAGTTTGGACTGAAAATGGGGAGTGATGATTGAGGCTAGGACTGGAAATGGGCTGTGATATGAGGGTAAGCTGGGACTGTAAATGGACTGACGGGGCTGGAATAGGACTGGAAATGGGCTGATGAGAAAGGCTATGACTGGAAATGGGCTGGAATAGGACTGGAAATTGGATAATGGGAGCTGGAAAGGAGTATATGGGGGGTAGGACTAGAAATGGACTGATGTGGGGGCATGGGAGAATGGGACTAAAAGAGAGCAGATGCTGGGTAGATCTCGAACTAGAAGGGAGCTAATTTTGGGGGAGGACTAGAAGGGGATGGGGAATGAGGATGGAGAGGGGAAAAGATATTTTGTGTGGGAGGGAAGAAAAATCTACGATTGGCCGGGTATTGGGAGAGTAAGAGGGGTTGAGAATTCTAAGGGTGAAATTTGAGTGGATGATAAAGGAATAAAGAAAGAAATGGGGGAAAGAGCAAAAGGGCAAAGATCAGTATGTTAAAGCAGATATAGAGAGAGAATGGAAAAAATCTAGAAGAGAGAAGAAAGGACAAATGGACAGCTCATAGAAGACACGAAGAAACCCAAAGAAAGTGACTGGAGCAATTGCAAATTAAAAATAAAATGCCCAAACAAAAGGTAGAAAAATACTTTTTATTTTGCATTTATTAACTGGAATATGTCAGGTCTGGGAAATGTGTAATACTAACATCTTTGCGTTTTTGTTTAGCGCAAGAGGAAATTAATTTATAGTTTTATTTCTCCAGTGTTGTTGTGTATTTCATGTTCGGCTTTTGGGGTTCCCAATATAATTATTATCTTCCTTTTTCTAAATTGTGATCCCTTGTTCTTTGTGTGGTGGTGGTCTATGTTCTGCATGTGTAACTGAGCTGAGGTATTCTGTTCATGTAGTTTCTATTTGACAGTCCCACTTGTTCTCTTGCCGCCAGTAAGATGTATTGGTATTCTCTGAGATGTATTGGTTTACTATTTGCAGTGTTGCCTTTTTGATAGGTAGGGTTTGGTGCTTTGTGAGTCCTGGTAGTGCTGTTATGATACGGTGGGTTTGCTATGGGTTCTAAATGGTCAGCGTTTATAATACTTCCTAATGGGCCTGGCGGTTGGCACTGGAATATAGTAATCTGAAAATCTGGTAGTCTTTCTTTATCTAGACATTCATTAAGAGGCATATTTACTAAAAGCACATTATGCAAATATTTATGCAAATGAGACTCGTTATGCAGATGAGGCCCCGCAATGGATCTCCGCACATGACCCCGCACCCCCCCTTGAGCCGCCCCTGCCGCAGCCAGACCCTGGCCTTGGGAGGCCAGATCGGGGGTCAGGCTGCAGATAATGAACAGTTTGGTCTGGCTGCCGGGGACTGCGGCTTTTGAATGGAGCCATGATGCCATGGCAACCGGACGCCATGGTTCCGCGGCTTCATTCAAAAGCCCTGACTGAATTATCCGGGCAAGGCCTGTATGTGCAGGCTGACCTGAATCAGGGTCCCGGCCTGCATGTAGAGGCCTGGACGCAATTCTGATCTCGTGGGGCTAGATGGGCTCTGCGAGGTCAGAATCCCGGCTAACTCTGTGCGTCTGGTTCCGACTGGGCGCACAGAGGGCCGGGACATCCAGGACTGAATCAGGCCCACTGTTCCTAATTGGCAATTTATAAATAAACTGAATGCCCTTAGGATGGGCCCTAAACTGACTAAGAAACTGGTTGATTGAAACACAGAGGATGGAAGTAAAAGGAGTTCACTCTAAAAATAGGGACATTACTGGTGGTGTTCTGCAGAACCTTTTAACATTATTATTAAGCGATACTGCACGATGGACAGGCATGCAGGCAGATAGATGGCTGGCTCCTACATTACAAGAAAATTTTTTAAGGCCTGACCTCAGCAATCTGGACTTCATTCAATCCTCCTGTTTCCCCCAAATTGTGTAGCTCAGGGCAGGGCCAGCACATTAATCGCCCTAGGCAAATCTTTAGCCTTATGCACCCCCCCCCCCCCACCCTTGAAATCATCACAGCACCACCCCTCTCCCAGCAATCCTGTAAAAATGCAATTTGGACATCATGGGGCCACTATTTACACAGTTTACAGACCTATTAACCATGTAAAATACCGCTGAACAGGCTATTCAATAGCATTAACACAGTCCGTGCCGCTGAATATCCCCAATTATCTCTGCCACACGCCTCAATGCTCACAACTTAGTATTCGGGCGTGTCATGGGTGTTCTGGAGGCAGTGCCAGTTGCTAACTGGGCAGCGGTGATATTGTACAGCTGCCCAGTTATCACCGACTGGTAAAAGACCAGCTTTTCCTGCACCTCTCTTTACCCGTGGGAGGTAACCGGTCAGCAGCTCATTATTGCCACTGCCCGGATAGTTTCTGTGGACTTGTGAGCTGTGCAGCAGCCCTGGATATTCAATGCTGGAACCACATATGACCCCGGCATTGAATATCCAGAGTTAGAGGTCGGTTTCGACAGCTATATGCTGCAGCAGTGCATAGTCATCCCAGAGGAATATCAGGCCCCATACATACATACGTACATTTAAAATTGAAAAGTATGTAGCCACTCTCCCTTCCGGTAAAACAATGTGCTCTTTAAGTTTGTATAGAGCCCACTCACATAAAAGGAAATTCTTTGGATTTAATTTTCAAAAGACAGTTGTACAACACCATCAAATTACTAAACACCATGACCTCTTCATTAGAGCCATGTCCCGCATCATGGATAAGAACGTCCCACGATCAGCTATCACCATTCATGCTTCATCTGATCAATTCTTCATTAGAACAAGGGTACGTACTCAAGGAACTAAAAATCACCTCCATCCGCCATCTCTTTAAAGGCAAAGATCTGGATAAAGCTGACCCAAACTCATACAGGCCGATTTCAAGTTTACCTTTTATGGCAAAAATCCTAGAAAACAAAACAAAACAGTACAACTTCAATTGCAGGACTACGTTGACAGCTTCGCTCCACTCGACTTACAGCAACATGGGTTTAGAGTAGGACATGGAGTGGAAACTTTTTTTTAACCTTAATAGACTGGCTTTTAAAAGGAACGGAAAATCAGAGATCAGGATTCTTCCTAGTATTCTTAGATATATCAGCAGCCATAATTCACAAACACCTCCTAATCAGACTAGAATAAATTGGCCTTACAGACAAAATGTTAATGTGGTTCAACTCTTACTTATCCAATCGAACCCAACAAGTGAAAATGAGTAACAGCACATCTACCCCATTCAGCCAATCTCTAGGTATCCCTCAAGGATCAGCATTATCAGCCCTACTGTTTAATTTGTACATTCAACCTATATGCAAAATAATCCAGGGTCATAACATACAGTTCCATTTATATGCGGATGATATCATGTTGTATACGCAAACTGATTTTAAACAATCAATTCTCACAAAAATAGAAGAATGTTTCATCGATGTTGTCACATGGCTAACCGACCATAACCTACGGAATAACTATAAAACAATGGAAATCATGTATATTACAAGAGACAACGCCTTCACTCCTCCAAAAACTATAAGAATAAACGATGCAATTCTTCAGGTAAAAAGTGAAATGAGATACTTGGGTGTCACTCTAGATCAGCATCTCAACTTCTCCAAACACATAAACAATATAACTGTAGCTCAGTTCTTCCCTTCTCTGACCAACACCTTTTAAGTTTCAATGTTCGTCACCCGCCACCTCAACCTCATCCTGTCTCTTCCAACCTATTTAGAAAGTTTCATGCTATTGATCCTTTGGTTCTCTCTTTCACTGATTCTTCATCTCTTTCCTCCACTATCTCATCTAAGTCTGTTGACGAGGCAGTAGCTTCCTATAACGCTGCACTCTCCTCTGCTCTGGATGCTCTCGCTCTGCCCATGCCACGTCCTGTGAGGCGTTCTGCACCCCAGCCCTGGCTTTCATCCACTACCCACTATCTACGTTCCTGTGCCCATTCTGCTGAGCGTGCTTGGCTCAAATCCCGCTTCCTTGCAGACTTTCTACACTTCAAATTCATGCTTGTCTCTTTCCAGTCAGCCATAGCTCTTGCCAAACAAGACTATTATGTCCATCTGACTAACTCTCATGCCTCTGACCCTCGCGTCTCTTTACTACTCTCAGCTCTCTCCTCAAAGTGCCTTCGCCTCTGACCCCTCCATCCCTTTCTGCTCAAACCCTGTCTATTTCCATGACAAAATCCACAAGATCACCCTCCAATTCCCCACAAATTCAGCTAGTTCCCCTCCTCCCCCTCTTCACTCCCAACTCCCCCCCACCTCTGCTACCGTCTCTCCCTTTCCTGTGATCTCTGAAGAGGAAACTGCACACCTTCCTTCTTCCTCCAAACTCACTACCTGCTCCTCTGATCCTATTCCCACCCGTCTCCTAGGTCCCATCTCCTCCACTGTTAGCCCTTCCATCTCTCATATTCTCAACCTATCGCTCTCCACTGAAACTGTCCCTGCGGCCTTCAAGCATGCTGTGGTCACACCTCTTCTCAAGAAACCCTCACTTGATCCCACCTGTCCTTCTAATTATCGACCCATCTCCCTCCTTCCCTTTGTTTCTAAACTATTTGAATGTGCGGTTCACCGCCGCTGCCTTGACTTTCTCTCCTCTCATGCCCTCCTGGATCCTTTACAGTCTGGCTTTCGTCCTTTACTCTATACTGAAACAGCTCTTGCCAAAGTCTCCAGTGACTTGTTCCTGGCAAAATCCAAGGGCCTTTACTCTGTCCTCATTCTTCTTGACCTCTCTGCTGCTTTTGACACTGTTGACCACAACTTTTTTCCTCGATACCCTGTCCTTTCTTGGGTTTAAGGGCTCTGTACTATCCTGGTTCTCCTCCTATCTCTCCCACTGCTCTTTCAGTGTTAGTTCTGGTGGCCCCTCCTCTTCTGCTATCCCACTCCCAGTTGGTGTGCCCCAAGGATCTGTCTTGGGTTTGCTCCTTTTCTCTCTCTATACCCAGTCCCTTGGTGCGCGCATCTCTTCCCATGGCTTTCAGTACCATCTTTATGCCAATGACTCCCAGATCCACCTCTCTACGCCTGAAATCTCTCCGGCAATCCAGACCCAGATCTCTGCCTGCCTTTCTGACACTGTTGCTTGGATGTGTCACTGCCGCTTGAAATTGAACATGGTCAAGACTGAACTTCTTATCTTCCCCCCTAAAACCTCCTCTCCTTTTCCTCCTTTCTCAGTCTCTGTGGATAACTCTCTACTCTTTCTGGTTTCCTCGGCTCTCTCCTTCTCCACACACATTCATCTGATAGCTAAGACCTGACGTTTCTTTCTCTATAACATCAATACAATCCACCCATTCTTTTCTGAACACATTACTAAGACACTTATCCACTCCTTAATCACCTCCCATCTTGACTACTGTAACCTACTCCTTGCTGGTCTCCCTTTGAATCATCTATCTCCCCGTCAATCTGTTCAATACTCTGCTGTGCGGGGGGCGGAGCTAGCCGCGAATGAAGATGGCAGCCTGAAATCTCTGCTCTCACCCAGGCGCTGGAATCCTGACTTCCTACTCCCCAACGGGACCCGCTGTAGATCCTAATTGCTAGGGAAACGATTTCGGAGAAGCCTACCTTGAAACCGGCAAAGTTAGACTTCGCGCAAGGAGCTGGGCATGCGACAAAACGACTGAAACCAGAAGCGGGGTCTCCACAGAAAATGGCGGCGGGAAAGGACTCGACAGAGGGAGTTCGTGAAATCTTGCAGGAGTTAAGGTTGGTAAAGAGCATGGTAGCCTCTAGCAATGAAACGCTGACGCAGCTGCAAGAAGATGTGAGTGCCGTGAAAGAGCAGTTAAAGGGAGTCTGTGAACGGGTGTATAATGCAGAAGCGGCAATTGAGCATCATGAACAGCTTCTGACCCAGATAGGCCCCTTACAGAAAAGAGTAGCAGCACTGGAGGACCTTAGTGAAGATCAGAGCAATCGCGCCAGAAGGAACAATTTAAGACTCCTTGGTATTCCGGAGGGCCGGGAAGGCTCGGACCCTCTGGGATATTTGCAGAAATTAATTCCTGAGTTGTTGCAAATAACATTTAATCGCCCATTTGAGATCGAGCGGGCGCACCGCGTGCCGTCGCACATAATAGAGCGGCAGAAATATCCGCGGCCATTTATTATAAAGATACTCAGATATCCGCAAGTTCTGCAAATTCTGCAATCAGCTAAACAGAAACCTGAGCTTCGTATGGAGGGCAACAAGATTCTCATCTTCCCGGACCTCTGCAAGAAAACTACAGAAAAGCGCAAGGCCTTACTGGACTGCCGGCCGCTGTTACAAAAATTGAATGCGCGATATGGCCTATATTATCCAGCTCGGATGCGCGTCACCTTGGGAAACAGCACACGGACTTTTGATAGCGGGGCGAGTCTGCGCTCTTATCTGGAGGATTATACGATGGAGACTGGAACCTGAAGAGCTTATAATTGTCTAAATGTTGGTAGCAATGTGTAGATAATTCGTGTAATACATTAGTTGGAGACTCACAGGAGTCCCCTAAGCAGCTAACCTCAAAGGGCAGTTAGACTTAATATGCAGAGGCTGAAATTTTCTTAACATAGTATGTGAAAATGCATAGGGGAATAGGAACTGGTAACTAGTTGGTAACAGTAGTTGACCAGAAAGACTGGGTGGGAATGTGGGGTGGAAGACTGGTGGGTGGGGGGGCGAGCTTCACCATACAAGTGATGCAGTTTTGTTGTAGTTGCATAATGTTTAGGTTAATTGTTGCAGTAAATGTAATGATTTTATTGTCTGAGACTCCAGATGTGACGGGTTCCACCTTAGGAGGAGACGATGGCTACCGCTTCGGGTAGTGGACATCTTCGAGTGGTATCCCTAAATGTGCAAGGGATACATAACCCGGCCAAGCGCCGTAAAATACTTAACTACTGTAAGAAACAGAGGGCAGATGTAGTCTACCTACAGGAAACGCATTTGACGCGGTCAGAATCCTTGAAGGTAGCAGGCGCAGGCTATCAGAATCTACTCTCAGCGCCCACAAGTAACCGGAAGGGCGGAGTTGTAATACTTGTACGAACCGCGCTGTCGCCGGTAGTTGAGAATACGGCAGTAGACCCAATCGGGAGATGGGCTATAGCCAAAGTCCGACTCCTTGCTGCGGAATACACACTAATGACGCTTTATGGTCCGCGTACAGACGATCCCCAATTCTTTGAAGAAGTGTCCCATGCGCTCCTAGACCTGGAAGCCTCCAACGTGATCTTTGGAGGGGACTTTAATCTAATACAGGATCCATTGATAGATCGCACCCCCTATAAGAAGCAGCATAAGCCAAAATCCAGTAAGCAGCTGTTGGACATGGCCGAAGCGCTGGGCCTGGTTGACCCGTGGAGGCTTCTCCACCCCACAGAGAGAGAATATACATTTTACTCAATCCCACATAATACGCAGACGCGTATCGACTTTTTTCTCGTTTCCAAAACGCTGCTGCCTATGATAACTATGACGGGAATGCTTGCACGGACTGTATCTGATCATGCAGGTGTGGTCGTAGAGTTAAAGGCTGGTCCAACAAGAAAAACCGCCCCCAGGTGGTATTTTGACCGAACATTGCTGAGGGACAGTGCCTTCATAGACACCACGCACAGAGCAGTTGCGGATTACTTTACTCATAACCAACTACATGATACTTCAACCTGGGCGTGGTGGGAGGCCTTCAAGGCCACTATACGAGGTAGTATAACCACATATGCAATCCGCAAGAAGAGACAGGCAGCACACCAGCTTGTAGAACTGGAGAAAGAGATACGTGCGGGGGAACGCGCCCTTGCAAAAAATCCTGACTCGCTGGTCCTCATGAGGTTGCAGAGACTGCGGTACCAATATAACACCATTCTTAATGACGATGCTAACAAGCAAATAGCGGCTCAGCAAGGAGTATACTATCATGAAAATAATCGTGCTAGTACGTTGTTGGCCCGTACTCTACAAGCTAAACAAATACGATCACGCATAGCTGGATTGAAAGACCCCACTGGGGAACTACAAGTGGCAGATCAGGACATCCTGGAATTGTGTGAAACATTTTATTCCCAGCTATATAGTTCAGAACAGACCTTCCATGAGGACCGGTTCTCTGACTTTGTCTCCGGGGTGAAAGGGCCTAAGCTATCGGATTCCCATCAGAGACTGCTGTCAGCGGACATCACCTGCTCCGAAATACAGCTTGCAATGCAGCAAATGGCTCGAGGGAAAGCCAGCAGGCCAGATGGCTTGCCCATCGAATTCTACTCCGCTTTCAAGCAGGAGCTACTGCCGGAACTACATGCATATTTCACTGAGCTTAAAAATGAATCCCCAGCTGTGGGATCCCTGGCAGCTGCGGTCATAGTAATTCATCCCAAACCGGGCAGGGATGCCCAAAAACTGGAAAATTATCGACCAATATCACTTCTCAATGCAGACTATAAAATATATGCAAAGATACTAGCAAATCGGCTAAACAAAGTCCTCAGCACGCTCGTGCAAGCAGATCAATGCGGATTTATGTTAGGTAGGACAACGGCAGATAATGGGCGACTCCTCCTGCATGTACTTCAGAGCGCACAGAGCTCAACCAAGCCGCTTATTGGCCTTGCACTTGATGCTGAAAAAGCCTTCGACAGAGTGGAACTTCCCTATCTCTTCAGAGTAATGCAATGGTTTGGTATACCAGACGCTTACCTCGCGGGAGTCAGAATGCTATATGAGCACCCGGTAGCACGAGTAGCTGTCAATGGTGGGCTCTCGCCAGAATTTTCACTAACCAGAGGAACGCGACAAGGCTGCCCTTTATCGCCTCTACTATTTAATCTAGCGCTTGAACCCCTACTTATTCGCCTACGTCAACAACGGACTATCGAAGGCATTCAAGTTGGAGGGCAACAGATCAAGTTATCAGCATATGCTGACGACCTGTTTTTGTTTTTAGACCCGTTGACGCTGGATGCAACAATGGAAGTCCTTTCCTCCTACTCTGGAATATCGGGTTATAAGTTAAACCTGTCCAAAACCGTGCTGATACCTCTCAATGGACAAGTAGAGGACTCATCAATGCGAAAGTATCCGTTTAAGTTAGAGTCCGCGTCCTTTAAGTACCTTGGAATGGTGTATGGGACTACAGTGTCAGACACGATACGGCTATGTAAGGCACAGTGCGTTAGCATAGTGCAGGACTCCATCTCTAAATGGACCCCCTTGAATCTAACGTGGTGGGGACGTCTTGAGACCATCAAAATGGTCGCAATGCCCAGAGTCAATTACCTACTTGGCATGGTGCCGATACTGTTCGACCGACACTTCTATGCGAAAATAGAGAGACTCCTGGTGACCTTTCTGTGGGGGGGCAAGACGCCACGGATTGCGCTCTGGAAGCTCAAGTCTCCTAAGCAGAGCGGTGGAATACACTTCCCGGATTTTTACAATTATCATCTGGCAGCCCTGATGAGACAGGGAGTACTTTGGAGTGAAGATACACCCACACCGGAAGATCCCGTTTGGCTAACGGTGGAGACTGCGCTGAGTAAGCCTGTCCCGCTTTGGATGAGACTCAGTATGAATGGCGCTACCGATGACTCTATTAATGGGATACTACGCGCCACCCAGCGAGCTTCTCAAATACTGAAACCTTATATGCAGACGGAGCAGGAGTACACGGATGCCACCATATTATGGGGCAATGACAGCTTCAAGATAGCAGGCCGGAGTTTCATCTGGATCCCCTGGCTAATCAGAGGTATCTATTGCCTAGGACAATTAGTAACAGCAGGCGTATACAAGTCCTTCCAATCGTTGCAGCAAGAATATGCACTGCCCGTGCGGTGTATGTACCAATGGTGCCAACTGCGTCACTGTTTAAGTCAAGCCGGGGTACTACCGGCGGTGTTGCGTAAGGAGCGCCCATTTCATCAGGAGATACAAGCACTTAAGAACGAACCGCAGCTTCTCTCCAGATTCGCAGCTCTGCTTAGAGAGGGAGGCAAGAGATGTTGCATTGGACTGCAGAAAGTCTGGGAATCGGAGGCCGGCGAGCTGGCCGGGTCAGAAGACTGGGGGGTAATATGGCAGACCCAACGAAAAATAACGAGAGCTGCCTCCCTCAATCAGATGCTATACTTTATGATGCATCGAGCCTACTTGACGCCTGTCCGCACGGCCAAATGGAGTGCCAGCAACGACGCTAAATGTTGGTCCTGTAAAGAAGCAACAGGGACCCTTGCCCACATGCTATATTATTGTCCTCTGTTACAAGCATATTGGCAGGGAGTCTGGGGCCGAATATCCCAGATGCTCAACATACAAACAATGCTCACTTACCGTATTGTCATCTATAAATCTCTGGCTGGGGAAGTTACTTTAAGGAAAGAAGATGCGGTAATCTTAGATCTACTCTTGAGCCTCGCGTTGAAAGTCATCTTACGTCACTGGAAGGACTTCCAGACGTTGAGTGTCGCACACTGGTGGAATCTAGTGATTTATCATCAAACCTGCGAGCGCACGTATGCATCCCAACACCCTGCTTTTCGACCGCGTCTGGTGAAGTGGGATACCCTCGACTTGATAAGAATCCAGCAGAGAGAGGTTTAGCGTATTGTCTGGCCTGGGTGGGGCCCGTCACAGAGTCTTAGTATCCTTGCCTTTTTTTTTTTTTCTACCTTTTCTTTTACGTAAAATCTTTTCCTTTTAGTGTTAGTGACTTGGCGGTAGTACGGTTGAGGAATACATACTGAGCTTAGTGTTAAACTGAGATGCGACTATGACTATGTATGAACTCAAATGATCAAGTATTGAATGGTTTCTTCATTGCTTTGTATATATGCAAGTACCTGTTTGTTTGAACAGTTGTGTAAAGGCAAAATAAAGAATTAAAAAAAAAAAAAATACTCTGCTGTGCGACTAATCTTCTGCCAGCCTTGTCATGCCCATATTACCCCTCTTCTCAAGTCACTTCATTGGCTCCCTATCCGTTTCCGCATCCAGTTCAAATTTCTCCTGCTGACCTATAAATGCATTCACTCTGCAGCTCCTCACTACCTTTCTTCTCTTATCTCTCCCTACACCCCTCCATGGGAACTCTGCTCTTCTGGCAAACTGCTTCTATCTGTGCCTTTCTCTTCTACTGCTAACTCCAGACTTTGCTCCTTTCATCTTGCTGCACCTTATGCCTGGATCAAACTACCTGTGTCTATACACCAGGCACCTTCTCTGACACTTTTCAAATCCAGGCTGAAAACTCACCTCTTCACTGCTGCTTTTGAATCTTGACTCACCTGATCTCCTTGTTTCTTTACCTTTCCCCCTTGTTTTATCCCTCTCTACACCTTCTGTGTTGTCTGTAAGCTCTGATGAGCAGGGACTGTCTCTTACATGAACATAAGAACATAAGATCATAAGATATGCCATACCGGGTCAGACCAAGGTCCATCAAGCCCAGTATCCTGTTTCCAACAGTGGCCAATCTAGGTCATACGTACCTAGCAGTTTCCCCAAAAGACACAGGTTCCGCAATGCTTGCACTGGGTCAAGCATTGATATCCTGGGTCCCTTCTTAATAATGGTTTATGGACCTTTCCTCCAGGAACTTGTCCAAACCTTTTTTAAACCCAGCTACACTAACAGCCTTTACTACATCCTCCGGTAACAAATTCCAGAGTTTGATTACACGTTGAGTGAAAAAATATTTTCTTTCATTAGTCTTAAATAGTTTACCCTGTAGCTTCATTGCATGTCCCCTAGTCTTTCTATATTCTGATAATGTAAACAATCGATCTACGTTTACCCGTTCCACTCCGTTCATTAATTTATAGACTTCTATCATATCTCCCCTCAGCCGTTTCTTTTCCAGGTTAAAGAGCCCTAACCTTTTTAGCCTTTCTTCATAGGAGTATCCTTCCATCCCCTTTACCATTTTGGTGGCTCTTATTTGTACCTTTTCTAATAACGCTATATCCTTTTTAAGATACGGCGACTAGAATTGCACACAATATTCAAGGTGTGGTCTCACCATGGAACGATATAGAGGCATTATAATATCTTTTGTTTTATTTTCCATTCCTTTCCTTATCATACCTAGCATTCTATTTGCTCTCTTGGCTGCCGCTGCACACTGGGCCGAGGGTTTTAACATGTTATCCACAATGACGCCTAAATCTTTTTCCTGGGTGGTGGTTCCTAATGTGGAACCTTGCATCGTGTAACTATGGTATGGGTTGTTATTCCCTAGGTGCATAACTTTTCACTTGTCCACATTAAATTTCATCTGCCATTTTGATGCCCAGTCTTCCAATTTATCAAGATCCTCTTGCAATTTTCCACAATCATCTTGGGTTTTAACAACTTTAAATAGTTTTGTGTCATCTGCAAATTTGATAACCTCACTCTTTATTCCACTTTCCAAGTCATTTATGAACATGTCTGGGCAGCGCTGTTAGGACTTGTAGCACTATACAAATGCTCAGTAGTAGTAGTAGCAGTAGTAACTAGGGCCATTTACTCAAAACTAAAGATGCTACAATATCTAAAACCCCTCTTATCAGCAAGTGACTTCAGAACAACAGTACAAGCAATGATCTTCCCATACCTAGATTTCTGTAACAGTATTCTAATGGGCCTCCCTAAAGAATCCATTCGCCGATTTCAGTTGGCTGAAAACATGGCAGCCAGACTCATCTCACAAGTGCCAATCAGGGAACATATTAATCCAATATTAAAACAGCTACACTAGTTATCAATAGACAACAGAATAAAATTCAAAGCAATTCATACAATATTCAAAGCTCTACAAAATGAATCAATGTCAAGCTTGAGATCGATCATGCAACCCCCCCCCCCCCCCCCCCCCCCCCCAGAAATCAGACCACGAAGAAGTGGAGGAAAAACTTATTAGTAGTCCCGTCGGATTTCAGGAATAGTAATTCTTCAACTTACAAGAGAGCATTCTCCCTTTATGCACCTACCTTGTGGAACTTGCTCCCCGACATCATAAGAGAAACTAAGGATTCCAAATGCTTTCCGCAAGCTCCTGAAAACATTTCTGTTTAGAGAGCATTTTGGAGAGGTAATTACTTGACACAAGTTGTCCAAGGTCTCCTATCTGTTTTCAGTGTTTCATGGTAAACTTAGTGTTTCTCTTTGTTCACTGTAAACTTAGCTCATAAGGCAATACCATTATGGGTCCATCCCCGCTACTCGTGCCTTCCCCCACCGCGTCTAACTTCCCTGCAGGTTGTGCGGGGAAGTTAGACGTGGGCAGGGAAGGGGCGGCTCAGGAACAGAACCTGGGTGGTCGGTGGGCAGTCGCCAGCCCTGGATGTACAGGGCCGATTCTAATTCTAAAGATATCCTTTGTTAAACTTTATGTTAAAGATATTATGTTCTTACTATTCAATGACACATTGTGTTAAAGTTCTATGTATCGTTTGTTTGATGTAATAATGTTTGAGTTCATTGTAAACCACTTATAAATAAATAAATGATGTATTGCTTTGCTCTGACCACTTCTACTCTCTGCTTCTCAGAACTACTTTTCAAGGCAACTGCCTAGTTTGTTTAATGGTTGGGCTGGACCTGGTAAGGGAGGGAAGAACAGGGCAACTGCCCAGCTAGATGAGGAGCCGCTGAGGTCCAAAAAGAAAAGATCATCCCTGCCCCACAGGCAGAGCCAGCCCAAACACCAGGCAGCAACTTCTGAAGGGTCGGCAAAGAGCAGGGCACTTAAAGTTAAAAGATTTTGATAGCTGGGGTGTAATAAAGCTTAGTTATGTTCTTATGTTCAACTCTAGGGCCAACCCTGCCCACAGGGCCAAAGTAAAGCATAAACTGCTAACATGCTTGTCTTTTCCATGACACCTATGAGACTGGAAAGCTACTGCTGATAGGAAGCGAAAATGGAATTACAGATGTGTCTGCAAGATGGGGGGCGAGAGGGAGACTGGCATTGGAGGTATGAGGAGAGAAGGGAAAGTGATTGAAATCAGAACTACCTGGAGGAAAGGCGGGCATCAGAGATAAACAGGAAAGCAGAGATCATAGGTATGTGGGTAGGGAGTGGGGTCTGGCATCAGAGGTAGAAAGGGGAGGACAGAAGAGGAAAGGGGGGAGACTGGCTCTAGAACTCTAAAGAGTAAGACAGAGAGGTGTGCGGGAAGAGGCAGGAGGCATCAGGTGGGGAGGGGGAAAGAAAGTGAAATAAGAGGCCTACTGCCCTTAAACAGACATCAATTCGTCCACTGCTAAAAAACAACCAGATGGACCCAAAGAAGGAAGAGTCTTACCGCCCAATTTCTAGTATTCCCTTTCTAGCCAAGATACTGGAGAAGGAAACTCAGAGACAAACCAACAGCACATAGACACAGCAGCCCCGTTGGACCCATGCCAACATGGATTCCGAGAAGCTCATGGAACTGAAACACTCATGACTTCGCTATTCAACAAACTCATATTTTATTTATTTATTTTATTTATTTATTTAACAATTCTTATATACCGCACTATTTGTTATCAGTGCGGTTTACATTTAACAAAGAGTTTTCAGATCAGAGAAGACTGATTGAATTTACATTATAACAGGGAATAAAACTTGGAGAACATGGGAAACTATTTACATATTGACATATATCAGGATGGATGAGGAATACATGAAACTATATACATAAAGATATGGCATCATAGTTGATATTTGATCTGAAAGTACGTAGGATGCTTCAGGGCTGACAAGTGAGTGCTTGGAGCTTGAGCGTTATGTTGTGTAGGAGTATTTAGTAGGGGAAGGGGCTTGAGCGTTATGTAGCATGGGGCTTGAGCTTTATGTTGTGTTGGAGTCTTTAGTAGGGGAAGGGGGGTGGTTTCTTAGAGTCAGGGTGGCAGCTTGGGCAAAATGGAGCAGAAAGAGGTGGTGTTTTATTGCTTTCCGGAATTGTAGAAGGTCATGGATCGCTCTGATTTCTGGGGGGAGGTCGTTCCAACATTTTGGTGCATAGTAGGCGAAGGTTCTTCTCCTGGTTGTTTGGGAGCATTTTATGGAGTCTTTGGGAATAGTCAAAGTGTTGTCTGTTGTTGTCCTTCTGGTTCTAGTTTTTGGAGTAGGTGTGGTAAGTTCCTTGAGAGAATTGGGGGCGATGTTGTTGATAATCTTGAAGGTTATTAGCAGAATCTTATATGTTAGCCTGGAGTATATTGGCAACCAATGGAGATCCTTGAGTATTGGTGTGATGTGGTCTGATCTGGCTAGACCACAGAGGACACGTGCAGCAGCATTCATGGCTTGTTGGAGAGGATTGAGAGTATTCTTTGGTAGGCCTTACAAGATTAAGTTTGCATAATCTAAATGCGGTAGTATGAGGGCCTGGAAGATGGTTCGGAAGTCGTCAGCAGGGAGCATAGGTTTGAGGTGTCTCAGTGTTCTAATTTTGTTGTAGATGGACCTGGTGGCGTTTTTTATATGTTCCTTGAAATCCAGGTGCTGGTCAAGAGTAATGCCGAGGTAGCGTATGGCATTACGGCTTGGAAGCTCCGCATCTCTTACTCTTAGGATGGGGGGGGGGGGAGGGGGAGAGAAGTTTTTGTTCCTTGATATGAAGAGTACCTCCGTTTTCTTGAAATTAATGTGGAGGTTTTGGATAGTTAGCCAGTCTGTAATTGCATTGAAGCAGTTAACAAGGTTGGTGAATTCCGGTTGCTTGACTTTGAACGGGGTAAATAGCAAAACATCATCCGCGTAGATTAGGGCAGAAATATTGAAGGATCGGATGATGTTGCATATCGGCTGCATATAGATATTGAACATTAGCGCCGATAAGGAGGAACCTTGCGGGACACCTTGTTGCTGGTGGAAAGGTGTCAAAGTTTCAGAACCAACCCGGACTTGTTGCCAGCGATCCGATAGGTAGCATTTACACCCCTCCCAAGCAAGGCCGTGGATGCCTTTTTCCAGGAGGCGAGTAAGTAGCTGGTTGTGATTGACGGAGTCAAAGGCTGCTGAGATATCCAGGAAGATGAGGGCGAAACCATTTTCAGTGTTGTCAGTTCCTCTATTGAGGGTGTTGGTGAGGGTGGTGAGCAGTGTTTCTATTCCATGCGATTCTCTAAAACCATGTTGGCAGGGGTCGAGGGGGGCTTCTATGTCTATATGTTGTTGGATTTGTCTGTAGATGACCTTCTTGATTATTTTAGCGAGTAGAGGAATGCTCGCGATAGGTCGGTAGGATTCTGTCTTTGATGGGTCGAGTCTGCAGTTCTTTAGGAGGGGTCTTATTGAGGTTCGTTTGAGTAAAGAGGAGAATGAGCCAGTAGCAAAAGATAGACGGATGATGTTTAGTAGAATTGGGCTGAGTTCAACTCGGAGGGTCCGGATCCAGTGTGCTGGACAGGGGTCGTTTGGAGCTGTTGAGGTATTGATGCTGGCAATGAGGTCTTGGATACTCTTCTCATTGGGAGGAGTAAAATGTGTGAGTGATGTTTGTGAGGTGGGAGTTTGGTAAAGGGGGGGCGCTATTGATGTTGGCTGATTATTTGCTGTAAGTGATTTGGATTGGAGGAAGTCGGCATATGACTGGGGGGGAATTGGGCCCTGTTGGATGGGGAGGGTTCCTTGATTAGGGATTTCGCTAGGTTGAATAGGTCTCTCGGCTTGTTGATTGCGCGTTGCAGGAGTTGGGTGTGGTATTCACTCATTCTGAGATAGATCTTCTCGCAGTGAGACTTCAGGAGTCCAAGGTAAGTTGATTTGTGGGTCTGGGATTGGGAGCGTCTCCACTTCCTTTCGTGCTTCCTGAGTTCGATGAGGGAGGCACGGAGTTCTGCTGAGAACCATGGAGCATGCTGTCTTCTCCTTTTACATCTGTTGTGGTTTTCTGAGCTAATGGAGGATGGTGGGTGGGCGAAATCCTTCAATGTATTGTTCCAGATGGTGATATGCGGGATTGACAACATTCACATGGCCATCGCAATGATTTTCCTGGACATATCAGCGGCATTTGACTCAGTTGACCATAAGATTCTGCTAGCTAGACTCCACGAAAAAGGCATCCATAACCTGGCCTGGGACTGGTGGAAATCATACCTAGAAGATCGATGGCAACAGGTCCGTATAGGCAACAATACATCTGAACCCTTCCAACAGAAACAAGGAGTACCCCAAGGTGGTTCTTTATCTGCGCTGCTTTTTAACATATATATGCAGCCAATCTACCAAATCACCAGAGACTTCGGTATATCTTGCCTATTATATGCAGATGATGTGCTAATTTTCACACCGATCAATGTCTCAAATCCTGACTACTTGGCACTAATCAACTGCTTCAATGCAATAACTGACTGGCTCCTCAATCAGAACATGAGAATAAATTTCAAGAAAACCGAAGTACTCATAGCCACAAGAAACAAGCAATTTTCTCCACTACCTACCCTCATAGTAAGAGACGCAGAACTCCCAATCAAGGCCACCATAAAGTACCTCGGTGTGATACTCGATCAACAACTCAATCTTAAGGAGCACATAAAGAACACTGTAAGGACAATCTACTACAAATTAAAAACACTGCGCCACCTGAAACCAATGCTGGAGACCAAGGATTTCCATACAATTTTCCAAGCAATAGTCACACCTCACTTTGACTATGCGAATATCATTTTTCATGGCCTCCCCAAGAATACACTAAGTCCACTTCAACTGGCGATGAACGCGGCAGCCCGCATCTTGTCCGGAGCTTCAAAAAGAGATCATATAACACCAATACTAATCGATCTACACTGGCTCCTGATAAGTTGCAGAATAATATATAAAACTCTCCTCATCACATTCAAGGCCATTAATAAAATATCCCCTACATCGATCTCAAATCTCCTCACCCATGCACCAAACAATAGATCCAGGAGACTAGTAGCGGAAAACACACTAGTTACTCCTAGTATCTCCACAAAATGGACACAACTAACCACTAACAGAGCTTTTGTGTCGTATGCTCCCAAGTGCTGGAACAAACTCCATCCCAGCATCAGATCAATCAGGGACATCACTCAATTCAGAAAGTCCATTAAGCACTATTTATTCACTTTGCACTTCAAGCTACCATACATACCTTAGAATTGTCTTCCGCCTGACTCACTTAACTCCCTTCCACATAGCAACAACCCAGAACAAAGGTTTTAAAAATGTGGAAAGTGCTGCATTTCTGCAAATACCAAGCCATGATGTTACCTGTTTAATTGTATATAGTTCTCCCCGGTTCATTCCCAGTTTATCTTCCCTGTTATCTGTAAACCTATGTCAGTTTTATATTGATAGGTATCTGTTGTTTAATGTAAACCGCACTGATGATGAATAGTGCAGTACATAAAAACTGTTAAATAAATAAATAAATAAATAAATAAGAGGGGAGGGGAACTGGCATCAGAGGTAAGCAGTGGAGGCGAGAGTGGGGAATGACAGAGATCTGTATGAAAGGAGCGGGTTTCAGGTGCATTTACCGTAATGATGGGGCAGTGCTCCTTTTGCAGCCAAGGAGGGGGGGGCAGCATTCCTCTTGTAGCTGAGGAGGAGGGGGGCCATTGCACATCCATTCAGCTTGACTTCTCAGCCTGGAGATAGCCCATGAGTCTCAGCCCCAGTTCTCGCGCCGTTGCCACAGCCATGGCTCAGGCATGTCCCCACCTCCTCCTCCTGTGCACCTCCGCTGTGCCCGTTGCTGCAATTGTGCCTTTTTCAGTGCCTATGGGAGTGGCCTGTTCCATGGACCGAGAAGGAGGATCACGGTCAACAGAAACAGCCTGTCCCACAGGCTGAATGAAGCACACCGCACTACTGACCACGATCCTCGTCTTCAGCCCATGGAACAGGGCACTCCCGTGGGCACACATCACCACTGCACTGATAGCTTTCAACACTGGTGTTTCCCAGCCCCCCCCCCCCACCCCCCTTTCTGTGCTTGCCCTGAACTCAGGTCAGGTGAGAACTTCTGGAAAGGCTTTACTTCCAGTGGAGAGGGTTTCAACTTCCAGGCCCGGTTTAAATGTGCCCCTAGTTTTTTGCAGCCTATGCGTTTGCACTGCTCGCACTGGCCTAGGTATGGTCCAGTATGTGCGCACTATATCTCTCAACATTTCACTATAAAAAGTGGCACTCTGAATGGTCTCCTCTAGATACATGATTTATCTTTAACTTTCATCAACAGCTTTTACGTGGAAAGTATATTCTCCGATTCCTTAGGGAGTAAAGGAATATCATACTGATAAACCTCCTTGGCATTTCTGTAATCTCTCAAGAGTTGAATCCTCCATTTTTTTTAGATCCTCACTATAAAGGAAACAGAAAATGAACTTTCTACTTCCAAGAGAGCAACTGCTGTAACAGTTAGGCAGCTAGTACAGGGTTCAAACTATGAGCAGAGAATAGGCTATTTTTCGCCTTTTAGTTAAGACTGAGAAATGGAAATTACACTTACCTGGTAATTGATGTTCCTTGAGGGAGTACAGTTCAGTCCTCCACCACTGGGTAGTGCACCTCCTCCTGCAACATGGAGACTGGACAAGTCAAAGTTGTGACATCACCGGGTATATCCTGCTGGTCTTCTCCCATGATCCCCCAGTGACCTACTGTCAAAGCAGACTCAAAGGAGCAAACAAACAACCAGTTAAAGTACTAAATACAAAGCTATGCTCAAAACTTCAACTTTAAAATCACAGGGCCCCAAAAAGAAAGGCCGAAAACACCCTCCTCCGTGCCCCTGTCCCCCTGCGCACCAAACAGCGGAAGACAGAGAGCTAGAAGGAAGGAGAACTAAGGAAGAGTATAGGCAGAAAAGGTTGCTCTCGTGATTACCTGCCAATCAGAGCCCGTTGCCGACTCTAGGATCCGAAAGCATACTCGGAACTGACGCCTCGCGTCTGAAACATCCATCCCCGGGCGGGAATGAGGACTGAACTGTACTCCCTCAAGGAACATCAATTACCAGGTAAGTGTAATTTCCATTTCCTTATCGGTCCTACAGTTCAGTCCTCCACCACTGGGATGTACCAGAGCAGTAATCATTGGGAGGGACCTATCCAGTCGGCTCGGCCCCTAAACGAACAGAGCAGGCACCGACCCCAGCCCGCTCCTCACGTCAACAGGCGGTAAGCCAACCAGGAAGACACGACCGAGAGCCCACTTGGATCCTCTTCACTGGTGAAAACAGCACAGAACTCTGCCCCAAGCAGCGCTAGTGCTTCAGAAAGACAAACTCGCCATCGCAAACACACTGAACGCCCTAGAAACAGACCTACTGAGAAGGCTACCGGAGCTCCGCCTGAAAAATCCGCTTGAGCTCCCCCTTGGCTCTCGACCACACCAGGGTGTCAAGTGTTAGCAACCGCTGCTCTCCCGCAGAACCCGCCTCCACTGAGGGACAGGCAGCGAAGAGACCTCCCAGAAAGCGACAGAACCTCACCTAAGGTCCAAGGAACGCAGGTTACAAGCAAAGTGTTCTTGCGTAAGTCCCAAACCGACAACTAAACAGGCACAGCCAGATTCCACGAGGGAGAACGGAACCGAGGTCCATCCAGACAGAGGTGGGAAGCAAAATGAGGGAAATGGAAAAACCACCAGCGTCAAACACCCTATTTGTCACACCTCTTAAGGGCTTTATTCTTTGCAACACAAAGTAGCTCTACAGCTATGTCCTGGACCAGTTGGAGTCTTTTTAATTGAGAATGTGGAATGCAGCTAAGCAATGAGTTGCAATAAACCAAGCGTGATCCACCAAGGGCATATAAGAGGGTGTCAAGTGCCCCAGAGTCCAGCGTTGTTTCAGAAGATGTGGAGTCTTACATGGTGTGACAAAAAAGAAAGGAGACTCTGGTAGCCACGCCCACGACGCAATGCCAGTAGGCCAACTGCTTACATCACCTGGATATGCCCTCCGGAATTGGAGGAACCATGCAGAAGTAGCAATCGCCGACGTGATCCATGGGCCCTCTCCAGATCATTGGAACCGCAAAAGACTTTGATGGTCTTTTCCCATCCATCCACAGCCTGAGATCTGCTACACATGTATTGCAGCATATGTGTGGCGCCTAGCTTTTATCCTGATCTTTTATTCTGCAGCCAAAATATAAATTGTAGGCTTTCTGAACCGCCACAGTCATATGCCATTTTTGCGATGTAAAAGTCACATCACCACAACTAGAGCAGAAATTATCTGCATGATTAACACCAGGACGAAGAATCGCCAAATATGCTGTGAGTGACCTATCGGTATAAAATAAATATGTCTTTTTTTTTTTTTTTTTTTTTTTACTGTCAAGCGAGGCAAATTCAAGTAGTGACTGCATCAACTGGTTTTGGACAGTTATTTCGATTGGTTGCAAGTAAAGATTATGCAAGCTCACGCAAATGTTGCAGAATACACTGGTAATGGTCCCCACTGACTAATGAAGAGCACATATCTTAGCAACCAGACCCAGTCGGCCATTTTCACTATGACCTCTGAAAGGCATAGAATGGACCGGGCCACGGCCCCGTACCAATGCGTCGACGCTATCCAGTAGCCTCATATGTCCTCTGCTAAACATCGACCCGTCGCCACAGACTGACAGGTCGCCATGAGGTCCAATATGGGCTGACCGCATCTGAGCACACGCAGCGCGCACACCGCCTGATGCAATCTCACTCCTCCGGCAAACACTCGGACCCCGCTAAGGACATTCGCCACCACAGTGTCCCCACCGAAACGCAGGCCGCCAAGGCTTCAACCGCGCACGCTGTCCCTTCGCTCAGGCCACCCTGACCACCCGACCGACTCCACCCTGCCGATCGAAATAGGCCACCATCCCGGAGATCTCAGACAGCACCTACAGCGCTCGATCCGCTACCGTGTCCGTGAATGCCTGCCACGGCTGACGTACCGCGTACCGTTCCAGTCAGACGATGGAACACTGGGCGTGCTGCGTACACTAAAACGCCTTGTACATAAAGGATCCCCAAAATGTAGCTGAGTCTAACCACGCTCCGGCCAAGCTCCCGGAAGAAAGGGACAGAACCTTATAAAAAAGAAGTGGGGACAATTAGGAAGGCTTTCCTGTTTGATTATTCTTTTTTTTTTTTTTTCCTTTTTACAACTCCATAAGGGCCACAAGGCACACAACCGAACAGGGCATTGTCCAGAGAACGCAAGGCCCCTCCTCCAGGCTGTCTCCACAGCCTAAACCGGCAGTCACCTTGGCTGATGCCGAGCAGCGCGGAAGCCAACTTGTAAGCCCAGCATATGAAGTATGCCTACTAGTACAGCATTCCACAATGGAGGGACATGTAACCGGACGGCTTTGAATATGAACCTACAGATATCCCGCGCTTGCTCCAAGACAAGCACTCTGCAGCCTACTGGTCTACTCGGAGCACCGCCACGACCCGAAGACCTAAACCGGCCAGCAAAAGACGACGTACGCTGGGCCCGAAGGAACCTGGTTGAACGGATCCCAGCACTCCCTGTATCGTTAGGATCGGAGCCTCCCCCCAAGGACTCAGCCCTGGCTGGAACCGGCTGAGCATAACTCCAGGCCCTGCGGTGAGCCCCCACGAAGAAGTGGGACGCAACGATGCCTTGAGGAAAGGGAAGGCCCAATGGGTGAAGCAAGTTGCTAGCTGACCAAGGGAGTAAACCCCACACGCGCACCTCAACGGAAGGTCGGAAGAACCGAGGATTCTGGTCCCACAGGTGCGCCTGCTAGCTTTTAACAACATACACCTCCGCAGGTACAAAAAACGTAAATTCTGAGCACCTTCAGGGGTAAGGGGAATAGACGACAGCCTCCGACTGTTGACCACCTTGTCTTGCACAACAGACAGCAGCACCCCACCAAACAAATGATTGGGAATATATGACCTCAGAACCCCAAGACAGAGGTAAAACAGTAGAACGTGCAGTGGACGTGAATTTCCAGATCTGCCAGCCCCCCTGCCCACATTGAGAAGAGGCAGAGAAGAACTGGACCGGCGGATCTGGAGGGGTGCCTCCTGGACAGCCGGGCCACCGAAGGGAAAGCTGATGACTGAGGCCCAAACTCCTCAGAATGGCCCCGTCTTGCATTGGCAACCCCATGCAACACCATGACAACCCCGCTCACGATATCCCAAGCGATCTCTGTCATTGCTGCAACAATCACCTGAGCATGAGATCACAGACGGAACACGGACATGCAGATGCACTCAAGGAGAGTGCACCTAAGAAGTATGAGCCTATCCAACATCCAGCACCACATGTCCAGGTGTCCCACTCCTGTCACCCAAAACACAGGACGCTTGAACCTAGGTGACCATCATAGCAAAGACAGGGAGGCCTGACTGCCGCTATCAACCCTTCCAGGACCCTGGAACACTAAGCCCCGGACTGTGCCATCCAGCAACACTTCTCACGATCCCCAGCAGGGGCCTTTCCCCAGATGGCCCAGATGGGCAGTGTTCCCGCCAAATGGGCAAGCTGCGCTCTGATAACATAGTGCAGAAAACCAAATCAAAGTGTCTTAACCTAGCTAATTTTTGTCTAATAGTGATCATTCATAATATCATCCAGGCTCAATCATAACATTAGTATTAATGATCTCTAAAGATTGAAGAGTTACTAATGTAACACTAATTGGGTTTGTTTTTTTTTTAAAGAGCTTCAAAGGCGATCTTGGAAACTACAGACCAATGAATCTGAGTTCAGTGCCAGTTAAATGATAGAATTTGTTCTGAAAAGCAGCATCAAGCTGTCTTTTCAAAGGGTTAATAAACATGTGAGTAAGCCAAATGATATGTATCTGGATGTTTTAGAAGGTACTTGACAAAGCCCCTTATGAACTTCTCCTGAGGAAGGAGATGATGTGCTATTATAGAATGGGGAAATGGATCAAAAACAGGAACACAATAGTACTAAATGGCCAGTTTTCTCACAGGAGACCCGTAAATAGTGGAATGTCTCGGGATCTGCACTGGAACTGGCATCTGGTAACATCTACTGCACTGAAATGATCTGGAAAAGAGATCAGCAAGCATGGCGATCAAATTTGCAGATGGCATAACGACATTTAGAGGCTGTCTGCACAATTTCCAAGCGTATAAACATGGAAATAGCATCCTTATGTAAATGACAATTTCAGAAAGGGCTCAATTTGTAGGTGGTTGTGCCGCCGATGACCCTGAATGGCCAAATCCTAGCACGGAAACCTGCTGCTGACAGACGTCGCTAACTGCCAGAAAGCAGACAAAGGTAAAGGCACCCCCCAAGAAGTAAAACCCAAACCAATCACATTGCATTCAAAGAACTATAAACTATCATGAAATTAAAAGGAAATTAAAATTAAAATTAGAATTAAAATTAAAAGTAACAGCAAAAGGAAGTCCTTATCTGGGTGTAGCCGCGTGGAACAGCGTCGTCTGCTCAAACGCGGGGCTGCTCCGCTCTCCGCCACGAGGCCTCAGCCCTGCCGAGAAAATGGCGCCAATCTGAAGCAGGCCCGTTTGGCGCCAAACACCACAGAGGCGGCAAGAGCTCAGAGCCCCTCCATGCGGACTCGAGAGACTCCCTTGTGGCGTCGGGATACAGCAGTTACCCCGCTGTAGCTGCGGGGTGAAGAGCTGTCCAGACACGCTGCTGCCTCGTGCCACCAGAAGTAGCAGACGCTGCGAGCCCCGGCCCACCGGCTAAAGAACCTTGAACGGCCTGAGATTCCCGCCGCGATGGGAATCTGCCGCATGGACACTGCCAAAATGCAGGTGTTCCACAGAGCTCTCCCCCGTACAGTCCTGGGGGAGAGATCATCACCGGGCACAGAGACCGAAGAATCCCAAGCAGAGAGGCTAGCTGGCAGCGTGAACTTTGAAAAGGGACAGAACCCCCCTTTACACTAAGGCAGACTAGGTGAAAATAAATAAAGTAAAAGTAAATTAAATTAAATGAAAATGAAAATGAATTCAATTTACAGGATTACACCTAAAGAAGGGCAAAAGAAATGCAAGGTAAATCAAATCCTGACTAACTGCTCCTAAACTGCTTCTCAAGTGAGCCCAGCACCTAGGCTCACTACGTCCTCATGCTGCATGGAGACTGGACACACTGGGGGATCATGGGAGAAGACCAGCAGGATATACCCGGTGATGTCACAAGTTTGACTTGTCCAGTCTCCATGTTGCAGGAGGAGGTGCACTACCCAGTGGTGGAGGACTGAACTGTAGGACCGATAAGGAACCTGGGCAAGATAGGAGATTAGTGCCTTATCACCAGACCCCCGGGGGATGCAATAGAATGACCAGTCCTGAAACAGGAAAATGAAACAGCCTGTGAAAACAAAGTACGAGGGGTGTCCGATATTAAAGGTATAGGTGGCAATCATATAGCGGAAGTGGGAGGTCCTGCTACATCCTCCGTATAGTCCGGACTTAGCCCCTTCGGATTTCATTTATTCGGACCTTTGAAGAAATTCTTGGCGGGGAAATGCTTTGTGGATCAGGAGGAATTGCAAGACACCGTTATGGACTACTTCAAGCAACTTGACACGCAACTGTACCGTGAAGGGATGTTCAAACTAATGTCACGCTGGGATAAATGTCTCAATGTTTACGGCGATTATGTGGAGAAGTAAACAAAAGTATGTAGTTTTTGGTGGAATGCATTGAATAATTTCTTTAAATGTTGGTGTAATTTTGGCCTGTACCTTTAATATTGGACACCCCTCGTATCTTGGGGTAAACAGAGCGCAGATGGGAGTTAGTGTGTATGGGCAACTTCACAATCATACAAAGCTGCTTCTGTCATTAATAATGCTGTCCTAACTCCAAGTCATGTCTGAAGAGGACCAGAGAGGGAGAGACCACAACTCTCCCCTCAGTGTCGAAAGAGCCCTTTTATTAAGGTGGAATTGTGCAAAAAAACACATAAACCATGCAAAGTGAAATAGTGTAAAAGCACTTATCTTTTAACACTGGTGAATGAACATCTTCCTTGAATTAGTGCCGGGTTTAATTCTGCACGACATGCATGTTTTTGGGACCCCGAAGGGACCCTGTTTCAGGTGTATTTCCGCTGGACAACTAGTGTCATCGCCCCTGGCTCAGGGTGGTCTTGCCCTCTCTGGTCGTTTGATCCCGACAATATAACAATAAAAGCAGATAGGAGTAGCTTTGGTTTTGTTCACTGATGACCTTTGGTTTATACTGGCAAATTTTGAGTCATTAGTTATACGGGGTATGATTGCTTCTATATGTCTGAAGAAGAAGTATGCGGGGAAGGGCGGTGGGGTGCCAGCAGCATTAAAGTTTAATATGTACAGGTGACATATCAAGATGCACTTAGAAATTGTTTTGCATGAGGTTGGTGGTTGTCAAGTGGTTAGAGCAGCAGCCTTGGGCCAGAAAAATCAGGGTTCAAATCCCACTGACACTCCTTGTGATCTTGAGTAAGTCACTGAACCCACCATTGTCTCAGATAGAAACCGAGTGGCCCTTTTACTAAAGGGTGCTAAGATGTTAACGCCTGCTGTAGGTGGTAACTTATTGTGGCAGCCTGATAGGTAACTGCACATTGATTCATGAGTTAACTGCCAGTCACGTGTTGGGATGGTGAATGGGCAAGTTAGGGGCAGAGTGAGTGTGGAGAGCACATTGCAGTTAGCATGGGGGACATATCACATGCTGTCAATGTAGCAATTAGCATGAGTGCAACCAGGACTGTACCAAGCCACAATTGTGCCCTGTGCTATTTCCACATCTGGTGTGCCCCCCCCTCCGGTTGCCTGCCCCCAAATGCCCCCCCCCATGTTGCCCTGCCACTGCCGCTGTCACTTTTTGTTCTCTCGGAGATGGCGGCAGCAGCAGTGAGGTAGATCCGCATTTGTAGGCAGGTCGGGTCCCTTCATCCCTTCTCTGATGTTGGTCGTGTCAGAGGAGGGAGGGACCAGGCCAGCCACGCAAACACTGAGTTGCAAAGACCCGCGTTTGAATGGCTGGCCTGGTCCTTCCCTCCTCTGATGCGACCTACTTCAGAGAAGGGAAGGAGGGACCTGATCTGCCTACAAACGCGGGTCTACCTCATTGCTGCTGCCTCCGAAAAATAAAAAAAGTGGCGGCGGCAGCAGGGCAACATGGGGCGGCGGGCTGGGGCCGGAAGCCTGACATGCACCCTTAATCCTTTTGTGCCCTGTGTGGTTGCACTGCTTGCACAGGGCTAGGTACGGTGCTGAGTGCAACTAATGTCGGCTCAATAGGTGGTGCTAGGTGTGCCTGCACTAATTGTGAAATGTATTAGGATAATTATCTGTGCCTTAACTGCTGGGATCATACTGGTCATACCCTCGAAAGATACTGCAGAGGCTTTGCACTTAACGGATGTTTGTTTTAGCACTAAATGCTAGTACAAAAAAAACCTAATGCACTTTAGTAAAAGGGCCCCGAGGACAAGGAAATACCAGAGTACCTGGCTGTAACTCTCCTTGAGCTACCACTGGAAGGCACCATAGATAGGTGCATTATCCCACTTCTACTTTCTGCATATTTCACACATTGTTGTTCTTAGATTGCAGTTGTTGGTTCTTGAGTTGAGTTCTCCTTTCTCTCCCTGGCACCAGGCCCTTACCTAGCCCTGTCCGAGTGGTGTGGTCACACAGGGCGCAAAGGCTTAAGGGGTGCATTTTAGCTGTCTGCTATTGCCTGCCGCCGCCACTTTTTCTTCTCTCAGTGGCGGCAGGCAATGACAGACAGCTAAAATGCATCCCTTAAGCCTTCTCGCCGACATGCTAAGCAGATCTGTCCCTCCCTGCTCTTGCAGAGAGGGACAGATCTGCTTAGCATGCCGGCAACTTGCACATCGGGCACACCTCTTCTCTCTCGCCGGGGGGGGGGGGGGCGCCTGATGTGCAGTGCAAGTCGCACAGGGCGCGATTTACACTCGGTACGGCCCTGCCTGGCACAGACATGTTTTACTGCTTGCACAGCTTTGACAGGACGAGGCGGCAGTTTGCTGAAACCTCTGTTTTTCATTTTCAATGGGTCTCAGGCCATGATGCATTCACTGGGGATTCCATCTGATAACAAAACTGTCATTTGTATTTAACAGCAGTAAGACTAGGACACTACAACCTCACCCTTTTGTGTGATAACATACACATTCCTTCCAAGATTAAAAAACACCCAAACAACCCACACAATGCTGGTTTTAATTAAACATGATTGTGTAGTTGTTTTCAAGTGCCAGATCCCAGAGTCGTCTCAATATCTTGCCTCTGAAAATGTTGTTTTCTTTCTTCTGTTTCCTCAGGGAAGACTCATTCCTCCTAATGTTTTATCTTCTAAACAACTATAAATGGTGTGTATATGTGGGGGGGGGGGGGGAGATATTAAGTGGCAGCGGCTAACATTGTTAAAGCGGTTAGCCATCATCAGTGTAAATTGAACCCAGAGGAGCTTCCTCCAGTTTCCCGTAGCGGAGGCATTGGTCTCCGGCAACAAGATATGCACACTATGAAACCTTCCCACCAATCCCGTCGCATCACCCCCTCTATCGTACAACATTTCTCCCCCGCTGATCAGATTTTTTCCCACAGACTTCTCCTCCCTTGCTCCAGAAGCACAAGCCTCCCTTTGGAATTCATGCCTCTCTTCAGCCCTCGATTGCCTCGCCCCTCTACATTCCCGTCTGTCTACTACGACCCACCTCCCATTGCCCATGGTACCATCCAGGCCTTCGCCTACAGCGGGCACAACTCTGCTGTGCAGAGCGCCTTTGGAGGAAGAAGAAGGACCCAGAATCACTCCAGCACTTCAACTCCTGTCATTTGCACTACTGCTCCTTCATAACAGAAACAAAGCAATCCTACTACTCCAATCTTATTTCCTCTGCATATAACTCTACCTGTCAACTTTACTCTTCCCTTAAATCCCTCTCCTCCTTGAATATCCCCCAAACCTATGGCAATCACCACCCGGAGCCCAGCCCCTCATACCTAGCCTCTTTCTTTGCCTCGAATGTTCAAAAGCTCTGCTCCTCCCTCCCAATTAACACTGCTCAGATCCAATCACCTCCTCCCCTCTCAACACACCCCTCCCCATCTTTGTCTCATACTTGGTCCTCTTTTCAACCCATCTCCTCCTTGGAACTCGCCAATTCAGTTGCCACCTCTCAGAAAACAACCTGTGCCTTGGATCCTGTCCCTTCAAAGTGGATTCCTGAACCTTCTCTTGCCCTCCTTCCTGTCCTACTATCCATGCTTAACCCCTGTTTAGTCTCTGGCATCATTCCAACACTCTGGAAGCATGCAATACTCTGTCCTTTCACCAAGGATCCCTCGCTCGACCCAACTGATCCCACCTGCTATCGCCCCGTCTCCAATCTTCCGTTCATCTCTAAGATCCTCAAAAAGGCTGTCTTTGCTCAACTCTCCACTCATTTAGATTCCACCCACTTCCTGCACCCATGTGAGTCAGGCTTTTGCCCTGGCCACAGCACCGAATCTATCCTTCCATCCTTTCTTAATGAGCTTCACATTTCTCACTATCGGAGGGGATTTTTCTTTAGCCGTCTCTCTCCACCTCTCTGCTGCTTTCAATCTTGTTGACCACTCTATTCTTCTCTCTTGTCTCAGAAACACCGGTCTCCAGGGCACAGTTTTTCATTGGTTTTGCTCCTTTCTCCACTCCCGCTCCTCTGTGGTCTCTAACTCCCGCACTTTTCCCCCTCTGCCTCTCAACTGTGGGGTCCTCCAGGGCTCTGTTCTTGCTCCACTTCTCTTTAACATCTTCCAGGCCTCTCTCACTCTCCTGATGCAGTAGTCTGGTATCTCAGCATACTATTATACTGATGACATCATTCTCCTTCACCATACTTCCCCTACTAACCCAGATCTTTCGCCCCTCAACACCTGCCTATCATTTGTTGCTACCTGGCTGACCTTGAGCCTTCTTCATCTTAATTCTTCAAAAACATTTGCAATGCGGTTTATTATTTGTAACCCCAACCAACTCCCTCCCCCCTCCATCTTGATACCCCCATTCCCTTAGTATCCTCACTCCACTACTTAGGTGTTATATGGCTGTAGAAGGAAAGGTCGGGGTCCAGTGTATCTGCCCTTACTCGCCAATCTTATTACCTCTGTCAAATCTGAGCTGTAAACCCTGTCTTGTCCCCTTCCTCTCTCAAAACCCTCCTTCTCTCCCTGGTAGTCTCGTGCCTCGACTGTTGTAACATCATTTTTGCTGTCATCCCCCAATATCAACTCCACCGTCTACAGATGAACCAAAATACCGCTGCCTGGATCCTTTCCCACACCACCCGCTCTAGCCACGTTACACCCTCTCTTATTCAAGTACACTGGTTCCCATGGCATTATCTTTAACATCCTGACCTTGACTCATAAGGCCCTCTACAAACACACCCCTCAGTACTTAGCAGACTCCATACAGTACCGCTCGATGCCTTGAAGTCTCCGGTCCCCTCATGTTAACAGTCTTGACCTCCCCTCCCCAGCCTGCACCCACTTAGAGCAGACCCGTCACTCTGACACCATCCCTCTGGAACACTCTTCCTCCCTCACTCCATCAAGAACAATCATTCTGCAAGTTCAAGCCCCTCCTGAAGACCCATCTCTTCTGTGCTGCATATGGCCTCCCCTCTCCTGATCTCCCTTTCCCTCTGGGCTACTTCCTCTTTTCTTCTTAAATCTGGCGTGATTGTGCACTTTCCTATCTAAAGATGTAATTCCTTTCTGTTTCTGGCTTCGGCCTCGGTTGTTTTGCATGTTTGTAAACCACCCTGATGGCTTCCAAAGGGTGGTAAATCAAGCAGTTTAATAAAGATAAAAGATATTCAACACCAGGGTCCTATCCAGCCACTGCCATTGAATATGATGTTCAGCCCCTGGCCAGATTGCAAGAACGGCTACAGTTAGGACAGCTGTTTAGTTGTATTAAAACCTTTAGCCAATTTAGGGTAACCAGCTAGTGGCTGAATATTGCCGCTAAGGAGGTTAGATCTTCAGGTGCTGCCTCTGTTTTGCCCCCTCAATGCCCCGACATTAGCCAGCTAGTGTTGGGGTGCACAGTAGCTGCAATCAGGGATATTTAGAGCCACTAACCACAGTGTTATTAACTCAAACCCAATAGTGGTGAATAAATATTGACATCATAGATATTAAAATTCACCAGAAACTCCCCAAATTCTTTTCATTTTTGTTTTTTGTTGCCTTTTAATCTATTTGTGTCGGAGCATGCCGAGGGAGGGTAAGAATTTAATATCGAACCCACTCCAGACGACAGGCTACTTTTTATTCTTTAAGGTTCCCCACCTTAAAACATATATTTAAAAACGAAACTTATCTGAAAATGTCCAAAAGCCCGTTGTTGTAAATTCACACCGTTGTCTTTGTTTCAAATGCTCCACACGACGTGCACGTTTTGGGAACAATCCCTGTATCAAGTGCTTTCACCAAAATAGAAGTGTAAGAACAACTGTGACTAGAACGCCGTCTCGCAGCTTGGGGCTAACTGTTATTGAAATAGGCTGAATGAATGCATTTTAAAGGGAAACCAGCCAATGAATACTGCGATCACCCCACTGTTAGAGGAATCCCTAGTATAATTGGCTATAAACAGACAGAAAACCATCATGCGATCAAAATACGTCATAGCAAACTGAGCCAATCGATCTCATGATTTAGACCCGCGGGAGATATTGTATTCAGTTTAAAGATCCACCGTTGTTCATGCCACTGAAGCTTCATTAGCCGATCACCTCTCTGAGGATCTAAAGGAATATGATCAATAATTGTCCAACGAAACTGCTCAAAAGAATGTTGGTAAGTTGTGCTATGAGCAGTTACCGGCGCTGTTTGTAAGTGTTGGCGTATTCTAGATGCATGCTCTGCCAATCTATTCTTCATCGGGCGCGAAGTCCTGCCCACATATAATAATCCACATGGCATTGTAGCAGATAAACTACATAAGAAGACATGCACGTGGTATTCCACCAACATTTATACTCACAAAGTGTCCCCGGAATGTTGCCAGACCGGTCCCGACATTGTCGTAGAACAATAATTACAATTCATGCAGGGTTCATGACTAGCCCCCATAAGCATCGGGATATGTCTATCTAGTGTTGATGTAGTTTTTACCAGCCTATCACTTAAATTAGAGCCCCTTGAAAAGGCAATACGTAAAGATTTATTAAAACATTCATGTAATTGTAATGTTTGCCAGTGTGTATGAAGGATCTGCAAGACCTCTGAACTTCGTTCCATAAAGGGTAAAACGCCCCCTATAACATCCGAAGATTGGGAGGGTGATGATGTATATTGTGGATCCAAAAGCCATTCTCTATGAACATGATAAGCCCGGCGATAAGCTCTTTGTACCACTAAAAGAGGGTAGCCCCTGCATAAAAGTCGTTTCAGATCCCGGGCATGTCGTTTAAATTCTTCTAAAGAATGACAAAGCCTACGTAGCCTTAAAAATTGGCCGAATGGCAGGCCCCTATGAAGGGGACCCGGGTGAAAACTCTGGTAATGTAACAAACTGTTGCGTTGAACTGGTTTGCGAAATAAGGTAGTCACCACGCGTTGTCCCTCTATATATACTTCCATATCCAGAAATGCGATCCTATGAGGATCGATCTGTTCCGTAAACTTTATATTCGTCCTCAAGGAATTAAGCCAAGTTATAAATTCACAAAGAGATAGTAAATCAGACGTCCAGATAAAAAATATGTCATCTAGGAATTTTTTCCACAAAAAATGTTAGTAAATAAGGGAGATTGTTTAATTTTTTTATCCTCCATTTCTACCAAATATAATGTGGCTATCTAGGGGGCCACCGTAGCCCCCATTGCTATACCCGAAATCTGTTGATAAAAAATCCCTTCAGATAGAAAATGATTCCTAGTCAAAACTAGCCTAATCAGTTGTAACAAAAAGGAACGAGGAAGCCGTGTAGGGGCAAAGGCTCAGCAACGGTTGTTAAATTATGGACTTTCTTTTGTGCCTACCACGAGATATGACCCTTTTCATATGAGAGTTTGTTTACAAAGATTCTTTTGTAAGTTACGTATTATACACTATTTTAATGATAAGCCTATGACTGAGGATACTTTATTGGTAAAACCGACATCGCGGTGCTTCCTCCAGAAGCGACCTCTGATCCTGTTTTGATCACCTTTCAATCACTGGTCATGAGGGATTTATGTAAGATGGAGAACACTCCATTTAAACAACATTCTAATTTGGATTGAGAAAGTTGGAAGTCTCTTCAGCAATTTTCCTCTGATCCCTCTATAATAATTCGTAGGGCGGACAAAGGAGGAACCTTGGTGTTACAATCTTCTGAAAATTATTATCGTTCCCTTCAAGCTCACCTTAATGATCATCAAGTATATAAAATTCTTGATGTGGACCCTACATTGGGATTGATGGATGAGATAAAAAAATTAGTAGGAGATGCTCTGGAAAAAGGTTGGGTTACTCAGAAAGAACATAATTCTTTGATTACTACTTGCCCTAAAATTCCAGTCTTGTACCTGGTTCCGAAAATCCATAAATCATTATCCTCCCCTCCAGGGAGACCAATAGTTTCATGTAGAGATTCCGTGTTAGAGCCATTATCAATTTTTTGTGACGTTTTTTAAAAAGAAGAGGCATGTAAAGTAACATCATATATTCGTGACTCTGTGGATTTTTTACAGACTTTATCTTCAGTTAGTTTACCTACTGGAGCTTTTCTAGTAACTCTAGATGTGGTGGCTCTATATACCAACATCGATCAAACTGCAGCAATGGAGCTATTGAATAATTACATTTGCCCCTATGCAGCTTCCTCGTTCCTTTTTGTTACAACTGATTAGGCTAGTTTTGATTAGGAATTATTTTCTATCTGAAGGGATTTTTTATCAACAGATTTCGGTTATAGTAATGGGGTCTATGGTGGCCCCCTTGATAGCCACATTATATATGGCAGAAATGGAGGATAAACAAATTAAACAATCTCCCTTATTTACTAACATTCTTTTGTGGAAAAGATTCCTAGATGACATATTTTTCATCTGGACATCTGATTTACTATCTCTTCGTGAATTTATAACTTGGCTTAATTCCTTGAGGACGAATATAAAGTTTACGGAACACATCGATCCTCATAGAATCGCATTTCTGGATATGGAAGTATATATAGAGGGACAATGCGTGGTGACAACCTTATTTTGCAAACCAGTTCAACGCAACAGTTTGTTACATTACCAGACTTTTCACCCGGGTCCCCTTCGTAGGAGCCTGCCATTCGGCCAATTTTTAAGGCTACGTAGGCTTTGTCATTCTTTAGAAGAATTTAAACGACATGCCCGGGATCTGAAACAACGACTTTTATGCAGGGGCTACCCTCTTTTAGTGGTACAAAGAGCTTATCGCCGGGCTTATCATGTTCATAGAGAATGGCTTTTGGATCCACAATATACATCATCACCCTCCCAATCTACGGATGTTATAAGGGGCGTTTTACCCTTTATGGAACGAAGTTCAGAGGTCTTGCGGATCCTTCATACACACTGGCAAATGTTATGATTACATGAATGTTTTAATAAATCTTTACATATTGCCTTTTCAATGGGCTCTAATTTAAGTGGCCCTTAGGAGTGGAACACGCAAACTACTTGCATAAGACACACTACTCCTTAAAGAAGTAGTTACACAAGCAGAATGCAACAATAAAGTGAGATCCCCTTAAGTATTAACCTCATCACATTGCTAAGTTAATATAAATTGGGCTATCCCACTAAAAATTGTACTATTCTGCTTCACATTGTCCTATTTCCATTTGCTTTGCTAGACATTGCTTGAAACTGTACCTTTCTGCCTCTCATTGGCCTAAATGTCTCCATTTGCAACTGCATACTAGAAATTGTACTATTCTACTATACTAGCTCCTAGATCGACATATGCTATAGGGAATATAGCTGCTAATTTAGAAGGTTCAAACTTAGTAAAGTCAGCGTTATATGGTTCCTTTGAAACATTGTATCCTCCTGGTTATAGCATCTGTTGTTACATGTGGATAGAAACTAAGTAACTCATTCACATTGTGCTAGAGAAACAAAGTAACCATTCCTCAACTGAATTACCTGCTAATAATATAATACTCTTGTTGTCAATTTGATAACTTTAACCAACGTTTGTTGCCCTCTGTATTTCAGATATTTCATAATCCTTGTATTACTGCCATATACTATATATTTTAGTGCTATCTTGCAACTGTTACCCCAAAGTACACTTTCTCCCTACCCTTTATCTTCACCTACTTAACTAGCAATGGATCTAAAAAGATTTCTAACACTCACCTTAAACATTCTAATGCTCACCCTAGGGTTTCTACTTTCTCACACCCCTCCCATTCACTCTCTAACTCCAACTACAAACATTTTCAAGCCAGCACACATTCATATCATCCCATACAGGCCCAGACATAACACACAAAAATATATTTTCGGTAATCCCTCCATAAACAGACCACGCACTCACCAACATATCCATGTTCAAAGGCTAATCCAATTGAACCCTTCACCAATTAATAACCCCATGCAAAACACTACCCATTCAACACAACTAAATTGCGTACTTATCAACGCCAGGTCAATTAGGAATAAAATCCCAATCATAATCGATCTTATTATAGATGAAAATCCTCACCTACTCTGTATAACTGAAATCTGGCTAAATGAGTCTGACTCAGTTCTCCTTAACCAACTGAGAGTACATGGTTATACCATACTCAACAGTAATAAAGACAGAAAAAGAGGTGGCGGAGTACTCGTAATAGCAAAAACTCATCTCAATCTTTTGCCTACCTTACTAGATAAGCATGAGGGTATTGATATCCTCAGAATTGAAAGTCACACCATGGCCATCTGCCTTATCTATAGACCCCCCCCCCCCCACACCTGACATACATAGCTTAGACATAATACTTGAGGTTGCATGTAACTCTTAACTGAGAAAGCCCTCTGTTATCTTGGGAGATCTTAACCTTGCCTCGTTACCAAATAGCCAAACACTATCCTTCCTTAAAGCAATGGAGGAAATGGAATTTAAACAAATAATTACCCACCCCACTCACTGCAAAGGTAGCACCCTTGATTTAATATTCATACCATCACACTTCACACTCTCATCGATTTCTACTCCACCCACCATAACTCAGGTACCATGGTCTGATCATTTCATGATACATTTCTCTCTCCCTTTCCAACCCACTAACTCTACTCACAGTAACGCCAAATGCACAGAACAAAGATTCCGCCAGTTTAACAAGGAAATCTTTCTGGAATCTATTTCTCCAAAATTAGACAATACCTCAAATAATCTCAATGAGCTTGTTTCTACCTGGAACTCTATTATTGAGGCGGAAGCTAAATATGCAACTTCAAATAAAAGAAAACCTAGATCTAACTCATCTGAGAAATGGTACACCTCCGAGCTTGCTGCACTAAAGGAAAACCTCCGGAAATTAGAGACTAAATGGAGGAAGAAGAAAACCTCTGAACTTAGGGTTCAATACTTCACAAGCCTTAAAACCTACAAGGAAGCCATTAACAACACAAAAAGGCTATACCACACTAAAACATCATCTAAGGCCATCAACCGACCCAGAGAACTCTTCGAGATTATTAAATCTTTAACTAAGGTTCCCAATCACACCCCTAACAAAACACCAATAGACCCGCAACGCCTGGCGAACCACTTTGCCAATAAGCTTAAACTAAGCACCTGTCCAAGTATTATCCTAACCCCTACCACATCAAATTCCATCACTGAGTGGGGCTCATTCCATACAATCTCCAACAAACAACTTCTAGAGATTATATCAAACCTCAATACTACCACTTCATTAATTGATCCTTGCCCGGTGTCTTGGGTTAAAGCAGCAAAATCCGAACTAGCTCCATACATTTTGAAAGTGGTAAACCAATCTCTACTTCAAGGCTTCATGCCGGATGACCTCAAATACTTGGCGATTCGCCCTCTACTAAAAAATAAAACCCTTAACAGTACTGACCCTTCCTCATACCGCCCCATTGCCAGCATACCTTTCTTAGCCAAAATCATTGAAAAGGTAGCTCAGATACAACTACAAGATCATATTGATACCAACTTCCCTTTAGATGAGCACCAGTATGGCTTCCGCCCATATCACGGAGTAGAAACCTTACTCATATCCCTTTTTGATTCTCTAATCCGAGGTATGGATAATATAAAGCAGACCTTCTTGCTCATATTCCTTGACATTTCCTCAGCCTTTGACAGTGTCATAATACGCTCATGTCCAGACTATCTCAGCTAGGTTTAAAAGATACCACTCTTAACTGGTTTAAGTCCTACATTTCTAATCGTTTCCAATATGTCCATTTAGACCATTCCCCCTCACTACCATTCCCTCAAGAACGTGGTATCCCACAAGGATCCTCACTCTCTGCATTACTTTTTAACCTTTATATCCAACGTATTTGCGCAATCTTTCAACGCCACAATCTAAACTATTTTATCTATGCTGACGACATCATGCTGTTCGCCCCTTTAGACATAGCTAACCTTAATTTCAACAGAATCGCCACCTGCCTCTTTGAAGCTGAACAATGGCTCTGCTCAATCCATATGGATATCAACTTCAAAAAGACTGAAGCACTCTTCGTAACCAGAAATACCAACTTCACCCCTCCAACTACCATCAACCTTATGAACATTACTCTCCCAGTCAAATCTGAAATTAAATACCTTGGAGTTACACTAGACAAAACGCTAAGCATGACACACCACATAAAACAGACTGCAAAAACTATATTTTTCAAGCTGAGAACCATACAGCAACTCAGACCCCTCATTGACATCAACGATTTCAGAACAGTTGTCCAGGCTCTCATTATGCCACATTTAGACTTCTGTAATGGCATACTCCAAGGGACATCTAAAACTAATCTACACATCCTTCAAAGAGCTCAGAATGTCACTGCTCGAATCATTGTGAAAGCCAAAATATTCGATCACATCTCCCCCATCCTATACGCTCTCCACTGGCTTCCAAACTCTAGTAGGATTCAATATAAAACACTTGTCACCACTTTTAAACTCATTAATGGCTTAGCCCCATCACAGTTAGCAACATTACTCCAGACTCCACCAGAAAACAGACTTAGAAGAAAAACTAACCTCAACATGCTACTAATTCCCAATGCCGTGAAAAAATCGAAACAAATAACCACCAACACTGCTTTTTCATATTATGCTCCCAGCCAATGGAACAAACTACCACTAAACCTAAGAGAGATTAAGGACCTTACCTCTTTCAGGGAGGAACTTAAAACCTACCTGTTTAGTCAACACTACAGCAACCTACAACCTGCAATCAAATATACTACACAAGAATATACAACTAACCAAACACAAGTCTATCCTACCTAATTCTAGACTCATTTTTAATAACCATTCTAAATAGTCCTCCTCCCAACACTGTACTTGTGATTACAAATAACTATTATAAATAGTTTTTGTCAACCATGTAAATAATTTACACATTGGTTCTTTGTAATATATTTTTTATTTTCCATTATGTTCTTATGTAAATAACTTACACATTGTTTCTGTGTAACTTAGTTCTTATGTTCACTGAATGTTCTATGTAATGCAATATTGCACTGTTTGCTATATTGTTCTTTAAGTTCCCTATAAACCGCCCCTGATCTCTGGAAGGGCGGTATAGAAAAGCACACAAATAAATAAATAAATAAATAAATAAAGTGATAGGCTGGTAAAAACTACATCAACACTAGATAGACCTATCCCGATGCTTATGGGGGCTAGTCATGAACCCTGCATGAATTGTAATTATTGTTCTACGACAATGTCGGGGCCGGTCTGGCAACATCCGGGGACACTTTGTGAGTATAAACGTTGGTGGAATATTACGTGCATGTCTTCTTATGTAGTTTATCTGCTACAGTGCCCATGTGGATTATTATATGTGGGCAGGACTCCGCGCCCGATGAAGAATAAATTGGCAGAGCATGCATCTAGAATACGCCAACACTTACAAACAATGTTCCCTCTAATTTTCTGTAGGCTGTGTGCACATAAAATATCAGCTGTGTGCAGCTTTTGAAGGGAGGTTAAATTTTTGTGCGCCACATAACGACACTCAGAGTTATATACTTTAAAATTTGACTACATGTCAGAATACAGTATGTACACCACATTGATTTTAATCAAATTAAATGAAAATAGACGATTACTAAATGAAGCGGGAAATTTCTAGTAATTACAATCATAACTTTTAAATTTTAAGACGTCTGTGTTTTCTATCAGAATCAGAGCCATAATTTTTGTGCGCTCTGTTCTAAAGTATGTGCGCTAGCTCAGCGAGGTGTATGCGCGTGCACACGCGCACAGCTTAGAGGGAACAGTGCTTACAAACAGCGCCAGTAGCTGCTCATAGCACAACTTACCAACATTCTTTTGAGCAGTTTCGTTGGACAATTATTGATCATATTCCTTTAGATCCTCGGAGAGGTGATCGGCTAATGAAGCTCCAGTGGCATGAACAACAGTGGATCTTTAAACTGAATACAATATCTCCCACGGATCTAAATCGTGAGATCGATTGGCTCAGTTTGCTATGACGTATTTTGATCACATGATGGTTTTCTGTCTGTTTATAGCCAATTATATTAGGGATTCCTCTAACAGTGGGGTGATCCCAGTATTCATTGGCTGGTTTCCCTTTAAAATGCATTCATTCAGCCTATTTCAATAACAGTTAGCCCCAAGCTGCGGGATGGCGTTCTAGTCACAGTTGTTTTTACACTTTCTATTTTGGTTAAAGCACTTGATACAGGGATTTTTCCCGAAACGTGCACGTCGTGTGACTAACCACAGTGTGGCTGAATATCCTGGTGAGCAGCATTTAGGCAGTTGCAGGTCTGCAAACCACCTAAATGTCTTTGAATATCCCCCTAGTATTTTAATCTTGAAAATAATAATTGTGCATTGCATAAGAGGTTATTTTAGAAGCCTTATTCACAATGTTTAAATGTAAAGTCAGGTATCTATACATGGAAATGTTGCTTTTAGAAAGGGCTACATTTATATAATATATAGAAATTGCAAAGGGTCATGTCAGAGGTATGGTTACAGAGTGGTCTGGACGGGTCACAAATCTACGCACATATATATTCCTCATTTGATATAGTGAAGCCACATGCATCACTGCAATTGTCCACACTGCTTCTTCCTGGCACCAAGGTTTTTTTTAAAAAGTGCTAGTTTTGGCCAGCCCTTTACAGGAGGGATTAAGGAGATTATTTACAAATGCATACAGAAATTGGAGAAAGACAGCACCATCTGTATTTCACTGGCAGCATTTGTGTGTATAGCTGACATATGTATACATGTTAACAGCTGCATATGAAAGTTAAAGTTTCCCTTGTTAATTTTTCCACATGTAATTTGCAAAATGGGTCCTCCAGCTTCATATACCAGCAAATGCTTGTGCATCCCTGCACTGCTTTGCAATGAGCAGAGCCTGTTTTGAAATACGGCTGGAATTCTGTACCTCACAAACTGGACATCTCAATTCTGATGTCCTCATATGATCTAAAATGCACCTTCACGTGCTAACTATCACATCATCAGGTATGAAAGAGGGGTTTTTTTGTAGCAGTATAATTTTAAATTTAAGGCAATATGAAAAATAGCAAGGTGTTTGTTTGTTGCTCTCCAGCCTCAACACATCTGCTCCCTTCAGCGATCTAAAATCTAGAAGGGCATCTCCTCCCTGCCACTTTTGCGAGCAGATAGTTTGCCTATGGTAGCACTGGCCCTAATGATCACCTAGAGTGCTGGCCCCCCAGGGGCGCCCATTGCAGCTATTACCGCCACTGTCAGTCCTATCAGCAGCAGCAAACAGCCCCTGCAGCGCTTTGCGTCATCCTTCAGTACCATGAGGCCATTTGCTTCTGCTGCTCTTCAATGTCGACTGCTATGTAAAGAGAGGGTCAGAAGCAAACAGCCCCATGGCACTGAACCTTGAAGGTAAGCACCGCAGGGATGTTTGCGCTATTGCTGCCACTGTCAGTCCTGTCGAGGGGTAGCAGTGGTGGCCAGGGCCGGATTTAGCTATACGCCATGTACGCCATGGCGTAGGGCCCACAGCTGCAAAGGGCCCACAAAAATTGAACTAGTTAGGCTTTTTTTTTAAATAAAATAAAAAAAAACCTGGTGGCTGCCGCCGCGGGGCCCCCTCTGCTGCCGCGGCAGCATGGACTGACCCGCGGGGGCCCCCTCTGTAAGCTCGGTCCCTCCCTCCGTGCCTCCGTGTCTCCCTCCGTGCAGGCTGTTAGAGACGCGAAGGCAGACTGTCTCCTTCTGCCTTCCCGTCTCTGTTAAGCCCACAGGGGCTGATGGGAAATTTCCCATCAGCCCCTGCGGGCTTAACAGAGACGCGAAGGAGACAGTCTGCCTTCGCGTCTCTCACAGCCTGCACGGAGGGAGACACGGAGGCACGGAGGGAGGGACCGAGCTTACAGAGGGGGCCCCCGCGGGTCAGTCCATGCTGCCGCGGCAGCAGAGGGGGCCCCGCGGCGGCAGCCAGCAGGTTTTTTTTTTTAAATTAAATTTTACTTTGGGCCGGGGGAGGGGGAGGGGGTAGGACTGGTAATTGGGGGGGCTGGGACTGGGGCTGGAAATGGGTTGGGACTGGGACAGGAAATGGGTTGGGGGGATTAAGGCTGGAGGTGGGCTGATGAGGTTAGGACTGGTAATGGGCTGTGGGCTGTTGGGGGGGGTTAGAACTGGTAATGGGCTTTGGGGGGGTTAAGACTGGTAATGGGCTGTGGGGGCTGTCTGGTAATGGGCTATGGGGGGGCTAGGACTGGAAATGGGCTGGGGGGTTAAGACTGGAGGTGGGCTGAGGGGGCTAGGCCTGGTCCTGGGCTGTGGGGGGGAGGTTTAGAACTGGTAATGGGTTTTGGGGGGTTTAGACTGGTAATGGGCTGTGGGCTGATGGGGGCTGTCTGGTAATGGGCTATGGGGGGGCTAGGACTGGAAATGGGCTGGGGGGTTAAGACTGGAGGTGGGCTGATGGGGTTAGGACTGATAATGGGCTGTTGGGGGGGTTTAGAACTGGTAATGGGCTTTGGGGGTGGTTAAGACTGGTAATGGGCTGTGGGCTGATGGGGGCTGTCTGGTAATGGGCTATGGGGGGGTTAGGACTGGAAATGGGCTGGGGGGAGGGTTAAGACTGGAGGTGGGCTGATGGGGTTAGGACTGGTAATGGGCTGTGGGCTGATGGGCTGATGGGGGGGGGGGTTAGGACTGGCAATGGGCTATGGGGGGCTGACTGGAAATGGGTTGATGGGGTTAGGACTGGAAGTGGGCTGATGGGGGGTTAGGACTGGTAATGGGTTATAGGGGGGGCTTAAACTGAAAATGGGTTGATGGGGGGTTAGGACTGGTATTGGGTTGGGGGGTTGCTAGGACTGGAAATGGGCTGATGGGTGGCTAGGACTGGAAATGGGCTGATGCAGGGACTAGAAGGGAATGGATGCTGGGTGAGGCTGGAACTAGAAGGGAGCTGATGTTGGGGGAGGATTAGAATGGGATGGGGCTGGAAGAGTAAAATGGAGAAGGGAAAAATATTTTGTGTGGGAGGGATAAAAAAATCTACAATTGGCCGGGTATTGGGAGAGTAAGTGGGGATTGAGGATGGAGGGGTAAAATTTGAGTGGATGAAATAGGAATGAGGAAAGAGCAAAAGGAGAAAGATTAGTATGTTAAAGCAGATGTAGAGAGAGAATGGAAAAAAACTAGAAGAGAGAAGAAAGGACAAATGGACAGCAGACGATGGAGAGTTAGCAGAAGACATGAAGAAACCAGAAGAAAGTGGCTGGAGCAATTGCAGCTGAAAAAAATGCACAAAAGGTAGAAAAATATCTCTTTATTTTGAATCTATTAATTGGAATATGTCAGCTCTGGTAAATGTGCATCATTAACGTCTGCGCTTTGTTTAGTACAAGAGCAAATTAATGTATAGTTTTATTTCTACAGTGTTGTACATTCCAAGTTTGGCTTTTGGGATTCCCAGTTTAATTATTGTCTTCCTGTTTCTAAAATGTGATTACTTGTTTGGTGATGGTCTATGTTCTGCATGTGTAACTGAGCTGAGGTGTTCTGTTTATATAATTCCTATTTGACATTGCCACTTGTTCTCTTTCCCCAGTAGGTCATGTATTGTTGTTCTCTGAAATGTATTGGTTTAATATTTGCAGTGTTGCCTTTTGATTGGTAGGGTATGGTGCTTTGTGAGTCCTGGTAGTGCTGTTAGGATACGGCGGGTTTGCTATGGGTTCTAAATGGGCAGTGTTTGTAGTAGTTCCTAATGTGTCTGGCAGTTGGCACTGGATTATAGTAATGTAGAAATCTTTTAGTCTTTCTTTATCCATACACTCATTAAGAGGCACGTTTACTAAAAGTTAGTATATGGTAACATTATGCAAATATTTATGCAAATGAGGCCCCTTATGCAAATGAGGCCCACACCCCCCTTGGGCCGCCCCTGCTGGGGGCCCACAATTTTTGTTGGCATAGGGCCTCACTCAAGGTAAATCCGGCCCTGGTGGTGGCTATGGCCGCCCCTGGGAGGGCACATTACCCAAACGCAAATCCCCTGTGCCACAGTGTGTAGCATTACAACCTGAGCCAGGATGGTGCGTGTCAATCTGAAGACTTAATTTTCTTATCTATAGTCACAATACTGATGTTTGTTTTATGTTCATAAAATTATTTACATGGAGCTCAGTTCACCCAAATAGATTTAGAAAAGGGTAGTCCGTACCTAAGATGATGGGGAAAAAAACCCACAACTAGATCCTAGAGCAGCGATGGCGAACCTATGGCACGCGTGCCAGCTGTGGCACGCGAAGGCCTTGCAGCTGGCACGCGGGAAGGTCCGCCATCGAAAAAAAAACAACAACCCTGTCTGCTGCCGTTGTCGGGGCCGCCGCGGCAGAATCGAGCGTGCCGCGGGGCCCCCCTGTACCCACCGGCAGAGCCTGTCCTCCCCGTAGCAGCTCTCTCTTTGGAGCTGCAGTCAGACTCGCCGGCTTGCAGAGCGCGAAGGGAAGAGTTTCCCTTTCGCGACTCTGTTAAGCCCGCGGGGGCTGATGGGAACTTCCCATCAGCCCCCGCGGGCTTAACAGAGCAGCGAGGGAACTCTTCCCTCGCGCTCTGCAAGCCGGCGCGTCTGACTGCAGCTCCAAAGAGAGAGCTGCTACGGGGAGGACAGGCTCTGCCGGTGGGTACAGGGGGGCCCCGCGGCACGCTCGATTCTGCCGCGGCGGCCCCGACAGCGGCAGCAAACAGGTTTTCTTTTTTTTTGTTAATTTTCCCTGGGCTGGGCTGGGCTGGGCTGGGGGTGGGGGGTGGGGGTTAGGAGTGGTGCTGGGCTGGGCTGGGGGGCTTAGGAGTGGTGATGGGCTGGGCTGGGCTGGGGGGGGGGTTAGGTGTGGTGATGGGCGGGGCGGGGGTGGGGGGGGGTTAGTAGTGGTGAAGTGCTGGGCTGGGCTGGGGGGGGTTACGAGAGGTGATGGGCTGGGCGGGGCTGGGCTGGGGGGTTAGGAGTGGTGATTGGCTGGGCTGGGCTGGGGGGGGGTAGGAGTTGTGATGGGCGCTGGGGGGGTGTTAGGAGTAGTGATGGGCTGGGGTGGGGGGGTTAGGAGTGGTGATGGGCACTGGGCTGGGGGGTTAGGAGTGGTGATGGACACTGGGCTGGCTGGGGGGGGGTTAGGGGTGGTGATGGGCGCTGGGCTGGCGGTGTATGAGTGGTGATGGGCGCTGGGGTGGGGGGGTAGGAGTGGTGATGGGCACTGGGGGGGTTAGGAGTGGTGATAGGCGCTGGGGGGGCTTAAACTAAAAATTGAGTGATGGGGGATTAGGACTGGGAGTGGGCTGATGGGGAGGTTAGGACTGGAAATGGGCTGGTGGGATTAGGACTGGGAGTGAGCTATGGGGGGCTAGGACTGGTAATGGGTTGGGGGGGTTGCTAGGACTGGAAATGGGCTGAGTGGAAGGGGGCTTGAACTGCAAATAGCTGTTGGGGATGGGGCTTGGAATGGAAATGGGCTGAGGGGAAGTGGGGGGCTTGAACTGCAAATAGCTGATGGGGACGGGGCTTGGAATGGAAATGGGCTGAGGGGAAGTGGGGGGCTTGAAGAAGGGAATGGATGCTGGGTGAGACTGGAACTAGAAGGGAGCTGATGTTGGGGGAGGATTAGAATGGGATGGGGCTGGGAGAGTAAAATGGAGAGGGGAAAAAAATATTGTGTAGGAGGGATGAAAAATCTACAATTGGCCAGGTATTGGGAGAGTAATTGGGGATTGAGGATGGAGGGGTAAAATTTGTGTGGATGAAATAGGAATGAGGAAAGAGCAAAAGGAGAAAGATTAGTATGTTAAAGCAGATGTAGAGAGAGAGAGAATGGAAAAAAAACTAGAAGAGAGAAGAAAGGACAAATGGACAGCAGACGATGGAGAGTTAGCAGAAAACATGAAGAAACCAGAAGAAAATGGCTGGACCAATTGCAACTGAAAAAAATGCACAAAAGGTAGAACGATATCTCTTTATTTTGAATTTATTAACTGGAATATGTCAGCTCTGGGAAATGTGCATCATTAACATCTGCGCTTTGTTTGGTACAAGAGGAAATTCCTATTTGACGTTGCCACTTGTTCTCTTTCCCCAGTATTCACTGAAATGTATTGGTTTAATATTTGCAGTGTTGCCTTTTGATAGGTAGGGTATGGTGCTTTGTGAGTCCTGGTAATGCTGTCAGGATACGGCGGGTTTGCTATGGGTTCTAAATGGGCAGCGTTTGTAGTAGTTCCTAATGTGCCTGGCGGTTGGCACTGGATTATAGTAATGTAGAAATCTTTTAGTCTTTCTTTATCCATACACTCATTAAGAGACATGTTTACTAAAAGTTAGTGTATGGTAACATTATGCAAATATTTATGCAAATAAGACCACTTATGCAAATGACGTGCTGGCACTTTGAGGAAATTCTTTGGTTTTGTGCGGCAGTTTGGGCACTCGGGCTCAAAAAGGTTAGCCATCACTGTCCTAGAGTGACCATATGAAGCTGCATTGATTTGTAGGAAACCAAGGTACAATTCCCAGACCCATTTCACTGACTGAAAATTGGCAACTGGCCATAATATAAGATACACCATACTGGGTCAGACCAAGGTCCATCAAGCCCAGTATCCTGTTTCCAAAGTGACCAATCCAGGTCACAAGTATCTAGCAGTTTCCCAAATAGACACACAGGTTCCACGATGCTTGTATTGAGGCAAGCAGTAGATTTCCCAGGTCCTCTCCAATAACGGTTTATAGATCTTTCCTCCACAAACTTGTCCCAAACTTTCTTAAGCCTTGCTACACTAACAGCATTTACTACATCCTCCAGTAACAAATTACAGAGTATAATTAATAAGAGAAAATATTTTTTCACTCAACACGTAGTCTTAAAATGCATCACACTGTAGCTTCATTGCATGCCCCCTAGTCTTTCTATATTTTGACGGCTTAAACAATTGATCTGTGTTTACCCATTCCACTCCAGTCATTAATTTATCAACCTCTATCATATCTCCCCTCAGCCATCTCTTTTCCAGGTTGAAGAGCCCTAAACTTTTAAGCTTCTCCTAATAGGGTAATCTTCTAACCCCTTTACCATTTTGGTGGCTCCTCTCTGTACATCTTCCAATTCCGTTATATCCTTTTTAAGATACATTGACCAGAATTGCACACAATATTTATGGTGCATTTGCAACATGGAATGATACAGAGGCAATATAATATCCTTGGTTTTATTCTCCATTCCTTTCATTATGATTCCTAGCATTCTATTTGCCTTCTTGGCCACTGCTGCACACATTGCGGAGGGTTTCAATGTGTTATCCACAATGACGCCTAAATCTTTTTTTTGGGTAGTGGTTCCTGATGTGAAACCTTGCATCGTGTAACCATAGTTTGGGTTGTTCTTTCCTAAGTATAAAACTTTGCACTTGGCAGATGAAATTTAATGTGGACATTTGAACATCCAGTCTTCCAATTTATCATGGTCCTCTTGCAAGTTTTCACAATTATCTTGGGTTGAAACAACATTGAATAATTTTGTGTCATCTGCAAATTTGATTACCTCATTTGTTATTCCTATTTCCAGGTCATTTACAAAATAAGTTAAAAAGCAGTGGATCCAACACAGAACCCTGGGGTATTCCACTATTCACCTTTCTCCATTGAGAAAATTGATCATTTAGCCCTACCCCCGGATCCACAATAATACACAACCTCCCATCCTAAGACTTTTTTAATGCCGCCAAGAGTCTCTCATAGAGGACCTTGTCAAAGGCTTTCTGAAAATCTAGATAGACAAAAGGTGAGACAGTTGATAGAGCGTACCTGTTTATTCACACCCTCAAAAAAATATTACAGATTAGTAAGACAAGACCTTCCTTGGCTAAAGCAATGTTGGCTTTCTCCCATTAAACCATGACTATCTACATGTTCAGTAATTTTGTTCTTTATAATGGTTTCTACCATTTTGCCTGGTACAGACGTCAGGCTCACCAGTCTGTAGTTTCCCAGATCATCCCTGGAACCCTTTTTAAAAATTGGTGTTACATTAGCCAATCACCAGGTATTACAGATGATTACTAATGGTTCACAGATTGCAGACCTTCTATCATTACAATCTGATAATTCAGTTCTTTCACCATCCTGAGATGTATACCATCTAGTCTAGGTGATTTTCTACTCTTCAGTTTATCAAATAGTTGTAATATATCTTCTCGGTTTATCCATATTTCTTTCAATTCTTCCAATGCATCACCTTTAAATACAATTTCAGTCATGGGTAACTTCCCTACATCTTCAGTAAAGACCGAGGAAAAGAATTCATTCAGTCTCTCCGTTATGGTCTTGTCCCCCTCTTAGTGCCCTTCTTTTACCCCTCTGTCATCTAATGATCCAATTGACACTCACAGGGTTTTTTTTCTATGAATGTACTTGAAAAAAGTTATGCATTTTTCCTTCCATGGCAAGCTTTTTTTCAAATTCTCTCTTTTGCCTGCCTTATCAATGCCATGCATCTAACTTGCAGTGTAAATGTAGTTTCCTGTTTGTCATTTGGCTCCTTTTTCCATTTCCTGAAAGATGCTCTTTTGGCTACAACAGCCTCTCTGACATCACATTTAAACCATATTGGCAGTTTTTTGGACTTCCTTCCACTTTTTTTAAAGCGTGGAATACAACTGGTCTGGACTTCCAAGATAGTATTTTTAAATACCGCCCATGCTTGATGTAAATTTTTAACCTCTACAGCTGCTCCTTTTAGTTTTTTCTTAACTATTTTCCTCATTTTATCATAGCCTTCCTTTTGAAAGCTAAAAGGTAGTACTGCGGATTTCCTGCCGTCTTTCCCCATTTATTAAATCAAACACGATCGTGCTATGATCATCATCACTGCAACATGGCCCCACTACCCTTAGATCCTGCACCAGATCTTGTGTTCCACTAAGGACTAGGTCCAAAATGGCTTCCCCTCTTATCTGTTTATGAACCAACAGCTCCAAGAAGCAGTCATTTATTTCATCTAGAAACTTTCTCTCTTTAGCATGTCCAGCTGTGACACTGACCTAGTCGATACCGGGGTAATTGAATCACCCATTATTATTACTGTATTGTAACTTTTGTTAGCTTCCCTGATTTCTTTGAGCATTTCAGCATCCATTTGTTAATTCTGGCCAGGTAGTCGGTAATGCACCCCCCTCCCCCACTGTCATTGCCTTCCACTTTTTACCTGGAATTTTGATCCATAGAGATTCTGCAGTATATTTTGTTTCCTGCAAAAAAAACTTTAATCCTGTCTGACTCAATGCCTTCTCTAACAGAGCGCAACTCCTCCACCAATTTGATCTACACTATCATTGAGATATAATTCATACCCAGGTATCACACAGGCTCATTCTATCCCAGACGTGCACCCATTCTGTACGTCCGGTTTGAACCGGACGTACAGAGGGGGTCTCGATTCTGATCCCGTGGGGCATATCTAGCCCTGCAAGACTAGAATCGTGAACAGCCCTGTATGTGCAGGCAGGGACTGCGATTCAGCCCAGCCTGCATGTACAGGGAAAGCCTGACTAATTCAGTCATGGCTTTACAATGGAGACACGGCACCATGGTGTCCGGTTGCCATGGCACAACGGCTCCATTGTAAAGCTGCAATCCCAGAAGCCAGCTCAACAAAGGCTCTCCCCCCCACTCCCCCAACACCGCCTGCCCCTGATCTAGCCTCCTAAGGCCAGGGTCAGGCTGTGGGGAAGGCCCTCGGGCACCCCCTCCCCCATCTGCGCCCCAGACCTTCCAAAAAACAATGTCCAGGAAAGTCATTCCACCTCAGAAGTGGAATAACTTCCCTGTACAAATTGCCAGTCCTGGACATACAGGGCTGATATTAGAATCAGTCCTGTTTGTCCAAGGCCAGCAACTGCCCACTGCCCACTGCCTGCCCTAACTCCACGCTGATCCACCCTTTCCCCACCCCCATCTAACTGGCAGGGAGGTTAGACGCTGGCAGGGAGGGCACAAATAGCAGGGATGGACATCCTGTTAGGGTGTCCATCCCTGCTATTCATGGGACAGAATGGGGCCCACAGTGTCCCACTGGTTTATTTACATTCTCTTATATACCGCGCTATTCTGCATCAGTGTGGTTTACATTGAACAGGGCATTACAACTTGGAGATAACTATTTTACAGGGAACATGGGCTATGGAGGGTTAAGTGGCTTGCCCAAGACCACAAGGAGCACCTGTGGGACTAGAAACCCCAGTCCTTCCAGCCCAAGATTGCTGTCCTCTAGTGGGATTTGAACCCCCAACCTTCCAGCCTGAAATACCTTGCCCCAACCGCTAGGCCACTCCTCCACTCCAAGTTGGAGTTGGTTGTCCTCCTTCCATCAGGTCTGCGAGATACCAGTCATATCTAACCTCTCATTTGTGCTATATATTCTAACTCTCCATCTTAATTTTTAGACTTCTAGCATTTGCATACAAGCATTTTAGAGGTTGTATTTTATTCACATTAATCTGGTTATTAGTAGACAGGGGTAATTTGGAATCTTTAAGCTCTGTCTGCTCTGTACTTAAAGGCATTTGGGTTACTTTCGTCTTATTGGAACCATTCTGTCGATATGCCCTAACTTCAGTCTTTTGCTAGAATCCTCCAAGGATATATCCTTCCAAATCATGTGCTCTTGGGTGACTTTCAGCTTTCCTCTATTATCTGATTTAAAAGCTGCTCTCTCCTTTTTAAAGGTTAATGCCAGCAGCTGGTTCCATCCCGGTTAAGTTGGAGCCCATCCCTTTGGAAAAGCCCCTCCTTACCCCAGAATGTTGCCCAATTCCTAACAAATACAAAACCTTCCTTGCACCTTCATCTCATTAACACATTGAGACTCCAGAGCTCTGCCTGCCTTTTGGGTCCTGCGTGTGGAATGGGAAGCTTTTAAGAGTGCTACCCTGGAAGTTCTGGATTTGAACTTCCTACCTGAAAGCCTAAATTTGGCCTCCAGAACCTCCCTCCCAGACTTTCCTAGGTCATTAGTACCAATATCTACAAATACAGCATATTCCTTCCCAACGCTATCTAAAACCTTGTCTGGGTGGCACATGGAGGTCCACTACTTTCACACCAGGTAGGCAGGTTACCAGGTGATCCTCACGTTCCCCAGCTACCCAGCTATCTAGATGCTTAAATGATCGAATCACCAACTATAAAGGCTGTCCTAACCCTTCCTTCATGGGCACATGACCCTGGAGAAACCTCCGCGGTGTGAGAGGGTTTTCCATCACCTGGAGGACAGGTCCTACCTACAGAATCACTTCCTGCCACACCAGGGTGATGCTCTCCTATCACGTGACCTCTCTCCATGGCAACAGGGAGGCTGCCAGACTGGAGGTGGGACTTCAGTACTACGTCCCTGTAGGTCTTATTTATGAACCCCTCACTATCTTCCTTCTGTCTTCCAAGTCTGCTACTCTAGCTTGCAGAAATGAGACTCGTTCTCTGAAAGCAAAGAGCTCCTTGCACCTAATGCACACATAAGACCCCCTCACCAACTGGGAGAAAATCATACATGTGACACTCAATGCAAAAGACTGGAAAGCCCCCATCTCGCTGCTGGACCGCTGTCTGCATCTTAGATTTAAGGTTTTCTTTAGGTATTTAAGTTGTATTGCTTATGTTTGCTGGGGATACTAATACTAAGGGGTATGTTTACTAAAGTGCGGTAAATGTGAATAACGCGCGTTATATGACATTAACGATAGTAAGTGCAGTATAACGCATGTAATCACGTGCCAAAGACTGTTAACGTCATACTATGCGCGTTAACCGCACGTAACGATCGTAAAGCCCCGCGGCGCGTTAAAACAGCGCAGAAGGTGGACAGTGGGCGGAGAGAAGGGGTCAATGGGCGGAGAGTGGGCGGGGAGAGGCTCCCCTCTCACTAACGCGCTGAATTTCTGAGCTCAATTCCAACGCGAATGAAAACCTGCCGTTAAAGGCATATTAGAGGGAAGAGAAACCATTTCCGTCAGCAATGTACAGCAAAACCGGGGAAACCTACAAAACGTGAGCAGTGTGATACATGTGCACAGAACAAAAGTGCACATAAAACTTTAAAAATGACCTCAAGAAATATTGTAGAAAGTATAAGCCTGCTGGGCAACAGTGATAGCAATGGGCAACAATGAAAAACACTCCCAGGAAATCTCCAAAAAAATAAATGATGTTTGGAAGGGTCTACGCTCCGTAGACCCTTTCAAAAAGCATTTCATGTTATTAGGAGACCCTGTTTTCCACCCTCAGTCCTGGGGGTGGTGGTGCATGGGGGCTACACCTGACTGAGACAGACAGAGATGTCCAAGGTGTTCCTGCAGAAACTACCTATCTCACACATTAACACTGCTTTGGACCTATGCCATGGCCTCTTTCAGCCATGGCCGGTGCTGTGGACCTAGTGCTGGGCGCCTCACTGCACCCTCAGGGTGAGCACAGTACCCGCACAATGTGACAGTGTGTAGCTACTCTGTGCCAGTACAACACATGGTCAGTACCCCCTACCAGGCCGAGGTACTGTGGGGGTGCACCTGATCACTTCCCCCCTACCAGGCTGAGGTGCTGTGGGGATACATTCCCCATGGTGTGTATCTGTGGACGGCTGATTTGCATGTGCAGTGTATCATGGGTGTGACTGTCACAATCCAACCCTGGGTAAATCCAGCACCTGCTCACAGGCTCAGATACACCATAGGCCATCACACATACATCTGTTAGCATAATGCATAGGTGCAGGACACCCTAAAGAGTCTGTAATATTAGGTGCCCACGCTGGTAAAAACACACGTACCCACGCACGATTGTACGCACGCACCAATGCACGTAGCTACGCATGTACCAACACACGTACCAACGCACGCAGCCACGCACGCAGCCACGCACGTGGCTAGGCACACTGCGAGGGTGTGTTTCTGGCACCACTACTCAATGTAAAGAAAAACATGCCTCCTCATTCCCTATGTAATGTACAGGGTGATGCCTGGGCCAGCCTTCTGCGTTAGGCACACTGGGGACTCGAACCCATGCTGCCTGTAGCAGCGGTCAGTACACTAACCATTGTGCTGTTTCAGTGCTTTGTGTCTGTACGCCTTCATACGATTAACGCACAGTAACATGCCACAGCGCCCTGTAACGCTCGTTAGTTTTTGGACCGCGTGTTAGTGGTTAGGATGTCCCGCCCATGTCCTTTTTTGGCTTTCCTTTCACTAACGCGGCTCCTAACGCGATTTGCACTAACACAGTTTAGTAAACATACCCCTAAGTAAACAACTACACCTAATACATTTAATGGACTTTGTTCACCTAAAGATTAATCAATCTATTCCTGATGAGGATAACCAGTCACACCTGAAAGTAAATATGGGCACCTCCTTCCCTTTAATAGGTTTAAGAGCCTATAAAGCTAAGATTATCCCTGGACTTAATAAAAGCTGGCCTGCTACAGTGTTCCTGGCCTGTGCTTCTAAGGTAAAGAATTACCAATTTCCTGGGTGATTCACACAGCCCTTGGCTTGATAGAGGGGGTCTTTCAAATTGTCCCTTTATTCTCTCACTTGGTTTTAAACACCTATTTAAGACAACTTCACAGATCTTTTGCCTCCTAACTGGAAGGCCTCTTTGTAAAAGTCACTAGAAACAAGTTTAGTTCTTTGTACTCAGACTATTTATTCTACTTTTATGCTAAGCTATACTCTGATTTGGTTTAAATGAAAAGCTCTCTGGTTGTGCTAAGACCTGACTGAATCAGGTCTTAGTACAACCAGATTTATCAGCTTTAACACAAAGAATTCCCTCCCCCCCCCCTCAAGATTTAGAGTATACTCCAGTAGATAAATATTTACAAATGAGGATTTTTTTCCAGCTGTAGCAATCCCTTTTGGTAATTCTTCAAGAATACCAAAAGGGGGCAGCTCAGTAGCAGCAGGCTTGCTGTCACATAGGTGAGCCTGGGTTCAATCCCCAGACAAAGTGATCATGCTGTTGAGACAGAATTCACAGCCCCCAGTGGTGAAAGAGCAGGAGACATCCACCACTGGAAACAGTAATGCCTAGTGGGCAGATTCTGGGTGTGGATATAGTGACCCCTGGCCAAGGTCTATAATGCAACAACTGAGCAAGCCTGAAAGGGGGTTAAAACATTTGAAAATAGAGTTGCCAGCTAGCCAGTTTTCAGCCATCCTGGCCAGTTTTTATATGGCCAGGCTGGCTGCTGGCAGATAGCCAAAACCAGTCCAAAACGTGGTGAAAAGAAAGACAGATACTTTTATTAAGATATATACAGGGGATATTAGCCAAGGGGACCCGAGACAGACCGTGTTTCAGTTATGCCTTCATCAGGGGTATTCTTGGCATACTAAAATCATAAATAAACACAAAAAATAAAAACAAACAACAAGCAATTGTTACATTTAAAATATAATAATAAAATAGGGTAATGATAATAAATAATAATAAATACACCAGCAATTCTGGCCTGTTCTTTTTAAGACAATATTATTTGTTTTTACTTCCCTTTATGGATTGTGGCTTCGGTTTTGAAGGGCAACCAGTATCTGTCTATTATGACTAGTACCAGTATAGTTAGCAATGTCAGTGGTTTAGAAAGGTTTTTTTTACATATTTAGCCTTTGTATTTGTATTTTGATAATTAGTATTAGCTTTATGGTACACACTTTGTTTAAGCAATCCTTAACTTAACTGACAAGGTTCCAGTGTGATATTATTTAGTTTACACACTTTGTTTTTACAGTATAGTGAATAGTATTAACAACATTGTTCCATGCTGATCACTCCTGTTTTTAGTTAACAATACTGATCTTCTGTCATCTCTTTTTTAGCTTACAAGACTACCTTATGGGGTTATAATCGACAGAGGTATTTTCATTTGAGTTTTTGATAATTGATTTGTGGTTATATGTCACACCCTAGTATGGCTATTTTTATGATAAATTCATTTTTATCTTTTTATGATTGAATGTCTTATTATTCGTACACTTGTTCAGTTTATATATATATATATATATATATATATATATATATATATATATATATATATATATAAATGTTAAACCATCTATTTCTTATTATTTACTATCATTGTCCTATTTTATTATTATATTTTAAATGTAATAATTGCTTGTTATTTATATTTATTTTTTGTGTTTATTTATGATTTTAGTATGCCAAGAATACCCCTGATGAAGGCATAACCGAAACACGGCCTGTGTCGGGTCCCCTTGGCTAATATCCCCTGTATAAATCTTAATAAAAGTATCTGTCTTTCTTTTTATGTTTTGGAGTGGGTTCTTTTAATCTGCATGGATTTCTGCTTTTGCATTGGACTAGATAGCCAAAACCAGCCATGCAAAGGCTGGGTTTTTTTTTAAGGAGTCAGTGGAGTGAGGCGCCCACCCAGATGACAAAAAAATACTCCCAACAACAGTCCATTCGCCTCACTCTGCCTAGACCTGCTGCTGCTGCTGTTGTCACCATTGCTTCTCCCAGGTCTGCACACTGTGGCATAAATCATCCCCCCTGACAACAAACAGCATCAGCGGCATAGCAAAAGCAAGGGGTCCCAATTCCGGCTAGCTTGTAAGTCTTTGCTTGTCCCGTCCCCCTTCTGACACGGGAGAGACAAGCGCACTGTAATCAGGACCCCATGCTTTTGCTTGTTTTGTTTTTCTTGTTTTAATTCGCCGCTGCCTCTCACAAACTGCTACTGCCACAAATATTGAAAGCCTCCGCCAGTCCCTCCCCTTCTGAGGTAAAATACTTACAAATGTGCTGGAATTGCTTGTTGTCGGCTGGGGGCAGGGGGTGATTTATGTGGCCACACACAGACCTGGGAGAAGCAGCGGCAGCAGCAGCAGGTCAGGGGAAATATGCTGGATGGGGTGGAGGGGGGCAGAAGCTGGCCATGGGATAAGGGGGGCAGTGGGCAAAAGGTTGCCACAGGAAGGATGGAGAGCAGATGTTAGGCATGGGGAGGAGGCTATAGGGTAAAAGGGTGGATGCTGGACTTGGTGGGGAAGGGCAGATAACAGGCATACTGCTACTACTAATCATTCATATAGCGCAAGGCATATGCAGCATTGTACATATAGATGTAAAACACAATCCCTGCTTATCGGAGCTTACAATCTAATAAAAACAAAACCCATAGTGAAAATGGGGCTAGAGTACAGTATGGTAAGATACACCTAGATACTGGATGAGAGTGTAAGGAGCATCAGGATCCAAAAGTGGCTTCAAAGAGGTGGATTTTTAGCCTGGATGTGAATGGGCTAGAGAAGGAGTCTCAGGTAGTTTGTTCCAGGCATATGGAGCATCAAGATGGAATGAACGAAGTCTGGAGTTGGCAGCGGCAGAGAAGGGCACAGATAAAAGGGATCTGCCAGAGGAGTGGAGTTCCTGGGGAATAGGAGAGATGCTGGGTATGGGGAGAGAGGATGGGAGTTAGAGGGAATGGAAGGTTGCAGTGAGGAAGAGAGATGGAAAGCTGCAGCTAAATACAGTAAAAAAAATAAAAATAAAAATTGAGAAGTGGTTGATAAGATAGAAAATAGAAAAATAATTATATTTAGTAGTTGGAATGTGTGAGATTTGGAATGTATTTGCCAGGACTGGTGTTAGACATGGCTGGGGTTCAGCCCAGGCAAAAATTTGGAGGGGATCCTAAACCCTACTAGCAAGCTGTTCCTTTTTCAGCATCAGACTGGTTTGGGGCCTTCCCCATCTTGGTGGCTCAGAGCAATTGCTCTGGTTGAATTCCTCCTAATGCCAGAACTAACATCTGCTATCTTTCTTTTGTATAGTACAGGGGAAATGCATCTCTTTGTTTTTCTGCTATTGCATTGCATGCAGGATTTGCCTTTTGAAGTTTCAGTTTCTCTTGTATACAGGGTTGGCTCGTCCAATGAGCGAGAATTTTCTTCGCACAGGGAACTGCGCGAACTTCATTCCACAGGATTTGCGGGGCCGGCTTCAGAGGGAGTCAGGGATGCCAGAGGCCCTGGCTTGCCTCTGTACAGCGCTGGAGTGAAGAGCAGCGTGATCCCTCACTTGTGCTGTGTTCATGTGAAGCCCCCCTGAGTGCTAGGAAACAGGAAATGACCTTTAACCTTTCCTGGCATTTAGTGGGTTTCACGAGAACACAGCATGAGTGAAGGAGCACGCTGCTCTTCACTCCAGCGCTGTACAGAGGCGAGCCGGGGCCTCTGGCATCCTCAGCTCCTTCATAAGCCACTCAGACAGGCATGGGGCTCTTCGGGGTGGGGGTGGGGGCTAGGATAGGACTGAAAATGGGCCGATGGGGGGGCTAGGATTGGAAATAGGCTGATGCGGGGGGAGATGGGAGAATGGGACTAGAAGGGAGGGGATGCTGGGTGGGGCTGGAACTAGAAGGGAGCTAATGTTGGGGAGGACTAGAATGGGATGGGACTGGGAGAGTGAAATGGAGAGGGAAAAAAGATATTTTTTGTGTCGGAGGGAAGAAAAATCTACGATTGGCCAGGTATTGGGAGAGTAAGTGGGGATTGAGGATGGAGGGGTGAAATTTGAGAGGATGAAAAAGGAATATAGAAAGAGAAGGAGGAAAGAGCAAAAGGAGAAAGATCAGTATGTTAAAGCAGATGTAAAAGAGAGAATGGAAAAACTAGAAGAGAGAAGAAAGGTCAAATGGACAGCAGACAATGGAGAGTTAGCAGAAGACATGAAGAAACCAGAAGAAAGTGACTGGAGCAATAACAACTGAAAAATAAAATGCTCAAAAGAAAAAAATTGAAAAATACTTTATTTTGAATTAATTAAATGGAATATGTCAGCTGTAGGAAATGTGTATTGTTAACATCTTTGCATTTTTCTTTAGTACAAGAGGAAATTAACTTATAGTTTTATTTCTCCAGTGTTGTTGTACATTCCAAGTTTGGCTTTTGGGGTTCCCAGTTTAATTATTGTCTTCCTATTTCTAAACTGTGATCCCTTGTTCTTTGTTTGGTGACAGTCTATGTTCTGCATGTGCAGCCGAGCTGAGGTATTCTGTTCATGTAGTTTCTATTTGACAGTGTCCTTTGTTCTCTTTCCCCAGTAGGAGATGAATTGGTTTAATATTTACAATATTGCCTTTTGATAAGTAGGGTTTGGTGCTTTGTGAGTCCTGGTAGTACTGTTATGATACGTGGGTTTGCTATGGGTTCTAAATGGTCAGTGTTATAGTACTTCCTAATGTGCCTGGTGATTGGCACTGGAGTATAGTAATGTAGAAATCTGGTAGTCTTTCTTTATCCAGAGGCATGTTTACTAAACGTTAGTGCATGTTAACATTATGCAAATATTTATGCAAAAGAGGTCCCTTATGCAAATTAGGCCCACAATGAGTCTCCACACATGGCCCTGCACCCCCTTGGGCTGCCCCTGCTTGTGTACATATTTCTGTTTCACTTTTTGGTAATTCTGTTTTATTGGTGAAGGTCCATATGTGTTCTGCATGTGCAACCATGCATATGTATTCTGTTAGAATGTAATTTCTATTTAAGAACGTGTAGTAATCAGCTTTCCTAATTGATTTACTGATGTTTGAGGGCCCACTGCAGTATTTACAGTGCTGCCTTTTCTTCGTAGGGTCCTTGGGTGAGTTTTGGCAGTTAGTGCTGGCATGGTAGATTTGCTCTTTGCTCTGAAGGATTTTTTTGTATTAATTTCTAATACACCAGGTACTTGGAGGCAGGGGTGGCCCAAGGGGGGTGCGGGGCCATGTGCAGAGATTAATTGTGGGGGCTCATTTGCATAAGGAGTCTCATTTGCATAGATATTTGCATAATATTAACACACACTTTTAGTAAACATGCCTCTTAATGTGTGTCTGGATAAAGAAAGACTAATTGATTTCTGCATTACTATATTGCAGTGACAACCGCCAGGTCCATTAGGAAGTACTATAAACACTGACCATTTAGAACCAATAGCAAATCCACCCTATCATAACAGCACTACCAGAACTCACAAAGCACCAAACCCTACCTCTCAAAAGGCAACACTGCAGATATTAAACCAATACATCTTAGAGAATACCAATACATCTCACTGGGGGAAAGAGAACAAGTGGGACTGTCAAGCAGAAGCTACATGAACAGAATACCTCAGCTCGGTTACACAGAACATAGACCATCACCACACAAAGAACAAGGGATCACAGTTTAGAAATAGGAAGATAATAATTAAACTGGGAACCACAAAAGCCAAGCATGAAATGTACAACACTGGAAAAATAAAACTATAAAGTAATTTCCTCTTGCACTAAACAAAAACGCAAAGATGTTAGCAATACACACTTCCCAGACCAGACATATTCCAGTTAATAAATTCAAAATAAAAAGTATTTTTCTACCTTCTGTTTGGGCATTTTATTTTTCAGTTGCATTTGCTCCAGTCACTTTCTTCTGGTTTCTTCGTGTCTTCTGCGAGCTATCCATTTGTCCTTTTTCTTTTAGATTTTGTCCCATTCTCTCTCTATGTCTGCTTTAACAAACTGATCTTTCCCCTTTTGCTCTTTCCCCCTTTTCTTTCCTTATTCCTTTATCATCCACTCAAATTTCACCCTTCCATTCTCAATCCCCTCTTACTCTCCCAATACCTGGCCCATCGTAGACTTTTCTTCCACACAAAATATCTTTTCCCCTCTCCATTCTCATTCCCCATCCCTATCCCTTCTAGTCCTCCCCCAAAATCAGCTCCCTTATAGCTCTAGACCCACCCAACATCCACTCCCTTCTAGTCCCATTCTCCCATGCCCCCACATCAGCCCATTTCCAGTCCTATTCTAGCCCATCACTCATTTGCATTTGAAGCTCCCCCTGCCCATTTCTAGTCCTATTCCAGCTCATCAGCCCATTTCCAGTCCTAGCCCCACATATGCTCTTTTCCAGTTCCATTCCAGCCCCCCATCAGCCAATTTCCACTCCAAGCTCCCCCTGTCAGCCAATTTCCAATCCTAGCCCCCTCGTCAGCCCACTTCCAGTCCTATTCCAGCCCCTATCAGCCCATTTCCAGTGCTAGCCCCCCCAATCACAGCCTCTTTCCAGTCCTAGCCCCCCCACCACCACAGCCCATTTCCAGTCCTAGCCCCCCCCCCCCCACCATCACAGTCCATTTCCAGTCCAAGTCCCCCCACCAACACAGCCCATTTCCAGTCCAAGTCCCACCCCCACCATAGCCAATTTCCAGTCCAACATTATCGCACAATGCACGGGCCGGCCCTGCTTGGAGGGTTTGTATTGCTGTTACTGAGATCTCTGTTTTGTTATGGTTAGTTGTATGAGGATGTGGCCTAGCTCTGCTCTGCACTGCACGGATTGTTAGGGAAGGGATGGGGGAGTTTGTGGATGCAGAATATATATTTGGATTTACAGTAATACCATATGGGAGAGCATATGTGTATTGGGAGTCCGAAGAGGGGACTGCGGTGGAATGGATGCCATCTCGAAAGTCCCTGGTTATTGCATTTGCTGCAGCTGATGGGTCCTCGGTACCACCTTTCATAATGCTTACCGGACTTGGCCTTAATGCTAGCCACACTCCACAAATTCCTCAGCATCACCTTCTATTCTGTTAGCACAACTCCAGCTGCCTGCCACACCAATTAAACAATTCAAGGGCGTGCACTTGTTATTTGTTGGCAAAAGGCAGACTATGAACATGCAGACAGTAGCCAACAGATTCTAAGTGCACAAATTGACTTTTATTATATTGCAGCTACTTCAGAGAAAATACAGAAACTAAAAAGCTTCTGTTAAACTCATGGAATCCTCTTTCTTCAAAACACCACACTGCTGCACAGGTTGAAAGCATATCTATATCTACGGTGCAGTTAACTAGAGTCGCTGTTCCCCAAGTATGCACAATATATGTATTTGAATTCCAGACACAGAGTGCAAGAAAAGTGATGCATCAATTTTGAGGATGGTTCCAATGAATTCACTGTAAGGAGCCTGGTCAGGGAGCAGACAGTCACAGGATAAAAAAGGTACATTAGATACCAAGCATGCTGCAAGGTGATTAGACTGCTCAAAGCAACCCTGCCTCCGAAGCTTTTACTTTTCTCCAAGTCCTTAAATGTCTCTATGGTTTCCAAGACTACATCAGATGTTGGCTGTGCGTCAACACTGAGGGGCTCTCGAGTTCAATTGTAGCAGAGCACCCATTGTGCCCCAAAGCATTGGCTATTGACCGATCTCCACCTGAAGACAAGGAAGGATTCAACCGCATCTTCTTTGACATTGAGGAAGTGATCACACTGAACATCAGGTGAAGACTCTGGTGCATTGGCGTTGGAGTCCTTCAAGGCATGGCATCGAAAGTGATGGGGGTCTGTGTGAGTTCCCCTTGAAGGTGCCCCAAAAGGGAGGAGAGCTCATCCTCCAGGATATCCGAGGGGCACCGACAGCCAAGACCCAGCCACTGATATCCCTGTACACCTACTGGGAACATCAGTCAAAGTTTCTCAGGCCCTGCAGCCTTCGGAATCGGCAGCCATGGAGAAGCACCTTCTGCAAGTGCTCGAAGAATGTACTGTGCTGTCGTTGGTAGTGCAGCATGCCGCAGCCTTGACGTCGGCTGCATCAACATCGGCCACCGTACAGTCGATCCTTGAGACACATGCTCTGCCTGTGGGAAAGGCATCAGGGCATTGAAGGACCTCAACACCAGTGCCTGCCAGACCAATATCCCTATCTGGCATCTTGGTGTCTGATGCACCCTTGAGAGAGAGAAAGATATCAGTGCAATCATCACTCCCAAAGGAGCTCTCAATCCCCTTGAAGCAGGAGAGTGATCCAGGCAGAGGCTCAGAAGTATTTTGACTTCTTCTCCAAGTCTGATTCGGAAGGCTGGGACACTGACTTGAATCAGAGGATTTGTCAGAGAACAGGTGCCCTGAGCTCCTGTCAGACCCTTTACCTCATGAGCAGCACAAATCTCCTTCTGAGGACATGATTTTCGAAGCATTTGCGAGGGATATTGCCAAGGCCATCCCATTTTCTTTGGAGACCGTGATGAGCCCAGGGAAGAAGAGTTGGAGATCTTACAGTATCCGGTCCCTAAGTAGGCGGTGACAGTGCCTGTGCACTGCACCCTGCAGATGGTACAGATCAGAATGTGGAAGAATCCCCTCACTGTACCTACAGTTTGTACATGGAGTCAAGCCTTCTACTGAGTTCAGAAGGCTCCCAGATTCGAGAAGCCTTAACTTCCACCCCATTCCTTGGTGGTTGAAATTGGCCCTAAAGAGAATCAAGAGTACCAAGACTCATTCCTTGGCATCCCCAGAGAAGGCAACTCAGACATTGGACTCTTTTGGGAGAAGATGTTTCCAGAGTTTCATGCTTGTTGCCCGTGTGGCCTCTTACCAGCTCTACATGGGCATGTTCTTGATCATTATGGGCAACCTGGCTGATCTGGCCCAGTTCTTCCCTCCAGAGAAATTGTATCAGTCTCACACCCTAGTGGACCATGGCAAGAACTTCTTGAAGCTCATGGTCCGAGCAACCTATAATATCTTTGAGATGGATCCAGAAATGCTGCCATCAGTGTTGGCGCCTGGAGACTCACTTGGCTCCAGTTATCATACTGGAACAGTCAGTGCAAAACAAGCTGGCAGATATCCCATGCTTTGGAGAGAATCTCTTCAGGGAACAGGTCAAGGAAAAAAGCTAGCACAAAGGAGCAGGAGAGCCACGCCACTGGAGGATAGGAGCTTTTGTCTAACCAGGTCCACCCAACACGTGTTTCGGGCAAAGCCTTCTTCAGGAGACTGCGACCTTGTGTATAAATACATACATAAAAGCCTATAAAATACAATAAATAAATATAAAAAACACCAATATGAAAATATATCAAAACATAAATGACTAAAAAGTAAAATTAGTCAAAATTAAAGAGCCCAATAAAAGTAAAATTAATAAAAAAAAAGAGCCCAATAAATTAAAAACATCAGAAAGCCCAGCCAGCTCCTCAGCCAAAACCTGTGGTAGGCCTTCTGAGAATCCTGAGCTGCTCCTGTGGAGCATAGCCAATCTTCCAATGACTGCTGTAAAAAAGCCTCTGCTGTGTCTTTTGGGGAAACTGCTAGGTACGTATGACCTAGATTGGCCACTGTTGGAAACAGGATACTGGGCTTGATGGACCTTGGTCTGACTCAGTATGGCATATCTTATGTTCTTATGTTCTCGAAAGGCTCACTCTTTTTGCACAAAAGGTGGCCCCTTGTAACCTCAGACTCATAGGTTCTACAGATTGAAAGCGGTTATCAATTGTATTCAATGGAACTACCACCAAATTGTCTCCCGAGGGTGCATCATCTCAACCTTCTGCATTAGGCATCATCACCCTCTTGTCAGATCTCGTAATTGAGCTCGTGCCACCAGAGCAAAGAGGTTGGGAATTTTATTACAGATACTTCCTGATTCCCAAGAAAATAGGGGGGATACCGTCCCATCCTAGACCTAAGAGATCTGAACCTGTACTCTGTAGAAGATAGGTTCAGAATGACTTCTCTAGGCACCCTGCTTCCTTACCTCCAAAAAGGAGATTGTATGTGGGTGTAGGCATCCTTGAGATCCAGGGAGCACAGCCAGATACATCCCACTCACAGAAAGTATCTCAGATTTGTCCTAGGGGGACAACACTTCTAGTACAGAATGTCTGCCTTCTGGCCTGGCCTCGGCTCCTCGCATCTTCACAAAGTGCCTTGCGGTGGTAGCGACTTACCGACATACTCTGGGAGCATTTGTCTTCCCCTACTGGACAACTGGCTTATCAAGGAGTGCTACTCAAGAAGGAGTCCAAAAATCAACATGATTGACCATTGGGTGTTGGAACTACTAGGGTTCATGGTAAAATTACCCAAAATTCCATTTGAAATTCATTGGAGCCCTGCTCAACATGACTCAGGTGAGAACCTTCCTGCCACTCAGACTTCACAAATGAACAGCATTGGTGCGGAAAACTCAAGTGAGTCAGCACATAACAGCTCACAAGATGTTGATTGTATTAGGCCACATGGCCTCTACAGTGCATGTCACACCCTTGGCATGCCCCTAGCTGAGGCAAGCTCAGTGAGGACTCAATGGACCCAGGCCATTGGTCAACTCAGGGATTGTCTGTGTGATACTGCCCCTCTCATTCAAACCATTACAATGGTGGACTGTCCACCACAATCTGCTCAAGGGTCTTCCATTCCAAATTGCTCTATTTCAAAAAGTTCTGATGACAGACGTATCCAAGATAGAGTTGGGAGCTCATCTCAATGGGTGGCACACCCAGGGCGATAGTTCCAAGAAGTTGATCTGATGGAGACTCTCTTGGATGGACCAAAGAGCATTGGTAAATGCTCTAAGGATTTTCCGAGATTGTCGGTTTGAATCAGAACAACTTGGTTGGCCAGTCAGTCAGCAAGCAGGGAGGAACAGGTTCATACCTCCTGTGTGGGGAAGCGATCAGGTTGTGGAAGTTTTCCATTGGACTTGAGATCCATGTACCAGCCAGGTGAGCAAAACACTCTAGCAGACAGGCTAAGTCAAGTCCTCCAGCTGAACAAGTAGACCCGGGACAGGGAGGCTGCAACTTGCATCTCTTCCATGTGGATCTGTTCGCCACACCACAGAATACCCAGGTAGATCACTCAGCAGGCTAGAGTCAGATGCTTTCCTCCTTCACGGGGGGGGGGGGGGGAGGATCTTCTGTATGCTTATCCTCCAATACCTCTCATTGCAAAGACCCTCCTGAAGCTCAGATCAGATGGTGGCATGATGATTCTCATCACTCCCTACAAGCCCAGACATCCGTGGTTTCCTCTCTTGCTACAGCTTTCCAGTCAGAAGCTAATACAGCTCAGCCACACACCTGATCTCATAACACAGGAAGACGGGATAATGTTGCACCCCAACATCTGATCCAAACGTCCTTTTGGCTACCAGGAGGGAGTCTATGAGAAAGTCTTACTTTTGCAAGTGGAAGAAATTTGCTGTCTGGTGTGAGGGCCAGATCCCAGATCCTTTAGTCTGTTCCACACAAAAAAAACTGCTTGAATATCTTCTACACCTCTCAGAGTCTGGACTTAAGTCCAACTCCGTCATGGTGCACCTCAGTATGACTGGGGCATATCATCAACGTGTGGAAGGAAAGTCCATCTTGGGACAGCCTTTAGTTGTTCACTTTATGCGGGGCTTGCTTCTCTTGAAGCCTCCCTATACACCTCCTGCAGTGTCTTTGGACTTCAATGTGGATCTTGCATAGCTCATGAAAGCTCCATTTGAGCCGCTCAATTCCTGTCCTCTGAAGTTCTTGAGCTGGAAGCCATTACTTCTGGTGGCGGTCACTTCGGCACACAGAGCGAGCGAGCAAGCTTCAGACTCTAGTAGTTCATCTGCCTTACACCAAATTCCACCACAATAGAAAGTTCCTTCATATTTATCCTAAATTCCTTCCAAAAGTGGTATCAGATTTTCACCTTAAATCAGCAAATTGTCCTTCCAACGTTTTTTGCGAGACCTCATGCACACAAAGGGAAAGTTAAGTTGCAGATGTTGGACTGCAAGAGAGCCTTAGCCTTCTAGTTGGAACAGACAGGTCCATCCAGCTTTTTGTTTCTTTAGACCTTAATAAGCTAGGGACTACTGTTTCCAAATGATCTCTTTCAATTTGGCTGGTTGACTGCATCTCTTTCGCCTTTGCCAAAACAGGCCTAAGAATTGACAGTCATGTCACTGCTCATAACGTCAGAGCTATGGTTGTGTCAGTGGCCAATTTGCGCTCGGTCTCCATGGAAGAGATCTGCAGTGCTACAAAGTGGTCTTCAGTCCACACATTCACATCCCACTACTATCCAGACGGAGGTTCCCAACATGACAACAACTTTGACCAACTCTGTCCAGGAATAAGTTTGGGGATTAGAATCCAACTCCATCCCCCCCTAAGCCCATTGTATTCTGTCCAAGCTAACAAAAAAAGAAAGAGAGAATCACTGTTTTTGTACATTATTGGTCTCTTGATTATTAGGGCCTGTTGCCATACCATAGTTGAGTTTTGCTCCTGTTGGGCTTATTGGTGGTCGCCTCCATTTTTTGATAGCCTGTAGTCTGGGAGACCCATAGTCTTGAAAAGGGACTGCTACTGCTGAAAGAAATCTGCATTTGTAAGTATTTACTGGGAAATTCTCTAAATCTTAGGGGACAAGGGAATTACATTACTCCTGCAACCTTACAGTGCTTCCCTTCAGCTGATTCTCTTTTCCCTCCTGACTTTTTCTCTCTCTCCGTAAACTAGCAGGTCAACATTTGGACCTTTACCCTTTCTTCTACTCTCGACTCCATTGCCCCTCTCCGCACTGTTCCTGTTCCTTCCTCTTCACACCACCCCTGGTATCACCCAGGCTTGTATTTACAGCGTTCCTATCTTCGGCATGCAGTACGGTCATGGCGTAAGCACCCCTCTGATGCCTCTTTCTCTATTTTTCGCCATACACAAAAGCTCTACCGTTCTATGATAACTGCTGCTAAACAAGTTCATTACTCAAATCTTATTGCGTCTTCCTCTAATTCTTCCCGACGGCTCTATCAGGTTCTGAACCGTCTTTCCTCTTCCTCTTCTTCCTCTCTCCCTTCATCATCCCCATCCCCCAGTCCCACAACTCTCGCCACTTTCTTCTCAAGCAAGATTCAGTCCCTTCGTTCCGCATTCAATCCCTGTCCATCCCCTCTTTCTCCTCCTCCTGCCTCTCCCACCTTAGTCCCCATTTGCTCCCCTTCACCCACTTGCACCTTTCCTCACATATGGTCCAAGTTATGGCCCGTTACTTCCACCGAGCTTGTTAAAGCAATTTCCTCCTCCCACAAGACCACCTGCCTGCTTGACCCACTGCCTTCCTCCTGGCTCCCTGACCCCTCGCTCACACTCATTCCTTTTGCTCTCACCATCCTTAATTCTAGTCTCACCTCTGGTTGCTTCCCCTCTGCCTGGAAACATGCTCTAGTCCGCCCCCTTCTCAAGAAAGCTACCCTCGACCCCACTGTACCCTCTAATTGGTGCCCTGTCTCTAACCTTCCCTTTCTATCAAAGATTCTCGAAAAACTTGTCTTTCACCAACTTACTGCACATCTTGACGCTACCATTTCATTACACCCCCGGCAATCAGGATTTAGGGCCGGTCATAGCATGGAAACTATTCTATTGGCACTTCTTAGTGAACTGCACCATTCTCACGACGGGTGATTTCTCTATTGCTGTTTCCTTGGATCTTTCTGCTGCATTTGATGTTGTCAATCACCGCACTCTCCTCACTCGTCTGTCAGATCTTGGTATCCATGGTACAGTTCATCAATGGTTCCGATCTTTTCTCTCTTCCCGAACTTTTGCTGTCCAGTCTGGTCCCGCCTCTTCTATCTCCCTCCCTTTGCATTGTATTTATTTATTTATTTATTTATTTATTTTATTTATTTATTTATTTTATTTATTTATTTATTGTAGTGTCCTTCAGGATTCCATCCTTGCTCCCCTTCCTTTCAATGTCTTTCTCACCCCCCTTACCCTCCTTATACAACAGGCCGGAATATCTGCCTACTTTTTCGCAGACGATATTCTTCTGATTCACCACACAACTTCCTCAGCCCCAGACCACTCTCCCCTCAACGCCTGTCTTGCTTCCATTTCTGACCGGTTCCTTAGTAATTTCCTTCTTGTTAACCCCTCTAAGTCAGCGGCTATTAGGTTCACCTTCGGTGCTCCCTCCCCTACCCTGACACCGCTTATGTCCAACTCCCCAATCCCTCTGGTCCCAACTCTCCAATACCTTGGTGTTTCCCTTGACTCTTCACTTTCATTTCATCAACACATCTCTGGAGTAGTACGTAGCTCTTTCTTCCATCTCCGCAGGATCCGAGCTGTTTGACCTCTTCTTCCACTCACATGCCTCACTACTCTTGTTCTTCCCTTAGTGATCACTTGGCTTGACTATTGCAATTCACTCCTTGCAGGTCTCCCCCAATATCAGCTTCGAAGACTACAATTAGTTCAAAACACAGCCACCCGTCTCCTCACTTACTCCTCTCCTCGAGATCATGTCACCCCCTGCCTTCTCTCCCTTCACTGGCTCCCTATCAAGGCTTGATATCTCTATAAGCTTCTTACCATTACTCACAAGGTCCTTCACACCAGCACACCCCAGTATCTAGCCGATATTATCTATCTCTAGCCTACTCCCCGTTTACTCCGCTCTGCACACGGCAACCGTCTCTTTCTTCCATCCCCTACCCAGGCCCATCTTGAATCAACCCGTCATGCTGCCTTTTTCTTTGCAAGCCCCACCCTATGGAACTCTCTCCCACACTCCCTTCGCACTGAATTGTCCTTTTCTCGGTTCAAGGCTCTCCTCAAGACTTATCTTTTCTGTCAGGCTTTTGATCTTTCCACCCCTCCTGACCACCCGTAAGTCACCAAGCACGCCCTCCAGTAGCACTTACCTCATGACTTAACTCTCCCTCCATCAATTGTTTTCCCCTCCTCTCCTCTCCTCTCCACGCCACTACTACCCTCTCTTTATGCCTCATATCTCTGGTGTCCTTGTTAATATCTGTCCTTTACTGTCGCGCTCTCTCTTTTCTCTCCAATTACTCTCCTATTAATTTAAGGGTGTTCCTTTTCCTCCTTTACTTTCCTGCAGTCCTAACTTTTTATTGTACACCGCCATAACGCTTTGGTAATGGGCGGTATATCAAATGTTACTAATAAAGATAATTCTTTGGGTTAAAACTCATAAATCTGCATTTTAGAATCCATTGTATTTGTTAACTCTATCAGAGCCTAGTATCAGCAGAGAGTTTTTAGTTTAAATCAAATCAGTGTATAGTTTAGCATAGAATTGAAAGAAAGAAATTGTTTCTAGATACCTTTACAAAGGGACCTTCCGCTTAGGAGGCAAGAGATCTGGGAATGTGTTTTAAATAGGTGTTAAAGCCAAGTGAAAGGTCAAAGGGGCAATTTGAAAAACTCCCTTTATCAAACCAAGGGCTGTGTGAATCAGAGGAAATTGTTAACAGAGTACCTTAAAAGCACAGGTCTGGGACCTGTGCAGCAAGCCAGCCTTTACTAAATGTTACTTCCTTCTCACCCACACAGACTCCTGCCCACCCCAGGCATAATCTTAGCTTTATAGACGCTTAAATCTATTAAAAGGGGAAGGGTGGTCAAAGCACTTTCAGGTTCAGCTGCTTATTATCACCAGGAATAGATTAAGGCCCTGAAGTTAATTAAATCTTGAGGTGCACAAAGTTCCTTAAAAGGTAATTGGTATTGTTATATCAATACAAGTGCTCCTAGCAACTTTAACTAGCAAACTTAACCAGCTAAACAAAACCTTAAAACTAAAATTCAAACAGCAGTGCGGCAGTGAGATGGGGGCTACCCAGTCTTTTGCATTTGAGTGTCACATGTATGATTTTTTTCCCAGTTGGTGGGATGTCTTACGTGTGCACTAGGTGCAAGGAGCTCTTTGCCCTCAGGGAACGAGTCCAATCTCTGGAGGCTAGAGTAGCAGACTTGAAGGACATAAGGAAGACAGAGGTACATGGATGAGACCTACAGAGACGTAGTACTGAAATCTCACTTCCAATCTGGCAGTCTCTCAGTTGCCATGGAGGAGAGAGTTCATGTGAAAGGACAGAATCACCTTGGTGTGGCAGGAAGTGATCCTGTAGCTAGGACCTGTCTACCAGGAGAAGTAAAACTTTCTTGCACTGAGGAGGTTTCTCCAGGGTCACGTGCCCATGAGGGAAGGGTTAGGACAAGGAGTGGAGGAGTGGCCTAGTGGTTGGGGCAAGGTACTTCAGGCCGGAAGGTCGGGGGTTCAAATCCCACTAGAGGACAGCAACCTTGGGCTGGAAGGACTGGGGTTTCTAGTCCCACAGGTGCTCCTTGTGGTCTTGGGCAAGCCACTTAACCCTCCATAGCCCATGTTCCCTGTAAAATAGTTATCTCCAAGTTATAATGCCCTGTTCAATGTAATTTCAGTTTGTTCAATGTAAACCGCACTGATGCAGAATAGCGTGGTATATAAGAGAATGTAAATAAATAAATAAATAAACTGTTATAGTTGGCAATTCGATCATTAGGCATGTAGAAAGCTGGGTGACTGGTGAAAGTGAGGATTGCCTGGTAACATGCCTGCCTCACGTGCCACCTAGACAAGGTTTTAGATAGTGCTGGGGAGGAGACTGCTATCTTGGTACTTGTTGGCACCAATGACATAGGAAGCTGTGGGAGGGAGGTTAGGCTTTTAGGGTTGCAGTTGAAATCCAGAGCTTCCAGGGTAGCACTCTCTGAAATGCTTCCCATTCCACATGCAGGACCCAAAATGCAGGCAGAGCTCTGGAGTCTCAATGCACGGATGAGACGATGATGCAAGGAAGAGGACTTTGGATTTGTTAGGAACTGGGCCACATTCTACAGAAGGGAGGGGCTCTTCTAGAAGAACGGGCTCCATCCTAACTGAGATAGAACCAAGCTGCTGACATTAAATTCCCATGTAACACCTCTCCTGATCCACCTTCATTGGCTCCCCATTGCCTATCGGGTCCAGTTCAGGGTTTTAATCCTTGTTCACAGAGCTATCCACACCGGCTCTCCTTAGTACCTTTCTAACCTGGTACGTCTCCACACTCCCCACCATACGCTCCGGCACCTTCACATCAACCATATGTCTCTCCCCTCCCCCTCCTCCCTTGCACATCTAGAATCCACCTGAAACTCTGCCTTCTTCTTCCTCGGCACAAAACTCTGAAACTCCCTCCCCCATTTCTTTGGTGGAACTCTCTTTTAATAGGTTTAAATCCCTGCTTAAGACCCACCTCTTCTGCTCTGCTTTTAACCTTCCTACCCCCCCCCCCCGCCCCCTTTCCCCAGCTGAAGCATCCCTTACCCATTTTTCTCTGGCACCCCCTTCTCCTTTTGCCATCTTCTCCTTTTGCTTTCTCTAGTTTTTCCTCTTTCCTGTCATGAGTATGGTGTTCCTTTCCTTTTCTGGCAGTCTGCTTTGAAACATTGTAAACCACTCTGATAAGATAAAGATAAAAAGAGATAAAGCAGCTTTTAAACTAGATTGAAGGAGAAAGCGACAGTCACCCAGGAATTCATGGTTCTGAAGAATATATTCTTGAAGAATACTAGCAAACCAGGGAAGTCAGGGCATCCAGATAAGGGTGTTGGGGCCACTTGGCAATAGTGATCATAGCATGATCACATTTGATTTAATAATGAAAGAAAGATAGCAAGGAAATCTACAGTACTACCTTTTAACTTTCAAAAGGGAGACTATGATAAAATGAGGAAAATAGTTAAGAAGAAACTAAAAGGAGCAGCTGCAAAAGGTTAAAGATTTACATCAAGCATGGGTGTTTAAAAATACTATCTTGGAAGCCTAGACCAGATGTATTCCACACTTCTATTTAACCAGTTTTCTATACTGCCTTATCCTTCAATCAAAGCCGTTTACAATATAACTTCACTGTGTACAAAGAATGCTGAACAGATGGGGGGAAAGAGTGTACAGGGTAGGATAACAAATATCTAACATACAATGCAATGCACTTTAAGAAAAGCGAAAGGAAGGCAAATAAAATGTCAGCATGGTTTAAAGGTGAAGTCAGAGAGGCTGTTGCCAAAAGAGTAACCTTCAGAAATGTAAAAAGGAGTATAATAATGAACACTGGAAACAACATAAGCATTAACAAAATAGATGCAAGGCATTGATAAAGGCAGGCAAAGAAAATTTGAAAAGAAGCTTGCTGTGGAAGCAAGAACGCATAATAAAAAACCTTTTCAAGTACATTTGTAGCAAATAACCTGTAAAAGTTAGTTGTGCCATTGGATGACAGAGGAGTAAAAGGGTCATTAAGGGAGGACAAAGCCATAGCAGGGAGACTGAATGAATTCTTTGCTTTAGTCTTTACTGAAGATGATATAGGGAAGTTACCTGTGCCTGAAATGCTATATAAAAGGTGATGAAGTGAAAGAATTGAAAGAAAGAAATATAGATAAACTGGAAGGATGTATCACAACTGTTTGATAAACTGAAGAATAGCAAATCACCTGGACTGGACAGTATACATCAAAGAATGTTGAAAGAACTCAAATATGAAATTGCAGACCTACTATCTGTGAACTATCATTAAAATCATCTGTAGTACCCGAGGATTGAAGAGTGGCCAATGTAACTCCAATTTTTAAAAAGGGTTCCAGGGATGATCCGGGAAACCCAGACATCAGTACTGGGAAAAATGGTAGAACCCATTATAAATAACAAACATTACTGAACATGTAGATAGCCATGGTTTAATGGTCAAAAGCCAACATGGATTTAGCCAAGGGAAGTCTTATCTTACTAATCAGATATATATTTTTTGAAGGTGTGAATAAACAGGTAGAGAAAGGTGAGTCGGTTGATGTGAAGCCCTCCTCAAAAAGGGGAATGTCCAGGCCATCTGGACATCCCCAAGGAAGATGGGCCAGTTAGGACCCAATTCTGGACCACAAGAACAAAACTTTCCCGTGTTGAATAGAATTGGGCCTATCGACAGCCCAGCGTGCCCCTGCCACATGTGGAGACGTCCTCCCCGCAGGCACCCCCGATTCCTGCAGCTTAGGTCCCTTTCTTCCCTGCCGCCCAACCCACAGCTGGCCTGCCAGAGCCTGGTTCAGGCGGCGGGGACCCCCCACCCTGTACCCAGCCCTGACTGGGGATCCCCAGGTCTGATCGCCAGGTCAGTGCTGCTTATTCTACCATCAAGATGGAATTAAGCAGCACGTCCCCTTTGATCCAGCAGAATGTACAGGGCCGTGACCTGAATCAGCCCTGTAAGTCCAGCCGGGCTGGCCCGCCCCTGCTCTAATCCCGCCTCCTCCCATCAGCTCTCCCTGTCCTGCTGCTCAGGACGTATGGGGAGAGCCGGAAGGGGGAGTAGGGCACAGACAGCTTGCAGGCTGCGTCCCAGAATCAGGCCCATGGTGTATCTGGATTTTCAGAAAGCCTTTGACACGGTCCCTCATGAGGAACTCTTGGGGAAATTAAAAAGTCATGGGATTGGAAGCAATGTAGTATTGTCAATCAGGAACTGGTTAAAAGATAAAAAGCAGAGATTACGGTGAAATGGCCAATTTTCTCAAGGGAGAAAGGTGATCTGTGCTGGGCCTGCTGCTTGTTAACATACTCATAAAAGATCTAGAAATGGGAACAAATGAGATAAGCAAATCTGCAGATGACACAAAATTATTTAAAGTTGTTAAAATGTAAGAGAATTGTGAAAAATTGTAAGAGGACCTTTAAAAATTGGAAGACTGGACATCCAAATTGCAGATGAAATTTAGTGTGGACAGGTGCAAAGTTATGCACCTTGGAAAGAACAACCCAAACTAGGGTTACACGATGCAAGCTACCACCACCCAGGAAAAAGATTTAGGCATCATTGTGGATAATACATTGAAACCCTCTGCTCAGCAGAAGAAAGGAGGTGATAGTGTCTCTATATAAGTCTTTGGTGCAACTCATTTGGAATATTGTGCACAATTGTGGAGACTGCACCTTCAAAAGGATATAAACAGGATGGAGTCAGTGCAGAGGATTGCTACTAAAATGGTTAGTGGTCTTCGTTATAAAGCATATGAGGACAGACTTAAGGAGCTTAATATGTATGCTTTAGAGCAGGCATGTCCAACTTCAAACAGGTCATGATCTACTTTTTCCAGCCAAAGGTGCCGGTGATTTACCCCCCCCCCCCCATTTTTAATTAACCTTCTGTCATTTACTTGGATGTGATCAACTGTTAAGCAAATTAAGCAAAAACAAAACAGAGAGATGAAGATCCAATAAGAACTGTGAGAGGAAATGGAAAGTACATTTTTTCTTAAAGTTTTATTGAGTAATAACTTTTTTTAACTGTCTTAATAACTTTCTTTAACTTTTATTGAGTAATTTGTGTTAAATTTAGGTCGAGTATTGATCCAGGCTGATCTTGCATAATCTTTAATATTTCACTCTTGCTCATTAGTGAGATGTCTGAGCCTGCATTTCATCCACCAGCTTTTTGAAGTTGGGTGAATATTGCGTGAGGGCCAGTCTTAGGGAATCCTGGAGATGTTCATCTGTCATGTTGGAACGTTGTGTACTCTTTGTCATTTTCAGATGGGAAAACGCAAATAAGTTGGGAAATTTGTCTCTAGGCACTAGCTTCCAAAACGATTTTTGCTCAGCCAGGTTCTTGAGAAAAATGTCATTTTTAAGGGTTAATATTTCGTTTTCAAGAGATGGCTTGTTCAATGAGTAATTTTTACTGATAGCAGCTGCAGTTTCTTTAATGTCTACATCTACTTTGAATGGGTATGACAAGTACTCCACAACTGTTCCAATTTTTTGGAAGTCACAAAATCTAATTTTCGAATTCCTGGATAACAGAACAGATTTCTGTCACATACTTCTCGTTCTGAAAAACAAAAATTTGGATATTGTCCCAGATGGTCCTGTGTATTAGGAAAATGATCAAAAGTGTTGTTTGCAAGGTCAGTCATCATTAGCTCAAATTTGCTCTTGTAGGATGAAACTGTACTCATCATCTCGCCAATGCATTTGTTTTTACCTTGTAGTTCAAGGTTCATATCACTTAGTTTGCCGGTAAAGTCAGCGAGAAATGCCAGACCACATAACCACTCCTCATCTTCCAACTCTGCTTGATCATCTTCCCTCTCCTTCAAAAAACTTCTTATTTCATTCAGCAAATCACGAAATCTTTGCAGAAATTTGTGCCTACTTAGCCACCTTACATCTGTGTGCAAAATGATTTCTGCTGCCCCTTCATCAAGAGTAAGATTGAAAAGTCGTCTTTGAAGTGATCTTCCACGAACTGAATTTACATTTTGAAAGTGATGTCCATGACAGTCTTTGTATTGAGTCTCTTGCTTGCCAAAACTTGCTGGTGAATGATGCAGTGGTAAGAAAGGAAATCTGGGAAGTCATCATGATGTCTACAGAGGGCTATGAAACCGTTAACCTCACCTGTCATTGCTCTTGCTCCATCAGTAGTGATGGAAACAAGTCTATGCAATGGAAGATTACACTTTGTCACAAAAGAATGGAAAGAACTGAATATTTCCTGACCGGTAGTTCTCCCTTTTAAAGAAATCATTCCAAGTAGTTCTTCTTTAACACTGAAGTCTTCAAAAACCATCTGGATAAAGACTAGTAACTGGGCTATGTCTCTTATGTCTGTAGATTCATCCAGTTGGAGTGAGAAAGCAACACAATCCAACAATTCTTCAGCTGTGTCTCCACACATCTTTTCTATTCGCCGCACGATGGTGTTTCTTGACAATTGTACATCTTGAATAGCAGCTATGATGTCATTCTTATTTTTAAATCCTTCAAAAAGATTGCCAGCTGCTTCAAGAAAACAATATTTTACAAATTCCCCTTCAGTGAAAGGTTTGCATTTCTTTGCGATCAGATTGCTGACCTTGAAGGATGCTATAGTTGCATTGACCAAATGTGACCTTGGCTTCTCCATCAACTGTTGCTGAGTAGCCAATTTCGATTTAAGTTCTTTGAGCTTCAGTTTACGAATTTCACTTTTGGGTGGAAAATCAGCATCAAACTTATTGCTATGCAGAGCCTTATAATGACGTTCCAGATTACCCTTTTTGGGCAAGGATACTGGAGCGTTACAAATTAGACAACAACACTTGTCTTTCATCATCATGAAGAAGTAGTCCATTTCCCATTCATCATGAAAGTGGTAGGTTTTGCTCTTCTTTGGAACACTCATCTTCATTATACTGGGGCGGCTGGTTGTAAGATGGCCAGATCTGCTAAGTTAGTATAAACACTGGCTGAATCTGGTCCAAAACTGTCACTATCCCAAAGTATTAAAGATCAACAGGAACTGAAGACCTCTGGAGGATGTGCAATACAAGGACTGGAGATGCCAAAACCACACATGCAGTTCTAAAAGTAAAAATAAGAATTCATCATACTGGCACCAATAATCAAATACCGCCAAACAAGTTTTTAATAAATTCTGCACACAGTGTAGAATCAACGCAAAGGCTAGACAAAATAAAATTGCAGAGGCAAGCAAAAGTCACAGTGGTTTGAACCAATTCGAAGGCAAGGCATAGGCAAGTTAGAACAAAATTGGAAAAGCCTGCCAAAATCACCAAATTCTTGACACTTTCTTGTGTCTGCCCAAAAACGTTTAATGAAAGTGAACTATAAAGCAACCAATGAACAGCACACGACACAACTAATATGGTAAGTGTATTCAGGTAAAGCTCGAGCGAATGGATATCGCCCGGTATATAACACACTTCTAAGGGATGTTGGGGCGGGGGCAGGAATGGGTAATTCTGAAAGGCAGGAGACCAGGTATGATGCCGGGCCTGTGGCGTCTCGTCCCGGGGCGCGGGCAGCAGCCCCCTGGGGTACCCACAAACTATTGGCACGAAAACAAGTGCCCCCAGTACACCCGCAGGCAGGGAAAAAAGGCAGGCAAAGGATCAGCAGCGGCAGCAAGTCCTCGGCAGACGACCTGCCGGCACGAGCTCTTTCCTAGCGACAGGGCAAGCTGCTGGAGAGATGGAGCCAAGTGGGGCTGGCGATCTACCTCTGACCCCTCTGCGATCTACAGGTAGATCACGATCTACCTGTTGGACATGCCTGCTTTAGAGGAAAGGCGGGATAGAGGTGATATGCCACGGCGGTATTTAAATGTCTTAATCATAAATGCACAGAAGGAGAGCCTCTTTCGATTGAAAGCAAGCTCTACTACAAGGGGACATAGGATGAAGGTGAAAGGGGACAGACTCAGGAGTAATATACAGAAATATTTCTTTACAGAAAGAGTGGTAGATGCATGGAATAGTCTCCCAGTGGGGGTGGTAGAGATGAGGACAGTATCTGAATTCAAAAAAGCATGGGACAGACACAGGGGATCTCCAAAGTTAAAAAGGGGACTGTTGTAGCTGTTGATATGGAAGGGCAGACTAGATAGGCCATGTGGTCTTCTTCTGCCGTCAGGTTTCTATGTTTCTATGTTACATGGTGATCAGTCGTTTAAATACTGTGAAGTACTCTACATGATTTTGTAGGACTGGAGGTTGCATATAAACTTTGAAGGAAAATAGAACATTTACAGATAATATAAGTTGCATATAGTGATCGGACCACCTTAAATCTGTATTGTAGACCACCTTTTCATTGGTCTATAATATATATAGTAAAGAAGTTACAGTTTAATTCCCTTTTAATTTATTATGCCCTGTTCATATTCATTAGATGAATCAATGGTTAAAAATATATTTTCACCATTTTTGATATTTTTATAAAGTGGCCCTGGATTTGACAGAGACATTGGTGCCAAAATTAGCATGAAAATGCTGATCTCCACAGGATTGGCTTTTAGACATGGTATTGAATAGATTGGACGGCTTAGACTTCAGTGCTAAGGTAATGTTTGTATTTTAGTAGTCCCTTACATGTATGTTTATCAGAATTACTTTTAAACTCCATAACTAGTGTGTAGCCTTTACATTATGATTTGTAAGGCTACTGCATTAGTAAGTTATCTAAAGTTTTCCCTTCAATTTATAAATCTCATCTCTTATACAATGTTTCTTTAATCTAATTCATACGTGAGAGGCTACAGTGTTCGGTTTGTTATTTGATCTCTCCCTCTGCTTTCCCACATGGGCATCTTAGTTGCCTTTAGGATGATTTTTATTCCAGCACTGTACAAATATCAAATTACTCCCTGCAAGGATGGTGTTAACATTCATATGGTGGTATTTAATATACATATGGTGGTTTTATTTAATGTATTCATGTCTGATTTATTCATTTTGGAATATAGTAACTGTTTTAATGTTCAGAATGGTGTTTATTTTTCTTATCTTTATTTATATTCTTATTACTTTTATTGTTTTACCTTTATATTTTCCTTTGATGTTTGATTTTATAATCAAGATTTTCTTTATATTTTACATTATTCTATATGGATTTTTTTTTTTTTTTACTCTTCGTTTGTACTGCCTATATACCCCTGAAGAAGGCAGTGCAGAAACACGGCCGTGTCAGGTGTGGCTCTTTTTAACTCCAGGAATTTGTTGTTATACTCCTAATAAAGCTAATATTTGTTGTACCTTGGTTCCACCTCGCTTCTGACTGGTTCATGATCAACCACAATGAATGTGCATGAGAGAGACCTGTACACACTGCCTCTATTGTATGCAAATTTCTCATTGTGGTTATCCTGAAAACCCAACAGGCCAGATGTGTCTCAAGGACTAGTCCAAGAACCCTTCATCTAGAGAGGCAAAAATGACAGGTCTCAATAAATTGGTAAGTTTTGTGATGGAAGAAGAGCTGGGGATAGAGGGAAGCCAGCCGGAGGGTCCCTACCCTTGGGCTTATGCAAATGAGGGAAATATTAGGAAGCAGCCAGAACACCAAGAGACAGAAGCAGGGGGTGGAGTAGCCCTGTAGATTCAGCCAGGGAAACCCAACACTTCTGTAAGGAGGAGGAGGGGAGTTTTCCTGGCCCAGCATTAAGTATTCACGAGAGCCCAGAGAACCAGGAGATGGAGTGGTTACCAGCAGAAGAGGAGGAATCTGTCATGGATATGGAATGGCAAGGGCCGGCCACTGCAGGGAGACTGCTCTGTTTGGGAGGAAAGTATAATGTGTAGTAGCCACTGTCAGCTCAGGAGGGGAGGGTCGGTGAGAAGCAACTGGAAGGGTGGATGACAGAGCCCTGCATCCTTGGAAATGTTTCATGAAGGTGTTTGAAACTTGAGCTGAAGGACAATAGTCAGTGCTAAAAGCTACTGTTTGTGCTACAAACTGATTTTTTCTTTGACTCAAAGCTGCATAGAAGCTGGGCTGTGACTTGTACTGCACAGTACTTCTGAGCAGGACCGTACCTAGCCCTGTGTGAGCGGTGCGGCCGCACAGGGGGCAAAGGCTTAAGGGACGCATTTAGCTGTCTGCAGCCGCCACTTTTTGTTCTCTCAGCAGCAGCAGGCAACGGCAGACAGGTGAAATGTGCCCCTTAAGCCTTCTCGCAGCACGCTAAGCAGGTCTGGCCCCTCCTTCCTCTAACGCAACGTCAGAGCAATGAGGGACAGACCTGTTTAGCGTGCCGGCGATTCCACATCGGGCGTGCCTCTTCTCTCCTGCCCCCATCCATAAAGTGGCTAGATGGAGGTACGGGGGGGGGGGGCACGCGCCCAATGTGCAAGTCGTACAGGGTGTGATTCACGCTAGGTACAGCCATACTTCTGAGTAATAACAGTCTTATCATGTACTGTGGCTGAGAAGCTGTATGACAGTGTAAAGACGGGACCTGCTGAGAGGAAGCAGGCCTGCAGGCCATTTGGGCCTAAGAAAGGGAGTGAGAGGACTTTGAAGTTTTTGTTTTCCCATTTTATAGCATATGCTTTGGGAGGTGTTTGCAAGGGACTGGAGGGGAATAATGCAGGGAAGAGACATCCAACCTGACTGGTTTCCTGGAGAGCAAGGCCCGGATGTTGAGAGTGTGGACTCACTGTGCCTGGTTGTCACAGTCTATAAAGGTATCACCAGTATCATTTTTGTCCCAACAGCTTAATAAGTGTACAAGTATCTAAATCTCATTTACATGTGTTTAACACAAATTTCTACAAATGGCGCTGGAGGGAAGCCATGTAGTCAACTACCATGTACATAAAACCCTGCAAAAAGGCCACAGAGCACAAAGAAAACCTGCTGTAACAATTCTAGGACACGCATAGTACCAACCCTACCTATGAAAAGGCAGCAATGCAAATATTAAATCAATACATCTTATAGAACACCAATATCTCTCTTACTGGGAAAACACATAAATGAACTGCTACAGAGCTCTAAACAGAAACTATATGCTGACAGAATGTCTCACTTCAGCCATATGCAAAGCACAGACAGACCCTCACCAAACAGAGAACAAGGGTCCACAAATGTGAAATAGAAATATGAAGACAACACTGGAAAAATATAAATACATAGAAATGCATTTTCTCTTGTACTGAACAAAATACAAATATATCAGCAATGCACATTTCCCAAAGCTAATATATTCCAGTTAATAAATACATATATTCAGATACTCCTATGAAGAAAGGCTGAAAAGGTTAGGACTCTGCAACCTGGAAAAGAGACGGCTGAGGGGAGCTATGATAGGAGGTCTATAGATTAATGAATGGAGTGGAAGACTAGGGGACATGCAATGAAGGTACAGTGTAACCTAATTAAGGCTAATAAGAGAAAATATTTTTTCACTCAATATGTAATCAAACTCTGGAATTCGTTACCGGAGGATGTAGTAAAAGATGTTAGTGTAGCTGGGTTTAAAAAAGATTTGTACAAGCTCCTGGAGGAAAGGTCCATAAACCATTATTAAAAGGGACCCGGGAAATCCACCTCTTGCCCCAGTGCGAGCATTGTGGAACCTGTGACCTAGATTGGCCACTGTTGGAAACAGGATACTGGGCTTGATGGACTTTGGTCTGTATGGCATTGCTTATGTTCTTATGTTCAAATACTTCTTTCTTTTCTGGCATTTTATTTTTTGTCAAGATGGCCGCAGTCTCTTTTGCTTTCCTCTGTCTTCTCCTAACTCTCTTTCCAGTGCCTGCTGTTCATTTGCCATTTTCTTGTCTCCTTCTCTCTTCCATTCCCTCTCCATATCTGCCTCTGACATTTTGATCTTTCCCTCTTAGCTCTTTCCTCCATGTCTTTCTTTATACTCTCTATCCATGCACATTTCAACCTCGCTGTAGACCTCAATTTCTTTGACTTTTTTCACCTATCAAACAAAGCAGCAAAAAACCTAAATAAGGTTCTTGGCCTTCTAGCCCATTTTGGACCAGCGTATGTTTTACATACATAAGGTTTCTATACTTACTACTCAACTGTTTGTTAATTAATGGTTATAAATTCAATGCAACTATGTTTAGCTATTATCGTTAAGTCAAAAAGCGTTATATACAGATTTTTTTATCTGAGATCTAGTTAGTTTAATAGGTATTCGAAGTTTGCTGGTTTTGACGGTACTGGCGGCTCAACATAAAAAGATCACAAAAAATAGTAAGTAGCTTATAATGCTGTAATAGCTACTATTTTGCCAATAAAAGTATTTGTAGACTTTAGAAAATAGGTTTAGATAACTGCAAGTTACTTAGTGTCAGAGTTATTGGTGCGTATATCGGCCTTGTATGTTTCTCATATGCTGGGCTAATATGTTGTCGAGACTAATTGCTGTCACGCGTTCGGTTCTAGGTGTTTCAATGGTGCAATATCGACGCACTGCATCAGAAGTGTTTTCACGTGTATCATATTCTGCCGACAGAATGTACTGTTGACAAACTATATCATAATAAATGAAATGAAATGAAAACTGCAGTTTCAATAGTATCATACGGTATGTCTACGTCAATGAATATTGATACTGAATCATAACTTTTCTGATCACTTGGAAGACAGACATTGCACCAGTGTATGAAAAACATACACTATGTGAAACTTCTATTTTCTGCAAAGTTCTAATATTTTTTATTATTGCCTGTATTTCATAGTTGTTTGAGTGTGACAAATCTAATAAATCATCCAGAACAGAGAAAGAATATGTGAACTGTCAAAAACGGGCTAGCCACTCTACCTCCATTTCTTTTTCTGAAGCATGTAGGTCCAGGGGACTTCCTCCCATAGCTTCCACCTCCATATTGTCCACTTACCCCTCAGAGGCTGATTGGCTGCCCACAGGAGGCTCTTCAATATGATTAAATCCTTCTGCTCCTGGCTGTGTTCCTGGGGCCCTTCTATCCCAAGAAAACTTCTCCCACCTTCTCTTTTTCTGCTATCCCAGGGGTAAAAAAACCTCTATGTGCTCTGCTGTGGGAAACTCCACCCTCTCCCTGGGTGTTCTCCTCCTAATTAGGTTACCTGGGGCTTCAACTGTGGCAGGGCCTTCCTATCCCAAGGGATTCTTTCTGGGGCATGTAGTGTGCCTGCCCCTGCCCCAATGTATGGCTTTGAGAGGAGGAGGGATGCAGGGCTGTGTGTATATGTGTGTGAGAGTGCACACAAGTGTGGAGGGACAAACTGAAGAACTTTATATGTGTGTGCACATGCGTTGTGAAGTGGGATGAGAGGCACGAAGTGTGTGTGAGGGTGGGGGTAGGGAATGGGGTGAGGAACTCTGTGTATGCATACTGTATGCGTGGAAAGGTGGGTGGGGTGTATATGTGTGGAAGGGTGGGAGTGGTGTGAGAGGCTTTATGTGTGTGTATACATGCACATGGTAGGCTGAGAGGATAAGCGGCTGGATGTGTGTGTATGTGCGTGCAAATGTATGAGAGGATGTGGTGGGGTAGGATGAGGAGCTGAGTGGCTGCTTTGTCAGAGGATGTGTGATGGGCTGGAGTTGAATGGGACGATGGGATGCAAATGTGTGTGTGCATCCGTAATAGGGTGGTGAGTACAGTGAGAGGCTCCATGTGGGAGGATGGGGGTGGTATGAAAGACTGGTTCTATGTGTGCAAATTTGTGGCAAGAGGGGTGGGGTGGGGTGAAAGTGTGTGCATCCACATATGTGAGAGAATCTAGGGTGGGATGCTGTAGGTTGAGGACCTGTGTGTACTGTATGTACCTCTGTGCGTACTTCAGAGTGTAGAGGGTGGGATGAAAAGCTGTGCGTGTGTGCATGCTCAGCTGCATCTCTGTGTGTGTATGAAAGGTTGGATGTGAGTGTGTGTGCTTATATGGGAGTGGAGCTGGGTGAGTGTGTGTGCATGTGTAGGGGAAGTGAATGGCTGAGGCTGTGTGTGTGCATGTACATGCTTGGGGGAGCATGCATGAGGGAACGAGGATCAGGGTGTGTGTAGACTGCGCATGCATTCATGGGGATGAGAAGCTAGGGGTGGTGTGTAGAGTGTGTTCCTGTTGGTACACAGGCATTTTAGCCCCTTCCCCAGTATGGCATATCTTATGTTCTTAGAATGACCATGCTGAAAGGTTTTAAAAGGAGGTTGGACAAATAGACTGCACATCAATTCCTCCTTGAGCTCACCACCGCCCGGTGTGGCTGCATCCCCTGCTGTCCATGGAGAACCTCCTTTCTAAGTATGCAACTCGGGTACTTAGTGTTGCATCTTAATGCTACCTTGAACTCTTATATAGCTGGTTAGATTGTAAGAACAGAAGCTCAAGAACAACATTCTTCGAAATTTCCTAACATATTTTTCTACTTGTAATTCAGAAACAGCTCCCCCACCCTCCCAAATAGCACAAGGAGAGTACTGTCAAACAGAAAAATACACTGAGGGAGTAATAAGCAAATTGCTATGCAATACCTGTACCAGCATTTCAACACAGTAGATTTAAAAAAAAAATACAAGTTGGGTTGATAAACGTCCCCAAAATAATGCCGTCCTTCTGAAAGAAAATAATGTTTAGGTTAGGGTGCATATTGAAAATTCAACAGAGGAGGGAGCCCAACCCCAGCCTTGCCCAGTGCAAATCCACCACTTGCATTGGCCTCCTCCTTCCCCTGGATGTCCAAACACTACTTCCTCCACTCCCCACTCAAGCCCAGCAATCTGACCCTGTGTCTCTCTAGTTTAAAGTTTGTTAATATTTGCTAGCAGATTTGTTAATCTGTGGTTCCGCTGTTACCAACAGCTCCCTCGTCCTGCAGCATCCATCCAGCCCCTTTACTGTGCTTTCTGGAATTAGGATAAGTTTGCCATAAGCCTGCAAAAACATGCACAGTACACAGCAAAACCGTGCCACACTTCTAGTCTTCCAAGTGTATTATATATAGTCTAGCTGTCGCTCAGTGAAATTCACCAGATGATCCCACTGACTCTCTTTTCCTCTGCTACATGACCCCTCTCCAGATCAACTCCCATCACCACCACTTTGGACATGTGGACCACCCCCATAGTCTGAACAGAGAGCCAGCGTGCAAATTTCTTCCGGCTGCTCTATCTGCTCCACCCCACCCCGCACAAACCTCCCTTTGTCCATTCTAACAGGCACCTCCTAGCCCTTGACTCCCTAGTTCCCTGCACCTATTGAGAAGCCTATAGATCAGAATCTTTCAGTGAGGCATACATACACATCCTACCAGACCCAGACACACACACCACATATTGATCTAAGTGTACTATAGACAGATAGAATTTTCCTTGTAGTTTAATGACCACTTACATGGAACACTACTGGAAACCTGTCTAGTTCCTGCTTTGGTCCTACTGAGAAAATGGCTTCCTATGACAGCTCAACATGGAATTGGTTTTCTGTTAGGGGCGCAGCAGAGCTTTCGGCACCATAACACTAAAATTCCAAGCAAGAGTCTTTTATTTACAGTTTCTCTTCAGAAGCATGTGCAACACTGCATTTCAAGGTTAGATACTCTTGGGAAAGCATTTCTGCATCACCGATTTTCTAGCTAACAAGCCACTACAAAGTGCTACTTTGATGTGGAAAAAAATTTAAGATTCAGAAACTGAAATCAAACAGCAGTAATCTAGAAAGGTGAAAGACATCAGGCAATGTAGCTTACATGTCTAGCCATCCCACATAAAAGATGCTTAAAGATACCTAGAGGCAAAAACCAGCAAAACTATTTTTTTTAAAAATTTCCACATAAATGCCTCGGTGCTTTGGGGGGGGGGGGGGACCCTAGCACTATATATCCGGGGGTGGGGGGTGGGAACCCTAGCACTATATATCCGTTCCATTTGTTCCTCCTCAAATTGTGCGCCGTTCCTTCATACAGCAGCACTTCTGAAAGAAAGTAGCCTGCGTTTGTGGTATTTAAATGGTGAACTACTAAGGAAACGCATTGGTTGACAGTACTGAGAGAAAAAGGAGTAGTAAAAGGAGAAATCACAAGAGAGATTAATAAGACAGACAAGGTACAGTCCGATTGCTATTTCCCATGGCTGCACGGCAGAACTTTAGCAAATGAAGGGCCGAAAGGCAATATCTTGCAGTCAGACGTTTCAAGTAAATGAGTGGCTCCGAATTAGCTCCCACATAAGCCGGTTCCTAGCAGCCACCGGGGTCTTAATGGATAAAATGCAACAGAAATCTGGCATGTTTCTGGCAGTGCTCTGGACATGTCACATATAACATACAGGAAACCTACGCCTGCCACTGCTGCTGGGCATCACCCGTGAAAGCCAGCAAGAGCGGGCTGTAGTTCTCTCTGCTTCCGACGTTGCTCGCATCTGTCATTTATCTGGAAGAAATGCAGTGCTCTCGTTTCTGATGTTTAGACATGTTTGTTTTGTATACAGTGCCCTGAGATGACCCCCCCACCGTATCAGAACCAAACCGGTCTCCATGGTAACTGTGACCCGGCTGAAAAGATCACCTGAATGAAATACCATGTGACAAATTGCTAATACTAAAGCGCGGGGGGGGGGGGGGGGGGGGGGGACGACAAAAATATACGTTTCAGCTGTCCGTTTAAAAACGTCAAACCCCACACTTCGCAGCAAATGGGTTTATTCACATACGTAAAATATGTACAGCATTTCTGCATCTCCCATTGGAAGAATATCCAGTGATACAGTCAAAATGTGTTAAATTGAACTCGAGTGTACCGTACTGCAACGGCAGTGGAAGATCCCCTTTACAATATCTGGGTAGCAAGTACAGCCACAGAGGACAAGTATTTGGCTGCTCTCGTTTCAATATAATCCGAACCAGCATATTCACATAAAGAGTCCTGCTTCATCAAACACTGCTGCTTGAAGGGATTCAAGAAACCAGGGAAAACAGCTTTAACCTCCTGCTTTTAAAAACATGGTTAGGGGAGGGAGTGGGGACCCTACAAATGTACCACTGCAAGAAATTAATTCATAACAGCAGATCAACTGTTGAAGAGGCTCATAACTGAGCAAAGCACCAGGAACTCTATGGCTTAGTATTCGGAATGAATACAATCACATGAGGTAAACAAGCTTTTTGCTTCTGAAAGAAAGACAGACAGACAGACATGAAAGGCAGGACCGCGCTACGCTACTTAAGTATCTAATGCCTGTTAGCTGCAGACGTCCAAGGACGTAAATCTGTTCTAAAGGGCTGTACCTTAGATTTGTAGAACTGCTACTCTTGGGTACCTGCAAACCCAAAACACATGGACAAAAACACAAGCATCACAAAGTTATAGTTATATTAAACATTAAAATGGAATTACAGTTGTTTTAACTGTATTCAGAAACTTGCATTTTTCTGCTTTTCAAGGCACAGTTCAGGGTTGCATTCCACAGGCAAAATAACTAATTGTGTAAGAGATTTAAACTGAATTTATCTTCTAAACAAATGACTGCAGCATGCCATTCATTCAGATTCAATGATGTGATGTGAACCACTTCCATTTCCCAAAAGATTAGATTTTTTTAAACTGTAAATGCAGCATGCTTTCAAAAAAGGTTTGTAACAGCAGTAGTTCATAAAAGCTGATAGCAGATTTCCAGACAACTAAAACACAATTGCTTATTTCTCCACACAATTCAGTAGAAAAATTCTCCAATGTTTAGTTTTCTTGAAGGGACAGGGGTTGGGAAAAAATCCTGAAAAAAATCTTTTATCAAATACAATCTTGGGCATGTTAGATTAGTCACCTCTGACGGACTTTATGGGCCTCTTTTTTCTATAAACATTCCTTTAGAAAGCTTGTAATATCCTCACAAGAAATAAGATGGCTGTAAACATACTACAAAGATGAATGTGAGAAATCTCCTCACTTGATTTATATAGGATATCCTCAGCTGAGCACCAGGCGGCCTTAGTGTGTCAAGATGGAGTAGAGATGTGATGGATCAGAGGATTCACTGTCACCCGGGCCAATTGCATGCTGCCAGCAGCCCAAGTTTATTTGGCTCTCAGTCCGTGAAGCGCTGCTGCAAGAGTTCGTCTCTCTGCAGGTGCACATCCTGGAAGCGCTCACAGGGGAACTCCATGAGATCGGTTTCGCTCAGGGCGCAGACAGCCACAGGGCGGGGCCGGTGTGCCTGGAAGCCTGAAAATTCTGCCGACACACCAGTGCCCACTGAACGATAGGGTCGCCGTGTTGAGTACATGTGCCGCACATGCGCGGGTGCCTTCCGCCGGCTCCACCTCTTGCTTATGCGCCGCCAACCCCAGCCTGCCAGCCCCAGCAGGACAAGCAGCAGGTTAACAGCGAGCAGGGAGATGGTGAGCAGCTGGTAGTCTCCTGCTTGCGCTCTGGCCCTGCCTCCTTCCTCTGGGCCCTCAGGCGGCATCACCAAGCCCGTGCAGTGCTCACGTGGTGCCACAGTGCATGCATGGCCCCCAATCACACTTTCCACACATACAAGGTAAGGTGCTCCAGGTCGCAGCTCGTGTAAGGTGGCAGTACGTGCACCATACTCTCGCACATAGACAAAACTCTGGAAGCGTGTGGGCTGGCCGAAGCGTTCATACATCAGTCGGAAGTGCACAGGCCCTGAGGAGCGTGGGTTGCGGTGCTCGGCCACCTGCCAACTCACTGTGGCCATACCAGGGGAAGCTACAACCGTCAGGTTGGAGAGGAAGAGACTGTTAAATTCACAGGGGTCTGAAACCAGAGGCCGGCTCTTACTCCTTGCTTGCTTCAGGGTGTCAGCACGTGGGAATATCTGTTGCATCATGGTGCCTGTTGGAGTAGAGATAAATGTGGAGGATAGTGATGGTGGTGCCAGGGAAGGAAAGGTAGGCATGGGCTGTGATCTGGGGGCAGCCAATAACTGCAGTGCTGAAGCAGAAGGTAGAATGCTGGTACTGCCATAATGCCTACGTTTGGTTGAACCCTTCTTGGCAGTGAACAGTCGCTTGCGTGGTGATGATGGAAACTTCGAACTCCAAGACTCAGTGCTGCTGCTGAGGGCCAGAGTGTAGGGCATGTCCCCAGGGCAGGTTGCAGAGTCATTGATGCCTGGTGGAAGCAGCAGCTGGGACTCATCGAGGTAGTCAAGGTACTGGCCAGCCAGTGCAGGTGGATGGCTGCAACGCAGAAAGACAGTAAGAAGGTGGCCCTGTGCATGCCGTGCACCCATCCAACTCCACAGCGCATGCAGCCGGCAGTCACAAGTCCAACCATCGCTGTCAAGCTCAAGGAGGGAGAGGTGTGTTAGGGTGGCTAAGGCCTCACCTGAGAGCACAGCAAAAACATTCTTACGCAGGTGCAGTTCACGCAGTTGTGTCAGGCTCATAAAGGCAGCTGGGTGCACATTGGCCAGAACATTGTGGCTCAGGTTCAGCACTTCCAGGCCCACCAGTGGGTCAAGGAGTGCATGTGGTACATGGCTGAGCTGGTTGCCATCCAGATGGAGTTCACGCAGGGCACCCAGTCCATGGAAGACACCGGGTTCCAGCTGTGACAGTCGGTTACTGCTGAGCCAGAGTCGCCCCAGCCGCCGCAGGGGATTGAAGATGCCCTTTCCCAGTTCCTGTAGGCTGTTGGTGGAGAGTCTAAGATCTCTGAGTGAGCGCAGTGGGGTGAAGGGGGTAGGGTGATGCAGCGCATGCTGCCGATTGCTGGATAAGTCTAGGAAGTGCAACTTGCTAAGGCCAGCGAAGGTGCGCTCGCCTAGTTGGCGGATGCGGTTGTCTTCAAGGTGTAGGGAGAGCAAGGTGGCTAATGGCAAGAATAGGCCATTGGGCAAGTTTTCCAGAGCATTGTCATCCAGCCGCAGCCTGGTTAGGCTCCGCAGGCCCGAGAATGTGCCAGGGCCAAGCCTGTGCAGCTCATTGTTGTTGGCGCTGAGGACACGCAGCTCCTGCAGTGGTGCCAGTGAGCCCAGGCTTATGTTGGCCAGCAGGTTGTGGCCCAGGTAGAGCTCCTCCAGTTGTAAGAGATGCTCGAAGGCCCTGGGGTGGAGTGAGCGAAGGCGGTTGTATTGCAAGTCCAGTCTTTGCAACTGGTTGAAGCCTTGGAAGTCTGAGGCACTGATGTTGCAGATGAAGTTACCCCCTAAGCTGTAGGTGAGAATGCTCTGTCGGTCACCGGTAGGGGCTCTGGGCACAGTTAGAAGTCCCCGGTTGCTGCAGAGGACATGCTGATGTTGTTGGCAGTCGCATCGTTCTGGGCAAAAGGGTTGTGCTTCTGGGATGGAGCAAAAGACAAAGCTGCAAACTGCCAGCATCAAATAGAGCCTCCGTGGCACTTCCATTCCCCGGTGATCTTAGTTGCTTGTGCTTTGTGCCTCTTGTGCATTCCCCTGATCACCCACTGCACTATGTATTATTATCTTGATTTCATCCACCTCCAACCAGACCTTGGTGCCACAGGATCAAAAGATTTGAGTTGCACTTCCCACAGAGAGCAGCAGCAGTGAGATGTCAGAATCTACAGGCTCACCGACGGTCATCCTGAGCACTGACAAAGGCTATCTTTTTGCATCCACTGAAAAAAAGGCATTTTTTTTCTGGAAACTTTTTCCCTTTGTTAAAAGAGTCAAGTTCTGAGAAGCGGAGAAAGCATGATTCGGCAGCTCTTCCAGTGTATTCCTTTTCTAGGCTCAGGTTGTAAGCCCTAGCGTCTGTACTCTAAGCCCTTTTCTTGTCACTTTCCTTGATATCTTGGTAATGCAAAACAAGTCTTTCAGATGGACAAAAACAAAATGCCTCTCTGGTTTCAAGTCAGCAAACTGTCCTGCTGTAAGGAAGGCTGGAAAGTGAGTGCATCAGGAGAAGCAGACTCCGAAACTGCCGAGGAAAATAAGCGGAAATGAGTACTTCCCACACGTTGTCCCCTGAGACCTCAGGCAGACAGGGATGGAGGATGGGACAGAAGGAAGGAGGAGGAAACATCCCAAATATCCAGCATTTGGCTTTCTGCTCAATTAGAGCAAAGAGGGGGGAAGCTGCGGATTTAACAGCTTAAGGATGTTTGTATATATTAACCAAATAGGTCCCAGATAAAAACACAAAACGGTGGTTTTCTGTTTTAAAGCAGCTAGTAACCTGTAATCCCGGTATTTATTACTGACTAGCTATTAAATATAATACACTGTAAATAACTCATTTCTGTAATGCTTTCTTTTATAAGAGGATATAATTTCTCTGGTTCTTGCTTGAAAATATTCAGAGTCATTTTAGTTAGGCTGTCCTTTACCAAAAATACTATAGTAATCTATATTCTGAATGATTTTATATTTGTTCTTTGCAAGCATCTTGAAGCTTTAAAATATAGTCGATAAACAAAATGTGCCTTATCCATTTTTCTCATTTTAACAGGCAACTAAATGCCATGTTATTGCATTGGTCACTGGATATGACTCTACTCTGCTTTCAATCTGTTGTGTGAGCTTCTGTTTAGCTGCAAGTGACTCGCTGTGACATAAACCTATTTTTATCTTGCATTAACAAGTATAGCATCCATATTTTCCTTTCACTGTGCTCTTTTTGTGTGTGACAAATCTTCCTTTTTTTTCACTGCATATTTGCATTTCTCAGAAATGTGACTCTCTCAGATTCAGCCATTGTCACCCTTGGCTGGAATACTCATCATTGCCTATGACAGGGAAAAAAGATTACTGGTTCCCGTCTTCTAATATTCTCTAAAATCAGGGTCCCCAGCATATGGCCCATGACGCTCAGTTTTCTAGCCTGCCATACTCATCCTGTGGCTGAATATGCATCTTTTTGTAACATCCAGTAACAGATTGGAAGGGATGGAAATGAGGCTGTCTGACTCCCATACTTACACGGGTGCCCGTTCTCTTCCTTCTAAAGCTATTGTTGGCCTTGTTTACTTTCTCAGATCTATCTTGTTACCAAAATCTGGCTCTTTCCTTGCCCCTCTGCCATGATACTAAACATAGAAACATGATGGCAGATAAAGACCATATGCCCTATCTAGTCCACCCTTCCATACCAACTATTAAGCTTTATAATACCTTTTTTTCCTTTAGAGATCCTCTGTGTTTGTCCCATGCTTTCTTGAATTCAGATACTGTCCTTGTCTCTACTACCTCCACTGGGAGACTATTCCACGTATCTACTGCACTTTCTATAAAGAAACATTTCCTAAAGTTTCCCCTGTGTCTATCCCCTTTCATCTTTGTAGTGCTCCCTTGGATGTGCTTCTGGGTCCGGGACCGGCCTGGCTGGAGACCCTCAAGGGTGGGCTCCATCGGTTCTTGTCAGCTTGGTGCCTGGTGTCTCCACCTGGGGAAGAAAGGTGTTAGCGGGTAGGATTTCCCTCCTCTCACCCCAGGAAACCTCTCCAAAAACACTGCTGTGAACAAGGCTGGCTTAAATAGTATTTACAATTTATTTACAAAATATATACATCAAGTATTGTGATAAAATAACGCAGTATCTACAACCCGCATTATGATAAGTGGTTCAAGCAGGTAAGGTGAAATAGCAATATAGGACAAGAGATAAGGCAGTTCAAACAACAAATATGTAGTCACTTAAGTTAACCTTTAAAGCTTATGCATTTAACTTTATTAACCTGTCTCTTAACTCCCTCCTCCTTTCCCTTTACCTACCAGCCCCAAGTCTTGCCCACTGCTGGAGCTCTAGACAGATGGCTGCTTGTGAAAGGAGAACTTTTGTAGATCTGTCCAATTGCTGAGGCTGTAGCCTTGGCTCCACCTCCTCCAAGCTCTTCTCCAATTCTGAGAGGGTTTTGTACTCCTGTCCAATCAGGAACAACTGTTGCAGCTCTCCCTTGAGCTGATCTGCCACTGTGCCCTTCCTAGGCCTTGTGGCTCCTCGATTTACTGCTGTGCAGCTCTCTCTTGAGCTGATCCACCACTGCAGCTCCTAATGATCCGCTGCTAGACTCCCAAGCCTGCATTAGTTTCTCCAGTCTCTCCGCTGCCATCTCCACTGGGAGGAGACTGCCCACCCCCATTTTCACTCCATGCCTGGACAGGCTCCCAGGAGACTTTCCAGCGCCATTTTCAGGAGGGGAAGCTCTTTTAGATTAAGAAACTTCATAGCCTTTAAATCCTAAACTCCTTCATCTCTCCTCAAGCTCTTTTCTCCTCTTTTCAGGGCTTTTTAGTACCAGCACCTGTTTATCTTAGGATGAGCAATTTCCACCGGCCCCAGTATTTACTTCTCCACCCTCTGTCTAATGTGTGCACTTTATTCCCTTACACTATTACCTATGGGCCCAATTCTGATCTGGACGTGCTGACCCTCTGTGCATCTGGTCGGAACTGGACGCACAGAGTGAGCCGGGATTCTGATATTGCGGGGCATATCTAGCCCTGTGGGATCAGAATCGCGCCCAGACCTATATGTGCAGGCCGGGACCCCGATTCTGGCCAGCTTGCACGTACAGGCCTTCCCCAGCTAACTCAGTCAGGGCTCCTAAATGGAGCTGCGGTGCCATGGCATCCGGTTGCCATTGCACTATGGCTCCATTCAGGAGCCGCGATCCTCAGTCATCGGTAAAAAAGCTTCATTCCCTGCAGCCCGATCCCCAATCTGGCCTCCCAAGGCCAGGGTCAGGCTACAGGGAATCCCCTCTATCCCCTCCTACCTCCTCCGATGGCCGGGGCTGCCGTCCCCTGCTGACTAGGTGAACTTAATTCACCTCAGAGGTGGAATAAGTTCCATATACAGGCAGCCGACCCCGGACATACAGAGCCAACATTGGAATCGGCCCTGTACATCCGGGGCCACCAACCGCCCACTGCCCGCCTTAACCCTGCCTCGGCAATGCTCCTTTCCCGACCCCGTCTAACCTCCCCATACAACATGCAGGGAAGTTAGTCGGGGTAGGCAGAGCGATCGAATAGCTGGGAAGGATGTATAGATTTAAAGTTAAATCTTAATAGATAGAAATGTGAGCAAATATTACCCTTGCTCCTTCAGCACAGGCAGTGATTTGCATATCCCCCCTAAATGTTTACTTTTCAGCTCTGCTAGCCCAGTGACTGTTACTGCAGGTTGCTCTTTTAATGTTGTCCCTCATCTGACCTCCCCAGCAGCCATCTCTTCAACAGCATACAGTGACCATTTACTTTCGATTCTACATTATTTAACACATTCTCAAACACCCACCTTTGGGGGGGGGGGGGTTCACCTTTGTCCTATGCTCCTACGTAACAGAGCTATCTTTCAACTGAAAGAGCCTCCCCTCCTGTGCATTTATGTCATGAAGGTATTTAACCATCTATATCATATCTCCCCTCTCCCATCTTTCTTCCAAAGTATACATATTGAGATCTTTAAGTCTGTCCCCATATGCCTGTTTTGCTAAGTGAACGGGGTGCAAAAATAAAGGCCAACACACTTTGAAATAAAGATAAGCAGTTTATTTATAAAATAAAGAAAAGATAGCTAGAAAGCAAGTAATTACAGGAGAATGATACATCACCGACAGAGTTATGAACTTCATCTCATGCCACACTTTGACTAAATGGATCTCAGATTCAGCCAGGCAAGAGAGACTTCTCAATCGGGAGATTTTCCAGGCAACGCACGTGCTCGTTCCATGGAGGAGATCCTTTCACTTCCTCCCCGGCTGAAAAAGGCACCCATTTTATCCTGATGCAAGAGCAACCAGTAATTTTCCATCAGGTGACACACACATAGAACAGGATCAGCTGTCCATTAAACACAATCAAGACGCTGGACAGATGCCTGAGAATGCTCAAGGGAGGGTATTTCCCATCAAATGATTCAGAAGCCCAGAACCCCATCGGATGACCTTCACTTTATTTTGTATGTATTTACCAGGTGCACCAGTATCTCTCCCTACTAAGATTCCCTATTAGAAATTTCACATGGTTCTATCAAAACAGTTATGCAAGAAGATTTTTTCACAAAATTGTGCAGGAATCTCTCTCTTCCATAAAACTGAGGTTTAATTAACCCCTAACTCACTACTGATGCATGATCAGTAGTCAACTTTAATTCATTTGTACTACAATGCCTTATGATGAAGACCCCTGACCATTTTGGTAGCCACCTTCTGCACCAACTCCAATCAGTTTATATCCTTTTAAAGATGTGATCTCCAAAATTGCACACAGTACTCCAAATGAGGTCTCACCAAAGAATTATACAGAGGCACTATCACCTCCTTTTTCCTGCTGGCCATTCCTCTCCCTATGCATCCAAGCATGCTTCTGGCCTTCGCCGTCACTTTCTCTACCCATTTAGCCACATTAAGATCATAATAAACAATCATACCGAGGTCCCACTCTTCTTTTGTGGACAGACATACTTCACCACCTGTACTGTACCGCTCCCTTGGATTTTTGCAGCCCAAATACAGTACCCTGCATTTTTTGGCATGAAATCTCAGCTGCCAAATTCTCGACCATTCTTCAAGCTTAACAAGATCCCTCCTCATGTTATCTACACCTTCCTGGGTGTCTATTCTATTGCAGATTTTGATATCATCTACAAAGAGGCATATCTTACCCAACAGCCCTTCTGTAATATCATTTAAAAAATGTTAAAAAGAATCAGACCAAGGACAGATCCCTGTGGCACACCACAAGTAACATCCTTTTCCTCAGAGTGAGCTTCATTTATCTGTATCCTTTGTTGCCTCCCACTCAGTTTCTAACCTAGTCAGTCACTTTAGGGTCCATCCATAGGGTGCTAAATGTATTTATAAGTTGCCTGTATGGAACAATGTCAAAGGCTTTACTGAAATCTAAGTACAACATATCTAGGGCTCTCCCTTTGTCCAACTCTATGGTCATCCTGTCAAAAAAATTAGATTTGTCTGACAAGATACCTTGCTCTGGTAAAACCATGCAGCCATGGATCCTGCAATCCACTGGATTCCAGAAACCTAACTCTCCTCTTTTAACAGCGTTTCCATTATTTTATTCACCACAGAAGGTCAGATTAACCGACCTGTAGTTTCCAACCTCAGGAGCATTCCCATCTCAAAAGAAGCATTGAAAAGGTCAAACAGTGGAGCCATTAGAACGTCCCTAAGTTCCTTCAATATTCTAGGATATATCCCATTTGTCCCCATCACTTTCTTTACTTTTAGTTTAACTAGTTCATTGCGAAGACAGCCTCACTTCTGTTCCTATTTGTAGGTGTTTTCTGAGGTCCTGATTCTAGCCCGTCATCTGTGAACACAGAACAGAGATATTTGTTAAGCGATTCTGCTTTATCCTCATCAGCTTCTACATATTCCTCCCCTTCACCATTCAGTCTGACAATGCTACTTTTACACTTCCTCCTCTCACTAACACATCTGAAATATGTTTTGTCCCCCCATTTTTCTGCATTGGCTATTTTTCTTTCATTTGTCTATTTGCTTTCCTGACTCCTTTCCTTGCTGTTCTTAACTTTTCCATCTATTGATGCTGGTCTTCCTCTTTCTGTGATCTCTTGTATTTTATGAAGGCCACCTTTTTTTCACCTTTTCAGCTACTTTTTTCAAGAACCATAGTGGCCTTCTTTTCCTTTTTAATGTATTTTCTTTCCTAACAAAGTCTTTTTGCCCTTAAAATAGCCACTTTCAGTTTTGTCCATTGCTTTTCTACATTGCCTAGTTGTTCTCATCCCACTAACAACTCCTTGAAGTATTGTCGCATCTTGACAAAGTTAGTTTTCTTAAAAACTAGGACCCTCACTTTTGAATAGACTGTTTTAGCCCTTGTCCAAATACTGAACAGCACCATCCTATGATCACTGGATGCGAGATGCTCTCCTACTATAACATCAGAAACACTCTCCCCTTTCCTAAGCACCAAGTCCAATATGGCCCCTCATGTGTGGGTTCAATTACCAGTTGCCAGAATAGTTCTTCTTGTAGAGAATCCAGGATCTCCTTACCTCTAGATGACACCACAGCAGGGATGTCCCAATCAACATTTGACATTTGAAATCAGCTATCAGTAGCATTTCTCCTTGCATAGCAATACTGTGAATGTCTTCTACCTTTGAAGGAGTTCTGTATACCATACCAATGCAAATCTATGCTTTATTTCCTCTTTCCATTTTAACCCATAGTGTTTATTAAAAACTTTTATACCGCCCAACACAAAAGGCATCTGAGCGGTTTACAATCGTTAAAAATACAGGCTGCATGGAAACAGGAAAGGAACGCCATTTAAAATAAAAGTAATAGAGAAGGGAGAGAGAAAGGACAGGAAAACAAATTGCTTAAAACTACATCGTCAAGGAAGGGGGGAGGGGGACAAAGACAGGGGGGGAAGGTCGAACGCCAATCTGAACAGATACATTTTGAGTTGTGTTTTAAAGGACTTATAGGACTGTTTTGAGCAGAGGGAAGGGGGGAGCGAGTTCCAAAGCCTAGGCCCTAGGAAGTAAAAGGCTGAGGAACGGGTGGATTCAAGGTGAGCCTGTGAAGGGGAGGGAAGAGACATGCGACTAATGTGGATGGAACGGAGCAAGCGGTGAGGAGTGTGGAAGTAAATCTGGTCTGCAAGGTAGAGAGGAGTGCCTGTGTGAATCACCCTATGTGCGAACGTAAGGATCTTATACTGAATGCGAAATGAAACAGGTAACCAATGTTGGTGCATAAGAAGGGGGGTGACGTGATCATATCGAGAGGCATGAGTCAAGAGACGAACCGCGGTATTCTGAATACGCTGAAGACGGGAGAGTTGGGATTGTGGTAGACCTGCTAGAGAAACATTACAGTAATCGAGACGGGACATTACAAGGGAAAGTAGGAGTGAAGTCAAGGCAGAAGAAGAGAGAAAAGGGCGTACGGCCCAAAGCTGCTTAAGAGAAAGTGCCCGCTCCTTCTCTTGTAAGTCCTGTAATTCTGTAGCTTTCATTAGAGCACTGACTTGGGAACCAAAAGACCAGGGTTTGATTCCCACTAGCACTCCTTGTGACCTCGGACAAGTCACTTAACCCTCCATTGCCTCAGAAAATTCCAAGTTATCAATGTCTCTGTTTAATGTACATTATCAAGTTTAAGTTACAATGTACACTGCTGTGACTAAAATGATAAAGCGGTATAAAAAACTTGTTAAATGAATAAATAAAATTATTTTTTACATATAGTGCCACTCCTCCTCCCTTTCTTCCTATCCTGTCCTTTCTGAACAAATTCATATGTGCCCTCTTTTCTCCTACACCGAGTCCCTCTAGTCATGTATGTAGTATAAGCATGTTCTCTATTTTGTCCTTCCCTTGCTTTGTTTCTCCTCTGTTTTTTAAAATTTTCAGTTGCCGTGGCTATTCTCTGTCACCACCTAGATCCCTTAAGCTCCTTTTCTAATGACATATATCAGTACTTCTCAATATTTTTTATTTTATGACACACTTTTTAAGTTTGTTCAGTCCCTGTGGCACACCAAACCCAATTTTGCATAACTGGCGCTCCCAGTCCCTCCCACTAATAGAAGGAAAGTAGTGCTTTTTACCTGTATGGACTTCAGTCTGATGTGTGAATATGTGAGGTCATTCCCTCAGACATCATATTGAAGTTGGCAAAAGAGGTACACAGGTAAGAAGCACTGCTCTCTTCCTACCAGCAGGACCGGCCCAAGGCATGTGCAGAAACGTTGCCAGCACATTAAGCATCCATTAAGCTAAGAACAAACCTTTCTATCTTCTCTGCTGGCTTAAAACTATAAATTCTAACTTGATTTTTGGGGGAATTACTATTATAGCTTTTAACTGTGGTTTTAGACTAAACTTGGGGGCATTTAGACTGCTTTCCTTGTATAGACTTACATCAGATATCTGTGTGTGTGGCAGATAGAGAGTTATAACAAACTAGGCTTTTACTCCTGCTGCACTGGTTGGTGAAACCCTATTCCCAGGGAGGAGCTGATTTGGAGCATTGTACACCTGGCCTGACACTGGTCTGAGACAGTTTTGCAGAAGCTGAGAAGCATCCATTAAGGTAAGAACAAACCTTTCTATCTTCTCTGCTGGCTTAAAACTATAAATTCTGTTGATTTTTGGGGGAATTACTATTATAGCTTTTAACTGTGGTTTTAGACTAAGCTTGGGGGCATTTAGACTGCTTTCCTTGTATAGACTTACATCAGATATTGGTGCGTGCCCACGGTTCAGGAACAGCCTACTCAAAAAATCGTAAGAGACTCTCTCCAACAGGGATACATGCCACAACCCCTAAAACACGCCATGATGCGACCAATAATTAAAAACAACAGCCTTAACCCCTCTGAACCAAAATCATACCGCCCCATCTCCAGCTTACCATTCATTGCAAAAATCATGGAAAAGGAAGTACAGAGACAACTTCAAAATATAGATATGAATGCACCACTAGACATACATCAACATGGCTTCAAACCTCAGCACAGCGTGGAAATACTACTCACTTCCCTATTTGACACTCTCCTAAGAGGAATGGACAACATAAAGAATGGATTCATATTAGTATTCATGGACATATCGGCAGCCTTCGACACTATATCCCACGCTAAGCTACTGCAACGACTACAACACATAGGATTACGCAAGCACACCCTGAAATGGTTTACTTCTTATCTGGAGGGTCGTACACAACAAGTCAAAAGCGACCAAATGAAATCGCTGCAGTTCCCCGTCAAGCAAGGAGTGCCACAAGGATCACCCTATCATCAATGTTATTTAATATTTACATCCAACCCATTTGCAACATCATTAAACACCACAAACTCCACTACCACATCTATGCCGATGACATCATGGTATATGCTCCAGTCAACCTACTAGCAGTAGATATCTCAACAGTAACGAAATGCTTGGAAGAAATGCACACTTGGCTCACAGCCAACAACCTAACGACCAACTTCGATAAGACAGAAGCAATGTTCATCACCAGGAATCCCACCTTCATTCCACCACAAACTATCAGCATCCTAGACAAATTCATAGAAGTCAAAGATGAAGTTAAGTACCTGGGCATCACCCTGGACAGAGCTTTAAACATGAAGTCCCACATCTCTAAAACTGCAAGTAAGGCCTATCAACGCTTAAGAGTCATCAGAAAGATCAAGCCATTACTTCTTCAGGACCACTTCAGCACAGTATGCCAAGCACTCATCACACCTCTGCTGGACTACGGAAACTCACTATATCAAGGCCTCCCTCAGCAAACCTTACACCCACTCCAGATGGTACAAAACACTACAGCACGCATCATAACAGATACACCAAGAGATGAACATATCATCCCTGTCTTACAACAACTGCACTGGCTCCCAATGGTAACAAGAGCAAAATTTAAAACAATCATGATTATATTTAAGATCATTCACCATCTCTCAGCAGATGCACTACAATACATCATAACAAGAGATAGCAGCAATAGACCAAGAAGAACCAGTACTGACAACATGATCGGCACACCTACAGGATACCACAAGACCAAACAAATAACCTCAAAGAGAGCCGCATCACTACTGGCATCTACTCTATGGAACTCCCTCCCAACAAGTCTGAGGGCAATGGATGACATCAAAGAGTTCCTCAAAGCCCTAAAACCCCTGCTCTTTATTGAAACATATGAATATACAGAAAGTTCTACCTACCCAAACAATAATACAACACACAACAACACAACAACCTCCGACAGCTAGATATCTCCACCTACTACACACCCACTTAACCTAACCGGATGCTCGAGTCCACTATACAAGGCACTTAAATCCCCCTATAATTGTACTGCCTATACGTCTAAATGTTGTCAAGTACCCACATGTTAAATGTTGTTAAGTAATCACATGTTAAATGTAACCCACCAATTGTGATGTAATGTGAGCACTTTGATTGAAGGATAAGGTGGTATACAAATCTGTCTAAATAAACTGTCTAAATAAATAAATAAATACTCGCCAGAGACACTTAGGTTTCCGCCCACCCCACCCCTCACCCCACCCACCCCAGGGGCTACATTGCCTTTATAGTGGTCACATACGTGCCATCTATCCTTTCTTACTTGGGTTAAAAGTCCACATCTTCTTCATCCTTTCTTCTTCTTATTATTCTGGGACTGCTTAACCAACAAGCCGTGCATTCAGTGCAATAACTGCGGTACTTTCATTCCAAGACAAATCATTTGGAGCCTAAGAGCTTGTCCTATGTGCCTCAGGTCAGATGCCATGCATGACGAACTGACTCTACTAAGGAAAGACCTTGCTGCCATGCATAAAGAAGTGACTCTACTGAGGGAGGAAATGGCTGCAATGAAATGCACCTCTTCTAGGATACAAACTGAACAAAGTCCACCACCGCTCCCACAAAGAATCAAACACCCCAGGAACAAATGGATCACAGTGGGTTCTGGAAGATTGCGACCTGTAACACAGAGACATCCTATGCATCAAGAGATATCCCTGCATAATGCCTTCTTTGCCTTGGCTAATGAGGATGCTCAATCCAAAGAAACTGAAGGGTCCTTAAATGAGTCAGACAATGCCCAATCTCCTGCTAAAACACCAAATATGAAGAAGACCTCACCAAACAGAAAACTACTACTACTTGGAGATTCCATCATCAGAGGCACCAACTTGGGAACACAGTTCAAAGGAGAGAAGATAGTCATGTGCCTACCAGGCTCGACAGCCAGCAGGAATACAAACCAAGTTGTTGAAGTACTCAGCGCAAAAAGTGAACACTCCAAACTTGAGGTTGTTATCCACTTGGGCACAAATGACCTGGCTAGAAACAGTGCCTCTACAGTCCAAAAGGTCTTCCAATCTCTGGGAGAGAAACTCAAGCCCATTGTTAACACTGTTGCATTCTCAGAGGTTCTGCCTGTACTTGTAAGGGGACAAAAAGACAGCATCGCATTAACAGCTTTAATACATGGCTCCAGACCTGGTGCAAACAAGAAAGATTCAGATTTATTGGCGACTGGGGAAACAGATGGACTAATAAGAGACTATATTGTGCTGATGGACTACATCTCTCTGTCGCAGGGAAAAGAATCTTAAGTGAAAAATTCAGGCAGTATGTGGATATGCATTTAAACTAGGAAAAGGGGGTGATGGATGTGGAAGGTCAAGACCTGCACGCCACCCTTGCAAAAGCAGAATAACATCAGAAACAGCCACACTTTTAAACCACACATCAAAAACAAATGGGAAGATGTGGGCAGAACAAAATTAATGCAAAATACACACAAGCCAGGTAAATTCTGGAAAGCAATGAGCACAAATGCTCGAAGCGTAGCCAACAAAGTTCCGGACCTGGAAGCCCTAATGGTGGAAATGGATTTGGACATTGTGGCCATTACAGAAACATGGTTTAATGAATCGCATGATTGGGATATAGCCATAGCTGGCTATAATCTATTCAGAAGAGACAGAGAAAATGGAAAAGGAGGAGGAGTAGCCTTGTATGTCAAAAGCAATATTAAAGCTACTGAAATGCAGGGGACATGGGGAAAAGAAGAAGCGCTCTGGATTGCGTTGGAAAGAGGAGATGACACTGTCATCCATACTACTGTAGTCTACAGACCTCCAACTCAAATCGAAGAGATAGATAATGAATTGATTATAGATATTGCCAAGATAGTCACAAAGGGGGAAGCGATCATTTTGGGTGACTTTAATCTACCTGATGTGGATTGGATTACTCCTTCTGCACATCTGGAAAGAAGCAAAAAAATTGTAGATGCTCTCCAAGATGCATCAATTAGACAAATGGTCATGGAACCAACCAGGGAAAGCTCAACGCTGGATTTAGTGCTCAACAACGGTGCTAGCGTGTCGAATGTCTGCGTGAGTGCCCCTCTGAGCAAAAGCGATCATCACACGGTGTGGTTTGAGATAAAAGCCAAGGTACAGGCCAAACATAGCAAGCTCAAAGTCCTAAACTTCAAAAACACTGACTTCAAAAAAATGGCCGAGTACCTAAAGGAGGAGAAGACAGGGTGGAAGGAGATAAGGGAAATGGAATTGCAATGGGCTAAACTAAAGGTGGCAATAAAAGGGGCAATAGATAAATATGTTAAAAAAGTAAATAAAAACAAGAGGAGAAGGAAATCTATTTGGTTTTCCAAAGACGTGGCTGCTCAAATAAAGGCAAAAAACACAGCTTTTGCAATATTAAAAAGCTTGCAAACAGAAGAACACAGAAATGAATAAAGGATCAAACTCAAAGAGTCAAAAAGAAAAATAAGGATAGCAAAATCAAAGGCAGAGGAAAAGATTGCTAAAGATGTTAAGTGTGGCGACAAAACTTTCTTCAGGTATATTCGGGAAAGGAAGAAGATCAGAGTTGGAATTGCAGGACTCAGAAGTGCTGGGAAAGGACTCTTGAAAAGTGACATAGAAAAAGCAAAGTTTGCTAAACAAATACTTCTGCTCTGTTTTTACTAAAGAAAATCCTGGAGCTGGACCAGCTGTGACTCCCAAATATAAAAATGGGAATGAAGTAGATACCACACCATTCACAGAAGATGAGGTGTTGTAACAACTTGCTAAACTGAAAGTGGACAAAGCCATGGGACCGGATGGGATACATCCCAGGATACTGAAAGAGCTCAGAGAGGTTCTTGCAGGGCCGTTAAATGATGTATTCAACAGATCCTTGGAAACAGGAGAGGTTCCTCAGGACTGGAGAATGTCTGATGTCGTACCTCTGCACAAAAGTGGTGACAGGGAAGACGTGTCAAACTACAGACTCGTGAGCCTTATCTTGGTGGTGGGAAAAGTAATGGAGGCACTCCTGAAAGAGCGAATAGTGAACTTTCTCAAAACCAAAAGGTTGCAAGATCCGAGGCAACATGGTTTTACTGAGGGACAGTCTTGCCAAACAAATCTGATGGAGTTCTTTGACTGGGTGACCAAGGAACTAGATCAGGGGCATGCGATGGATGTCATCTACCTGGATTTCAGCAAAGCCTTTGATACTGTCCCTCATAGGAGGCTTGTCAACAAACTCAGCAGCTTAGGGATGGGTCCCAAGATAGTAAACTGGATTAGAAATTGGTTGACTGACAGACGACAGAAGATGATGGTACATGGAGCTCACTCGGATGAAAGGAAGGTGATTAGCGGGGTGCCCCAGGGTTCGGTCCTGGGCCCAGCATTGTTCAATATATTTGTGAGTGATATTGCTGAAGGACTGAATGGAAAAGTCTGTCTTTTTGCAGATGACACAAAAATTTGCAGCAGAGTGGACTCCCCCGAGGGAGTGGATATCATGAGGAAAGATCTACAAAAGCTGGAAGAATGGTCTAATGCTTGGCAATTACAATTTAATGCAAAAAAGTGCAGTGTCATGCACTTAGGTAGCAGAAATCCAAGGGAAATGTACGCAATAGGGGGTGAGAGGTTGGTGTGCATGGTTCAGGAGAAAGACCTTAGTGTGTTTATCTCTGATGATCTCAAGGTAGCAAAACAGTGCAAGAAGGTGGTGGCAAAAGTCAGGAGGATGTTGGCCTGCATACAAAGAGGGATTACCAGCAGAAAGGAAGAGGTACTTATGCCACTGTACAGGTCGCTGGTGAAGCCTCACTTGGAATACTGTGTTCAGTTTTGGAGACCATATCTTGCAAAAGATGTAAAAAGACTGGAAACTGTTCAGAGGAAGGCAACCAAAATGATTTGGAGCCTGTGTAAGAAATCCTATGAGAAGAGACTTGAAGACCTAAAAATGTACACTTTGGAGGAGAGGAGGGATAAGGGAGATATGATTCAGACCTTTAAATACTTAAAGAGGAACGATGAACACACAAACCTCTTCCAAAGACGGGGAAGCTGCAAAACTAGAGGGCATAACATGAAACATGAAGCTGCAAGGTGGAAAATTGAAAGGCAATGTCAGGAAATATTTTTTCACTGAAAGGATGGTGGATGCTTGGAATGCTGTCCCGATGGAAGTGGTGGGGGGCAAACATGGTGACGGAATTCAAAACGGCATGGGACAAGCACAGCGGATCCCTTTATAGCAACAGGATAAAAACAAAATAAACTGAACCATCTAACTTCTCAACAAATAGGGGTGACCTACATGGAGTGGTGTGTCCACCCCTAAACAAAGACATGGGGAGGGGTGGCCTGCACAGAGCGACAGGTGCACCTACTCTTGCCGTATTGCTGGGCAGACTGGATGGACCATGCTGGTCTTTATCTGCCATCATTTACTATGTTACTATGTCACATGGCCCCGCTCCACCAGAGGCCACACACACGACCACTTGCATACTTTAAAAAAATGGGGATGCCCAAGAGATCCCAATCGGAGCTCTTTCAACCAAGCAGGCAGCATAGATACTCCTTATCCTTTGCCGCTTTCTAAGATCGGTTCCCTGCACAAGCGGCAAAGGAAGCAAACACAACACAGAAGCAGAGCCTTTCTTACTATCAGCATCTCGGTGAGCCCTGCCGGTCCCACCCCTTTTGACTTTGACTTCCTGTTGTTTAGGGGGCGGAACTGGCAGGGCTGACAGTGACACTGACAGTAAGAAAGGCCCTGCGCCTGTGTTGTGTTTGTTTTCTTTGCTGTTCTGAAGAGGACCAAAATAGACATAGGAACTTTACTGTCAATGTCACTGTGAGCTCTGCTGGTCCCATCCCCTCAACAACAGAAAGTCAAAGGGAGCGGGACCGGCAGAGCCTGCAGTGACGCTGACAGTAATAAAGTCCCTGCAGCTGTTTTGTGCTTGTTTCCTTTGCCATTGCCACAGGGGATCGATCTTACAAAGCAGCAGCAGAAGGGGTAGGGAGTGGAGAAAGATGCTAGGCTTGGGGGAGGGGATTAGTATTTATGGGAAGACACACTATAGAAGTGCTGGGCTGGGGGGGTTGAGGGAAGGAGGGAGGAGGTTCTGGATTAGAGGTGAGGGGAGGAGAAAAGGGGCATGGGAGCTTGGGGTCAGACACAGGAGCAGGAGTAGGGTGGCAGAGAGGATATGCTGACTTGGGATAGGGAAAGGAAGGTCAGGGACACAAAGAGTAGACACTAGAGTCAGAGAGGCTGGTAAGAGTGACAAGGCATATGCTTGACATGGAGAGAGTAGAGGGACAGGGAGATGCTGGACACATGGGGAAGTACTGAGAGAAGAAATAGTAGATGGAAAGGGGGTAGAGAGAGAATAGAAGTTGAGTAGAAAGCAGGGCTAGCATTAGGGGGTGGCAAACAGGACAGTTGCCCTTGGCCCCATGCCAGAAGAGGCCTTGACCCTGCTTCAAGCTGAAGGAGGTATAGGCTGTAGGTGAGCTTTGGGGGCCCCCTCAGCACTTCCTGCCCTAGGCCTCTGTATGTTTAACACCAGCCCTGGTGGAGAGAGAGAGACAAAGAGGAGATGTTGGATGGAAGGAGGTGGGAGAGAGAGAGATGAGGCTAGATGGAGGACAGTGAATGGAGGGTTAGTTAAAGGTTAGGAAATAAGAGCAAGGAGAATAGGATAGCCAGGGTGACGGGAAGAGATGAAGAACTAGATAGATGCAGTAAAAAGAGGGAAAGTGAGGAATGAAATCTGAGTGGATAGAGAGGTAGAAAACCAAATGGAAGAAAACTGAAAGTTCAGTGTCTGAAATGTAGTATAGGAAACAAAAACGACACAAAGAGAGCAGAAAATGACAAATGGACAGAAGCCCTTGTAAAGAAAGCTAAGACAGAAAAAAACATAAACCAAAGACTGGAGTCAACATGAGTAGAACAATTAAATGGCCAGACAAAAAAGGTAAAAAAATGAATTTTATCTTTAAATTTAGTGATTGGACTATGTCAGTTTTTGAATCTGTTGCCTTTATATTTTGCACAGTACAGGCAGAAATGCATCAGTTTCTCAGGTGCTGCACTGCATGCAGAGTCTGGCCTCTTGGGATTTCAGTTGAAGTTTTGTAGCTTGTGGACACTTATTCTGTACTTTGTGAGGGTCTATCTATATTCTAAAGCCAGGTATTCTGTTAGTATGGAGTTTCCGTGCAGGAATCTGACTTCTTCCGTTTTGCCAGTAGGTACGTGGTTGTTCTTGGTTCTATGGTGCTGCCCTTCTCTGAGTAGGCTCCTTGTACTGTGAGTTTTGGAAGTTAGTGCTGCTATGGAATAGTAGATTTGCTGTATGGCACCTATATTGTGGATTCTTGCTTTTCTTTTATTCTTTGTGTGGAGTCAATAATAGGGTGTTGGTGGTTGGTAGTGCAATATGGATTGTCTTTGAGATATGCAGTTTTGCATTCTTGATACCGCAAGTCTGAAATTACTTCAGATTCGAGGAAATCTCCAATTTTAAGAGAACATCTCTATTTAAGAGAATGTCTCAATTGTTTTAGTAGCCTGATAACTTCACTGCTGTTGATTTCTGGGCTTTTTCAGCTCTGGTGCAATCCAATCCAGTTTGGGCACTATGATCTTGAATTCATGGCTACCAGGTTTCATTTTTCTCATTTTATATCTCCCCTCATCAATAAGCTGGTCATAGCACTGACCAAATATATCCAGTATACAGGTATTTATAATGGTTTATTCTTTTGTGGCTGTGTGAAAGTTAATTTTGATTCATGACTTCTGTTATGTTTATTCTATTGTAATGGCTATTTATATGTATGTTTGGAAGCCACCTGTTTTTTAGATGGGCAGCATATAAATGTTAAAATTAATTAAATTTATGCAAATGAGGTCCAATGACTATGTAAATATTTATGCAAATGAGGCCCCACAGAAAGTCTCCGCATATGGCTCCGCATGACCCTCAGGCTACCCCTGCCTACCAGTGGGAAGGCAGGAAGGGGAATTATGGCTACCAGATTTCTGGTGAGTGAATCTGAGACACTTGCTCTCTGTAGTGCTAGTACTGAGCAAGCAGTTCAGTTTGATGGGAGGAGGGGGGAGTCCAGTGGACTGTCTCCATGCAAGACTGCAATAACCTACTCAAATTATACCAAAACGCCAGGACTGGCCCTAGGATTGGTGCAAAGTAGCAGGTGCCCTCGACAAAGTTTCAGTCTTACACTACCACTTCTCCCCAAGATTTTGATAATTAAACTCAGCAGTCAGCTGAACATCACCCTTCCAAGAACAGTCCTGTAAAAATGTATAAATGGAGATCATACTTTGAAATATCAGACTTTGTTTTGTATGTGTGAATGTACCTGCTCGTCTTGCAGGTAAAAGGACGTGATGGTGGCTTTTTGAGTTTGTGTGGCTGTCAGGATCTCTTATTGCTGCTGCTTGTTGCTGTCCTCCAGCTGCTGACCTAATTGTGGCTGATGGTCGGGCTGGCCTTGATAAAAAAGCATTCTTTCAAATTTTGTTACTGCACAACATGTTTAGGCCTGAGACAAAAGCCTTAGGGTTGGTGGGTATGTCCCCATACAAGAGATTTAATTATGCACCAGAAAAAATCAGCCCAAATAATCAAACTATTCTCCACATGTCAATTCTATGCAGGAGTATATTCAAGTCAGAGATTTTAGCTGTATTTAAGAGCATCCAGTTTATTCTAAGAGCAGAACGGCTACCAGATCACTATATTACATATTCTAATCACTAAAATGAATATAAAATGCTCTTTTCTACCTCTGTAACAGAAGAGAAATGGGCTAGAACAGGGAGAGTAGGGGTTCTCCTTTGCTACCCCTCCTGTTCAAGGCCAGTGCTACCATTAGGCAAACTGGGCGGTCTGAGGGCGACCCATTGCCACCACTGACGCCACTCTCCAGGACCTGCTGCGGCACCAGTGACTTTAAACAGCAGCACAGCGCTTACTGAAACTTCCAGTGTTGCTTTGTGCTGCTCCTGCTTCCTCCCCTTCTGGCGCAGACTTCCTCTTTCCATGGGGGCAGAAGTGGCTGGACGCGTTGAATATCGGGCCTATTAATTCTATGATGGATTAGGAAATTTTAGATTAGGTGCCATTTGCGTAGAAAATCATACCATACATATAAGTGATTTTGAAAAGATACTAACAGGGCCGGTGCAAGGATACGAGGTGCCCTAGGTAAACCCTCCGAGACCTACAGCAGAAATGCAGTGCTTACCCAAATCCTCCGATGCTGCGTGCTGTGGGTGCTGCGCTTTGACTAGACGCTTCTGCTTCAGCCCCCTCCGATGCAGACTTCCTGTTTGCATGAGGGTGGAAGAGCGCAGTACCATCGGCATGCAGTATCGGGGGCTTTGGGTAAGTGCTGCATGTCATTGCTGCTGCTGTAGATCCTGGTGATGGGCGGCAATGTGGAAATTGACCACCTTTGAAAGGCTGTCACTCTAGGCAACTGACTCGTTCATCTAATGGCAATGGTGGACCTGGGTACTACTTGTACATATGCCATTGAGACTGACAGATCTAAAGGGGATGTGGTTTGGGTGGTCCTTGAAATTGTGTTACATATTTTACAATACCAATATATAGATTGTAAACCTCAGGTTTCGCCATCAGCAGTTAAACTTGCTTCAAATCGCATATACAGTAGGTGTCTGTTAACTTCTTGTTTGGAGTTGGGCCTTTGGAGCAGAGCTTGAGCAAGGAATTGTGCTTATTCTTCTGGAGTTATAAACCACCTTGAAATACAAACAATGAGCTTCAGAGCTGGGCTCCTTAATTGACTCTACATGTGCAATTTTGCAAAATCTGCTGCTTACATATGTTAGTGGCACTGTTTAAATGCACAAAACCCAAGTGATGCCACCTTTTTATGAAACGGCAACCTCTGATGTGTGCCATGCATATATATCACTGGAAAGCATACATGTACTTTATAAAAAGCTCTGCTCATTATATAAGGCTCTGTGAGACTTTTATAAAATATTAGCGGAGGTACCTATTGTTGCTGGGGAAATTTGATATTGCATCGTTGACATGGTAAGCTGAAGAGTGTTAAGAGACCTGGTGTGATACTGAATCACCTGTATCATTTGAATTGCACCATGGTTCGGCTTCTCAGCTGCTCTGACAGATGTATGTGTTGTTTGTGATCGTTGAGAGAAGTTTATCTGTGGTCTGGAGTCTCGGGGCCGCTTGTCTTCTGTGCTGGTCAACGAGTGTGATCTGGTCTCAGCTGCTCAGGAAGCTGCCAGTCTATTCGCAGATGTATTTCTGCTTAGACAGGCTCTTTGTTTTGGTGGCATTTTTGCAGAATCTTCTTCTTGTAGATATTATGCAGAAAGTTTCTTTGAAGTGCACTGCTCAGTAGTTCTCTGATATTATTGAATGTTACCATCTCATTGGTCAGATAGAAAGATGGGCCTTTTGCAGGTGGGGTACCGATGTTTGTAAATTTGTTTGTCTGTTTGTTTGACGTGCACTGATCGTTAGTTTTCCGATAATGTGGAATGCTGCAATCTTAAAGACAGATGTGTTGTAGGGAGGGGACTGATGTTTTCTTCCCAAAAAGTAGTCAGTACCTCCTCCTGGATGAGAGGATGGTTCCTGAAAAGTTTCACTTCCTTTGTTCGTATCATGTCCAAATGCATGAAGAACAAATAAACTATATATACAGGGTGGCCCAAAAAAGTGAGAACATCTCGCAAATTAAAAACTTAAATAGTTTACTTATTTACCTTTTTTAGCTATATAATGTCTTTATTTTGACAATTTACGGTCACCATCTCTTTTTTTTAAATTTGTCAATCGCTTACATCTGTCTTTTTGAATTTTTAAATAACTTATATGCTACGAGATGTTCTCACTTTTTTTTGGGCCACCCTGTATATAGACTATTGCAGCTTTTCATGTATGGACCTAAATGTCTGCTGTCCTAGATCTCCTATACACATTAGGCTGCATATCTCTTAGATGTCTTGAGTATTGATCATCTTTTCCAGATGATCTGACAGTGGTTAATGTAAGTGTCAAATTATGTCACTCAACATTAGTTCGCAAAATATTTGATGGGCTAATACAGGTCCTAGATACTTGTGAATTGAATTTCAATGTGACATACCAGGAAAAGAAAAATACATAGACTATTTTATGGAAGATAAGACCAAACACCTAAATGGAGTCCTCTGTATATATCATGGTGGGGCAGAATTGAAGTGAAGGAGTAGCTTCATGGTTAGAGAAGAACAAAACAGCTGCCATACTGGGTCAGAACCATGGTCAATCAAGCCTAGTATCCTGTTTCAAACATTAGCAAAGCCTTGCAGATGTCCATTATGGATGAGGTAAGGAGGTGGCCTTGGGCTGATAACTGATGGATGCCCAATATCCTAGGAGGGGTCATGCTAGCTTTTTCATAGCAGAAGGGAATACAATCTGCTACTCATTTGAGGAGGCTTCACTTGGAGACACCATCACCCAGGCTGTTGAGATTGAAGGCTATGAAAAGCTGAGAGCATTTGCAGATGTATTTCATGGTATTAAGATATTACTGTAAGGCATGTCTACAATCCTGGTTATGTAGTGTCTCCTCTATCCAGCTGAAGTGTGGCTTGTGAAGGAATATTGGAAGAACAATTGAATGACAAGGAACTGAGATGGAAGAAAATGGGGATAGTGGTTCTTCTAATGAAGCACCATAATCTGTGAAGACAGGGATACTCTGAGGGGAAATGGCATCTTTAGAATCACATAGAAACTACCCTGACCTCTGATGATGAATTCTAGGAATATATTGAGAATGTGCCTGGAGTCTGAAATTGAAAGGATGGTAGAGGCAGTGCAGCAGTGATAAAATCAGGAGTAAGGAGTCCTGTTTGGTCTGTAGAAGAGCCTGGAGTGTCTGCTGTCAGGCTGGGTGTGCTGCTTTACAGTGTGGATGCAATGATGTATATAGACTTCTGATGAAGTTGGAGTAACATGAGGTGGGATGATCTTACCCTTTTCGGAAGGGGTCAGCAGAGCTGGCTTAACTCTCAATACACGCATTGTTTCTTGGTCATACGACTGTTTGAAGGGGTGCTGCAATGCAAATCTTGGTTGTCATCCCCACAAGGCTCTCTGTGATAGTGGTAAGAGAGCATTTGAGAGCATGCTTCTTTTTTTCAGATGCTTTCCTTTGAGACATTGTTCAAGATATACCCAGCCAGACAGATTTCAGGATAACCACAATGAATATGCAAGATAGAGATTTGCATATAATGGAGGCAATGCATGCAAATCAAATGTGTACTGAGGACTGAGTTAAGAACTACTGCTTTTTAAGGGAACTCAATTTAGCTTTGTGTTTGCCTACTTGGTCTGCTGGTTTTTGGGCAGCCTTGGAGGATGAAGAAGAGGAGATAGGGCACAATTCCCCAGTGTTAGCATGGCTAGACTCATAGGTGTCAGAACAGGGTGGAGCACATGGGCCCTGGCCCCACCAAAAGTTGCCTGCCAGTCACAACCTGCATGGAGGCTACAATCATGTCCTTCCTCTCTTGTTCTGCCCACGGGGATCTCATCTCCTATAGGCAGAAGAAAAAAGATGGAATCCCAGCAGGCAGAATAGGAGGGGAAGGCCAAGGGGTGCTAGGGGTGGAGTTAAGGCAGAATTAAGGTGGAGCTTAAGGCAGAGTTGAGTTGGAGTAAGGGCGGAGCTTTTGACAGGACTATGGCAGAGCTAGGGGCGGAATTTGAGGCTTCCCAATGATATAGGCATTCTGTTGCCTCTGGTGAGACTTGTACTTGTAGCATCCACCCTTGGGGCTGGTATTAATTGGGCCACCATGGCAGGGTTGGAGTGAAGGAGTGGCTAGAAGGCCATTTGTTGTTCCTTGATTCCTAGGGCTGGCTGCTGGTCCAGGTTTTGCCTCTGGTTTGCTGGCATTTGTATTTGGCCAGGACCTGCCTCCTGATGGTGCTGGAACAGGGAGATGTGGACACAACCTTACATCATACCCTCGGGTACTTCAGGAGTTTCAGTGGAGCAAAAATACTGATGTTCCTGTCATTCATGGAGCTTCTTCTGTGTTTTCTCTGCAGAACACTCAGCCATTGAGAAGCAAGGAAATCCCAGACATGCCCACAAAGAACTACGTTATGGAAGAGCATTGCAGATAGGAGCCAATAAAGACATTGATATACTGTATAATGTGCCTGCATCTCGCCTGCTTGTCAACATGGAAGTGCTAATTCCATCAGTGCTCTTAGGGGTATGTTTACTAAACTGCGTTAGTGCGATTCGCTTTAGGAGCCGCGGTAGAGACAGAAACCCCAAATAAGGACATTGGCGGTACATCGTTTCCGAGAACGTGCCGAGAACGTGCATTACAAGGCGCCATAAATGAACGAGCGCTACAGGGCACGTTACCGCGCGTTAATCTTAAGAAGGCGCACAGGCATACAAGCACAGTAACAGAGCTGTAGCACAATGGTTACAACACTGACTGATGGTACAGGGGTCATGGGTTTGATTCCCCAGTGGGCCTAATGTATAAGGCTGGCTAAGGCAGCACCCTTTACATTTAAGTAGTGATTGTTGAGGCATGTTACGTGTATTTTAATTAGTGCTGCCAGCAAACACACTCTCACAGTGGCATAACCTAAAGTGCCGCATAAGGCACCCCATAACGCACTCCATAGGGCACATTATAAAGTGTACTGTCCGCCAAGGCACCCTATAATGTCCCCTATAGGACACCTTATAAGGCTGTGAACAAAGCCCTGGCTGGCTGCAGAAGAACTGCATGTCACCACACAAACTGTCTGCTGTGGTTACCAGGATAGGGGTAACCCACCCGTACCCATGATGCACTGCACATGCAAATCAGCAGACAAGAGATGGGCACAAGATTGGGTATGCACCCGCACAGCACCTTGGCCTTGTAGGGGGAACAGACCGTGTGTGGCACTGCCACAGAGTAGCCACAGACAGTCACATTGTGCGGGTACTGTGCCCACCCTGAGGTTGAGGTGGGGCGCCCAGCACCAGGTCCACAGCACCTTTCATAGCTGAAACACGCCATGCTGCAGGTCCCCATCAGTGTGTGATAGGTAGTTCAGTTAGACACACCTAGGATACATCTGTGTCCTGCTGTATGTCTCGGTCATGTCTAGTCCCTATGGGCAATGCTGCACCCAGAATAGTGCATAGCCTGTGTTGGTGCCATCGTTACCTGCTGTAAGGTGAAGGGGGGGGGGATGTATGGACCCATAGGCAGATTATGTACCACCACACAACCCACCCTCTGGGGCTCAGAGTGGGAAACAGGATCACCCACCAATAGATCCACAGTCTACCTCCCTGCAATGGCAGCAGTAGAGGGGACCAGCAACCCCAGTCCTGCTGGGGAACAGACAGAGCGGTACACATCCATAATGCAATAGCAGACAGATGGCAGGCCTGGAAATGCTCAGCTGCCCCCCACCATTATCTGACATTCTCCAGCAGCAAGCCTCCAGCCGGTGCACCCTGCAAGGTGTTCCAGCAAGACACATACTAGCTGCAGACAGTCCGCCAGCTAGTACATAGTGCATGGTCCTGGAGAAGATGCATGTACCCAGAACAGGAATGTCAGCATACACACCAAGCAGATAAGTCAGTAATTGGGCCCCAAAAAGAAACCCATAAATATCACATGAGAAAAATGCTATATAGCACTATGGGGGAACCTAGCCATGCCATGGTCACTGCTCAGTCAGGGTGAGAGTGACATCCCAGCAGGAGATGCTATGGCCACCCTGTCCGTGCAGGTGGTGGCCAGGCACTACAATGTCCGAGCCTTTGCCCTATGCCATGTGCAGATGCATCCAGGCCAGGCCACCCTATCCAGGCTATTCCCACGGTACCTTGCTCCTCATTATGCACATTGGCAGGCCAATACTGGCAACAGTGCTAGCAGTGTGGGCTGTGGACGGTGTTGGCAGCCACCACACACTGGATAGACAGACACACACTCCCCACACCTATGCCAGCATTGTGCAACTATAGAGGTGTTGGGCAGCCCAGGCCACCACACCAGTCCTGGGCACAGTGCAGGCATGGCACACAATACTGTAGGAGTCACTCCCCAGGTTGGTAAACACTGTCAGACACAAGACCTGTAGCACACTCCACAGACATCAGAAAGGTTGCTATGATGCAGCTCACTCAGAAAAGTATACTTAACCTAGGAATTGCTATCTGCCAGTACTCATAGCAACCTCTTTAAAGATGTGTACCATATTCCCAGGTTTAGGGTGGCATTACTAAGGTATGCAAGTGCTAGTATTGGGAGATGCACGCAGAGCCCAATGTCCTGCCTCTCCAGGAGGCTTTGGATAATGGGGCCTGTGGGTGCAGGTGTATCTGCCTCTGTTGGCTGCTGCTTTACGGCAGAGGTTCCCAACTCCAGTCCTGCGGTGCCAAACACTGTTCGGGATTTCATGCTGTCCCTCATGAATATGCATGAAATACATCTGCATACCATGGGGGTGGCGCATAGAAATGCAGCACAGGCATCTTTATCAGAGGCAGCATGGAACCGGAATGGAGTTTGGCCCTCCAGGACTGCATTTGGGAGGCTCTGCTCTAGGTAATGTGCATGTTTATGGTGTCTGTGCTCTGTAGGGTAAAATGTAGGTGTCTTGGGCATGTTTACGTCATCTGCAATAAAGGTGCTGTCTGTATTAGCACGTTGTAGTAGTGGGTAAAATATGGGGACTGGGTTGGCAGGAACCACAGCTGGGACTTGAACCTGTGACCTCTGCTTCTGAATACACTGGTTTTGTGCACTGCACCACCTTGTTGTCACAGAGTCAGGACATTCCTTGGTGATACCATGACTGTTCTTCAGACAGGGCCCATCTGTTGCAGTACATGGCACCCACCTACACAGGGCTAGGCCACGGTCTGCTCTGGGCAGCTGCCACTGCCCCCTCCACCACCAGTATCCCTCAGCCACCATGCTGACATGCCCTTCTGCTGGTGGTGCTGGTGGTGCGCAGTCTCAGGCCATCCAGTGTGCAGGTAGGCGGCTGCCTATGGTGCGGGTTCTGGGGTAGGGGTGCCTGCATAGGTGTCCACGCTTCCCCCCAGCACCGCCTGCCAATGTTCCGTGCCCTTGGGGGTAGCTGCTGGGTACTATCCCCTGTGACACTGTGGGAAACACAGTTGTGCCCATGTTGGGCCTTCAGCAGTTGCTGTCTGGCTGCTCTGCTGCTTCAGCATTCGTATGGGCCACCTAGGCATCGCCTTAGTCCGCACTGTGGCCCAGCTGCACCACAGCATGTGCCGCCTGCAGCCCTCTGTATCCCCTTCTCCGGCATCTGTCCAGTTGCTGTTCCGACATGCCCGCCCTGATGTTGCGGGACATGTGCAAGCCATAGGAACCCTGTCCGATGGTGGGGAAAACCCTGAGCAGCGCTATTTCACTGTGGGCTCATTCACCTTGTATGGGGACGGATTATAGACCCTTCCACGATTTATATCTGTTCTATGGAGCTTACTCGGGGGGGGGGGGGTTGATGTTTCTCATTGATACCACTATTGGCCAGCTTGGTTATGTTTTTTTTCCAGTTTGTTGGGGTCATTTTCAGTGTTTGTGTGCCCTTTTGTTCTGTGGACATGTATCACACTTATCACTTTTTTTAGGTTTCTCTGCCTGGGCTGTACATTGCTGACACTGAAATTGCTTCTCTCCACTGTAATGTGCATTTAACGGCAGGTTTTCATTCGCGTTGGAATTGAGCTCTTCAGATCAGCGCGTTAGTGTGAAGGGAGCCTCTCCCCGCCCACTCTCCGCCCATTGACCCCTTCTCTCCGCCCTCTCTCTACCTTCTGCGGTGTTTTACCGCGCCGCGGGGCATTACGATCGTTAGCGCATCATAATGCGCGTTATGTAACGTTAACGATCATAAGCGCAGCATAACGCGCGTTATGCTGTGCTTACGATCGTTAATGTTACATAACGCGCGCTATGTACGATTACCGCAGTTTAGTAAACATACCCCTTAATGACCTTGGGCACATCATTCTCCATTACATCAAGTACAACTTAGACTGTAACTCACTGTGGGAGGGAATAACTTGTGTACCTGAATGTAACGCACTTTGAGTTACGATATGGAAAAAGTGAATTAAAATCTGCAATTCAAATCTAAAATGATTACACCTCAAGTCAATTTTATGCTCAGTATGGTACCTGTACATAAACTCAGCTTTCTTAAAAGATGGATCAGGTGTGTAAACGTTCAAAGGGAAAAGTAAGTCATCAAGCACTGGAAAAGCAAATTCTAAAGACTTCTAAAATGTGTTTGGAGGGAGAGGGAGTTTCCATGATATTTAGGGGGTTACCACCAAGCTTAATAACTCAACAGGAGCTTATGGTTCCATGAATTCCTAGAAGAATCTGTCTTTTTCAGCTTTCTAGCCTGAAACTCAATCATTCTAGGATTTCATCCCTATGGTCTTTGGTCAAGGTCAAAACTGGTCCAAGGGTGCCTGACACCCTAAGCAAAACTTTAGCCATGTGCCTACCCCTGCCTCCTTCCTCCCCCAACCAGCATCTGCCCTTGTCTAATCCCATGGTCCAGCATCTCTTCTTTCCCGCCTTCCCTTCCTCCCTAGGTGTCCATTATTCCCCCTTCTTTATGCCCCCTTACACAGCTCCTCATTCCTCTTCCCTTCCCCCTGCTGCCAACACAGCCTAAACTCCCCGGGCCCAGTTGCAGTGGAATGAAATGCAGTGCTCAAATGTTGCCACATCCCCCCTTTTTGTCAGAGGGGGCAGGATGTAGCAGGGCTTTAATGTGAACCTCCTCTGAAAGCAACACTGAAGGGCTCTCATGTCGTGTGGGAGTTGTGGTGCCCCAGGAAGGATGCCTAGTCCTCCTAGTGACAGGGCCAGCCCTGATCAGGGTGAAAATCTGCTTTCCCAGTGAATGCCTCCCTGAAACTTGTTCCACTCTCTCCAATAGATATCACAGCATATAGATCTCTCTTTCACAGCTTTAGAGCAGTATTACTATTTATGTGCATAATAATATAATGATGATATGTGATTTTTACCCATCAGTGAAAGTCATCGCTTTGCATGTTCTGTCCTTATGCAGATCCCCTTCTGGTCCGAGTTTCCTAGCTATTCCTTCCCTGGATTCCCGGTAAGTGTGCTAATCACCACTGGTGTGTACATATTGTGGGAGTTTGTAAATCATGCCCTTGTGTTCTTAACGTTTATTCCAGCTAAAGAATATTTCCTTTCTTCACCTCCCTAAAGCTGGGGGAGGGGGTCATTATGCTAATCTATAAAATTCAAGAGTGCCAAGAAGTGCATAGATATTCTTGCAAGAAAACTGACAAATCCAAAGAGGACTTGAACACCTTTGGAAAGATTGTTTTGAGTTGATAAGTTCATTTCTGCTCACTTTGTGAGGTGGAGATCGTGGTACCTTGCTTGTTATGTGGCCTCCATATTTTCATGAACTTAATGTACTCACCCAATTCTCTCTGTACATTTCAAGTCATTTTATTATCAATACTGTTTTATAACTGGGGCCTCCTGGCTTTTTCACACATTAACTGCTCTTTGGTACCATAAGTTCCTTTTCTTGTTGCCTTTCAGCTCTGTTACCATGTTATTTACATGATCATACATTCTGTCTGCGTCTTTTGCAAGAAACAGCTTGTAAACTGTAGGTAGGCACATTATTGGGAATCCTACTTGGGTCTCCCTTATAGAAAGAGGGTTTTTTCCTGTTATTGACCATTGGGGTGTAGTTATGGCTATGTGATCAATTGATTTTTGAAGTCTGCCAGGGCTTCACAAAAGGATGTAAAATGTTTAAGCCAAAAGATGGGCACTCTGTCTGGACGAAAGCTCATGGGGGGGGAGGGGGAGGGAGGGCTTTTCTTATTCCTGATTCCAGCTCTTCTGTGGCTTCAGGGTGTTCCATAGTTGTGATGTTTTACTTTGTCTGTGCCGAGGAGCCATTCTGCCTCCCTTCTGTACTCTACAGGATCTTCATGTAGATTCCTGCAAGCTTTTAATTAACAGCTTTGGTTGTTGGTGTTTTAACTTTACTTAACCACACTCATTTTTTCCAAGTTGCCTGAAGAATTGCTTTGGCTTCTGTCTGAATGTGCTTTATTTTAATGTCTCATTTCTGTTTTCCTCATCTCTCTATAGCTTTTGTACCTCTGCTATTATTATTTTTTCTAACCCAATGAAAGCTGGAAAGAATTATACAAAAGAGGTCAAAAAGTGTGTTTGGAGGCAAAAAACTCAAAAAACGAAACAAAATGGGATGAAACTAGGGCAGAGGGGAGAAGCTGGAGAAAAGACATATCTTCAAATATGAGCCAGATCAGCCTGGGGGTTTCAGTCAAATAAGCCCCCCCCCCCCCCGACCCCAAAAAAAAGAAGGCCCAATTCATTTCTGTTGCACAGAAACTTACATACAGTGAAACTAATGGTGTAAATTCCATTCAAGCAGGCCTCGGAACGTGGGGGTCCAGGCAGGAAGTTGGCTTAATCACGCGCTTATCCTTCTAGTAAATTAGGCTGTTTTACTGAAGGGTGGAATTCTCCTTCATCTGTGTGCCACTGAGGGCGGCTAGCATGTAAGTATCCTCCTTGGTGAGGTGTCAGTGTTTTTCATTTAATTAGGTTTTTGAAATCTGCATTTCAGATAATACAGAAAGGAGCAATAAAACTAAATCAATAATGAGAATATACAAAGAAAAGAAGCCCAAACTTAAGCACCCATAATGAGGAGAGAGAGAGAGCTGAACTATAGGAAAGTTTATACCGGAATAAAAAACATAAGGAAGATAACTTCCATAGTCCAACAGCCGACAGCGAGAAGGCCCCTCGATAAAAAAAAAAAAGTTCATTGTCCTCCTTCCCTCTTTATTAGAAAGAAAATTTTCTAATTGAGATGTCTCAAAGAAAGTAGATTTATTCTCTTGAAAAGTGATAAGGCAATTGCATGGGAAATTCAAACAAAGGTAGCCGCAGTCACAAGCACCTGCATCTTCAATTTTAAGAAATAGTTTCCTGCGTAACTGAGTGGAATTTGCCACATCAGGGGACACTTGCACTTTCTGGGCACAAAACAAGCTTTCTTCCTAAATTAAAATTTAAGAAACCAATACTTGATCACATTAGGATGCAAATGTGCCAAGGAGGGTGGCCCGCTCAGGCAGTCTCACTTTGGGACATTCCTAAAAAGCAGTTAAAACTACAGTCAAACCTCGGTTTTCATTTGCCCCGGTTTTCATACGCTTCGGTTTTCAACGTCTTTTCTGACTGAGATTTTGTCCCGGTTTTCATGCATTGCTTCGGTTTTCAACGTCTTTTGACTGAGATTTTGTCCGGGTAGCAGGGAAGAAAAGCTGTCAACGTAAGCAGGAGATGTTGCATGAATGTGGGAGGCAGTTCTTTCTCTTGCAGGGTACGTCTGAAGCTATATCATTAAGATTTTCTGCCATTCTGAAGCATTGAGCAGATAATGTAAAGGTATTTTAATGGACTGAATTCAATGTGATTCCGAAGAGAGCTGGGCACAGCAGCTTGTCAGGGGTGGCTAAGGCCAGATGTTAACATACTGTACTGTACAGTACTGTACTTAGCTTGCTTTCAGTGATGTTAAATGTTCATTTATCCATTTCATTAGTCATTTATATTTATTTCTCATTGTTTTCTGTATGTAAAAATATAGTTATTCTCTATAAAATGTATTTTTTGTGAATATTTTTGGGTGTCTGGAACGGATTAATTGGATTTACATTATTTCTTATGGGAAATATTGCTTCAGTTTTCATACGTTTCGGTTTTAGTCAGACTTTTTCGAACGGATTAATCATGAAAACCGAGGTTTGACTGTAGTTGGTTTGACAACCACATCCATGCTGCCCCCACTCCCACCCACCCCCTTAACTCTTATTTGTAAAAGAATCATTTGGTAGTCTCATAATAAGACCTAGAGACACCAATGTCATCCACAAGGTGATATTGAACATCTCAATAAGAATTATTTTAAACAAAATCTCAGGGGACAATAAACACATTATAGGAGAATTAAAGAAGTGCAGAGTCTTAAATCTAGCTACATTCTCTATGGCCTCATTTATAATCAATAACCAAACTGTTCTTGCTCCCAGATATTACAATAGCTTGCACTGTAGCTATCTGCAGCTCTAAATTTGAAAAACATTTCTTCCACCAAACCAGTTTATTTTATCATAGTCTTCTAGCTTGCCAACAGTTTCCTTGGTGCAGTCACAAAGCTAAGAAATAATTCCCTTAAGGAGACCTTCAGTCTTAGTTGCTGCTCGCTAGTAATCACTTAAGGAAATATTCCCCTTAAGGTCCACCTCTAGCTTGATTGAAATTGGGACCTAAGGGAGAAGATACAATTTTAGGCAAAAGACAGTCTCACAAACTTAGATCAGGAAAACATAGATTTAATTGAAGAAGCTGAGGTCCTGCCAACTGGACTAGCTGTCATAGATTTCACTAACAAAGCTGAGCTCCCCCCCCCCCCCCCAAGTGCATACCTTAACTTGGACTGCTCTGGTAGTGATGAACTTCCTCCAGAGCTTAGAAAATACTGTGTCAGAGGGCAAGCACTCTAACTCCACATCTACAGGGCCTCCAAGTCTAAACATACCTGTCTATTGGCCTGCATACATTGGTGCACTACAGACTTAAATTTAGCTTTCCTTTTCCCCATCTTATTCAAGATCACTCACCACTGTAGTTTAATTTCTCCAAGTCTCCACTGTCCACTAAGTTCCTCTGGTGCTATTTAGGGGATCTCAAGGTGCATTTCCCTTTAGGCACGCGCTTGCGGCTGTGTGCTGCAGCAGGCGATCTTCATACACATGCCATCTGTGATGTTCCAAAGTGCCATCACTGTGGGATGGTCCTCTCTAGGAATCCTCGTTGACTATAATGACACTTCCAGATACTTCAGCTGGCAGTTCACTCTGCTCCAGTTACAGTCTACAACTCATTTCTTGGACTACTTGGGGGGGGGGGGGCAGGTTTTAGAGATGTGTGTATGGAAGGAGGGCACAAATGTAAACATTGACATCTGGGTACTGGAGACCCACCATATACCGCTATATCAGTATTTTCCCTTGAACCTAACTCAGAAGGATATTTCTGCAAATGATGCAGCAAAAGATGGCCGATTAGCTTTCCTCTACAAATGGCCTGCCAACTGTCTGTGCATTCTGCATAACTCTGCTTCTCAAGTAGAGGTCAAGATGGGCACTTGAAGCAAGTGGAAGAAAAGTGGAAGGTACAAGAAGGTGACAGAAAGGAGACAGATTGAGATGTATAAGAGTCTAGTGAAATCAGGAAATATGTAAGAAAGAAGACACATTCATTGGGGGAGTGCTCTAGTGTCAAGACAAAGGGTTGAGAAGCAAGAATGGCAGGCTTCAGATTCCACTGATGCAACTTGTGACCTTGATTAAGTCACTTCTCAGGTACAAAGAAACATAGATTGTAAGCCCTCTGGAGCAAAGATATACCTACCACACCTGAAAGGCAATTTACCTTGGGTCTAGAAAGGCAGGCAATCAAATCCAAGTGTGGATGAAGCAAGAGCAGTGCTGGAAAGCAGTGTGGACAGGCAGGCATGGGTGAAGAGAAGGGAAGAAGAAAGATGAGAAGTATAGATGATGTAGAGAGAAGATATGTGAGGCCTTCGGGTAGGGATCTGGGCCACTGGGCATAGCTGTCTATCTCCCCTCCCTAGTTGTCCTTTGTCACTATCATTCTGGCTTTTCTAATATAATTAATGGAGTTCTTTTCACCTTCTAACAATTTGATTTTATTGTAAACCACTTTGTAAAGTGTAATAAACCTATAAATTTATAGCAGGGCACTTTATGGTACCAATTTTAAGCCTATTCTATAAAGATTACATAGGTGCCTATGTCCCTTTATGAATCGGAGGCGGGGGCATTTTAGCCAATTAACAGACCCACTAACAGGCAAAACGCAGTCACCGTGATATACAGTGGCACTAACCAGTTAGTACCGCTGAATAACCCTACAGACAGCCGAACAAATGCCCTGTTAACACTGGGACGGTCTGTGGGTGGAGCAGTTTCTGGCCTGTAGGGATATTCAGTGGCAGGAATCAGATATTTTTTGCTGCTGAATATCTAGTCTCAATTAAAGCGGCGGAAGCTAGTTGCTTTATTTAGCCTAGCCGCCACCACTGAATATGCCCCCTAAGCTTCTAGAACTAGCTCCAGTAGCGTGAACATAAGAACATAGGAAATGCCATACTAGGTCACACCAAGGGTCCATCAAGCCCAGCATCCTGTTTCCAGCAGTGGCCAATCCAGGTCACACATGTCTGTCAGTTTTCCAAAAGGTACATAGATTCCATGCTATTTGTCCCAGAGGTAGGCAGTGGATTTCCCTGGTCCTCTTTAATAATGCTTTAGGGACTTTTCCTGCAGAAACTTATCCAAACCTCTTTTAAACCCAGCTACACTAACAGCTTTTACTACATCCTCTGGTAATGAATTCCAGAGTTTGATTAAGCGCTGAGTGAAAAAAAAATGTCTTCGATTATTCTTCAATGTGCTACATTGTAGCTTCACTGCGTGTCCCCTAGTCTTTCTACTTTTTGAAAAGGTAAAAAACCAGCCTACGTTTACCTGTTACACTCCATTCAATATTTTGTAGACCTCTATCATATCTCCTTCAGCCGTCTCTTTTCCAAGTTGAAGAGCCCTAACCTTTTAAGCCTCTCCTCATAGGGATATCCTTCCATCCGGTTTTTTTTTTTTTTTCATTTTTGTGACTCTTCTCTGTAACTTTTCTAATTCTGCTATATCCTTTTTAAGATATGGTGACCAGAATTGCACACAATATTCAAGGTGCGGTCACACCATGGAGCGATAGAGAGGCATTATAATATCCTTCGTTTTATTCTCCATTCCTTTCTTTATGATTCCCAGCATTCTATTTGCTTTCTTAGTCGCTGCTGTACACTGGGCAGAGAGTTTCAACTTATTATCCATGATGATTACTAAGGGGCTTGTTTACAAAGCTGCGGTAGCGGTTCGCGATCGTTATCGGAGCCGCGGCCCCATTGATTTCAATGGGGCCACGGCTCCGATAACGACCGCGAACCGCTACCGCGGCTTTGTAAACAAGCCCCTAAATCTTTTTCTTGGGCTGTGGTTCCTAATGTGGAACCTTGCATTGTGTAACCATAGCTTGGGTTGTTCTTCCCTAAGTGCATAACTTTTCACTTTTCTATATTAAAAGCCATCTGCCATTTAAACGTCTAGTCTCCCAGTTTATTAAGGTCCTCTTGCAATTTTTTTACAATCCTCTTGTATTTTAATGAATCATTCTGTATCATCTGCAAATTTAATCACCTTACTCATTATTCCCATTTCCAGGCCATTTATAAATATGTTAAAAAGCAGCAGGCCCAGCATAGATCCCTGAGGTACTCCACTATTCACTTTCTCTATTGAGAAAATTGGCCATTTAGCCCTATTATTTGTTTTCTATCTTTTAACCAGTTCCTGATCCACAGTAGTACATTGCCTCCTATCCCATGACTTTTTAATTTCTCCAAGAGTCTCTCATTAGGGACCTTGTCAAGGGCTTTCTGAAAAACCAGATACGGAATATCAACTGGCTCACCTCGGTCTACCTGTTTATTCACACCTTCAGAAAAAATATAAGAAAAAAAAACACTAGATTAGTAAGACAAGACTGTCCTTGACTAAATCCATGTTGGCTTTCTGCCATTAAACCATGGCTATCGACATGTTCAGTAATTTTGTTTTTCATAATGGTTTCTACCATTTGCCTGGTATTGATGTCAGGATCACTGGTCAGGCTCCCAGATCACCCCTGGAACCTTTATTAAAAATTGGCGTTATATTGGCCACTCTCTAATCTTTGGGTACTATAGATGATTTTAATGATAGATCACAGATTACTAATAGTGCTTCTACAATCTCATATTTTAGTTCTTTCACTACCCTGGGATGTATGTCATCTGGTCCAGGTGATTTGCTGCTCTTTAGTTTATCAATTAGCTGTATTACATCTTTCCAATTTATCAGGATTTGTTTCATTTCCTCTGATACATGGCCTTTAAATATAATTTCTGGCATGAGTAAGTTTCCTACATCTTCTTTAGTTAAGATTGAAGAAAAAAATTCATTCAGTCTCTCTGCTATAGCCTTGTCCTCTCTCATTGTACCTTTTACCCCACCATCATCTAATGGTCCAACTGACTCCCTCACAGGTGTTTTGCTACAAATATACTTGAAAACGTTTTTATTATGCACTTTTGCTTCCACAGCAAGCTTCTTTTCACATTTTCTTTTTGTCTGCCTTATCTGTGCCTTGCATTTCACTTGCCAGTACTTTTGTTTGGTGTTTTTGTCATTTGGTTCTTTTTTCCATTTTCTGAAAGATTCTCTCTTAGCTGTAATAGCCTCTCTGGCCTCACCTTTAAGCCATGCTGGTTGTCATTTGGCCTTCCTTCTACTTCTTTTTTAAGCATGAAATACATCTGATGTGTGCTTCCAAGATTTTTAAATAACACACAGGCCTGATATAAACTCTTAGGGGTATGTTTACTAAACCCTCTTAATGTGCGCGCCGCATTAGTCTGCAGGATGCCATATAAGGAGTGGGCGGTCCGGTCAAAAATAGAGCAAAACGGGATTAGCGCACGCCGCGTGCTCTTGTGTGCCGCGCACAGTAGCGCATGAGGAACGTGCGCAGGAAGCATAAGCAGGCGTGCTGAAGTGCAAACAGAGGAACAGGGCTGCAGTACAATGGTAAAGACACTGACAGATGGTTCAGGGGATGTGGGTTCAATCCCCCACTGTGCCCAATGAAGAAGGGTGGCTGAAGCACTACCATTTATGTGTAATATTGCATTATGAGGCTTTTTAATTTTATTTTAAGTATGGCTGCTAGCAAACGCACTTCCAAAGCGCTGTAACATAAGGTGCTGCATAAGGCACCCCATAAGGTACCCCAGAGGGCACATTTTAAAGTACACTGTCCGCCACGGCACCCTACAATGTTGCTGAAAGGGTGGCCTATAGGGCGCCATATAGGGTGCCCTATGAGGCACAGCAAGGTCATAGCACTGTTTTTGATGGCAGCACTGTGCATTTAAACGCATGGAAATCTTAAGTAGGTGCGCTGACATGCAAGGAGGAACAGCAGTGTAGCACAATGGTTAAAGCACTGACTGATGATACAGGTGTCATGAGTTCAATCCCCAGTGTGCCTAATGCGTAAGGCTGGCTGAGGCATCAGCTTTGACATGTAAGTATTGTTTTCCTGCGGCACTTTATTTGTATTTTATTAATTGCTGCCAGCAAACACACCCTCATGTGCCGTAACCTACGGTGCCGCATAAGGCACCCTATAAAGTGCACTATCCACCACGGCACCCTATAATGTCCCCTATAGGGCACCCTATCAGTCGCTCTATAGCATACTGTATAGTGCACCTTATATGGATGGTAACCATAAGGTGCCCTATAGGGTGCCCTATAAAGCGCCCTCTGAGGCACCTTATGGGTAAAGTACGCTGAGGGTGTTTTTGCTGGCAGCACTAATGTACATTAAAAATAGATAATGCTTTGTACAGCCATATCAAATAACCCCACTGTGGGTTTGAACCCATGACCGCTGGCTCCACTGGCAGTGAAGTAACCAGTGGGTTACAGCTGCTAGCAAATGCCTGGCTGGCTGCAGAAGGACTGCAAGTCACCACACAAACAGTCTGCTGTGGTCACCAGGATAGGGTAACCCACCCATACCCATGATGCACTGCACATGCAAATCAGCAGTCTACTGATGATCACAAGATGGGGTATGATGGAGCTCAATCAGCAAACTGTGCTTAACGTAGGAATTGCTATCTGCCAGTAATCATAGCAAACGTTTGATAGCTGTGTACCGTATTCCCAGGTGTAGGGTGGCATTGCTAAGGTATGCAAGTGCTAGTATTGGGAGATGCACGCAGGGCCCAATGTCCTGCCTCTCCAGGAGGCATTGGCTAATGGAGTCTGTGGGTGTGGGTGTGGGTGTGTCTGCCCCTGTTGGCTGCTGCTTTACGGCAGAGGTTCCCAACTCCAGTCCTGGTGTGCCAAACACTGTTCAGGTTTTCATGCTGTCCCTCATGAATATGCAAGAGATACATCTGCATACCATGGGGGTGGTGCATAGATATGTAGCACAGGCATCTTTATTAGAGGCAGCATGGAACCTGAATGGTGTATGGCCCTCCAGGACTGCATTTGGGAGACTCTGTTCTAGGTAATGCGCCTGTTTATGGTGTCTTTGCTCTGTAGGGTAAAATGTAGGTGTTTTGGGCATGTTTACGTCATCTGCACCAAACGTTCTGTCTGTATTAGCACGTTATAGTAGTGGGTAAAATAGGGGACTGGGTTGGCAGGCACCATAGCTGGGACTTGAACCTGTGACCTTCTGCCTCCAAACACACTGGTTGTGTGCACTGCACCACCTTGTTGCCACAGAGACAGTGCATTCCCTGGTGATACCATGACTGTTTGTCCGGCAGGGCCTGTCTGTTGCAGTGCATGGCACCCACCTACACAGGGCTAGGCCATGGTCTGCTCTGGGCAGCTGCCACTGCCCCCTCCACCACCAGTACCCCTCCGCCACCATGCTGACATGGCCTTATATTGGAGACAGCATAAAACCTGAATGATTTGTGGCCCTCCAGGACTGCATTTGGGGGACTCTGCTCTAGGTAATGCGCATGTTTCTGGTGTCTGTGCTCGGTGGGGTAAAATATAGGCATTTGAACCATGCGTATGTTCTCTGCAATAAAGGTTTGTCCTTACTATCACGGTTTAGTAGCGGGTAAAATATGGGGACTGGATTGGCAGTAGCCCCAGCTGGGACTTGAGCTTGTGACCTTCTGCTCCTGAACACACTGGCTGTGTTCACCGCACCACACTGTGCTCACAGAGACAGTGCAGTCCCTGGAGATACCATGGTTGTTTGTCAGACAGAGCCTGTCTGTTGCAGTGCATGGCACCCACCTACACAGGGCTAGGCCATGGTCGGCTCTGGGCAGCTGCCACTGCCCACCTCCACCACCAGTACCCCTCTGCCATCATGCTGACATGCCCTTCTGCTGGTGGTGCTGGTGGTGTGCAGTCTCAAGTCATCCAGTGTTCAGGTAGGCAGCTGCCTATGGTGTGTGTTCTGGGGTAGGGGTGCCTGCATAGGCGTCCACGCTTCCCCCCAACACCGCCTGCCAATGTTCTGTGCCCTTGGTGGTACCTGCTGGGTACTATCCCCTGTGACACTGTGATAGACACTCTCGTGCCCATGTTGGGCCCTCATCAGTTGCTGTCTGGCTGCTGTTCAGTTTCAGCATTCCTAAGTGCCATCTAGGCATCTGCCTAGTCCACACTGTGCCCCAGCTGCACCACAGCATGTGCCGCCTGCAGCCCTCTGTATCCCCTTTCCCAGCATCTGTCCAGTTGCCCATTCCGACATGCCCGCCCTGCTGTTGTGGAACATGTGCATGCCATAGGTAACCTATCCAATGGAGAGGGAAACCCTGATCAGTGCTATTTCACTGTGGGATCATTCACCTTGTATGGGGACGGAGCGTAGACCCTTCCAAAATTAATATTTATTTTTTGGGGCTTTCTTGGGAGTGTGTTTTGATGTTTCCCATTACTATCACTATTGCCCAGCTTGATTATGATTTTTTAAAATTTTGTTGGGGTCCTTTTCAATGTTTATTTGTACTTTTGTTCCGTGCACATGTATCACACTTATCACATTTTTGTAGGTTTCCCTGGTTTTGCTGTACATAGCTGACAGAAATGGTTTCTTTTCCCTTTAAATCAGCTCTAACGCCAGGGTTTCACTTGCGTTATTTTTTACCTCGAATTTCACCTCGCTAGTGTGCGTGGGCCCTCTCCCCTCCCTCTCTCCACCCATTGACCCCTTCTCTCCGCCCCTGGGGAGCCTTCCTCCGCCCTCCGGGAGCCTTTCCCCTCCTTCAGCGCTCGTGTGCGCCGCTGCGCGCATGAGTGCGCACTAAAGCGCATTTTTGCCCCGTAAAGCATCATTAGCGTGCGCTAAGGTACCTTAGCGCGTGCTCATGCGCGCCGCGCACGTTAAGAAACTTTAGTAAACATACCCCTTAACCTTTTAGAATTTTCTTAACCATTTTTCTCATTTTCTTATAGAATGCAAGTACCGATGCTCCAAAGGAAATGTAAATGTGTGCATGCATTCTATTCCTGTCCATGATGCTACAAAATACATGTGTATACTGTATCTCCGCCCAAGCTATGCACCAGGGAATGCCTATGCGCTTGTTTTCCATGGGCATACTTTTTACATATGTATGTGGTTGCATAATTTTAGAAAAGTCCTTTTCTGCTTGTAAAACAGTCTTTGCACATGGAAAAAAACTTTATGAAATGATCCCCTTGGGGTCTAGGGTTAGTGGTCTGTCTTTTTAGTTATTACCATTTCAGTTGCTTCTTGCAGAGCTGTGTGTGTGCTTAGATATTAGGAAAAAAAAAACCTTCAACTATGCAGATAATAAGAGTTGTATACAGGGCTTCACAGAAAAACAAAGTTTCTTTTTTTACAGAAAACTGTTTTTGGTGCAGATCAAGGAGGACATGGAGATACCAACTGATTTTCTCTGGGAGCCTTTCCCACCAAGCAACTCGAGAAAGTCTGCACTACTGCAAATGAGCAGCACTCAAGAGCATTCAAATAGCTATTTGGAAGAAAAGCCACTTCCCCTGTATGAAGAAACTTTGCGCATTCTCTGACAGCGCTCACTATTTCTGGGATTGTATAATGACTACAGTTCTTGGTAATAGTCACAGAAAACTGGTGAATCAGTCATTCTGATTGCACATTTTAACTTCTTAGTATCAGCTGGCAACAACATGATTAATTATGAGATCAATTCAGATAGATAACTCCAAAAAATTGCAATCTTGGATCTCTTTTGTAAGTCTCACCCAAAATCTGGGTATTTAATATTCAGCAAGCTTTATTATACCACAATCTTAGAGTTGCTTCATATGATCCACTAGAAGTGGGGGAAAATAATAAAGGGATCCATTCACCCACTTAGAGGTCAGTTTGGAGGCTGAGGTTCGGAGTTAATTCATGAGGGCAGGGTGAATTACCATTCTGTTAGCTGGGGCTTCTTTGTTCCCCTAAGAAGTCATTTGCCAGAGATAAGTGGGCTAAAAAGCGACATATAATGAGGAATTTTATGCAGATTTGCCTTTTTTGAGGTAGAATGCATTATTTATATCATTAAAATATCCATGAGATTTATCTATTCCTTTTCAGCAACGTCTGGAACTGAAGACAGAAAGCCACATAGAGTATGCTGAATGAGTGATTTCATCCCGATTTAAAGGCAAGAAGTCAAAAAGGCTTGCTCCCATTTTAAATCACAAGTTTGCCTTATTTAAATAGATTCTCAAACTCATCCTCACTCTAGATCAGGAGGGCTCAACCTAGTCCTGGGGACATACACAGACAATCAGGTTTTTTCAATGTAACCACAATGAATATGCATGAGAGAGACTGCATTTAGTAGAGACAGCGCATGAAAATCTCTCATATGCATATTCATTGTGGTTATTCTGAAAACCTGACCAGCTAAGTGTGTCCTGAGCTGTGCATTGAGAACCTGTTGTCTAGATCCATAGGGCCCAATATTGATCTGGGCAGGCTATGCGCCCCTCCACAGATAGCCCTGCCTGCCAACCTTTAACCCCAGAAATTCAAAGCCAGGGTCATATGCAGCCTCAGCATTGATTATCCAGGGATCGCCGCACACGCCCGAAGCTGCAGAAGCTAACCGGGCAGCAGCGATATTAAATGCTGCCCGGTTAGTTCCTGCGCCTTAAAGATAGGCAAAGGTTTTCCTCGCCTATCCTTCAGGTGCAGATCGGGGTGCGTAGGAGAGTTAGGAGGGGATATTCAGTGTAAGTGCCTTTGAATATACCCATTTACATGATTTACTGAGCTGTAAACCGTGTAAAGCCTTTCAAATATCGGGCCCATAATGTATAATGGGGTAGAAACCCAATATCAGAAATATGTCAAGAACGACATGTTAGTGTCCAAAGAAACACCCACAATGGTTTAATGAGATAGAAATCATGAAGAATTGCTTGCCCAGCAGATCATCAGATGTGAAGACATTATAAAAGCCTTTGCCTAGAGATGTGCACAACACATATTGACAGTTCAGTTTGTCTGTGGTTCAGATACACATTTGGTTCATCTGAATATTCCAGATCATTCAGGCCCATTAAAGCTGGGCCGTACCAAGCCATAAATGCACCCTGCATGACTTGCGAACCTGGCACCCCCCAGCCATAACATCAGACTTTTGCTATTTGCCCTTTCGCCCAATTCCCAGCATAGCCTTTCTGCTCCTATCCCCCCATATCCAGCATCTCCCCATCTTACCTCACCTCCTCTTGTCCAGCTGGCTCCTCCCCTGAACTGCCTGACCGGCCTGCCCTTTTCCCGCCTCTGCTTTTCCTGTTCCCTTAGCAGTAGTGGCAGTGGACCTCCTCCAATTTAAAAAAAAAGTGGATAAGAACATAAGATACGCCATACTGGGTCAGACCAAGGTCCATCAAGCCCAGTATCCTGTTTCCAGCAGTGGCCAATCTAGGTCATAAGTACCTAGCAGTCTCCTCAAAAGACACAGGCTCCTCAATGCTTGTATTGGGTCAAGCAGTGATATCCTGGGTCCCTTTTAATAATGGTTTATGAACTTTTCCTCCAGGAACTTGTCCAAACCTTTCTTAAACCCAGCTACACTAGCAGCTTTTACTGCATCCTCCAGTAACAAATTCCAGAGTATGATTACACGTTCAATGAAAAAATATTTTCTCTTATTAGTCTTAAATAGGTTGCCCTGTAGTTTCATTGCATACCCCCTAGTCTTTTTATAGTCTAACAATGTAAACAATCGATCTACATTTACCCGTTCCACTCCATTCATTAATTTATAGACCTCTATCATATCTCCCCTCAGCCGTCTCTTTTCCAGGTTGAAGAGCCCCAACCTTAGCCTTTCTTCATAGGAGTATCCTTCCATCCGCTTTAGCATATTGGTGGCTCTTCTCTGCACCTTTTCTAATAATGCTATATCCTTTTTGAGATACTGCAACCAGAATTGCACACAATATTCAAGTAGCGGTCGTACCATGGAACAATACAGAGGCATTATAATATCCTTTATTTTATTTTCCATTCCTTTCCTTATGATACCTAGCATTTTATTTGCTCTCTTTGCTGCCGCTGCACACTGGGCGGAGGGTTTCAACATGTTATCCACAATGACGCCTAAATCTTTTTCCAGGGTTGTGGTTCCCAAAGTGGAACCTTGCATCGTGTAACCATAGTTTGGGTTGTTCTTTCCTAGGTGCATAACTTTGCACTTGTCCACATTAAATTTCATGTGCCATTTGGATGCCCAGTCTTCCAATTTATCAAGATCCTCTTGCAATTTTCCACAATCCTCTTGGGTTTTAACAACTTTAAATAGTTTTGGGTCATCTGCATATTTGATAACCTCACTCCAGTTCAGTCCCGCACCGCTGGGTAGTGTACCTCTTCCTGCAGCATGGAGACTGGGCATGTCAGAAGCTTGACACATCTACCGGTGACACCTCCCACCTACTTCCAGTGTGTCCAGTCTCCAAGCAGCAGGAGGTTGTGAGCCTAGGGTGTAGGCCCAACTTGAGGAACACATGAGAAGATATAGTTGGCTAATATTTGCTTTAAATTTGGGTTAAAATTTGGTTTTAAAGGATTTCTTTTTTTTTGGGTAAATTGTACCTTTAATCTATTTTTATTATTTAAAAAAAAAAAGAGACTCTGTGCCGGTAAGGGCAGAGAAGGGGGGCAGTGGAAAGGATTCCTTCTTCCCCTTCCCTTCAATATTCTTTTTCTTACTGCCCGGCTAGCACTCCCTATCTTGTGAGGACGGTGGGGAGCTGTGTTGCAGGTGCTGAGCTGCTGCCCGATTCAGTCGGCAGCGCGGGAGAGTGCTGTGAGGTGAAGGCTGCACTGTAATCGGCATCGGAGCTGACCGGCACGGTGTTCTGACAGCTGCTGGCAGGAATCCAGATATTTATCTTCTCTCTTCCCTCCGGATCAGGAGGAAAGGTAGCAGGGCCTTTTGGAGGAACTGCGGGGCCTCTGGCTGCCAGCTGAGGACTGCAGCCTCGTGTGAAGCTGGGGGCTAGATTTTTGGAGGCAGCCATTTTGGTTGGAAGTGATTTTTCCCGGGGGTTTTTGCAGGCAAGGGGTTTAGCTGTGCAGGCAATCCCTGTGGCTACCTGACATTACTTTCTGAAAAAATATTATTCTTAGGGCTTGCCCCAAGCCTCTGAAGTGCCTGTAGTTAAGCATTCAAGGTAAAAAAAAAAAAAGTTTTTTTGTTTTGGTAAGGTTAGTAGCAAGCTTGACTGTGGGGCCATACCCGGTGGTGGGGAAGCCTCCAGATCTGATAAAGCGGAGATTGGTAGCTGATGCCTGCTCGGCCACAATGCCTGGTGTGCGGAACCCACAGGGGCACAGTTTCGGTTGATGGCGTGTGTCGTGGCTGTGCGGCAGAAACGGTACAGATGGAGCAGGAGTTACAGGAGCAGAGTAAGGGAGAACTTCTCTCCATGCCCTTAGGGGCTGAAGAGGAGGATAAGGAAAGGGGGGGGCAAGATCCCCCCCTCTGTCACCGCAGGTGTTGACCTCGTCACTTCCAGGTATGAGTGCGCCTCGAGGGGCAGCATCCATGGTCCTGGAAGAATTTTCCCCGGATTTTGTGCTACTGTTGCATCAAGCGTTTTGCCTTCGTAAGTGGGGGGCTGCTCCGGGCGTCTCAGGGTTGAGTCCTGGGGGGGTTGCTTCGGAGGTGGAGGCAACAGAAGGTTCTCAGGTGAGGCCAGGCAAACAGCCACTGTTGGTGGAAGATGAGGCCCCTCCCTTGGAGTCTTTGGACGACGAAGGGTTAGAGGGGGAATTGGAGAATCAGGGTGAGGATCTTGAAGAGGGTGAGATTCAGGAACCTGAGGATCAGACCCGGATTATTCAGGTGTTCAGGAGAGAGGAACTGGCAGTGCTAATTTTGGAATTGCTGCAGGCCCTGAACCTGTCTGTAGCCACGACGGTGGAGGAAGATAGTGTGGAAGATCCACTCATTCAAGCAGTAAGGAAGTCCCAAGTGGTATTTCCTGTCCATAAGGCGGTTAGGCAGATGATTCAGGATGAGTGGGACATGCCGGAGTCAGCTCTCAGAGGTGGGAGGTCCATGGCTCAGCTCTATCCGTTGTCTGATCAGGAGCAGGAGCTGTTTCGCTCTCCTAGGATAGATGCGGTGGTTTTGGCAGTGACAAAGAAGACTACCATTCCGGTGGCAGGTAGCGCAGCGTTCAAGGATGGACAAGATAGAAAGATAGATTCAATGGTGAAGCAAGCCTTTGAGGCCAATGCCCTGGCGCTACAAGCTGAAACACAAGAAGAGCAGGGCCTTCGCAATAACAGCAGAAAACACAGAAGGCGAAGGTCAGTAGAGGACACAGGTGCTAAACTTTATTGGTTAAAAATCCCCTACACATTTCGGCATCAAGCCTTCATCAGGGGGTACGCATATGTTGCACCGTGTAAAATTAATTGATGGTCTTGAGAAAGACCTTTTTCATTAAGATTTCAGAGCCAGTCAGTCGTGGCGATCTACCTCGCAGCAAAGGGAATAGTTTTGTGTCATCTGCAAATCTGATAACCTCACTCGTTATTCCCATTTCCAGGTCAATTATGAATATGTTAAAAAGCAGCGGACCCAGCACTGATCCCTACTCACCTCTCTCCACTGGGAGAATTGGCCATTTAGCCCTACCCTCTGCTTTCTATCTTTTAACCATTTCCTGATCCACAGTAGTACACTGCCTCCTATCCCATGACCTTTTAATTTTGCCAAAGGTCTCTCATGAGGGACCTTGTCAAAGGCTTTCTGAAAGTCCAGATATGTTTATGTTTATTGAATTTGATATACCGCTCAGACCCAAAAGCATTAGAGCAGTTTACAATACTAGATCATTTAGGGAAACAAGAAAAGAACGCCATTTATAAGATAGGACAGAGTAGAGGACAGAGACAGTCAAACAGATTAGAGGAAGAGAAGGACACAGAACAGCAAGTTACCCTGATATATATGTAGGACACCAATACATCAATAAGGACTCCAGATACAAATGCCACGGACCAACGCCTAAGGGCCACGCCAAAGGGCCCTCTGGCGAGGCCCTCAGGCGCGGGCCCGCAAGGCGCGGGCGCGCCCTGGCAACGGGCGGTTCTTAAGCCGTTGGGCCTGGATTGTGATTTGTCTACCTGTTTATTCACACCTTCAAAAAAACATAACAGATTAGTAAGACAAGACCTTCCTTGGCTAAAGCCATGTTGGCTGTCTCCCATTAAGCCATGACTATCAACATGTTTAGTAATTTTGTTCTTTATGATGGTTTCTACCATTTTTCCCAGTATTGACATCAGGCTCACCAGTCTGTAGTTTCCCAGAACCCGTTTTTAAAATTGGTGTTACATTGGCCATCCTCCAATCAGGTATTACAGATGATTTTAATGATAGTTCACAGATTACTAATAGTAGGTCTGCAATCTCATATTTCAGTACTTTCAATACCCTTGGATGTATATCATCCGGTCCAGGTGATTTGTTACTCTTCAGTTTATCAAATAGTTGTAACAGGTCTTCCCAGTGTATCGATATTTCTTTCAAAGCTTCCACAGCATCACCTTTAAATACCATTTCAGTCATGGGTAACATTCCTACATCTTCCTCAGTAAAGAATGAAGCAAAGAAGTCATTCAGTCTCTCCGCTATGGCCTTGTCCCCTCTTACTGCCCCTTTTACCACTCAATCATCTAATGGTCCAACTGTCTCTCTCAGGTTTCATGCAACTAATGTACTTGCAAAAGTCTTTATTATGAGTTTTTGTCTCCACAGCAAGCTTCTTCTCAAATTCTCTCTTTGCCTGCCTTATCAATGCTTTGCATCTAACTTGCCAGTGCTTGTGTTGTTTCCAGTTTTTGTCATTTGGCTCCTTTTTCCATTTCCTGAAAGATGCTTTTTTGACAATAGCCTCTCTGACCTCACATTTAAATCATGCTGCCAGTTTTTTGGACTTCCTTCCACTTTTCTTAAAGCATGGAATACAGCTGGTCTGGGCTTCCAAGAAAGTATTTTTAAACAAAATCCAAAGTTGATGTAAATCTTTAATCTTTGTGACTGCTCCTTTTAGTTTTTTCTTAACTATTTCTTAATTTTATCATAGTCTCCCTTTTGAAAGTTAAAAGGTAGTACTGTGGATTTCCTTACCCTTCCTCCTCCATTTATTAAATCAAACATGATCATGCTGTGATCACTATTGCCAAGTGGCCCCAACACCCTTATCTCTTGCATCAGATTCTTTTGTTCCACAAAGGACTAGGTCCAAAATGGCTTCCCCTCCGGTCAGTTCATAAACCAGCTGCTCCAAGAAGCAGTCATTTATTTCATCTAGAAACTTTATCTCCCTAGCATATCGTGCCGTGACACTGACCCAGTCGATACCAGGGTAATTGAAAATCACCCATTATTGTTAATGTGCTGTAACCTTTGTTAGCTTCTCAGATTTCTTTGAGCATTTCATCATCCATTTGTTCATTCTGGCGAGGTGGAAGATAGTACACCCCCACTGCCATCACCTTCCCCTTCCCCTTTTTACATGGAATTTTAATCCATAGAGAATCTACAGTGAATTTTGTTTCCTGCAAAACTTTAATCCTTTGTAACTCAATGCCCTCTCTAACATAGAATGCACCCCCTCCACCAATTTGATCAGCTCTATCATTACGATATAGTTTGTACCCAGGTATCACAGTGTCCCACTTGTTGTCCTCCTTCCACCATGTCTCTGAGATACCAATCATATCTAATCTCTCATTTAGTGCTATATATTCTGACTCTCCCATATTATTTTTTAGACTTCTAGCATTTGCATACAAGCATTTTAGAGGCTGTATTTTATTCATATTAATCTGGCTATCGGTAGGCAGGGGTAATTTGGAATCTTTAAGCTCTATCTGCTCTCTACTCAAGGGCATTTGGGCTACTTTTGTTTTTATTGGAACCTCTCTGCTGATATGCCCTAACTACGATGTTTTATCAGTATCCTTCAAGAATACATTGTTCCGAACCATGCACCTTTGGGCGACTGTTGGCTTTCCCCTATTATCCAGTTTAAAAGCTGCTCTGTCTCCTTTTTAAAAGTTAATGCCATTGAGACTCCAGAGCTCTGCCTGCCTTTTGGGTCCTGCGCGTGGATTGGGAAGCCTTTTGGAGAATGCTACCCTGGAGGTTCTGGATTTCAACTTCCTGCCTAAAAGCCTAAATTTAGCCTCCAGAACCTCCCTACCACACTTTCCTATGTCATTGGTACTGACATGTACCAAGATAGCAGACTCCTCCCCAGCACTATCTAAGACCTTGTCTAAGTGGCGCATGAGATCTGCTACCTTCGCACGAGGCAGGCATGTTACCAGGCGAGCCTCATGTTCACCAGCCACCCAGCTATCTACATGCCTAATGATCGAATCACCAACTATAATGGCTGTCCTAATCCTTCCCTTGTGGACACATGGCCCTGGAGTAACTTCCTCACTGCGAGAGGGTTTTTCATCATCTGGAGGATAGGTCCTAGTTACAGAATCACTTCCTGCCACACCAGGGTGATGATCTCTGTCATGTGATCTCTCTCCTCCAATGCAATAGGGATTCTGCCAGACTGGAGGTGGGACTTCAGTACTCTATCCATGTAGGTCTCGTCCATGTACCTCTCTGTCTTCCTTATGTCCTCCAAGTCTGCCACTGTAGCCTCCAGAGACCGGACTCGTTTCCTGGGAGCAAAGAGCTCCTTGCACCTACCACACATGTAAAACCCCTCACCAACTGGGAGAAAATCATACATGTGACACTCAATGCAAAAGACTGGAAATCCCCCATCTCGCTACTGGACTGCTGTCTGCATCTTAATATTAAGGTTGTGTTTAGGTATTTAAGTTCTTTACTTACTAAGGGTTGCTGGTGATACTTATACTAATAAAACTATACCTAATATGTTTAATGTACTTTGTTCACCTAAAGCTTAATTAATCTCATGTCTTTAGTGTATGCCTGAGGAGGATAAACAGCTGCACCTGAGAGTGAATATGGCACCTCCTTTCCTTTAAAAGGTTTAAGCACCTATAAATCTATGATTATTCCAGGGGTGGGTGGGTGTTAGGGAGGGAGGGAGGGAGGGAAAGAAGACTTTTTAAAAGCTAGCTGCTACACAGTACCCTGTCCTGTGCTTCTAAGGTAATCTGTGACCAATTTCCTGGGTGATTCACATAACCCTTGCTTTGACAGAGGTAGTCTTTGGTTCTAAATTTAACCAGAAAGCTCTCTGCAGTTTAAACTTAAACTGAAAGCTACCTGTTGAGTTTTTAATTTAACTAAAAGCTCTTTGTTGATATTAGGCCCTGATTGATTTAACAAATACACTGGATTCACAGATTAATCAGCTTTAATCTAAAGAATTCCTTTTTCACCAAGATTTAGAAAAATTCCCAGAAGTAAATGTTTACAATTGCAGATCTCTCTCCAGAGGTAGAAGTCCCTTCTTGTAGTCCTTCAAGACTGAGAATCACAAAGTTCTGGTTGAACTATTTATGCCTGTGCTTCTGAGGTAATCTGTGTCCAATTTCACTTTTCAACAGCCCAAATGCTTCGGCCACGAAAGCAGCTGTTCTAAACTAATTTCAGGCTGCTGAACATAGAAATCATAATGAAGATGGCTGATTAGGTCTAGTTGCTAAGATATATGCTATTAATTAGTCATTAGGGGCCATTAACTGTGTATTATGCAACATTTGTGTGAGATTGTGTAATCTCTACTTGCAACCAATAGAAATATCTGTCCAAAACCAGATGATGCAATCAGTATTTAAATTTGCATCACTTGACAGTATAAATCTTAAGGTGTATTAGTCACAGAAAAATTAAAAATTAATTATTTTGCATTATTTTATGCCGATAGGTCAATCACAGCGTATTTGGCGATGCATCGTACTTGTGTTAATAATTCAGATAATTTCTGCTATATTTGTGGTGAAGTGACTTTTACATTACAAAAATGGAATATGACTGTGGCGGTTAAGAAAGCCTACAACTTATATTATGGCTGCAGAATAGGAGATCAGGATAAGAGCTGGGTGCCTCACATATGCTGCAATACATGTGCAACAAATCTCAGGCAATGGATGAATGGGAATAGGCAATCAATGCCTTTTGCAGTTCCAATGATCTGGAGAGAGCCCACGGATCACATCAGCAATTGCTACTTCTGCATGATTCCTCCAATTCAGAAAGGCATATCCAGAAAGAGTAAGTGGACTGTGCAATATCCAAATATTCCATCTGCAATACACCCAGTGCCTCAAGGAGAAGAGTTGCCGATTCCCAAAATGTCAGAATCATTATCATTAGAATCAAGTGAGGAAGAGGAAGAAGTTTTTGGTCATGAACTGTCAACCTCACATGACCCAGAGTTTCTTCTGGCCACTGCTAATGAGCCACACCTCATAACGCAAGGTGAATTGAACGACCTTGTCAGGGATTTGTATCTCCCACAGAATAAAGCTAAGCTTTTGGGTTCCGGACTACAGCAGTGGAATTTTCTGGCTGGTGACGTTCTAATTTCTTTTTCACGGGACCGTCAGAAAGACTTGGGGGTATGTTTACTAAACTGCATTATTGTGATTCACGTTAGGAGCCACGGTAGAGACAAAAATCACAAATAAGGACATGGGCGGTACATCGTTACCGAGAACGTGCCGAGAACGCGCGTTACAAGGCGCCATAAATGAACGAGCGCTAAGGGCATGTTACCGCGCGTTAATCTTAAGAAGGCACGCAGGCATATAAGCACAGCAACAGAGTTGTAGCACAATGGCTACAACACTGACTGATGGTACAGGGGTCATGGGTTCGATTCCCCAGTGGGCCTAATGTATAAGGCTGGCTAAGGCAGCACCCTTTACATTTAAGTAGTGATTGTTGAGGCATTTGACGTGTATTTTAATTAGTGCTGTCAGCAAACACACCCTCACGGTGGCATAACCTAAGGTGCCGCATAAGGCACCCCATAACGCAATCCATAGGGCACATTATAAAGTGTCCTGTCTGCCAAGGCACCCTATAATGTCCCCTACAGGACACCTTATAAGGCTGTGAACAAAGCCCTGGCTGGCTGCAGAAGGACTGCACGTCACCACACAAACTGGTTGCTGTGGTTACCAGGATAGGGTTAACCCACCCGTACCCATGATGCACTGCACATGCAAATCAGCAGTCGAGAGATGGGCACAAGATTGGGTATGCACCCCCACAGCACCTCGGCCTGGTAGGGGCAACAGACCGTGTGTGGCACTGCCACAGAGTAGCCACAGACAGTCACATTGTGCGGGTACTGTGCCCACCCTGAGGTTGAGGTGGGGCGCCCAGCACCAGGTCCACAGCACCTTTCATGGCTGAAATACACCATGCTGCAGGTCCCCATCAGTGTGTGATAGGTAGTTCCGTTAGACACACCTAGGATACATCTGTGTCCTGCTGTATGTCTCGGTCATGTCTAGTCCTTATGGGCGATGATGCACCCAGAATAGTGCATATCCTGTGTTGGTGCCATGTTTACCTGCTGTAGGTGAAGAGGAGGAGGAGGAGGGGGGGGGGTGTATGGACCCATAGGCAGTTTATGTACCACCACACAGCCCACCCTCTGGGGCTCAGGGTGGGAAACAAGATCACCCACCAATAGATCCACAGTCTATCTCCCTGCAATGGTAGCAGTAGAGGGAACCATCAACCCCAGTCCTGCTGGGGAACAGACAGAGCGGTATACATCCATAATGCAATAGCAGACAGATGGCAGGCCTGGAAATGCTCAGCTGCCCCCCACCATTATCTGACATTCTCCAGCAGCAAGCCTCCAGCCGCTGCACCCTGCAAGGTGTTCCAGCAAGACACATACTAGCTGCAGACAGTTCGCCAGCTAGTCCATAGTGCATGGTCCTGGAAGAGATGCATGTACCCAGAACGGGGATGTCAGCATACACACCAAGCAGATAAGTCAGTGAGTGGGCCCCAAAGAAAAACCCATAAATATCACATGAGAGAAATACTATGTAGCACTATGGGGGAACCTAGCCATGCCATGGTCACTGCTCAGTCAGGGTGAGAGTGACCTCCCAGCAGGACATGCTATGGCCACCCTGTCTGTGCAGGTGGTACCGGGCACTACAATGTCCGAGCCATTGTCCTATGCCCTGTGCAGATGCGGCCAGGCCAGGCCACCCTATCCAGGCTATTCCCACGGTACCTTGCTCCTCATTATGCACATTGGCAGGCCAATACTGGCAACAGTGCTAGCAGTGTGGGCTGTGGAGGGAGTTGGCAGCCACCACACACTGGATAGACAGACACACACTCCCCACACCTATGCCAGCATTGTGCAACTATAGAGGTGTTGGGCAGCCCAGGCCACCACACCAGTCCTGGGCACAGTGCAGGCATGGGTATGGTACACAATACTGTAGGAGTCACTCCCCAGGTTGGTAAACACTGTCAGACACAAGACCTGTAGCACACTCCACAGACATCAGAAAGGTTGCTATGATGCAGCTCAGTCAGGAAATTGTACTTAACCTAGGAATTGCTATCTGCCAGTAATCATAGCAACCTTTTGATAGATGTGTACCATATTCACAGGTTTAGGGTGGCATTACTAAGGTATGCAAGTGCTAGTATTGGGAGATGCACGCAGAGCCCAAAGTCCTGCCTCTCCAGGAGGCTTTGGATAATGGGGCCTGTGGGTGCGGGTGTGTCTGCCCCTGTTAGCTACTGCTTTATGGCAGAGGTTCCCAACTCCAGTCCTGCGGTGCCAAACACTGTTCTGGTTTTCATGCTGTCCCTCATGAATATGCATGAGATACATCTGCATACCATGGAGGTGACGCAGAGGCAGCTTGGAACCGGAATGGTGTTTGGCCCTCCAGGACTGCATTTGGGTGACTCTGCTCTAGATAATGTGCATGTTTATGGTGTCCGTGCTCTGTAGGGTAAAATTTAGGTGTCATGGGCATGTTTACGTCATCTGCAATAAAGGTGCTGTCTGTATTAGCACGTTGTAGTAGTGGGTAAAATATGGATACTGGGTTGGCAGAAACCACAGCTGGGACTTGAACCTGTGAACCTCTGCTTCTGACTACACTGGTTTTGTGCACTGCACCACCTTGTTGTCACAGAGTCAGTACATTCCTTGGTGATACCATGACTGTTCGTCAGACAGGGCCCGTCTGTTGCAGCACACGGCACCCACCTACACAGGGCTAGGCCACGGTTTGCTCTGGGCAGCTGCCACTGCCCCCTCCACCACCAGTATCCCTCAGCCACCATGCTGACATGCCCTTCTGCTGGTGGTGCTGGTGGTGCGCAGTCTCAGGCCATCCAGTGTGCAGGTAGGCGGCTGCCTATGGTGCGGGTTCTGGGGCAGGGATGCCTGCATATACGTCCACGCTCCCCCCAGCCCCGCCTGCCAATGTTCCGTGCTCTTGGGGGTAGCTGTTGGGTACTATCCCCTGTGACACTGTGGGAAATACACTCGTGCCCATGTTGGCCCTTCAGCAGTTGCTGTCTGGCTGCTCTGCTGTTTCAGCATTCATATGGGCCACCTAGGCATCACCCTAGTCCGCACTGTGGCCCAGCTGCACCACAGCATGTGCCGCCTGCGGCCCTCTGTATCCCCTTCTCCGGCATCTGTCCAGTTGCCGTTCCGACATACCCGCCCTGATGTTGCGGGACATGTGCACACCATAGGAACCCTGTCCGATGGTGGGGAAAACCCTGAGCAGCGCTATTTCACTGTGGGCTCATTCACCTTGTATGGGGACGGAGTATAGACCCTTCCACAATTTATATCTTTTCTATGGAGCTTACTCGGGGGGGGGGGGGGGGGGTTTATTTTTAAAATTTCAACCACAATTGGCCAGCTTGGTTATGGATTTTTTCGTTTGTTGGGGTCATTTTCAGTGTTTATGTGCCCTTTTGTTCTGTGCACATGTATCACACGTATCACGTTTTTTAGGTTTCCCTGCCTGGGCTGTACATTGCTGACACTTAAATGGTTTCTCTCCCCTGTAATGTGCATTTAATGGCAGGTTTTCATTCGCGCTTGGATTCAGCTCTTCAGATCAGCGCGTTAGTGTGAAGGGAGCCTCTCCCCACCCACTCTCCGCCCACTGACCCCTTCTCTCCGCCCTCTCTCCACCTTCTGCGGTGTTTTACCACGCCGCGGGGCTTTACGATCGTTAATGTTGGTTAACGCGCGTTATGTAACGTTAACGATCGTAAGCGCATCATAATGCGCGTTATGATGTGCTTACGATCGTTAACGTTACATAACGCGCGTTATGTACTGTTACCGCAGTTTAGTAAACATACCCCTTGGTGTCATTCTTTTTCAAAGAAGGTGATCTTGCTGCATGCAACAACGTAAAAGGTTTAATGGCAGCTCTCAGTATCAATTACAATGCAGATGATTGGAGGCTCTTCATTGATTCATCCAAAGCAAGTCTTAAAGCTGTATTGCTGCATAATGGCAACTTGCTACCATCAATTCCTATTGGCCATGCAGCTTTTATGAAAGAGACTTATGACAATATGAAACAACTTTTGAAATGTATAAACTATGATCAACATCTATGGTCAATCTATGGTGACTTCAAAGTGGTCGCTCTCTTGCTTGGTCTTCAGGGTGGATACACCAAGTACTGCTGTTTCCTGTGTGAATGGGATAGTCGTGTTAGAGATTGTCATTTCGTCAAAAGGCACTGGCCACTCCGTCAGTCACTGGATCCTGGAAGCAAAAATGTTCTGTTTCCAACACTTGTAGACAGCAACAATATTTTGATGCCTTCCTTGCACATCAAGTTGGGACTAATGAAAAACTTTGTCAAGGCGATGGATAAAACTAAACCTGCTTTCAGATATCTTCATGGTAAATTTCCTAGACTGAGTGATGCCAAAGTTAAGAAGGAGTTTTTGTTAGCTCTCAGATTCGTGCACTTCTTCAAGATGACAAATTTCTTTGTTTATTGTGTGGAAAGAAAAAGGCTGCATGGATAGGATTTGAATCAGTGACACAAAATTTTCTTGGAAACAACAAAGCAAACAAATAATTACCAAGAGATTGTTCAAGATCTTCTCAAGGCATACAAAAACCTTGGTTGCAACATATCCTTAAAGATTCATTTTCTACACTCTCATCTAGATTTTTTCCCACAAAATTGCGGAGCAGTAAGTGAACATGGAGAACGATTTCACCAAGATATTGCAGCCATGGAAAAGAGGTATCAGGGTAAATGGAGTCCATCAATGCTTGCAGACTACTGCTGGACAGTGACAAGAGATATTCCATTGCTTCAGTACAAGAAACAGATCAGGAAGAGTCATGAAGCCACTGAATGAGAACAAAAACCTGCTAGAATGTACTTACAAATGTTCTTAATGAAAGTTAAATTGCAGACATAATTACTCCTCTGTTTCTTCTAAGTACGTTTATGAACTTTATTTTATAAACACATGCTTGTTATTGTGCAAAGTTTCATTTGTAATAAGATTTTGATTTACATCTAAGGATTTAGGCTCGATTTTCACCATACATAGTGGTAAAATGTAAATTCTTCAACATATCATAGAAACAGGAGCTAATTGACCAATTTCACTATCATATTTGAATTCAGCGTATCAAATTCATTAAAAAATAGCACATTTGGGAGCTTCTCCGGTGCTGAGCAGTGCTACGTGGAGCAGACGGTTTGGTGTAGTTTGGTCGCCCGCTCTTTGAGATGGGGCATTGAAAAAGGAAACAGGCTTCCCTACCCTCGGGGTCCCCTGTCTCTGAGACTACGGGCCAGAAAACTCTTGAGGCATGCGGCTTTGTGGCGTTGGGGAGTGGAGCAGTGTCTTCGGCGGAGCCAGCAGTGTTGGAACTGTCGGCTCTGAGTGCGTCGGGGGTTTGGCTCTTTCCAGAGCAACGGCCCCCTCCCCTCAACCTGGAAGTGCTGTGCTGGGTGTCAGAGTGCTTTCTGCCAGGGCTGTGAGATGCTCGTCGGCAATAGGGAGTGAAGAGGGCTCTGTTCCTGATGGCGTTTTTTCAACTTTTCTTACCTTGTCGCAGGACACGGTAGAAAGGAAGGGAGCGGAGAGGATTTCCCCTACCAGTGGAGTCTTGGCGGTATCATCCGAGGTTTTGGAAGCTGTTCCAGGTTTAAGAGGTTTGACTAAGCCACTGGTTGTGGATATGGAAGCACTATGGGATGCAATTTCTACGATAAATACCTCTCTTATGACTGTTGTTGGGGTTGTAAAAAAAGATTTTCTTTCGTTGTCTAAAGATGTTTCTGAAGCTAAGAAAGGTCAAGAGGAGCAAGCTCAGTGTTTGGAGGGAGTGGAGAAAGAGCTAGAACATCTCCATGGAGTGTGTGCCGCTCAAGTTAAAGATAAGACCTTGTTGTCAAAAAAAGCAGAGTATTTGGAGAACTATACTCATAGGAATAATTTAAGATTGTTAAATTTTCCTAGGTCGCCGATAGTGTCCTCCATTGAGATGGTTCGTAAATACCTCCAGGAAATGCTTAAACTCCCTGGAGATAATTTACCTCCAATTGTTAGAGCGCAATATCTAAATGTAGGGGGTGGTGGGGCCGGGGCTGCCTCAGGGAGTTCAGTCGCTGGAATCGGGGATCTTACCGCATTCCTGGAGGACTCTCTAGAGGTAGTAACTGACTGCACTACCCTCTTGGTTACATTGACCTTAGAGCATGATAAATCATTAATTCTTCGTGCATATTTCCGGAATTTCAATTGTACTTTTCTTGGCTCTAAAGTATTTATGTTTCCTGATCTCTCTCGTACTACTCAGTTGAGGAGGAAGAAATTCTTGGGTTTCCACCCTAGAGTCCTTACCTTGGGGGGTAGTTTTCAGTTAAGATTTCCTTCTCGTTGTATTATTTCCTATGATGGTAAAGTGTTTTTGTTTTTTGAGCCAAGTCAGTTATTGAAGTTTCTGGTAGCTAGGGAGGGAAATAGAGTGGAAATTGTGACCATTTCGGCTGACGCTTCAGTCTCTGCCCTTAAATAGGAATTTATTATCCTTTGATCTATTTCCTGGTGCCTCCTTTTACATTGCCTAATTTTTTTTGTGGGCTAAATTTTGGATGATGTATAAATGATCTGTTTTGGATATATGTGTGTTATTTCCGAGTTGTTTTTTTATGGATATCATCCTTTTTTCTTTTTCATTCCTGTTATGCAAGAATGTTAAAATTTAATAAAATTTAAATTAAAAAAAATAGCACATTTAATTTCTGAAGCAAACAATTTTTGAAAATTTCTAGAACAGTGTTTCCTGGGTGATTCAAACAGCCCTTGCTTGGATAGAGGGAGTCTTTCTAAATGGCCCTTTGATCTTTCACTTGGCTTTAACACCTATTTAAAACAATTTTACAGGTCTCTTCCCCTCTATCTAGAAGGCCTCTTTGTAAAGCTCTTTAGAAATAATTTATTGCTCAAAGAATACTGACCCTATTTTATCTTTTATGCTAAGTTGTACTTTGATTTGATTTAAATTAAAGCTCTTTGCTGCTACCAGGCCCTGACTGAGTATTAAATTTAAACTAGAAGCTCTCTGATGGGTTTTAAACTTAAACTGAAAGCTATCTGTTGAGTTTTTAATTTAACTAAAAGCCCTTTACTGATATTAGGCCCTGACTGATTTAATAAATATACTGGATTCACAGATTATTTATTTATTAGTGCTTATTTACTGACTTTCGTGAGTCAAGGCGGTTTACAAGGAACTCAAAACTAGTAAAAGTTACATAAAACAGGATTGACATAATTAACAAGAAAAGTTGAATACAGTAACAAAGTTAACATTTTAACATGATAAATAGGCTAAATTGGCTACAACATAAAGCAACTTGGCGTGAGTTATAGTTAACTTGGAGTGGATGGGGGAAATGCAAATCATCTTTAGAAATTTGTTTATATACTTTCATAGTAGTTTATAAGAAAGTAACAAATCACCAAGATCTAGAAAAATTCCCAGAAGTAAATACTTGCAATTGCAGATCTTTCTTCAGAAGTAGCAATCCCTTTCTGTAGTCCTTCAAGTCCCTCTCAAAACATTTTTTAACTTCTGCAGCATTAATAGGAATATCAGTCAAAGCACATTTAATAGTATATCTATGCGAACTAAGAATTTTGTCTACATCATATTTAGGTATTGGTTACAATCCTCTAAAGCTGTATATCACTGTCCATCTTGAAAATACTTACATGCGTACACCATGGTCTTACAGTGATTCAGAATTTGTTTGCATTATCCATTTACGTAGGGCCACTGCAAGGATATTAGATACCCTTCAGTTTTGTGTCTCTTTGTTACTACCCCAATTGATAATAATTTGAACATTAAACAGAATAGTCCTAATAAATACCTCAACAGCATCGCTCCCATAATCAACAAACCACACCACTAGAAACAGATGTGTCATTATCACACTGGAAGCAAGAGAGTGAGCAGCGCGTGGAGTGACAGCTAATAAAACCACAGCAAGACACTGAGGGCAAAGAATGTGGCAATTTGTTGCTCTAGGGAGGATGGACAGTTGGTCCTCCTTCTAGGCACATGTAAATTGAGAGAAACCAAGTAGGGGGAGACTTGTCTTTAAAGACACCAAATTTTCCATTGTGTCTGGTGCTAGCTGTTAATAATGTGGGCTCACATTACCGCCCCCCCCCCCTCCCCAACTGATAGTTTAAACATTAAACAGACTACCTAAAATAAATTCCCCAACAGCACCTCAACCATAATGAACAAACCACCCCACTAGGAACAGAAAAGTGTTCTTGCAGATGGTCACTCTGCACAGAAGCAGCTAAAGTGTCATGACTTGGCCAAGGCACCAAAAGTGAGGAAGAAAAGAACAAACAGGGACTTGAAAATCCCAAGATACATGAAGGAGAAAATATTTTTCATATTTTTCTTTTTATAGGGATTTTATTCTACTTTATTTTCTTTTTGAAGCATAATGCTGCAGTGGAAAAAGTGTAGCAGGAGAGTTCCTTGCACTGCAACACCGCAGCAGTGGGAGCTGGTAGAAGGCTGGTATCTGCCGTACACCACTGTAGTGAAGGCTTATGTATATGATCAAAGATCGTTCAGTGATAGCCACACAGAACTGGTGGATAAAGGTGGGGAGGTTGTTGCTCATGCTGTCTTGAAGCTTGAGGACATGTCTTCTCTTTCCCTTGCAGCATCCTCACTACCTCCTGCCTCTAGCGCTGCCTTTCCCACACCTGAAAACCAGCTTATCCTTCCAGTACATGTCTGTTGCACCAGAAGGCAATTACTACTTTCACCTGCGGTTCTTTATCAGTGGGTAGCATGTATGCATCTTCTTTGGTGAGGAGTTTCAACCTATTTTTAAAGATGTGTACCATATTCCCAGGTTTAGGGTGGCATTACTAAGGTATGCAAGTGCTAGTATTGGGAGATGCACGCAGAGCCCAAAGTCCTGCCTCTCCAGGAGGCTTTGGATAATGGGGCCTGTGGGTGCGGGTGTGTCTGCCCCTGTTGGCTGCTGCTTTACGGCAGAGGTTCCCAACTCCAGTCCTGCAGTGCCAAACACTGTTTGGGTTTTCATGCTGTCCCTCATGAATGTGCATGAGATACATCTGCATATCATGGGGGTAGCGCATAGAAATGCAGCACAGGCATCTTTATCAGAGGCAGCATGGAACCAGAATGGTGTTTGGCCCTCCAGGACTGCATTTGGGAGGCTCTGCTCTAGGTAATGGGCATGTTTATGGTGTCTGTGCTCTGTAGGGTAAAATGTAGGTGTTTTGGGCATGTTTACGTCATCTGCAAGAAAGATTCTGTCTGTATTAGCACGTTATAGTAGTGGGTAAAATATGAGGACTGGGTTGGTGGAAACCACAGCTGGGACTTGAACCTGTGACCTTCTGCTTTTGAATACAGTGGTTTTGTGCACTGCACCACCATGTTATCACAGAGATGGAGCATTCCCTGGAGATACCATGACTGTTGGTCAGACAGGGCCCGTCTGTTGCAGTGCATGGCACCCACCTACATAGGGGTAGGCCACGGTCTGCTCTGGCCAGCTGCCACTGCCCCCTCCACCACCAGTATCCCTCAGCCACCATGCTGACATGCCCTTCTGCTGGTGGAGCTGGTGGTGCGCAGTCTCAGGCCATCCAGTGTGCAGGTAGGCGGCTGCCTATGGTGCGGGTTCTGGGGTAGGGGTGCCTGCATTGACGTCCACGCTCCCCCCCAGTCCCGCCTGCCAATGTTCCGTGCCCTTGGGGGTAGCTATTGGGTACTATCCCCTGTGACACTTTGGGAAACACACTCGTGCCCATGTTGGGCCTTCAGCAGTTGCTGTCTGGCTGCTCCGTTGTTTCAGCATTCATATGGGCCACCTAGGCATCACCCTAGTCCGCACTGTGGCCCAGCTGCACCACAGCATGTGCCGCCTGCGGCCCTCTGTATCCCCTTCTCCGGCATCTGTCCAGTTGCCATTCCGACATGCCCGCCCTGATGTTGCGGGACATGTGCATGCCAAAGGAACCCTGTCCTATGGTGGGGAAAATCCTGAGCAGCGCTATTTCACTGTGGGCCCATTCACCTTGTATGGGGACGGAGTATAGACCCTTCCAGGATTTATATCTGTTCTATGGAGCTTATTCGGGGGGGAGGGGTTGATGTTTCTCATTGATACCACTATTGGCCAGCTTGGTTATTGTTTTTTTCCAGTTTGTTGGGGTCATTTTCAGTGTTTCTGTGCCCTTTTGTTCTGTGCTCATGTATCACACTTATCACGTTTGTTTGGTTTCCCTGCCTGGGCTGTACATTGCTGACACTGAAATGGTTTCTCTCCCCTGTAATGTGCCTTTAACGGCAGGTTTTCATTCGCGTTGGAATTCAGCCCTGAAAATCAGCGCGTTAGTGTGAGGGGAGCCTCTCCCCGCCCACTGACCCTCTGCCCTCTCTCCACCTTCTGCGTTGTTTTACCGCGCCGCGGGGCTTTACGATTGTTAGCGCATCATAACGCGCGTTATGTAACATTAACAATCGTAAGCGCAGCCTAACGTGCGTTATGCTGCGCTTATGATCATTAACGTTACATAACACGCGTTATTCATGATTACCGCAGTTTAGTAAACATACCCCTAAATCGCTCTACAAGTCATAGAGCATTTTCATACTTTTCTCCTACCCTCTGGAACTCCCTTCCAGAAAAATTACGATCCATCAAAGACTTACAAACATTCTGGAAGGAAATTAAGACATTTCTATTCTGCGAACATTTTGGGGACCTACCAGAACAGAGTAAAACATTGCCAACATAACAACAGCACCTCAGAGCCCCCTCTTCCCATAATACAAAATCATACCCTCTGTTTAACTAGCCATGAATAAGGCAGCTCAATTAAAGGTGCTGGTAGTCTGGAAGAGAAAAGCAGAGACACCACAGTGGGTGCAGATGGAGCAAGAGGGATAGGAGAATTTAGAGGCATGGATATGGGCACCTCAAACTAGTAGAGGGGGAGAGGAATTGAGAAATCCTTTTAAGGCATTGACGAGAGCCATTTGGTTGGGGGAAAGAAACCAACTCATGGGGAATAAGAAATATTCAAGAAGGATCTGCCAGAGTTTCCACCGGGGCTAAAAGGAGGGTGTTTTTAGGAATGGGGCCATAAAGGCCTGCAAAGCTTAGGGCAATTAATAGCGGAGGAAGGTTATATGCTCTCCTTTGAGACACTGCATGAACAATATAATTTAGAACATAAAGATTATTACTATACATATATACAAATACATCACTTCTGCAGACACCAGAAGTGAACAAGGATTTAAAGAGGCCTACCTCAAATATTGAGAAAAGAATGGAAATTGAGGGGGTACCCAAAAGGTTAATCTCCAGGCTGTATAAGGAACTATTAGCACAGGATGGGGGGTGATAGGAAGCCACCAAAAATGGGAAGCAGAATTGCCGGCTCAATGGGATGGAAAGACATGACAGGCAATTATGGAGAATGCTAAAAATTATCTCCAGGCACAGTTTACCTGGAGAGCAGTATACAGTATAGCTGAGGCTTTGAATGTACTGGATACCAGTGAAGTTACAAGTCCGGAAACTAAAACAGGGCAATGAATGTTAGAAGGGGTGTGGGACACCAGGGGATTTAAAGCATCTATTGTGGGAGTGCTCAAAAGTACAACAAATGTGGAGGAAGGTGGAGGTCCTATTTCAAGAAATCACCCAGGTGTGAGTGAAGGTAGACCAGAGTATGGCAATTTTAACAGAGATGAAGGCTGAAAGAGATAAATATTTGGAAAAATTCCTGGGATATTGTGTAAATGCAGGGCGAAAGGAGCTACTGGCAAGGTGGAAAGATTCCAAGACACCCACATAGGGAGAATTGCAGGTGAGATTAGAGAAATTGTGGTGCATGTGCGCGACTGCAGCATAGAAGAATCATGTTAAAAGCCAGTTTGACCAGACTTGGAGATGGTACAAAGATTGGCGCATGCAGTCAAGCTAGAAAATGGAGTTAAGAGGAAGAAAGGGTAAGGGGAAAGGATTAGGTAAGTAGAGATGGGGACGAGAGGGGAGGGATAAGGAGGAAGAGGAGAGGGAGGGGAAGGGAGAAAAGGGAAAGGGACGGGGACGGGGGAGGGGTGGTTGCTATGGAGAAGGAGAGAGGGATAAAGGGGAATATATAAAGTTAAAAATGGTCTGTTGCTTGTGATTGAAGAAACATTCCTGTATGAGGATGGTTTTTAAGTTTTAATGTTATGTTTGCAATAGTTAATAATAAAAATTGAAATTACAAAAAAACATAAATGTTTAATAGTAATATTCATGGATTCTTGTTTTACATGTCACAGAACATTTTCAGGTGTTTTTGCAGGAAGATCGACTGCAGAAACTTCATACAAATGATGCTGAGTCTGCATTGAAAATTTGCATGCTACCTGCTCTATCATTTATCCCAATTGAAAAAGTCCAAAACAGTTGTGATGAACTGACTGGCCATATTCCTGAAGAAGGAGATTAAGTTATAGATTATTTTGAAGATACGTATATTACCAGCATTCATAGAAATCGGGCCCATGATGGTTTATTTCCAATAACATAGTAACATAGTAAATGACGGCAGATAAAGACCAGTATGGTCCATCTAGTCTGCCCAGCAAAGTGGCAAATGTAGGTGCACCTCTGCTCCATGCAGGTCGCCCCTCCCCATGCCTTTGTTTAGGGGTGTACCCACTGCTCCGTGTACGTCACCTCTATTTGTTGAGATACAAGAGATAGTTATGTTTATTTTGATTTTATCCTTTTGCTATAAAAGGGATCCACTGTGTCTGTCCCATGCCATTTTGAATTCTGTCACTGTATTTGCCCCCACCACTTCCATTGGGAGGGCATTCCAAGCATCCCCCACCCTTTCAATGAAATAGTGTTTCCTGATAGTGCCTTTCAATTTACCCCCTTGCAGCTTCATGTTATGCCCTCTAGTTTTACAGCTTCCCCATCTTTGTTTGTTCATTAATACTCTTTAAGTATTTAAAAGTCTGAATCATATCTCCCCTGTCCCTCCTCTCCTCCAGAGTGTATATATTTAGGTCTTCAAGTCTCTTTTCATAAATCTTATGACACAGACTTCAAATCATTTTGGTCGCCTTCCTCTGAACCGTTTCCAGTCTTTTTGTATCCTTTTCACGATATGGTCTCCAAAACTGGACACAATATTCCAAGTGAGGCTTCACCAGCGACTTGTACAGTGGCATTAGTACCTCTTCCTTTCTGTTGGTAATTCCTTTTCGTATGCAACGCAGCATCCTTCTGGCTTTTGCCATCACCTTGTCACACTGTTTCGCCACCTTGAGATACTCCAAAACAATCACTCCAAGGTCCTTCTCCTGGTCCGTGCACACCAACCTCTCGCCCCTTATCATGTACAATTCTCTTGGATTTCTGCTTCCCAACTGCATGACAGTACACTTCTTCACATTAAATCTTAACTGCTGTGATGACGAAGGCTGTTCAGGGGAGATGGAGTGGCAAGAGAGTGAATCCTGTCCCTTTAAAAATAGTAGCAAACAGGGTTTCCCTAGCAACCACAAACCTCTGAGTCAGATTGCAGCCAGTATCAAGCCCCGCCCACTTCAGCACGTCAGAGCTAGGTTGAGTCCTAACAGCTCCCACGTGGGCCGGGAGAAGGGTGTGGTCCCTAAGAAGGATCAGTTTAAAACTGCAGTGTTTGAGCAGTTAGATAGAGGAGCAGCAGGAACGAGGAGAACAAGAGCAGCTGGAACAAGGAGCAGAGACGAGCAGCTGGATCTGAGAGGAACAGATCAGAGGCAGACACAGCTGAATGGGAAACTGCCAGGAGAGAGGCAGTTGATTGAAAGGAGAAAGCAGCATGGCACAGAGCAGAAAGGATTGGAACAGCTGAGAAGCCCAGAGTCAAGGCAAGTGCGTGTTTCAAAGTCCCTGCGTGAAAGAAAGCTGGAAGAGTCAGTTCCTATTGGGGGAAGCAATTCAGCTAGCCAGCAAAGCTACAAAGGTAGAGAAAATAGCTTTTCTGTGTTCCCTAGCCAAAGTCCCTTGGAAGAGATAGAGAACTGAAGAGAAGTTCTAATAGCTGTCGTAGTCAAAATGCCTCAAAGCAAACTTCTGTGAGGGATAGAAAGTTTGCTAATAGCTGCCGTGACTCAGAAGCTGAGAAGTTTATTAGAGAGAAAGAAACTTCATGTTTAAACTCTGCTGAGATAGAGCAAAAGAAACTCCTGTTATCAAAGCTGAATGAGTTGTTGCAGAAGCAGAATAGTAAGCTCTATGACCCTGTTCCACCTGAAAACAGTTGCAATGAATCCATTGAAGAGATGGAGGTAGAAAGCTGCATTGAACCGTATGAAAGTGAGTCTGAGGAGATGCAGTGCTCATATTGCAAAGCTAATGAGTTTGAGATGTGCTGAGCCTAAGCACATGTGAGAGAATGAGTGTTTAAGTAGTGCCAAGCTTATTTGTACAAAGCTGAAAGACACAGCAAGAAAAACTCACCAGAAGTTTTAAACCAATGTGTTTGTTCCCACAATGCTCTGAAGAGAAGTAAAACTTGCTGGGTGTTTTAGAAGCTGTGAGCCTCCTTATATAAGAAGATGTGAGAGAAACAATCTTCATATGAAAGTTAAGTTACTTTGAAAAGGTTAACAGCCTGAGCTTTGTATGCCAGCTCCTAATACCAAAGATAACTGCTGTTAAAAGTGACCAACTCTGTGAATACGACCTGTTGGACTTTATTCTTTGTTTTGGAGACGTATCCAATTTATGTTCAGTGCTATTGAATTTGATGTGAGGGGGAAATCCCGAAAATAAAAATATTCTCTGTTTTTGCCTGATACCGTGTGGTCACACTATTTGCTCTAAGGAATAAGTAAACTACATTTCCCAGCAATCCTAGCTGGCAGCCATATTTGTGGACACTATTCAAACAGGGCAATAAGGCGACACCCTCCTGCTTACTGGCTATCGGCCCGGGCGGGAGGCGCGGCGACACTGCTAAGCATTAGACCATTCTTCCAGTGTTTGTAGGTCTTTCCTCATGTTCTTGACTCCCTCAGGGAAATCCACTCTGTTGCAAATTTTTGTGTCATCTGCAAAAAGACAGACTTTTCCATTCAGTCCTTCAGCAATATCACTCACAAATACATTGAACAGCACCAGTCCCAGGACCAAACCCTGGGGCACACTGCTAATCACCTTCCTTTCATCCGAGTGAGTTCTGTTTACCATCACCTTCTGTCGTCTGTCAGTCAACTGATTTCTGATCCAGTTCACCATCTTGGGACACATCTCCAAGCTGTTGAGTTTATTGATAAGCCTCCTATGAGGAACAGTATCAAAGGCTTTGCCGAAATCTAGGTAGATGATCTCCATCGCATGCCCTTGATCTAGTTCGCTGGTCACCCAGTCAAAGAACTCAATCAGATTTGTTTGGCAAGATCATCCTTTGGTAAACCATGTTGCCTCAGATCATGCAACCTGTTGGTTTCGAGAAAGTTCACTATTCACTCTTTCAGGAGCACCTCCATTACTCTTCCCGTCACCAAGATAAGGCTTACTGGTCTGGAGTTTGTCACTTCTTCCCTGTTACCACTTTTGTGAAGAGGTAGCCCTTCTCCAGTCCCGTGAAACTGCTCCTGTCTCCAAGGATCTATTAAAAACATCCTTTAACAGCCCTGCAAGAACCTCTCTGAGCTCTTTCAGTATCCTGGGATGTATCCCATCCGGTCCCATGGCTTTGTCCACTTTCAGTTTTGTAAGCTGTTCTAACACATCATCTTCTGTGAATGGTGTGGTATCTACTGCATTCCCATTTGTATATTTGGGAATCACAGGTTGTCGTTCTCCAGGATTTTTTTTAGTAAAGACAGAGCAGAAGTATTTGTTTAGCATTTTCACTTTTTCAATGTCACTTTTCACAAATCCAATCCCAGCAATTTTGAGTCCTGCAATTCCACCTCTGATTTTCCTCCTCTCCTGAATATACCCGAAAAAGGTTTTGTCGCCACACCTCACATCTATAGCCATCTTTTTCTTCTGCCTTTGATTTTGCTATCCTTATTTCTCTTTTTGTCTCTTTTAGTTTGATCCTGTATTCTTTTCTGTGTTCCTCTCTTTGTGAACTTCTCAATTTTGTGAAAGCTGACAAGTTCCTGGAGGAAAGGTCCATAAACCATTATTAAGAAGGGACCCAGGATATCAATGCTTGACCCAGTACAAGCATTGCAGAACCTGTGTCTTTTGGGGAAACTGCTAGGTACGTATGACCTAGATTGGCCACTGTTGGAAACAGGATACTGGGCTTGATGGACCTTAGTCTGACCCAGTATGGCATATCTTATGTTCTTATGTTTGCCTTTATTAGTGCAGCCACTTCTTTGGAGAACCAAATAGGTTTCCTTTTCTTCTTGTTTTTATTTACATTTTTTTTACATATTGTCGTGATCCCCTGCCTGGACCAGGGGCTTACTGGCAAAGGGCTGCCATAGTCATTCTTAAATAAAGATTTGTAACTTTGTCTCCCGCAGGGAATCCTGGGAGTTGTAGTTCTATATCAATTATTTAAAGACAAAGTAGTGTGTGACCACTGGGGTTTGTTAAGGCAAAACAAGAAATTTATTTTGGGTTTCTTTCCACGCATTAAATTCAAACGCAGGCAAAAAGGATCATTCTCCAAATGAAAAGCTTACAGGAAACAAAAGTACAACTGGAGCTGCAGAACTGAAAACACCTTTAAACACAGCAGCTGTTTTCAGCAAACATTTCAGCAAATGTATTAAAGCTTCTTCTCCATTCATTCAGCACAGGTAAATTTTTGTAAATGCTGCTTTACTTATCAAACGCTGTCTTTAGCAAAATTCTTTACCTTATGGAAGTTCTAGCATTCTCCTGGCTAGGTGAAAGATTGCTCTTAAAAAAAACTTCTTTTCACCGTCCTTTACTAGTAACTTTCAAGCTTCTCTCTTGCATAAAGAACAATTCATTGGAGATTCATCACAAACAGAATCTGGATCAAAAGAATCAATTTGCATGCCCTCCTGCCTTGCAAATTGTTTGTCTCTTTCTGGGTTCTCAGTAATTCCTTCCAACTTACTACTTTGTAGAATCTTCAGGATTTCTTTCCAGGGCTGCTCTCCCTGGCAAGAAACGGTTGTATCTGGGGAGTGGGACTTCTTTCCCTGGAATAACTGCTTTAATGCTTCAGCTGTGTTAAGCTCTACTTCTCTGCCACTGGCTGGGTTCTGATCACCTCTGTTTGTAACTACGTTCACCCACCTTCTGGCAGCTTGGGTTCTGTGAACTGGCTCCTGAACACTTCGCACTGCACTTAGTTCCACCTCGTCAGCAACCTTCCCAGGTACCCATCTGCTGGTCTCTGGTTCAAGCGTACCTCTCACACAAGGATTGCTTCCTCCCTGGCTGGAACTGTTCTCCCATGTGGAGTTAAGCTTCCCAGGTCTCCTGTCTCTCGTTCTCCCCTCTTCTCTCGCTCTTCTGTCTCTCGTTCCTCCTTCTCTCTGCTTCCTAGCTACCACACCCTTATCTCTGCACAGGTGGTTGTCATTAGAGTCTAAGCCTGCACCTACGTTAGGGCGTGGGTGTGTCTTAGCCTCAGCAAAAACGTGCTTCTTTTGCTTGGCTGTAGTTCTAGCCCTGTGGAAACCTTGCCTGTCTCTTGTCTTAAAGGCATATTCACTATTATCCTCTGTTTCCATCGGCTCAGCACAGCTCTCATTGTCACAATGTGCATCTGTTGACCCTCTTATTATCTCTTTCAGTTTAGCCCATTGCAATTCCTCTCCCATCCTGCCAACTCCTCCTTCTGGTAATTGGCCATTTTTTATATACCGCCTTTCAAATTCTCAAGGCAGTTTACATAGAACAGAACTTTGTTTACATAAAACGCTTTTTCAGAACTATATACAAGAGATGTTAACTGTGTTTACATTTAAACATGTAACTATTTACATGGAGTTTGAGCTCTGCAGGGTGCCTGAGAATTTCAGGTCTATCTGGCGTGGTAGTCAATACGTTTCAGGTTGGTGAGATATGGAAGTGTTTGGTAAATAGGTGAGTCTTCAAGAGCTTCCAGAAGTCAGTGACGTCTGTGGTGACTCTCAGGAGGTGTAAGAGAGAGTTCCAAAGTGATGGGATGTAGAGTTTGAATGCTCTCCTTAGGGTATTCTGAGAGATTCCAGTATGGGATGTGGAGTTTGCAAGGGAGTTTTGATGCTGTGTTCTTCTTGATCTGTTGTCAGGGGCTCTTCAGATTAGGTCTATTAGGCAGCCGGCAGATTGGTTGTGTTGAACTTTGAAAGCCATCATTATGGCTTTATATTTTATTCCGGAATTGATGGGGAGCCAATGAAGGGATTCAAGAATGGGGGTGATGTGAGCATGTTTGCTGGATCTAATGATTAGTCAGGCTGCTGCGTTCTGGGCTAGCTGTAAGGCCTGGGTTGCATTTTTGAGTAAGCCATGAAGGATTAGGTTGCAATAATCGAGGTGCAGTGTAATTAGCACTTGACACAGTTCGGAAGTGGTTCTGCTCAAGTAGAGGAAGTAGGTTTTGCAGGAATTTCATTTTGTAATATACTTTGGTCTTGCTGATGTGGGTCTGGAAGTTGATCCTATGATCGAGGTAAATTCCTAGGTATTTTACCTCATTTTTTACAGGGATTAATCTGCTTCCTATTGTTATGTTGTCTGGAGGTTTGAATGTGGAGTCCTTTGTGACTATAAGGGCTTCCGATTTTTTATAGTTGATCTCGAGGTTTCATAATGTTAACCATTCTGATATTGCTGTCATGCAGGATGAGATGGTGGAGTAGTCAGGGTTCTTTATGTCTAGGGTGGTGTAAATCATTAGGTCGTCTGTGTATAGGTGGTAGTGAATGTTGTAGGCTTGTAGTATTTTGCAAACTGGTTGTAAGTAAAGGTTTAATAGTAGAGCTGAGAGAGATGATCCTTGAGGTAGACCTTGTTTTAGTGAGAAAGGTCTCGATGCATTGCATTTTATCTTGACTTGCGATTTTCTGTCTGTGAGGTAGGAATGAAACCATGCCAGGGGTGTGCCACTTATTCCTATTTCGCTTAGCCTGTCCAGTAGTATGGGGTGGATTATTGAGTCGAAGGCAGCTGTTATGTCTATAAAAATGAGGACAAAACCTTTCTTGATGTCTTCAATTCCTTTGATTACTGTATTCAGGAGAGATGCCAGTAATGTTTCAACCCCGTGGGCCTCTCGGAACCCGTGCTGTTGGGGGTCAAGTGGAGCGGTAGCGACTACATGGTCTTGGAATTGGCATTGTACCGTTTTCTCAATTAGCTTGGATATTAAGGGGATGCTGGATATAGGTCGATATGAGGTTGGAGAAGTTGGGTCAGAAGTGTTGTTTTTCAGTGGTGGTCTAATGGATGAGATTTTCAGGGGAGGAGGCATAGTTCTCTGTGAGAGAGAGGAGTTAATTATCTTACAGAGTGTTGGGGCTAATTTGTGTGCCATTGTCTTTATCCAGGGGGTTGGACATGGATCAAGCGGTGAAGTGAAAGTGTTCAGAGATTTGAATAAGTTGGTGCAGAGGTCTTCTGTGACTGAGTAAAAAGTGGTCCAAGTGTTTGGTCGGGTTTGGTCGGCCGAAGGTGGGGAGGGTTGATTTGGAGGAGATTGTGGGCAACCTAACTTGCAGCGGAGATATGAAGCATGAGTCTCAGGGGTCAGAGCATCAGAGTCTTGGCTATGTGGAGCCTTTGATAGCGTTTTCACTATGGAGAATAGTTCCCTGGGGTGATTTAATGAGGCTATTATTATTATTATTATTATTATTATTATTAATAAACACTTATATAGCGCCGCAACATACGAAGCGCTGTACAAACATACAAGAGAGACAATCCCTGCTCATCAGAGCTCACAATCTAATAAGACAGAATACAAAATAAGTTACAAAATACAAATAACAAAATTTACAGGACAAAGTAAACAAAAGTTGATGGAGAGATCAAGACAGGAAAGAAAAGCAGTAGTGAAGAGGTGGGATTTGATTCTGGACTTGAAAATGGGCAGGGAGGACGCCTGGCGCACAGAGATAGGAAGACTATTCCAAGCAAAGGGTGCTGCCAGTAGGAAGGAGCGAAGTCTGGAATGATGTTTGTATGATGTTGCCTCTTGTGGTTAAGGATTAACTCATTATATTCTTGCTGTTTTGTCAAGTATTCTTGTTGGTCTGCTTGTGCTTTTGTTTTCCTCCATCGCCTTTCTAGTTTTCTTAAATAGGTTTTTGCTTGCTTGATTTCCGGTGAATGCCATGGGGCCTTCTTTTCGCATTTGGAAGCTCTCGGGTTCAGAGGTGCGGTGGCAGCCTGTGAGATGGTGTGGTTACAGTTCTCTATCAGTGATGAGAGGTCAGAAGGGCTGGCCTCAAGTTGGGGGATTATTTGATCAAGAAGGATGTCTTTGTTGAATTCTTTGAAACGTCTGTGGGAGTTTGAATGGTGCAGTCTTGGTTTGCTGGGGGCCATGAGGAATGTTGAAGGAAATTGCGTAGTGGTCTGACCATGGCACAGGTGTTATTTGATAATTAATCTGGGGGTCTAAGGTGAGGATGGTAGAAGGTAAGAAGACCAGGTCCAAGGTGTTACCAGCACTGTGTGCCTGTGTTGAGATAATCTGAGAGAGTTCCAAGGAGGATAAGGCTTTTGCTGGGAGTGATGTCCTGAACTTGTCCTTCTCCATCCATCACCCCCTCTCCCTAATTTAAGTGTGTGTCCACATACTGCCTGCATTTTTCATTCAGGATCCTTTTCCCTACGATGGAGAGATGTAGTCCATCAGCACAATATAGGGGTATGTTTACTAAACTGCGTTAGTGCAATTCGCGTTAGGAGCCGCGGTAGTGAAAGAAACCCCAAATAAGGACATGGGCGGTACATCGTTACCACTACCGCGCGTTAGAAAAATTAACGAGCGTTACCGGGCGCCGTGCCGCGTTACTGCGCGTTAATCGTAAGAAGACGTACAGACACAAAGCACTGAAACAGAGCTGTAGCACAATGGTTACGGTACTGACCGCTGTTACAGGCAGCATGGGTTCGAGCCCCCAGTGTGCCTAACGCAAAAGGCTGTCTCAGGCATCATCCTGTACATTACAGAAGGAAAGAGGAGGCATGTTTTTCGTTACGCTGAGTATTGGTGTCAGAAAAACACCCTCGGAGTGTGCCTAGCCACGTACGTTGGTGCGTGCATTGGTACGTGCGTAGCCACGTGCGTAGCTGCGCGCGTACATTTGTGCGTGGGTACGTGTGTTTCTACGTGCGTGGGTACGTGTTTGTTTACGTGCGTGGGTACGTGTGTTTTTACCAGTGTGGGCATCTTATATTACAGACTTTGTAGGGTGTCCTGCACCTATGCATTATGCTAACAGATGTACGTGTGATGGCCTATGGTTTAGCAGAGCCTGTGAGCAGGTGCTGGTGTTTCACAGGGTTGGATTGGGCCAGTCACACCCATGATGCACTGCACATGCAAATCAGCTGTCCACAGATACACACCATGGGGAATGCACCCCCACAGCACCTCGGCTTGGTAGGGGGAACTGACCATGTGCACCTCCACAGCACCTCGGCCTGATAGGGGGTACCGACCGTGTGTTGTACTGGCACAGAGTAGCTACACACCGTCACATTGTGCGGGTACTGTGCTCACCCTGAGGGTGCAGTGAGGCGCACAGCACTAGGTCCACAGCACCGTCCATGGCTGAAAGAGACCGTGGTGCAGGTCCAAAGCAGTGTTACTGTGTGAGATAGGTAGTTTCTGCAGGAACACCTTGGATATCTCTGTCTGTTTCAGTCAGGTGTAGCCCCCATGCACCACCACACCCCTCCCCCAGGGCTGAGGGTGGCAAACAGGGTCTCCTATCAAAAGATCCACAGTCTACCTCCCTGCAACAGTGGCAGTAGAGGGGAACATGAACCCTAGTCCTGATGGGGAACAGACACCCCCCAGGGCAGTCAATGCAGCTCTGTACACAGCCATAACACAATAGCAGACAGACATTAGGCCTGGATATGGTATACTGCACCCCACCACTATCTGATATTCCCCTGGTGCAAGCCATCAGCCACTGCACCCTGCAAGCCACTCCATCACAACACCTACCAGCTGCAAACAGTCTGCTAGTGCCCAGTGGAGATGCCTGCACCCAGAACTGGGATGTCAGCATACACAGCAAGCAGATACATCAGTGACTAGGCCCCAAAAGGAAACCCATATTTATCACATGAGAGAAATACTAGATAGCACTATGGGAGTGCCTAGCCATGCTGTGGTCACTGCACAGTCAGGGTGAGAGTGATCTCTCAGCAGGATATACTGAGGTCACCCTGTCTGTGTAGGTGGTGGCCGGGCACTACAATGTGCCTGTCACTGCCCTATGACCTGTGCAGATGCACCCTGGCCAGGCCACCCTGTCCGGCCTATTCCCATGGTACCTTGCTCCTCATTATGCACATTGGCAGCCCAATACTGGCAACAGTGCTGGCAGTGTGGGCTGTTGAAGGTGTTTGCAGCCACCACACACTGGATAGACAGACAGCCACCCCCACACCTATGCCAGCATTGTGCTACTATAGAGGTGGTCAGCAGCCATACCCACCACACCAGTCCTGGGCATAGTACAGGCATGGGTATGGTACACAAGACTGTTGGGGGGTCACTCCCCAGGGTGGTGAACACTGTCAGAGACCAGACCTGCAGCACACACCGCAGACATCAGAATGATTGTTATGGTGGAGCTCAATGAGCAAAATGTGCTTAACGTAGGAATTGATATCTGCCAGTTATCATAGGAAACGTTTGATAGCTGTGTACCATATACCCAGGTGTAGGGTGGCATTGCTAAGGTATGCAACTGTTAGTATTGGCAGATACAGGCAGGGCCCAATGTCTTGCCTCTCCAGCTGGCATTGGCCAATGGGGCCTGTGGGTGTGTGTGTGGCCCTGTTGGCTGCTGCTTTACGGCAGAGTTCCCCAACTCCAGTCCTGGTGTTCCAAACACTGTTCGGGTTTTCATGCTGTCCCTCATAAATATGCATGAGCTACATCTGCATACCATGGGGGTGGTGCATAGCTATGCAGCACAGGCATCTTTATTAGAGGCAGCATGAAACCGGAATGGTGTGGGGCCCTCCAGGACTGCATTTGCGGGACTCTGCTCTGGGTAATGCGCCTGTTTCTGGTGTCTGTGTTTGGTGTGGTAAAATATAGGCCTTGCGTATGTTCTCTGCACTAAAGGAGTGTCTTTACTATCACTGTTTAGTGGTGGGTAAAACTATGGGGACTGGGTTGACAGGAGCCCCAGCTGGAATTTGAACCTGTGACCCTCTGGTCTTACAGGCACTGGCTGTGTCTGTTGTACCACACTGTGGCCACAGAGGCAGTGCAGTCCCTGGAGTTAGTTAAACCGGCCTGACGAGTCAGAAACCCTGCTCTGCAACAGGTTTACTGTGGCCTCATTTACCTTGTATGCAGACAAAGGTGCACATAAACCTCAGAAAAGACCTCACAAAAGGGGCACACACCCATAACCAAGCTGGGCAACAATGATATCATTGGGAAACATTACACCACACGCCCAGGACAGCTCCATTACAATGTAATGCTCTTTGAAAGGGTCTGCGGAGCGTAGACCCTTCCACACATCATTTCCTTTTATTTTGGTGCTTTCAAGGGAGTGTTGTTCCTTGTTGCCCATTGCTATCACTGTTGCCCAGCTGAATTCTGCTTTTTAAAATGTTTCTTGTGGTCATTTTTAACGTTTTATGTGAAATTTTGTTCTGTGCACATGTATCACACTGCTCACGTTTAGTGGGTTTCCCCGGTTTTTCTGTACATTGCTGACGGAAATGGTTTCTCTTCCCTTTAAATGCCTTTAACGACAGGTTTTCATTCGCGTTGGAATTGAGCTCTGAAATACAGCGCGTTAGTATGAGGGGAGCCTCTCCCCGCCCACTCTCCGCCCATTGACCCCTTCTCTCCGCCCACTCTCCACCTTCTGCACTGTTTTAACGCGCCGCGGAGGTTTACGATCGTTAACTACGGTTAACGCGCGTAGTATGACGTTAACGGTCATTAGCGTGTCGGTACGCGCGTTATACGGCACTTACGGTCGTTAACGTAGTATAACGCGCGTTAGTCACGTTTAACGCACTTTAGTAAACATCCCCCATAGGCTTGTTGATCCATCTGTTTCCCAGTCACCTATATATCTAAATCCTTCTCATTTGAACCAGGTTAGGAGGCATGTATTAAAGTTGTTTATGCAATGCAGCCTTTCTGCCTCCTTACCAAGAACAGGTAGAACTTCTGAGAATGCTATAGTGTTAACAATGGGCTTGAGTTTCTCTCCCAGAGTCTTGAAGTCCCTTTGAACTGCAGAGGCACTGTTTCTAGCCAGGTCATTTGTACTCAAGTAGATGACAACATCAGTTTTGGTGTGCTCACTTTCTGCACTAACTATACCAACAATTTGGTTCATATTCCTGCTGACTGAAGAGTCTGGGAGAAATTTGGCCATCTTCTCTCCTTTGAACTGTGTTGCCAAGTTGGTGTTCTGATGATGGAATCTCCAAGTAGTCGTAGTTTTCTGTTTTGTGATTTTTTTTCTTCATATTTGGTGCATTATCAGTAGATTGAGCATTGACTCCCTCATTTAAGGGCACTTCAGTTTCCACTGATTGGGCACCCTCATTATCCAAGGCAGAGAAGCATTATGCAGAGATATCTCGTGATGTATAGGGTGTCTCTGTGTTACAGGTCACAACCTACCAGAGCCCACTGTGATCCATTTATTCCTGGGCTGTTTGATTCTTTGTGGGAGCAGTGGTAGATTTTGTTAAGTTTGTACCCTAGAAGAGGTGTGTTTAATTGCAACTAATTCTTCCCTTAGTAGAGTCAATTCTTTATGCATAGCAGCTAACTTGAAGCATATAGGGCAAGCTCTTAGGTTCCAAATGATTCTTCTCAGAATGAAAGCATCACAGTTTTTGCATTGAATACACAACATGCTGATTAAGAGGTCCTAGGAGAAGGAGAAAAGGTAGGTATAACACTTAATTAAAGGACAGGTATCAATATGATGCTAGATAGGCAATGCAACCTAGGGATGGGTGGGGCGAGGGATAGGGTGGATGAGAACTTAAATGTCCCTGGCCAGTACACTTACATGAACTGAGGGCACACTCAGATATCTGATTTAAAGGCTGTGCAAGGAATGTAGGCAGTCAGAATATTCCTAAAAACTTATATCCAACAGTTACAATTTATATATAAAAACCCAGGCAATTGTAAAGTCTGAAAGCTTAGCTGTGTAGAGTCTCTTGAAGCTGTGATGACCAGAGTTATTGTGGACAGGCTGTAGAGGTGATTCAATTAGCCTTACACTGTGAAGTAGGCATGTAACAGACAATGGAAACTGAAATATTCAAACTGAAATCTTACTTCTTTGTATCAGCCTACTATGCAAAGGACCCTGTAACCATAAAATATATACCCTTGCTGTAAAATTAAGAGGGAGACTTAGGTAGAAGACCAGGTCTCTGCAAATCTGAAAGCAAATGTTTACTTCTATTCTAAGTGGAGGAGTGGCCTAGTGGTTGGGGCAAGGTACTTCAGGCCAGAAGGTCTGGGGTTCAAATCCCACTAGAGGACAGCAACCTTGGGCTGGAAGGACTGGGGTTTCTAGTCCCACAGGTGTTCCTTGTGGTCTTGGGCAAGCCACTTAACCCTCCATAGCCCATGTTCCCTGTAAAATAGTTATCTCCAAGTTATAATGCCCTGTTCAATGTAATTTCAGTTTGTTCAATGTAAACCACACTGATGCAGAATAGCACAGTATATAAGAGAATGTAAATAAATAAATATATATCACAAGTGTCCCTGGCCAATAGATCTTAACATGAACTGAGGGCACACTCAGATATCTGATTTAAAGGCTATGCAAGGAATGTAGGCAGTCGGAATATTCCTAAAAGCTTATAACCAACAGTTAAAATTTATTTATTAAATAAAACCCAGGCAATTGTAAAGTCTGAAAGTTTAGCTGTGTGGAATCTCTTGAAGCTGTGGTAATGCTTTGGAATAATTATGATTGTGTTATCCTTGACTTACCATGATCCAACAATGTTGTCAAAGCATGGCTCATATACTTTCATATTTCTTTATCTTGTGATCACCCTTCTATTCGGCATCTGATTTCTAGCTTAAAAACTGAACAAGCTTATTTTTACCTACGCATTGAGCAACTAAAAGCTGGGTATGAAGAACCATGAAAGAAAAAATATGTAAACCTTGATTGGCGAATTAAAACTATTGTGTTAGGTTACAATGAAACTTATTTTGTGCTATATTTACGTGTAATTGCTCATAATTTGTCATTATGAATGGGTTTTTACATATTATTGAGCATTAGAGAGCTGTAACCTCAACAGACTGTGAGGGTCACATTGTTCACGCCTGCTATGTTCTTGTGTTGTTATAGATTAAAACATTTTTGACCAATATAAAAATTCTGCAAATTGTCATTCACCCAATTGTCGCATTCCTCTAATTGTCATTCACCCAATTGTCGTAGACCTCTCAGTAGGGAACAGGGTGCTCATCTATTCTATTCTGTTGGTCTTAGCTGCTGCTGCTCTCCCATCCCCCTTGTACTGCCTCTCTGTGGAGATGGGAGCAGACAAGTGGTCTTTCACAGGAATCTGCAGCTGTTGATGCTCTCCTCGAATAGAAATATCTGTTTTGCTTGGCCAGTGGACTGCTGGAGATTAGAAATCATCCTCTGATCCTACCTGTTAGCGCACTGCTGGGTCTAGATCTCTTTAGGAGCAATATCAGGAAATACTTTTTCATGAAAAGGGTGCTAGATTTATTTATTTTATTTATTTAGACAGTTTTTGTATACCACCTTATCCTTCAAACAAAGTGGTCACAACACAATTGGGGGATACATTTAACACGAGGGGATATGAGACACATACACTAATACTTACAGGGAACATAGGCAATGAAGGTTTAAGCGGTTTGCCCAAGACCACAAGGAGCACCTGTGTCACTAGAAACCCCAGTCGAGAGAGTGAGGATGAAAATAGTGATGGAGTTCAAAATGCGAAACCTTTATTTCCAGAGCTCTTGACCTTTGGCCCCGTAGAACCATCAATCACATTGCAAATGCAACATATGATTGAAATCCTGCTTACTCCCCTTATGTTTTAGCATGGCACAAACATGGCCTACAAAAGACATTAACCCTTTTCCCTTTTTATAATTTAATATTTATAAAGATTTTACAATAAATCAAGCAAACAAGCTTGGATGCAAAAAATGACCGTCTAAGAAAAACAACCCAATACATAACATATCAAAACAAGATAATATAACACAAGGTCATCTGTAGTCCACATTAAGGGGAGAGAGGAAAAGAAAATCAACTCACATAGGAAGAGGAAACCAACATGAGTAATACATGTAAATCTATAGGCAAAAGATGGCAATAACAGAAGGCAGACATAAATTAATGGCAAGACCCATCAACCCTCAACCAAGGAAAAAGCAGAGGGCAACCTAGAACTAATAAAAATGGATAATGCTTCCGGTTGATAAAAAATAAATATTTGAGAATGAAGCCCAACTAAGCTTTTACAAGGAAAACGCAACTGAAAGGTTCCCCCTAACTGCAAAATCCCATTTTTCAATAGAAGAAATTGCCTACGCCTTTTTGTGTGTCTTTACATATATCTGGGAAAATTGATATCTTCACCCCATAGAATAAAGAACAATTTCTTAAAGAACAATTTAAGTATTGCCACCCACCCACTCCCTGGACCTTGAGGGTTAAGGGAGGGGCTGGCCTTGAATGCCCTTGAGGGTTAAGGTTGTAGTTGTGTAGGTGCTCAAGTAGTAAGGCAAGGCAAAGAAAATTTCTTTTGTGAGGTTTATTTCTCCCGCTCCGGAGTTCAAATGCAGCAGACATAAATGAAATAATGTAGCACAAAACAAGGCTGAGAAACTTAACTAAACAAGGGTTTTTACTGCTTGGCTAAATGTCCATTACTGATCACATTCGGTTGTCATGTGACCTCCTTTCAGTAACGTAACAGAAAACTCTGGTAACAACAATGCTCCTGAATTGCACAGAATATGCTTTCACTTATTCTCTTCACATAAGCTTCTTTTGCATAGCAATCAGTGAGGTGACTTTGTTATATTCTTTCATAAAACATTGGCAAGCATATCACTTAAATGTCTTTTTGAATCACACATGTAGAGCAGTCCATCGGGACTTCCTGCTCTGTAGACGGCAGAGAAATTAGAGGCATTTCTTCCTCACAGCTGCTCATAGGCTTTGCTACGTCATGAGGAGAAACTGCTCTACTTTTAAGAAACTCCCTGAATTCAGTGAGAAGTAATTCAGCCTGTGTATTTTCTGAGCTAAGCTGAGAACATCCTCCTTCAGGTAAATGCTTGTTTAATGTTCTTATCTCTTGGCAATTATCAGTGCTTTTACTTGGACAACAGTTCAGCGTGTAAGCATTTCCCTTCCCCCACCTATCTCCAAATGAAAGTGCAGGGTAAAACACTTCAGCTGTGCTTGGAGAGTCTCTCAGAGTGTTAAAAGGAAAACAGTCAGGCTTCTCTTGGCTTAACCAATTACTATCAAACTTTCTGCCTTTGTTCTGTCTTTCACAATTAAAGTTCACTCTTTCTGGCTTCCCACTGTTAAGCTTGCTAGCCGTTCCAAACCCACCAGATACCTTGTGCTGGGGCTTCTTCCAGGGTAATTCTCTATCCCTCTGCCTCTTGTTCCAAGGTTCTGCTTGGTCCTTTAAACTCCTGAGCTGTAGCCTTGGGTCTCTCAGTGCCTTTGAATTCTTCTGGTAACAGAAGTCTTTCTCTGCCCCTGAGTCTCCCAGGTCCTGTCTGCTCCTTCGTGGATCACAGTTGCTTAGTGGTTCTCTCTCCAACGGTTCCTGTTCCTCTGACCTGTCCTCATCCAGGTGCTTGTGTCCTGACTCCTCCTCTGCGTCTTGCTCTTGCTGCTCGTACTCATCTAACTGTTTCTGTTTCTCAGTTCTTAACAAGCTGGCTGAGTACTGCACTGCCCGCCTCCTGCTTGGGCGTGCCCAATCAGGGACTTGGCTTCTCTCCTGCCTTGAGGTGAGGTGTGGTTCCTGATTAGCTCTGTGTTTTTTTCTCTCATAAGAGAAAATCCTGCATTCCCTTGCAGTACCGGTTCTCTCCACCGGATCACTATCAGTTTCCATTGCTTCATAAGAGTCTCCTACGTCACAGTATCCATTCTCTGTCTGATACTAAGGCGAGAGTAACTAATAAAGTAGACACTTTAACAGGCTGAGAGATAGGAGAAGAAACCAAGTCAGAAACATTCAATACATCAGTAGGAAGCTCGTCACTCACAGACCCAGGCTCCCTTTTGCCCATAGGAAGGTAATAGGCCTTTGAAATAGGTGGCATTAACTCTTGAGGCACTAACAATATCTCTGACAAATATTTCTTAAACAGTTCCAATGGCGCTGTCCCGGGGATCTTAGAAAAGTTTAAAACTCTCAAATTAGAAGACCAAACAGCATTTTCCAGACTTTCAACCTTATCCCGAATCAAAATATTATCCTTAATGAGAGCCATGTTGGAACTAGAAGCAATAGCAGATTTCTGACGACTTTCTTCAAGCTGAATTTTAAACTGATCCATTTCTGTTCGATAGTCCTGTAGGTTATCTTCTATATGAGAAACCCTAGCCAAAGTTCCAGCAGATTGAGCGGCAATGACCTCCGATAAATGGGTTATAGCGTCCCAGATATTCTCCAAGGAAATAGTTTTGGGGCGAGTCATCTTAAAATCCAACAGTGAGGCAGCAGACACCGAAGACGTACTCAATACAGTTACCTCACTGGGGACTTGCAATCCTGGTTGAGGGGACTCCTCCGCAGCATTCTCTCCACCAACAGCAAAGCTCACATTCTCCCCATCAATCGCGTTAGCTTCCCGCCCTGCCCCTGCAAGACTGCTGCCTTCCAACGCTCCTGCAGGGGAAGCCAACAGCGCAGGCAGGGAAGACACCGCCAAATTAATATGAATAAAATACATTCTCTAAAATGCTTCTATGCAAATGCTAGAAGTCTAAAAAATAAGATGGGAGAGTTAGAATATATAGCACTAAATGAAAGGTTAGATATGATTGGAATATCAGAGACATGGTGGAAGGACGACAACCAGTGGGACACTGTGATACCTGGGTACAAATTATATCGTAATGATAGAGCTGATCAAATTGGTGGAGGGGTTGCTCTCTATGTTAGAGAGGGCATTGAGTCAGAAAGGATTAAAGTTTTGCAGGAAACAAAATCTGCTGTAGAATCTATATGGATTGAAATTCCATGTAAAAGGGGGAAGGCAATGGCAGTGGGGGTGTACTATCGAGCGCCGGGCCAGAATGACCAAATGGATGATGAAATGCTCAAAGAAATCAAGGAAGCTAACAAAAGTTACAGCATAGTAATAATAATGGGTGATTTCAACTACCCCGGTATCGACTGGGTCAGTGTCACGTCAGGACATGCTAGGGAGATAAAGTTCCTAGATGAAATAAATGACTGCTTCTTGGAGCAGCTGGTTCATGAACCTACCAGAGGGGAAGCCATATTAGACCTAATCCTTAGTGGAACACCAGATCTAGTGCAAGAGATAAGGTTGTTGGGGCCACTTGGCAATAGTGATCATAGCATGATCGCCTTTGATTTAATTAGTGGAGGGATAGTAAGGAAATCCACAGTACTACCTTTTAACTTTCGAAAGGGAGACTATGATAAAATGAGGAAAACAGTTAAGAAAAAACTAAAAGGAGCAGTTGCAAAGGTTAAAGATGTACATCAGGCTTGGCTGTTGTTGAAAAATACTATCTTGGAAGCCCAGACCAGCTGTATTCCACGCTTTAAGAAAAGTGGAAGGAAGTCCAAAAAAATGCCAGCATGGTTTAAAGGTGAGGTCAGAGAGGCTGTTGTTGCCAAAAAAGCATCTTTCAGGAAATGGAAAAAAGAGCCAAACGACGAAACCTGGAAACAGCACAAGCACTGGCAAGTCAAATGCAAGGCATTGATAAGGCAGGCAAAGGGAGAATTTGAGAAGAAGCTTGCTGCGGAAGCAAAAACGCGAAGTAAAGACCTTTTCAAGTACATTCGTAGCAAAAAACCTGTGAGAGAATCAGTTGGTCCATTAGATGATAAAGGGGTTAAAGGAGCACTAAGAGGCGACAAGGCGATAGCGGAGAGACTGAATGAATTCTTTGCTTCAGTCTTTACTGAGGAAGATGTAGGGATGTTACCCATGACTGAAGTGGTATTTAAAGGTGTGGAAGAATTGAAGGAAATATCGATACATCGGGAAGATGTATTACAACTATTAGATAAGCTGAAGAGTAGCAAATCACCTGGGCCAGATGGTATACATCCAAGGCTGTTGAAAGAACTGAAATACGAGATTGCAGACCTGCTATTAGTAATCTGTGAACTATCATTAAAATCATCTCTAAAACCTGAAGATTGGAGGATCGCCAATGTAACACCAATTTTTAAAAAGGGTTCCAGGGGTGATCCGGGAAACTACAGACCGGTGAGCCTGACATCAGTACCGGGAAAAATGGTAGGAACCATCATAAAGAATAAAATTACTCAGCATGTAGATAGTCTTGACCTAATGGGAGACAGCCAACATGGCTTTAGACAAGGAAGATCTTGTCTTACTAATCTGTTATGTTTTTTTGAAGGAGTGAATAATCAGGTGGACAAAGGTGAGTCGGTTGATATTGTGTATCTGGACTTTCAGAAAGCCTTTGATAAGGTCCCTCATGAGAGACGTTTGGCAAAACTAAAGAGTCATGGGATAGGAGGCAGTGTACTATTGTGGATAAGGAACTGGTTAAAAGATAGAAAGCAGAGGGTAGGGCTAAATGGCCAATTTTCCCAATGGAGAAAGGTGAATAGTGGTGTACCCAAGGGATCTGTGCTGGGTCCGCTGCTTTTTGACATATTCATAAATGACCTGGAAAGTGGAATAACGAGTGAGGTTATCAAATTTGCAGATGACACAAAACTATTTAAAGTTGTTAAAACCCAAGAGGATTGTGGAAAATTGCAAGAGGATCTTGATAAATTGGAAGACTGGGCATCAAAATGGCAGATGAAATTTAATGTGGACAAGTGCAAGGTTATGCACCTAGGGAAGAACAACCCAAACTATGGTTACACGATGCAAGGTTGCACATTAGGAACCACCACCCAGGAAAAAGATTTAGGCGTCATTGTGCATACCATGTTAAAACCCTTGGCCCAGTGTGCAGCGGCGGCCAAGAGAGCAAATAGAATGCTAGGTATGATAAGGAAAGGAATGGAAAATAAAACAAAAGATATTATAATGCCTCTATATTGTTCCATGGTGAGACCGCACCTTGAATATTGTGTGCAATTCTGGTCGCCGTATCTTAAAAAGGATATAGCGATTTTAGAAAAGGTTCAGAGAAGAGCCACCAAAATGGTAAAGGGGATGGAAGGATACTCCTATGAAGAAAGGCTAAAAAGGTTAGGGCTCTTTAACCTGGAAAAGAGACAGCTGATGGGAGATATGATAGAAGTCTATAAATTAATGAACGGAGTGGAACGGGTAAACGTAGATCGAATGTTTACCTTATCAGAATATAGAAAGACTAGGGGACATGCAATGAAGCTACAGGGTAATCTATTTAAGACTAATAAAAGAAAATATTTTTTCACTCAACGTGTAATCAAACTCTGGAATTTGTTACCGGAGGATGTAGTAAAGGCTGTTAGTGTAGCTGGGTTTAAAAAAGGTTTGGACAAGTTCCTGGAGGAAAGGTCCATAAACCATTATTAAGAAGGGACCCAGGATATCAATGCTTGAACCAATACAAGCATTGTGGAACCTGTGTCCCTTGGGGAAACAGCTAGGTACATATGACCTAGATTGGCCACTGTTGGAAACAGAGTACTGGGCTTGATGGACCTTGGTCTGACCCAGTATGGCATATCTTATGTTCTTATGTTCTTATTTATTTATTTATTTATTTGGCGTAAATTTGTATACCGCTACTTCCAGCGATCAGCAGCGGTCTAATTGTGAATCAAGGGTGGATGTACAGTACAATTTAAGTATACAAATCTGATTGCTGGGAGGATCACACATCAACAAAATATGGTACAGGTTGTGAATCAAGGGTGGATGTAAAATACAATTTAAGTATACAAATCTGATTGCAGGAAGGATCACACATCAACAAAATATGGTACAGGTTACACAGTTGATCAATGGGGTAGGATAGTAGATTTGTAGATGAGCATGAGTGGGTAGATATATACATATATACATTTTACAAGATCACAAGTAAGCCTTTTAAAGAGAACATAGGCGCCTGAATATATACATAAATATAGTCTTTTATCTCCAGGATGGAAAGTCCATTTTTCAAAGATCAAAGTAGGCAAGAGGGGATTATAGAAGTGGTAAATCAGCCTAGGTGATGCCATAATGAGACTGGAAGAGGTGGGTCTTAAGCTTTTTCCTGAAGTCCTTTAGGTCTTTGATTAGACGTATCTCGTGAGGCAGCTGGTTCCAGAGCATGGGTGCTGAATACGTGTAAGCTCTGTTGCTCGTCAGTTCTTTGACTGCTCTTATGCTACTTGGAACGCAGAGGGTGTTAAGGTTAGTGGTCCGTCTGCTTCTGTTGAGGGGTTGTGTGGTGATCAGGTAAGTGAGAAAAGAAGGGGATACATTGTGAATAATTTTAAATGTATTTACTAGTACTTTGTATTTTATGCGTGCAGTGATGGGGAGCCAGTGGAGCTCAATCAGGACTGGTGTAATGTGGTCCACCAGCTTCTTATTCATAATAATCCTGGCTGATACGTTTTGTGCCATTTGTAGGATATTTAATGTTTTCTTCGGTAGACCTTGTAAGATGGCATTACAGTAGTCAAGGTGAGGAATGATGAGAGCCTGAGCTACCGTTCTGAAGTCCGAATGTTCGATGATGCTGCGTAGAGGTTGTAGAACTCTCAGCTTATGAAATATTGCTCTGTTGGTTCTCCGGAGGTGTTTGTCCATTTTTAAGTTATCATCAATCAATACACCTAGATATTTTATCTCATTTTTAGAGTGATAGGTGTTGTTGTTCAGGGTGATAGTTGCAGGAGGATAGAAGCCCTGTTTACCAGAGATGAACATTACTTCTGTTTTTTTGTGGTTTATAGACATGTTGTTGTGTTGGAGCCAGTTTTGCATTTCTTTTAGGCATTCTTCTAATTGGTTGTACTTAGGGTCGTTTACATCGAGTTGCGTATACATCATAATACCGTCCGCATACAGGTGGTAGCTGATATTGTGTTTCTGGAAAATCATATATACTGGCTGAATGTACACGTTGAATAGCAGGGAGGAGATAGCTGAGCCTTGGGGTATTCCCTGGGTTTGGGGGAAAGGCTTTGCTTGTTCGTTATTGAAGCGTACCTGCTGCATTCTATTTGTTAAGTAGGACTCAAACCACTTTAACGGGGTTCCTGCTATTCCTATGGATGCAAGTCTGCTCAATAGTGTCTCATGATGTACTGTGTCGAATGCTGCTGATATATCTATGAATATAAGTAGGAACATCTTGTTTTTGTTTTCCAGGCCCTTGATGAGGTTGTCTAGAAGCGCTATGAGTAGGGTTTCTACTCCATGGTGCTGTCGGAACCCATATTGATGAACATCAAGGATTTTGTTTTCGTCTAGGTGGTCCTGCAGTTGCTGTTGTGTTACTTTTTCGATAATCTTTGCAAGGAAGGATATGCTTGATATCGGACAGTAGGAGGTTGGGTCTTCTTTGTTGAGAGTTTTATTTTTTAATATAGGTCTAATGAGGGACCTCTTGAGTTGTGCTGGCATGATACCTTGTTGCAGAGATTGGTTTACTATGTGCGCTATATGATGAGCAATTTCTTATTTAGCGGATTTGATCCATTCTGCTGGACATGGATCTAAAAGAGAGGTTGTTGTATTTAGGTTTGAGATGGTATTTATGATTAGTTTATCATCTATTGTTTGGAAAGTAGACCATTCTTCTTTCAATTTGGAGCTTGTGTTCTTGATGTTTTGCTGACTAGGGCATGTTGTGTTCCAGCCCTGCGGCTGGAGTGTCGGGATAGGGGGGTTAAGTTTGTTTGCATAATGATCAGCCAAGTCTTGGGCCTTTATTTTGCCATTGCAGTCATGATCTTGCGAGGTTTTTGTGAGCGTCTTGACTAATTCGAACAGCTCTCTGGGTCTATTAATGGCTTTGTTGAGTATGTTGGTGTGGTGCACTTTTTTGGCGTGGTTGACCTCATTTTTGTATTTAGCTAAGAGCGCCAGGTATTCCATCTTGTGCACATCATTCTTGGTTCGTCTCCGTTTTCTCTCCAATTTTCTTAGTTCCTTCTTCATTTTGTGCAGCGGTGGTGTGTACCAAGGTTCATTTCCTGTTTTAGTCGCACCGGTTAAGGACTTCCATTTTGGCTCCGAGGTAGCTTCTATTGCAGAGGACCATTGTTGTACTAGGTCTTCGATGTCTGTGTTGTCTGAGGTTATGTGCACCTCCAGAGAGTTTAATAGAGTTTCCTTGTTGAGTTTCTGGAACTTTCTTCGCAGGTGTGCCGTTGAGCCAGCTTCCTGTTTATCTGATGTGGTGCATAGATATAGGGTGAGCTCAATTTGGTAATGGTCGGACCATGGCACTTGAGTTACTCGAGTTTTGGGTTGCTTCCCTTCCATTTGCTGTGGCTTCTTGGGTAGGAATACCATGTCCAGGGTGTTCCCTTTGTTATGGGTCGCCTCTTGTATTAATTGCTTATACCCGAGCTGGTCAATGGCTTCTAGGAAGGAGCTTGCCTGCATCGGTGGGACTGATGTAAGATTTATGTCTCCCAGAATTATCTGGTACTTCTTAATTGCAGTGGTTGAGATAGTTTCAAGTGCGTCTGCGAGGGTTTAGTGGGTTGGCGTAGGAGGTCTATATATTAGGCAGATTGACAGGGTCTTGTTCTCAACTTTGAGAATATCGATTCCTTGCGTAGTAATTTTTGATGTGTTTGTCAGACCAAGTAAGGCCTTAGCAATGATTAGGACTCCTCCTCCTCTTTTGTGTGTGCGTGGACAGTTGAATATCTCATAGCCCGGTTTGTTTATTTGGTTCATTATAGCTGCGTCGGTGTCTGAGAGCCAGGTTTCAGTGATACAAAGGAGGTCAGGTTTTTCATCGGTGATGATGTTGTGTATGATGTGGGTCTTGTTCCTTATGGACCTGGCGTTTATTAGAATGCATGAGAATAGCGCATGTGTTGGCGTGTTAGGTAGGAGAAATGTATTATGTTTTTCTTTGTTCTTAGCCTTATGAGGTTTCATTTGTTTTGAGGTCCTAGTGGTGTGGGCCATGTTGAGAGGCCTCAGGGTGGGTTGGTTATGTTCTCGCCGTCTCTTTATAACTCTCAACTCTCTCCTCAAGGTGTCTCCACCTCCAATACCTCCCGCCCTCTCTGCCCAAACCCTGCCTGATTACTTCCATGACAAAATCCACAAGATCACACTCCAATTCCCCAAGAGGTCAGCTACTTCCCCTCCTTCCCCTCTTCACTCCCAACTTCCCCCCCCTACCTCTGCTACCCTTTCTTCCTTTTCTATGATCTCTGAGGTGGAAACCACACACCTTCTTTCCTTCTCCAAATTCACTACCTGCTCTTCTGATCCTATTCCTCCTATTCCCACCCATCTCCTTAGTTCCATCTTCTCTACTGTAGTCCCTTCCATCTCTCATATTCTCAATCTATCGCTCTCCACTGCAACTTTCCCTGCAGCCTTCAAGCATGCTGTGGTCACTACTCTCCTCAAGAAACCCTCAATAGACCCTACCTATCCTACTCACTATTGACCCATCTCCCTCCTCTCCTTTGTTTCTAAACTACTTGAATGTGCGGTTCACGGCCGTTGCCTCGACTTTCTCTCCTCTCAAGCCCTTTTGGATCCTCTACAATCTGGCTTTCCTCCTTTACATTCTACTGAAATGGCTCTTGCCAAAGTCTTCAGTAATCTGTTCCTGGCAAAATCCAAGAGCCTTTATTCGATCCTCACCCTTCTTGATCTTTCTGCTGCTTTTGACACTGTTGACCACAACCTTCTTCTTGATACCATATCCACGCTTGGTTTAAGGGCTCTGTGCTATCCTTGTTCTCTTCTTCTCTCCCATCATTCTTTCAGTGTTTGTTTTGGTGGATCCCCCTCTACTGCAAGCCTGCTCTCAGTTGGTGTACCACAAGGATTTGTCTTGGGCCCCTCTTCTTCTCTCTCTGTACCCAGTCTCTTGGTGCACACATCTCTTCTCATGGCTTTCAGTAGCATCTTTATGCTGATGACTCCCAGATCTACCTCTCTTCACCTGAAATCTCTCCGGCAATCTAGGCCAAGATCTCTGCCTGCCTTTCTGACATTGCTGCTTGGATGTCTCACCGCCACTTGAAATTGAACATGGCCAAAACTGAGCTTCTTATTTTCCCCCAAAACTCTCCTCTCCCCTTCCTCCTTTCTCAGTCTCTACAGATAACTCTTTACTCCTCCCTGTCTCCGCAGCTCACAACCTTGGGGTCGTCTTTGATTCTTCTGTCTCTTTCTTCACACACATCCAACTGATAGCTAATACCTGCCGTTTCTTTCTCTACAACATCAACAAAACTCACCCATTCATTTCTGAACACACTACTAAGACACTTATCCACTCCTTAGTCACCTCCTGTCTACACTATTGTAACCTACTCCTTGCTGGTTACACTCTGGTTATTGGAACACTTCCTTGTGGCTAAATCTTTTGTCAGCCTCGTCATGTTCATATTACCCCTCTTCTCAGGTCACTTCATTGGCTCCATATCTGTTTCCGCATCCTGTTCAAACTTCTCCTGCTGACCTATAAGTGCATTCAGTCTGCAACTCCTCACTACCTTTCCTCTCTTATTTCTCCCTACACCCCTCCTCGGGAACTCCGCTCTTCTGACAAATTGCTTCTATCTGTGACCTTCTCTTCTATTGTTAACTCCAGACTTCACTCCTTTTGCCTTGCTACACCTTATGCCTGGAACAAACTACCTGAGTCTGTACGTCATGCACTTTCTCTGACCCTTTTCAAATCCAGGCTGAAAACTCACTTTTTTGCTGCCGCTTTTGGATCTTGACTACCCTGATCTCCTTTGTGTTTCCTTACCATTCCCCCTAGATGTATCCCATGTCTACAACTACTGTGTTGTCTTTCTTGACTAGATTGTAAGCTCTGATGTGCAGGACCCATCTCTTACATGTGTCTGTGCAGTGCTGTATCTTGTAGCGCTATATAAATACTCTGTAGAGTAGTAGTAGTAGTAGTAGTAGTAGTAGTAGTAGTAGAATGACCTTCAATGTTAAGCTCTGGAACCTGTTGTCAGATGATATGGTCAAAACAGTTAGCGTAGCTGAGTTTTAAAAGGTTTGGTTTGGGCAAGTTCCTGGAGGAAAAGTCCATAAACTTTATTAGAGTAGACCTGGGGAGAACCACTTCTTATCCATGAGGGTGTCATTATCATCATCATTCTTAAAACAATTTATTTCTTGCTTATTGCTGCATCTTTAGGCGAGTTACAACTAAGACACATAATTAAAATTATACCAACATACATATTTGTAAAATAAAGTCTCATTGTCCCAATCAAAGAAAACTTGACCCCAATCCCCTTTAAATCAGGAACAATCTTAGTATAACATGATTCACAATAGTTCAGTCCTTAACAGGAAAGGCCACTGCAAACAAATATGCTTTCAAATGCCTCCTAAAGGACGGAAGATCTGAAATGTGCCTTAGTTCAAAAGGCAGTGGTTTCCATAACCGCAGGCCAGCCACTTAAAACATTCAAGAACTGACCCCACCAACCAAAAACTGTTCCCAAAAGAGCAATCCAGCAAATTCTGCATACCAGAGTGTAAATCCTGCTTCAGCTGGGAGCAATATACAGTACTTGCAAGCTGAACTGCCCCCTCCTTCCTCAAACATTTCCAGATTAACCTTGTAATCTTAACTGGAAGCCAATGAAAATCTCTCAATACTGGTGCTTATTTTATTTATTTACAAATATTTGATATTGTATGTCAAACATCAAGGTGGTTAAAATCAAAATAAAATTACAATAAAGAATATATTCATACAATTTCCAACCCTACAAAGCTCTCATCTCCAGCTCCTGCAATGGCAGCCTCAAAGTCCTTTCCTCTCCTTCCTCGCTTCATGAGCATTGAAGTACTGCTCAGAGAGCTACCTCATAACATGCATGCACACACAACTCAGTATTCCCCATGACACACACACACAGATGGATGCATGCACCTCTCAACACTCCCAATTACACATACACCACCCCGTATGTACCCCTCAAGACACACCCATGCACCCCCCCAACATATACATGGAGTGGAGGAGTGGCCTAGTGGTTGGGGCAAGGTACTTCAGGCCGGAAGGTAGGGGTTCAAATCCCACTAGAGGACAGCAACCTTGGGCCAGAAGGACTGGGGTTTCTAGTCCCACAGGTGCTCCTTGTGGTCTTGGGCAAGCCACTTAACCCTCCATAGCCCATGTTCCCTGTAAATAGTTATCTCCAAGTTATAAAGCCCTGTTCAATGTAATTTCAGTTTGTTCAATGTAAACCGCACTGATGCAAATAGCACGGTATATAAGAGAATGTAAATAAATATACACATGTAGCTCCAAATACTCCCCATGACACTCCCACACACACACCCATTGAACCCCTGATACCACCTGACACTTCCTGTGAGACACATATGAATACCCAGAACAGGGATGAGAAAGTAAAAGGTAGTTTATTAATAGACCCCTTCACAGTCGCGTTTTGACGTTGCCTTCTTTAGGGGTGTCTGTTTTACTTCCATTGCAAGTTTCAAGGATTTTCAGCAGTGGCATGTTTGATATCAACCAACCAAGTGATCCTGTAGCTAAGACCTGTCCTCCAGGTGATGTAGAACTCTCTCGCACCAAGGAGGTTTCTCACATGACCCATGAGGGAAGGGTTAGGACAGATGTTATAGCTGGTGATTCGATCATTAGGCATGTAGATAGCTGGGTGGCTGGTGGATGTGAGGATTGTCTGGTAACATGCCCTCCTCGTGGAAAGGTAGCAGACCTCACGTGCCACATAGACAAAGTCTTAGATAGTGCTGGGGTGGAGTCTCCTGTCTTGGTACATGTTGGTACCAATGACATAGGAAAGTGTGATAGGGAGGTTCCGGAGGCTAAATTTAGGCTTTTAGGTAGGAAGTTGAAATCCAGAACTTCCAGGGTAGCATTCTCTGAAATGCTTCCCGTTCCACGTGCAGGACCCAAAAGGCAGGCAGAGATCCGGTCTCAATGCGTGGATGAGAAGATGGTGCAAGGATGAGGGGTTTGGATTTCATAGGGACTGGGGAACATTCTGGGGAAAGGAAGGGCTCTTCCAAAGGGATGGACTTCACCTTAACCAGGATGGAACCAGGCTGCTGGCATTAACCTTTAAAAAGGAGAGAGAGCATTTTTTAAACTAGATAATAGGGGAGAACCAACAGTCGCCCAAGAGCACATGGTTCAGAACATTGTATCCTTGAAGGATACTACCAAGAATGAAGCTACAGCATATCAGCAGAGAGGTTCCAATAAAGACAAAAGTAGCCCAAATGCCCTTGAGTACAGAGCAGACAGAGCTTAAAGATTTCAAATTACCCCTGCCTACCGATAGCTAAATTAATATGAATAAAATACAGTCTAAAATGCTTGTATGCAGATGCTAGAAGTCTAAAAAATAAGATGGGAGAGTTAGAATTTATAGCACTAAATGAGAGGTTAGATATGATTGGTATCTCAAAGACATGGTGGAAGGAGGACAACCACAAACTGAGAGTTCTACAACCTATTCAGAACATTATTGATCCCCATGACTTCAGATCCATCACGCAAGCACTCATCATGCCAGATTTCGACTACTGCAATGCTATTCTGCAAGGCCTGCCTAAAAAAACCCTTAACATTCTGCAAATGGCGCAGAATGTAGCTGCCAGGATCATTATGAGAAAAAGTCTAACTGAACACATCACACCAGTACTAATAGAGTTACACTGGCTCCCCATTACAGCTCGCACAAAATACAAAATACTGACAACCACTTACAAACTCATACACAACATAGCTCCGTCCTTCCTCTCCACCCTAATTGGCAGACAATCCACCGAGAGAAACAGAAGAACCATCAACTCCAACACCCTTCACACTCCAACTGATATAAGATCTGTTAAGTAACAGGGCTTTCTCTTACACAGCACCGACACTATGGAACCAACTGCCACCCGATCTACGAGCCAGCAAAGATCTATCAGACTTTAGGAAAAAACTTAAGATGCACCTATTTCAAAGGCATTTCAACCTGTTCTAAAATACTTGAGGGGTATCTATCTACACAGAGTCCCAGAGAACTTTCGATGTAAAAAAATGTACATAATGTAAATTCATTCCCAATAAGATAAGAAGTAGATAAATTTCTGTGTGCCGTGCTTACCCTACGAATCAATATGTATACACCACAAATTTTTCTGTTTGATTAAACAGATTTTTCTATGTAATCATACCCGCTCCTGATCGCTGGAAGGAGCAGTATACAAATGCTTGCTAAATAAAATAAATAAATAAAATAAACCAGTGGGACACTGTGATTCCTGGGTACAAACTATATCAGAATGATAGAGCTGATCAAATTGGTGGAGAGGTTGCGCTCTATGTTAGAGAGGGCATTGAGTCAGAAAGGATTAAAGTTTTGCAGGAAACAAAATTTCCTGTAGAATCTCTATGGATTGAAAATCCATGTAAAAAGGGTAGGGGAAGGCAATGAGGGTGTATTATTAACCGCCTGGCCAGAATGAACAAATGGATGATGAAATGCTCAAAGAAATCATGGAAGCTAAGAAAAGTTATAGCACGGTAATAATAATGGGTGATTTCAATTACCCCGGTATTGACTGTGTCAGTGTCACGGTAGGACATGCTAGGGAGATAAAGTTTCTTGATGAAATAAATGACTGCTTCTTGGAGCAGCTGGTTCATGAACTGACTAGAGGGGAAGCCATTTTGGACCTAGTCTTTAGTGGAACACCAGATCTGGTGCAAGATATAAGGGTGTTGGAGCCACTTGGTAATTGTAACGGGGTTGTCCCTGTTCACAGCCTCCAGGCCCTGGGAATCCCCTCCGTCTGCTTCTTTGGTTCCTCCTCGGCTGTCTGGAATTCCAGGGGAATGAACTCACAATTTACCACTTACATCCAACAACAGCCAAAGAACAGTTCAAGAATATTTTCTGAGGCATAAATATACATCAGTGAACAGCAATAGTGATCATAGCATGATTGTGTTTGATTTCATTAATGGAGGAGGGATGGTAAGGAAATCCACAGTACTACCTTTTAACTTTCGAAAGGGAGACTATGATAAAATGAGGAAAATAATTAAGAAAAAACTAAATTAGCAGTTGCAAAGGTTAAAGACTTACAAAAAGCTTGGGTGTTGTTTAAAAATACTATCTTGGAAGACCAGACCAGCTGTATTCCACGCTTTAAAAAAAAGTGGAAGGAAGTCCAAAAAACTGCCAGCATGGTTTAAAGGTGATGTCAGAGAGGCTGTTGTTGCCAAAAAAGCATCTTTCAAGAAATGGAAAAAAGAGCCAAATGACGAAAACTGGAAGCAGCACAGGCACTGGCAAGTTAGATGCAAGGCATTGATAAGGCAGGCAAAGAGAGAATTTGAGAAGAAGCTTGCTGTAGAAGCAAAAATGCCTAATAAAGACTTTTTCAAGTACATTCTTAGCAAAAAAACTGTGAGAGAGTCATTTGGACCATTAGATGATAGAGGGGTAAAAGGGGCACTGAGAGGGGACAAGGCCATTGTGGAGAAACTGAATGAACTCTTTGCTTCATTCTTTCCTGAGGAAGATGTAGGGATGTTACCCATGACTGAAATGGTATTTAAAGATGATACTGTGGAAGAATTCAAAGAAATATCGATACACTGGGAAGATGTATCACAACTATTTGATAAACTGAAGAGTAGTAAATCACCTGGACCAGATGATATACATCCAAGGGTGTTGAAAGAAGTGAAATATGAGATTTCAGACCTGCTATTAGTAATCTGTCAACTATCATTAAAATCATCTTTAATATCTGAAGATTGGAGGATGGCCAATGTAACTCCAATTTTTAAAAAGGGTTACGGGGTGATCCAGGAAACTACAGACCGGTTAGCTTGATGTCAGTACCGGGAAAAATGGTAGAAACCATCATAAAGAACAAAATTACTGAACATGTAGATAGTTATGGCCTAATGGGAGACAGCCAGCATGGCTTTAGACAAGGAACATCTTGTCTCACTAATCTGTCATGTATTTTTGAAGGTGTGAATAAACAGGTAGACCCCCGTGAGTCAGTTGATATAGTGTATCTGGACTTTCAGAAAGCCTTGGACAAGATCCCTCATCAGAGACTTTTGGCAAAACTAAAAAGTCATGGGATAGAAGGCAGTGTTCTATTATGGAACAGGAACTGGTTAAAAGCTAGAAAGCAGAGGATAGGGCTAATGGCCAATTTTCCCAATGGAGAAAGGTGAATAGTGGAGTAACCCAGGGATCTGTGCTAGGTCCGCTGCTTTTTTTTTTTAACTTCTTTATTTATGTTTTCAGACAAATTACAACAAAAAACCAAAAAGTTACAATTAAAGTGATTCTTCTCTTTAAACATAAGAAGCAAAAAAAAGGCCTTAACAGCTTACCCCAACATTAACCCTCCCTTCACCATGTGATCATCATAGAAAGAGACTATAAAAAGAAAAGAAAGAGACTTACAAGGGCTATGACATAACCAAAGCAGCCCTCTACCATGTGGAGGCATGGTTGATTAGCTAATTACCCCTTAATTTACACCATATCGCGCTTTTAAAATATAATTATGTTGGGGTTTACACTTAAGCAAGGTAGAAGGAATGGGAGTTGCACCATAACGTGTCATTTGTTCATATTTATAACATAAACATAAACGATTCCACCATTCGTGCCAGTTGAGATCTGTCGTATGTTTCCAGTTGGCAATAACGAGATGCAGCGCCACTCCCATCATGAAGTCAGATAAGAAATGACAATCCCTCTGTAACGACGAGATGACAATTGTTGACTGGAAAACTATAATAGACCAAGAGAGAGTGGCCCTGAATCCCATGACCTCTAGGATTTGGTTCCAAATTGAAATCCAATAGGACTGAACATTAGAGCAGTCATATACCACATGTTTTAAAGTGCCAACCACTCTGACAAGACCAACATTCATTTCCAACTGATTTATCCCACTTAGAAACCTTTATTGGGGTAAAATGAATTCTGTGTGCAAAGAAATATAGAGCTTCTGCACAGGGCATAGGGCAATGGCTCGGACATTGTAGTGCCCGGTACCACCTGCATGGACAGGGTGGCCATAGCATGTCCTGCTGGGAGGTCACTCTCACCCTGACTGAGCAGTGACCATGACATGGCTAGGTTCCCCCATAGTGCTATATAGCATTTCTCTCATGTGATATTTATGGGTTTTCTTTTGGGGCCCAATCACTGACCTATCTGCTTGGTGTGTATGCTGATATCCCCATTCTGGGTACATGTATCTCCTCCAGGACCATGCATTATGGACTAGCTGGCGGACTGTCTACAGCTAGTATGTGTCTTGCTGGAACACCTTGCCGGGTGCAGCGGCTGTAGGCTTGCTGCTGCTGGAGAATGTCAGATAATGGTGGGGGCAGCTGAGCATTTCCAGGCCTGCCGTCTGTCTGCTATTGTGTTATGGATGTGTACTGCTCTGCATTGCCTGCCCTGTAGGGTGTTTGATCCCTAGCAGGACTTGGGTGATGGTCCCCTCTACTGCCACCATTGCAGGGGGGTAGAAAGTGGATCTGTTGGCGGGAGATCCTCTCCCCCACCCTGAGCCCCAGAGGGTGCGTTGGGTGGTGGTATGTAATCTCCCTGTGGGTCCCAACACTTCCCTTCACTTACATCATGTGACCATGGCACCCACACAGGGTATGCACTTTTCTGGGTGCATCATAGTCCACAAGGGCTAGATGTGACATACAGATGAACACAGGCATATCCTAGGGGTGTTTGCAAGGACTACCTATCACACATTGGCACTGATGGGGACCTGCAGCATAGCCTATCTCAGCACAGCCAGGTGCTGTGCGAATGATGCTGGGCACCATACCTCTCCCTCAGGATGAGCACAGGACCCGCACACTGTGACGGTCTGTAGCTACTCTGTGCCACTAACACACACCGTCGGCACCCCCTACCAGGCTGAGGTGCTGTGGGGTGCATACCCCATTTTGTGATCATCTGTAGACTGCTGATTTACATGTGCTGTGCATCCTGGGTACGGATGGGTTGACCCTATCCTGGTAACCACAGCAGAATGTGGATGTGGTGCCGTGCAGTCTTCTTGTAGCCAGCCAGGTGTTTATTAGCAGCTCTAGCCCACTGGTTACTTCACTGCCCATGGAGCCAGATGTCATGGGTTCAAAACCCACAGTGGGGTTCATCGATAAGGCTGTCTTAGGCATGGTCTGTTTTTATTGTATATTAGTGCTGCCAGCAGAACCACAGGGTACTGTCACCTTAGGGTGGCTCATAAGGCGTCCTATAGGGCGCCTTATACGGTGCCTTATAAGGTGCCTTATATGGTGTCCTATAGGGGACATTATAGGGTGCCTTGGCAGACAGCGCACTTTATAATGTGCCCTATGGAGTGCCTTCTAGGGTGCCTTAAGTGGCACCTTAGGTTACGCCACTGTGAGGGTGTGTTTGCTGTCAGCACTATTAAAGTACAACTAAACTTCCTCACAGCCCAATACTTAACCCTTTCCAGGCCAAGCCCAACACTTTCGGGATCCAAACTTCTGCCTAAATATTCCTATCAAATGGTATATAATACATGACCATGGCAGAGGGAACGTCACTATTGGAACATATTGAATAAGACGGGTACAATTTTCCTGACATATGCAAACTTTAACCCGGCTGCAGAATGTGGAATAAAATATTATAGTAGGCCTTCAAAGGGTTACACATGACACCTCAACCAGCCTTATTCATTAGGCACACTGGGGAATCAAACCCATGACCCTTGTACCATCAGTCTGTGTAGCAACCATTGTGCTACAGCTCTGTTTCTGTGTTTGGGTGTTTGGGTGTCAGCGCGCCTTCTTAAGCTTAACACGCAGTAACGCGCCCTGTAACGATCGTTGCTGCGTGGCGCCTTATAACGCGCGTTATCGGTAACGATGTACCGTCCATGTCCTTTTTTGGCATTTCTTCTACTAACGTGGCTCCTAACGTGAATCACACTAACGCAGTTTAGTAAACATACCCCAAAGACACCAGAAGAAAGTGGCTGGAGCAATTGCAACTGAAAAAGAAATGCATAAAAGGTAGAAAAATATCTCTTTCTTTTGAATTTATTAACTGGAATATGTCAGCTCTGGGAAATGTGCATCATTAATGTCTGCGCTTTATTTAGTACAATAGGAAATTAATTTATAGTTTTATTTCTAGTGTTGTTGTACATTCAAAGTTTGGCTTTAGGGGTTCCCAGTTTAATTATTGACTTCCTGTTTCTAAATTGTGATTCCTTGTTTGGTGATGGTCTATGTTCTGCATGTGTAACTGAGCTGAGGTATTCTGTTTATGTAATATTGACATTGCCACTTGTTCTCTTTCCCCGGTAGGTCATGTATTGCTATTCTCTGAAATGTATTGGTTTAATATTTGCAGTGTGTCCTTTTGATAGGTAGAGTATGGTGCTTTGTGAGTCCTGGTAGTGCTGTTACGATACAGTGGGTTTGCTATGGGTTCTAAATGGGCAGTGTTTGTAGTAGTTCCTAATGTGCCTGGTGGTTGGCACTGGATTATAGTAATGTAGAAATCTTTTAGTCTTTCTTTATCCATACACTCATTAAGAGGCATGTTTACTAAAAGTTAGTGTATGGTAACATTATGCAAATAGTTATGCAAATGAGGTCCCTTATGCAAATGAGGCCCCGCACCGAGTCTCTGCACATGGCCCCACACCCCCCTTGGGCCGCCCCTGGTTAGCGTAGCTGGGTTTAAAAAAGGTTTGGAGAAGTTTCTGGAGGAAAGGTTCATAAAGCATTACCGAGAATATCCACTGCTTGCCCCAATGCAAGCATTGTGGAACCTGTGTCTTGTGGAAACTGCTATGTACTTATGACCTAGATTGGCCACTGTTGGATACAGGATACTGGGATTGATCTGACCCAGTATGGCATATCTTATGTTCTTATCACAAAAGCAGTGGTGGGATTTGAACTGTGCTTCCATGTTTTTCAGCCCACTACTTTAACCATTAGGTTACGCCTCCATTACAGGCTAGGCACGTCCCCAACAACTCATGGCCTTTGCAATTACCGCACTTTAGGTTTTGCACCTAATGCGTGTAGTAAAGTGAAGCTCACAGTAAAGTTCCTAGAACTCTGGGTCACTCTTGTGCAGTTAGGAAACAAATGTCTGCTCACTCAATCCTTACAGAATATCTGGTAGTCTGTACCTTTTGTTCAACTTGAATATTTGACCAGGGTGAAACAGTGAGTAATTACATAATGAGCCATACTTGTTTCATGAATGCCTTGAATTCTTCAGACACACAAGGACTCTGTTATATGGAATTCCATGCATTACAGTCTTAGCCATTGCGGTTGTAGTGCGATGGTACTTCTAGGGGCCTGCGGCCACTATTTTGAAAGGGGAAGCTGGCAGGGGACAGCCAGTGAGGTGGGGCAGTCTTATCTTTTTAAAAGAGAGAGGCAAGGGGGCACGAGGTCCTACTCTCATTCTCTGAAAGGATTCAGTAGTGGGTGGGCTAGTTAGGAACCAACATGGACTCTTTAACTTGTTGTCCAGGAGCATTGCACAGTATATTAGTGTCCTGTTCTTATTCATCTTGCAGAATAATGAGATGTTTTGCATAGATGTACATGCTTCGCAGCTTATTCTTTAATATGTTGTGTTAAAATTTCTGGAATTATGCTGCATTATTACCGATTAACTGTATTATTGTCATCACGTAACTTATAAAAGTAGAGCCCTTAGATTGTTAACCTGCCTTTCCAAATAATTCTTAAGAAAACATCCAGCATTTTATAAGTCATGTACAATAAGGACCCATTTATTGGATGGTGTTAAATTTTTACACTATGCATTAGAAGCAAATTGAATGTAGAGTGTGTGCAAAGCCCGTGCTGTAACTACCAGGGCACAGCCAGCCCCCAACCTGCACTTATGGCACAGGACAGACATTTACTAATTCCCATTAAGCATCCTGAACCTACTTCCCATGTTGTTATTGTTAAGTGCCGTCAAGTCGGTGTTGACTCATGGCGATCCTCTGGATAGTTGTCCTAAATTGTGTTCAGTCTTCAGTCAGGTGGCTCATTGTTGACAGAGTTTCACCTATAGCTGCTGCTATTGTATCGATTCATCTCATTGCTGGCCTTCCTCTTTTGTGTTGACCTTCTACCTTGCCAAGCATGATGTCTTTCTCTAATGATCTCTCTCTTCACCTGATATGTCCAAAGTATGAAAGTCGAAGTCTTGTCATCTGAGCTTCTAAAGAAAGCTTAGGTTTGATCTCCTCTAGTACTGACTGGTTTGTTCTTCGGGCAGTCCATGGTATACACAATATTCATCGCCAGCACCATAATTCAAAGGGTTCAATTTTCTTCCTGTCTATCTTTTTCACTGTCCAGCTTTCACCATATTCCAAAGTCCCCCCCACCCCCACCCCATGATAAGCATTGCCCAATGACCCCCAAATCAAATAGCCATTCGTATCCCTATGTCACCATTTAACAGGTTGTCCCTGATGAGCTAGTGACAGGGCAGGACTATCCATGGTGTTCCTGCCCCATTGCTGCCTAGATTCAAAATGGTGTCTCTGACACTATAAGTAGTACATTAGAACATAAGAGATGCTATATTGGGTCAGACCAAGAGTCCATCAAGCCCAGTATCCTGTTTCCAACAGCGGTCAATCCAGGTCACAAATACCTGTCGGGTTATTTATTTATTTATTTGTACATTTTTCTATACCGTCTCTTCCAGAGATCAGAGGTGGTTTACATATAACCGAACAATAATAATAAGGAGTGTTATTATTATTTTACAAAGAACCATTTAGGTGTTGTTGTTGTTGTTAAGTGCCGTCGAGTCGGAGTTGACTCATGGCGACCCTCTGGATAGCTATCCTAAATTGTGTTCGGTCTTCAGTCAGGCGGCTCATTGTTGACAGACTGGTACCCGTAGCTGCTGTTATTGTATCGATCCATCTCATTGCTGGCCTTCCTCTTTTGCTTTGACCTTCTATCTTGCCAAGCATGATGTCTTTCTCTAATGATCTCTCTCTTCGCATGATGTCTCCAAAGTATGAAAGTCGAAGTCTAGTCATCTGAGCTTCTAAAGAAAGCTTAGGTTTGATCTCCTCTAGTACCGACTGGTTTGTTCTTCGGGCAGTCCATGGTATACACAGTATTCGCCACCAGCACCATAATTCAAAGGCATCAATTTTCTTCCTGTCTGTCTTTTTCACTATCCAGCTTTCACATCCATATGATTTTATTGAAAATACCATGGCTTGAACAAGTCGAATCTTTGTATGGAGAGAGACCTCTCTGTTCTTGAGAATCTTATCTAGGTCTTTCATAGCCATTCTGCCAAGAGTAATGCGTCGTTTGATTTCTTGACTGCTTGTTGCTTCTTTATTGATAGTTGATCCAAGTAGGTTAAAGTTGTTCACGATTTCAATTTCTTCTCCTTCAGCGATGAACCTGTTGATTATGCCAGTTGTCATGATCTTTGTCTTCTTTACATTAAGGTGCAGGCCCATTTTGAGACTATGTTCTTTGATTGTGAGAAGCAAATGTTTCAGATCATCTTCACTTTCAGCCAGTAATGTAGTATCATCAGCATAGCGAAGGTTGTTGATGAGTCTTCCACCAATCTTCACACCTCTGTTGTCTTCATACAATCCTGCTTCTCTGATGATTTGTTCTGCATATAAATTAAACAGGTAGGGGGAAAGTATGCAGCCTTGTCTTACACCTTTGCTTATTTTAAACCATTCTGTTTCTCCTTGTTCCGTTCGAACTGTTGCTTCTTGATCAATGTACAGATTGCGCAAGAGAACGATCAGGTGTTCTGGTATACCCATGCTTCTTAATGTGGCCCAGAGTTTCTCATGGTTTACACAGTCAAAAGCCTTGCTATAGTCGATAAAGCACAAATAGATATCCTTTTGGTATTCTTTAGTCTTTTCAAGGATCCATCTCACATCCGCAATGATGTCTCTCGTTCCTCGCCCTTTCCTGAACTCTGTTTGCACTTCAGGTAGTTCTTGTTCCAGGTATGGTTGTAGTCTCTTTTGAATAATCTTCAGTAGAATCTTGCTGGCATGTGGGATCAGAGCGATTGTGCGATAATTTCCACAGTCAGTTGGATCATCTTTCTTTAGTATTGGTATAAACACAGATCTTTTCCAGTCAGTTGGCCATGATGTTGTCTTCCAAATTTCTTGGCAGAGCCTTGTAAGTATGATAACAGCTGCATCAGATTGCTGCAATACTTCTATAGGAATGCTATATTATTTGGAAAGAGCAATTTAGGTAGTTTAAATAAAGGCAATATATAATGGAACAGGTGGCAAAAACATGCCGATATAATAACAGCAAATGACATTTAACTATCAAAGAACTATTTATATGTGTATGTAAAAGGGTTCCTAAAAGGTAGGTAGATTTCATGCTGCTTGTCCAATGGGTAAGCAGTGAATTTTCCTGGTTCTCTTTAATAATGGTTTATGGACTTTTCCTCCAGGAACTTGTACAAACCTCTTTTAAATCCAGTTACACTGACAGCTTTTACTACATCCTCTGGTAATGAATTCCAGAGCTTGATTACACATTGAGTTACTGCTAGGGGTCAAGCTGGCAAATAAAAAGCACTGGCAGCTTGAAGCCTAGTGGTAGAACCACAAGACTACAATTAGGGCTGCCATTTTGAACCTGAGCAGAAGTGGGATAGGAGCATCCAGGGATACTTATGCTCTGCCTCTAATCCACCAGAGGGACACCTCCAGTAAGTGTCAAGGGAGGGGTGGATTTGGAATGCTTATCAAAGTTGGGCGGTATCACAGAATGCTTATTAGGGGGTTACAGGGCTTTAAAGGATGGTGATTGGGGTTGAGGTGTGGGGGACTTTGGGAGACAGTGATGGAGGGCTTTGGAAGATGGTGACCGAGGTTAGGATTCTGATTGCAATCAATCATACTTTTTGTAATGGGTCCTGGTAAATGTCTGCCTTGTAGTACAGATGCACTTAATGCTTTCTCTTGAAGAGGCATTAAGTGCATCCATCCTATTGGTCCTGGTGACAGCACATGGTAAAATCGACCATTAGCTAATTGCAAGCACTGTGCCTGTCCATAACCCACCCATTCTGCACCCCTTTCCCATCCCCTGCTGTGGTAAACAGTTATAGTGTGGGACGTGCTGTGGTCACACTATAACTGTTACTGCGCGATAATTCACACACTAACTGCTTACTGCGCTTTTGTAAACAGGCTCCAAAGAGCTTCCGATCTAAGTGAATACCTAAAGCAAAGTAACTTCCTCAAGGGATTTCCTGGTTTTCCTTGTTGTTTGCCTATTGCTCTTAAAATGTAGGTTACTCCTTTTCCCTACTGATAAAAGCAATTGTGCTAGTTGGTGGCCAGTGTGCTGCCTTTTCATAGGTAGGATTGTAGCAGTGTGAATTCTGGGGGTTTGTGTTTTGCTCTCATGGGCTGATACAAGTTTTTAGTCATCTTGTCTGCAAGGTTTTGTGTAATTTCACAACATGCCTGGCAATGGAAGGAGTTTGTCACTGTTACTGAGTTCAGAACTGAATTTTAAAGTATTTTGTATGGTGAGCTGTAAGGGCAAACATCCCAGTTCAGCCTATGCAGTTAACGTCAGCCAGCAGATCTGGATTTCTCTCAATTTATATATTTTACTGTATGTTCTTCTTGAATTTTGTATGTAGTCTATGCCTACAATCACTGATGGCATATTCATTGCTCTACCTGCACAGTGTACAAGCATATTTACATTATATTTTCTTCTTGATCTGTCAACTTGTTAGCTAGGGCAAGCAACTTCCCACTTGGATCATGTAAACCTTGCTCCTACAGGTTACGGGGTCATTTTAGAAGCTCTATACGTGATTTGCATTTCGTAAAATGCCCATTCAGACATGCAAATCACATTCATGTCCCAAGAGTCATTTTTCAAAGACTCGAATTTACATGTGTGAGTGCAGTCATGTCCATGTCACATGAGGCATGGTGGTGGCGTGTTTAGGGTATTCTGGAAAAGATACCCATATACGCCCAATTTCAGAAAGGCACTGCACATGGAAACCTGCTAGCAGACACATCCATGTCCAGACCTTCTGCTTGGCACAAATAGGAATTTGAAAAGTGCTTGTTTCAGCCAACTTTCAACACTAGTGATGACAGGGGAATTCCCTGTTATCACTACAATATTTTCTTCCCCCTTAAGAAATAACACAGGGGTAAATCAGGGCCTCGTTGCATACTTCCGTAGCACTGCACATCTCCACTTACAAAATGGCAAGCTGAAATCTGTATGTGGCAACATGTACATGGACCCATTTGGGAATACCAGTGCAAGCACTTGTCTGTAGCTAGACCTGCGATTTGTGCGTGTACAGTTCTAAAAGCCAGTGTTGTCCTGCACATGTCTCGGGCTTCATTCTGCACGTTCTCGTTTCCTTTTTCTTTCGCAGAAACATTTATCTTTTGGGGTGGAAATAGGTTGATTTTAGAAGTTATTGGCACATGTCCACATTTTCTGCTTCCCACAGAATCGTGGACATTTTGACTTTGACATCCCCGATGGCACTTAAACAGCCTTTCTAAGATGTACCTTCACGTGTTGAGTGGGAATCAGTCTCTCCAGTCTACTACTACTACTACTATTTAGCATTTATATAGCGCTACGCACGCAGCGCTGTACAGAAATATAAGCAAAAAAGACAGTCCCTGCTCGTCAGAGCTTACAGTCTAGACAAGAAAACACAGAACAATAGACAGACCGGGAAAACAATTATGGTGACACGGAGCAATAGTTAATTCGGGATAAAGCAAAGTATGGGGTAAAACAAAGTATGGCAAGTAGATCCTCTTTCCATGGGAGGCCAGGAACCGCAGCACACACAGTGGGACGTCTCATGTTCTTTGCCCAGTATTATCACAGAACCTTCATCAGGGGGAACCTCAAAGAGAACAATTGTGCAGAACAATGAAAATACAATTATATCATAAAGGAGTGAAACAATAAAAGTGTGTATTATATATTAAAAGAAACATAGAAATATGACGACAGAAAAAGACCACATGGCCTATCTAGTTAACCATATGCCCAGTTAACCATATGCCCAGGTAAAAACTGGAAAGTAAAACTAATTAAATCATGTAACTTAAATTAAAAAGAACTAATCATGACCAAACAAATAAATGAGTGGTCAATATATCGAATGGACATCTGAACAAATAACCACACAGCCAAGAGTGAGGAGTGATGAACTTAGATTTGTAACCCATGGCACCCAGCTGTACATCAGTAAAAACACAGGTGCTGCAGGAGGGGAGAGCCACCTTTACTTTTGAATTGTAGGACAGTAAAAGCTAGGCAATAAAAAGCATAAGGCATACTTTTTATAAATATGAAAAGAGAACTATATAAAATTATAAAAATAAGGAATAAAAATACTGAATCTAAAATCCAATTACGGTAACTTAATATGTAGTTAAAAAATGGAAAGGAGACACATTGAAAAATAGGTAGAAACTACCACTGAGCATGCTAAAGTACGTTCCTAATGGGAAGATCAAAATACAGATGTGTGAATATTTTCGAAAAACATTTTCATGGATTTGCCAATATGTGAGATGCAGCCTATTGGATGGAAAGGACTAAAAAAGGGGCTCCTACATAATAATGAAAGTAACTATTGCAAGAGAGCTAAATACAGCTCACTGAAATAAAAAATTAGAAAAAAAGCAAAGCTAAAAGGGCATGCAGATCAAGACCAGCAAGAAGAAATAGAGGGGCCTGGGCCTGACTTACCAACCCCCTTCAGGGGCACTTCAATTATTTACTTGTACAGTCTCCTTGAGCCCTGCCTGGCTCATGCCTCAGTGCAAGGTGCAACCTTTGACTCTACTGGTCAATTGCAGAGCACCCTAATCTTTTGGGTAATCCTTTGCACCCCTCCCTCTGGTGCAGAAACCTCCATCTTGAGGCACAGAAAGCAAGGCTTCATAGCCTCTCTCTCCCTCTTCATTCCTCTCTGGAATTCCATCATAGTTTCATAGGTTCAATGTCTAACCACATTCAGTGAGCAGTTCAACATTCAGTTGCCAGCATCCGGCCCTATCCTCAGTCTTCCAGCATCCAATTATTCAGTAATTGTTCAACTGAAGCAGTTAATTCAGACAGACTTGGCCTGCTGCATTGTACCAGGGTCAATGCTATTCTCTTGGTTCAACTGTCACAGTAGGGCATGTTTGCTAACATGTGCTACCCGGTTAGTGTGCGGTATCGGCACTGCACTAAAAAGTAGCCTTAGATCCCGCACTAAAAACCCCACACGTACCTTGTAGTATGCATCTGGGTGGTGACTGTGCAAGACTTCCTGTCACAGCGCTGCTAACATAGGAGTTTGAAGCCCATGCTACCTGCACTCATCACAGACAGAGTGGGTGTAACTAACGCAACCTCAGTGGGTGGCGTTAGCTGCTCCTGCAGCCGTTTTACCATGGTGAAGTGCAGTAACTGTAGGGGGATGGCTGTATCTGCTTTGTGCTAGTATCGCAGCCCATAGCGGTTGTACTGGCACAAGGCTTAGTAAACATGCCCCTGTAAGTTCCTTGTTCTTTTTACTTGGAATAAATAGAAATTAAGGGACCGAGTCTTCTTCTTGGATGTTGAACTGGTTAAGCTAACTGTGGAATATTGCAATAAGGAAACACAATACGGTAACAGTACATTCATCAGACATTGGGACCTGATTTCTGAAACATGCCTGTGTATGTTATATATATATATGTATATATATGTGTGTGTGCTTATATTCGGATATTTATACATTTTAACTATGGTGCAAAGTTCATGGGTATTTATGCCCATGGGCTTTGCACCAGTTTCTCAGAAAGAAAGTACAAACATATTTTCGTTTTGAATTCTGTATGCTTTTGAGTAATTTTAAGTTGGGCAATTTTACTCAGATAAAATTGTATCTTCCTATGAAAATTATCCTCTCCTTATCTGGTTCCACAGAGTTACAGGATTTCTTTTGGGGGGGAATGGTGATGGGGTCATCCAGATTGTCGCGTTCAATTAACAATTCTCACAGGGACTGTGGGCATGAAAGTTAAGGAGGGTACAAGTTTGAAGGAACCTAATAAGCTTGCAGGATCCCTAATGGGAACAAACACACTAAGGAGTTGAATTAACACAAGAGTGCATGAAATTAAAGTGGACAGTTTAAATATCTAAAGAAAATCAAACAAGTTCTGAAATTTATATAGAAAGACCATGAGAACTGCGCCAGATCAATGGCGATGTCCAGAGGCTTAAGTTACAATGAGGGGCCCCCAAGTAAACTTTTACTGAGAGTTCCCCATTGTCACGGCAGTGGCGTGCCCACTGCCCACTCATGTGGCCCCCATATGGTGGGGTATCGGCAGCAGCAGCATGTCAAACTTACTTTATCATGTTTTCCTCATTGCTCCGCTCTTGTAAGTTCATTGTGGGCCCAGCAGCTGTTCCCCGCTGGGCCGAAATCTCACGGTGTGGATGTTATCATAAGACTTTGGCCCAGCAAGGAGCTGCCGTAGGGCCCATGGCAGACTTACAAGAGCAGAACAGCGCGGCAAACATGATAAAGTAAGTTTTCTGTGCTGCTGCTGCTGCCTCTGTGTGGGCGTCCTTTCTGCCCAGGGCCCCTCCCCCCCCCCCCCGCATTGTGGGGGCTACTTGGGCAGAATTCATGCCAGTAGCAACGTCATTCTTTTTGCTATGTTTCTATAGGATCTCTAAGGGAAAAAAGAGGAAAGCCAGCAATGAGATGGATCAATACAATAACAGCAGCTATGAATGCCACTCTATCGACAAGGAGCCGCCTGACTCAAGATCGAACAAAGTTTAGGACAAGTATCCAGAGAGTCGCTATCAGTCGACACCGACTTGACGGCATTTAACAACAACAAAGCTTAGTAGTTGTAATGGAAGGGGTAACTGCACAGGACATATGGTCTTTATCTGACAATATTTTTCACTGTTTCTGTGTATTGATTCTTACCATATTTCATGTGTGTGTTTGCTTGTTTCTTTATTTTTATCCCCAGGGCAACATCTCAGCTACTGTTTTAAAAATATATGCTTCCTTCTCAGCCTCTGTGCCCTACCCAGCTCCCTGGACAATTACTTTTCCACCAACCCTGACTACCTACCCATATTTAAAATTACAAAGGACACTGCTTAGGAGTTTGCAGCCTGTATGCTCTTAGCCATCTCTGATCCATGCATGAGGTAAGTGATATGGAGAGATACTCTCCACTTTAGGCGTATTTTTAAAATATCATTAAATTATGACTAATATGCAAATGGATAATAGCCAATTGAAGCTTTGTTGTTGCTCACAAGTTTCAGACTTAATGCTGAACTTATGCTAGTGCTTGTTCATTCAAAGCAGACTGAAAAGTATGCTATGCATGGACCTCCGAGTCAATAATTATAACAGAACTTGGTTCATCTTCCCCATTTTTTTCTGCATTGATTTTATGGAATTATGTGATCTAAGAAGCCCCGTCTGACAAATATCAGAATTGTGCCCAGATTTACAATTCCAATATGCATAGGCAACAGTGAGCCTGATGAGTGTCATGCATTTAAGAGCTAAAAATTGTATACATGTTTTATCCACTTTGATTCACACATACTGTATACACTTCAGTCTCAACTATGATCTTCTACAAACATAGTTTTGACTTTCTCAGGTATATGTTTCTTATTTTCCTCACTGAGTTTGTTTGTCCAGTAATTACATTTCAAGAAATTGGGTACAGCAACTAATACAAATTCCTTTCTTCAGCATAGCCATTGATTTCTCTCATTTATCTCTGTAGCTATGTTTTTAGTTTAACATATAAAAGGTTGCTTGCAATTAGTCCTTACCTAATGCAACAGTGGTGTACTGGTTGTTTTTCCTTATTTTGCAGACTGTCTCTAAATGAAGATTTACTTAGCACATCCGTGCACTGATTGGAAGCTATCCTGCCCTTAAGTGCAGCCTAAGAACTCCTAAACATAGAAACATAGATTACGATGACTTACACAGTAATGACAAAGTCCATCCAGACTGCCCATTTTCTTTTCCTGTTGTTAGACCACAGACCTTACTTATCTCCAGCTTTAAACTCCGTTCCTCACAAGTAAGAATCCTCTGTGCTTATCCCAACATTTCTTAAATTCTTCTACTGCTTTTGTCATCATTACCTCAATATGCCCACCCAAACTTTTTGGGAAGAAAACTTCTCTGTATTACTCCCGAGTCTACTTCTTTGCAACCTCATACCCTGATTCCCTTGTTCTAAAACTTCCTTATGACTGAAAATACATTTGAGGTTCTTGAGATCATACTCCGCTCTCCTGGAGACATTGCCCACCCTACTCATGGTGTTATATACCTCTGTCGTATCCCTTTCTCATTCATCTCTTCTCCGAGCTAGCCTGTTTATCTTTATTTAGGGGACCATTCTCCCCTTTATAATTTAGGTTTCCCTTCTCAGTACCTTTTCCATATAGTGCTTTGTCCTCTTTTGAGATGGGGTAACCAAATTGCTCACAGTACTCTGGGTAAGACCGTACGATGGACTAATGCAGAGACATTATGATATTCTGTTTTATTCTCCATTCCTTTGTAAATAATTCCTAACATTGTATTTGTCGTTTTAACTTCTGCCTTCCTCTTCCTCCTCTCCACTACCCCTTCCCTGTGGTGTTCCTTAGGGATCTATTCTGTCTCCTATGCTTTTTAACATCTTTCTCAGCCCTCTTGCCACCCTGATTCAGGACCTCAATAGTAGCGCTTCCTATTATGCCGACAATATTTTGCTCTTATATTATTTGGATTCCTTAACTCCTGTTCTCCCCCAGGTTATTCATCCCTTGATCCCACTGCCTTTTGGCTCTGTTCTAATAGACTTAAACTTCATCTAAATAAAACTTCTGTTATCTGGTTCACAGGTGGTCTCCATCCCCCAGCTTTTACACCTTCCATCAAACAATCACCAATACAGGTCGTCACTATATGCCATATCTTGGGGCCATGCTAGACTCTGATCTGACCTTCATGCAACATATTAATTGCATTGTGAAAAAGTCTCTTTACTTTGTGTCAGTGGTGCACTGTGTGTCCTTTCCTTGATTCTTCTTCCTTGACCTCCCTCTTCCTCTGATGTGTCATGCCATCCTTTCTCTTTTCACCTTGAAGAGACCTCAAGCAGTTCAATATCTGCTGTCCATGTTACCTGCTGCAGGTAAATATGATCATGTCACCCCACTTCTGAAACATTATCCCTGCTTGCCTGTCTCAGCTCGCGTACAATTCAAGTTTCTGACCCTTGCTCATAAAGTTCTCTTTACCAGCTCTCCCTCTTATTTGTCTTCCCATCTTACTTTCCATATCCCACCTCAGACATTGCGTTCTCTGCATGACAAAAGACTCTATATTCCTCCTCCCTTTAAGTCTAGATTAAAGTCTACCTGTCAATTGGCATTCTTTTTCTGTGTCCCCACCCTTTGGAATTCCTTGCCACACTCCCTGTCTCAAATCGTCTTACCCTCTCTTTAAAGCCGAGCTCAAAACCCATTTATTCACCCAGTCCTTTGAGGCCTAAGTTGACAGTTGGAGACCTGAAGATCCCACTCTCTACCGCGGACCCATTTTCTCTGCTTTTCTTTTGCATTCTGTCGTTATTTCACCACTTCCATTAATTTTTGTAGTTTCTAAACCCCCTTGCCTTTATTAGAAAGGCAGTATATAAAGTCTTCAATAAACATAAACAGAGTATGGGCTCCAGCATTATGTAACAATAGTTAGTTCACTTTTCCTTGTGTGCATCATTTCGTAGTTGCCGACATTAAATTTAATCTGCCATTAAAAATGCCAAATCATTGAATTTTGCAAGATCTTCGTGTAGTTCCATGAAGGCAAATTTAGACAGCACTTGGAGAGGGGAATTCACATGTTCAAATCAGGATGTGGAGAATTCCCATAGTATTTTATGAGAGACTCTGCCAGACATGGATGGTTATTTTTGTAAAATAGGTGCAGGACTACACACGTAGGCCCCTCGGTGTCCAGTGAGAGCAGGAATTTTCAGAAGCTGCATAGTGGGGAAAAAACCTTAACAAGCCCCCCCCCCACCATACACACACACACACACACACATATATACAGGGTGACCTAAAAAAAGTGAGAACATCTCATTGCATATAAGTTATTTAAAAATTCAAAAAGACAGATGTAAACGATTGACATATTTTAAAAAAAAAAGATGGTGACCGGAAATTGTCGAAATAAAGACGTTATATAGCTAAAAAAAGTAAATAAGTAAACTATTTAAGCTTTTAATTTACGAGATGTTATCACTTTTTTTGTGTATGCATGTACCCTGTATATGCATCAGGAGCTGCTTCTGAAAATTGCAGTTCCCGATGTAGATATGCACCCAGTTCAACACCACCATTTTTGCCCTCCCCGCCCTGGCTGTCTTTGCCATTGCCTCCCTGTGTACCATGATCTACCACACCTCCCACCTCATCCAATCCCCTTCTACCCACCACAAAACATCTAATCCCCCTACTTCCCTCCAAGTCCTTTCTTTCCCTGTGATTAAAAGTGCATCATCAGCACTAACACCCCCCATTTAACCCCCTCCCCCTCAGCATCAGCTTTTCTATGAAAGAATCATTTGTATCATCTAGAAATTTTACCCCCCTAGCATGTTCTGATGAGACATTTATCTAATCAGTCCTGAGGTGATTTAGATCTTCCATTATGTGTTTTACCTGGAGTGCTTGTCTTTTTTAATTTCCGTTAGCATTTTACTGACTGTTTCTTCATCTATCTAAGTGGATGGTTGCATAGCCCCGCTGTTAACCACAAAGCAGGCGATGAAATAACAACTTGTTTTACTGAAGAGCAGTCAATGACATTAAAAAACTGGCACTACATGACCATGTTTCAGTGATAGCACACCTTCCTCAGGGGTCACAGTATATATGTACACTGAGTACTTTTCACTGTAATAGAATTCCAAGTAGCAGAAACCAGAAAGAAATCACTCTTAGGATGTAGACTTTAAGCTCTGACACACTATATGCAGCAATTTGGTAGTTGTATAATATAGACCCATATCCGATCTGGCAAACACGCCAAATAAACTGATTCCACCATTTTAAAGGGAACTTTCTCACCCTTACAAGTTGTTATTTCATTGCCTGTTTTGTGGTTCTGTATATGTTGGCGACGAGTTACCTTTTTCTTTGGTTGTGATACCCCACCATTATACTTTTCTTCTTCGAAAATTGAATTTTTATCCACAAAGATTCCACGGTGCATTTTTCTTTCTGCAGCACATTTATCCAGCTTAGCCATCCTTAACATTTATCACCACCACTCTATCAATTTGATCTTCTCTGGGGGGGGGGGGGTATTTTCAGCAGTGACAGCCAATGCTGTTAAAGCAGCTAGCCATCTATGACCAGATATTCAGTGCTGGACCATATCCCGCAATTGGCCCTGAATATCAAGTTTGCTTGGATATCATTTAGCTAGCCAGTCAGCAGCGATATTAGTCATTGGCTGACTAGCTAAAAAGCATAAAGTTAGGACAATCTTTTTTCTGAACTAACCTTAGGCATTTTTGTTAGCCGGTTGGTGGATGAATATCACTCCTGACCTGTTAGCTAAGGTTGCCACCTTGACGCTGTCCCAGAATGCCCTGTCGTTAACTGCTTAGTACTGAGGCATTTAATCGGCTTAGCAAGTGATACTTAGCAATACTAACCAAATTAGTGCCGCCGAATAACCCAGTGAGCGGAATTTACATGGTTTGCAGGTCTGCAATCCATGCAAATACCTTTGAATATGCCCTCCTGTATTTTTTCTATAATTTACGCGCTGGTATCACAGTGTCCCATGAGTTAATCTTCCACCAAGTCTCCGAGAGGTATCTATTATGCATGCGCACACGCGTGAGTGTACACACACGCATACACACAAACATTATCTCTGTACTCCCTCCACACAGACACTGCACCCCTCATCACACACGCACACAGACAGACACTCCACCTCTACAGCACAAATGCACACAGACACCCCACCCCTGTACCACACACACGCACAGACATGAGAACATAAGATATGCCATACTGGGTCAGACCAAGGGTCCATGAAGTCCATTAGCCTGTTTCCAATAGTGGCCAATCCAGGTCACAAGTACCCAAAAGGTATATAGATTCTATGCTATTTATCTCAGATGTAAACAGTGGATTTCCGCAGTCCTCTTTAATAATGGTTCATGGACTTTTCCTCCAGGAACTCATCCAAACCTCTTATAAATCCAGCTACACTAACAGTTTTTACTACATCATCCAGGAACAAATTCCAGAGTTTGTTTATGCATTGAGTGAAAAAATATTTTCTCAGATTGATCTTAAATGTGCTACATTGTAGCTCCATTGCACGTCCCCTAGTCTTTCTTCTTTATGAAGGAGTAAACAACCAGTCTACATTTACCCATTCCACTCCATTCGTTATTTTATAGACCTCTATCATATCTCCTCGCAGCTGTTTCTTCTAACCTTTTAAGCCTTTCCTTGTAGGGATATCTTTCCATCCCCTTTACCATTTTTGTTGCTCTTCTCTGTACCTTTTCTAATTCTGCTATATCCTTTTTAAGCTATGGTGACCAGAATTGCACACAATATTCAAGTTCTGTAGCACCATGGAGTGATACAGAGGCATTATAATAGCCTTTGTTATATTCTCCATTCCTTTCTTTATGATACCTAGCATTCTGTTTGCTTTCTTGGCTGCCACTGCACAATGAACATGGGGTTTCAATGTATTAACCACGATGATGCTTAAATCCTTTTCCTGGGTAGTGGTTTCTCATATGGAACCTTGCATAATGTAACTGTATTATGGGTTGTTCTTCCCTAAGTGCGTAACTACACTTCTTCATAATTAAATTTCATCTGCCATTTGGATGCCCAGTTTCCCAATTTATCGAGGTCCTCTTGCAATTTGTTTTTACAAACCTCTTATGTTTTAACAACTTTGAATAATTTTGTGTCATCTGCAAATTTGATCATTTCACTCGTTATTCCAATTTTCAGGTCATTTATAAATAGGTTAAAAAACATCAGGCCCAGCACAGATCCCTGGGTTACTCCATTATTCACCTTTCTCCATTGAGAAAATTGGCCATTTAGCCCTACTCTCTGTTTCTATCTTTTAACCAGTTCCTAATCCACAATAGTACATTTCCTCCTTTCCCATGACTTTTTAATTTCCCCAAGAGTCTCTCATGAGGCACTTTGTCAAAGACTTTTTGAAAATCCAGATACACTATATCAACCGGCTTTTTCTGTTTATTTCCGCCTTCAAAAAAAATATAAGAGATTAGGAAGACAAGACTTTCCTTGGCTAAATCCATATTGGCTTTCTGCCATTAAACTACAGCTATTTACATGTTCAGTAATTTTGTTTTTTTTATAATGATTTTTACTATTTTGCCCAGTACTGACGTCAGGCTCACTGGTCTATAATTTCCCGGATCTCCCCTGGAGCCCCATTTAAAAATTGGCTTTACATTGGCCACTCTTCAACCTTTTGGTACTACAGATGATTTTAATGATAGTTCATAGATTACCAATAGTAATTCTGCAATCTCATATTTCAATTCTTTCAACAGCCTAGGATGAATGCCACCACCACACCACACACACAGACACCCCACCTCCATACTGCAGCATACAGAAAGGAAAAATAACAGCTAAAAAGGGAATCAGATGAGAAGAGAAGAGAGTTGGGAAGGATTTCAATAAAGAGAGAATGGGGGAGAAACAGGATAGGAAAGATGAAGGTGAAGAGCTGGAAGAGGGGACAAATGGAAGGCTAGAAGAAGCAGTATGAATGAGAACTGGAGAAGATAAATGAGGGAGGACATGAAGGGCTAGAAGGAAATGAGAGGAGAGGGAGAAGGAATGGTGAGGCATGAAGCTGTTAGGTGAGATGGAAAGGAAGGGAGCTAAAGAAAAGTGAAGAAGGATGATGAAAAAGTATCATGAAAGAAAAAATGCCCAAAAGACAGAGGAAGATGTAGAACTAGAGGACATGATATAAAAATGCTGTAAGAGGTAGACTGTCATAAAACATGTATTTTTTCACAGAAGGGGTGGTGGATATCTGGAATGTCCTCCCTGAGAAGGTGGTGGAGTCAAAAAAGACAATGGAGGGGGATGTTCTTCTGTTAAGTTTCCTGCCTTACCTCTTAGTCTCCCGATTGCCTCAGCTGACATTATCCCCGGCCAGTTTTAAATCTCTGGCATGCCGCGAGAGCATCGAGGAAGCTCTTTTGTTAAATTTCCTGCCTTACCCTTTGGTCTCCTGATTGATGTGGCTGGTGGAGGTGGAGCTGTGCAGCTGATGTAATCCCTGGATAGCTTTAAATCTCTGGTACGCCACAGAACATGGCCGCGGGCACGTGCCCAAAGGGGTACATCCTTCCCCTTTGGCACCCCTTTGGAGCCTGGAGGAGTGCGTCATCTTAGATGGTATTTGGATGGGGAAAGGGAAGATGAGGGTCCAGCCGGCTGCTTCGGCAAAATCTGTAAAAGTTATTGGGCCAATGGACTAGCATCTTCATCATACTCTCCTGGACACTTCAACTTCTGGTTTGAATATGTCTTTTGAATCTTTAGGTACTGTACTATCTCAGATGTATCTCCTCTAAAGAATTTGGGTTTTGCCCCGCCCAACCTGGAGGGTGTTATAGGGGCAGGCCCCTCCTCGGTTGTATTAGAAGTGGAGGGTGTTCTGTCCCCTTCTCCCCGGACTGTATCATCTGACTTGGTATCTGCAGTTAATGTTGCTCAGATTAAACTTCCTGAACCTTTAAAGTTTTCGGCTCCTATGGAGCCCATTAAAGCTCCAAAGGATATATCATTGCAGAACATAAGGGAGGTAGTTTCTTGTAATGTTGCCTCCTTGAGGTTCTCTTTATCTCAAGTCTCCCAGTTTTCTTCTACTGTAGTAGCTAAGATATCTGAACAAGACACTTGACTTGTTAATGTTAATTCTGCTGTTTTGAAACTAGAGGGTCAAATGTCTGTTACCAAAGCTGCTCTCTCTTCAACTGTTTGGGACAGTTTAATAGTTCATCATCAAATAGAATCTCTTGAGAATTCAGCTTGGATAAAAAACTTAAGGTTTATTAATTTTCCCTTGCACTCATTATCTCTCACCACTTATTCTTTTTAAAACGTACTTGAAAGACATTTTATTGATTGATATTGAATTCAATAAACATTTTGAAGATATATTATTTACCCCAGGGGTCCAAGACTGAGGCACCGGCTGATGAAGATTTAGATCAGCTAACTATGCCTGAGACCCTGGGCATCTTGGCATTTATAGAATCCTCTGAGGACATTATTACAACTCACAGCACATTAATAGTGTCCTTTCTGTTTTTTTCTTGATAAGAATATGGTGATGTGGTTGTATTTTACCAAGGAAAAGGCACTTTTTTGTGGGAAGATGATTCAGCTGTTTGTAAAGCTACTCAAAAGTGCCTTGGGGCGTCCTTTTCCTTAAAATATCTATGTAAGTGTCTTGTGACTTATGCTAATGATAAATATATCATGTTTCAGTCGATACAGCTTGAGGCCTTTCTTGCTGGGAAGAAATTAGATGATTAAAAATTGTTTCTTTTCTTTTTGTCTTTTTTCTTGCTCTTGGTTAAGATAACGAACCCAATGCAGAGGCGCAAATAGCTATTCGCCAGAACCGTATGCTGCCTCAGGTACTCCCTGCACGCAAAGAGCTGCTGTGCAGGGAGAGGGCAGAGAGTGGGAAGAATGTGGGCAGGCCATAGCACCCGGACGTACAGAGCCAATTCAGATCGCAGAACTGTACGTCCACCGGCTGCAGTATAGACATGGGGTTTATACTACTTCAGAGGTGGTATAAGCTCCGGGTATAGCGGCGAGCAGTTCATGCAACCCCATTAAATGGCCAGTGGAGAAGCAGGTGAGTCCCCACCACCTGGTCCTTGCTTTGGCTTTCCCAGCTGAGGATTGAGTGGCGGGGAAACGATGGTCAGCACTACAGCAGGCATTCGGCACTGTTGCTGGGCATCCTGGTGCCATGGCGACAGGAATCCATGGCACCGGCACATCAGCAGTAGCATAGGGCAGGGTGGTGGGTGGATGTCTGGTGCTGCAGAATTGGGGCACCAATTCTGCAGTCGCAGGAACATCTAGCTCCCACAGTTGCAGAATCAGGTCCACTTGGGCCATTCATTTTTCGGCCATCTGGACAGCCCAGACGTACCCCTCACTGAATCATGCTCTATGTGGGTATTTTGTTTAAATTTGATTGGGAGATATTGTTTTTTCTTAAGTTTTTAGCGTATTATATTGCTTATGGTTTATTTCCTATTTTGTATTATTTATGGAGTTGATTTTCCCTCTTAAAAGGGACTTGATTGTAATTTCCTTCTTTATTATTAATAAAGTTATTCTAAATTGGAAAAAAAGTCAATGGACGTCAAAAAGGAGTGGGATATACACAGAGGAGCCCTAAATAGCAAGAAGGATGGAAACTAAGGGGTATGTTTACTAAAACCCCGCTAATGTGCGGGCCGCGGTAGTGAGCGGATGCCATATAAGGAGTGGGCGTTCCGTCCTGAAAAAGAAAAGCCATGATTGACATATGCACTAAGGTGCGCGGTGCCCATGTGTGCCCCGCACATTAGCGCATGAGGAAGCTGCACAGGAGGCATAAGTGGCGCGCTGATGTGCACACAGAAGAGCAGAGCCACAGCACAATGGTTAAGGCACTTACCAATGGTGCAGAGATCAGGGGTTCAATCCCCCACAGTGCTCAAGGTCGACAGCTGGCTGAGGCATTACTTTAGGAGCCAGTTTAGTATTGGGCAGCATGATGGGCATTAGGCAGTATGCTATTGATTTAGGAGGCTTTTTAATATTGGGCGGCATAAGGCGGCGCGCTAATGTGCAAGAACAGGAACAGAACCACAGCACAATGGTTAAGACCCAGACCAATGGTGCAGAGACCAACAGTTCAAACCCCCACAATGCCCAAAGAACAAGGCTGGCTGAGGCATTACATATTATGGGGAAGATTGCTTTTGGAGTCATTTTATGTTTATTTTAATTTTCACTACTAGCAAACGCACTCTCAAAGCGTGTTAACATAAGGCGGCCTATAAGGCACATTTTAAAGTGCACTGTCAGCCAAGGCACCCTAGAATGTTGCTTATAGGGCGCTTTAGAGGGTGCCGTATGAGGTACCGCAAGGTCAAAGTAGTGTTTTTGATGGCAGCACGGTGCAGTTTAAGGAATGGAAAGCATAAGTAGGTGCGCTGACAGGCAAAGAGGAGCAGCAGTGGAGCACAATGGTTAAGGCACTGACTACTGATACAGGGGTCATGAGTTTGCTCCCCAGTGTGCCTAATACATAAGGCTGGCTGTGGCATCAGCTTTGCACTGTACATATGTTGCCCTGTAGCACTTTATTTTTAATTTATTAATTGCTGCCAGCAAACACGCCCTCACGTGCCGTAATTGAAGGTGCCGTATAAGGCACCCTATAAGGCACTCCATAGGGCACATTATAAATTGCACTGTCCGCCACAGCACCCTAAAATGTCCCCTATAGGGCACCCTATAAGTTGTGTCACAGGATAATGTATAGTGCACCTTATATGGACGGGAACCATAAGGTGCCCTATAGGGCGCCCTATAAAGCACCCTCAGAGGCACCTTATGGGTACAGTACGCTGAATGTTTTTGCTGGCATCAAAATATGTACATTAAAAAAAGGTACTGCATTGGACAACCCTATCAAATAACCCCACTGTGGGTTTGAACCCATGACCTCTGGTTTCACAGACAGTGAAGTAACCATTGGGCTACAGCTCCATAGCTACTAGCAAGCCCCAGGCTGGCTGCAGAGAGCCTGCACGTCACCACACAGACAGTCTATTGTGGTCACCAGGATAGGGTTAGCACACCCATACCCATGATGCACTGCACATGCAAATCAGCTGTCCACAGATAAACACAAGATGGGGAATGCACCCCCACAGCACCTCAGCCTGGTAGGGGGAAGTGACCATGTGCACCCCCACAGCACCTCGGCCTGGTAGGGGGTACTGACCATGTGTTAAACTGGCAAAGAGTAGCTACACACCGTCACATTGTGCAGGTACGGTGCTCACCCTGAGTGTGCGGTGAGGTGCCCAGCACCAGGTCCACAGCACCTTCCATGGCTGGATGTCCAAAGCAGTGTTAAACTGTGAGATCAGTAGTTTCTGCAGAAACACCTTGGATATTTCTGTCTGTCTCAGTCAGGTGTAGCCCCTATGGACTCCTAGGTGGACCATGTACCACCACCCCCCTCCTCCAGGGCTGAGGGTGGCAAACAGGGTCCCCCATCAATAGATCCACATTCTGCCTCCCTGCAAAGGTGGCAGTAGAGGGGACCATCAACCCCAGTCCTGCTGAGGTAACAGACACCCCACAGGGCAGGCAATGTAGCTCTATACACATCCATAACACAATAGCAAACAGACATTAGGCCTGGATATGGTAAGCTGCACCCCACCACTATCTGATATTCTCCTACAGCAAGCCACTCCATCAAGACACATATCAGCTGCAAGCAGTGTGCTAGTTAGTCCATAGTGTATGTTCCCAGTGGAAATGCATACACAGCAAGCAGATAAATCAGTGACTGAGCCCCAAAAGGAAACCCATATCTATCACATGAGAGAAATACTATATAGCACTATGGGGGTGCCTAGCCATGCTGTGGTCACTGCACAGTCAGGGTGAGAGTGATCTCTCAGCAGGACATACTGAGGTCACCCTGTCTGTGTAGGTGGTGGCCGGGCACTAAAATGTCCCAGTCAGTGCCCTATGCCCTGTGCAGATGCACCCTGGCCAGGCCACCCTGTCCGGCCTATACCCATGGTACCTTGCTCCTCATTATGCACATTGGCAGCCCAATACTGGCAACATTGCTGGCAGTGTGGGCTGTGGATGGTGTTTGCAGCCACCACACACTGGATAGACAGACAGCCACCCCCACACCTATGCCAGCATTGTGCTACTATGGAGGAGTTCAGCAGCCATACCCACCACACCAGTCCTGGGCACAGTACAGGCATGGATATGGTACGCAATACTGTTGGGGGTCACTCCCCAGGTGGTAAACACTGTCAGAGACCAGACCTGCAGCACACACCGCAGACATCAGAATGATTGTTATGGTGGAGCTCAATGAGCAAAATGTGCTTAACTTAGGAATTGATATCTGCCAGTTATCATGGGAAACGTTTGATAGCTGTGTACCATATACCCAGGTGTAGGGTGGCATTGCTAAGGTATGCAACTGCTAGTATTGGGAGATACAGGCAGGGCCCAATGTCCTGCCTCTCCAGGAGGCATTGGCCAATGGGGTCTGTGGGTGTGGGTGTGTCTGGCCCTGTTGGCTGCTGCTTTACGGCAGAGTTTCCCAACTCCAGTCCTGGTGTGCCAAACACTGTTTGGGTTTTCATGCTGTCCCTCATAAATATGCATGAGCTACATCTGCATACCATGGGGGTGGTGCATAGATGTGCAGCACAGGCATCTTTATTAGAGGCAGCATGGAACCTGAATGGTGTGGGGCCCTCCAGGACTGCATTTGGGAGACTCTGCTCTAGGTAATGCGGCTGTTTATGGTGTCTGTGTTTGGTGTGGTAAAATATAGGCGTATTAACCATGCGTAGGTTCTCAGCAATAAAGGTTTGTCCTTACTACCACGGTTTAGTTGTGGGAAAAATATGTGGACAGGATTGGCAGTTGCCCCAGCTGGCCTTTGAACCTGTGACCTTCTGTGCTTGCACACACTATCTGTGTGCACTGCACCACTGTGTTGCCACAGATATGCTGCATTCCCTGGGGGGTCCATGACTGTACATCCAACAGAGCCTGTCTTGCGGTGGACGGTGCCAGCCTGCACAGGCCTAGGCCACTGTCTGCTGTGGCTTGCAGCCACTGCCCCCTCCACCACCTGTACCCTTCCGCCAACATGCAGACATGTCCTTATCTGGGTAATGCGGCTGTTTATGGTGTCTGTGTTTGGTGTTGTAAAATATAGGCGTAAGAACCATGCGTATGTTTTCAGCAATAAAGGTTTGTCCGCACTATCACGGTTTAGTTGTAGGAAAAATATGTGGAATGGATTGGCAGTAGCCCCAGCTGGGCTTTGAACCTGTGACCTTTTGTTTCTGCACACACTGTCTGTGTGCACTGCACCACCGTGTTGCCACAGATATGTTGTGTTCCCTGGGGAGTCCATGACTGTATATCCGACAGAGCCTGTCTGTTGCGGTGGACGGTGCCAGCCTGCACAGGCCTAGGCCACTGTCTGCTGTGGCTTGCAGCCACTGCCCCCTCCACCACCTGTACCCTTCCGCCAACATGCAGACATGTCCTTATCTGGGAAAAAGCATATGACCTGATTGACTGGTGGCACTCCAGGACTGAATCTGGGTGACTCGGCTGTGGGTAATGCCCATTGTTATGGTTTGTGTGTGGTGTAGGGTAAAATATGGGTGTTTGAACCATGCTTATGTTCATTTGCATTGCTACAGCCGAGTCCCCCAAATTCAGCCCTGGAGTGCTACAACTCAATCAGGTCATATGCTTTTTCCCAGATAGGGACATGTCTGCATGTTGGCGGAAGGGTACAGGTGGTGGAGGGGGCAGTGGCTGCAAACGACAGCAGACAGTGGCCTAGGCCTGTGCAGGCTGGCACCGTCCACCGCAACAGACAGGCTCTGTCGGATATACAGTCATGGACTCCCCAGGGAACACAACATATCTGTGGCAACACGGTGGTGCAGTGCACACAGACAGTGTGTGCAGAAACAAAAGGTCACAGGTTCAAAGCCCAGCTGGGGCTACTGCCAATCCATTCCACATATTTTTCCTACAACTAAACCGTGATAGTGCGGACAAACCTTTATTGCTGAGAACATACGCATGGTTCTTACGCCTATATTTTACAACACCAAACACAGACACCATAAACAGCCGCATTACCTAGAGCAGAGTCTCCCAAATGCAGTCCTGGAGGGCCCCACACCATTCAGGATTCATGCTGCCTCTACGAAAGATGCCTGTGCTGCATATCTATGCACCACCCCCATGGCATGCTGATGTAGCTCATGCATATCTATGAGGGACAGCATGAAAACCCGAACAGTGGTTGGAACACCAGGACTGGAGTTCGGACACTCTGCCGTAAAGCAGCAACCAACAGGGCCAGACACACCCACACCCCCCCCCCCCACAGGCCCCATTGGCCAATGCCTCCTGGAGAGGCAGGACATTGGGCCCTGCCTGTATCTCCCAATACTAGCAGTTGCATACCTTAGCACTGCCACCCTACACCTGGGTATATGGTACACAGCTATCAAACGTTGCCCATGATAACTGGCAGATATCAATTCCTACGTTAAGCACAGTTTGCTCATTGATCTCCACCATAACAATCATTGTGATGTCTGCGGTGTGCGCTGCAGGTCTGGTCTCTGACAATGTTTACCACCCTGGGGAGTGACCCCCAACAGTAGTGCATACCATATCCATGCCTGTACTGTGCCCAGGACTGGTGTGGTGGGTATGGCTGCTGGACTCCTCTATAGTAGCACAATGCTGGCATAGGTGTGGGGGTGGCTGTCTGCCTATCCAGTGTGTGGTGGCTGCAAACACCTTCCACAGCCCACACTGCCAGCAATGTTGCCAGTATTGGGCTGCCAATGTGCATAATGAGGAGCAAGGTTCCATGGGTATAGGCCGGACAGGGTGGCCTGGCCAGGGTGCATCTGCACAGGGCATAGGGCACTGACTGGGACATTTTAGTGCCCGGCCACCACCTACACAGACAGGGTGACCTCAGTATGTCCTGCTGAGAGATCACTCTCACCCTGACTGTGCAGTGACCACAGCATGGCTAGGCACCCCCATAGTGCTATATAGTATTTTTCTCATGTGATAGATATGGGTTTCCTTTTGGGGCCCAGTCACTGATTTATCTGCTTGCTGTGTATGCTGACATCCCAGTTCTGGGTGCATGCATCTCCACAGGGAACATGCACTGTGGACTAACTAGCACACTGTTTGCAGCTGGTATGTGTTGTGATGGAGCAGCTTGCAGGGTGCAGTGGCTGATGACTTGCTGCAGGAGAATATCAGATAGTGGTGGGGTGCAGCTCACCATAATCCAGGCCTAATATCTGTCTGCTATTGTGTTATGGATGTGTATAGAGCTGCATTGACTACCCTGTGGGGGGTATCTGCTCCTCAGCAGAACTGGGGTTGATGGACCCCTCTATTGCCACCTTTGCAGGGAGATAGTATGTGGATCTATTGCTGGGAGGCCCTGTTTGCCACCCTCAGCTGTGGGGGTGGGTTGGTGCAGGTGCATGGCCCACCTGGGGGTCATGGGGCTACACCTGACTGAGTCAGACAGAGATATCCAAGGTGTTTGTGCAGGAACTACCTATCTCACACATTAACACTGCTTTGGACCTCTGGCATGGCCTCTTTCAGCCATAGAAGGTGTTGTGGACCTTGCCCTGGGCACCTCATTGCACCCTCAGGGTGAGCACAGTACCTGCACAATGTGACGGTGTGTAGCTACTCTGTGCCAGTAAAACACACGGTCAGTACCCCCTACCAGGCCAAGGTGGTGTGTGGGTGCACATTGTCACTTCCCTCTACCGGGCCGAGGTGCTGTGGGGGTGCATTGGCCATCTTGTGTTGATCTGTGGACAGCTGATTTGCATGTGCAGTGCATCATGGGTATGGGTGGGCTAACCCTATCCTGGTGACCACAGCAGACTGTCTGTGTGGTGACGTGCATGCTCCCTGCAGCCAGCCAGTGGCTTGCTGGCAGCTGTAGAGCTGTAGCCCAATGGTTACTTCACTGCTTCTATAAGCCAGAGATCATGGGTTCAAACCCACAGTGGGGTTGTCCAATGCATTATTTTTGTTAATGTACATATTTTGATGCCAGCAAAAACACCCTCAGCGTACTGTACCCATAAGGTGCCTCTGAGGGTGCTTTATAGGGCGCCCTATAGGGCACCTTATGGTTCCCGTCCATATAAGGTGCACTGTACAATATCCTGTGGCGCAACCTATAGGGTCCACTAAAGGGGACATTTTAGGGTGCTGTGGCAGACAGTGCAATTTCTAATGTGCCCTATGGAGTGCCTTATAGGGTGCCTTATACGGCACCTTCAATTACGGCACGTGAGGGCGTGTTTGCTGGCAGCAATTAATAACATAAAATAAAGTGCTGCAGGACAAAATATGTACAATGCAAAGCTGATGCCACAGCCAGCCTTACGTATTAGGCACACTGGGGAGCAAACTCATGACCCCTGTATCAGCAGTCAGTGCCTTAACCATTGTGCTCCACTGCTGCTCCTCCTTGCTTGTCAGAGCACCTACTTATGCTTTTCATTCCTTAAACTGCACAGTGCTGCCATAAAAAACAGTACACTGACCTTGCGGTACCTCATACGGCACCCTCTAAGCAACATTCTAGGGTGCCTTGGCTGACAGTGCACTTTAAAATGTGCCTTATAGGGTGCCTTATGTTAACACGCTTTGAAAGTGCGTTTGCTAGTAGTGATAATTAAAATATGAATAAAATGCTTCCTAAAGCAATCTTCCCCATAATATGTTATGCCTCAGCCAGCCTTGTTCATTGGGCGATAGAACCCCTGATCCCTGCACCATTGGTCAGTGCCTTAACCATTGTGCTGTGGTTCTGTTCACCTGCTTGCACATCAGTGCACCGCCATATGCCTGCCAACATTAAACTGCCTCCAAAATCATTAGCGCGCCGCCTTATGGCCATAAGTGCACTGCCTTCTGCTGCCCAATATTACACTGGCTCCTAAAGTAATGCCTCAGCTAGCCATTTTCATTGGGCACTGTGGGGGATTGAACCCCTGATCCCTGCACTGTTGGTCAGTGTCTTAACCATTGTGCTGTGGCTCTGTGCTTCTTTTTGCACTTCAGCGTGCCACTTATACCGCCCAGTATTATAATGCCTCCATAAACATCAGCGCGCCACCTTATGCCGCCCAGTATTAATATGCCGCCAAAAACATTAGCGCTCTGCCTTATGCCGCCTAGTATTTCTGCACCTCATAAATTAATGCCTCAGCCAGCTGTCTTCATTGGGCATTGTGGGGGATTGAACCCCTAATCCCTGCACCATTGGTCAGTGTCTTAACCATTGTGCTGTGGTTCTGCTCTATTTCTTGCACTTCAGCGCGCCACTTATGCCTCCCGTGCAGCTATCTCATGCGCTAAGGTGCGGGGCGCACATGGGTGCCGCGCACCTTAGCGCATATGTAAATTCCGCCTTTCCTTTTTCAGGACGGAACGCCCACTCTTTATATGGCACCCGCACACTACCGGGGCCCGCACTTTAACGGGGTTTTAGTAAACATGCCCCAAAGACAATTGTCCATTTAGCAAGAGCTACTAACTGGAGAAGTGCTGGCGAGAGGGATATTCAGCAGCACGATTGGGAATGGGATTGTGTCACTGAATATTTCCTCTGACCACCATGCAGCTGTCTGGATAGTGCTGCAGCAGTTTCTGTTGTAATCCAATTAGTGACGATTTTCAGTCCACAAACCAGATAGCAAACTGCATAAAGTTAGGCCACCAAAATGGCAGGCCTAACCTTATGCAGTTGGTTATTTGGATACTAACTGAATATTGCCACTATCCAAAAAGACCAAACACCTTGCCACCTGCTGGAGGCAAATACTGACTTGTATCAGTGCTGCACCAGAGGATATGTCAAGTGATGACATCACTGAAAGTTGCTCAAGTCTGCCTCCAGCTGTTGGTAAGGGAGCAGGATGAGAGGAAATATACATTTTTCTTTTTTGATTGCTGTATTTTTTCAATAATTTTAGAAATACATTGATTTGAATGTTCTAGTATGAGGAGCAGCTGATAAGTCTCTGGTCTAGTCACAAAACAGAAAACTACAGGCATATTTCAGTTCCAGAGGTCCAAATGATCTTTCTGCAGTTTTGCATAACAAATCTTGTAATCTGCACAATTTATTTTTTATGTTTTAAATAATTCAAATGCTTTTTAATTTTGTTTGTCTTTTAGACGCATTTGGGTCCATTTTCATTTGTGATAGTGAGCCGACTGTAGTGTTTAAAAAAATACATATATTCAGTGTCATTATATGGATAGGTGGTAGCACTGAATATATGTATAAGGTAATCACCACCACCAGTAATACATATAGTGGTAATATTAAGCTATTATATGTAAAGTTAAGTGCTTTTTCTCAGGCCTAAATTAAACCACTTAGCTATATGGATAGTGGCTGAATATCAGCACTATCTGTATAGCTGGGCAGTCTGGTACTGTCTGCCTAGTGCTGCAATAGAGAGATTTTCTGTGGCACTATATGGACAGTGCTGCTGTAAATCCACAGCTAAGGAACTTATACATTTAGCAGCCATCAATAAACAGAGATTGTTTTTCATTTTTGACTCAAAGAATTTTTTCCAGCCAGCTTTTCTGTTCAGATAGAAGCCTAATTTACTTTTAATGTCAGAACAGCTCTCATATATGCCTATTTACTAAAGGGCATTAGATATTTAATGTGGGCTTTAACGGTAAAAATTATGAACACATTAAACTCCATGTTAAACATCTGATATGATATTTAATGGTAGGAAGAGGGTGGAACAGGGAAATGAAGCAGGGCACAGATAATGTGTGTTAGCCAAAAGGTTGGCTGTTACTGTTGAAATGTATCTGCATCTCCAGGGCAAGAGCAAATATATTTGTGGTAAAGGGTTGCAGAAATGAGCAAAACATATGTATGTATTTGGGTTAATAGGTATTTGTGGGCAAACTGGAAGGCATTAATAAAGGATGGTAGCTATTTCTCCTTAGGGGCATGTTTACTAAAGTCCGCAAAATAGCGCGCCGCAAAATAGCGCACGGCAACGCGGCACTGAAACACGCAGAAACGTGTTTAAACGCCCCGCACACGTGCGTGTCACCCCCGCACAGGTACGCGGCTCACTAACGGGCCCCGTACAAGTGCGGGCCCGCAAATGTCCGATAGAGGCGTGGAACGGCGAAAGGAGGGCGGAGGAAGGCTCCGGAGGGGCGGAGGGACGGGGTCAATGGGTGGAGAGTGGGAGGGGAGAGGCTCCCCGCACAGTACCGGGCCCGAATTTGCATGTAAAAACTACCGCGAGTGAAACACTCGCGGTAGAAAGCATTTAAAGGGAAGAGAAACCATTTCCGTCGGCAATGTACAGGAAAACCGGGGAAACCAGCAAAACGTGAGCAGTGTGATATATGTGCACAGCACAAAAGTGAAAATAAAAATAGAAAATGACCACAACAGAACCATTAAAAAGTGTAATTCAGCTGGGGAACAGTTATAGTGATGGGGAAATACAGAAATCACACCCAGCAAAGCTCCAGAAAAAAGAAATGAATTTTGGAAGGGTCCACTGAGAGGAGACTCTTCCAAAACACATTTCCACGTTTTGGAGCTTTCCTGGGAGTGTTTGCTATGGTTGCCCATTAATATCACTGTTGCCCAGCGTGGTGATATTTCGTCCCACATTTCCCGTGGTCATTTCCGGGGTTTATGTGCACGTCTGTCACCAGACAGGGTGCATATGCCCACAGTAGAATTGCGTAGAGCAGGGTTTGTGACTCCATCCTGCCAGGCTTACTGCCTCCAGGGGCTGCACTGTCTCTGTGGCCAAAGTGTGGTACAGCGGACAAAGTCATTACCTCTAGGACCAGAGGGCAGAGGTTCAAAACCCAGCTGGGGCACCTGCCAGCCCAGTCCCTATATTTTACCCACCACTAAATAAAGATAGCGCAGACACCCCTGTATGCATGGGGAAAACACCCATATTTTACCCAACACCGCACACACACCACAACAATGGGCATTACCTACAGTCAAGTCCCCCAAATGCAGTCCCATACTGCCACATTGCAATCAGGTCAACTGGTTTTTCTGAGAGACGTTCATGCCAGCATGTTGGCGGACATGTACATGTGGTGCAGGGGGCAGTAGCTGCTAACCACAGAAGACAGAGGCCTAGCCATGTGCAGGCTGGCACAGTCCACTGCAACAGACAGGTCCTGCCGGATCCACAGTCATGGACAGTCCAGGGAATCCAACCAATCTGTGGCTACACAGTGGTGCAGTGCACACAGACAGTGCATACAAGAACAGGAGGTCACAGGTTCAAAGCCCAGCTGGGGCTACTGCCAATCCTGCCCACATATTTTTCCCACAACTAAACAGTGATAGTAAGGACACACCTTTCATGGCGGGGACATATGCAATGGTAAGACATCTATCTTTTACCCCACTGAGCACAGACACCATGAACAGGGGCAGTACCCAGAGCAGAATCACCCAAATGCAGTCCTGGTGGGCCACACACCAGTCAGGTTCCATGCTGACACTCATACAAATGCCTGTGCTGTATATCTATGCACCACCCCCATGGCATGTAGATGTAGCCCATGCATATTCATGAGGGATAGCAGGAAAACCCGAACAGTGTGATGCAAACCTGGACTGGAGTTGGGAATCTGTGCCGTAAAGCAGCAGCCATCAAGGGCAGACACACCCACACCCACAGGCCCCATTGGCCAATGTCTCCTGGAAAGGCAGAACATTGGACCGTGCATGCAGCACCCAAAACGAGCACTTGCATAACTTACCAATGTCACCCTACACCTGAGGTATACGGTACACAGCTCGGAGACGTTTGCTAGGAGCACAGGCAGGCAGTTATCCATACGTTACGTACATACTGCTAGTTGACCCCATCCAAACAATCTGTTAGGTGTTTGCGGGGCATGCTCCAGGCCTGGCCTCTGACGGTGCTTACCACCCTGGGGAGTGACCACCAGCTGTAATGCGTACCATATCCATGCCTTGCCGTGCTCAGGACCGGTTTGGTGGGCAAGGCTACTTACCCCCTCAATCGTAGCACCATGATGGCAGAGGTGTGGAAGTGTGTGTCTGTCTATACAGTGGGTGTTGGCTGCAAGCCCCTTCAACAGCCCGCACTGCCAGCACTGTTGCCAGTATTGGCCAGTCACTGTGCATAATGAGGTGCAAGGTACCATGGGTATAGCCAGGGCAGGGTGGCGTGGCCAGGATGCATCTGCACTGGGCATAGGGCCCTGGCAGGGACATTGGCTGGGATATTGTAGTGTCCTGCCACCACCTACACAGACAGGGTGGTCAAAGCATGTCCTTCTGGGGGATCACGCTCACCCTGACTGTGCAGTGACCACAGCATGGCTAGGCCCCCCCCCCCCATAGTGCTGTATAGTAGTTCTCTCATGTGATAGATATGGGTTTCTCTTTGGGGCCCAGTCACTGATCTATCTGCTTGCTGTGTATGCAGACAGCCCAGTTCTGGGTGCATGCATCTCCATTGGGAACATGCACTATGGACTAACCAGCAGACTGTTTGTAGCTGGTAAATGTCTTGCTATAATGGCTTGCAGGGTGCAGTGGCTGTTGGCTTGCTGCAGGGGAATATCTGGTGGTGGAGTGCAGCTTACCATACCCTGGGCTTATGTCTGTCTGCTATTGTGTTATGGCTGTGTATGGAGCTGCCTGCCTGCTGGGGGGGTGGTGGTGGTGTTCCTCAGCAGGACTGGGGTTGATGTTGCCCTCTACTGCCACCTTTGCAGGGAGGTAGAGTGTGGATCCCTTGATGGGGACCATGTTTGCCACGGGGGGGGGGGGGTGCCTGATGGCGGCAGACAGGGATATCCATGGTGTTTGTGCAGAAACTAGCTATCTTACACATTAACACTGCTATGGAACGCCCGCTTGTTGTTGACCTGGTCCTGGCCACCTCATTGCACACTCAGGGTGAGCACAGTACCCGCACGATGTAACGGTGTGTGGCTACTCTGTGCCAGTAAAACACCCGGTCAGTGCCCCCTACTAGGCCAAGGTGCTGTGTGGGTGCACCCGGTCACTTCCCCCAACAGGGCCGAGGTGCTGTGGGGGTGCATTCCCCATCGTGTGTCCATCTGCGGACAGCTAATTTGCATGTGCAGTGCATCATGGGTACGGGTGGCCTAACCCTATCCTGTTGACACCAGCAGACTGTCTGTGAGGTGACGTGTAGGCTATCTGCAGCCAGCCAGGGGCCTGCTTACAGCTATGGAGCTGTAGCGCAATGGTTACATCACTGCCTGTGCAGCCAGAGGTCATGGGATCAAACCCACAGTGGGGCCCTTTGGTAGGGCTGTCCACAGCTTTATTTTTATTTACTGTACATATGTCTATGCCGGCAAGACCACCCTCAGCTTACTATACCCATTAGGTGCCTCTGAGGGTGCTTCATAGGGCGCCCTGTAGGCCACCTTATGGTTGCCATCCCTATAGGGTGCACTATACATTATCCTGTGTCGCAACATACATGCTGCCCTATAGGGGTCATTCAAGGGTGCCTTGGCGAACAGTGCACTGTAACATGTGCCTTATGGGCCGCCGTATGTTAACATGCTGGGAGAGTGCGTTTGCTAGTAGTGATGACAAAATAAAATTATACAGCCTCCTACAGCACTCCACAACATAATACATACTGCCTCAGCAGGCATTTTTCACTGGGCATTGTGAGGAGTTGAACCCCTGATCCCTGCACCATTGGTCAGTGTTTTAACCATTGTGCTGTGGCTCTGTTCCTGTGCTTGTGCATCAGCGCGCCGCCTTCTGCCGCCCAAGGGGACCAGTGCGCCGCCTTCTGCTGCCCAAAAATAACTGTGCGCTGCCTTATGCCGTTCCAAATTAATTTGCCTCCTAAAACAATGTTAATCATTACAGTTACTGCCTCAGCTGACCTTTGTCGTTGCGCACATTGGGGGATTGAACCCATGGCCCCTGCACCATTGGTCAGTGTCTTCACGGTTGTACCACGGCTCTGTTGTTTTGTATACTCAGCAGCGCGCCACTTTGCCTTTCCACGCGCTAATGTCGACCCCCGCACATTAGCGCAACGCACACACGTCCGGTGGCTTACTACCGTTTTTTTTCTATTTTCTGCCTGAACCGCCCACTCCTTATATGGCACAGGCACACTAGCGCGGCCCCGCACGTTAGGAATGTTTAGTAAACATGCCCCTTAGTGTTCCAAATATATATCTATTGTGTGCCTTTCTATACACTACCTCCTTTTATTTATTTAGTTTTCTATACTGCCTTATCCTTCAATCAAAGTGGTGGGCAATGGAGAGTTAAGTGGCTTACCCAAGGCTATAAGGAGTGCCTATGGGACTAGAAATCCCAATCCCTCAGGCCTGAGATTGCTGTCCCTAGGTGGGGGTTGAACCACCAGCCCTCCAGCTTGAAGTACCTTGTCCTAACCACTAGGTCACTCCTCACAGTTGCTATCTGTATTTTGTTTTATATCAAGAAATTACATAAACATAATTTCCAACCCAATGGAATGTTATTATATAAGAGGTTGAAAATGATTGTCCATGTATCCGGGGTCAAATAAGTCTCTCAAATACCTAATGCAACAAGACCAAATTTGGTGATGGCAAAAAACTGGGGAAAAGACACATGGAATTTGAAAATAGGACAGATCAAACTGGGGATTCCAGAGAAATAAAGACCTCCCTCACTGCCAAAATGGCCAAAGGCATTTCTGTAGGAGGGGGAGTTCCAGCAGCTGCAGCATAGAAACATTCATGCATAGCAGTTAAGGAATTGTTCCTTTCAATCTGCCCTCTCCTCTAACAGTCATACATATATATGCAGAGAGGATAGAAGTTATTCTATGAGGGAGGCTTCACATGCTTTCTCCACCATGCCCCTTCCCCACCATTGCCACACTCCTATCACTGCTGGGCTAGCTCTGTGATTTCATTTTCTTTGTTGTAAATTTTACTGTGGAACCTAGTAAATGAACAGTATAAGTTCCTTAATGGTTGCTGCGAACAGGTGAACTGTGTACACTCAATTCTTGGTATTTGGGGGGATGGGTTCCCTGAAAACGCCACAAATACGGAAAACGGAAATACAGAACCATTGCCACCTATCACCATAAAACACACTGTAGGAAACAAACAACCTACTTGCCAAGGGAAATGGCACTGGAGGATCCATGATCACCTCTACTGGGATACTGACGAAGGCATCTTCCTGTAGTGGTTGGTCTACATGCGGAGGCACTTATACAAATGTTTGCAATAGAGAAAATAAGGGAGGTATTAGGACTGGGAGCCTCTATGCTCAATGGGGAGCCGTTGAGCTCAAAATAACCAAGCAGACGTTGCTGCCATGTGAGGCGATGAGATGGTGAAAGATAAAAGTGTTGTGCACAGATGTCCTCCCGGATGCCTTTTTTGGATTTGGAAGGGCATAGTTTTGTTTGGAAACATCGCGACATAAGCAGCCCTCAAAATAACCAAGGGAGAGGTTGCTGCTAATCTATGGAGTGGGTGATGGACATGGTGAGATGAACAGCAGCTCAACATCAGCTGCCTCCTCCTCTGTAATGAGCCCTGCATCACTGGTTAAAAGTGCGGGAGATTGTGTTGGCCAGACTGGCTTGAAGTACTGAGTCAGAATGCTTTGTTTGGATTTCCATCTCAATAGTTCCAGCATTTTAATATAGGGAAGAAATGTGGCATCAAGTTCCTTTTTGAACTTCAGGCTGCGTTCCAGCATGGGATCAGATTCCTCTGTCTCCTTTGATAGTTGTTCCAGCATTGATGTCCATCTCTCAATTTTAGCTATCGTGAGAGGCACAAACTTTGGAATTGATTGCTGCTCCCCATCATCATCATCATCATTGTCCTTAATGTCCTGCTGAGCCATCATATCCAATTCTTCATTGGAGAGCTCTACTTCACAATCCGTTAGAATGTCTGCAACATCATCCTCTTGCATATCTTCAAAACGTTTGCCACCAGTCCTATGTGCCAAAACACACCAACCCCCCAGTGAAAGCAATAAATGAAGGAGGAAGTGTACCTTGGCCGCATTGACGGCGTTTTTTGTACTTCGTTGCCAGGAATAGAGCAGTCTGACAGCATTTGATACAGGGCCTGTAGGCTCGAAACGCGCGCGTCATGCTATAAGATGATCTTTTGAGCAACGGAACAGCTGTGAAGTTATCGGGACATTTCAGTTAAGTAAACGTTTTTTAAGTTTGTACAATATGGTTTGGATAATACAGGACCACAAAAAGAAAAAAAGTAGCTAGCAGTCTGGTGGGGGATAAGTAAAATGTCCTATCCCTCCCACGGCTTAGCTCCGACAAAAATATTAAGAATTTGAGAGGTGCCATTACAGTGAATTTTGGTTTTGGTAGAAATCCATGATTACATGCACATTGTTGTTTACATGTTTGTCGACACCAGGAAAGCCTTCAAAATTTGTGACACACTCTGGCCAAACCTTCTTCCAGCAATTGTTTATTGTTGCCTAAGATACATTTCGCCATGCTACTTCAACATAGTCAATACCATCACGAATTGTGACATATTTCCAGAAGTCCATCATCGTGGTTTCTGGGTTCACATCCAAAGCATTGCATCCATTGCAGTAGAGCTCCTGCATAGAGTGGCTTTTAAAAGCCTTTATTATTCCCTGAATCAGAGAAGTGGTGTTTGGAGGAATGAAAATGACCGGTTTGGGTGTACATTTTCCAGCTCCTCTCGAACATGAACCAGTGCATTGTGTAACATCAAAAAAACTTTGAACCAAGGTTTGTGCCATCAAGGTATTTTTTACTTCTGGGATGAAGCAGTTGTTGAACCAATCCCAAAATATTTTGGATGTCATCCAAGCTTTCTGGTTCCACCTCCTATGCACTGGCATGTGGTTCACACTTTTTCCTTTCAGTACACAAGGATTTTGGGCTCTGTACACCATGAAAGGCTTGCACTTGAAGTCGCCTCTAGCATTTGCACGGAATGGCAGTGTTAGGGAGGAGTGGTCTAGTGGTTAGGACAAGGTGCTTCAGGCCAGAGGGCAGGGGCTCAAGTCCCACCTGGGGACAGCAATCTCAGGCCAGAGGGACTGGGATTTCTAGTCCTATAGGCACTCCTTGTGGTCTTGGGCAAGCCACTTAACCCTCCATTGCCCATGTTCCCTGTAAGTATCAGTGTATGTGTCTCATATCCCCTCATGTTAAATGTATCCCCCAATTGACCACTTTGACCCAGTGAAAAGCAGGATATAAATACAGCTAAATAAATAAATGGCAGTGTATATAGGAACACTTTCCTGCCTGCTTAGAGAATAAGCCTATCTCATCAGCTTCGAATACTTGCTCAGGTACATTCCCCATTGTTCTTCAAGAGCTCAAGGAGATATTTCTGAAATGCCTGAGCAGTTTCCACATCCGCGGAACCTGATTCAGCAGTAAGTTTGACGTTTTTCGGGCTGTATCTGTTTTTGAAGTGAGCAAGCCATCCATTACTAGTCGAGAAGGCTTACACATTTTCTTGATCCTTTGTAACATGTTCATAGATGTGCCTGGCCTTAAGTCGCATTGTGGTGGTGTCCATCACACTTTTTTTATCATTCACCATCTCATTGATCCACATACTTCGATGTTTTTCCATTTTGTTCATGGCCCCATCACGAACCACTGACATGACTTTTGTACTTTCTGCTGCAGATTCACACACAGATTTACAAATTTCTTCTTTCTTTTGGCGGATTGACCTAATTGTGGATTTGTTCACTCCGAATTCGTGGCCTACCACTACTAGAGACTTCCCGGAGTGAAGTTTGTCTAGCACACGAACTTCATTATTCAATCTACCCGATCCTCAGCCTTCTTCTTCATTGGCCCAGCCCTATGGAACTCCCTACCCACCTCTCTCCGCCTGGAGCCTCATCACACCACTTTCAAACAAGCCCTGAAGACCCACCTTTTCTCCCTTGCCTTCAATCACCCTCCCCTCTAGCCCATCCTCCTCCCACATTGTCTACCCCCCCTTTTGTTTCCGCTTTTCTTTTTTTTACTTCTTCTCCTTTCCTGTCAAAGAAAATTTGTAACTTCCTTTTCCGTTTCCGGCCTTGTGCCTGCTGTACTTTAACCTTTTTGTGATTGTAAACCGCCCTGCTTAATACTGAAGGGCAGTCAAGCAAGTTCAATAAACATAAACATAAACATTACTGAGGCTCTTAAGAGCCTTCTTTTGCCTGGGCACACTTTTGTTAGCACTTTCACTACGCTTGGATGCCACACTGTATACTGAAATTCCACTTTAATATCCAGCTGAATGTTCCTTGGTAAGCTGACCTGTTTCAGAATCATGGGTAAAGGATAGCTGCCTAAGCTTTTAGCTCCCATCCAGGTGCCCAATAGATGCGATTTTTGAAAGGCCCCCCCCCCCCCCGACTGTTAAAACGCCCAGCAATATCAAAGTACTGTAATTTTCCTAAATCTACGCAAAGAATATGCATTCTAAACACTCACAAAGGTTCTTCAAATACTGTAGATACAAGGACTTTTTTTGGACTTTCACAGCACAAACCAAGATTTGCGAGGACAGGCGAGATTTACCTTGCTGGACCCTTTCCCGAGGCTGCGTGCTGAGAATCTAAACTAGTGCTCATGTTGGCGAATAGCCAAGAGGTGCTCGCGAATATCAAAAAGTGGGTCACTGTGTTTATTTCACGCGAATAAGTGAAGCTGTGAAAAGGGAATGCGTGAATAATGAGGACTGAGTGTAGTTTGTTATTAGTTTCTACAGTATATGCAGTGACACCTAATGGTAGAGAAGCACAGTGATTCCCATGGATCTGGTACATTGGCAGCCTATGGTTAAAACGTTAAAAGCATCCTTTGAAATCTGTTTAATACTTGACACATTACTACAAATGTCACATACTACATACCACTTGAAATATTGTATTAATCTTTGCAAACCATCAGAATTTTTAGATCACCTTTCCCCTCCAGGCAAAAGTCCACACAGAGACAACCAAAGATACACAGCGGGCCCGATATTCAGTGCCAGCGGTTAGGTGCAAGTACGCACCTAGCCATCGATGCTGAACCTTAAACCCAGATCTTCAATGCCAGGGCCATATCCAGCCCGGTATTGAATATCCAGGGTGACAGCCCAGCCTCCACAGCTGCAGAAGCTAACCGGGCAGCGGCAATGTTGAGCGGCTGCCCAGTTAGCTCCTGCAGGTAAATCTAGGCCAGCGTTTGCTGCAGCTAGCTTTAGCCATGTGTTGCTAAACAGATAGTGGTGCAATATTGCTGCTGTCACCACCCACAACTTGCCCTGATGCTAAGCGGTTAGTATCAGTGCATGCATACAGTTTGCAGGTCTGTAAACCATATAAATGCCTTTGAATATTGGGCCCAGAGACAACATACCATAGATGCAATGCAATGTGTGCAGTTAAGAACATAAGAACATAAGATATGCCATACTGGGTCAGACCAAGGTGCATCAAGCCCAGTATCCTGTTTCCAACAGTGGCCAATCTAGGTCATATGTACCTAGCAGTTTCCCTAAAAGACACAGGTTCCACAATGCTTGTATTGGGTCAAGCATTGATATCCTGGGTCCCTTCTTAATAATGGTTTATGGACCTTTCCTCCAGGAATTTGTCCAAACCTTTTTTAAACCCAGCTACACTAACGGCCTTTACTACATCCTCCGGTAACAAATTCCAGAGTTTGATTACACGTTGAGTGAAAAAATATTTTCTCTTATTAGTCTTAAATAGTTTACCCTGTAGCTTCATTGCATGTCCCCTAGTCTTTCTATATTCTGATAACATAAACAATCGATCTACGTTTACCCGTTCCACTCCGTTCATTAATTTATAGACTTCTATCATATCTCCCCTCAGCCGTCTCTTTTCCAGGTTAAAGAGCCCTAACCTTTTTACCTTTCTTCATAGGAGTATCCTTCCATCCCCTTTACCATTTTCGTGGCTCTTCTCTGTACCTTTTCTAATAACACTATATCTTTTTTAAGATACGGCGACCAGAATTGCACACAATATTCAAGGTGCGGTCTCACCATGGAACGGTATAGAGGCATTATAATATCTTTTGTTTTATTTTCCATTCCTTTCCTTATGATACCTAGCATTCGATTTGCTCTCTTGGCCGCCGCTGCACACTGGGCCAAGGGTTTTAACATGTTATCCACAATAACACCTAAATCTTTTTCCTGGGTGGTGGTTCCTAATGTGGAACCTTGCATTGTGTAACTATAGTTTGGGTTGTTCTTCCCTAGGTGCATAACTTTGCACTTGTCCACATTAAATTTCATCTGCCATTTTGATGCCCAGTCTTCTAATTTATCAAGATCCTCTTGCAATTTTCCACAATCTTCTTGGGTTTTAACAACTTTAAGTAGTTTTGTGTCATCTGCAAATCTGCAGTTGAAGTAATTCTGACTCCTGGTGACCCAGCTCCTGGGTTTTCTTGAAGGTAGATTGCCAGGCCTTTCTTCTAGGCAGTGAGTTTACAGCCCCTGGTACTCCAAGGTGGTCACCCATCCAATTAGCAACCAAGGCTGGCCCTGCTTATCTTCAGAGATCAGTTAAGAATAGGACAGTTGAAGACTCCTTTATATGTGTGAGCCATGTTCTGTATGCTTTCCCCACCTGTTCCAATGATTATCTGCAAAATGCCAAAAAGACTGCATGAACTGACCATGTGTATATACTTCCATGAGTCAAGAAATGTGTGTCCTTTTTTCATAAGATCTTCCGTACGAGAACATTCTATTCACAGTACATTACACATGTTTTCAAATGCCTTGAAAGGGCACTCTGGTGCTGAACCATCAGCATCTTTATTAAAAATATCATTAACATCAATCGTCTTGCCATCCACTTCTTGAGAGAAACGTGTCAATCATATCAAAGGATCTTTCAGGCCAGTCATATGGCATATGTGACCTCCTCCTCCAACAATGGCCTGTGGGAGAAGAAAGAGGAAAACTGTTTTCAAAATACACGGAATCGCTTCAAAATAATCCAAAAGCCGGAAATACTGGACTGCCAAAGCATACTTTGCTAAAAATAAAACAAGCTAATCAAGCTCAAAAAATAGAATTTTTATTTGTCACAAACAGGACTTTGTTACGTTTCAAAGAGGGGAGAATAGAGGCACTCCATCACAAACTGTGCGCCGCATTCAGCTCAGTCACTGAAAGTGATTGATTTGCACTGGCAATCCTCAGTCTCACTCAAATAAGAAACAAAACTATTTGTGTCCCAGCCGACAGTATTGAAAGTCAAATTATCCTGCCATGCACACAACAGATTCGGCACATGTAACAACCACATACGCTCACCCACAATATCCTACTAATGTGCCTCAACCCTGTTCAGGTGGGGCCACCTCTAGGGGTGCGAGGATCATTCTGTATTATGTCTGTGCAGTTTTGGCTCTTCGGTGGAGTCTTGTAATTCAGCAAATCGCCTCAGATGGTTTGGGAATATTAGTAGAAACACGATGCACATAGATGAAGGTGAAAGGGGACAGACTTAGGAGAAATCTGAGGAGATATTTCTTTATGGAAAGATTGGTGGATGCATGGAACAACCTCCCAATGGAGATGGTAGAGACAAGAACTGAATTTGAATTCAAGAAAGCATGGAAAAGTACAAAGGATCTCTGAGGGACAGGAAGGGATTAATCATTAATGCCATGTAGAACAATACAGATTGTAAACGGTAGACAAACATCTAATAAAACAATGACCATTAATCATCAACATTTAGACATGTGACGCCACAGAGTTTAATTGAAAAATCCACCATTGCACTCACTTAAGTAATTCTTAATCAAAATCCTCTCCATGGGAAGATGGTCAAATTTGATCTGTGACTGCCAACTTCAAGTCAGAAAAATGATGTTGACACTCAACACAGCGTGCCACTATTGGAGCCTCTACCCGCTGCTTGATGATCCCTTTCTTATGTCTATTCATGCAAATATAAAGCATCCGCAATCTTCCTGATGTAAATAGGAGAACATGTATATTTACAGACCACAGAGCTTGTGGAAACAATGTTTGATTGTTATTGTTGTATTATATTATTTTATCTTTTTTTTGCAATACCTTTAGCCCTACAGTGGCTACCATATAGAGCAGGCATGTCCAACTTCGAACAGGTCGTGATCTACTTTTTCCGGCCAAAAGTGACGGTGATCTACCACCATGAAAATTAAGTTTCAAATTAAATTTTAACCCAATAAAGTTGGAGGATTCCCCCCCCCCCCCATTTTTAATGAACCTTCTGTCATTTACTTGGATGTGATCAGCTGTTAAGCAAATTAAGCAAAAACAAAACAAAACAGAGAGACGAAGATCCAGTAAGAACTTCAAGGGGAAATGGAAAGTACATTTTTTTCTTAAAGTTTTATTGAGTAATAACTTTCTTTAACTGTCTTAATAACTTTCTTTAACTTTTATTGAGTAATTTGTGTTAAATTTAGGTTGAATATTGATCCAGGCTGATCTTGCACAATCTTTAATATTTCACTCTTTCTCATTAGTGAGACGTTGAGCCTGCATTTCATCCACCAGCTTTTTGAAATTGGGTGAATATTGCATGAGGGCCAGTCTCAGGGAATCCTGGAGATGTTCATCTGTCATGTTGGAACGTTATTTAACTGGTTTACTATACCATTTTTCTACCAGGCAAAATGGTTTACATGGAACAATTTAAAACGTGAAGTAATACAAGCAACTTAAGTTGGAACAGCATATAACAAAAGGGAGGGGGTAAATACAGGAGTAGTACAACTTTGGAACTTATGTTACAGTGATCTTATTATACAGTAGGGGGAGTGAGATATGTTAAGCTAGGTTATATTGGTGTTTATAGGGATGGATTTGTGAAGAGATGAGGAAGAGGAGGGAGCAATTATGGGGGCTGGAGAGTATTAGGTGTTTGAGGGGGAGTAATGGGGATGAGTGGAGGAGTAGCCTAGTGGTTAGAACACTGGCTTGGTAACCAAGCAACCAGGGTTCAATTCCCACTAGCACTCCTTGTGGCCTTGGGCAAGTCACTTAACCCTCCATTGCCTCGGAAGAAAGGCCTGGCAATCTACTTCTGGTGACACTGCCAAGAAAACCCAGGAGCTTCTGGGTCGCCAGGAGTCAGTACTGACTCGAAGGCACACATAAAAAAAAATGGGGATGATATATGGGAATGGGGGATGTTCTTGCTGGGGGTTAGTTGTAAGGAATGCACCATAGTATTCTTTGAAGAGATATGTCTTGAGTTGTGAGATTGAATGCACCGTAAAGTGGAGGTGGAGGGGGAGGGGGAGGGGGAGGGGGGGGGGTAGCTGGTTCCAAATGGTGGGAGCGTAGAATTCAAAGGCTCATGTGCATGTGCATTGTGAACTCTTGCATATCTGCATGAGAGGGAGAAGATTCAACGCATTCTGTCTACGAAGTCTGTTGTAGTCAGGACATCTGATAAGTGAATGGAGTTGCTCTGAGGAGGTTTTGATGAGTGCTCTGTGGGTGATGGTGAGTACTTTGAACTTGATCCTGGATGCAACAGGGAGCCAGTGGACAGATTTCAATATGGGGGTGCATGCTGCAGTGTTTTGGGCAAGCTGTAGGGGGGCAATGGTAGCCTTGGGAAGCCCGACCCATGCTCTGTATCATGGATCTTGATGGCTAGGAATGAACTCTCACAAACACTAGTCAAAATAATAAACCTCTCTCTTACCCATGGACACATACCTATTAATTTAAAATCTTCCTCAATCAGACCCATCTTAAAAGATCCAACCGCTTACTTTAACCTACCAAGCTCCTACAGACTAATCTCTAATATACCGTTCTTAACCAAATTAATAGAAAAAACAGTACAACTGCAACTCCAGGACTTCGTCAACTCATCAGCTCCATTCAACCCCCAGCAACATAGGTTCAGACCCTATTATGGTGCCTGACCCCAAAAGAGCCCCTACTTACCTCACTCATAAACACATTACTCAAGGGCATTGAACACTCCAAACAAGGATTTATCCTGATATCCCTTGAGAGTGACTCAGTAAACCATAAGATCCTCTTAGAACGCTAGATGGTCCTGGGCATAAACAACACCCCACTCAAGTGGTTTCACTCCTATTTGTCCAAGCGCACTCAGCAAGATAAAAGATGACACATCAATACCTTTCAAATTATGGAGAGGTATACTACAAGGATCATCTCGCTCTGCATTACTGTTCAATCTCTACATCCAACCAATCTGTAACATCTTTCAAAGGCACAAAATCCTGAACCACATATATGCAGACGATCTAATGCTCTACACATTCATCTCTACATACATCCCTGAATACTTACTAATACAATCCAGCTTCAATGATATGACAACTATAAAAAACAGAGGCAATAAGCATAATCTGTGATCCCCCATTCTCCACCCCAAAAGAGATTATAATAAACAATAACACTATTCCAGTTAAACAGGAAACCAAATATCTTGGAATCAGCCTAAACCAGCAACTAAACATGAGATCTCATATAAAAAGAATTACAACCTCAGCGTATTACAAAATAAAAAGCCTATATAACCTCAGACCACGTCTAGATCTGAACTACTTCTGCACAGTCTGTCAGGCCATTATCATCCCACAGCTAAATTATTGCAACTCCATCCTTCAAGGTCTACCAAAACACACCCTGCTTCCTCTGCAACTAGTACAAAATGCCATGACACATCTGATAACAGGATCCCCCCTGTTCTGAAAAGCCTATACTGACTCCTCATACAGGCCCACATTAAATACAAGGCAATTATGCTCACCTACAAGACCACTACTGGCTGCAAACTGCCTCTGTAGGCTCATCCAAAAACACCCAAACTCGAGATCAAGAAGAACTCAAAGCCAGAGATAACTTAGCATTCCAACCCACAAGTGGAAGAGTATCCAAGCAACATGCCAGAAAGCTTTCTCAATATATGGACCCACATTATGGAACTCTCTCCCTAATACCCTGAGGGATATCGAAGACTGCAGGGACTTCCAAAAAAAACTAAAGACCTTCCTTTTCCAGGAGTACTTTAGCCCTGGAACCTGAATAAATGTTCCACTCCAAGACAACCCCTTGTTCATAGTTGCTTCTATTACACATAGTTACTGTTGTACATAGTTACCCCTGTTATACTGTTCATCTGATTGTTCACTGTTCAATGTACCCTTGAAGTTCAATGTAAACTGCTTTGATATGAAAGGCAGTATATAAAAACTGTTAACTAACTAAATAAATAAGTGTCTTAGTAGTGTGTTCAGAAAGGAATGGAAAATTTTGTTGATGTTATAGAGAAAGAAACAGCAGGTCTTAGCTATCAGTTTTATGTGTGTGGAGAAGGAGAGAGAGGAGTCAAAGAGGACCCCAAGGTTGGAGCTGAGGAGGCAGGGAGAAGTAGAGAGTTATCCATAGAGACTGAGAAAGGAGGACAGGGAGAGGAGGGTTTAGGGGGGAAAATAAGAAGCTGAATGGGCAATGTGAGAGATAAGAAGAGAACCAGGAAAGCAAAGAGCCCTCAAAATAAAGCAAGGACAAGGTATCGAGGAGAAGGTTGTGGTCAACTTTGTCAAAAGCAGCAGAAAGGACAAGGAGGTTGAGGATCGCGTAAAGGCCCTTGGATTTAGCCAGGAACAGGTCACTGAAGACTTTGGCAAGAGCCGTTTCATTACAATGTAAAGGACGAAAGCCAGATTGTAAAGAATCCAGGAGGGTTTGAAAGGAGAGAAAATCAAGGCAATGGTGGTGAACCGCATGTTCAAGTAGTTTAGAAACAAAGGGTAGGAGGGAGATGGGTCGATAGTTAGAAGGACTGGTAGGGTGTAGTGAGGGTTTCTTGAGGAGAGATGTGACCACAGAATGCTTGAAGGCTGCAGGGACAGTTGCAGTGGTGAGAGATGGAAGGGACAACAGTGGAGGAGATGGAGCTTAGGAGATGGATGGGAATATGATCAGAGGAGCAGGTAGTGAGTTTGGAGGAGGAAAGAAGGTATGTGCTTTCCTCCTCAGAGATCACAGAAAAGGAAGAGAGGGTAGCAGAGGTAGGGGGAAAGTTGGGAGTGAAAACAGGGAGTACATCATGGGAATTGGAGTGTGATCTTGTGGATTTTGTCATGGATATAGTCAGCCAGGCAGTAAAGGAAGGAGTGGTTGGAGGTGGAGGCACCTTGAGGAGAGAGCTGAGAGTTGAAAAGACATGGCAAGAGTCAGAGGCAAAAGAGTTAGTCAGATGGACATGATAGTCTTGTTTGGCAAGTGCTATGGCTGATTGGAAAGAGACAAGAATGAATTTGAAGTGTAGAAAGTCCGCAAGGGTGCAGGATTTGAGCCAAGTGCAATCAGCTGTACAGGCACAGGAACATAGATAGCAGGTAGTGGAAGATAGCCAGGGCCAGGGTACAGTATGCCTCATGGGATGTGGCATGGGCAGAGTAAAAGCATCCAGAGCAGAGGAGAGTGCAAGATTATAGGAAGCCATTGACTCAGATGATATAGTGGAGGAAAAAGGTGATGAGACAGTGGAGGAGAGAGCCAAAGGGTCAATAGCATGAATTTTTCTAAAGAGATTAGAGGAGAAAGGGTGAGGTTGAGGCAGTTAGTGATGAAGAGTGAAGCTTAGGAGGTGATGGTCCAATAAGGTAATAACTGAGGTACAGAGGTTTGAGGGTAAGCAATTAGAGAAGAATACAAGGTTGAGGCAGTGGCCATGTGGGTGAGTCGGGGCAGTAGAGCAAAGCTCGAGGTTGAATGAGGAAGTAAGGGAAAGGAGCTTTAAAGCATAAGGGTCAGAGGGGTTATTGACATGAATGTTAAAGTCCCCAAGAATAAGGGAGGGGGAAGATGAAGCCATAAAGAAGGAAAGCCACGAGTCAAAGTCAGTGAGAAAGGTAGAGGTAGACTTGTCAGGAGGTTGATAAATAACAGCTAACCGTAGAGATAGTGGAGTAAAAAGGCAGGTGGAGTAGACTTCAAAGGAGGGACTGGAGTAAGCTGAGGCAGTAAGAGGCACTAAGGCCAGTGGGACAACACATGTGGGAGAACTGATAGCTGCCATGACAGAGAGCAGCGACTGACACCAAGTTTTCTGGGAGGAGCCAGGTGTCAGTTAGAGCAAGAAGATGGAGAGCATTAGAAATAAAAAGATCATGAATAAAGGCAGGTTTATTTGAGATGGAGTGTGCTTTCCACAAGGTACATGAGAAAGAGTGAGAGGAAGGGTAAAGGAGAGGGATATGAATAAGATTTGAGCTGTTGCATGAAGATCTGTTGTGGGAGTGTAAGAAGACTAGGGGGACCAAGATTGCGATTGATATCTCCGGAAGAGAGAAGGAGAAGTAGATGAGTATGGGGCAGAGAGGAGACAGCATGGTGGTAATGAGGGTGAGGTTATTTTAGAGAGAGAGGAAATGGCTGAATGAGAGAAAGAAAGTGGTGAAGCTCAAGAGCTGATGATAGGGTAGAGGGTAAGATGGTGGGGGGAAGTGAGGATGGTAAAGGGGAGATAAGGGGGGCTTGAAGGTGTTGGTAGGAGGGGAGACAGAGAGTATGAGGAATAGGAAGAGAACGTGATGAGTCACAAAAAAGAGAGATGGAGAGGAGAACAGAAGCCAGAAGAAATAAGGAAAGGTGGGAGAGATATCTCAGAGGATTAGGTGCACCTGGGAATAATTGTGGTAATAAGCATGAGATGACAATAAGAAAGTGAATGCCATAGGGTGGGTGGGTAGAGGGGTGGGAGGGAGGGATAAAGGTTATGAGGATATGCAGAGACTGCTACAAATGGAGAAAACTGAACAAACATACAGATAAATAAATAGCACACTACCAATGATAAAATAAATATATCAATAGACACACAGGGCTCACAAGCTGGCGGGTAAATGTGCCCACACTGGCAGCAAAGCAGGTAAGCAGCCTCTTGGTGCTGAGGCAGAGAGAAATTAGCACATGGGGGAAACAAAACAGGAAGAGAGGATTAAGCAAAGCCTCAGGAGGCGAAGAGAGGGGGGAGGGAGAGGGAGTTGATTTGAAAAAAAGAAAAAGACAACGCAAGTGTTTGAAGTCTTAGCATGGCTGACTGACCTCCAAAAGAAGACATTGAGCTGAAATATCAGTGTTGGGTCGATAGTATTTTTAAGATACATAGTTGGACTTTGGCTTATTTGTTTGGGAGCATGATATTATAAAATTAACAGGAGGCAGATGATAATTACCATTCAAGCTCAAGGAAGCCAGAGATGAGTTATGCTGGATGTTGATGCCCCCTGGTTTTTGTTTTTTTTTTTAAATAAAATGTTATATTTTGCATTCTTATCTTTTTGCATTGCTACTTTAATAACTCAGACTCCCATTCTAGCAAGGTAGTTACAGTGAGCGACTGAAGTCCCTTCCTCCATGTTCTCAGGAAAGTCTCCATATATTACTTTAAGATCCATTCAGATGAACTCTTTTAGGTGACTCTGACTAGATATGTAGCTCAGTTAAGGAAGGCTGGTTATACACAACTCTTAAAAGTTGCAAGCCAGAGATTTATCCTGAAAGGGGGAGAAACAAAGTGTTTTCTGCATGAACCTCTTAGGGGCATTTGGAAAGTCCAGGCTAGAAACCTGTTAAGAGGCTGAAATCTTCCAGGATATTACAGGAGCTGTGCAGGGAAGGTGTTTCTTACATGGTGCCTTTCTGCAGAATCACACTAAACACAAAACCTCCAGAAGCTTATACAAACACATATAGGGTTTTATCGGCTGTAAGAGACTTTAGGGAACACACTCCATTTTAAAACATGTCCTAAGAGCATAAGCAAAGAAAACACCCTTCCTGCAGCAACAGCAGACACAGAAGAAGCAGGACACAAAACCACCATGGAAGGAAACCTTTATTATCAAACATAGAGGTGTAACCCGACACGTATTTCGGCCAGAGGCCTTCTTCAGGGGTACAATACCTCTAATAAACATTAAAAGATAAATAAATAAGTAATACATAAAAACATAAACAAATAAGCCAATAAAACCAATCATATAAAAAATCATAATAGTACACCCAAATGCGACCAGAAGAAATAAAAACATGAAGGCAATCAAAACTATAAAGTACATAAAAAATATATATAAAGAAGTGTGTATGATGTAAGTACATCAATAAACAAATAAATAAATATATAAAAATATAAACTATACACCGAAATTGAGAGTACAAGAACCAGATAAACCGTTTATTATCCACCAGTGAGTGATATTGCAAGGTTGAATGGTAAAAATGGAAGACCAAAAGGAATGCACACCAATTGTTATTCTACAAGGTTATAAAACCTGGAGGGACATACATTTGTAATCAAAATTGTGAGAAAAGAAATTAAGATACAAATAAATCAATAAGAACAAGAAAAATAAAACATGACTATCAGTATTGAGGAATAAAAAGTAGCAGAAGCCACAGGAGGACCTTAAAAGCCAAGAGCAGGGACGGCTACCAACTGCTAGTCCCAAACAAATTTCTGAGAAGATGAAATTTCTGGTTCTGTACTGGTAGGCAGCAGAGAGGAACAGGAGGAGGCAAAACCCTATGGGGCTTGAAAATAAGCAGAGAATTTCCAGTTTCTAGTATTAACTTTCCTGAATGCTGAATTTAGCCCAAAAACACAACACATATGTCTGGAATAGGCCCCTATGGTCCTAAAGAAAAACATACACATGCATTTAAGGAGGAAATGTCAAACATTAGTTAAGTGAGGGCTGAAGAGGAATCTGTCTGTATAGTTTATTAAACAGGAGATGTATATACAGATGTAACTCGCAGATCTTGAACTCTTGTATACTTTTGTTTATAATCCAATTCAGTCGACAACGGCCAAATATATTTAAATTATAACAGCTGTATTTTATCAAAGAAAAAATGTAGCTGACCTAAGTCCCCTTTCAGTTACAGAGCAGTCACTCCTTAAAAAGAGTCACACCTGGTGCCTGTTTTACCTGGCATTGGATACAGAAATAGTGGTTTACATTTTCATGACAAGGAAATTAATATTTAATAAACTTAAAGACAAAAGAATAGACTCAGACAAGAAAATATCAGTTTACATGGAGTTGAAGAGCTTGAGGGATAATAGTGTTTCCTATAATGCCTTGGAAAAATAGAAAAGTATGGTAACATAAGGAAATATCTTTGTTTCTCTTTAGTTGCAGAAATGAAATATGTGCTTGTAGTGGCAGATAACAATCAAATCCATTCTCAGCCGATGTGGCATCATAATAGTCAGTAGAACTGGAGAGGGGAAGGAGTCTTGCCTGTCACAGAACAGTGACACCTTGTGGCCAGAATCAAGGGACATTTGTACCATGTTCTGATAAGGAAATTAGTAACGGTAGTAGTATTTAGCTCACACCTATCCAGTAGTTGTTCAAGGCAAGTTATAACCAGGTACTGTAGGTATTTTCCTGTTGCCAGAGAGCTTACAACCTAAGGCTGTACTTGTGGCAGTGGAGGGTTAAGTGACTTGCACAAGGCAACAAGGAGCAGCAGTAGGATTTGAGCCCTTGTCTTTCTGGTCCTAGGTTGCTGTCCTAACCACTAGACTGCTCCTCATGCAGTCAGTGACCCTGAGTCAAAGACTGTTGTTGCAATCACATGGCTAGATGGCAGGAGGGGGGGGGGGGAGGTAGGGGTAGAGGAAGAGAAAAGAGTTATAAAATGAAGGAAAACGTCATCTATTTGTGAACGAATGCTGTAGCCCAGTAGAGGTCAGTTTTGACCGAGCTGGAAGCCAAAAAAAAGATAAAACTGCCTTGTCCAAAATACCACTTCCCAGCTATTTTCATGCCAGATGAGCCCTAAGTATCTCCTGGAAAAGTTTTTCATAGCACTATAGAAATGATAATTAGTAGTAGTAGTAGTGATATACATTACTATGCAGTAGTGTGCATATTTTAGAAGTGAAATTGAGATATTTTACTTACCATTAATTTCCTTTCCTGGAGTCCTGCTAGACCAGTCCACACTAGTGGGTTATTGCCCCCTACCATTAGATGATGGGAGACAGAGAAAAAAAAAGCAAAACTATGCCGTGGCATCACCATTGGCATAAAACTAGAGAGAGCCCTCAGTATTTTTGTAACAAGCAATGAAAGGTAGCCAAATCCTCCCAAGGAACCCTTCAATGAGGACAACTATAGACAATCTCTGCATAGTCTACTACAGTGTTTCCCAACCCAGTCCTATGGGGCACACCAGCCAGTCAGGTTTTCGGGATATCCCTAATGACTATGCATGAGATATATATGCATTAGAGATATCCTGCCAACCTGACTGGTTTGTGGCCCTCCAGGGCTGGATTTGGAGACCCCTGCCTTGCACCTCTGTCATTTAAGATTGTGAATGGGCAAGGTGCAGATGTCCTAGACATCGAAAGGGTATATAGAATGTGACACATTCCTCCTCGATTCTCACCACCACCAAAAAGTTGTCTAATAGACAATATTTTGGTGGTGGTGAGAATCGAGGAGGAATGTGTCACATTCTATATACCCCTTCGATGTCTAGGACATCTGCACCTTGCCCACTCACAATCTTAAATGACAGAGGTGCAAGGCAGGGGTCTCCAAATCCAGCCCTGGAGGGCCACAAACCAGTCAGGTTGGCAGGATATCTCTAATGCATATATATCTCATGCATAGTCATTAGGGATATCCCGAAAACCTGACTGGCCGGTGTGCCCCATAGGACTGGGTTGGGAAACACTGGTCTACTATATACAATCTTTGCATGGTCCAAAGGGACAAATATACAGGGGGCCCAAAAAAAGTGAGAACATCTCGTAAATTAAAAGCTTAAATAGTTTACTTATTTACCTTTTTTAGCTATATAACGTCTTTATTTTGACAATTTCTGGTCGCCATCTTTTTTTTTTTTTAATTTGTCAATCTTTTTGAATTTTTAAATAACTTATATGCTACAAGATGTTCTCACTTTTTTTGGGCTACCCTGTATACTGAAGGTAGCAGTCCAAGGCACAAGGCTGAATGGGGTGGGTCCTGGACTGATCTAGCAGGACTCCAGGAAAAGAAATTAATGGTAAGTAAAATTTCTCCTTCCAGATCTTCCTGCTAGACTAGTCCAGACTAGTGGGATGTACCAAAGCTACTCCATCAGAAGAAAGTGCAGTGGAAGAACACCGAGCCAAACTGCATGGTCACTTGGGCATGCACATCTACCTGGCAGTGCTGCGTGAAGGAACCAAGGAGGACCAAGTAGCCACCCTGCAATTGTTCAAGAGAGATGCAGGAGACGACTTCACCCAGGAAGCTGCCTGGCCCGAGTCAAATAAACCTTGAGGCCTGGGGAAACAGGCCACCCTGGATCAGAGAGGCTGAGGTGATTGTGTCCTTGATCAAGTGACCTGACCACAGGGAACCAGTGAGTCAGCAAGGCCTGCTATAGAGGAAGCATGTGTGCTTGTGCCCAAGGCACCAGCTCAAGGGTTGCAGCCATAGCTCCCAAAAGCTGAAGGTAGCCCTAAGATGTGGGAGCAGAGTTCCCAGAGAGTCCTGAGGTTGGCCATGGAACTTGGCCCAGAGGTCCCCCGTAAGGAAGACATTGCCTACATCGGTGTCGAAATGAGCCTCAAGAAAGTTCAGGTTCTAAGATGGCATCAGACAGCTCTCACTGCTGTTGATGACCCTACTGAGCCACTCGAGGAGTTGGATCACTTGACACAGTGCCCGAATGGCTGCCAGCCAAGACTTGGCCCGCATAAGTCAATCGTCTAGGTAGGGGTGTACACAGATGCCCTCATGTCTGAGTATCCCCACAACTACCACCATCACCTTGGAGAACATCTGAGGGGTGGTGACTAGACTAAAGGACATTGCACAAAACTAGTAGTGAGAGACCAAGATCGCAAACTGGAGAAAGCACTGCTGATCCTCTTGGATGGGAATGTGAACATAGGTCTCCACCAAATCCAAGGACATGAGGAATTCATCCTTCTTGGACAGCCTAGATAACCGATCACAGTGTTTCCATGAGGAACCATAGAACTCTCAAGCTCTCTAAAACGTATTTATTTATTTATTTCAATTTTTTATATACCGCGCTATTTACAATCAGCGCAGTTTACAGAGAACCAAAGACCAGAACAACAGGCTGCTCAGTTTTACATAAAACAGGAAGATAAACTTGGATACGATAAACTTGGATAATATGGGGGTAAAACTATATACATAGAATGTTGATCTGTTAATTTGTCTTATAATGTTGAGCACCTAGTGATCTGTCATCAGATGGGCCCATTCATGGTAAAATTGTCACAGATGGCCTCCCACTTCTGGGAGGTGGGAATGGGCCCCAGAACAGTCAGTGACAGAGGCAGGAGGAAGAGTGCTTTTCTGCCATGGAAGTCTGCGAATAGACCCGGCATCCACCTTGAAAGGACTGGGACTTGGATCTGGTTCCAGAAGAGGAGGAGGTCTGCTTATTCTGTTGATACAGACAAGAATCATGGAACTTTGGATGCAAAGATGACACCCCCGATGACAATGAAGAAGAATTCTTGGAGGAACCCTTCAGCTTATCTGCCAATAGCTGCTAGGGCTTGACTTTGCTGAGGTCCTTGACTAACTTTCCCAAGTCCTTTCCAAACAGGAGCCCCTACCTAAAAGGGCAATTTGGCTAAGCGCCTTTTAGATGCAAAATCCACTGAGCAATTTCTGAGCCATAGCCCCCGGAGAGCCACTGTCGCCACCACGACTCCCCGCATGGAAAGGTGTAAGAGATCATTAAATAAGAACATAAGAACATAAGATATGCCATACTGGGTCAGACCAAGGTCCATCAAGCCCAGTATCCTGTTTCCAACAGTGGCCAATCTAGGTCATATGTACCTAGCAGTTTCCCCAAAAGATTAAGTTACACAATGCTTGTACTGAGTCAAGCATTGATATCCAGGGTCCCTTCTTAATAATGGTTTATGGACCTTTCCTCCAGGAACTTGTCCAAACCTTTTTTAAACCCAGCTACACTAACAGCCTTTAGTACATCCTCCGGTAACAAATTCCAGAGTTTGATTTCTATATTCTGATAACGTAAACAACACAGGTACACTAAAAAAATTTTTTTTTAAACTGCCTCTAATGTTTTGATTGATTTTTACGTTTTTTGGTGCGCTGAATCCAAATCTGGTAACCAATTTGCTCCATCACGTACAGATTTTTTGCTACATTGGGTTAGCAGTTTGAGGTGAACGTTTCAGATTGAGTGCGATCGAGATAAAAGTTTCTTGGATGAATTCTTTATACTAATTGTTTAGTAGTTATTCAAATAAGAATAAAGAAAATTGTAACAAGGCAGCACATAAGAATAGAGTAATGTCAACAAAACACACTGTGATGGTAGCAAAATTGTCTGCACTTAAAACAGCCACATACATGTGCACAAACATTGAGCATATAAGAGCGAGGTTAGACACAAAGCAAAGCAAAGAAATGTGCAAAAAATGTTGTACAGGTATGTATGTAAGAATAGAAAACGCAAACCGCACCATTGCAATACATGAAGACAAACACCCGATGGTGTGAAAATAAAATTCTAATAAATGAGATCAGACACTGTGGTAATAACTAGCAAATTTTTATTTCAAAGTTTAGTAAAAACACGATATTTGTCAACACAGTTTAGATTTTAAAGTCATTCTTGGGTCAATCAATCTCCTGGTGGGCCCGTTTCTTCTTCCCCCGAATGCTTCTCTTGGTGCGCTGCTTGGCGTATTTTTCATCTGGGGTTTCCCTCAGCAGCAACCAGCAGAAATCAGCCATCATAGTGGTGTTCCATCTTCCTTGGTACCTTCTCTCTGCGTCCTTGATGTCCTGGTGAAACCTTTCACCTTGTTCTTCACTGTACGCCCCCAAGTTTTCGGGAAAGTAGTTCACATGGGAGTGCAAGAAATGGACTTTCAGGCTCATGTTACAGCCTTGTTCTTTGAAGGCATTGAGCATCCTGGCAACAATATCCTTATAGTTCTCATCCCGCCTGTTCCCCAAGAATTTGAGAACAACATCCTTGAAGGAATCCCAGGCTTCTTTTTCCTTCTCAGACATCGTTTCAGCGAATGCTCCATCTGAAATGAGTTTCCTTATATCAGGGCCAACAAACACTCCTTCCTTTAGCTTTGCTTCAGAAAGTCGGGGGAACTTTGAGCAAAGGTACCGAAAGCACTCACCATCTTTTGGAAGGGACTTGATGAATTGCTTAATGAGACCCAACTTAATGTGGAGAGGTGGTAATAGAATTTTATCACGAGGTACCAAGCTCTCATGAAGAACATTTTTCTCACCGGGTCTCAAATACTCCCGAATTGGCCAGTCTTTTTTCCCCCAGTGTAGGTCGCGGGCCCGGCTATCCCACAAGCAAAGGAAGCAGGGATATTTGGTGAAACCGGATTGCTGCCCTAATAGCATGGATAGAATTTTAAAGTCTCCACAAATCATCCACTTATGCTCATCATAACGAATCTTCTGAAGAATCAGGGCCAAATTCTCGTATTTTTCTTGGAGAATAACAGAGTGAGCAATAGGAACTGAAGCGAATGTGTTGCCATTATGAAGAAGAACACCTTTTATGCTGTCTTTTGACGAATCAATGAACAGCCGCCATTCAGCAGGATCATACTTGAGTTTAAACTTTTCCATCACTCCGTATATATCGTTGCAAAATACCAAATCTTCCTCTTTGCTGAAATACTTCAAAAATTGTGTCTCGCGGTTGCGGTACCAATAAAAAGTTGTTCCTGGTGACAATAGATTTTTCTGTTTAAGCCGAGAACCTAGCAGTTGGGCAGCATCTTTTGGGAGTCCTAAATCCCGGACTAAATCATTCAATTCAGCTTGAGAGAAAAGTTCAGGTTTCGGATCTGGTCCAGTTTCAAACTCGGAAGTACTGGACTCATCGGGAAAAGCCATCTGATGAGTCTCATCATGATCAGAACCGTCCACACAAATATGATCCAAATATTTTGGTGGTTCAGGCACAGGTACTTCGTTGCTATGAGGCATAGGCCTAATTGCTGAGGGAGGTTGGGGTAACTTATTACGTTCTTATTTTTTAAGTTGTATCCCTTCACAATGCAAGAGCAAAAATAGCAGTCACTGCTGTGGTCTCTTTGTTCACGCCACATCATAGGTATTCCGAAACGAAATGCTTGTTTTTTACCTTTCATCCATAAGCGTAGATCTTCCTCACATGTCTTGCACACTTTGTGAGGAGCCCACAGTTTGTCTTGATCGCCTAACTTCAAACCGAAATAGGCGAAATATACTTTTTTAATAAAAGCAGAAATGTTCCTCTGCCGCTTTTTCACGGTATATTCCCCACAAATAAAACAAAAACTGTCCGGAGAGTTGACGCAACCTCTGGCTCTGTGAGCCATCACAAATACACAGCACTGCAAACTACAACTGTAGTGAACTACTTCGGAATAAAGCTGGATTATGACTGAGCAAACAAAAGGTAATAATGAACTTGCAAGAAACTGAAATTTGACAGGAACGTTCATGTCGCAACCACCGTGTTTGAGCGAGCGAGCGAACGAGGCGAGGCAAACAGGAAAGAACATGCGCCAGCGCGAGTACTGGATTTAGCCCCCCGCCTCCCAATTGTCCTGTTAATGTATAAAATGAATACAAAACACTCTAAAATATCATGAGGGAGTGTTTCTAGTTAGTTAACCATTACAACCTCTATTTTGGGCCAAGAAAATAAACTGCAGTCGGCTAAAAAGAAATTATGTGAACATTCCTTATATGGGTAAGAAATCTAATTTTGCAAGAAAACGTGACGTGATGGAACAGTTTGGCTATTTTTGCTGGATTCAGCACCCCAAAATCTATAGGAATCAGTTGCAAAACTGGAGGCAGGTTTTTGTTAGTGTACCTGTGCAATCGATCTACGTTTGCCCGTTCCACTCTGTTCATTAATTTATAGACTTCTATCATATATCCCCTCAGGTTAAAGAGCCCTAACATTTTTAGCCTTTCTTCATAGGAGTATTCTTCCATCCCCTTTACCATTTTGGTGGCTCTTCTCTGAACCTTTTCTAATAACGCTATATCCTTTTTAAGATATGGCAACCAGAATTGCACACAATGTTCAAGGTGCGGTCTCACCATGGAACGATATAGAGGCATTATATTATCTTTTGTTTTATTTTCCATTCCTTTCCTTATGATACCTAACATTCTATTTGCTCTCTTGGCCGCCGCTGCACACTGGGCCGAGGGTTTTAACATGTTATCCACAATGACGCCTAAATCTTTTTCCTGGGTGCTGGTTCCTAATGTGGAACCTTGCATCGTGTATTTATTTATTTATTTAGACAGTTTTTGTATACCACCTTATCCTTCAATCAAAGCGGTCAAAACACAATTGGGGGATACATTTAACACACGGGGATATGAGACACATACACTTGCATCGTGTAACCATAGTTTGGGTTGTTCTTCCCTAGCTGCATAACTTTGCACTTGTCCACATTAAATTTCATCTGCCATTTTGATGCCCAGTCTTCCAATTTATAAAGATCCTCTTGCAATTTTTCACAATCCTCTTGGGTTTTAACAACTTTAAATAGTTTTGTGTCATCTGCAAATTTGATAACCTCACTCGTTATTCCACTTTCCAGGTCATTTATGAATATGTCAAAAAGCAGCAGACCCAGCACAGATCCCTGGGGTACACCACTATTCACCTTTCTCCATTGGAAAAATTGGCCATTTAGCCCTACCCTCTGCTTTCTATCTTTTAACCAGTTCCTGATCCACAATAGTACACTGCCTCCTATCCCATGACTCTTTAGTGTTGCCAAAAGTCTCTGATGAGGGACCTTGTCAAAGGCTTTCTGAAAGTCCAGATACACAATATCAACCGACTCACCTTTGTCCACCTGTTTATTCACTCCTTCAAAAAAACATAACAGATTAGTAAGACAAGATCTTCCTTGTATAAAGCCATGTTGGCTGTCTCCCATTAGGTTGTGACTATCTACATGCTGAGTAATGTTATTCTTTATGATGGTTTCAACCATTTTTCCCGGTACTGACGTCAGGCTCACCGGTCTGTAGTTTCCCGGATCACCCCTGGAACCCTTTTTAAAAATTGGTGTTACATTGGCGATCCTCCAATCTTCAGGTATTAGAGATGATTTTAATGATAGTTCACAGATTACTAATAGCAGGTCTGCAATCTCATATTTCAGTTCTTTCAACACCCTTGGATGTATACCATCCGGCCAGGTGATTTGATACTCTTCAGTTTATCTTAATAGTTGTAATACATCTTCCCGATGTATCGATATTTTCTTCAATTCTTCTGCTCCTTTAAATATCACTTCAGTCATGGGTAACATCCCTACATCTTCCTCAGTAAAGACTGAAGCAAAGAATTCATTCAGTCTCTCCGCTATTGCCTTGTCGCCTCTTAGTGTCCCTTTAAACCCTCTATCATCTAATGGACCAACTGACTCTCTCACAGGTTTTTTGCTACGAATGTACTTGAAAAGTCTTTATTTCGCATTTTTGCTTCCGCAGCAAGCTTCTTCTCAAATTCTCCCTTTGCCTGCCTTATCAATGCCTTGCATTTGACTTGCCAGTGTTTGTGCTGTTTCCAGATTTCGTCGTTTGGCTCTTTTTTCCATTTCCTGAAAGATGCTTTTTTGGCAACAACAGCCTCTCTGACCTCACCTTTAAACCATGCTGGCAGTTTTTTGCACTTCCTTCCACTTTTCTTGAAGCGTGGAATACAGCTGGTCTGGGCTTCCAAGATAGTATTTTTCAACAACATCCAAGCTTGATATAAGTCTTTAACCTTTGCAACTGCTCCTTTTAGGTTTTTCTTAACTATTTTCCTCATTTTATCATAGTCTCCTTTTCGAAAGTTAAAAGGTAGTACTGTGGATTTCCTTACTATCCCTCCTCCACTAATTAAATCAGAGGCGATCATGCTATGATCACTATTGTCAAGTGGCCCCAACAACCTTATCTCTTGCACTAGATCTGGTGTTCCACTAAGGACTAGGTCTAATATGGCTTCCCCTCTGGTTGGTTCATGAACCAGCTGCTCCAAGAAGCAGTCATTTATTTCATCTAGGAACTTTATCTCCCTAGCATGTCCTGCCGTGACACTGACCCAGTCGATACCGGGGTAATTGAAATCACCCATTATTACTGCACTGTAACTTTTGTTAGCTTCCTTGATTTCTTTGAGCATTTCATCATCCATTTGTTCATTCTGGCCAGGCGGTCGATAATACACCCCCACTGCCATTGCCTTCCCCTTTTTACATGGAATTTCAATCCATAGAGATTCTACAGCAAATTTTGTTTCCTGCAAAACTTTAATCCATTCTGACTCAATGCCTTCTCTAACATAGAGCGCAACCCCTCCACCAATTTGATCAGCTCTATCATTACGATATAGTTTGTACCCAGGTATCACAGTGTCCCACTGTTTGTCCTCCTTCCACCATGTCTCTGATATTCCAATCACATCTAACCTTTCATTTAGTGCTATATATTCTAACTCTCCCATCTTATTTTTTAGACTTCTAGCATTTGCATACAAGTAATTTAGAGACTGTATTTTATTCATATTAATTTGGCTATTGGCAGACATGGGTAATTTGGGATGAGTGAAAAAATTCAACAGCAAATTTGAATTAAATTCAGAACTTGGAAATTTATGCACAAAGACTTACGAGAAGTTACAGCAAGTGTCTGGAAATTAAGGCATGAGTCATGCTCAAGTTTTTGACTGGTAAAAATGTTTCTAAGAGGGTTGCCAAAATGTTGACAGTGATGAACATTCTGGAAGACCATCCATGAGCAGGAATGAAGACAAAGAAATAGCAGAGCATGCCGCAATACGCTCAAATCATCAATGACTATCAGGGAGCTTACTGACGACATGGACATCAGTTTTGGTTCAATATTTGGGGATGAGACCTGTGTCTGCAAAATCCATGCCAAAACTCCTGTGCTCTGTCCAAAAAGAAGATCAACTGTCTGCAGCCAGGGAGTTGATGAAATGCATTGAAAATGACTAGATTTCATCAAAAGGTTTATTACTGGTAATGGATCATAGGTTTATAGTTATGACCCAGAAACTAAGGCTCAATCCTCACAATGGAAGACTCCAAAACTCGCCCAGACTCCAGTGGCCTAATGGATAAGATACTAACCTTCTAAGTCTGGGATTGTGGGTTTATGTCCCACCTGGGGTGGTATTTCTTAATGGCCATTTCCCTGGGTAGATGTTTTTGAGTCTTGAAGGACTACAGAAGGGGACTGCTACTTCTGGAGAGGGATCTGCAATTGTAAGTATTTACTTCTGGGAATTTTTTTTACATCTTGGGGGAAAAGGAATTCTTTAGATTAAAGCTGATTAATCTGTGAACCCAGTATATTTGTTAAATCAGTCAGAGCCTAGTAGCAGCAAAGAGCTTTCAGTTTAAATTTAACACACAGAAGAGAGCTTTCTGGTTAAATTTAGAACCCAGCAGAGAGCTTCTAGTTTAAATTTCATACTCAGTCAGGGCCTAATAGCAGCAAAGAGCTTTAATTTAAATCAAATCAGAAGATAACTTAACATAAAAGGCAAAACAGGGTCAGTATTCCTTGAGCAATAAATTATTTCTAGAGACCTGTACAAAGAGGCCTTCTACATAGGGGGCAAGGGACTTGTGAAAATTTTTAAATAGGTGTTGAAGCCAGGTGGCAGATCAAAGGGTCATTTTGAAAGACTCCCTTTATCCAAGCAAGGACTGTGTTAATCACTCAGGAAATTGGTCATAGCTCACCTCAGAAGCCCAGGATAAATAGTTCAACCAGAGTTATGTGAGTCTCAGTCTTGAAGGACTACAAAAGGGGACTGCTACTTCTGGAGAGAGATCTTCAATTGTAAGTATTTAATTCTGGGATTTTTTCTAAATCTTGGGGGAAAAGGAATTCTTTAGATTAAAGCTGATTAATATGTGAACCCAGTGTATTTGTAAAATCAGCCTAGTAGCAGCAAAGAGCTTTTAGTTTAAATTTTAAACACAGCAGAGAGCTTTCTGGTTAAATTTAGATCCCAAGACTCCCTCTGTCCAAGCAAGGGCTGTGGGACGCCCCCTGGAGATTGGTCACAGATTACCTTAGAAGCATAGGCAGGGTACTGTGTAGCAGCAAGCTTTTAATAAGTCTTTCTTCCCTCCCTCCCCAACACCCACCCACCCCTGGGATAATCGTAGCTTTATAGGTGCTTAAACCTCTTAAAGGAAAGCAGGTGCCATATTCACTCTCAGGTACAGCTGCTTATTCTCATCAGCATACATTAAGGACTTGAGATTAATTAAGCTTCAAGTGAACAAAGTACATTAACCTTATTAGGTATAGTTTTATTAGTATAAGTATCCCTAGCAACCCTTAGTAAGTAAAGAACTTAAATATCTAAACAAAACCTGAAAAATAAGATGCAGACAGCAGTCCGGCAACGAGATGGAGGCATTCCAGTCTTTTGCATTGAGTGTCACATGTATGATTTTCTCCCAGTTGGTGAGGGGTCTTACATGTGCACAAGGTGCAAGGAGCTCTTTGCTCTCAGGGAACGAGTCCGATCTCTGGAGGCTAGAGTAGCAGACTTGGAAGACATAAGGAAGACAGAGAGGCACATAGATGAGACCTACAGGGATATAGTCCTGAAGTCCCACCTCCAGTCTGGCAGCATCCCTGTTGCCATGGAGGAGAGAGGTCTCGTGACAGGAGAGCATCACCCTGGTGTGGCAGGAAGTGATCCTGTAGCTAGGACCTGTCCTCTAGGTGATGTAAAACCCTCTCACACTGAGGAAGTTTCTTCAGGGCCATCTGCCCATGAGGGAAGAGTTAGGACAGCTGTTATAGTTGGTGATTCGATCATTAGGCATGTAGATAGCTCGGTGGCTGGTGGACATGAAGATTGCCTGGTAACATGCCTGCCTGGTGTGAAGGTAGCGTACCTCACATGCCACCTAGACAAGGTCTTACAGAGAGCTGGGGAGGAGTCTGCTATCTTGATACATGTCGGTACCAATGACATAGGAAAATGTGGTAGGGAGGTTCTGGATGCTAAATTTAGGCTTTTAGGTAGGAAGTTGAAATCCAGAACTTCCAGGGTAGCATGCTCTGAAATACTTCCCGTTCCACCTGCAAGACCGGAAAGGCAGGCAGAGGTCCAGAGTCTCAATGCATTGGTGAAACAATGGTGCAAGAATGAGGGTTTTGGATTTGTTAGGAACTGGGAAACATTCTGGGAAAAGGAGGGGCTCTTCCAAAGAGATGGACTTCACCTTAACCGGGATGGAACCAGGCTGTTGGTATTAACCCTTAAAAAGGAGATAGAGCAGCTTTTAAACTAGATAATAGGGGAGAGCCGACAGTCGCCAAAGAGCGCATGGTTCGAAACAATGTATCCTTGAAGGATACTACCAAAAGAATGAAGCTAGGGCATATCAGCAGAGAGGTTCCAATAAAGACAAAAGTAGCCTAAATGCCCTTGAGTCCGGAGCAGACAGAGCTTAAAGATTCCAAATTACCCTTGCCTAATGGTAGCCAGAATAATATGAATAAAACACAGTTTCTAAAATGCTTGTATGCAGATGCTAGAAGTCTAAAAAATAAGATGGGAGAGTTAGAATATATAGCTCCACATAAAAGGCTAGAAATGATTGGTATCTCAGAGACATGGTGGAAGGAGGACAACCAGTGGGACACTGTGATACCTGGGTACAAACTATAACGTAATGATAGAGCTGATCAAATTGGTGGAGGGGTTGCACTATATGTTAGAGAGGGCATTGAGTCACAAAGGATTAAAGTTTTGCAGGAAACAAAATTTGTTGTAGAATCTCTATGGATTGAAATTCCATGTAAAAAGGGGAAGGCGATGGCAGTGGGGGTGTTCTATCGACCGCCTGGCCAGAATGAAGAAAATGGATGAGGAAATGTTCAAAGAAATCAGGGAAGCTAACAAAAGTTATAGCACTGTAATAATAATGGGTGATTTCAATTACCCCAGCATTGACTGGGTCAGTGCTATGGCAGGACATGCTTGGGAGATAAAGTTTCTAGATGAAATAAACGACTGCTTCTTGGAGCAGCTGGTTCATGAACCAACCAGAGGGGAAGCTATTTTGGCCCTAGTCCTTAGTGGAACACAAGATCTGGTGCAAGATATAAGGGTGTTGGGGCCATTTGGCAATGGTGAACATAGCATGATCGCATTTGATTTAATTAATGGAGGGGGGATGGTAGCGAAATCTGCAGTACTACCTTTTAACTTTCGAAAGGGAGACTATGATAAAATGAGGAAAATAGTTAAGAAAAAACTAAAAGGAGCAGTTGCAAAGGTTAAAGACTTACATCAAGCTTGGATGTTGTTTAAAAATGCTATCATGGAAGCCCAGACCAACTGTATTCCACGCTTTAAGAAAAGTGGAAGGAAGTCCAAAACCCTGCCAGCATGGTTTAAAGGTGAGGTCAAAGAGACTGTTGTTCCCAAAAAAACATCTTTCAGGAAATGGAAAAAAAGAGCCAAATGACAAAAACTGGAAACAGAACAAGCACTGGCAAGTTAAATACAAGGCATTGGTAAGGCAGGCAAAGAGAGAATTTGAGAGGAAGCTTGCTGTGGAAGTAAAAACACCTAATAAAAACTTTTTCAAGTACATTCATAGCAAAAAACCTGTGAGAGAGTCAAGTGGACCATTAGATGATAGAGGGGTAAAAGGGGCAGTAAGAGATGACAAGGCCATAGCGGAGAGACTGAATGAATTTTTTGCTTCAGTCTTTACTGATGAAGATGTAGGAATGTTACCCATAACTGAAGTGGTATTTAAAGTGATACTGCTGAAGAATTGAAAGAAGAAGATGTATTACATCTATTTGATAAACTGAAGAGCAGCAAATCACCTGGACCGGATGATATACATCCAAGAGTGTTGAAAGAACTGAAATATGAGATTGCAGACCTGCTATTATAATCTGTGAACTATCATTAAAATCATCTGTAATACCTGAAGATTAGTGGTTGTCCAATGTAACGCCAATTTTTAAAAAGGGTTCCAGGGGTGATCTGGGAAACTACAGACTGGTGAGCCTGATGTCAGTACCGGAAAAATGGTAGAAACCATCATAAAGAACAAAATTACTGAACATGTAGATAGTCATGGCTTAATGGGAGATAGCCAACATGGCTTTAAACAAGGAAGATCTTGTCTTACTAATCTGTTATGTTTTTTTGAAGGTGTGAATAAAGAGGTAGACAAAGACGAGTTGGTTGATATAGTGTATCTGAACTTTCAGAATGACTTTGACAAGGTCCCTCATCAGAGACTTTTGGCAAAACTAAAAATTCATTGGATAGGAGGCAGTGTGCTATTGTGGATCAGGAACAGGTTAAAAGATAGAAAGCAGAGGGTAGGGTTAAATGACTAATTTTCCCAATGGAGAAAGGTGAATAGTGGAATACCCCAGGGATCTGTCCTGGGTCCACTGCTTTTTAACATATTCATAAATGACCTGGAAAAGGGAATAACAAGTGAGGTTATCAAATTTGCAGATGACACCAAACTATTTAAAGCTGTTAAAACCCATGAGGATTGTGAAAAATTGCAAGAGAATCTTGATAAATTGAAAGACTGGGCATCCAAATGGCAAATGAAATTTAATGTGGGCAAGTGCAAAGTTATGCACCTAGGAAAGAACAACCCAAACTACGGTTACACGATGCAAGTTCCACATGAGGAACCACCACCCTGAAAAAGATTTAGGCATCATCGTGGATAATATATTAAAACCCTCCACCCAGTATGCAGTGGCGGCCAAGAGAGCAAATAGAATGCTAGGTATCATAAGGAAAGGAATGGAAATTAAAACAAAGGATATTATAATGCCTATGTATCATTCCATGGTGCGACCACACCTTGAATATTGTGTGCTATTCTGGTCGCCGTATCTTAAAAAGGATATAGCATTATTAGAAAAGGTACAGAGAAGAGCCACCAAAATAGTAAAGGGGATGGAAGGAGGAGTGACCTAGTGGTTGGGGCAAGGTACTTCAGGCCAGAAGGTTGGGGGTTCAAATCCCACTTGAGGACAGCAACCTTGGGCCGGAAGGACTGGGGTTTCTAGTCCCACAGGTGCTCCTTGTGGTCTTGGGCAAGACACTTAAACCTCCATAGCCCATGTTCCCTGTAAAATAGTTATCTCCAAGTTATAATGCCCTGTTCAATGTAATTTCAGTTTGTTCAATGTAAACCTCTCTGATGCAGAATAGCATGGTATATAAGAGAATGTAAGTAAGTAAATAAGTAAATCCCTAAGAGGAGAGTTTAAAAAGGTTAGGGCTCTTCAAGCTGGAAAAGAGACAGCTGAGGGGAGATTTGATAGAGGTCTATAAATTAATGAATGGAGTGTAACGGGTAAACAGATCGATTGTTCACGTCATCAGAATATAGAAAGACTTGGGGACATGCAATGAAGCTACAGGGTAACCTATTTAAGACTAATAAGAGAAAATATTTTTTTCACTCAACGTGTAATCAAACTCTGGTATTTGTTAACGGAGGATGTAGCAAAAGCTGTTAGTGTAGCTGGGTTTAAAAAAGGTTTGGACAAGTTCCTGTAGGAAAGGTCCATAAACCATTATTAAAAGGGACCCAGGATATCACTGCTTGACCCAATACAAACATTGAGGAGTCTGTGTCTTTTGTGCAAACTGCTAAGCACTTATGCCCTAGATTGGCCACTGTTGGAAACAGGATACTGGGCTTGATGGACCTTGGTCTGACCCAGTATGGCATATCTTATCTTCTTATATTCTTATGAGTATGCTTCAAAAGGCCAAACCATCCATAAGGAGAACTATGTCCAAGATCTGACTGTTTTGAGAGATGCAGTTAATTGTAAGAGGCCAGAGCTGCCCATGAATGGTGAATGGTTGCTTCATCATGATAACACCCCAGTGCACGCATCCCATCTTGTCTAGCAGTTCTTGGCCAAACACCAAATTGAGCAAGTCCATCAGCCTCCATACTCACCCAGATTTCTTTGACTGGGTGACCAGGAAGATGGACTGAGGGAGAGTCCTAGATGTGGTGTATTTAGATTTCAGTAAAGCCTTTGATACCATTCCACACAGGCAACTTATATACAAACTGAGCACCCTAGGGATGGACCCTAGAGTTACCGATTGTGTTAGAAATTGGTTGAGTGGGAGGCAACAAAGAGTACAGGTAAATGAAGCTCACTCTGAGGAGAAGGAGGTTACCAGTGGTGTGCCGCAGGGATCTGTCCATGGTCCGATTCCATTTAACATCTTTGTTAATAATATTGTGGAAGGACTGTCTGGTAAAGTTTGCTTGTTTGCAGACAATACCAAAATCTGCAATAGAGTAGACACAGAGGAAGGAGTCAACAACATGAGGAGGGATCTAGCTAAACTTGAATGACCTAGAATATTGCAGCTGAAATTTAATGTTAAAAAATGTAGGGTCATGTATTTAGGCTGCAGAATCCAAAGGAGTTTTACAGTGTAGGGGGTGAGGTACCTCTGTCCACAAAAGAAGAGCAGGACCTGGGCCTAATTGTGTCTCAATCTTAAAATAGCTAAACAGGTAGAAAAGGCAACTGTAAGAGCCGGAAGGATGCTTTGGTGTATAGGGAGAGGAATGGCCAGCAGAAAAAAAGGAGGTGATAATGCCTTTGTATAAGTCTCTGGTGAGGCCTCATCTGTGTGCAATTCTGGAGACTGAACCATTAGAAGGAAATAGGCCAGATGGATTCAGTGCAGAGGGTGGCTACTAAAATGGTTAGTGGTCTTCTTTATAAAGCATATGAGGACAGACTTAAAGATCTTAATATGTATACTTAAGAGGAAAGGTGGGATAGGGGCGATATGATAGAGACATTTAAATACCTCCATGGCATAAATGCACAGGAAGGTCTCTTTCAACTGAAGGCAAGCTCTGCTATGAGGGTACATAGGATGAGGGTGAAATGGGATAGATGCAGGAGTAATATGCGAAAATATTTCTTTACGGAAAGAGTGTTAGATGCATGGAGTAGTCTCCCAGTGGAGGTGGTAGAGATGAGGACAGTATCTGAATTCAAAAAAGCATGGGGCAAACATAGAGGATCTCTAAAGGTAAAAAGGGGACTATTGTAGTGATATGGAAGGGCAGACTAGATAGGCCATGTGGTCTTTTTCTGCCATCATGTTTCTATGTTTCTATGATCTCGCACTCTGACTTTTTCTTGTTCCAAAACTGAAATTACAACTGAAAGGAAGGATATCCGATGACTTGGAGACCACTGAGCAAAATTAGACACAGCAGCTTCACAGCATAACGAAAGAGGCATCTCAAAATATTTTCCAGCAGTGGCAGGAATGCTAGAGGAAATGTGTTTTATCAGAAGGGGACTACTTTGAGGCGGAGCCAGCGAGACTCCAATATGGCTGCTTGAGACTTTTCTCCTCCGGACCCCTTCTACCATTTTAATACATCTCTGAGATTTCTCCCCCGAATTGAAGGGTGCACTTTACCTCGGTAACCCTACTCATGGCTGGAAGCAAGCAAACGCGGCTGGAGTTTACTACTCCCCCTACTTCTGGCTCTAAACGATCTAAAACGGACCCGCTCTCGCCCCAGAAGCAGGCCGCCTCGCATGACAAATTGGAAGGTTTGCAGGAGCTACTCCACGAAGTTCGGGCGGTAAGAGCGCGGGTGGACCTGAATGGAGATACTTTGGCTGAGATGCAGGCTGACATGAAAGAGATGCGGTCGCAAATGCTCACGTTTTCCTCCCGTCTGGACAAGGCCGAAGCGGCAATCACTAAGTGCGAGGAAGGGGCCTTACAAATAGCAAAGTCAACCCGGAAAGTAGAACACCTGGAGAAGTCCATTGAGGACATGAACAATAGGGCGAGACGCAACAATCTCCGTCTCATCGGTCTCCCAGAAGGTCTGGAAGGGTCCGATCCAATTAGATACCTGGAATCATGGCTCCCAGGATTCCTCCAAATTGATTTTGCCCGGCCGCTGGAGATTGAGAGGGCGCACCGCATCCCGACCTTCACCACTGCGCAAAGCAACAGATCGCGTCCCTTGATATTCTGCCTTTTGCGCCATCAACATGCTGTTCAAATCCTGGCGGCGGTGAGAGGGAAACAACTTCTGCTTCCTGAGAGCCAGAAAAAATTGTTTTTCTTTCCTGACTATAGCAAGCCCACGGTGGAAAAAAGGAAGGCCTTCCTTGCACTCAGACCTCGCTTACAACATCTACAGGCCCGGTACGGGTTGCTGAACCCAGCGAAGTTTAAAGTCACCTTGCACAACGTGACGAAGACCTTCGAGGACCCGTTGGCTCTCAAGCACTATGTGGAGGAGCAAGAAGCCCTAATGATGCACCAGAATTAGCCGGGTGGGGGCCATGTTCTACATTCGCTCGTCTGGAGTGAGGCGAGGTCCACAGAGAGTAGTGGGCTCGCTGCGCCTTCTCCTTGGCTTACCCGAAGGGCGGCTAACGTGGCCTGATCTTAGTCTGTGTGCGGGGCACTTGACACCTGGATCTGCAGGAGGCTATTTTCTGTGCTCCCAGCCTCTCTCGGGGGATTTTGGACCATTATATGTTATCTGTGCAACATGCTCAGAGATGTTCTTTTTCTTTTTTTTCTTTTTTTCCTATTACTGCCTGCCATCATTGGGTGTGGTAGGGTGATGGGTTCGGAGTCAGCCATATTTTATTAGTCTAGCTGACTTACCTGTTTATTTGGGATTGGGTCTGGGTTTTTTATGTTGGTTCTCTGAGGTTCATGGGGATAAGATGTTATCGTTATCTGTTTATTTGGCTTTTGAGCATGATGGGGGTTACGTTCTATCTTGATTTAGGATGCAATGGTTAATACTCTCAAATTGTTGTCCCTGAATGCCAAGGGCCTCAGGTCCCCGGCCAAACGGCAGAAAATCCTCACTTACTGTGGTAGGCAAAAGGCTGATATTTTTCTTTTGCAGGAAACTCACCTTTCCGCTGCTGAGCTGAGTAAATTGGAAAACAAGCATTTAGCTATTATTGGCTCCTCCCCCGCCCTCCGTAAAAAAAATGGGGTGGTTACCCTAGTCAGGAAATCCTTGGGGGTTAAGGTTCTTAATTCATCCCATGATGGAGACGGCAGATGGGCAGACTCTCTCGTCCAGGTTGGGACTCAGTCTCTTTTAATTTCCAATATCTATGGCCCTAACGCCGATGACCCCCTCTTTTTCCGGGCTCTCTCGGGTAGACTACAGTCGGGCTCAGCCGCCCCTATTACCATTGTGGGTGGGGATTTCAATATTGTGGGGGACTCGCTTCTTGATCGCCTCCCTGGGAGAGTTGACACTTTGTCTAAAGCCCCCTTAGCTCTCCAGGCTCTCTGTGAGGCTTCCGGTCTGGTGGATGTTTGGAGGGTGCTCCATCCTACGGATAGGGACTTTACTTATTTCTCCCCTTCTCATAAGTCGTCCTCGCGCATAGACTTTTTTCTGGTGTCAAAATCCCTGGTTTCCTCGGGCTGTACCGCTGGCATTGAAAGTATTTGCATTTCCGACCACGCTGCGGTCACTTTACAATTCGAACTACAGGGCTTAGACCAACCCTCTCCGGCCTGGTCGTTCAACAGGGCCTGGCTTGCCGAACCCTCTTTCCAGTCAGAAATTCGGGGGGTGATACATTCCTATTTTGCTGACAATAAGGTTGGCGATACCGCGATTTGGGCCTGGTGGGAGGCGTTTAAGGCCTCCCTACGGGCCACAATTACCAGCTATGCGATCAGGGAGCGTAAAAAGAATAAAGCCCACCTATTGGCCCTCGAGCATCAGATTAAGGCGGGAGAAAGATTGTGGACAAGACATTCTGACCCTAGTATTATCCTCAGACTCCAAAGACTCCGATACCAATATAATGAGTTAATATCTTCTGAGGTAGACCGCACACTTTTGCAACAGTCGGCCAGATTTCATATTGAGTGAAATAGAGCGAGTAAGACCCTAGCCACGGCATTGAGAGGGCAGCATGAAAAGAAATGAATTGTGTCCATTTTGGATGACAATTCAGTGCAAATAACAGGGAGCGAGCGTATCCTTGCTGAATTCTCCAAGTATTATGGGCAACTGTACACCTCCGATGTCCCTTCCGATTTGTTTGCTTTCACAGCTTTTATGGGAGACCTCGAGCATCCCTCTGTCTCAGCAGGTCAAGTGAGGAAGCTGGGTAGTGCATTCTCTAGCAAGGAACTGCGGGCCGTCATCAGAGGAATGCCCAGGGGCAAAGCAACTGGTCCTGACGGCATCCCAGCCGATTTTTACCAGGTTTTCTGTGAGGATTTACTTCCATACCTTCTGATTTATTATTCAGAGTTAATCAGGGAGCAGGGCACTACTGGGAATTTTTCCGAAGCTACTATTGTGGTTCTGGAGAAACCCGGGAAGGATCCTGAGCTTGTGACCAATTATCGCCCGATTTCCCTGTTAAATTCGGACTACAAAATCTACGCCAGCGTTCTGGCGCAGAGACTCACTAAGGTGATCGGGGATCTTATCCACCCGGATCAATGTGGCTTTGTCCCAGGGAGGGCTACATCTGACAATGCCCGTTTATTGTGTAATTTGCTGGAGCATGCCTCTCTTTGCCCGGAACCTTATATTGGCCTCTCGCTCGACGCGGAGAAAGCGTTTGACAGGCTGGAATGGGCCTTCCTGTTTCAGGTGTTGCAGTGGTTCGGCCTAGGGCCCGAATTTATCCAGATGGTCAAGGTCTTATACGCGAACACCAGTGCTCGCATTTACGCTAATGGCATTTTATCCAAATCGTTTTCGCTTTTTAGAGGAACGAGACAGGGTTGCCCCCTCTCCCCTCTTTTGTTTAACCTAGCACTGGAGCCGCTGGCGATTGCCATTAGGCAGCATCAGGACATTGCGGGAGTTAGTGTGGGTGCTCTACAGGTGAAGATCTCTGCCTATGCTGATGATCTTATGCTCTTTACCCAGCCGGCCGAGGTCCCTGCTATCTTATCGGTTATCGAGCGTTACTCCGTGATCTCCGGATATAAAATTAATTGGTCTAAATCTGTTGCCTTCCCACTGAACAAAGTTTCCAACTCGAATCTAATGGCGGAGTTTCCCTTTCGGTGGACCTCCGGCCAAATCACCTATTTGGGCACACAATACTGTGCCTCCCGTGAAGATACTATCTCTTCCAATTTGATGGCCCTCCTTCTGCTGATTCGTAAACGATCTCTTTCTTGGTCCCCCTTACACCTTTCATGGTGGGGCAGACTGGAGACCATTAAAATGACGCTCACGCCAAAAATAAACTACTTGCTGGGCATGTTACCCTTCACCCTCCCCCTTGGCGCTTATGGGGAACTCGAGCGCTCACTGTTGGCTTTTCTGTGGAATGGGAAACGCCCGGGAATAGCCACTAAGAAGCTCAAGGCATCTAGAGAGGAGGGGGGCGTTTTGTTTCCTGATTTTTGCAGATATCACCAAGCCCTCTTACTAAAGCAAGGGGCTTTGTGGTTAGAGCCTGAGAGATTGGAGCAGAGACCCACTTGGTTGGCAGTTGAGGAACAGTTGGCAGCCCCCTATCCTTTGCGGTTTTTGTTGGGCGCGCAACTACCCAGAGATTCCTCGTCAGGGGGGGTCATCGTAGCCACGCAGGACGCCTTTTTACAGCTCCTCCGGCTCAAGGGTGCCCAAAATGTTTTTTTCCATGTCTACCCCCCTGTGGTGGAACCCCTCATTCCGAATCCGTCATCGGACGTTTGCCTGGCTCAAGTGGATGCGTTGCGGCATTTGGGCCCTGGGGCACTTGACCGATGGTCGGAGCTGGAAGGAGTTTTCCGCTTTACAGAGAGAGTTTGCCTTACCCCGCTCCTGCTTCTTCCAGTGGTTGCAACTTAAACACTGTCTCAATGCTAAGGGGGTGAAGGGTGGAGACCTGCTCCCTGATGGGTTTCCCTATCCCATAATCCGGGAGTCAATAGACCGCAGAGGTGCTATGTCTTTCCTTTACAAATCAATCAGGGAATGTGCTTCCGTAACTAACCTGGGATTACTTAAGACCTGGCAATCGGAATTGGGCAGGGAGATCTCTTCTACCTCTTGGAAGACATTATGGGGCCCCGTATCAAGGGTGTCCCGCTCTGCAGCCCTTACCCAGTCTATGTTCTTTTTTTGCATAGGGCATATATTACCCCCATCAAGCTATCTAAATGGGACACCTCGTCGGCTGGCAAATGTTGGTCATGCCAGTTGGCGTTCGGCACGTATAGTCATATGTTTATGGAGTGCCCTCTGCTCCTTGGTTTTTGGCAAAAGGTTTGGGCCCGGATACAGAGAGTTCTTGACTTCTCCCATCCGTTCTCCAGTTCCATAGTGCTGTTACGATCTGAAGAGCCCTCTCTGAGCCTTTCCAAGGAGCAGACGTTCTTATTCAATTTCATGGTGGCCATCGCACTCAAACTCATCCTTACCCATTGGAAGCAATTCTGAGCATTACATTTTGATTGTTGGTGGAACTCGGTATGCTATTATGCTAAGCTAGAAAAATTGTATAGTAAATTGCACTATCCGGGTAAGGTGGCGTTAACTGTGCATAGATGGTCTCTGCTGGATCAATATTGTGCTCGTTCTACTGTCTTTTTGAGGTAGGGTACTATCTAATATGCTCCCCAATGGTATGTCTCTGCTCCCTCTAGCAATGCCGACAGTCTGTTGACCCTCTTATTATTTTAGTTTATTTTAGTATATTTTAGTTTAGTTTTCTTTCCCCTATTGTTGATTACCTGGTAAAGGCTTCCTATAGTATACCTCAGAGAACCTCGGGAGGGGGGGGGAGAGGGGATATGGGATGGGTTTTGGTTTAGTTGGTTGGGGTTTTTTTTTTTTTTTTGTATACCTGATTGTCGCCTATATGGCTTTTCATAATTGTAACTTTCCAAAAAGTTTTGTGATTCTTTGTTTGGTGTTTTGAAAATTTAAATAAATTTCATAAAAAAAAAAAAGAAGGGGACTACTTTGAAGGAGACTGAGTGCAATAAATGTCAGTGTTATACTTCTTGTGTTATTGTACAAGTCTCAATACTTTTTGATCGCACCTCATACTTAGCATCATACAAAGAGGCTGCAGGACCACGGCATTTCTAAAGGCAGTAATAAGCATTTCCCGTTTCTTATGAGAAACAGGAAATGCTCATTACCACTAGAAATGCCGCGGTACAGCAATTTATAAGATAGCAGAGCCACGGGAGCAGATAAATGTTCCTGCAGCTCTCTCAAGTGGTGAGTAGCTATCGATGGCGCCCCCTGCCGTCAGCGTCCCCGTGCAACACTTACCCGACTTACCAGGTAGCGCCGGCCCTGCTTGAGGTCGACTTTGACTCTTCCCTTTCCTGCATACACGTCCAACTGATAGCTAAAACTTGTCGTTTCTTTCTCTATAACATCAGCAAAATTGACCCTTTCCTTTCCAAACGCACTACCAAGACACTTTTCCACTCTTTAGTCACCTCCTGTCTAGACTATTGCAACCTCCTCCTTGCTGGTTTCCCTCTGAATCATCTCCCGTTAAATCTGTTCAAAACTCAGCTGCACAGCTAATCTTCTTCCAGCCCCAATATGCTCATATAACCCCCCCTTCTGAAATCATTTTACTGGCTCCCCATCCATTTCTGTATCCTATTCAAATTTGTCCTACTGACCTATAAATGTACTCATTCTGCTGCTCCTCACTACCTTTTCCTCTCTTATCTCTCCCTATACCTCTCCTCGGGAACTCTGCTCTTCTGGCAGATCCCTTTTATCTGTACCCTTCTCTTCCACTGCCATCTCCAGACTTTGATCCTTTCACCTTGCTGCTCCTTATGCCTGTAACAAATTACCTCAGTCTGTATGCCAGGCTTCATCCCTGGCCCTTTTCAAATCCATGCTAAAAGCTCACCTATTTGAGGCTGCTTTTTCATCCTTATCCACTTAGTCTCCTATGTGTTTCCTTACCATGCCCCTAGATATATCCTTGCCCTCAGCTGTTGTATTGTTTGTCTTGACTAGATTGTAAGCTCTCATGAGCAGGGGGCCATCTTTTCATGTATCTGTACACAGGAGCAGCCCAAGGGGGGCGTGGGGCCATGTGCAGAGACTCATCGCAGGGTCTCATTTGCATAAGGAACATCATTTACATACATATTAGCATAATGTTAACACGCCTCTTAATGAGTGTATGAATAAAGAAAGACTACCAGATTTCTACATTATTATACTCCAGTGCCAACCGCCAGGCACATTAGGAAGTACTACAAACACTGCCCATTTAGAACCTATAGCAAACCCACCATATCATAACAGTACTACCAGGACTCACAAAGCACCAAACCCTACCTATTAAAAGTAAACGCTGAAAATATTAAACCAATACATCTCAGAGAATACCAATACATCTCCTACTGGGGAAAGAGAACAAGTGGAACTGTCAAATAGAAACTACATGAACAGAATACCTCAGCTCAGTTACAAATGCAGAACATAGACTGTCACCAAACAAAGAACAAGGGATCACAATTTAGAAATAGAAAGACAATTTAAACTGAGAACGCCAAAGGCCAAAGTTGGAACATATAACACTGGAGAAATAAAACTATAAATTAATTTCCTCTTGTACTAAACAAAACACAAATACATTAACAATGCACATTTCCCACAGCTGTCATATTCCAGTTAATAAATTCAAAATAAAAAAGTATTTTTCTACCTTTTGTTGTTTGGGCATTTTATTTTTCAATTGCAATTGCTCCAGTCATTTTCTTCTGGTTTCTTCATGTCTTCAGCTAGCTGTCCATTTGTCCTTTCTTCTCTCTTCTAGATTTTTACCATTCTCTCTTCTACATCTGCTTTAACATACTGATCTTTCCCCTTTGGCTCTTTCCTCCATTTCTTTCTTTATTCCTTTATTATCCACTCAAATTTCACCCTTCCATCCTCAATCCCCAATTACTCTGCCAATACCGGGCCAATCGTAGATTTTTCTTCCCTCCCACACAAAATATCTTCCCCCTCCATCCTCTTCCCCCAGCTTCATCCCCTTCTAGTCCTCCCCAACATCAGCTCTCTTCTAGTTCTAGCCCCACCCTCATCCACTTCCTTCTAGTTCCATCCTCCCACCCCCTCGCATCTGCCCATTTCCAGTCCTAGCCCCCCCAATCAGCTCATTTCCATTCCGATACCAGCCCCCATCAGCCCATTTCCAATCCAACGCCCCCCTCCACTCAGCCTATTTCCAGTCCTAGACCCCCATCAGCTCATTTCCAGTCCTATTCCAGCCCCCATGAGCCCATTTCCAGTCCAACCTCCCGCACACTCAGTCCATTTCCAAACCTACCCCCAAAAGCCTATTTACAGTCCTAGCCCTCCCCATAAGTTCATTTTCTTCCATCGCCCCCCCCCAATCAGCTCATTTCTAGTCCTAGCCCCCTCCCCCACACTCAGCCCATTTCCAATCCTATCCCACCCACACTCAACCCATTTCCAGTCCTGCCCCCCCCCACTCAACCCATTTCCAATCCTACCCCCCCACTCAGCCCATTTTCAATTCTATCCCCACAAAACCACATTTTCAGTCCTAGCCCTCCCCATCAGTTCATTTGCAGTCCTAGCCCCCCAATCAGCTCATTTCCAGTCTTAGCGCCCCCCAAACTCTGCCCATTTCCAGTCCTAGCCCCCCCCCCCACTCAACACATTTCCAGTCCTGCCACCCCCACCCCACCCCCCCACTCAGCTCATTTCCAATCTTAGGCCCCCCTAGCCCCTCCCTGAAGAGCCCCACGGCAGGCTTTAGAGGCCCCAGCCCACCTCTACAGCAGCTCGCAGCTCCGGCAGACTCAGCAACAGCTCCCTACAGCTGCCGAAGTGAAGAGCATTTTTTCCTTCACTTCGGCAGCTGTATTGTAATATAGATCGCTGGTATGCAGAGAGCCGGGACACAGGAAATGTCCTTTGACATCCGGCACGCCAGCAATCTACAATACAGCTGCCGAAGTGAAGGAAAACAACACTCTTCACTTCAGCGGCTGTAGGGGGCTGTTGCTGAGTCTGCCGGAGCAATGAGCCGCTGTAGGGAGAGCTGAATATGTGCAGGATGTTGTAGGCATGGGGCCCCCTGAAGCACATGGCCCTGTGCGAACAACATTCTCGCACAATGGACGGGCCGGCTCTTTCTGTATAATGCTGCGTACACCTTGTAGCGGTATATAAATGATCAGTAGAAGTAGGAGTAGTATTCTAATGTGATTCAATAGATAATAATTCTGTCTAGCCAAATCTGTTCAGATGGGATTATGAATAGTGCTGATCAGTTTATATCAATTTTATCTCAAATTCCTTTTTTTTCAGTGTTTTACTGTTTATTTGTTTCTGATTTTCTTCTGGAAGGCATCAGTACTATAAACGTTGTGTTCACAGTTGTGGAGTGAAAGATAGAAGGTTCAAGGAGTGTCTGAATTCCAGGAAACCAGCTGTCTACCCCATTCACTCCCACTAGCCTCTTCCATTATTCGCTATCTTTGCAGTTGCTAGCATCACCTCCTCTCTCATGGCCCTTCTTCTTTTATCCCCTTCATCCAACTAATGGCCGCCTTCACTCAAACCACTGGAGGCTGTCTCTCTTAAGCTTTATTTCCCCAATCTGACTCCTAGCTGTGACTGATTCTTTCTCTAGGATAATGCCTTCATGTATGGGTGATGTCCCCCAACAGAGCCTTGCACAGGAACAGCCTCCCAGGTCCTTCTAGAAGCTTTTAGAATGATTCCAGCACACGGGTATGTTAATTCTCACCTGCTGCCATCAGGTGTGATCTCCTCAGCCTTCATTCTTCTGCAGATCCCATCGGGTGTGCATGTTTTTCAGCTGGTATTACTCTATTTTTTAGAGAGTTTCCTCTGCTTTTCCTCCTGCCACTACTGCATCTAATTTTCACCCTGGTAGAGTCTTAGGTTGTTTGGCTGTTTTTACATAGAAACAAAGAAGAATAACCTGAACTAAACCCACAGATGGAGCAGCCCCTGACCACTGTGTCCAAGAAGATTATCCTGTATATATGTATTTATGTATATCTGTAAATGAACTCCCCCATAGCTAAGAAGTGTTAACTCTGTATGATGTGCTTTTCTGACAATCTGTATGTAAGCAAAATTTGTACCTGCCTTGATTCGACAGTCCAAGAAGATTATCCTGTATATATGTATTTATGTATATATGTAAATGAACTCCCCCATAGCTAAGAAGTGTTAACTCTGTATGATGTGCTTTTCTGACAATCTGTATGTAAACAAAATTTGTACCTGCCTTGATTCGGCAGTTTCACAATAGTAATCCTACCCGCTTCTGATCGCTGGAAGGAGCGGGCTACAAATGCTTGCTAAATAAATAAAATAAATAAATAAATAAGCAGCAGATAAAGACCATACGGCTTATCCAGTCTGCCCATCCATACCGACAACTAATCTCTAGAATTCCTTCTTTTACCTTAGAGATCCTCTGTGTTGGTCACATGCTTTCTCAAATTCAGATACAGTACTCATCAACCTGATTTGTTTGACAATATTTACCTTTTGTAAAGCAATGTTGTTTCGATTTATTTACTTACCACTGAAGTCAGACTAACCAGTCTGTATGTTCCAACACCTTCTTTACTTCAGCTTTTGTGGACAGAAACCACATCCACCTATCTCCAATCATCCGGGATAAAATCCAGCTCTAAAGAAGCATTGAAAAGGTCAGACAGTGGAGCTGCCAGGACTTCGCTAACTTCCTCCAGTACACTTGAATATATCCCATCTGGCCCCATCACTTTATCTAGATAGAAAACATAGAAAAAAATGATGACAGATAAAGACCATACGTCTGCTCTTCCATTCCAACTATTAAGCTTTACAGTCCCTTTTTTCCCATTAGAGATTCTCTGTGTTTGTCCCATGCTTTCTTGAGTTCAGATACAGTCCTCGTCTCTACCACCTCTACTGGGAGACTATTCTATGCATCTACCACTCTTGCGATAAAGAAATATTTCCTCAAATTACTCCTGAATCTATCCCCTTTTACCTTCGTCCTATCATCCCTCATTGCAGAGTTTTCCTTCTGTTAAAAGAGGCTCTACTCTTGTGCATTTATGCCATGGAGTTATTTACACATCTTTATTATATCTCCCCTCTCCTGCCTCTCTTCCAAATAATATATATTGAGATCTTTAAGTCTGCCCCCATATGACAAAGATCACTGAATATTTTAGTAGCCACCCTCTGCACTAACTCCATCCTTTTGAAAGTGTGTTCTCCAGAATTGCACACAATACTCCAAATGAGTTCTCACCAGATACTTATACAGAGGCACTATTACCTCCTTTTTTCTGCTGGCCATTCCTCTCCCTAGGAGCAAGGTGTACAAACAGTAGTGGTCTAAAGAGCTTTATTGCAGAAAACATCCCAACATGTTTCGTCAAATGCCTTCTTCAGGAGGTAAAAACCTCAAATTAAAATAAAACACATTAAAAGTAAATAAATGCATAAAGGGGGTCATTCCAATCCGGATATTCAGACCCATTAAACGCTGTGGTGACGATCCTGCAGGCAGAGCTCCCCACACATATAGGCAAGATGTTCAGGGAGCTCTGTTTGTGGGCCAGAGGGGGTGGGCCGGGGGATGAGCGAGGGCAAGGAGTGGGTGGAAACCTGACCCCAGAAGTACAGGGCTGATTCCGAGGTTGGTCCTGTACGTCCGGGGTCAGCCATTTGCATGGGGACCTTCTGCTGTGGAATGTCTCCCTAGATGGCACAGAAGGTGGACACCAGGGTCGCAAAGCGAACTGAGGGGGTGCAGGGACTTCCCCGCAGCTCAACTCTGGGCATGTTACATCCAATCAGGGGTCATGATGCAGGCAAAGAAACCTTTTGGGGTCTGCCGGGGATCAAAGCTCCTGCATAGAGCCACGGTGCCATGGCAACATGACGCCATGGCACCATGGCTCCATGCAGGAGCCTGGCTGAGCTAGCCAGGTAAATGTCGGGACATCCAGGGTGCCTGAATTGGGACATATTCTGGGTTTCCCAGTTTTTTGCCACAATTCTGCTCCCGCAGTGCTGTCTAGCCCCCATGAGAGCAGAATCAGGTGCATTCCCGGGCCGTCCAGATATCTGGACATCCGGTCAGCCCGGGGACGCACATCTCTGAATTGGCCTCAAAGCCATTAAGTAAAAATGATGATAAATAAGCCTAATAAAATTACAAATGTATAATCAGTGTGGGTACTGCTAGCAATGAAATTATCCCTATTTTGTACCACAGGACTGCTAGACGTGGAATATTACTTGTATGAACAAGTCGTAGTAAGTAGTGACATGGGTGAGTCTTTCCATGCATTCAATATACACACTACCCTTCCTCTTTCCTCCTTATCCCTTCACTTTTCAGTATTTCTTTTTGATTTTTTTTTTATACTTTATCCTCTTGCACAGATGCACAACATGTTTAATATATTCATAACTATGTTCAGATTGATGAAGTTTTAGCATTATTTTACTTATGATATTCTTTCCGGATACTTAATACACATCAGTTCTAAAGGTCATATTAATCTGTTTTATCATTCTTACTGTTTTAGTATGTTTTTACATTTTATTAATTACTCATATACATATGTTCATTCTTACTTTTCTGGGGTGTGTGAATGAACATCTGTCAAATTGAAATCGCCCACCAATGCCAAGTCATAGCAATATTGTGAATGTCTTCCATTAAATCTATTTCTTCTGTTTGCCAGGAGGATCAATATATCACACCAATGTAAATAGACGTTCCATTCCATCTTTCCAGACCAAATACCTATGCCTTCTCCTTTATTTATACTGCTTTATCATTTCAAAGTGGCTTACATTGCAATTTAAACTTGGTACATTAAACAGGGACATTAATAACTTTGATTTCTCTCAGGCAATAGAGGGCTAGGTGACTTGCCCAAGGAGTGCTAGTAGGAATATGAACCCAGGTCTTTTGGTTTTCAGGCCAGTGCTCTAACCATTAGGCTACTCCTCCAGTACCTCATAACCCCTTTCAGTTTTGTGGCTTTAATATTTTTTTTACATATAGTGCCCCGTCTTCCTTCTTATTACCCCATCTTGCCTGAATAGATTATAGTCAGGTATAACTAAATCCAAGCCATTGTCCTCTGTCTAGCATGTCTCCCCGACTGTCACTATATCCAAGTCAGCCTCTTCCATTACAGCCTCTAAATCCGGCACTTTCCTTCCCATACTGTGGGCATTGCTATACATAGCTTTTCAGATGTTGCCCTTTTTTCCCTTTTCTGTATTTTACTCTTTTTGATATTTTTTCCTTTTCTATACAAGCATTCAAGAATTATTCTCTCTTCATCAAGTCAGTGAAGAGAAAGTCCCTGCTCAATAGAGCTTATAGTCTAGTAAAGGCAGACAACACAACAACTGGAAACTGGGATGGTCAATCATTCCGTACTGCTCATTTCCCGAATATTCATGCACTGGTGTCTCCCTTCCTGAAACCAAAGTTCTTGCGCTTAAAGTCTTAACATTGTGCCTCCCATCCTTCAAAAGGTTCCAATGCAGTATCCCGCATCGGAAGGAAATTCAGTGCAATTTCTTCATTGCTGCTTTGTGCAGAATTCCCCCAGGAGTAATGAATATTCAACGTGCTTCTTTATAAGGGTCTTATTTCTCTAAGCTCCCTCTTGAAGGCCTAGCCAGCATCTGATCTGCAGTTACCACAGAGGGCAGTCACTTAGCGCACATAAATGCATCAGCAGATAGCACGAATATACTTACTGCACTATCTGCCAATGCATTTACTGTGGTCCCACAACACTAAAATACATTTAAAAATCCAATCACCTCATCCACTTCCCTAACCCCTGATCCACATCCCCAACCCATGCTATCAATATATCCCCCAGTAAACGCTCTCTCCATATCTCCCCTAGTATCCCTTATGGTATAGTGGTGCAGCAAGAGTGATCCCCAGGTGCATTTATCCCATTGTGACCCAAGCACACTATGGTGATGCCGACCCGTAGTAGTAGAGGTGGTGTTAAGTGCATCTGTGCTATCAGCAGCCTTGACAGATACTGCACACTACTTTACCGTATGCTAACTATATGAGCCGTCCAAGCCCACAACCCGCCCTGTTCCTGTCCCACGGCTCGCTAAGCAGGTAGCATGGGATTTTTACTGCACTAGCTTTTTTACCGCAGGCCTGCAGTAACCTTTGGCACATTCTAAATCCCACACTAATTGCTTAGCGCACTTTAGCAAACATGCCCCTTGGTTTCATTTCTTTTTTTAAAGGTTTCATTTTATTATCTCTGGCAGTTACGTAAAATGTTACCTTTCTTGAACAAAAAGATTTGCAGCAATTATTCATGCAGTTACTTTATTGCAGCTGGAAACCTGTAAATTTCTTTATTCTGACTTGATGTCTGGGGTGTTGACAGTGCATTCAGAACGCTGCAGCTAAATTATTAGTATTTGCAAAACCAAGGGATCATGTTGTCTTTGCTGGCTTCCTGTGGGACACGGGATCCAATTTATGAATAATTTGTTGTATTTAAATTTTTATATAGTCTAGTGTGTGTCGTCAACTTAATCCTGACTCCTGGCAAGCCAGCCCCTGTTTTTTTTTGGCAAGGTGTAACTGGAAGTAGATTGCCAGGCCTTTTTTCCATGCACTAAGCCTAAAGCTCTGGGTATTCCAAGGTGGACTCCCATCCAAGTGCTAGACAGGTCCAATCCTGCATAACTTTGGAGATCAGCCAAGATTAGGCTCATTCAAGGCAGCAAAACCATAGCATGCTGTTTGGTACCCACCTTTCATTTCAGATGGGTTTCAATGTGATTTGCCAAATTACCCCACATCTTTTCCCAGTTTATATGGGTTTGGGTTGACCATTCTTCAGTGGACCATTCTTCAGTGGAGTAAGCCAAGCTTGCTTGGCTTACTCCACTGTTGTGTAATAAATTACCATATTTGATGTGCTTAATTGATGAGTTGAGCAAATTGGGATTCTGTAAAGGTATCTTTTTCCCTAACTTGTGATTTGTTTTCAAGTTTGAGGTTAAGCTCTGCTTGACTGTACTATGAGACTGGTCCATGCAATCCCTGATGCCAGTTCCCAATATTTCAGTTAAGATGTTATTGCTGCATTGCTTGCATATTTAGCATATCATTATTTTGTATGGTTTTTTTTTTAGTTTCTTTATTTATATTTTCCAACAAAATACAAACAAAAGAGAAAAAACAAATTTCAGTAAATCAAAATACACAATTCTTCTCAATAACATGAGATAAGAAAAGGCTAAACACAGCCCACCCCACCATGTCACTCCCATTATCATGCGATCATCAGGGGCTATATAAAAGAAACACAAAACATCTGCAAGCCTGTGAGGCCTACAAGGGCTATAGAAGAGCAACCACTCAACTACATAGGAAATGAGAAGATTTGTCTAATAACCCCTTACGATACCTTATACCATTGCTTTAGAGATGTAATTCTGTAGGAGTTTCCACTTAAGAAACGAGGAGGATGTAAGGGAACTACCACACCATGGTATTTGCGCATATATGTAGCATAAGCACAAGTGTTCCACCAATCACGTCAACCAAGCTCTGCTGTATGTTTCCAGTTAGAAATAACGAAACGTAGGGCCACTCCCAACATGAAGTCAACTAAAACTGACAATCCCTCTGTAACGACAAGATGCCAATTGCTGATTGAAAAATGACCCCAGACCAGGAGAGAGTGGCCCGGAATCCTGGTACCTCTTTAATACAGTTCCATATTGAAACCCAATAAGACTGAATGTTAGGACAATCATACACCACCTGTCTCAAATTCCCCACATCTCCTTGATGAGACTAACACTCATTCCCAGCTGCCTGATCCCATTTAGCAACTTTTCAATAGCTAATCCTCCTTAGGAGTTGCATTTGTTAATTGTTGAAAGGCCTTCTGAATATCCGATATAACCCTATGAGATTTTATCCTCCTAACAGACACCATGTCAGGAAGAAGATCCTAGGAGAAAGGATTACTTAATCTCTCTTCTAGTTCAAGCCATACTGAGCATATACCTACAGCCCCCCCCCCCCCAAACCATCACAAACCTTGTTTTATTAAAAACTCACAGTGCTAGGCCTGAAAATCAGGGAAAATCACCCCCCCCCCCCCCCCTTTTCCTCTTTTTAAGATTTAGGTTTCCTGAGAGCAATTCTAGGCGTTTTATTTTCCATAGAAATTGAACTAGAATCCTTTCAATTTGACGATAGGCTTTACTTGTAAGGAAGACTGGTAGCATTCCTACTATATAATTCACTTTAGGAATGATAGTCATATTTATAGCTTCATAAGAACATAGGATATGCCATACTGGGTCAGACCAAGGTCTATCAAGCCCAGTATCCTGTTTCCAACAGTGGCCAATCTAGGTCATACATACCTAGCAGTTTCCCCAAAAGACACAGGTTCCACAATGCTTGTATTGGATCAAGCACTGATATCCTCAGTCCATTTTTAGCTCAAATCATTTTTATTCAAGGTTTTACTATTACAAACGCCACAACAGGTAAGAGAGAACACACCAATCCAGCAGAACAATGGCAGACCATACCACGGGTGCCAATCAAAGGCATCGTATTTAACCATCTAACTACAGATATGAAACATGCCAAAACAACAAAGAAGATGGACAGGTCTCCCATAATAAGTCGGATAAGTACTGAAGAAGCACTCTCCCCCCACCAGTTAAAGGGGACTCATAGGCAAACATAGAATCAATCCATAGTACAAGAACATTTGAATACAGTCACAGGTTCTGCATATGCAGCATATAAAGCAGCAGATTGTACAGTACACAAATTGGAAAAAAAAAAAAAAAGGATAGAGGAGAGGAGAAAGAGAAGAAAAGAAGAAAAAAAAAAGAGAAAAAAAGAAAAGAGGAGAAGAAATGAAGAGAAGAAGAGAAGAAAGCCCCCCCCCCCCAAACACACCTCACCCCAAGAACCCCCCCCCCCCTCCCCTTCCCCACCCCGGGTACTTCCAAAGGCGGAAGAAGACCATCTCCCCACAAGCAAGGAATCCTCCACATCGCAGCAGTCCCCCGCCATGCACCCCAAAGCCCAGAGACCGTGGCAAGATACATAGCTTTCTCATCAGAACATGGCAACATGCTCCTCGCCCTAGAACAGGGCATAGTAGGAGCAAAGGGAGAAAGAGACAGAGAGAAAAGAAGCAGCGCTCAACAAGTGAAGATGAACAGAGAAGGGAAAGAAAACAATCAGAAGCATGTACGAGGGTCAAACATTTACCACCATGCTGCATTCTCGCGTGGGCAAGTGGGTCAAAAGAGGGGCCCAAAGTTCCAAAAAGGAATTCCAAGCTTTTCCACCCCGCTGCTTGGCTGTCAATTTTTCCATGTATAATAATTCCCCTAGGGCAAGCTCCCACATCTGCATCCCGGGGGGAGACGCAGCGGCCCAGCAACCCAGCAATATTTTCTTCACTAACAACAGGCCCCGGATTAACAACATCCTCTGAGATGGCGTAAGTGCTTGGTTGGCAGAACCCCACCGATGAAATAGACAAACTTCCTTGCTCCAGTAAACTCCGACAGCTAGCCAGCAGTCGAGCTTCCCACAAACATGGCCCCACAACCTCTGAACCTTAGAGCAGTCCCAAAATTTGTGTAGTAGCGTGCCTCTATCCAAATCACACCAGCCACAGGTAGGTGAAACACGCAACCCCGCCCGAAAGGCCCACTCATCCGTAGTATAGGCCCTCCAGAGGAACTTAAACTGCATCTCTTGCAGATACATCCAGAAGTCCCCCTGCGGTATCCCCTCAAAAGCCTCCCGCAGATACACCACCGACACGCCTACAAGCCCATCTTTATCCCAGCGGCGGGCCAAGTCCAAGAGGTAGGCATCATCACCCCCCGGGTGTAAGAGCTCCCATCGCTCCAGTCCTCCCGGGGAACCCGAGTCAAGTTTTTCAAGCCACGCTCTCGCCGACACAGCCGGCTGGAGCACATGAGCGCCAGTGCCATACAATTTTTCCACATAATGCCGAGCCTGCAAATAACCATAAAAAGCATGCCGGGGAAGCTGAAATTTAGCCTGCAACGTCCGAAAGCTCTCCAAGCACAAGCCATCCACGGTAAAGAGATCACCAATACAATGAACTCCTTTCGTGGCTCAGTCATGGAAGAAATAGGTTTCGTAAACTCCGGGGGAAAATCCGGATTCCCCACCAGGGGCAACAGCGTCGTTCGTTGCCAATTCCACCCAAAACGATGACAGACCGCCCGCCACGCCGCTCGCAGGGCCGCCATATAATTCCAACCTCCAAAATGGCGATCCCTCCGACCCTTAGGCGAATGCAGTACCGATAAGCTATGGTAAGGGGCACAACTAGCATTGACCTGCGGAACCGGAGCACATCCATCAGTCCCACTAGCTAGAGACCAAATATGCCTGAGCAAGTACCGGAGGTTATAATTGCGCAAATCCAACAGCATCACACCACCTTCCTCCCGCCTTCGCATCAGAGCCCGCAAAGGGATTCGCGCACGCCTGCCCTTCCACAAAAAGCCTCTCAGATATTTCTCAAAACACCGCCAGTCACTCTCCCGAATCCACAGAGGTAATAACCTTAAGACATACAGCCAGCGGGGCATCTCCATCATGGTGAACAAGGCGATTCTACGCTTAAGAGACAAAGGCAGGCCCCGCCATTTCAAGAAAGTCTGATGGGCTCTACACAACAGACCAGGAACATTGGCTTTGTACAAGTTGGCCGGGTTATCAGGTAACTGTATACCTAAGTATTTGATCTCCCCCGCCGTCCAGACCAGCGGAAACGCACCTCTCCATAGTGGCCGCCCCCTCCCTCCGACATCTAGTACTACGGACTTAGAGACATTTATTCTAAGACCAGAGAATTCGCCATAGTCATGGATAAGTGACAGGACTCATTCCAGAGAGGGCTGCGGATCCATTAAGCACAAGAGCATATCATCTGCGAACGCACTGACTTTCATTTCTTCACCACCCAATGATATGCCCCGAACGCCCGAGTGGCTTTGAATAGCATGCAGTAAAGGCTCCAATGAGAGTACAAATAACAGGGGGGACAGGGGGCATCCCTGTCGCGTTCCACGCCCCAGTTCAAACACATCTGAGCTAGCCCCACTTAACACCACACGCGCCAAGGGGCGCTGATAAAGGGCCCGGACCCATTGCACAAAATTACCCTGCAACCCAAACGTTGCCAAAACATCCCATAGATACTGCCAGGCCACCCTATCGAACGCCTTTTCAGCATCCAGGCTAACTAACAATAAAGCATCCTCATTCTGCAAGCAGTGGTCCATACCAAGAAGCAGCCTGGCAAGATTCTTGGCCGCCTCTCGCCCAGGGACAAAACCCATCTGTCTCGGAGCTATGAGGGAGGGCAGAATATCATTAAGCCTGCCCGCCAGGACCGACGCAAGAATCTTCATATCGCAATTGATGAGGGAGATAGGTCTATAAGATGCCGGCTCCATAGCGTCTTTCCCCGGTTTCGGGATCACCGTGATGTCGGCACATCGCATATCTCTCGGAAAAATCCCTTCCTGACGCACGACATCATACATTACCACCATGGAAGGCGCCAGTCGGGACACAAGTAATTTATAGTACTCAATACTAAAACCATCAGGCCCAGGCGCCTTACGAGACTTCCCTCTCATGATCCCCACTTGGATTTCACACACCGTCAAGGGCGCATTCAACGTCTCCAATTGTTCCGCCGTCACCTGCGGTAAGGACAAGCCCTGCAAAAACGCACGGCCCTTCCCATAGTCTCTGTCTTCTTCACTATATAAACGTGCATAAAAATCCTGAAAAACATTAGCAATCTTCCGAGACTGATGTTGCAAGCACCCCCGGTCATCTCGAAGAACAGGTATAAACCGTGCTCCCCCAGGGTCCCTGACTAGTTTTGCAAGGAGCCGCCCCGTTCTGTTACCATAGCGATACAGTTGATGACGATAATAGGACAGCGAGAGTCCCGCTCTTCGTTGTAGCAACTCATTGAGGGCCAACTGAGAGCGCACATATTCCCGCTGGAGGGCTCCGTCAGCCCCCCTACCGAGCTTCCGCTGTAGGTCCCGAAGCCTCCACTCCAAAACAAGAATACTGCGATCCATATGACGCCGCTGTTGGATAGTATAGGAAATAATGGCTCCCCGCATTACAGCTTTACTAGCCTCCCAAAACAGGAGCGGAGAACAATCGGGGCGATCATTAAAAGCAACATATTCGTCCCATTGCTTTTCCAGAAAAGTCTGAAACCCCTGGTCCTGGCCCAAATAAGCCGGGAAGCGCCATCTCCGCTGCAATAACTCTTGACAATCCCACAACACCCACACCATCCCGTGATCAGACACTACTATCGGGTCAATTTCAGTCTGAACAATCCTCGAGAGACCCCTTCACTCACCAAAATGTTATCAATATGAGACCAGGTGTGGTGGGCTCGGGACTGATGTGTGTACTCCCGAACCCCCAGGTGGAGCAGACGCCAGACGTCCACGAGGTCGCCCATTTTAGAAAGATAGGCCACTCCCCTTCGTGCCCAGGAAATCGACCCATCCACTTTAGATTTATCAAGCGAGGGATCATGCGGGCAATTGAAATCTCCAGCCACCAACACCTTATTAACCCCCGCGTCCCGCACAAAACGGAGCAGTTTCTTAAAAAACTTATGGTCATAAACATTGGGTGCGTAGACATTCGCGATCCAAACCACTTCATTAAAGAGCTTGGCAGTAAGCAAAACATACCGACCATTGGGGTCTGCTTGCATCTTAACCACCTCAAAGGGGATTCCCCGCTTCACTGATATCACCACACCCGCCTTCTTACCTCCCGACGATGCCCCATATACAACCTCCACCCAATCTCTCTTAAGTTTACTGTGCTCCAATGCACTTAAGTGTGTTTCTTGTAAGAGTGCTATGTGCGTGCCCTTACGTTTTAACATTTGCAAGATTTTGGTGCGTTTAACCGGGGACCCGATGCCTCCCACATTCCAAGAGATTATCTTGGCATTTAACATCTCAGCAGCATAGTAGGACCCTCAGAAAAGTACAGAAGGTGATAATGAAAGCTACCCAGAGATGCCCAGCCTCGTCTCCAGGTGTCTACTGCGCAGCCCACCAAAGAGGAAGAAATTACAGGAGGAAGACAAGCCATCTCCCAGAAGAGAAACAATCTTCTAGATGCCACAGTCACAACTCCCCCCCCCCTTGCGAGCATCCCTTCCCAACCTTCCAATCCCCCTTCCCCCACCCCAAACCCACCCCAACCCACCCGACTCATCCTAACCCCCCCTGACCCCCCCAGCACACTCACCCACAGCCATGCCCCCCCCAACAGACACTTACCCCAGCCATTCCACCAGACACTCCTCCCCACACAACCCACTCGCTCACCAAACCAACCACCCTGCACATCTCCATTCACACCACCAGCCATTCCTTCCCCGCCCCTACTAAATCACCAAGACAGAACCCTGCAGAAGCAGGGCACTCCCCGAGGGGAGTAAGATCACAGTCAGTGCCCCTCCGGGCCGCCTCCAGGTAACACAAAGTCAAAGTTGAGATGGCAACAAGCCAGTCCAGGGAATCCCGCAGGAAATGGGATGGCAGAAAACATAGCCATACGTCCAATACATGGTGGCTACCAGGCCCCGCCACGGCACAACAGCAGAAAGGCACCCCAGCACGGCCCTGCATTGAATCAGCAAGGCAGTCCGATGACCATGGCCACACAAAGAAGTCCTTCACTCCGCATTCGGCTCAGTAGGGTCAGCCAACGTTGCCACATATTTCTTTGCCGCAGCCGCTTGCTCGAAGGAGCGGGTAGCGCCTTTGTAAAAGACCTTTAGGATAGGAGGATAGAGCAGCGCGAACTTCACCCCGCGCTCGATCAGCGTACTGCAGATGGGTGCAAATGCCTTGCGTCGTGCGGCTAGAGATGCCGAGTAGTCAGGAAACAGCAGGAGCATTGCATTATCAAGTTGCAGGTCTCTTTTCTTCCGATATGCTTGGAGTATCAAAGTTTTGTGATGGAAGTTCAGAAGACGCGCCAACACCGGCCTCGGCCGGCCCTGGCCTTCTCGCAATGGGCCAAGCCTGTGAGCACGTTCCACATGTATTTTTCCCTGCAATTCTGCAAGGCCTAGCGCTTGCGGGAGCCACTCCTCAAACAGGGTGAACAACTGGCTGCCCGTCCAAGACTCAGGCATGCCAATCAGCCTTAAGTTGTTCCGTCTTGAACGATTCTCGAGGTCATCTACCTTCATGAGGAGTTCATCCAGCTGTTTCTGCTGTTTCTCATTCGCTCTTTCCATCGCCAGTTCTCCCTCCTCTAGTACGGTTACCCGCTGCTCAACCTTGTTCATGCGCTTAGCAACTTCTCCAAATCTCTCACCCATCTCATCTAGCTTTCGCATGACAATATCAAATTTAGGCTCCAGCAGTTTCACCACTTCCTGAGCGATTTCATCGGGGCCCGAGTCAACACTGTCTTTTCCCGGCAAGTCCAATACAGAGCTCGCCCGGGCCGTCGCCGCCATTTTAGGGTCCCTGGCACCCGCGGCTTTGTCTCGCTTTGCTGCCGCTCTCATTAGTATTTAGCTGCCACCAACCTTCCCGATTACAGCACACAATAGTTGCAAGAGGATCCGTACCGTTCGTTTCAATATGGGACCAATGTTGCCGAGTAAATTGCTAAAGTTCTACAAACGGCCCGGGAGCGTGGCGAGGAAGCTCCTCACTCGCTCATGTGCACACGTGATCTCCTCCTCAGTCCATTTTTAATAATGGTCTATAGGACCTTTCCTCCAGGAACTTGTCCAAACCTTTTTTAAACCCAGCTACACTAACAGCCTTTACTACATCCTCCAGTAACAAAGACGACCCCACCACTTTGCTGTTATATTATTGAGAGCTCGTTGAGTCATATAGGGTAAATGAGATTGCAGAATGATCAGAAATGTGAGCCGCATGAATAGTGGACTCACTATTTTAGAACAAAGTCCCTTGGAAACTAGGAAAAATCAGTATGTGATATTTGAAAAACCATGGGGGATAGAACTTTCCTCACTAAGTTGGCTACCCCATTATTCTTAAGATGGGCAGCTGAAAAGCCCCTAGAGAGTAGGGATTTATATCTAGTTTCAATGACTCCTTTACATTCAAGTGTGTCTCTTGAAGCAGTAAGATGTCAGCACTTTCTTTCCTACAATACAGAAGAAACGTTTCCTCTTAATGGGATTGTTAATGCCCTTAACATTCAGTTAAACAATCTTAAAGAAAGCATACTGACAATATAGCTCAGTTTGACAGTCAAATGTTGCAGAAACATACCAAATTGTAGCATTTAGTTTTACATTGTAGAACAACTTCTTAAGCGCCCTCAAAGAGTTAGCTGCACCCACAGCCCAAAGAAGAAAACCCAACATAAGAGACACATTTTAGCCCCAGCCCTGTCATATGATCACTCACAATAAGAACACCTAATTCTAAAAAAACATCTCCCCAAAACCTAAACCCTAAACCCAGGGGGGCTATATAACACACAAAACCTAGCGGGTGAACCCACCAGGACAAGACAAACACAGAGGGCAAAATGACCTAATACTTCTGCACTTCTGTGTCACTCAGAATATTGCGCTTTGCCCACCTCCCTTAATAAGAGTAAAGACAATGTACTCAACCCCCTCCCCACCCCCAAAAAAAGAAAAAAAAAGAAAAAGAGAAAACCAGAACTGCATGGCAGGGCAGCCCTCTTTGAATCAGTGTATGGCCTAAAAGACCCAACCCAGTGAACAAGGGCCACTCCACTGCTCCAAACCCCAAGGTTCTCGCAGCCACCACAAACATCACAAATAAACAACATAAAACATAAAAGAAGAGAGAGAGAGAAAACAAAAGAAACATCTTAACCAGGATAGTACCCTGGGGCTCCTTCAAAAGAGACAGAATGGATGTCCCAATATATAGCAATGTTACATGATTAAATGTCGCTTCTGTGTGGATAAGTCACCTTTATACGACCTCAGACCAGTCAAACACCCATGATAACAAGCACCATAGAACTGTAGCAATAAAAGTTGCAAAATGACTTTCACTGCATCACTGCTGACTCCTTATCCTCCAGAAATGCATATAACTCCCCGGGATAATCAAAAGTCTTGGTCTGGTTATGCAGCGTGACTCTCATGCGGGCAGGATAGAGCAGCCCAAAACGGGCCTGCAACTGTAACAAGCGTGGACGCAGCACCAGAAAACTCTTTCTCCGATCCACCGTCGCCTTCGCGAAGTCCAGGAAGAACAGGAGTTTATGTCCCTGATATTCCAAAGTTGAAAGTGCTGTGGCTGCTCCCATTATTTGCAATACTGGCTGAAAACGTAAAACTTTCAAGATGATTGGGCATGGATGCTTGCCCGTGACCACGGACTGAGTAGGCACTCTATGGGCATGCTCGATCTCGAACAGCATGGCAAACTGCAACTTTAGCACACCTGGAATCTTGGCCTACAAAAAGGACACCATGTCAGGGCCCTCTGCTCTCTCAGGAACTCCTAGTATTCTTATGTTATTCCTCCAAGAGTGATTACCTTCTTCCATCTCTCTTTGTAATGAACGTATCAGCTTGGCCTGCTTCTTAACGGCCTCGAGCCTTTCCCCATGTGAAGTCATCACATTCTGTACCTTCCCCAAACGAGCCGTAATTGACTCCAAAGAAGTTCGCAAAGCGTCAATATCTTCCTGCATTGCACATAGAGATTCTCTATTTGCTTTGACCAAGTCTTAGACTGCCCAAATCTCAGCCAGGAGCTCCTGTGAGGTCTCAGGACAATCTCGGATGACCGCCATCTTGTGAGGTGAGAGAGGTTCCGTTTTGATTCTCTTTGCACTAGCATTTTGAGATACTTGGTAATCCAGGCGCGTCTGTTTGGGGCCCGACATATCCGGGATCGAATGGTATTAAAGTAGGTTGGAACTATTTGATTAAAGATTGCCGAAGTCAGGATTCTTGTCTATTGCCCTCCGGAGCACAGCTCTTACATGTCCGTCTTGACCAGAAGCCAGGCTTCGCCCCCTATTTTTACATTTTATGAAACCTGCTCTAAGCATTTTCGGAGGATGGACTAAATATTATAGCAAAAGAAATGAAATTATTCTTTCAAAACCAACAGAATATTTGCTTACCACCTTCATTCAAAGCACCCCTCCAAGTTAGACACACATATACACACACACATACAGGCTGGAAAGAATTCCATGAACCATGCTTCCTTGCTTGTTTCTTTATGAATGTTTGGTTTCTGTTTTTCCTTAAATTTTCATGGTATTTAATAAGCACTTAGAATGAATCATACTGGCAGAGATAGGGAGACTTGAATAGTAATGGTCCATAGTAATGATGTGATTTGTTTTCAACAGGATGCACTGTTTTGAGTGTTCATCCTTCTCATTTTAGTGAAAGTTGGTTGCAGAGGTCTTCTGGATTGCAAGTCACGGTGAAACCTATGGGTTTTCTATGAACTGCGTAGTCCCTGGCTTTTTATATTAGTTGTGTTTTGGGTCATTAGTAGTTATTTTGGTGAAAGATTAGTCCATTGGGGAATTATTTAATGATTAGTTTTTTTGGTTGTCATTGGGTGGGGGGGGGGTCTCATTACTAACTTAGGTTAAGTTTTGCAGTTATCACATGTTACTATCCCATTTCAATGAGCGATAATTTCCAAACCTGTGTGCTAAATCTTAGGGGAATTCTCAGCAGTTTCCAATTCAAATAATGCAGAGGAAATGTTTTAATGTGCGCTAATTGCAAGGTAGATCATGCAATGTAGTTAGTTACAGTACATGTCTTAATTATGCTGCTTGGTCTGCCGTGTTAAACATTTAAGCAGAGTAACTACCTCTGCATTCACTGTAAGGCACATATTGTCCCATTATTTAGTTCACATTATATTTGGAAACTCAGGTGATCAATATTTTAAGGAGCGATATTCAGCGACAGTGGTCAGCACTTGTAAAGCACATAGCCATCACCGCTCAAGACTAACCCCGGATATCCAATGCCGGGGCCATATCTGGCCTCCGGCATTGAATATCCAGGATAGCCGCAGGACCCAGAGGTTAACTAGGCAGCGGCGATATTGAGCTGCTGCTGGCCAGGTTAGCTTACGCAGGTAAAGTTAGGCCAGCATTTGCTGCACCTGACTTTACCCAGGGGTCGCTAACCAGGCAGCGGCTCAATATCGCCGCTGTCCAATTAGCAATGAGTGCAACCTCTGCTCCACCCCGCCCCAGAATGCCATGATATTCTGGCATGCAGGTCTGCAAATCATCTAAATGCCTTTGAATATCTCCATCTTTGTTATTAAAATTCAAAACTCAATGTTATGTATTCATATACTTTTAAATTATTTTAGATATGTAAATGTGGGGCATGTTTACTAGTACAGTAAGTATTTAGAGCAGACTTTACTGCTTGAGAGGGCCCACGCTAAGGAGTACTATGTGGAAAAGAGAACACACTAAGTGCTCATCGTGTGTTTGGGTGGGATTGGGGTGAGAGTGGGCGTGGTGGCCAGTAGCAGCTAGCACATGGGAACTTATTGCATACCAGCTGTCACGACTGTTGATAGCATGGTTGCGCGTAACGCCACCTCAAGAGCTGTCATTAAATGCAGCTGCACTACTGGCAGTCCAATAACATGGTTGCTGCCTGTCAGATTATGGATGAGTCCCCACAGTATCAGGAATGGGGCACACAGGGTCTGAGTCCTCTTTTTGGCTCGTGTTCTTTGTCTATGTCTGTAAAGGTGAGGATACTCAGACAACACCAAGTTGGTCCTGGGTCCGCTTCTCAAAGACAATGAGTGCAGCAAAATGATACACAGAGGCAGGTGTTATTATTATATCTAAGAAGTCAGCTTGTTACAGCATTTGGCAGGATGTTACCATAGAGCTAGTATGGAGTGCATGTGTATGTATGTAGAATGGAAGATATCTGTGCTGGGTATGTGGAAGGATGGGTGTATCTCTGTATATCTCTGTCTCTCCAGACCCCTCAAGCCTGTGCTTACATGATTCCAGCACTGCCCTTTGTTCTCACCCTCTGTTCCTGTGTTCTGAAAAGATGCTTCTTCTGGTCCATTATCATGCAGGTGTGAATACCTTTGGTGTTGAGACTACAGGAGCATTTCTGACCATACAGTTGCTAGAATGCTAAATAATATCCATTGATGTTTGAATGACCTGCAAATTCTTGAAGACATGTAGAGTCCAATTCAGCAAGGGGCACTTCTCCAAAGAGGACGTGCATGTACAGCACCTATTCCACAACCCCGTGAAAACATGCACACGGGAATGTAGAATCGTCATGTGACCATGCCCGAGGAAGCACGCCCAAGGAAGTACATCTAACTGGTGGCCTTTTCCTCCGTCCTGAGTCACACACACTGCCCATGTTGCCATAGCTGCCCTGTGCACCTGCAACCCCGACAATGTCCCCAACTCCAGGTCCTGCAGACCACATGTGACTGGAACTAGGAAGAAGCCCCACCCCCATCATAACACACACATCAACATGGATATCAGGCAGCCTAATTTCAGCGAGGCAGAGATGAGGCTGCTGGTGACCATGGTACTGGAGCAGGAGGAGAGACTCCTCCTCACCGGGCAGAGGCAGCCAGCCCACACAGCAGCATGAAGGGGCTGGGAACACATCAGGACCACCCTCACGCAATAAGTACATGACAACACAGACATACAAACCTGGGAGCAGAGAAAAGTGGGCAGGATGGAGCAGCATACAGATTGGCACAGAAACAGGCATGCACCAAGGTGCAGAGGAAGGACAGGGAAAGTCATGATCTGCCCCTGTCAGAAAGCAGGCAGGCTGCACAGTGACAACACAGCACAGACAGAGCAGCCTCACAGCAGGGGCCCAAGAAACAAGGGAGAACAGGATACAAGCAAGCCCATAGTGAAGGCACAGGGGGACACAGAGACAGACTGAAGAGACACACATAGCAGAGAACAGCCCCAGAATGTCAGCCACAGCTCCAAGTCACATAGATGCCCCCTGAAGAGCCCAAAAAAATGGCCCTGTATATGGCCCCCAGGCAGGAGTCAAACACAGCACCCTGAGTCAGGCACAGAACCAGCAGGTTAGAGCTGTGAGTGCTGCCAGGTACTAGGAAGTGAGAGCAGAGCAAATCATATGGGAAGCACAGTGTGAATGGTACAGGTGCAAAGTGAAGTATTATAGGCAGGAGTCAAACCCAGCACCCTGAGTTCTGTGAGTCAGGCACAGAACCAGCAGGTGAGAACTGTGAGTGTTCCCAGGTGCTAAGAAGTGAGAACAGAGCAAGTCATAGGACAGACACAGTGTGAATGGTACAAATGCAAAATGAAATATTACAGGCTTCTAGGTGGGAGTTGAGCCCAGCATCTTGAGCTCCATGGGTCAAGCACAGAATCAGCAGGCTAGAGTTCTGAGTGCCCCCAAGACCTAGGAGAGGGGTGAAATGGGCCCTGTCCATGTACACCAAATGCAATGACCAGACGCAGCCCCCCCCCCCCCCGGCATGGCAGAGTGAATTGCCACTGATAGCAGATGGGGACAGGGCACATAATGTGCATGTGCCCAGTGGCAGCAGCACCACCCCAATGTGTAGGCAGGTTTGTGCCTGGCATGGGGGAATGATGAGGTGTGTCTACTCCACAGGTGTTTCCGGTTCCTGCATGACACAGAGGCCTATTGTGTGTGATACCGCACAATCCGCTGCACATGCCCATGGCTGATAAGGCATATCCGACACCAACTGCAGGAGGAGCAGGGTGAGTAGCCATGCAGATACCCAGTCTGAGTAGCAGGCCAACAGGCCCCCCAACATAGAGGCAGGGCACCATATGCAAGAGCACACACTGCTGTGACATGGACACCATGGAAACAGCATGCCCCCAGCCCAGGATCCCACAACACATAGTCCTGGCCCACACTGCCCCATCCCCTGAAGAAATGGGATGTGCTGGAACACCCTGTGTGTGTGTGCCTGCCCCCCCCCCCTCAGTAACCACAGTAGTATAGCAACAGGAAGAGCAGAGTTTGGACATGTATGGTGCAGCCACCACAATATCCCACAGAAAGGTATGGGCAAGGAGCATGTTAAGGAGACACAAACAATCCTGCCTGTCCTACCACAGTGGCAGTGACAGGAGCACTGTCTGGAGTGTGACACAGGCCACCCATGGACCCAGAATGACAGCACCCTGTGCCACAGGCACACCAGGAGCCCAGTTGCCCATGAATGACCTGTCAGACACGCAGCAGAGATACCACAGATGTGCAGCTAACCACGACCTTTGTTCCCCACAGTGGCAGCACAGCAGGAGGAGGAGTCCCCAGCCCCATCCCCTGATGGCTCCAACCCTGACACCATTGAGGACACCAGTGCAGATATGCCTCCCAGCCCCAGGGGGGCAGCAGCAGTGCACCACCAAGCCTCATCCTCCTGTCCAGTCCAACATCATCTGCAGAAGATGAGGAGGATGAGGAGGGTCTGGCAGGGGAGGCAGCATTCTCCCCTCCACCTCCCCTGAAGGGGGTGGAGCCAAAGGCAGTGAGCAGGGGGTACTATGTCCCACAGCACTTCTGGAGGATAGAATGAAGCAGGTCAGCAGCCAGGTCTCACTGGTGCCATACACAGGCACTGCAGAGACAGAAGATGACCTCTGGACCCTCATCCTCCAGCCCTTAGTGGAAGGATGTGTGGCATGACAGGGAGGCAGCTGGGGAGCCCCATGGAGTGTCATGGGGGAGGTTGTAGCAATACAGGCTGAGGGGTCAGGCAGAGATAGCGAGGGGGCAGCGTGTGAGTGCATGGGAGAGGGTCGTGGCTAGAGGGTGGTAGTGAGGGCAAGGGGAGCGTGTGGGGGTGTGTGAATGGCAGGAAGGTAGGAGTGAGGGTGAAGAGTCTGAGGGCATGTAGGGGGAGGGTTGGGGGTGTGTGAGTGGCAGGAGGGTGGGAGCAATGGTGAGGGGTCTGAGTGAAGGCAGGGTGAGCATGTGGGGGCATGTGAGTGGCAGAAGGTTGGTAGCAAGGGTGAGGGTCATGCAGGGGAAAGTGTGTGGGTGTGGGTTGGGATGTCACAGTGTGACTGAAGGGGACGTGGATGGTGAGGAGGCAATGGGGGCCCAGGTTATGGAAGCTGGGATTTCCAGGAGGCTGTGGTGGTGGTGCCAGGTCATGGAAGTGATGAGGGCAGTGATTCAGTGGAGGTGCCTGCATCCGGGTGCATGTGGGAGCAGGGCACCCATGTCAGTGGGCCACATAGCCCACCCTTATCTGATGTGGGGCCTGATGAGGGGGCCCTGGAGGCAGGAGGCCACAGAGACATGCTAGCCTTGCGCCATCTGGAGCATGTGCTTGCACACAGCCTTTCACAGCTGTGCAGGCCTCTCTCCTACCTCTCACACCATGTGGAAGGCCTTAGGGGTGATGTGCGGGGCCTGAAGGGGGAGCTCAGGAGCCTGCAACTGCTGCTGGAGACCCACCTGAAGTCCCACACACCAATCCCCAGTCACACAGCAGGCAGCCCTGCAGGGCACTGAGGGGGCCCCACCATCAGGGACTGCCATACCACCAAACAGCATGAGCCATGCCAGTGGCTGCTGGTGCAGTGATAGCCACCAGGGTGGACTGACTGGCAATGTTAATGACCCTGTAGGTGCAGCAGGGGCATGGATTGTGTGCCATGAGGCACACCTATTTGCCAGTGTGTGTGGGCACTATTTACCCATATTATGTGTCTGTCCCATGCATGTCTGCTGGGTAAATAAAGTGTTATACAACTCAACACATGTGCCTTCTGTGCCTATGTATTTGCTGCTCACAGCAATCCTGATCAACAATGGCCCCAGTCATATTTTAGCGCCACAGGGAAGATGCCATGCTGCACGCCACACATTCATGGTAGCCCATGCATGGTTGAGCCAAATAGCCAGGTAGACTGGCTACCACAGTAGCGCATGACAGAATAAACACCCAGGGGGACGGGGAGGTGCCACATGGGAGGGGAGGGGAGCTATGAACATGTGGCATCAGCATAGCCAGTGGTCCACAGGGACACTGCAGCCTAGGATGGTGGGGCTGGCTGCTGCACAGACACTTGTGGTGCATGCCATGCAGAGGGGGCAGGATGGGGAGAGAGGAATGACCCAGAGTAGGCCATGGATGTGGCAGGGTCAGGTCACATGGACAGCCCAGATGCGTGGGCACTCCTGAGGAGGTATGTGGAGTGACCCATGACAGGGAGAGTAGGGAGGCATGGCAGATTGACTGCACAGTTGGGGCTGCATGCAGCAGTGGTCCTGGACATGGAAGCTGAATGGGAGCAGGATTTGCTGAATGTGGTGCATGGTGATGGGCAGGATGGGGCCCACAGCTGACCAGCCACACTGTGTACTGACAAACAGAAGAGGGAAGATGGGGTGGCCTGGTGTGGGCCACCAGCACTGGTAGCGCAATAGGCATGGCAAGGGGTGAAGGGAGGGTGCATGGGGAGTCCCAGGTGTGTGACACATGTGGAATATGCGAGTTAGTGGGTCGTAGGGGCGGTCAGCTGTGGAGTGGGTGGGCTGGGGGTAGGGGCCACATGCTGCCACAGATACCTGTCCCATGTGTGGGACCATCTGTGTGATGGCCAGCTACCACATGGTGACAGGAACAGACCTGGGACTGCATCTGTGATGTATGATGGTAGCCATGCATGCCCTGTGCAACTGAAAGGTGGCATGCTGGGGGATACCATGTGTATGCGGCACACTATGTGCATGGCCCACCCCTCCAAAACCGCTGCCATGTGTGTGACACTGGCAGCGGGCAATGGATGGATGACGGATGCACAAGAGACAGGTGGACTATGCAATGTATGTGTCACAGCTGCAGTAGCTATGGGTGCCATGCCATAGCTGCACACGGCCTGGCACCAATGTTCCCGTTAACCTGCGCTGGGTCTGCTACCAACATTCCTGCCGGCGGGGGGAGGTGCAGAGCGATCGACGCTCTGCCCCTCCCCCCACCGGCAGGAATGCCGGTGGAGGACCCGGCGCAGATTAAAAGCACTCTTGCTTTTTCTTTTGCTAGACATTGGGGGAGGGGGTTAGGGACACACTGTGGGCATGGGAGGTAATGATACAGAGATGGGATTTTGGGCATGGGAAGGGGATAGGGACAGGGAGAAGAGAAGAGATGGAAATGGGGAATAGAGACACAGAGAATATAGGGGACATGGAGGGAGGGATAGGAAAAGTCTGGATGGAGGAGAGGATCAGGATGTGGAGAGAGAGAGATACTGTACATGGGGGAAAGAGAGGGAGAGTTAGTGAAAGACTAGGAAATAAGAGGCTGGGGAAGGAACAAGAGCTAGGAAATGGGAGGGTTGGGGTGAGGAATAGAGTGAAACTGAGGAGTGCTTGGTAAGGAATAGGTATGAAATCTGGATAGAGAAGCAGAACAATAAATAGAAGAAAGCTGAAAGGAAGGGATTAGTGTAAAAAACTGATGTAAGGGAGGAAGTGAAGACAGGAGGAGAGAGAAAAAATGGCAAATGGAGAGGAGACCCATGAAAATAGAACAAAGAGAAGACAGGAAAACTAAAACCAGAGACTGGGATCAACAGTTAGAAGCATAAAATGAGCAACCACGAAGATAGAACAAAATAATTTTCTTTTCTTTTTTTATGATTGGAAAATGTTGATGTTGGGAAATTACATCTGCCAGGAGTCAGGACTGGTGTTGGACATGGCTGAGGCATATCTTAGGGCAAAAATTTGAGAGAGGACCCAAAAGTCCACTAGCAAGCTGTGCCTTTTTCAGTCTCAAATAGGAGAGAGGAGTGGCTGGAGGGAGGAGTGTCTCAGTGGTTGGAACAGGTTACCTCAGGCCAAAGAGCCAGGGGTTCAATTCCTGCATGGGGACAAGCAACCTCAGACCAGAGGGACTGGTGTCTCTAGTCCCATGGCCACACCTTGGGCAAGCCTCTTAACCCTCCATTGCCTCAGGTACACTTAGATTGTGAGCCCTTCAGGGACAAGGGAATAAAAAAGTACATGTAAACCACTCTGATGCAAAAAGTTAAGGGCAGCATATCAAATGCCTAAACCATAAACCATCTGGGGCCCAGGGCAATTTCCAGGTTGCATCCCTCCTAATGCCAGTCCTGACATCTGCTGTCTTTTATATTGTACAGTATGGGGAAATGCATTTCTATTGCTCTTGCGTTGCACTACATGCAGCGTTTGGCTTTCTGAGGTTTTAGTTTAAACTTTGTCTATATATTTTTCTTTTCATTTTGTATTTACTTATTGATAAAGGTCTATCAGTATTGTGTGTGTATGTGTGACCAATGCTGGGTATTCTGTTAGTATGGAATTTCTGTTTAAGAATGTGTAGCAAGCTGGCTTGTTCAGCTTGCACACTGTCCTCTCTGCAGTTATTTTTTGGGGCGGGGAAAGAGGCGGGTCAAAGGCAGGACGGGGGAGGGCATGGATGGAGCACGCCTAGCCACAGGTGGTGAGTTTTTCTCTTTCAAAAAGTTGGCAACCCTAGTCCTGCTTCAACATCCCCAGGCTCACAAAACCCCCCAAGCATAACCCTCCCAACAGAAGCCCCCCCCTGAGCATAGCACCCCTTCAGCATCCCCTCCAGAAAGCAAATCCCTACTCTTAAGCAACCCTTCAAGGACCTTCACACCCAAGCAAACCCCTTTCGAGGGCCAAATTCTGGCCCTTTCACCACTCCAAGACTTACTTGGGGGATCCCTGATGGTCCAGTGTTCTTTGGGGGCAGGAGTGGTCCCCCTCGACTCCTGTCTTGACTATTCTGAATTCAAAAATAGTGGCAGTATCTCCTAGCAGTAGTCTTCTGGTAGTATCGCAAGGGATTGGCCTTATACAATTTCCCCCAGTAAGCTTAGGGCCCAATTTTCAAAAAGACCAATACTGAAATGCCACAGCAGGCAGATGTGGGTCAGTATCCGGATAGCGGCTGCTGCGAAATGTCCGGGCTGAGCAGTGCTACCTGGGTAAGTGCTGCCAGTGACCCAGTTAGTGCAGTTTTCAGCCAGGTTTTGCCTTCATTGAAACTTAGGCCTGTTTCTCATGCGGCCACTGAAAAGCCCATGAACCGGGCAAGTACTTGCACTTACGCAGTTAGCACCAATACCCATAATACCGAGGTGCTCTGTGGAGACATCCATCGGCCACTAGCCATTGACCCTCTTAGCCCCTAAGGGCCTTCTTCGGCAGCGGCAGCTAGCACTGCTAAAGCGCATAGCCATTGCCGCTGAAGTTTAACCCTGCATAATCAATGGCAGAGCCATATCCGGCCACTGGCATTGAATATCCGGATCACAGCACTGCCCGGAAGCCAACAAGGCAGCGGAGATGTTGAACCGCTGTCCGGTCAGTCCCCACAGGTAAAGTTAGGCCAGCCATTGCAGCACATATCTTTACCCATGGGTGGCTAACCAGGCAGCAGCTCAATGTCACCACTGCACTGGTTAGTGACGGTGACACCTCCCTCCACCCCAGAATGCTCACAACATGCCCCGATGCTAACTCCATAGTATCGGGGCCTATAGCAGCAGCACCCACGGATATCCAGCAGCACTAACCATGCTAGTGCTACTCAATATCCCACTAAGCGGCATTTACATGTTTTTCAGGTCTGTAAACTGTGAAAATGCCTTTGAATATTGCGCCCTTAGTTTTTACCCTGTGTTTTGTGTCTTGAATTACTAACTGTTATAAAGCTGACTATAGAGGCAACTTGACAATGTCTGCATAGTATTTACATGTATAAATTCTGTTCTTACAGTGCTGCTATCTGTACGTGTAAATACGCTGGGATGCATGGACTCTAAAGGGGCATGGACTGGCAGTGCAAAAATAATGTATACTGATTTTGCATAGGTATGTAGGTATAGTTTAAAACTTTTCTTCATTAGCTTCTGCACTTTCTTCAAGGCATGCTAAATGTCAGCAAATTGCCCATTTTGGCCAGGGCTTTAGCAGCATAAAGAGTGCAGGAGCAGCCTAGTGGTTAGAGCACTGGCTTGGTAACCAAGCGACCAGGGTTCAGTTCACACTAGTACTCCTTGTGTCCTTGGACAAGTCACTTAATCCTTCGTTTCCTAGGAAGGCAGGCCAGGCAATCTACTTCTGGTCATACTACCAGAAGTCAGCATTGACTCAAAGGCACACATTGCATTGAATTTTTATAAGAGTGATCGAAGGGGCAATTGTGCTTAAGTCTTTTGTCTTTAAAATAACCCCCAAAATGTAAAAATAGGACGTTAGGAGAAGGATTCTTTAATCGGCACCTATTTTATCTGCAGTTTTCTGGAATGGGGAACCTGAACATGTGAATGCTGATTGCTCGATCGGGTGCGCCAGCGCCTGAGGGCCTCGCCAGAGGGCCCTTTGGCGTGGCCCTTAGGCGTGGGCCCGGGGGCGTTCTGGTGTGGTCCATCCATCCTACTCTTCTATTTCACCGCAGCCCCCTGGATCTGAGTAAGCACGATCACTCTCTGCTTGTACTGCTACCATTGCCCGCATAGAGCTGTTACCCATTGCTGCTTGAATTGCTACCACTGCCTACGTAGAACTGCTACCATTGTTGCTTATAGCCTGAACTGTTACCATTGCCCGCGTAGACCTGTTACCCACTGTTTGCTCAAACCTTGCTGCCCATTACCATGGCCCCACATTTCATTGTCATTCTCTTCCTCTTCCTCCCCATCTGCCTCCCCTCCTTTCAACATCCTCCCTTCTCTTCCCCCTACCCTCCCCTACCCTCCTCACTTCTCCCTCCACTTTGCCCCTAGCCTAGCACCCACTCCAGAGCCTTTCCACACTATTCCCCGCATTCAACCTGCCCCCTCTCTACCTTCCTCACTTCTCCCTCTGTTCTGCCCCCTAGCACCTGCTCTTGAGCTTCTTCACACCATCCCCCGCATTCAACCTACCCCCTCTCTCTTAGGCAACTCCATCCTCGCTTCCGCCGTACTATCTCCACTTTACCTCGCTCCCTAATACTCATTCTCCTTCTCTCATCAGGTAACATCAACCCCAACCCTGGGCCTCCCCCCCCCCCCCGATTTCTCTCCCACACTAAAGAACGTTCCTCACGTACCCTATGTAATCTCATCCACATCCTGCTCCTCCCTCCTTTCGCCCTCCCCATTCATTCCATAGTCACTCAACCTTTCATGTCAACTCCAACCCTACCCCCAAATATAATCCCTCACTTAACCTATCTGATACCATCAATTTATCCCTCACTTCCCCCCCCCCATGTCCCTCTTGGAGAGCACATACACCCAGACATGTCCACCCATACCCTATACCCTCTAAATCTCGGTACTACCCTAAAAATAGACTCCCACGCTACTCCAATAAGAAATCTCAATACTACCCTAGAAATAGACCCCCCACGCTACTCTAATAGGAAATCCAAACGCAACCTATCCAATCTTATCCATATCCCTCTCCTCCCCCCTTCCGCTCTCCCGTTTACCTGCGCCCTTTGGAACGCATGTTCAGTCACTAAAAAAACTACTTTTATTCACAATCTCTTCATCTCTAATGCCCTACACCTTCTTGCCCTGACCTAGACCTGGCTCCCCCTCAGATGACACCGCATCCATTGCCTCTCTCTGCTATGGGGGCTACCAATTCTCCTATACACCTCGATCTACTGGCCGCGGTGGTGGTGTTGGCCTCCTACTCTCCCCCTCCTGCCAATTCCAACCCCTCCTGCCACCCCAATCACACTCCCCCCTTTCCTTTGAAGTCCACTCCATTCACCTCCTCACACCACTTCCCCTCCGTGTAGCTGTTATCTATCGCCCACCCGACAACTCCAAATCAACCTTCCTCACCGACTTCGACTCCTGGCTTTCTGCCTTTATGGATCCCTCCTCCCCCACTCTTATTCTTGGCGATTTCAACATTCACGTCAACAACCCTTCCGACCCCCATGCCTCAAAATTCCTCACTCTTACCTCCTCGTTTGACCTCCAACTCTGCTCCACTGCCCCCACACACCTACACAGCCACTCCCTTGATCTAATACTCTTCTCCAATTCCTCTCCCTCAAACTTCCGCAAATCAATCCTTCCCTCATCTGACCATCACCTACTAACATTTACTCTTCAGCTCCTGCCTTCCCAACCTCATCCTGTCTCCTCCGACCTATTTAGAAACCTTCATAATATTAATCCCCGGACTCTCTCCTCCACCATTTCTCCATCTCTTTCCTCCATTTTATACTCCGAGTCTATCGACGAAGCATTATCCTCATATAATGCCACACTATCCTCAGCCCTCGACAATCTTGCCCCTCCCACCTCACATCCGGTAAAACGATCTACTCCCCAACCCTGGCTTTCACCCACAACCCGTTACCTACGCATCTGTGCCTGCTCTGCCGAACGAGCCTGGTCCAAATCCCACTCCCTGGATTACCTTCTACACTTCAAATTCATGCTTGGCTCCTTCCAATCAGCCCTAGCACTTGCCAAACAAGACTACTACATCCATCTGACTAATTCCCTTGCTTCTAAGCCACGCTGTCTCTTTAACACCCTCAACTCTCTCCTCAAGGTCCCCCCACCCCCGATCCCGCCCTCCCTCTCTGCCCAAACCCTAGCTGACTACTTCCAGGACAAAATTCTCAAAATTACCCTCCAATTCCCTACCCCCTCCCCCACCTCCCCTCCTCCCCATCTCTCCTCCCCCACCCATACTCCCCCTGCTACCCTCTCCTCCTTCCCCCAATCTCTGAAGAGGAAACCGCACTACTTCTTTCCTCCTCCAAACCCACCACCTGTTCATCAGACCCCATCCCCACCCATCTCCTATGTTCCATCTCCCTCACCATCGTCCCCTCCATCACTCATATCCTCAACCTCTCACTCTCCACTGCAACTGTCCCCGCTGACTTCAAACATGCTGTTGTCACACCCCTCCTCAAGAAACCCTCACTTGATCCCACTTGCCCTTCTAACTATCAGCCCATCTCCTCCTTCCCTTCTTATCCAAATTATTAGAACGAGCAGTCCACCGTCATTGCCTTGATTTCCTCACCTCCCAGGCCCTCCTGGACCCACTGCAATCAGGCTTCCGTCCCCTACACTCCACTGAAATGGCACTTACAAAAATCACCAATGACCTGTTCCTGGCTAAATCTAAGGGCCTCTATTCTATCCTCATCCTTCTTGACCTTTCTGCTGCCTTTGACACCGTTGACCATGACCTTCTCCTCACCACCCTCTCCTTGCTTGGTTTCAGGGACTCTGTACTATCCTGGTTCTCCTCCTACCTCTCCCATCGCTCATTCAGTGTATGCTCTGGCGGCTACTCCTCCTCCCCTACCCCGCTCCATGTAGGTGTACCCCAGGGATCTGTCTTGGGCCCCCTTCTTTTCTCTCTCTATACCCAAGGCCTTGGTGCGCTTGTCTCTTCCCATGGCTTTCAGTACCATCTCTATGCCAATGACTCCAAACTCTACCTCTCCACACCTAATTTGTAGTTTGGGATGAGTTAGGGCAACCCAGTCCAAGATCTCTGCTTGTCTTTCGGACATCGCCGCCTGGATGTCTCATCGCCGACTGAAACTGAACATGGCCAAGACTGAACTCCTTATCTTTCCACCCAACTCCTCCCCCCCACTTCCCCCTCTCTCAGTCCATGTGGATGGATCTACTATCCTTCCTGTTCCCTCGGCCCGCAATCTGGGGGTCATCTTTGACACCTCTCTCTCCTTCTCCACCCATATCCAGCTTGTAGCTAATACCTACAGCTTTTTCCTCTACAACATCAGCAAGATCCACCCCTTCCTCTCCGAACATACTACCAAAACGCTTATCCACTCCTTAATCTCCTCTCGCCTCAATTACTGCAACCTACTCCTCGCTGGTCTCCCTGTGAGCCACCTCCTTCCCCTCCAATCTATACAAAATCATGCTGCTCGACTAATCTTCTGCCAGCCTCGCCATGCCCACATTACTCCTCTCCTCAAGTCACTTCACTGGCTCCCTGTCCAATTCTGCATCCAATTCAAGCTTCTCTTATTGACCTATAAGTGCACTCACTCTATGGCCCCTCAATACCTCATATCCCTTATCTCTCCCTATGTCCCCTCACGAAACTTGCACTCCACTAACAAATCGCTTCTTTCAATGCCTTTCACCCGCACCGCGAACTCCCGATTGCGCTCCTTTCACCTTGCTGCGCCACACGCCTGGAATATCCTTCCTGCGTCTGTGCGCCAGGCGCCTTCCCTGGCCCTCTTCAAATCCAGGTTGAAGACCCACCTCTTCACCGTTGCATTCAGATCCTGTCTTCCATCCTCATCCTACCCTAACCCCCATTAACATTTATGAACAAACTATAGACCAAGCTACACCTAACTGTACCACACCCTACCTTCCGCTGAACTGAGTAATGCTCTGTACTGTTCTAACTAGATTTTAAGCTCCGATGAGCATGACTCTGATGGGCAGGGACTGTCTCTTGTATGTTAGCCACCTCTTGTAGGCTAGCTGTACAGCGCTGCATGCGTGGCGCTTTATAAGCCCCCAAAGACACCCCAAACAACCCACGAAAAAATGGAAATAAATTCCATCACACACAAACCCACTCACATACACACACAAACACACGCACACTTATACACACACACACTCACACATACATACACACACACACACACCTGAATAGCGAATCATGTATTCTTGTAAATAATTTCTATAAATAGCAATGCCAGCTTGCTGACATTTCCTCTGTAAATTCAGCAGTATACAAAAGTATACACCCTGTAAATAGTTCTGACAATTTACTGTTCTGTTATATGTAAAAAGTTAAGAAGTTCTTGTTCTATGTAATGTTATGCAAATGTATGCAATTGTTCCATGTAAACCGCCCCTGATCTCTGGAAGGGGCGGTATAGAAGAAATAGATAAATAAATAAATAAAAATAAATAAGTGCTAAATAGTAGTAGTAGTACTTCCATGCATGATGCTGCTCTTCTTTTCACATGTATTTTCTTCAGAAATGGTTGCTTCCCCTGCATGTTTAGGGAAATACCTATGTATTTTCCACAGCCCTATACCCGCTGTATGAAAGGCTCTGGGTTCAACAGGCCTCATGTAAAAGAAGCAGGGCCGGCCCCAAAGTTGGTTCAAGGTGTTGGCACCCTAAGCCAGGGCCATACCAAGCCATAATTGCACCATGTGCTATTTCCACATCTGGTGCACCCCCTACCAGTTGCCTGCCCCCGCCCATCCTCCCCTCCCCCCCCCAGCATTACCCTGCTGCCGCCGCCACTTTTATGTTTTCTTGGAGGTTGGTGGCAGCAGTGAGGCAGACCCGCATTTGTAGACAGGTCGGGTCCCTCCTTCCCTTCTCTGACATAGGTCAAGTCAGAGGAAGGGAGGGACCAGGCCAGCCATTCAAATGCAGGTCTTTGCAACTCAGTGTTTGCATGGCTGGCCTGGTCCCTCCCTCCTCTGACATGACCTACATCAGAGAAGGGATGAAGGGACCCAACCTGCCTAAAAACACGGGTCTGCCTCACTGCTGCTGCCTCCGCCGCCTCTGAGAAAACAAAAAAAAATGGTGGCGGCAGCAGGGCAATGCAGGAGGGGGTGGGGCAGAGTGGGGCCAGCAGCCCGATATGTGTCTCTAACATTTTGCGCCCTGTGGGGCTGCACTGCTCACACAGGGCTACATATGGTGTTGTCCTAAGTAAACCCTAAATCTTACGCCTCCCCTGGCTGTCAGAATCTATTGTTTAGTCTTGAAGACCCTGTTCTATGCCGCCTCACCAGAAGCTGGCACCCTAGGCAGCTGCCTACTTTGCCTAATGGTTGGGTCAGGCCTGAAATTAGGTTGGCAACTATGAACGTCCTAACTTGAATGCTCCTCTTCTGGACTAGATGTGCTATGCAAAATGGGGCTAGACATGCTTATTGCTTGCTTTGATTACCTTTTTTGCAATTAATGTTGTGCTACATCCAGAAAAATGGTTAAAATATAACGCATTTGAAACTTCTGAGCAGTAATGCCAGTCATCAAATCTTCAGCCTTAGCTAGTTGGTGTATCATTCATTCATCTTTTATAAGCATTCAGACTTCAAACACTTTTAAGTTTCCTGTATTCATCCACTTCAAGATTACAACAGGGACTTGGGCCAATAGGTCAAGGAATGGTTGCTCTGTTCTTTCAACGATCAGCATCTAAGCTTGAAACTTTCTTTTGCAATTATCTATTTGTTTACATTGTCAATTAAAATAATTAAAAAAAAAAGCTTTTGCACATCTGTGGTAATGCAAATCTTCCAAGGAAGGATTTATTTTTTATGTCTGAGTTTTCTGTTTTAATCAGCCTGGGGTTTCACAGCTAAAATTGTAAGCCATTGCTTTGCACTGTGCACTAATGGGCAGTATGAACATATCTGAAAACATATTAAATAGATAATCTAAAGGCCAGTATAACAAAAGCAAGGAATGGGGAAATGCCCCTGCTGCGATTCCCTGAGGCCCAGTGGTTTCAAGAGAAACCTAATATCAGTAACAGAAACCTAAGCCCTTGCATCTGTTTCCCACGCACAGGAAAGGATTTTTAAGTTGTCTGCAAAGATTTGGGGGGGGTTTTCACATTTCCAGAAGTGGTTCCAGAGACACCTCTCCAAGCCTGTTTTCCCCAAGTTATAATGAAAAGAAAGCATGAAAGTTGAGCTGCTCAAAGGATACCTTCATGGCAGGCATACAAGATCCCGGGACACTTCAGAGAATGTTGCAGCTCATTCCTTTTGTTTAAAGAGCGTAACAGCGGTAACTAGTTACTTCTGCCCCGCATTGGCATCTTGGAATTTTTATTGAGAAGGTTTAGCATGAACCTGCAGACATCCCATCAGAGCCCAAGAAACATTTTCACAGTTCCAGTCGGTGCAGACATTCAAGTGACTAAACGGCAGTAGGTAAAAATGTAGGTAAGAGATTTGCTGATATCCCTAGCTCGGTTAAGGGCTTGCTATGCAGATCAAGTTACCTCAGAAATGGGCTGTAACATTTAACAGTATGTTCTGGCATTCTTCATTGCCAAATTCCTTTCTTTTTTTTTTTCTTATAGACTTCTAGCTTTCTGTTAGCTACTTTCCAGCAAGGCTGCCAAGAGTAAAACTTTCCTAGCTTGACCCTGAAAAGCATTTGCTGCTGAGAGACCAAAAGGGAAGGAAACAGATGAATGGTAAAATTACAACTGGTCAAAAGGGGAAAAAAAAGAGTGTCTATACCTGCAGTGACCTGACACTATTGTTATCAGTAGATATGACCGCAAACCTAACTCAATAACATGTCAGGCATTGTCAACACAGCTCTGACTTCCCATTGCCAAAAATTGCAATGCATGCTTTTGAGTCAATGCTGACTCCTAGCAACCCAGCACTTCTTGGGTTTTCTTGCCAGTGTGACTGGAAGTAGATTGATAAGCCTTTCTTTCTGAGGCAATGGAGAGTTAAGTGACTTGCCCAAGGCCACAAGGAGTGCCAGTGGGAATTGAACCCTGGTCATCAAGCCAGTGCCCTAACCACTAATCTACTCCTCTACTCCTTTCCAGACATACTAACAGGAGCCTGACTGAAAGCCGGGGATCTGCTGGGCATGCAACAAATCAGAATTGGGGCCCAGCCTGCACGTCCAGGCCAGTAGACCCGATGCTGATGCCACAGGAACATCTAGTCCCTGCAGGATCAGAATTGGGTGTTACCGCTGTACGCACCAATTCCGAGGGGCTGCACAGGGGTTGGACAGCCAGAATAGAATTTGGCTTGTAACGTTTATAATCCATAAAAAAGTGCCTGTTAGCATAAGTTTGTAAGCCGCTCTGGTACACAGGGTAAAGGGCGTTATTCCAAGTGCCTAAACCATAAACCAAAACCATAAACCACAGAGATAAGAATAGACCACTAAAGCTCAGTTTCAAAAGAGGCAGGGACTCTGAAATATGCAAAGAAGCAATGCTTACATAGAGGTACTTACTGCTCTCCCAGCAGGCGTTACATGCTGCACTTTTATCTTTCTGGATGTCAAGAATGCACAATTTTCTTTTCTTAGAAATAGGATGTTTTCTAATGGAGATGGATGTTTGCCTTGCAGTTTGTCTTTAGAGCAGCTTCTATTGTATCTGCATAAAATGTGTTTCAGGCAAATAGACAGTTTGTTGTATTTAAAATAAACTATTAAGAACTTCATGAACTGTTGACCGATTGGCATATACGACGTGGCACTAGGTTACATTTTGTTTCCTCACTCATTCAAGTCTATTGCATGAGAAATTTTTGTGGGTTCCCAGCGTTGTCAAGACATGAGAAATTTCAGTTTACAAAAGTCCCTTCTCACCCTTTGACAGCAGGAATTAAGGAATCTGCTAGCTCTGATTCAGAGGCCCCTCACTGTTAGAGCGCTGATTCCCTGCAGGGTCAGTGGTCTCAGATTTCCCCTCCCAAGCCCCAGTACAGAGTTCAGAATCTTAGTACTAAGGTGTTTTCTCCTTCAGGGTCTACCTCTTTCCTGAAAAATACCAAGTTGCCCTAACTCACCCCAAACTCCAAATTAGAAAGGGGTAGGAGTAGTCCCCTCTCGCTCCTGACCTGTTGATGCTATTGCTACCAGGGATGTCCCTGGAAGTAAAATAATTTCTGGTTCCCCCTGGTGTTATTGTCACATGGTGTACTGGTGGGTTATTATCAAATTATTTACCTCTCAGAGCCCAGATGCCAAAGAGAAACCAAAGTCCCCCTGGAATGTCCTATGCAGGAACAACAGCAGAGAAACAGGGATACATAAACTAGAAACTAAAAGGATAGGATCTGGAGCATTTAGGTGGTATACAAATACAGCTTATTCTCCAGGAACCTTTGAACGGGTATTTATATATATTGTGGTGATGAGGCTGCACTAGAACCTAGGAAAATACCTGGAAAAAGAACTTTTTCTTCTAGGCAGAGGAATCCCTCAGCTAAGCACATGTATCAGAATGCAGGTAGAGAAAAAAACCACACATTCAGAACTATTGAGTGCAGGCCACACCCAGGCTCCATGGCAACACAGGGTGGAAATGGGAGGCACCTAGGGGAGGAGCCAGGAAAAGGAAGACACTCAAACACATTTAAGCTCTCAGGAAAAGGAAGCAGAGAGAGGTGGAAAGGAGAAAGAAGCAGGAGGAGGAGTTCCAGTTCCAGCTCTTGTTCTAGTTCCAGTTCCAGATACAGAGACAGGCTCACGGAGAGCAGGAGACACAGTCTCAGGGAAAGCCACGGCCAGAGCCGGTGCCAGGGCCAAGGCCAGAGTGGAGGAGAAGGGAACAGAACCAGCCAGAGTCTCAGAGACGGGAACAAAGCCAGCCACCGTAGCAGGCACAGGACTGGAGACAGAGCCGGTCTCGAGCCGTCCAGGAGAGAGGGGCTGAGGAAGCAGTTTACAGGCAATGTGAAAAGGGAATATATACAGCAGACTAAGGAGAACTCAAACTTCAGGCGTCAAAGGCAGAGAGTGTCTAGGAACAGACACTGGAGAAGCTCTCAGAGCAGCTTTTGTTCAGAAGACTGCACTCCAGAGAGGAGCCCCTGCCGTGAGAGGTCTACAGCCCGGTTTGAAGGTAGGAGGGATACTCCTGGGGAAACTGAAGGTTGTAGCCCTGTTAGAGGAGCAGCACTAGAAGATTCCAAGAGAAAAGTTTTACCCTTTTTAAAACCTGTAAGACAGAGTGTTACCACAAGCAAGGTCAGTGTCAGACGGCTGCCTGGGTGAGAATGTTCACAGTCTTGGCAAGTGCATATATCAATATGATTTGCAAGGGATTGTGGGAAATGCAGTCCATTCACACCAGACACAGCTGCTCACAATAATTAGTTGTGCTTGAGTGTAAAGCCAATAAGATATTTATTTATGGGGTTATTTCTCCCAACACAGATATGCTTGGTAGCACATAAAACAGGATACTTGCTTTCAGTGTTAAACTTAGAAAAACAAAATCAGGAGAACAACAGATGAACTTGTCAGGCAATCAAATGAAAAGAATAAAGACCTGGTTGGTAACAAACTGGTCTTTTCTGTAGGCTTTAGCTAATATTTTCTTAGCAGTGTTTCAAACAACAAGCAAAACCCACAAAGAAGGGAAAAACTGTTCTTTTCAGGTTAACTTCTTATATCTTCACACATATATTCAGAAGTGATTTCCTCAGAGCTCACAAGCAATTAGGTAAGGCTCAATTGCTAGCAGTTACCCAGCTGAAACCCCTTAGCTGGCTTGCTTTCTACTGCGTGGCTCAAATCCTACTTCAGGAGCTTTTCTGAGTAGATTAAAGAACAAGTTTGTATTTCTTTGTGATGGTTGTTGTACTTTGTAACAGAAAATTACCAAAGGAGTTTAGACAGAGAGCAATCCATATATTCACAGCCTGTATCTAAGACCGCTCCCCCTTCTTCAACAATCATGGGTTCAATATCATGGATTGGCACAGAGGAATTTCTCAATGTAGCACTCTCAGGAGAATACTTGTTTCCCTGCTGTCTTTCAAGGTTATAGCTAGGGCATAGATCAGTGTTCATACCTGAGCTTCCATTGCTGTTAGAGTTCCTCTCTAAATAGCCTGGCCAGTATGTAATACAGTTCTTATGTCCAGCCTTCCAATCCAGATCCCTGGACACTGGGTCTCTCTTCACATACCTTCTGGCACGGGTCCTAGGGTCCCTTCCACGTGCAGCCGTCTCCCTCACAGGTACCGTCTGGAGATTCCTAGCTCTGCAGCACCATTCCTCTGGCTTTCCCCAGTCCAATGGTGTATGCTGGCCTTTTGAATGTCCCCCAGTATACGTACTGCTCTGGTCTCCTCTAGACCTCCCAAATGCTTTTCTCTTCTTTCTTCCAAAGGGTTTCTTGCCCTCTCTGTCCGTCCGGTCTGGCTTCTGCTTCTGATGATCCTCCAGATGATGAAGACCTCCAAGCTGAGGATATCCAAGCTGATTCTGAGGATCTCCCAGATGAAACTGAGGATGAGGATCTCCCAGATGATGAGGATAATTCTCTGCAGAATAAACTCTACCTTTATTCTGCTTTGATGAGTGCTCCACCCTAGCACAGCGCAGCTGTGCTGAATCAGTCCCTGCTCTTTGAGATGAGTGCTTGGGGATTACCTCATAGCCCTCCTGATTGAACACACGTTTCCCCACTTCAGCTCCTCTAATGGCTGTTGGAAAACTGGTGCATTCTGGGACTGGTAGTCTTTTATGGGAAAATTCTGTTTTCTTATTTCTACCAGAACTGACAGGTTGCTTGTTCAGAGTGTCACAGAGCAGACTCTCTAGAGCCCCCTGTGGAGCTAAAAAACACTACTCCTCAAGTAAACAGTGACGTGTGGAGAGAGCACATGACACAAGGGTATCAGAATAGGTATAAGGGAGTGAGGTCACAAGCCTGGAATTATCACCCAGCCAGTAGGGAGGCAAGGAAGGTCCCACCTGACCCCAATAGGCTAGGGTGTGGTGCAGCTGGGGATTACGTAAATAATCAGCACAGCTCACAGGAGGGAAGCAAGGCAGAGAGAGCCGAAGAAGCTGGGAGACCTGAGAGATGAAGGAGGTTAAGAGAATCAAGGCAACCAAGAGAGTTGAAAGACCCAAGGAGAAAGGATATTCCCAGGCAGAGGAGATACCCAGAGTGGGAAGAACACAGACCTCCCAGGTCTCTACAGCAAGGCAGAAGACACTGGCTGAATGAAAGTCTGAGTGAGTCTGATGAACAATTAAGTGAAAGAGATGAGCAACTGAATTCAGACAGGGACAGTGTATGCAGCAGCCTTGATAGAAGCTATGCCCTAAGACACAAGTTACAAGCTAGGAAAAGCTATTCTGAGCCAGAGAGGAGAAATGCTAAGCTGAGCTATGAGAGGCATTTGTATGAGAAACAAAAGCCCTATAATGTTAACTTAATGAAAGCAGGAAAACTCCAGAGTCTGGGCTACAGACAGAATATAGAACAAAGCTTGTTACCTGTGAGAGAGAACCCTGCAGAGGGATATAACTGGCATAAGCCTTCTCAGAAACTGCCGTTGGAGATAACAGCTGTTTGTAAAGCTCCTGTTAAAACAAAACCCCGAACAAAGGTTCCACTCTCTAATAGCTGGGCAGCTAACTGCTTTACTCTGCCTGATAACCAGAGGCAGAGGAAAGGCTCCTGGTTGAGCAACTCCAGAGAATATGGTAAAGCCAAACAGATACATTCTGTAGAGAGTCAAGTACGTCACAAGCTGGAAAGTTTGTTGAACAAACTACCTCAGGAGAGAAGTGACGAAGCATCTGTACAGGACAGTGTTCCAATGCAGTATGAGCCTTATGCAATAGAGGATAACATTGAATTGCCTGTTGAACAGATGGACTGTAGTTTGATACTAGCTGACCAAATAGAGTCTCTCAGATAGAAGGCTGAACTGCTCCAGAGAAGCCTTTATCTGGAAACCTGACAAGCTGTATTTTTGTTTCCATTGCATATTTTGTTTGCTGAAAGGAAAGCTATTTTTGTTATAATTCTTTTTGTTTACCCAAGAAGGGTTATGTTGATTTGATTATTATACTTTTGAAAGAATCCTACGGGACGGGGAATAAAACCCAGTTAAACCGATTTCGGTGTCACAACTTATTTGTGTGCTGGCAAGGACTATCAAATATTGAAAAGGCCAGTACTTTACACCCGGGTGCAGTACCAGCTGTGACCAGCAGGAGGTGCTGCATGACAAAGGGGTGACAAGAGTCACTTCACCTTTACTATAGCTCCTTCCTGAGCTATGATAAGCTTCCTTATCACATCAGACAGTCAGAGCCTGTGGATATTTTATTCAGAGACAGGAAGCCTGGCAGTCACACTAGGAACCCAGAGGGGAGACAGAAGTCTCAGTGGAACAAACTGTTTAAGCTTTTAAAAGAAGTCAAGCCTGCGTGCACAGAGCAAGTTCCAAGCCAAGAGGAATGTAACTCTGTTTGTGAAAGTATGGACATGGAGCCCTGTGAGATGGAACAGGACTCGGTTGATAGTTTAATGGATTGCTCTCTTTGTCTAGCATCGGAGTAAAAGAAGGCCAGGAGTTTTAAGCTCAGAGAAAACCGGAAACGGTTTAGCTTAGAAAAAGCCTTGTTGTTCTGAGCACTGAAAACTCTGGAAAGAAAAGGGATTTGCCATTGTCAGAGCTAACTGAACTACCTAAGTGTAAACTGAATGTCTTAAGAAGCTGTTATTCTGTGGATAATAGAAACAGGAAGAAGGAACCTTGTTTATGCTTGCACTAGGAACCAGTGAGCACAAAGTTTTAACCCTGGCATTGGAAGAAGCAAATACTGTTTGTTATACATGAAAGAGGTTTATTCTTGAGTACTACCAGGACATTGTTTTGTATGATAATTCTGATTGGAGAAAATATCCTCTATAAGTTGTCCGGTTCAAATGCTAAACAACGAAAGTTGTTTGCAAAGTCTTGTCAAAAAAAGAAATAATAAATAAATTTCCTGTGTTTGCCAAAACCCACTCGGACTGTCTTCTTGACCCACAACTACATCGTCAGAAGTCCTAGCTCTTAAGAGGGAGCAAAAATAAATGTTATGAGGTGGCACGCTGCAACCTATAGGCGACAGCCTAGACGAGGCTCAGCGCCACAAGATATATATATATATTGTCGCCAACCTCCCCCTGGTGGCCGGAGGCTGAACGGGGAGGCTGGGCATATAGTTAATTTTAAGAGAGGAGGGTTCTTTAAGGCCAGGTGCAGCCTGGTCTATGTAGTCCTGCTCCTGGTGCAAGTAAGTCATGTAAGTCAAATGGAGGGAGAATAAGGCTTTTATTTCCCTTTTCACAAAAAGATTCGTTGGGCTACAAAAATTAAAGAAAGTCCTTCTTTTCAGGCATAAACCAAACTCAAGGTACAAAGTAAACTGTTATAATCTTCACAGTTGTGGAAAGGAATTTTACCAAGGATTCTTTCAACATTGGAGTAAATTACATATCTGAACATTCTTCTTTCATTCAGCACAAATATGAAAACTTCTTAAGGTAATATCTGTATGGCTCACAGTTCCAGCAGTGATTCCAAACTACCCATAACACACATGGAACTATCCATCAATTCCTCCTGAGATAAGGGAATAGGGTCTATAAGCTCCACTTGCATCGGTTCTAAATCATTATTATCTTCTTCTGGGCTGGGGCTTTCTCTGGCTGTTATCACTGGCCAGTCCCTATTTCTGTTCCCTTGTTTTCCATACAAGTATTCCAAGGTTCTTAAATGAGCATGGCCTGTTTGATAGCCTCTATATCTTGGCTGGTGAAACTCTGGCCTGCTTTCTCTTCCTTAAACTGGGCATCTGTTTTATAAGGGCTTCTAGCAGCTGAGCCTTTCTTCATGAATAAAGAATCCTCATACCTTGGTTTCCTGTAATAGGCATAGCTGGAAGTGTCCTCCTCAGGTATTTCCCTTAGGACCCAGTCTCTCTGACAATCTTTCTCTTGAAAGCTTCTGGTACCTTTCAATCTGGTCTCCGGGCTTTCTGGCAAGCGTAGGCCTCTCTCCAAGCCTGGCTTCCTGCTTCTTAGCTCTTTACCTCCTGGAGTTTCTGGCTACCACGACTTCCACAGGACTGACTCTCCTCCGTCTGTCTTTCTCCCTGGGACCTTCTGGTTCTCTTCCAGTTCCTGCAGCCATGCCATTAGTCCTGGTTCCACTGCTCCGTTTCTCAGCAGTGCTCTGCTCTCCGGTGCTGCTCTGCTCTCCAGTGCTGCTCTGCCTTCTGGTGCTGCTCCCTTTTCTGTCTCCAGCCTCTTGCTTATAAAGGTCTTATGCCTTTGAGCTTCCCGGGCTAGTTCTCAGGTGCTGCTGATTAGTTAGGTGTGTCCACTCAGCCTCTGTAAGTGCACGCCTGCTCCCTCTAGCTGTTTTGCTAGACAATTGCATTCTCTGCACTTCCTTTGTTTTGGGACAGACAGCTTCTTTTCCTATATCCTCACTTTTATTAGCTCCTGCTCTATGACATATCCCCCTTCTTAAAATATTACGGGCTGAGTTATCATTTTCCCTACAGCACGTAATTCGCGACATGGCATCAGCATTATAATGCAGCTTCCCTGCTCTATGCTCTACCTTATAGTCATAAGGTTACAACGCCATATAGTTAGACCCATTTCCTGATGACACCATGAGAGCCAATCTTTCATGCCAATGTCGGAGGACATTTATGTGATAGACTTGGTTGTGTCCCTTTTTGTCCTGTATCAGATACGAGGCTGGACCAAGTGGTTTGACCACTGTATACGGTCCCCTCCACTGGGCTTCGAATTTTGGGGTAGGTCCGGATACTAAGACTACCACTTTCTCGCCTACACTTAGTTGCCTAGGCTTTGTATCTCTGTCATAATATCTCTTTTGCTTTTGTTGGCTATCTTTCAGCTTTTCTTCTGCGAGACGAGAAGTCCGCTTTAGACGACTCCTCAAGTTTTTCAAAAATTGGGGTACTCCCACTTCAGTTTCTACTGGTTCAATCCATTGTTCACGCAGGATATCTAGCCCTTTGGCTAATTCTTGCCTCTGGGTCATGGAGAGTTTGTCACCGACCCGTGGTTTGGGACAGGCTTTGCAGTCATCTAACCGAGGGCCCAGATCTTCGTCCAGCTGGTCTTTACCCACCGCTACAAAACCTTCCATATTGCTTCGTCCCGTCGAGCCAAAACCTCCGGTTCCCTGGCTCGTGGGAGTCACCATAGCCACCTCCTCCAGGATTGGTAATCCCACTCGTTCGCATATCAACTGGGCAATGCGATCCCCTATTTTGACATTAAAGTCCGCCTCTGCAAAATTGAATAAAAGGACCTTAAGGGAGCCCCTGTAGTCTGGATCTACTACTCCAGCCCCTACATCGATGAAATGTTTGTAAGCCAGGCCAGATCGAGGCGCAATACGACCATAGCACCATTGTGGTAACTCTATTTGTATGCCTGTGTCAATTAAGGCTTGGCCCTGCTTGGGTACCACTTGATTTTCGGCACTATATAAGTCATAGCCCGCGGCCTGGGCAGATGCTCGTTGGGGACTACGAGCTTGCCTAGAAGTTTTACAGAATTTTAATACAAATTTCTTCAGAGGCTCTTCCTGTATTTTCTGCTCAGGCTTTTTAGTCTTCTCCAAGAGGGGACTGGGAACTGCCATTATCTTATAGGGAGTGCATGTGGACACAAAAACCTCCTGGGGAGACAAGCCTTTTTCTAAACCTCTTTTAAATTGAGGCCAGTCTCTGCCTAGCACTAGCTCTTGGGGTAGTTTGGGTACAAAGGCAACTAACAGTTCTCTTTCAATACCAAAGCCTTTCACAATCAGCTTAAACACCGGATAATATGTTGCAGCCCCATGAATACACTTTATCTTTACCCTCCCCTCTGGCCGATCTGGTGCGGATTCACCTTGCTCCTTGATCAAAGACCACAGTTTTTGGGAGATCATGGTTTGATCCGCGCCAGAGTCCAGGAGAGCCTTGGCATCAATGCCTTGTACCGTTACATCCAATACAAATCCCTCCCATAATGCTTTCATGTTCTCACCAATGAGAGCACTACGGGTCTGACATCCGCTCTTTATGTGGCCCGTTTTCCCACATGAAAAACATCTTTTAGAGTGGTCCCTCAACACAGAACTAACATTTGTCATTCCTTGAGTTTTATAGCGTGAGAGACTTTCTGATGTTTGCTTTATCGCACCAGCTGCCATCTTTCGACTTTCCCCACTTTGCTGGGTGGCCAATTCCGCCTCCAAATAACGCTTGATTAGCGTAATGGCTTCTGTAGTGGTGTGACAGTTCTGCAAAATGAGGAAGCTCTGCACGCTTTTAGGTACTGCAGACATATATTGTTCTAACACTATCATATCCATTAAAGTGTCTACAGTTTTTTCCTCCGGTTTTAACCATTTCGCTGCTAAGCTCCTTAGCCTATGGCCTAGAGCCTTATGTGTCTCACCTATCTTAAGGTGAGCAGCACGTAGCATACGATTATACACAAGTGGTGTGACGCCCAGGCGATCCCTGATGGCCTTGGTTACCTCATGGTAATCCTTTACTAAAGTAGGAGGCATCGCCCTGTAAGCTGACAGCGCCTCCCCTGTAAGAGAAGCTGCCAGGTGAATTGCCCATTGTTCCTTCGGCCAAGCCGCCGAATGTGCAATCCTATCAAAAGAATCAAGGAAGTCATCAATATCATCTGTAGCACTTAACTTCCCTACAGTTAAAGCGTCAACAGACCATTGTCCAGCTGAACAGCTACCCAGTCCAGGATTCTGTCCCTGATGACTTGCGGCTGTTTCCTGTGACTTCTGCTGATGAGTTACCCATGCCTCCATCATCTGTAAGATGGGCTTCTGCTGCTCGTGCATGGCCAGTACTGCCTGCTGCTGAGTTTGGCAAGCCAGTTCTCTTTGCTTGTCGAATTGGAGGGCCATCCATGCACATAGCTCTTTCTGATCCATAGCGATGGTATGCCTAAAAAAAACAAAATCAGAGAGAAAACCAAGTGCGGCCTGATAACCAAAAATCAGTTCACTCTCTCCCCCTTTTTTTTTTTTTTTTTTTTAAATCTTACACCCACATCCAGCACAGGTCATGCTCATCTACATTTTACCTCATACTGGGGTTGAGTCAACTTTTGGAAAAAGTCACTGCTGCTCCTCCTTGTAGCACTCTGCCATCACTGCCAGCAACCCCACGACTTTTCCTCTTCCGGGTTTTCCTTCCACTCCGGGTTTTTCTTTTCCTCTCCGGGTTTTCTTGTTCCACTCCGGGTTTTCCTTTTCCACTTCAGGGGGGTTTTTTTGGTTTTATTTTTGGTTTTTTTAACCTTGGTGGTGGTTTCTTTCTTTTCTCTTTTTGTAGTTCTTAGGCCCGAAATCCGAACAACTACGCCATTTATGTCGCCAACCTCCCCCTGGTGGCTGGTGGATGAACGAGGAGGCTGGGCATATAGTTAATTTTAGGAGAGGAGGGTTCTTTAAGGCCAGGTGCAGCCTGATCTATGTAGTCCTGCTCCTGGTGCAAGTAAGTCATGTAAGTCAAATGGAGGGAGAATAAGGCTTTTATTTCCCTTTTCACAAAAAGATTCGTTGGGCTACAAAAATTAAAGAAAGTCCTTCTTTTCAGGCATAAACCAAACTCAAGGTACAAAGTAAACTGTTATAATCTTCACAGTTGTGGAAAGGAATTTTACCAAGGATTCTTTCAACATTGGAGTAAATTACATATCTGAACATTCTTCTTTCATTCAGCACAAATATGAAAACTTCTTAAGGTAATATCTGTATGGCTCACAGTTCCAGCAGTGATTCCAAACTACCCATAACACACATGGAACAATCCATCAATTCCTCCTGAGATAAGGGAATAGGGTCTATAAGCTCCACTTGCATCGGTTCTAAATCATTATTATCTTCTTCTGGGCTGGGGCTTTCTCTGGCTGTTATCACTGGCCAGTCCCTATTTCTGTTCCCTTGTTTTCCATACAAGTATTCTAAGGTTCTTAAATGAGCATGGCCTGTTTGATAGCCTCTATATCTTGGCTGGTGGAACTTTGGCCTGCTTTCTCTTCCTTTAAACTGGGCATCTGTTTTATAAGGGCTTCTAGCAGCTGAGCCTTTCTTCATGAATAAAGAATCCTCATACCTTGGTTTCCTGTAATAGGCATAGCTGGAAGTGTCCTCCTCAGGTATTTCCCTTAGGACCCAGTCTCTCTGACAATCTTTCTCTTGAAAGCTTCTGGTACCTTTCAATCTGGTCTCCGGGCTTTCTGGCAAGCGTAGGCCTCTCTCCAAGCCTGGCTTCCTGCTTCTTAGCTCTTTACCTCTGGAGTTTCTGGCTACCACGACTTCCACAGGACTGACTCTCCTCCGTCTGTCTTTCTCCCTGGGACCTTCTGGTTCTTTTCCAGTTCCTGCAGCCATGCCACTAGTCCTGGTTCCACTGCTCCGTTTCTCAGCAGTGCTCTGCTCTCCAGTGCTGTTCTGCTCTCCGGTGCTGCTCTGCACGCCGGTGCTGCTCTGCCTTCTGGTGCTGCTCCCTTTTCTGTCTCCAGCCTCTTGCTTATAAAGGTCTTCTGCCTTTGAGCTTCCCGGGCTAGTTCTCAGGTGCTGCTGATTAGCTAGGTGTATCCACTCAGCCTCTGTAAGTGCACGCCTGCTCCCTCTAGCTGTTTTGCCAGACAATTGCATTCTCTGCACTTCCTTTGTTTTGGGACAGACAGCTTCTTTTGCTATATCCTCACTTTCATTAGCTCCCGCTCTATGACAATATATATATATATATATATATATATTGTATCCAATGGTAAGTATAGATGTTACAATTATTTTTTTTCCATAAAATAAACAATTCAACGATAATGTAACAAAATGTCTATGTCAAGGAGTCACCAGAGACCTAAAAATTTACTTTTCCTGAAGAGATTGTATATTGAAGTTGTAAGAGAACTATTTTAGCTCCAATAATATACTGTCATATCAGTTGTAAGTTACTTATCCTCATTGTCTTCTTTCTTTTGTTGGGGCCCAGGAAATCTTCTTTTCTTCCAGACAGTGTCACCACAGACGTCTTCACTGGAACCACTGGAATTTGGCATCTTCATTTGGAACCTTCTCCTGCTTTGTGCTATTCCTGTTACCTTTTCCCTAAACTTAACCCCAAAAATTCCTAACTAACTTAAAAAATACTAAATTAGTACTAAAAATTATTACTAAAGCCAACTTGCAAGTGGCCTTTCCCTTTTCAAACACTTTCAATCTGCACATCTCTCTGTCCATACTCATTCACTTCCTCACTTCTCTCAATCTCCCAGATCTTCCAGACATCAATCCTTTTATATCTCTTCATCACTGTCTCACTCAGCTCTGACACTTCTTACAAGTGTCTCTCTTCTAAGTACCTTGAGTAACAGCAACAATCTTTTAAAAACTCCTATTCTCCTTTTACTACCTTTTGACAGTGTTAAGGAACTTTTTCCTTTAGTTACCCTGGTTCCCTTTGTACAGAAGCCTTTTCCTCCTTCTTCTTAAGGTTTTGAAGGAAAAACAAAGAAAAATCCTAATTCCCCATCTAAATACATCCTCAGCTAATTTATCCTTCAATTATTTCCATCTATCCTCGCTCACTATCCCTCTCATGTCATACATTCAATTCAAACACCTCATTTGCACTCAATCCAAAGAAAATACATTTTAAAACTCTCAATTTCTTCCTTACTCCACACGACACCACTCAAACTCTCATACAATTCTCAAATATTCTACAAAGAAATCACTCCTTCAAGGCCCTGACAGCACACATACCAGGGCCGGATTTACCTTGAGTGAGGCCCTACGCCAACAAAAATTGTGGGCCCCCAGAAAAGATAAAAACGAGCACGCCGGATCAGCTGCGCGCTGTTGGCCCTGACGTCATAATTAAACTGGGAATCCCAAAAGCCAAACTTGGAATGTACAACACTGTAGAAATAAAACTATACATTAATTTGCTCTTGTACTAAACAAAGGGCAGACGTTAATGATGCACATTTACCAGAGCTGACATATTCCAATTAATAAATTCAAAAATAAAAAGATATTTTTCTACCTTTTGTGCATTTTTTTTCAGCTGCAATTGCTCCAGCCACTTTCTTCTTGTTTCTTCGTGTCAGCCCAACTCCAGTCTTAACCCCCCCAGCCCATTTCCAGTCCCAGCCCCCCCCATCGGCTCAAGTAAACTTTAATAAAAAAAAATAAAACGCTGGCTGCTGCCGCGGTGGCAGCATGGACTGTCCCGCGGGGCCCCCTCTGCCCGGCTGAGCCCCTCCGTGCCGGCTTTGAGAGGTGCGAAGGGAGAGTGTCTCCCTCACGTCTCTGTTAAGCCCGCAGGGGCAGATGGGGCTTAACAGAGACGCGAGGGAGACACTCTCCCTTCGCGCCTCTCAAAGCCGGCACGGAGGGGCTCAGCCGGGCAGAGGGGGCCCCGCGGGACAGTCCATGCTGCCGCGGCAGCAGCCAGTGGGTTTTTTTACAATTTGTTCAATTTTTGTGGTCCCTTGCCAGCTGTGGGCCCTACGCCACGGCGTAGTTGGCGTATAGGTAAATCCGGCCCTGACACACACCAACATGTATCCACTCTCACTCTCATCTAAATTCAATCTCCAACGGCCTCAAAACCACCATCCCAACAATATTCTAATCTTCCTTCCAAAGTCCTCTTCCTTATGTTGATGTCATCAAAAAATCCCTCAAAACCTAAAATGAAGTTTAATTTCCCCTTCGTCCCAAAATTAGCTTCATAAGTATCATGTCTGTTTCATTTAGAAATTTTCCCAACTGTTTCTGAAAGAGCATGCACAGTGTTGAAAGGTTTTCAATGAAGTACGTCACATCTATACTTAAAATCAGTTGTGCACTGTTGCAATAGTGTAATTCCATATATCACTCACCCCCTCCCCTTACATCTGGGTACTTTTACATTAAATAATCTTATATTTTTATTCCTGAAAACCTTTTTATAAACAAATTTATTCAAAATTCACCTCTTCATAACATTGGCACATTTTTTAGAATACTTTGAACACTTTAAACCTATTTCTGGGTTCACATTTGATATCGCTAAAATTGTAATTTTAAAACCTGTCAAAACCACATTAAAAACACTTTTCAATGTGCATTACCTCTCCAACACCCTTCTGAACCCTCAAAAACATTTTAAATTATAAAATCTTTACTTTTATAATCGGGCCTAGGCCCGCACCCCACTCTCTCTGTGAATTGTGGCCACACATCTTAAATTTATTTAAGAAACAGCTTTTCATGATCCCTAGCTTTTGCCCAAGCCTCCTCCAACTCCAAAAGCTTTCATTTAATTTTTTATTTTTTGCTGTTTTCAGCTATTAAGGGCTTAGGGCCCTTTAAGGCCAGCTCCGCACACACCATGAGGCCATACCAGTCTGAAGCCTTCCACAAAGTTGCCATTGGCTTCAGCATGGCCCAGTTCCCTTTTCTGAGCCATCCGGCCCAAACAGCTCCCTTTGGGACCTCCTGGTCCCCTCCTCCGCAGCCCTATACTGTTTTGGATCCTACTAGTCCAAATTCAGGTTCCTGCACCCTCTGCCCCTTTTGGTCAATCAGGCTTTAATGCCTTGCTCTGATTCCCCCCACTCTGGAGGTCTGACGTTATTTTTGGGCCTCCTGCCTAAACGCCACTCACTCTGGGCCCCCCTCAGTCCCGTTGCTCCCAAACCAACAAAAAAAACACAGCTGCTGGTTCCTACACGGGAGCAGCCCCAGATTCCTGATGTGTTTTTTTATTTGAAAAAAAAAAAAAACTAATGCAGCCAACTTCGGCTACAGGAAACCACTCTTGCAGCCCGGAGCAGAAGAAAGAAATCCCCACTTGGCTGTGAACTGCAGCCTCGGGACAGATCCCAAACCCTGAAGAGGGAAGAAAGCACTCTGGCTGCCACTTGCAGCCCCGGCAACCGTCTTGAACCACCAAAAGGTAAACGTCTATTTTTTTTTTTACTCACCTGGTTACACTAACTTGTGAAATGGTGGCAGCTGTCCCTTCGCAATACTTCGGTACATTGATATTTGGATATCTTTAAAAAGATCTTCAGCCAGCCTGTCTAAGTCAGACTAATGAATGCTGTTCTATGCAAAATAAGGTCAGGGCCAGCATGAGGGTACTCTGCCCTCTAGGCAAGACTTCAACCTTATGTCCCGCAATCCCACCAATAAACTTTCAAGCTCCTAGCCTTCCCCCCTCAATAAAACCTGTGATCGTCCCAACACCACCCTTCTCAGAACAATGTTGTGAAAAGACATTCATACAAAAACTTATTGTGTGTGTGTATTTATAAACACATAGGATCCGATATTCAAAAATAGCTGAGCTGCTAAATTTAGGACCCTAAGTTAGGCTCCTAAATTTGTGCCCTATTTTCAGTCGCACTTAGGAGCCTAAGTTTTCAGCTAAAAATTCATCCTAAATTAGGAGCGTAAAATTAATGCTCCTAAATTTAAGCCTATGCTTCAGATTTCGAGGCTACAGATTATGGAAGGGAAAGATTTCTCCTTCCTTTCTACGTTGAGTCCTGAAGGGTTAGGGGAAGAGATTTCTTCAAGGTCTTAGTTCACAGACAATGTCACTTTCTTTTCTCATTCAACACATGGGTTTCCTCTGGTCAGGACCTCCTATGGTAGGATCTCCTCTCCTTAAAACATCTTCAACATCTTCTCATCCTCTAAGATATGAAAAAACACTTCATCTCCACACACCTCATATGCCGCCTGACTCCAGGGGAATACTATTTGGCCAGTTTCCCTACCAAGACTGTAATTTAAAAACTTCCTTCATACAAGCACATTGCTGAACATTCTCTCTCTAGGGTTGCCAACTTTTTAAAAGAGAAAAACCTGCCACCTGTGGCTACTCGCGTCCCTCCCCAACAAACAACTGCAGAGAGAGTAGCAATGTAGGCTTTAGTATCCACCACCCCCATCCCTTCGCCTCCCGAATAATCTGTGCAGAGCAGAGCTAGGCCATTTCCCGTTTACAACTAACCATAACAAAACAAAGATCTCAGTAACAGCAATACAAACTCTCCAAGTACCAGGTCTTTTGGAAATGAATACAAAAAAAATCCTTCAGAGCCAAGAGCAAATCTACCATGCCAGCATTAACTGCCAAAAGACCCCATAAGGAAAAGACAGCACTTTAAATATTGAAGTGAGCCCTAGAACATCAGTAAATCTATTAGGAAAGCTGAAAAAGCCAGATTACTACACATTCTTAAATAGAAATCATATGCTAACAGAATACTCAGCTTTGGTTGCACATGCAGAACAAAGATGGACCTTCACTAAATAAAAAATAAGTTAACAAAAAGTGAAAATAGAAATATGTACACAAAAGGGAAACCGAAACTTCAAGAAGCCAACCCTGCATGCGTGCAGCAGCAGAGAAACAGAGATGCATTCCCTCTGTATTGTACAAAACAAAAGATAGCAGACGTTAGCACTGGCATTAGGAGGAATTCAACAAGGGCAATTGTTCTGGAGACCCAAGACAGAGAAGGCCACCAAACCAATCTGATGCTGAAGAAGGAACAGCTTGATAGTAGGGTTTAGGATCCCCTCCAAATTTTTGCCTGGGCTAGGCCCCAGCCATGTCTAACACCAGTCCTGGCAGATGTACTGTACATTTCAAAAACTAACATATTCCAATTAATAAATAGAAAATATAATTCCTTTTTCTACCACTGTCTTTTACACGTGTCTGTACAGTGCTGCTTACGGCTTATAGCGCTCTACAAATGACAGTAGTAGGAGTGATGTCGGGCCATTATATTTTTTTTGTTTTGGGTCTCAGTTTCTGGTGTGTGTTTTCCTCTGTCTTCTCTTACAGTTATGGTCAACATTACTGGCACCCTTGCAGTTCAACCCTTTAATGTCCAATGTCTCCCAAAAAAAAATGGCCAGTGAAATGGCTTTGGACTGTATATGCACACATATACAAGAAGAACAGACTCTATATTTGCCTCTGTTTATTCAAATTGTTCTCTGTAAACCGCACCTGATCTATTGGAAAGTGTGGTATATAAGTGTTATTAATTAAATAATAAAATAAAATAAAAAATATTCGACACATACAAGAAACAAATTAAACAAGACCAATTAAAAAAGGAAATATAAAAACTGGAACACTGCCAGGACATGATTATTCAAAACCAAATATGGCCGATCCTGGAACCAAATCTCCCATTAATCTTCAGTTAAATGTAACAGAAAAATATTTTTTTTTTGTCAGACAATGACTGTGTGTGGGGGTTAGCCACTACAATCAGTCCAGTCCTTTTTAATCAACTTTACAGTAAAACACAGCACCTCAGCTGTAAAAATATTACATGCACTTATCTGAATGAAAGTCCAATTCGGAGTGTAGCCAAAACCAGAAATGTATCAGCGACAGCACCATGTTTCGGGTTGTTTAAATTCATAAACCCTGCTTCAAACTGGCATTCCTCACAGAACCACTCCATTGGTGATGAAAGACTAGCCATGGGAGAAACATTTAAACCCATGGTGTCTGACGTCAGTGAAATCTGATTGCTTACTGCTTGACCTATAAGGGCCAGAGAACAACAATGTAATCACCTCCCTAAGTGGCCAATACAACTACACCAGGCTGTACTAATCCAACTCCAAGTTAATCCCAAACGGGACAACGGTGTTTAGTCGGAAAACCCACCATTGTTCACAGAGTTGCAGTGCCACCCTTGATAGATGGTGGTATCCAGTCCAACACTCTCCGGGTGAATTGATAAAAATCTTGATCACGATGAACCACATGTTGCACCATTGGGGCTGAAAGAACTTTTGTGCGTATGCACGAGGCATGTTCTGCCAGTCTCTTCTTAAATGAACGAATTGTGCGGCCAATATATTTAAGGCCACAGGAACACAAGATGAGATATACCACATGAGTAGTGTCACAAGTGGTATGAGATCTCAAACACCACTCCTTCTTTGACAGCAAATCCGTCCAAACCTCCCCCTCTAGAGTCCCAGAGAGGAATGAGCACCGCCCACAAGGGTAGTGGCCGGCCAGCCCGCCCCATTGCCTGCTGGTTTTTGGGGGAAGCATGAACAAGCCAGTCATGGAGACTTTTGCCCCTGGTGTGGGCAACACAAACTTGTTTCTGAAAGCAGGCATGAAGACTAAGATCCTGCCAATGTTTACATAAAACAGCCTTTAGTTGACCAGAACGGACATTAAAAGGGAGAATACTAACAATCCGGTCATCTCATGATCTAGGATAATTCTCCTCAGTTAGTGATGGTAACAACCATTCCCTATGATTATATACTGTATAATGCACTTCGATAGGCAGACCGGATGATAGATCTAGGGTAACCCCTATGTTGAAGACGGGTGCTTAATTCTTGAGCATGTGCTTTAAAGTCTTCTACTGAGGAACATATACGCCTGATACATAGGAATTGGCCATATGGGAGGCCACACCTCAGTGGAGAAGGGTGAAAACTTTGAAAACTAAGTTTAATGCGACCTGTTGGAAAAACACCACGTACAACGTCCAAAGAGCTTAAGGCTGACCTGGAGCAATATGGAGTGGTGGTTTAAACCCGCACCATACACCGCGCACTAAACAAAGAAGGACTTCATGGGCAAAGGCCAAGGAGGACCCCACTACTCAAAGACAGACATAAAAAGGCACTCCTAATCTTTGCCCAAACCCACCTTGAGAAACTGCAATTCTTCTGAGAAAATGTTCCGTGGACAGATAAAACCAAATTTGTGCTCTTTGGCAATGCAGACCAGCGATACATTAACAGGCAAAGAAATGATGTTTTTAAGGAAAAAAGCACCCTTCCTACTGTTAAATATAGTAGAGGTTCCATAATGTTGTGGGGTTGTTTTTCTGCCTCAGGAACTGGAGGCCTAGAACGTATTAAATGAACCATGAAGTCAGAGAACTAATAAGGTATTTTGGAGCAAAACGTGCTACATAATGTCAGAAAGCTAGGTCTGGGTCAAAGGTCATGGGTCCTCCAGCAGGACAATGACCCAAAACATACATCCAAAAGTACAAAAGAATGGTTAAATAGGAACAAATAGACTGTTTTAAACTGGCCAGCAATGAGCCTTAATCTCAATCCAGTCGAGAACCTTCGGAAAGAACTGAAATCTGCCATTGGTTAAGGAATCCTGGAAACATTTATGAGCTGGAACAAATTGCAGTTGAAGAGTAGGAGAAACTACCAACAAACAGATGTAGGAAACTTATAGATGGCTACAAGAAACGTTTGGAGGCTGTCATCACTGCCAAGGGTTGTGCAAGGGTGCCATTAATCCTGTCCAGGTCATATTTTTTTTCTCAGAAATTATTATGTCTAAATTGCACAGACATCTTCTTTTGTTGTATACTTATGAACCTACTATTAAAATATTATTATGACTTACAGTTGGAATGTTTCCAATTATTTCTCAAGATATTGTACACAACATACCTAAACTGCAAAGGTGCCAATAATGACCACAACTGTAACTCTCCTTTCATGATCTCCTTTTCATTTGCCATATCTTCTCTCTCCTTCTGTCTTCACTTCCTCCCTTAGTTCAGTCTATAACACCGATTTCTCTTTTAAAGTTTTCCTCTGATTATTTTTTTGCTTCTCTATCCATATTTCACTCCTGCTTACCAACCACTTCTCAATTTTCCTTTTTTTTTTTTTTACTGTATTTAACTGCAGCTTTCCGTCTCTTTCCCTCACCTCAACCCTCCCATTCTCTCTCCGCCTCCTTCGCCAGCCTTTAACTCTTCTCCTCTATGTCCATATCCCTATCCTCCCCATGCTCATCATATCCCTTCTGTTTCCTGTAGCTATCCCTCTCCCCCCCGTGTTCAGCACTTCCCCTCTATGGCCCTATCTTTCCCCTGTCCAAAATCTCCCCTAGCTGTCCCTATCTCCTTTCCGTGCCCAGCTTCTCTCCTCAGTGCGATACTTATCAGCACCCCCATGCACAGCATCTGCCCTTTCTCCCCTCTTCCCTCCATGCCGAGCATCTTCCCTCCATGCCCTCATGTTCAGCATTTGCCCCTTCTCTCCTATCTCTCCCCAAAGCTCAACATCTTCACTTTTACCCCTATCCCCATGCCACTCATCATGCCCAGTATCTGCCCTTTTCCCCATATCCACCCACCATCTGCCCTCCATACCTCAATGTCCTGCATCCACCCTGTCTCCCCTATGCCCCCATCAAGCCAAGTATCCACCCTTTTCCCCTATTTCCCCCACCATCTGCCATTTTTCCCACATCTCCCCTCCCTCATGCCTAGCATCTGCTCTCCATCCTTCCTGTGACAACCTTCTGCCCACTGCCCCCTCTTTCCATAGCTAGCATCTGCCCTCTACCTCCCCCTGAAGCCGCCATCTGCCCTTCTCCTCCCCCGGCCAGTATTTGTCCCCCAGCCCCGCACCCACATCCAGCATCTTCCCCATGACCTGCTGCTGCAGCGTCACCATCACCACTGCTCCCGGGTCTGCGTGTGGCAGCATAAATCTCCCCCCCCCCAACACCCCTTCAGTAACTTAGTAAAAGCACATGTGCTCATAAGTCTCTGCTGGTCCTGCCCTCTTCTGACGCATACTTCCGTGTCAGAAGGAGTGGGACTGGGGGAGACTTAGATGCGCGCTGGAATCAGGACCCCACGCTTTTACTTGTGGGGGTTTTTTAAATTCCTTTTTTAAGCTGCTGCTGCTGCCGTCTATGTTGAGAGAGGCAGCGGCGGCTTAAAAACAGAAATAAAAAAACCACAAGCAAAAGCACAGGGTCCTGATTTCAGTGCTCATGTCTCGTCCGGTCCTGCTCCCTTCTGATGCATATTTCCGTGTCAGAAGAGGGTGAGACCTGCGGAGACTTACAAGCGTGCTGGAATCCGGACCCCGCGCCTGAGGCAGCCATGGCTGGGCTTTTTTTGAGGCATTTTTTTGTCACCTGAGTGGCTGCCTCTGCTTGATGCTGACCTTATTGTCCTCAACTAACAGCCGCTCAGAAAAGCTGTGCTTTGTTGTGGAAAACTGCAAAGTGTTTTTTTCTGGGTACCCCAAGGACCCCAGAAAACCATGCGAGGTACATTGCATTAATCTGAGAGGGATACATCAGGGGTATAAGGGCAAATTGTTAATAGCCTCCCCATCTGGACTGGTCCAGGTTCTGGAATCCTAATCCTCAGCCCTGGAGCTCTCAGCAGGAGGGAGCTTCAGGGACCTGAGGTGTATAAGGGTCCTGTCTCCATCAGTAGATGTGCCCTCGGTGAGCGGAGAAGACGCTGGCTACGTTTTTTACTACACTTTGAAATAATTACATAGTCTGACAAATATAAAACAAAAGGCAGCTCACTCATAACAATGCCACTGGAAATATACAAATTAAAAAAGGAACAAGAACAAAAAAATATCCAGAAGCCCTCAGAAGTGGAGAGAGAAGCAGAGCCGAGGAAGAAACGAGGCAGACGAACACCATTAATGCATGGATTTTTGTTTTAACATGAAACTCCATGATGTGTTAGTCAATACCAAACTAATAACACCTCAAGTGATAATTTTGGTCAAAACAAATATTTTGACTGCTATTTTGCACAATATTTCAGCGTCCCCATTTCGGGGACGCTATGCATGAAAGGGCGGGTGAAGTGGCTGTTATATAAAACAACTGCAAATAATGTCAAACAACGGCAAATAAATTTCCAAAACTTATTATAAATAAAATGTAATTAGTATTATGTGGAAATGATTTTTATGTATCAAAATTGTGTAACCAGACACATCACATATGACAGTGGTGCGTGACATGTACAGGGGGCAGGATATGGAGAAGGGAATAGCCCAGAGTAGGCCATGGATGTGGCAGACTCAAGTGAAGTGGGTGGCCCAGATGTGTGGGTATGCCCAGGAAGGGATGTGGAGGGACCCATGGCAGGGTGGGTGGGCTGGAGAAAGGGGCCACATGCTGCCACAGACACCTGTCCTATGCATGGGGCCACCTGTGCAGCAGCCTTACCACCCCATGGTGACAGAAACAGGCCTGGGACCGCATCCGCAGTACCCGATGACTGACATGCATGCCCTGTGCAGCTAGACGGTGATGTGCTGGGGGTACCATGTGTATGCAACACCCCATGCACATGTCCTGCCCCCCATGACAGCCACCATATGTGCGGCACTGGCATCGTGCAATGGGCAGGTGACACTGCACCCTTGGCATATCTCAGCAAAAATATTGGCGGAGTGGGCCTGAAACCACCCCCCCCCCCCTGGACCCAGAGGCAATCCCCATATCAGCAGCCCACGATGGAACACTGCTGTGACCAATGTCCCAGGCAGGCAATGTGCATGAAGCACAGAGGCATGGGCCAGCCACACATGGTGTGGACATGCAAAGGCCCGTGGCTGCTGCTGCACATACCGCAGCCCCTCCCCAGGTGCTGACATGTGCATTGAGTGGTATGGGCATATGGCTCAGGCAGTCATGCAAAGTAATGTATATGTCGGCTGCTATCCATTCATCCTCCTCCTCCAGCATTGAAATAACTTCATGTAATTTGTAATGCCTTGACATTCTAAAATTGAAAAATGTGAAAAATCATAAACAGACAACACAAAAACACCAAATAGCACGGTTTGTGGAATAATTGCATACTGCACATGCTCTGTTACACTTAATTGCTCATATTATTGCTCATCGCAAATGCCCTACCCATTCATGCATAGCGTCCCCATAACGGGGACGGCAGAAATATGTATCGTACTCAGAACGGAATCACTTTAAATTCTACATATAAATATATTTGATTAAAAACAATATATTAAACAAAAATCAAGCTTACTTGAGAGAATGACTGATTGCGTTCTTGTCAAAAAAACTCGAAGGCACACATTGCTACTTTTCAAGAGTACGATAAATTTAGCAAATTTTACTAAACTCTTACTTCAAGTTCTTTTATCGGTTCTGCAGATGAACATATCACAGAACTTTTGTAATGCATTCATTCTACATTTGTTCCTAATAAAATATTGCGTGATTGAATTGTTCTATGCGTGGTTTAATATGACCTGAGGCATAAAATTTGAGCGTATCCTTTTCGGGAACGCTATGCATAAATGGGAGCATGACACTTCAGTATCTCCCTATCAACTCTTCCACCAGGTGCTCATTGGGAAACTGAGAAGCCTCCTCCATACCACCCCCTCAACCCCTGCAAAAATATTTGTAATCATTCTGGAATAGTGAACACAAATGTATTCTTTTGATGCATTAATGAGCAATTATGAAGAACATTTTTAAAAGGAAAAAACTAAAGAAATAGCCAAAGAAACTTTCCTCTAGTGGCTTGAGTAGCTGGGACAAAATCCAGGGCTTTGTTTATGCACATAATCATATCCCTATTGGTAATTAACAAAATAGTAGCAACCACAGTGACTCTCATTGTTTTTCTCCAATGAGGTTTCCATCATGTCAGTTAGAATGAGCCTGGATGGTGTTTTTAAACTGGGTTTTTTTTCTGCTACTTCTAAAATCCACAGTCAGAACTAATTTGAACGATTGAACCAAAGGAACAGAAGGTCACAGTAAGGGCCCCTTCTGCTATGACATAGCTTGAGCTATCTGTGGCACGACGCCTTTAATTCCTTGAGCTAAGTATTAGTAAGTCTCACTCCAGTTCGACCAAATGAATATATGGCTGCTGTACGATTATGTTAAAAGGTATCACAAATACAAATTGGTTGCTACAGTTACAGTAGATACAGAAACATTGTGGGTGTCATTCTGAACCACGAATAGTGGGACGTCCATCCCCGTTATTTGGGCCAGCTTCAGCCCCCGACTAACCTCCCCGCCAGCTGTGCGGGGAAGTTAGTCGGGGCGGGGAAGAGATGACCCGGGGATGGAGAGTGGGCGGGCAGTGGGTGGTCACTGGCCCTGGACATAAAGGGCTGATTCTAATGTCGGCCCTGTATGTCTAGGGCCGGCGAAATGGCCGGGGAAGTTATTCCACCTCCGAACTGGAATAACTTCCTTGGATGTGTGTTTTTCACAGCCCGGGCCACAGAAGGGGCTGGGGGGGGGGGGAGGGCAGGGTTTATTCCCCGCAACCTGACCCTGGCCTTAGGAGGCCATATCAGGGGTTGGGCTGCAGGGAATAAACTTTAATTTCTGGTAGCATGCATCATGGCTTTTAAATGGAGCCGTGGTGCCACGGCTCCATTTAAAAGCCTGACTGAGTTATCCGGGTAGTGCCTATACAGGCTTGGTCGCGATTCTGATCCCGTGGGGCTAGATGTGGCCCATGGGATCAGAATCACGCTCCCCTTTGTTTGTCTGGCTTAGATCAGACGTACAAAGGGGATGTACGTGCAAATCAGAATCAGGCCGAGTTTGCTTATTTCATAGACTATACACCAGCATAAATATCTATGCAGTTTACATAAAAACATTCATAATACATTATAGCAAAGTAAAATCGCAATCAAATCACATACAATTCCAAAAGACATCCATGTGTTCCTTTATAGTAATCTTCACAACTGTTCTACACTCTTACATCCCCAGATCTTCCATAATATCACCAAATAGCCACCCTTCCAACCATTTATTTATTTATTTATTTGTGTGCTTTTCTATACCGCCCCTTCCAGAGATCAGGGGCGGTTTACAAGGAACTTAAACAACAATATAGCAAAACAGTGCAATATTGCATTACATTAAACATTAAGTGAACATAAACTAGATTACATAAGAACTAGGTTACATAGAAAACAATGTGTGGGTTATTAACATAAAAGGAAACATAAAACTATGTTACAAGGAACCAAAAAGTAGATTATTTACATGGTTAGCAAGAGACTATAATAGTTATTTGCGATCATAAGTACAGTGTTGGGAGTAGGCTAACTTGGGTGGATATGAAAATGAAGTCCGGAATTAGGTGGGGTAGACTTGTGTTTGGTTGGTTGCATGTTTTTGTGTAGTAAATTTGATTTCAGGTTGTAGGTTGCTATAGTGTTGACTAAATAGGTAGGTTTTAAGTTCCTTCCTAAAAGATGTAAGATCCTTAATCTCTCTTAGATTTAGTGGCAGTTTATTCCATTGGCTGGGAGCATAATATGAAAAAGCAGTGTTGGTGGTTATTTGTTTTGATTTTGTCACTGCAATGGGAATTAATAGCATGTTGAGGTTAGTTTTTCTTCTGGTTCTGTTTTCTTGTGGGGTTTGGAGTAGAGTGGCCAACTGTGATGGGGCTAGGTCATTAATGAGTTTAAAAGTGGTGACAAGTGTTTTATATTGAATCCTACTATAGATAGGAAGCCAGTGGAGAGCGTATAGGATAGGAGAGATGTGATCGAATATTTTAGCTTTCATAATGATCCGAGCAGTGACATTCTGAGCTCTTTGAAGGATGTGTAAATTCTTTTTGGATGTTCCTTGGAGTATGCCATTACAGAAGTCTAAATGTGGCATAATGAGAGCCTGGACAACTGTTCTGAAATCGTTGATGTCAATGAGGGGTCTGAGTTGCTGTATGGTTCTCAGTTTGAAAAATATAGTTTTGGCAGTCTGTTTTATGTGGTTAGTCATGCTTAGGGTTTTGTCTAGTGTAACTCCAAGGTATTTAATTTCAGATTTGACTGGGAGAGTAATGTTCATAAGATTAATGGAAGTTGGAGGGGTGAAGGTGGTATTTCTGGTTACGAAGAGTGCTTCGGTTTTTTTGAAATTGATATCCATATGGATTGAGTGGAGCCATTTTTCAGCTTCAAAGAGGCAGGTGGCGATTTTGTTGAAATTAAGGTTAGCTATGTCTAACGGGGCGAACAGCATGATGTCGTCTGCATAGATAAAATATTTTAGATTGTGGCGTTGAAAGATTGTACAAATAGGTTGTATATAAAGGTTAAAAGTAATGCAGAGAGTGAGGATCCTTGTGGGATACCACGTTCTTGGGGGAATGGTAGTGAGGGGGAATGGTCTAAATGGACATATTGGAAACGATTAGAAATGTAGGACTTAAACCAGTTAAGAGTGGTATCTTTTAAACCTAGTTGGGATAGTCTAGATAAGAGCGTATTATGATCAACACTGTCAAAGGCTGAGGAAATGTCAAGGAAAATGAGCAAGAAGGTCTGCTTTATATTATCCATACCTCGGATAAGTGAATCAAGAAGGGATATGAGTAGGGTTTCAAAACATCATAGTTTCAAAATACTTTGATCATCTAGATCAGTAATTTTCAACCTTTTTCATCTTGTGGCACATTGACGAGGCATTAAAATTGTCAAGGCACACCATCAGTTTTTTAAGAATATATTTTATCATTTAAAACGAGTATTAAGATTGGTGGTCACTCTGTTCAACAAATAGCAAGGTTGGACATTCAGCCTGGATGTCCAACTTGCACTCAGGTTCAGAATGCTGTTCTGAGCCCAGGCTCCCCGCATGTACAGAGCGTTTGTGTGGGGAGTAATGGACATGGGTGGGAGGAGGCAGAGAAGGGGCGGTGTGGGGGAGGGGCCACCTGCCAGGATGTACAGAGGCAATTCCGGTCATGCCTCTGTACATTCCCAGGCTCCGACTTATATGCCTGGCTTATTCCACCCCGATGGTAGAATAAGTGTCGGGTGCCTCCCATTGTGCGTGACACAACCCTGCAAAAAAGGTCATCCTGCCACGTTGTGCCCCTGCAGCCATGATCCGGCCCACAACAGCCACCGGTGACGGCTCATTGCCATGGTACCAGGACACCACTGCTCCCTCGCACGAGCAGTGGCATTCTGGTATCTGGATGGGCAGTTCCCCATACGTCGATCTGCTTGATGTACAGGGAACACCCGGGTGTCTAAGTCCCTGATTCTGCCTTCATGGATACATCCATGCCCCACGGAGGCAGAATCGGGGACATCGCCGGCTCGTCCAGGTTTTGACCGGGCAATGCAGCCGGACATGCTGGTTTCAGAATCGGCCTTTTTGTGTTTAAAGTTCAATAACTAAACTTTGAATCATTGTGCTATTGTTAAAAAAATATATCAGTGGGAAATCTGTGCTTGGTGATGTTTTATGATGCTCCTTGTCCAAGGGTGGAGGGTTGATGAGCATACTCTCCAGTATTTGAAGCTGCGACCTGTTCTTGCTCTTCATTGTATTCATAGCAGAGAAATCAGCCTCATACAGATAAGATGTTGAGAAAGGAATAAGTGCTTTAATCATCATCTTTGTGATGATAGGGTATTTCTCTCAGAGTGTTTCAGTTTCAGGCCTCTATTATTTCTGAATTTCATCAGCTCATCTTCTTCTCAACAGTTAATTCTGCTGACTTGCATGCACTTAACAAAAACGGATCTCTCACCCAGTCCAAGGAAGATACATCCAGTGATGGGAAATAGAATAATACATCCTATCCAAACAACTGACTGAAGAATGACACTGGTTCCACCCTCCCTCAAACTCCCCCAATGGTCCTACTAATAAATGACTCTCCCCCAAACTCCCACGGCATACCTAAGGACCATTTGGAGCACACCATAGTGCTGTAGTACAGCAGTTGAAAATCGCTGATCTAGATGAATGCAATAAATAAATACCTGTGCAAATAGATAAGAGTTTACCTTTCTCTGAAAGCATAAAATATTCTGTTCGAGCCGAATAGTTAGTGGTAATACATTCCAAAGCCCGGGGGCAATGATTGAAAGGGTGCTATTTCATGTGCAAGTTAATCAGGCCACGATGGGATCTTTAGCAGCTCCTGCCCTGCTGAGTATAAGTATATATTGATATTAAGAAATGCAAACAATTTGCACATCTCTTTGTATAGTATTTAGGAGGTCTGTAGCACCTCAAGCTTCTCAGCACTGGTAAACCAATAGACTGTACCTCAGCCCTGCATATAATAGGGAGTTTATATGAGAAGTCCACCAAGGCTTCTCTTTACATAGGTGCTTTTCTGTCTTTATAACATAGGCTTACTGAACCAACCACACTAGTGTACCGATTCCCATATGAAAATTTACATCTGCTCTGAAAAAGGTATAAATGTATCTGTGCGCATGTGTATTTTATAACATACACCACAACTGCTGCTTTAGATACAAATGACAGAGCTCCAGAAGAGTTATGGAATGACATCAAGAAGATTGTGTTGGAAGAAAGCGAGAAGTCTCTACAAAAGGTGAAAAAGCAAAAACGACCAAAATGGATGACGGAAGAAACTCTGAAAATTGCCCAGAAATGCAGAGAAGCTAAAGCCAGAGGAGAAAGAAAGACAATAACAGAACTCAACAGAGATTTCCAACGTGCAGCAAGACAGGACAAGGAAAAGTACTACAATGACGCATGCAAGGAAATAGAAGCAGAAACTATTAGAGGAAGAACAAGATCGGCTTTCCTAAAGCTATGAGAGTTAAAGAAAAAGTTCCAGCCTCAAATTGGAATGTTACAAGATGCTCAAGGTTCTATGTTGAATGATGCTGAGAAGATCAAGAAAAGGTGGAAGGAATATACAGAGTTTTTATATGATAAAGATCAAGTGAACCAACAGCCGTTTCAACCTGTACCTTATGATCGGGAACCATTGGTGGTGAAAGAAGAAGTTGAAGCAGCATTGAAAGCCTTATCAAAGAACAAAGCACCAGGCATTGATAGCATTCCCATAGAAGTATTACAGCAATCTGATGCAGCTGTTATCGTACTTACAAGGCTCTGCCAAGAAATATGGAAGGCAACATCATGGCCAACTGACTGGAAAAGATCTGTGTTTATACCAATACTAAAGAAAGGTGATCCAACTGACTGTGGAAATTATTGCACAATCGCTCTGATCCCACATGCCAGCAAGATTCTACTGAAGATTATTCAAAGGAGACTACAACCATACCTGGAACAAGAACTACCTGAAGTGCAAGCAGGGTTCAGGAAAGGGCGAGGAATGAGAACATCATTGCGGATGTGAGATGGATCCTTTAAAAGACTAAAGAATACCAAAAGGATATCTATTTGTGCTTTATCGACTATAGCAAGGATTTTTGACTGTGTAAACCATGAGAAACTCTGGGCCACATTAAGAAGCATGGGTATTCCAGAACACCTGATCGTACTCTTGCACAATCTGTACATTAATCAAGAAGCAACAGTTTGAACGGAACAAGGAGAAAAAGAATGGCTTAAAATAAGCAAAGGTGTAAGACAAGGCTGCATACTTTACCCCTACCTGTTTAATTTATATGCAGAACAAATCATCAGAGAAGCAGGACTGTATGAAGACAACAGAGGTGTGAAGATTGGTGGAAGACTCATCAACAACCTTCGCTATGCTGATGATACCACATTACTGGCTGAAAGTGAAGATGAACTGAAACATTTGCTTCTCACAATCAAAGAACATAGTCTCAAAATGGGCCCGCACCTTAATGTAAAGAAGACGAAGATCATGACAACTGGCATAATCAACAGGTTCATCGTTGAAGGAGAAGAAATTGAAATCGTGAACAACTTTAACCTACTTGGATCAACTATCAATAAAGAAGCAACAAGCAGTCAAGAAATCAGACGACGCATTGCTCTTGGCAGAATGGCTATGAAAGACCTAGATAAGATTCTCAAGAGCAGAGATGTCTCTCTCCATACAAAGATTCAACTTGTTCAAGCCATGGTATTTTCAATAACATCATATGGATGTGAAAGCTGGACAGTGAAAAAGATAGACAGGAAGAAAATTGATGGCTTTGAATTATGGTGCTGGCGGCGAATACTGTGTATACCATGGACTGCCCGAAGAACAAACCAGTCGGTACTAGAGGAGATCAAACCTAAGCTTTCTTTAGAAGCTCAGATGACAAGACTTCGACTTTCATACTTTGGACACATCATGCGAAGAGAGAGATCATTAGAGAAAGACATCATGCTTGGCAAGATAGAAGGTCAACGCAAAAGAGGAAGGCCAGCAATGAGATGGATCGATACAATAACAGCAGCTACAGGTACCAGTCTGTCAACAATGAGCCGCCTAACTCAAGACCGAACACAATTTAGGATATCTATCCAGAGGGTCGTCATGAGTCGACTCCGACTCGACGGCACTTAACAACAACAACAACACCACAACTATACCTCCGCTTCACCCAAACTCTGCCCCTCAGGAACACATCTGTGCAGATTATGTAAAAGGAGGTGTGCTCTTTCCACGGGCCTACTTTTTATGTATGTATGCAGGCAGTTTTATAATGGCTTATATAATTTCCCCCTCTAAGGGTAACCTCTGTTGGTTCATTCAGACGTTTGCCTCCCTGCTGAGATGGCCAATATTAATTAAATAAGAATGTCAATGGGTGTCATGCTTCAAAGCACCAATATCCCTACTGGGAACTAGTGAAAGAAAAACAGTTCACAGAAGCAGAGACTTTCTTCCTGTTGTTACTCACTTCAACTGTGACCTGGGGGTGAAAGTTCTTCAGTGCTGTGCCCAGGCCACTTAATCTAAGAACACCTCACATGCTTCTTAAGACTAGCTTTATGTGCTTCCTACGTCTGATATAACCTAAGACAGATATGACTGCTGGTGTCCCGCATTATGCCATCGCTCCGCTGGAGCAGCAAAATATATTTGTCAGGCCTTAGTGACGATCTAATCTTAGCAGAATCGATGAGACTACTGTTTTAGAAAATAATTTCAAGGGAGCATTAAAAATCTTTAAAATATTGGCTACAGCGATGAAATCTACATAATGTCTACACATCATTTTTGATAGTAGCTATTTGTATTTATTGTTTTTAGCAAATGCTGTATTGCTAATTAATGCCTTTGCTAGCAAATATTTGTGATGCCAGATAAAATATGCATCAGACGTGAGAAATATAGGCTAGCACCAAGGAGCACACCCTGGCAGACATGGGGTATGTTCCCAAGCCTAGCTTTTCAGCATCTTGCGAATGCTGCGATCAGAGCCTCTGAGGTAAAAGAACCCCCGGTAATTTACAAAACAGTGGCAGCTATGGAGAAGAGACAAGGTGCCTGTGTCGTGGGCTCTGAAGAAAGCCCCAAAATCTGTAGAGCACTATCGAGCACGTGCATTGTGATGGAGAATTTTTTTTTTTTAATTTCTAAATTTCATAAATTATGCACCAGTAATTAACTTGCTAGGGAACAGATTTTCCAAAATAAAAATCTCATAATCAGAAATAACCAGAAGAAAAATACAATAGGATATACCTCTCGCAACCCACAATAAGTAGGGGAGCAATCCAATCAAAATCCATGGAGAGAATAATAAGGGGCCCGATATTCAGCGTCAGTGGCTAGTACGATTACAGCATCTAGCCATCACTGCTGAATGCTAAACCCAGATATTCAAGCCAGGGCCATATCCAGCCACCAACACTGAATATCTAGGTCAGCCGCAAGCCCAGAAGCTAACTGTGCAGTGAAGATATTGAGCCATTGCCCAGTTAGCTTTCACTGGTAAAGATAGGCCAGCTTTTCCCACGCCTACTTTTACCCCTGGGTCACTAACCGGGCAGTGGCTCAATATCGCTGCTGACCACTTAGCGATGGGTACTGACCCCAGAATGCCTCAATGTTAAGCAGTACATGGTTTACAGGTCAATAAGCTGTGTAAATGCCTTTGAATATTGCGCCCAAGTAAAATAGAGGCATGAAGGAAATGGCATGTGAGTTTGTATATTACTAAATCCGGGTAAACTAAGCAAATGCACTTCCAATGGTAATTTTATTATCAAGAAAATCTCTTGTTTTGGATCATAGAAGAAATGTATATCACACAACAGTACATTTCACTAAACACTTACAGGTTCATTCCATCCCGGATGTACAGAGGGGGTCACGATTCTGGTCCTGCAGCCCAGGACTGCGATTCAGTCCAGCTTGCACATACAGGAAAAGCCTGATTCAGTCAGGGCTTTACAATGGAGCTGCGGCGCCATACAATCCGGTTGTCATGGCACCACGGCTCCATTGTAAAGCCGCAATCCCTGCCACCGGCTGAACAAAGTTTTTCCCTGCAGCCTGACTCCTGATCCGGCCTCTTAAGGCCAGGGTCAGGCTGCGGGGAATGTCGTCAGGCCCCCCCTGCCCCATCCGTGCCCTAGGCCCGCTGAAAAAAGATGTCCAGGGTAGTTATTCCACCTCGGAGGTGGAATAACTTCCCAGCACAAGTCGCCGGCCCTGGATGTACAGATCCGACATTAGAATTGGTTCTGTACATCCAGGACCGGCAACCGCCCACCCAAACTCTGCCCCCAATCCGCCCCTTCCCTGCCTCGTCTAACCTCCCCGTACAATGTCTGGATTCAAGCTCTTTTCCAAAGTGTTAGAAATTCTCCCCCCTCTAAGCTTGTATTAATCAAGGTTAGAAGAGTTGTGCCAACCCCCGAGAGAGACTGGTTTAAAAGCCTAGTAGGTACAAAATCAAGTTCTGAAGAGGACACACACAATGATGCAAATACCGACAAAGACTGAAACACAAACCAAAAATTTGGGTTCCTTTTAACACCGCAGCAGGAAACTCCTTAAAAACTGCTGGAGAGTTTCAAGGTAAGAATCCCTTTCAGTCCCTGTTGACTACTGTCAATCAGAGTAACCCCAAGGCCCCACAAAAATAATTTGTTTAGTGGTATCTGCAGCTTCAGTGTGGAGCAACTGCAACAAAACTCACTCACGGCACATAGGGACATGTTTACTAAAATGTGTAGTAGTTGCACTTGGTCGCACCATGAAACCAGTGCAGAGGCCCGCAGCAACTTCAGGGGTTGCCTGTGTCTGAGCCCTGCCATTGGCATGTTACCAACATGCATAACTGCAGTAACCCAGCACAAAGGTGCATCCAATGTCACCCACTGAGACCTATGCTAACAACAACACATCATATGGCAATCCCGCATGGCACTTACCGCGATGCACTCTCAACACTCACCATCTGCCCCAACCTGTCCTGTCTCTGCCCATTCACATGCTAACTTGCTAGCACTGGACTTTTAGCATGGGACGTCCATCCCTGCTATTCATGCCCAGAATAACCCCCTATATAAATAATAAACAATAGGGTTGCCAACTGGCTGGTTTTCAGCCATTATGGTCACTTTTTTTATCTGATGAGTGACCTTTAAAACTGTCAATGGAAAAGCTAGTATTTTGTGACAGGAGGAGGACAGCCAGGACTTTCAGCAAAAAACAAGAAACACAGCTGTACTCCATCCTCCATGCACAAGCAAAGCTTTGGCATCACATGACTCTGACACACACATGCCGCATGCACACTTCTGCACAGTGCTCAGTCACAGAGCATCAGCTTTCACCATTCTGATGGCTCCTGGATGAGTCCTTGCTGGCTGGTGATTGACCTGACCCAGGCAGTGAGGCATCAATGCCCCAGAGACTACTGTTGAACATATAGCATCCCGTGCAGTTGCCACCACAGTCAAATGCCTGCTTGTCATTGTCTGATTGCTGACCTGACAGCTGCCAACACCCAACCCAAGTCATCTGACCCTACCCAGCCAATACCCAACCCAAGTCATCTGACACCATCACAGATGCAGCCAAGCTGAGTGAGCTATTGACCCCACCTGCCCTGAGTAGTCAGAGCTGCCTGTCATTAATTGCTGAGTGCCGAGGCCAATGCTGTCTGCCACACACACAGCCACATCTAAACTGAAGACAGACTATGCTCAATTGATGAATTGACCTGTGACCCCTCCTGAGTCATTTGACCCACCCACCCACTTATACCACCAGCAGTCCATAGTCTATGTCATGCTAGCAAATTCAACCTTTGCATCAATGCTGACTCCTGGCAACCCAGCAGCTCCTGGGTTTTCTTGGCAGTATGACTGGAAGCAGTTTGCCAGGCCTTTCTTCCAAGGTAATGGAGGGTTAAGTGACTTGCTGAAGGCCACAATGAGTGGTAATGGGAATCAAACCCTGATCTCTTGGTTACGAAGCCAGTGCTCTAACCACTACGCTACTCAACCAAATTACTCCACTGTTATTCCAATAACACTGGCTTCCTATCTACCATTGCATCAATAACAGAATCCTCACCCTGACCCACAAGGCATTATACACAGACACCTCCACCTATCTATCTTCCCTGATCTCTTTCCATGCCCCAGCCAGGGCCCTGCGTTCAATTCAGGATAATCGACTAGATGTCTCCCCTGCCTCCTGTGCCAGGCTGGAATCCACCGAATGCTCAGCTTTCTTCTTCATAGCCCCTTGTTCTCAGGAATGCTCAACCCCAGCGCTGCTCACAGAATCTTCCTACAAGTCTTTCAGATCTGCACTAAAGACACACTTGTATATTGAGGCATTTCAAGATGGCACATACGGTGTGATAGCGAAGCAACACCTGCAACACACAATTCGTGATTTCCTTGTCTGTGGCTTGCAGTGTTTGCTTGTCAGTTATCTAAGCCTGCTCACTCTCTCCTTATCCCTTTACGTTTTCATCTGTACTTCCTTTCTATCATTCTAAAGCCAATGATTTTACTGTAAACCGCCCTGTTGCTGGTTCAAAGGGCGGTATATTAAGTCGAAATAAACTATAAACCATAAACTGAACTGAACTGAACTAATCTCCATCACCAGTGAGTCTGGTGAGTGTCCACACTTGTCGTCAGTCAGTGCTTCCTGATCTCTGGGTTGCAACCAGTATGCCCAGCTTGCCTCACTGCATGAGTGACTGCAAACTGTCTGCCTATGCTGACCCTTCTCCTATGCAAGTTGCGTGCTGGCCTGAATGACCGTTGCAGCCTGCTGTGGGCTAGCAGCAATTCAGCAGTTCCCCTTATGAAAGCTGGTTCTGCTCTGGGCCAGCCCGCAGCACAGGTGACTTGGTAAAACATTGACAAGTCTCTGACTTTAAGTGATCATCAGAGTCAGGCTCAGGGAGTCAGGCCCCAGCATTTTATTAATGTGCCTATCCCGTAGGCAAGTCCAACAGCCCTCCAGAAGGCCAAGGAGGTCTAAGTACCCACCGCTACAGTGACTTGCCATCACTGACTACAGACTGCATGAGCAGCTCAGAGGTGAGAAGCTAAGCACTGGCTCAGATCTCCACCCTGCCCCACAGCACAGTGAGAGAGACTCACCGAGTACAACAATCACAACACCACTTGAACTCTGGTTTGTCACTGGCCATGCCAGTGCCATCAATACACCCATGAAGTCTGAGGCCTCCACTAGTATTGATTCTGTTACCTCCCAATCACTTCCAGGAGGCTAAAACTAGTGTGGGCCAATGATGGGGGAGGGGTTGTATTCCGGAATTGCTGTCTAGTGGGGATTGGCGATGAAGTGGTTGGACATCTTGATCAGCAGGGATTTGGGGACTCAAGGACCACTGTCTTGAGCAGGGTTTCTCAACCCAGTCCTTGGGACACACCTAGCCAGTAGAGGGTAAAAGCCAAGGCAGAGAAGCTCGCATCCTGGAGATGAATGCATGGCTGCGTGGATGGTGTCATCGAGAGCGTTTTGGTTTCCTAGACCATGGGATGCTGTTCCAAGGGTTGCAGAGCAGTGATAGCATCCATCTGTCCAAAAAAAGGTTGACGCGTCTTCAGTAGTAGACTGGCTAATCTGGGATGACTGGGATGTAACCATACCTGGCTATACTTTATACAGAAAGGACAGGGTAGGAAGAAGGGAAGGAGGAGTGGCACTATATGTAAAAAATGCTATTAAAGCTTTGGAATTACAGAGCTTAAAAGGGAGAGAGGAGGTATTGTGGGTTAAACTAGAAAGAGGGAAAGAGAAATCTATTTGCATTGGTGTAAGAACATAAGAACATAAGATATGCCATATTGGGTCAGACCAAGGTCCATCAAGCCCAGTATCCTGTTTCCAACAGTGGCCAATCTAGGTCATACGTACCTAGCAGTTTCCCCAAAAGACACAGATTCCACAATGCTTGTACTGGGTCAAGCATTGATATCCTGGGTCCCTTCTTAATAATGGTTTATGGACCTTTCCTCCAGGAACTTGTCCAAACCTTTTTTAAACCCAGCTACACTAAAAGCCTTTTTTACATCCTCCGGTAACAAATTCCAGAGTTTGATTACACGTTGAGTGAAAAAATATTTTCTTTTATTAGTCTTAAATAATTTACCCTGTTGCTTCATTCCAACGACGATCAGGGCCACGGAGGAAGCAAGGGCCGGCATCGGGGCTGCGAGCGGGAGCTCCGCCTCATCCCCTGCACCTGCCAATCAGACCAAGGCAGCAACGGACTATAAAACCACCTTTCCAACAGCGCACCTGCGCCTTGCGGGCCCGTGCCTAAGGACCACGCCAAAGGGCCCTTTGGCGTGGCCCTTAGGCGTAGGGCCATGGGGGACCGAGGAACGGCCGATCTATGTTGGTTCTATTTGTCGACATGCTTTATGTAGTTAAATGTAATGTTAGACATGTCCTGTATTTCCCTATGTATACTGTTATGTATTGATAATGTGATGCATATTTCCCTTACCTGTGTGTAACCTGTGTTGTACTGAACGCTTTGATTGAAGGATAAAGCGGGATACAAAACTTGTTAAATAAATAAATAAATATCCCCTAGTCTCTCTATATTCCGATAACGTAAACAATCGATCTATGTTTACCCGTTCCACTCCGTTCATTAATTTATAGACTTCTATCATATCAAGTTAAAGAGCCCTATCCTTTTTAGCCTTTCTTCATAGGAGTATCCTTACATCCCCTTTACCATTTTGGTGGCTCTTCTCTGAACCTTTTCTAATAACGCTATATCCTTTTTAAGATACGGCAACCAGAATTGCACATAATATTCAAGGTGCGGTCTCACCATGGAACGATATAGAGGCATTATAATATCTTTGTTTTATTTTCCATTCCTTTCCTTATGATACTTAGCATTCTATTTGCTCTCTTGGCCACCGCTGCACACTGGGCCGAGGGTTTTAACATGTTATCCACAATGACACATAAATCTTTTTCCTGGGTGGTGGTTCCTAATGCGGAGCCTTGCATCTTGTAACCATAGTTTGGGTTGTTCTTCCCTAGGTGCATAACTTTGCACTTGTCCACATTAAAATTTCATCTGCCATTTTGATGCCCAGTCTTCCAATTTATCAAGATCCTCTTGCAATTTTCCACAATCCTCTTGGGTTTTAACAACTTTAAATAGTTTTGTGTCATCTGCAAATTGCCTCACTCGTTATTGCCTTTTCCAGGTCATTTATGAATATGTCAAAAAGCAGCAGACCCAGCACAGATCCCTGGGGTACACCACTATTCACCTTTCTCCATTGGGAAAATTGGCCATTTAGCCCTACCCTCTGCTTCCTATCTTTTAACCAGTTCCTGATCCACAATAGCACATTGCCTCCTATCCCATGACTCTTTAGTTTTGCCAAAAGTCTCTGATGAGGGACCTTGTCAAAGGCTTTCTGAAAGTCCAGATACACTATATCAACTGACTCACCTTTGTCCTCCTGTTTATTCACCCCTTCAAAAAAACATAATAGATTAGTAAGTGTCACGTCCACTCCTTGGTATAGGCAGATGCCTAGTAGAAATGGACGGACCACATTTATATTTTTATTTTAACTATTTTTTATTTATTTAACTATTTTCTTTTATACTGCCCCTTCCAGAGATCAAGGGCGGTTTACATATAACAGTTTAACAGTCTTGTATATGTTTGTATACATTTTACATTGAACAATAGAAAATCAACTATTTACATTGAACATTAAATTTAACTTTGTTGGTATTAAAGCAAAACAAACATCAAACTTTTTACAAATGTATATTTACAGTGGTTGTGTGTGGTGTATAGGGCAGATACTGGTGTAGGTGTTGGAATTTAATTCCTTTTATGTCGTAATTGGGGCGTGTATGGGGAGAGGGACAGACATGTAGTTAGATTGTTGGGATTAAGGGAGTTTGTGCATGTGTAACCACGTTTGTTGTGGGGCTGGCTTTGGGGGAGTAGGGGATTTCAAAGTGTTCAGTGAACAGGTAGGTCTTTAATTCTTTCCTGAATTGGATGAGGTCTTTTATGGTGCGAAGGTCTATAGGGAGGTCGTTCCAGAGTGTAGGAGCAGTGAATGTGAATGCTCTGGAGCTAGTGGTTTTCTTAGTTTTCCGGATGGCTTTTGGTATGATAAGGGAGTGGGCTGCGTTTTGTCTGTGGGCTCTTGTCGAGGTTGGAGAGTGCAGTAATGTAGATAGGTGTGAGGGGGCTATGTCATTTATGAGTTTGTAGGTTGTTAGGATAATTTTATATCTAATTCGGCTGTTTATAGGGAGCCAGTGGAGTTCTAGCAGTATTGGGGTTACGTGGTCTGTTAGGCGAGCTTTAGCAATTACTTTTGCACAGATGTTTTGAGCTCTTTGTAGAAGGTATGTGCTTTTTTGAGGAAGGCCTATTAGGAGACTATTGCAATAGTCGAAGTGAGGGGTGATCAGTGTACTTACTACAGATCTAAAGTCTTGTGTTTCGAGGAGTGGCCTTAGGTGCTGAATGGTTTTGAGTTTATAGAAAATGGTTTTTACTGTTTGGTTTTATGTGTGGTAGCATGGTGAGAGTGTGGTCTATTATTACTCCTAAGTATTTTACCTGTTTTCTAACAGGTATGGTGGTTTTGTTGATTGTGATTGTTTCCGGGTAAGTGTTCTCAGTCATAGATGACCTTGTTACGAACATTGCCTCTGTTTTTTTGAGGTTGATGCTAAGGTAGTTAGATTCCATCCAGGAGGAGGTCTCAGCCATGCAATTGGATAGTAAGTCATATGTAGGGCTTTTAATTGTTATGGGGATAGCAATATATCCTTATAAGTGCTGCGGGTCTTATGTTCCATGTAGTTGTGGTCAAGACGGAAACAGCCAAGGATTTGGGGGTAACAATAAGTTTTATTGTTGCACAGGTATTTTACTACTACCCCTATTGAACAGAAATAAAGGATTCTTCTCCAAACCGAAATAAAGTTAACTGATACAGCAAAGTCCATGTGTTATACATGCAGGCATGTCTGTTTCAAATTACTTTCTCAAACCTTCTTTCAGTTGCCACACATTAACTGCTTTTTCTTCCAGCAACAGTGCCTTCGTATAACAATCAATAAAACAGTAGCGTTCTCTTCCTTTACATTTGCCAAACGGGCTAGGCTTTACACTTATGGCTCACTGGCTTCCCCAGTGTAAATCCCACCAGCACAGATTCAGGCTTCTTCCAGCACTTATATCATCAGCATAAACATTTAACAGCTTTACTCTCTTTGGCAATAAGCACAGTCTGTCTCCATATCAGAACATTCACTTTCTACAGGGGCTTCCTCAGTTTGCATGGCTTCTCCCTCTGAGTCTGATATAACCTGCCTATTTACAGGGTTCTCCCCTGAAGGCTTCCATTGCTCTAACAAGGTTTTAAGCTGTCTCCATCGGGACTCTTCCTTACTCTGAGGTATGGGGGAGGAACCAAGGATACCAGTCTCCTTTAACACTGATTTAAGGGTTTCAAAAGGGCTCACCTTTTTCCTAGCACGTCTTGCCTACTCTGGTAGTGCTAAAGGCAACCACTTGTCCCCAGACTGCTTCACCTGGTCTCTTGCGGCATGCTTCTCAGCAGGGTCTGGCTCTGACTCCTGTCTCCCAAGCTTCCGGTCAGCTAATTGCTTTCTATCAGCTGTGCTTCTCTCAGAACTGGAGCTACAGACATGCTGCCTGCAATAAGAGTGTTTATGCAGCTTTTCAAAGGGAGCTTTGTTTCTGCCTATTCTCCCACCTTCCAGAACAGCTTCAACAGAAGACTCCTGAGAAGAACTCCTCTGACTCCTGGACAAACTTTCCAGCCTTTCCTCTTGAGGATTATTTCTTCTTCTCTCTTCTTTCTCTCTGCTGCTTGTCCCATGGTTTTTCCTCTCTCTCTCTCCACACCCCTCTCACTAACTGTTTCTTCCTGCTTAAGTGTTTGGGGCTGTCCTATGGGCTTTGACTCCGCCCGCCTGCCTCTCACATCAGCTCCCTTGGTCACCATGGAGCTGAGGTGTGGCTCCCTCTCTAGCTTTTGGTGCCTAGAGTTTTTTTCATTTGTTGGAGGTTTAACACTTTCCCTTCCTGAACTGCTCTTTGCTTCAGGGGAAAAAGACTGGTTTCTCCTCCTTTCTCTAGGGTTTAACCTAGCTGCGCCAACACATAAGACAAGATCTTCCTTGTCTAAAGCCATGTTGACTGTCTCCCGTTAGGCCATGACTATCTACATGCTGAGTAATTTTGTTCTTTATGATGGTTTCTATCATTTTTCCCGGTACTGAAGTCAGGCTCACCGGTCTGTAGTTTCCAGGATCACCCCTAGAACCCTTTTGTATAGTTTTACATGATCTGTACTGTGTAGACATGACCTTAATAAACAGAGTTTTAAAAAAAAAAATGGCGTTACATTAGCGATCCTCCAATCTTCAGGTATTACAGATGATTTTAATGAAAATTCACAGATTACTAATAGCAGGTCTGCAATCTCATATTTCAGTTCTTTCAACACCCTTGGATGTATACCATCCGGCCCAGGTGATTTGCTACTCTTCCGTTTATCTAATAGTTGTAATATATCTTCCCGATGTATTGATATTTCCTTCAATTCTTCCGCACCTTTAAATACCACTTCTGTCATGGGTAACATCTTCCTCAGTAAAGACCGAAGCAAAGAATTCATTCAGTCTCTCTGCTATTGCCTTGCTGCCTCTTAGTGCCCCTTTAGCCCCTCTATCATCTAATGGACCAACTGACTCTCTCACAGGTTTTTTGCTACGAACATACTTGAAAAAGTATTTCGCGTTTTTGCTTCCGCAGCAAGTTTCTTCTCAAATTCTCCCTTTGCCTGCTTTATCAATGCCTTGCATTTGACTTGCCAGTGCTTGTGCTGTTTCCAGGTTTCGTCGTTTGGCTCTTTTTTCCATTTCCTGAAAGATGCATTTTTGGCAACAACAGCCTCTCTGACCTCATCTTTAAACCATGCTGGCAGTTTTTTGGACTTCCTTCCACTTTTCTTAAAGCGTGGAATACAGCTGGTCTGGGCTTCCAAGATAGTAGTTTTTAACAACACCCAAGATTGATGTAAGTCTTTAACCTTTGTAACTGCTCCTTTTAGTTTTTTATTAACTATTTTCCTCATTTTATCATAGTCTCCCTTTCAAAAGTTAAAAGGTAGTACTGTGGATTTGCTTACTATCCGTCCTCCACTAATTAAATCAAACGCGATCATGCTATGATCACTATTGCAAAATGGCCCCATTACCCCATTACTCTTGCAACAGATCTGGTGTTCCACTAAGGACTAGGTCTAATATGGCTTCCCCTCTGGTCGGTTCATGAACCAGCTGCTCCAAGAAGCAGTCATTTATTTCATCTAGGAACTTTATCTCCCTAGCATGTCCTACTGTGATACTGACCCCGTCGATGCTGGGGTAATTGAAATCACCCATTATTATTACTGTGCTATAACTTTTGTTACCTTCCTTTATTTCTTTCAGCATTTCATCATCCATTTGTTCATTCTGGCCAGGTGGTCGATAGTACACCCCCACTGCCATCGTCTTCCCCTTTTTACATGGAATTTCAATCCATAGAGATTCTACAGGAAATTTTGTTTCCTGCAAAACTTTAATCCTTTCTGACTCAATGCCCTCTCTAACATAGAATGCAACTCCTCCACCAATTTGATCAGCTCTAGCATTACGATATAGTTTGTACCCAGGTATCACAGTGTCCTACTGGTTGTCCTCCTTCCACCATGTCTCTGACATTCCAATCATATCTAACCTCTCATTTAGTGCTATATATTCAAACTCTCCCATCTTATTTTTTAGACTTCTAGCATTTGCATACAAGCATTTTAGAGACTGTATTTTATTCATATTAATCTGGCTATTGGTAGACATGGGTAATTTGTGATCTTTAAGCTCTGTCTGCTCCATACTCGAGGGCATTTGGGCTACTTTACTCTTTTTTGGAACTTCTCTGCTTTTGGTAGTATCCTTCAAGGATACATTATTCCGAACCATGCGCTCTTGGGCGACTGTCAGCTTTCCCCTATTATCTAGTTTAAAAGCTGCTCTATCTCCTTTTTAAAGGTTAATGCCAGCAGCCTGGTTCCATCCCGGTTAAGGTGAAGCCCATCCCTTCGGAAGAGCCCCTCCTTTCCCCAGAATGTTCCCCAGTTCCTAACAAATCCAAAACCCTCATCTCTGCACCATTGTCTCATCCACGCATTGAGACTCTGGAGCTCTGCCTGCCTTTTGGGTCCTGCACGTGGAACGGGAAGCATTTCGGAGAATGCTACCCTGGAAGTTCTGGATTTCAACTTCCTACCTAAAAGCTTAAATTTAGCCTCCAGAACCTCCCTACCACATTTTCCTATGTCATTGGTACCAATATGTACTAAGACAGGAGACTCCTCCCCAGCACTATCTAAGACCTTATCTAGGTGGCGCATGAGGTCCGCTACCTTCGCACCAGGCAGGCATGTTACCAGGCGATCCTCACGTCCACCAGCCACCCAGCTATCTACATGCCTAATGATCGAATCACCAACTATAACGGCTGTCCGAACCCTTCCCTCATGGGCACATGGCCCTGGAGAAACCTCCTTGGTGAGAGATGGTTTTACATCACCTGGAAGACAGGTCCTAGTTACAGGATCACTTCCTGCCATACCAGGGTGATGCTCTCCTGTCACGTGACCTCTCTTCATCATGGCAACAGGGATGCTGCCAGACTGGAGATGGGACTTCAGGACTATATCCCTGCAGGTCTTGTCTATGTACCTCTTGGTCTTTCTTATGTTTTCCAAGTCTGCTACTCTAGACTCTAGGGAACGGACTCATTCCCTGAGAGCAAACAGCTCCTTGCACCTAGTGCACACGTAAGACCTCTCACCAACTGGGAGAAAATCATACATGTGACACTCAATGCAAAAGACTGGAAAGCCCCCATCTTGCTGCTAGACTGCTGTCTGCATCTTAGTTTTAAGCGTGTGTTTAGATCTAAGTTCTTTACTTAGTAAGGGTTGCTATGGCTATGAATACTAATAAAATTGTACCTAATACATTTAATATACCTTGTTCACCTGAAGCTTAATTAATCTCAGGCTCTTAGTGTATGACTGATTTGGATAACGAGCTTCACCTGAGAGCACTTCCTTTCCTTTAAGATGTGTAAGTACCTATAAAGCTACGGTTATCCTAGGGGTGGGTGGGTGTTGGAGAGGGAGGGAGGGAGGGAAATAACACTTATTAAAAGAAGGCTGCTACACAGTACCCTGTCCTGTGTTGCTGAGGTAGGCAGTGAGCAACTTCCTGAGTGATTAACAGTCCTTGCTTGGATAGGAGTCGTCTTTCAAAATGGCCTTTTGACCTGCCACCTGGTGTTAACACCTACTGAAAAAGTTTCACAGGTCTCTTACTCCCTAGGTAGAAGGCCTCTTTGTAAAGGTCTCTAGAAGACTTTGTGTTGCTCAAAGAGTACTGACCTTGTTTTGCCTTTTATGCTAAGTTATATTCTGATTTGATTTAAATTACAGCTCGGCTCTGACTTATTATGAAATTTAAATTACAAGCTCTCTGCTGGGTTCTAAATTTAACCAGAAAGCTCTCTTCTGTGTTTTAAATTTAAACTTAAACTTAAACTGCTGCTACTAGGCCCTGACTGATTTAACAAAAAACACTGGGTTCACATATTAATTAGCTTTAATACAAAGAAGTCCTTTCAGAAAATTCCCAGAAGTATATACTCACAATTGCAGATCTCTCTCCAGAAGTGGCAGTCCCTTTTTCTAGTCCTTTTTCCAGACCTCCCTCACAAGAGGAAGAGGTGGACAGAGAATTAATTGAAGACATACGCAGCATTGCTAGGAAAGGGGAAGTGCTACTGATAGGAGATTTCAGTATGCCAGGTGTTGTTTGGCACATTCCTGCTGCATTATCATCTAGAAGTAAAGAGATCCTGGCTTCTCTACAGGGAGAACTATTCAGGCAATTGGTAACAGACCCCACACGTGAAGGGGCCATACTGGACTTGGTGCTTACCAATGGTGAAAGTGTTTCTGATGTTATAGTGGGAGATCATTTTGCATCCAGTGATCACCAGATGGTGTGGTTCAGTATTAGGACTAGGGCTGTTAGAATCCATTCAAAGGTGAGGGTCCTAGACCTTAGGAACACTAACTTTGCCAAGATGAGCCAATACCTCAGGGAGTCGTTAGCGGGATGGGAACAGCTGGGGAATGTAGAAAAATAGTGGGCAAAACTGAAAGGGGATATTTTAAGGGCAACCAACCTTTTTGTTAAAATGGTAAATAAAGGTAAGTGAAAAAGGAGACCGCTATGGCTTTTGAAAGAAGTAGCTGAAAAGGTGAAGAAAAAGAGGGAGGCCTTCATGAAATACAAGAGATCAGAGAGAAAGGAAGACAGGCATCTATATTTGGAAAAACTTAGAGACGCTAGCAAAGTAGTAAGGAAAGCAAAGATTCAAAAAGAGGAGGAAATAGCCAATTTAATAAAATGGGGGGATAAGACATTTTTCAGATATGTTAGTGAGAAGAGAAAGGCAAAAGTGGTATTGTCAGACTCAAGGGAGAAGGGGAGGAATATGTAGAAGCTGATGAGGATAAAGCGGAATTGCTTAACAAATATTTCTGTTCTTTGTTCACAGATGAAGAACGAGGAGCAGGCTCTCAGAAAACACCCATAAACAGGAACAGAAGAGGGGGAAACCTTGAACAATTTTCAGAAGACTGTGTTCATGAGAAACTAGCTCCTTAAAGTAGACAAAGCGATGGGACCAGGAATACTGAGGGAACTTGGGGACATTCTAGCAGCTCCACTGACTGACTTTTCAATGCCTCGTTGGAGTCGGGAGTGGTGCCAAAGGACTGGAGAGAGGCTCATATGGTGCCTTTACACAAAAGCGGAAGTAAGGATGTGGTTGAAAACTACAGGCCGGTTAGTTTAACTTCAGTGGTCAGTAAATTATTGGAAACGCTGCTGAAAGAGAAAATAGTGAGGTTTCTGGAGTCCAGCGGATTACAGGATCTGAGGCAGCATGGATTCACCAGAGGCAGGTCTTGTCAGACAAATCCGATTGATTTCTTTGACTGGGTGACCAGGGAGTTGGACCAAGGGAGAGCCCTAGATGTGGTGTATTTGGATTTCAGTAAAGCCTTTGATTTATAAACAAACTGAGCACCCTAGGGATGGACCCTAAAGTTACTGCTTGGGTTCGAAATTGGTTGAGTGGGAGGTGAAAGAGAGAATGCAGGTAAATGGAGCTCACTCTGAGGAGAAGGATGTTACCAGTGGTGTGCCCCAGGGATCTGTCCTTGGTCTGATTCTTTTTAACATCTTTGTTAGTGATATAGCAGAAGGGCTGTCGGGTAAGGTTTGCCTCTTTGCGGATGATAGCAAAATCTGCAATACAGTAGACACCCAGGAAGGTGTAGATAACATGAGGAGGGATCTAGCTAAGCTTGAAGAATGGTCTAGAATTTGGCAGCTGGGATTTAATGTTAAAAAAATATAAGGTCATGCATTTGGGCTGCAGCAATCCAAGGGAGCAATATAGTATAGGGGGTGAAGTGCTTTTGTCCACTAAAGAAGAGCGGGACCTGGGCATGGTTGCGTCAGATGATCTTAAAATAGCTAAACAGGTAGAAAAGGTGATGGCAAAAGCTAGAAGGATGCTTGGGTGCATACAGAGAGGAATGGCTAGCAGAAAGCACAGTTACTTACCTATAACAGGTGATCTCTGGGAACAGCAGGAATAAGTCTTCACATATGGGTACGTCGGTACCGACGGAGCCTGCGCGGGAACGCTCCCCAGCGTCCAATCAGAAAGCTTTTGGGAGCATCCCTCAGCGCCTGCGTGCTGCCTTCCCGCCTTTCCAACTGTCTCTCCTCAGTTGAGTTTTATAGCTGAGACAAAGAGAGAGAGAGGAAAGGAAAGATAAAAAGAAAGATACAACTCCTAGGGGAGGTGGGTGGGTTGTGAAGACTTATTCCTGCTGTTCCCAGAGATCACCTGTTACAGGTAAGTAACTGTGCTATCTCCAGGAACAAGCAGGAATGAGTCTTCACATATGGGGACTCCCAAGCTAAGATGCCTGGAGCCCTAGCATGTTGGAGATTGAAACATGCCACACCTCATATGGCCAGGCATCCTGAGGACGGAGGGTAGGAGTTGAAAAGAGAGGAGCTGTAGGAAACAGCTGACCTAAGATAGGACTACAGGCAAGGAGTCCTTGTATGTATGATAATCATCATGAAATATATTGAAATGAACAATCACAATATGGACCTCACCTACTGGATTGCAGGAAGTAGAGAGGCTGATGGAATCTACTGGGGATCCAGTAGAGGAATCTTCAAGGTGACCTCACTGAAGTGAAGGTGAAGGTCAAAAGCTGGAAGTGACAGGTGACCCCAGGATTTAACTGGGGTAGTACAAAAACGGTAGGTCTTTAGTGGGAAGCTTTATGGAAAAAGCTGAAAACTCTTTTGGCTACAGAGTTAATCATAGTTAGGAGCAAAAGAGGAAGACTGACCGATTTGGACAACTGGCTTAGTCCTTGAGGGAAGAAGGGGTATGGGAGAAACCCCGTATTCCCAAGAAAGGACCGATGTCTGAGGAGTTGAAACCTCAGATGTACTGAAGATCCACCATGTCTTTCCTAACTGATGAGAGGTAGGAAGATATTGGAGTATGGAGCTTCAGGGATACCTGAACCTAGGGTTATGGTAAGAGCTGTCAGTACCACAGCAGTGGTTGTGTGCATAATAGCCTAAACATACTGTGGAATAGTATGAACATGTGCAAGCCCACTGTCTGGAACATACAGGAAGGAAAGAACCTTTATGAGCACAGACAGTTAGAGAGATAAGTATGTAAATACATATCTACCTATGAGGAAGTATCTCGACAGATACACACATATAGTTATGTATATATATATATATATTTGTAGATATATATATATATATATATATATATATATATATATATATATATAAGGGTATATATATATATATATATATGTTTATGGCGAGATCCAGAGGGGCATAACATATGCACACGCAGCTGACAGATATATGTATCTATAGAATGTACGAGGGTCATTTTTAAAGTAAGAACCGATTGCGCATCGTGTCCGCGCGATCTGTCAAGTGACGTCCGTTCAAGGTCAGCCACTCTTGGCCAGTCTCTCACTATGCCGCCATTACGTTTAACGTCTCTGCCAGTGTTGGTTGTATGGTTATACTGCTTCGTTTGTCGCCATGTCAATCAGTAATCCCTCCGATTGTGAAGTGCGCTCGGTTATCCGGTTTTAATGCAAAACAAGTTCGTCCAGCATTTTCGGCACCCATCTCGCATACATTTTTTTGTAGTGCAGTTTGTCAGTAACAATGTGATAAACTACTGATCTTGAAACTTGTGGAAATGTCTGATGCAGCTCGTCTATAGTGAAGCACCTGTTTTGGCGAATTTCCTCATCAACTTCTTGTGTCAGGTCTTCATTCATGACAGTAGGCCGTCCAGATCATTCTTCATCATGAACATTTGTCCTTCCTTCCTTAAACATCACACCTTCCCCATACACTTCAACAAGCTGCCGGTGAATTTCAACTGGACAAACTTGTTTTGCATTTAAAAAACGGATAACCGAGCGCACTTCACAATCGGAGGGATTACTGATTGACATGGCGACAAACAAAGCAGTATAACCATACAACCAACACTGGCAGAGATGTGAAATGTAATGGCGGCGTAGTGAGAGACTGGCCAAGAGTGGCTGATCTTGAACGGACGTCACTTGACAGATCGCGCAGACACGATGCGCAATCGGTTCTTACTTTAAAAATGACCCTCATATATAGATATATGTACAAATATGAATATATAGGTCTAAAGATAATGGTCTGCAGTTAAGCAGACAGAGATATGTCTATAAGAACATTCACATGGGAGATGTGAAGAGGAACGATTCATCTAATAACAAGAAGGTGGAACCTACTTGAGAAGATATAGAGAATCTGTTCCCTCTGGTTAAGATGGAGCAGGAATGCTATCCAGTGAAATAACCAGGATGGTTGAAAAAACAGAGGAAAATATCAGTGTGTAAACAGCAAGTCCTGAGTCCGGTAGAACTCTAACATGGTGAATGGACAGAAAACGCATAGGATGAGATACCAGGTTGACCCACTTGAGGGACAAAGGGGGTATCATGCGTTATTTAGTTAAATATGTGCTGTCCATGAAGGATTAGGATACCATGAGGACAAGCTGCAAGGAAAAAGAGCATATTTCCTGTAGGAGTTGGGTAACTCTTTAGACTGTCACATAGGGAAGGCTTATGTCCTTTATATTAAAAGGAGATAGAAGGGCGTGTAAGAACCCATGAGGAATGACTGAGGAAGCCTTTTTCAACTATATATGATAGTGATTAGAGAAAAAAACCCATGCTCTCTAGCAAGGGCCCATAGTGGAAAGCTTCTCTGTAGGATTGCAGAGAGCATTATGCAGGAGAATTGGGAAATAAAACTGGCTGTTGGAGAAAACCAGCTGCCACTTCAACTATGCTGCCAACTCCAGGGATTTGGAGATGGCAGAAAAGAAGCAATAAGGATTATCCAAGACAGATGAAGCACTATCTTGGAAACACTACTAAGGCTAGACAAAAAGTAGTGGAAGACAAGACTGGAACTTGTAGAAAAGTACCAGTAGACCAATCACTGGAACTCCTGCATGGGCAGCTGCTGAATAGAACAGCGGAGAGAATCTTTCCGTTTTTAACAGAGAGAACAGACAGAACAAGAGGAGAAAATCCTGTTCTTGTCTGATGAGCTGCCCAAATGAAAGAAGGGAGGTTACTCCAGAGAAAAAACTCCACACTGGAAAGGAAAGGAAGACTAGAAAGGCTAAGAAAGCCTTCCAGTGATATGGTACCACTCTTACAGGGGAAACCCTGGAAAAGAGGGTAAAGAAAAAATAGGAGCTGAAGGGTGACTTGCCATATGGTAAGTCTGTAGAAGGAAAAAATTCATGTTGGTACAGAAAAACTATCATGGGATAGTTGGTAAACCTCTCTTCATGGCAGGAAGGGGAGGAAGAACCCTGTGACCCATAGGCATGAATATCCTAACAGCTCAGCATACCTAAGAGCAAGTGGATGTCCTGGAACAGGAATCCATGTGTAGAGTTTTAAATGAAAAAACAGTGAAAAAACTTCTGCTGAGAAGAAGTGAACTGTAGGTTATAAAGAGATTAAGTAGAACCCTATTGCAGGGTTTATTTTTCCTGGCTTGAGTTTGGATTCTTCAGACCAGGGCGAGGTTTCCCCTGCTTGGGAACATCTGTATGATGGGCAGGAGAAGAATAAAACCTTCTTCTTTTAGGGAAAGAAGGTTTGGTAGGGCATTTCCTACCTACTGGGGAAGGAGAAGGCTTAGGATAGCCCTCAGAAACAGGGAAGTCAGTGGAGCACTGAGCAACCTGACGTAAAGACTCCTTATTGAAGAGATTTTCTCCAGTACAAGGAGTATTACCCAGTCTTTGTTGTGCCCATCTGTTCAAGTCTGAAGCTTGGAGCCAGGCTCTACATTGTGCTCCTATGGCTATAGCAGAGGTTCTGCTAACAGACTCAAAAGAGACTAGTGAAGCACGAGAAAGAAACCAAGAGATATTTTGACTATGACTAAGTAGTAAGGAATAGTCTGCAGTCTTGGGTTCTGAAAGAAAAGGAGTTAAAAGAGATAATTTCTTTGTGACCTCCTGAAGGGATAGACTCATATAAAAAATATATGAGAGAATCCTTGTTGACAGCATAGATGTTTGGAAGGTTTGACGTCCAAAGGCATCTAGTGTTCTAGACTCACGACCTGGTGGGTAAGAAGAGTGCTTCTTCTTATTTTTCACCTTCCTCATTGCTGATTCCACCACAATAGAATGATGGGGAAGTTGAGTCTTTTGAAACCCTGGAGAGAGGGGCACCTGATACAGAAGATCAGTTGCTGTAGAAGGTGAGGAAACCCTTAAAGATGTTTCCCATATTCTCAGAAGAAGATCCTGCAAAGAATGATGTAAAGGAAGCATTATATTTTCCTTTTCTCCAGAAGAGCTTTGTGTAGGATCATAGCCAGGGATAGGAATAGCAAGGAATGTTGCCATGTCAAGGAGAAAATTCTGAAAAGAAGGGTCCCCAATGGGAACCATCCTTGGACAGGCTAGACTTGAAGAACTAGCCTGGGCACCGGAGGATGTACTTGTCCGGTGCAGAGAAGGATCCCTAATGGATGGATACTGGTACTGGCAGTTATGACTTGAGATAGTCAGTACGGCATCGTCCATGCCAGGTATGGACTCCAAACTAGGTATAGAAAGGAGCGACCCTGGTGAAAAAAGCATGGAAGGAGCTGGTCCCGATGTTACTGCAGGTACCGGCACCGATACCGAAACCGGTAGCTGTGCCGGAATCGAAGGCGATACCGACATCGAAGCAGTCATCGGAGGCTGCTCAAGCGGTACCGAGGTAACCGAAAACCCTTGGTAATTATCCTCGGTACCGCGCATTCGGAATCGGTAAGCATCGGTTCCGAGACGCGTCGGTACCCAGTCTTCCAGACTAGATATCAATTCCAGACTCGGCATCGAAGGAAGCGAGTCTATCGATGCATGTCTAGAGGGTACCGACGTCGGTGGTCGTATCGGCGGTGCTGCCGATATTGGAAAGTCAATCTGGGACGTATTGATCGGTCCCGAAGGTACTGAGAACGCCAGATGACGATCCCTGGTGAGGAGTGGATCGCTCAACACCAGTGCCGATGCCGGGGTATCGGTACCGCTCGAAGCGGATGCCACCCCCGAGCATGGCTCAGGTATGTTCTGTGAGGGGTGAGCCCCAGGAACAACCTGAAACCCCTGAAAGGCTTTGGAGACCGAAGACTCCCACCGGGGTTTTGAAGCCAATAGACTCTTGAAGGCAAGGCCGGAGCCGTCATCATGCTTGGCATGAGACCTACCACTCAAGGATTGGCTAGTCTTAACAGACTGTTTGTGGGTTACCTGATCCTGTAGAGAAGAAATGGTCAGTGCCCTGACACCGGAAGGGAACTCGGTATCGAGGGAAACTCGAAATGGAAAATCTCTTCTCATAGTATTGTAGCCTAATGGCTCCGGAGGAAAAAGGTCAGGACCCAAACAGGTTAGACACCAGTTATTGGAGTCTAAAAAGAAAACTGTACTTCCACAGTTAAGGCACTTCTTAGGAGAAGAAGGCTCCATAATGGAGAGGCCTTAAAGGCCCAAAACGTTTAAGACAGAAACTGAGGGAAAAAAATTCCCTGAGTTTAAGAAAAAGAAAAGAAAAAACACTGGCGGTACTGGTGGAGTCGGGGAAACAGCCGCGACCACAAGAAAACAAAGAATTAAAGAATTAAAGAAAAAATTTTTTGTGGTGACAGGAGGACGTCCTGCCGGCTCCGCAGAAAAACGAAAACTGAGGAGAGACAGTTGGAAAGGCGGGAAGGCAGCACGCAGGCGCTGAAGGATGCTAACAAAAGCTTTCTGATTGGATGCTGGGGAGCGTTCCCGCGCAGGCTCCGTCGGTACCGACGTACCCATATGTGAAGACTCATTCCTGCTTGTTCCTGGAGATAAAAGGAGGTGATAGTGCCTCTGTATAAGTCTTTGGTGTGACCTCATTTGGAGTATAGTGTGCAATTCTGGAGACCGCACCTTCAAAAGGATATAAACAGGATGGAGTCAGTACAGAGGGTGGCTACTAAAATGATTAGTGTTCTTCATTATAAAGCATATGAGGACAGACTTAAGGATCTTAACATGTACACCTTAGAGGAAAGGCAGGATAGAGGTGATATGATTGAGATGTTTAAATGCCTCCATGGCATAAATGTTCAGGGGGAGAGCCTCTTTCAATTGAAAGCAAGTTCTGCTATGAGGGGACATGGGGTGAGGGTGAAGGGGGATAGATTCAGGAGTGATATGTGGAATTATTTCTTTACGGAAAAAGTGGTGGATCCGTGGAATAGTCTCCCAGTGGAGGTGGTGGAGATGAGGACAGTATCTGATTTCAAAAAAGCATGGGACAAACACAGAGGATCTCTAAAGGTAAAAAGGGGACTGTTGTAGTTGTTGATATGGAAGGAAATACTAGATAGGCCATGTTGTCTTTTTCTGTCGTCATATTTGTATGTGTCTATGAGAGAGATTTGTGTACAATGTAAGAATCCTAGCGAGAGATGATAAGGTCTGAAAAAGTCTACGAATGAAGATGGTGAAGGCCAATACTTTAATAGATTCTGGACATCATGGGACTGATAAAGAGGGCAGGGCTCTAAACCACGTAAATGCCTTTCGAATATTGGGCCCTAAGACTTAACTCTTATCTTCTATTATAGTAAGAAGTGAACATCCAGTATTTACACTTGTAAAAGCTGTGCAAGCCTTCTTAAATGGCTTCTTATCTGATTAAGGGCTGTGGTGAAATTTATTGTGCAAGTCACTACCCTGTGATACCTTAATAACTCGTGGTAAATTTCATTCTGCTGCAGCAATGCAAAGATAGTGGACCCTAAGTTAGCCTGCTATCTTGTAAAGGGCCAGAACTTGAAAAATTCTGCCCATTCCCCTATCCAGGTCTCCTCCAGCAAACCCCTCCCCCCCCCCCCCCCAAACTGGCACCTATTACAGTCTCTCTAGTTGGTACTGGGTGAGCTGGATTCTCTAATTTGATCTCCTGTGCTATGAGATCATAAGCAAATCCTTCTGTTTGAATGTTTGTAAATTTTTATGTTCAGATTGCACTTGCTGTGCACTGCTTTGGATGAACTTTTGTTAAAAAGGTGGTAATTAAATCTTAATAAATAAAAATTATAAAATCATTGTAGTACAGGCACATGTGCATACCCATACCAAACAAAGAAAGCTCAATCAATCCTGATGGTGTCCCCAAACAGCTGCTCTGATGCTAAGTTATAGCCAGCAACCTTTGCTCAAAAAGTGGTGACTGGAGATGTTTCCTCTATATCCTAAGGACTCCTGGAAGGATTCTCTGCCACTACGTATAATTCCTCACTTGCGCAGAATGCTGCACAGGGAACAGGAGGCTCTTTGAACCTCTCATTCTCCTCACAATGGTCTGTGGCACAATCCCCCAAAGCTTGTCCCCACCTTCATTTCACACAGTATAACGAGGGAAGAAGTGTTGTAACAGGTCACTTCCTCCAGGGCCTAGCTGCTTATCAGCAGTACAGAGTTCCATGCTGTTCAAATAAGCAGTCGAGCCCAGGCCAGCAAAGGAGCAGGAAGTGGCCTAATGTGCAGCTACTTGCTGACTCCTCCTCTTGCTCTGTGATTCGGAGCTGGGTGAGGAACGTGCAAGCTTGAGGGTGGAGGTGCCATAGGCAGGAGGGAGACCTGATTGATCATCAGCTGTTAATCACTCATCTCTCAGAGACTGGTATACAGGGTTCAATACTAAACTCGTTCAACTCGGATATTCACATGCATATGATTTCGGTCTATTGTGGCCCGTCATCCTCAACAGTACTATCTCTTCAGTATGGGATACCTCAAGGCTCAATCCTTGCCCCTATCTTATTCAACATCTTTCTAGTTCCGTAGGCCACTTTACTTCAAGGTCTCGGTCAAAGTGGCTTTTACTTTGCCAATGACTTACAAATTGTTTCTTATATTTACCTTCTAAATTCAGATGTCACCCCATTAAACAACTGCCTCATTTCAGTTGCTTCTTGGCTTTCCACCTACAAATTAAATTAAATTCCACCTAATGTATCACCATTTAGTTTTCAGATAAGTCCCCATTGCTGAAACTAAGTCCTTCATTAATGGGCATCGAGTCACAGTTTCTTCTTCTACCAGAATCCTAGGTGTGCAATTTGACTCATTCCTTCATTTTGATGGTCTCATCTCTCGAGTAAGTCGAGATTGCCTTTTATGTTTACATCACATCTGTTCACTGAGAAACATCCTGGACCAGAAGGCCTTACATACATTAATTTACACAACTGTGATCAGTTGACTAGATTACTGCAATTCTCTCTCCTTATTGACCTCCCCAATTCCACAATCAGAAAATTACAGACGAAGCAAAATACTGCTATTTGTATTATGTACAATGCTTGTAAATATGATCACATATCCCCTTTTTTATTGTACAACACTGATTTCCTGTCTATTATCAAATACAATTCAAGCTTTTATTACTAACTTACAAAGTGCTTCACAGAATCTCCCTTGTATTTATCTCAATTACTAGTTCCCTGTCATCCCATGAGGTCTTTACGTCCTGCATCAAACAACTTATTAGTCATGCCTTCCTTCAGAGCAATCTGTTTTGAATCTACGCAGTCCACTTTCTCTTGCCTAAACCCAACCTCCCTCTGTGGACTGCCTTGCCTTTGTACATTGGAGCTGAAGCCTCATTTCTGAAATTCAAGGCACAGCTCAAGAATTCTCACACTTTCTGCAAGTAAGTGACTCTGGGCATTGTGGCTCATAACTTGGGTCAGTGTGTGTTAGGACTGAAACTCTGTCCTGAAGCCTTTCTTCATTCCACCTCATACAGTATTGTGAACCTTCTCCTTTCCCCTCTGTCTGTACTGGCACTAAATTTTATTTTACTATATTATAAACCACTTTGCTGTTAACCCAAAAGGTGATACATAAAGAATCCTAATAAAGGAAAGGAAAGCATGCTGGGGGTTACTGCTGTTGGTAGGGGAGGGGGCTGTTTGGAGTGGAGCAAATTGGAGGGTGTATATGGCAGGGGGCAGGCCCAGAACCCTGGAACAAGCTGAAGGGTATGCACTATGATGGGTGGGGCTGGAGCAAATCAGGGCTGAATGTCATGGGGGATGGTGGCAGAGAAAACTGGATGTGTGTGTCCTGGGGAAGAGAGAGACCTTGGGGACAGAGAAAACAGGAGGAGGAAAGAAGGCTGAGGGTTGGGTGCTGAAGAGGGAGAAAGAACTACAGGAACAGAGAGAGAAAACTGGGAGGTGTCCACCTTAGAAAAGAGTGCAACTGGGAGTGTGCCTACTCATCAGTTTGAAGATAAGTGTTGAGAATATGAACATTAAAAACTAAGGAGATATATATAGATAGATAGATATAGATATATACATTTTTGCAAGAAAGTTAAAAAGACAGATGCTGCATTTGAAGAGACCAATGACTGAAATCTAAGGGTGTGAAACGCACAAAAAGCTTTTGTGAAATGCATTCCCCCTTTCTGATGGTCTCTTACACATATTTATTTTTGTAATTTGCTGTTATATATAAAATTGTAAGAAGCTGGAAAAGTGAAAGAGTGAACGGTAGATGGTTCTTATTGTCGTCACCTTGGAAAAGTGTCAGAAAAAGCTGGGGGTGGAGCCTGCCAGGGAAGAGGAAAGGATTGCAGCTAAACTGAGGTAAGACAGAGCTAGGCAGGGTAAAGTCTGGAGAGTAGTATTGCTGGGGAAGAAAGAAGCTGCACAAGTGGTTGCTTCTTATAATGGTGGAATTCTACATGAAAAACTTACAGAGTGTGCAGAATTTTGAATATTCTGCACAGAATTCTTCCAGGAGAACCTAAATCACTAGCAGAAGATGACAGTGTTGGGATCAATATAGTTCTTCTGCTTTAAACAGCACATCTAGAATATAGGGCAGGAGGATTCTCTAGCCTGGTTCAGGAGGGCTACAAATCAGTCAAGTTTTCAGGTTAACTTCGTAGCCACGCTATCCAATTGACATAGTTTGCAGACAAACTGTATGCAAATACACTTAGAGGCACTTTTACTAAAGGGCAATAGCTGATGTGTGTTCTGGCATGCGCTGAATGTGCGTTGGGACACATATTGCTAGCTAGCGCGGGGCCACAGTATGTGGCGATTTCCGTGCTAACTGTCCAAGGCACGTTAAAGGTGCAAGTGGGCGGGGTTGGAGCAGAGAGTGGGCGTGGTATGCTCTGCACAATTAGTGTGGGTTCGAACAGCGCATTAACTTCATTAGCTCAGGCTCACCCAATGCCACTTCAGTAGGTGGTGGTAGATGCACCCACACCAACATCGCGTGCTCTATGGGACAGGGCTTCACGTTAACTGGCAGGGAAGTGCTTTCCACACCCCTGCCAGTTCACACAGCAGTGTTGCACCTAACACGCCATCATTTCAGCACCTTTGCCGTGTTAGGCGCAACACCATAGCGCCCTTTAGTAAAAGAGTCCTTTAGTCAAATCTAGGCTCATTTATGCATTCTCTCCCCCCCCCCAGCCTCCCCAAGGTGATTACCTTTAATGTAGAATTTCTATATACCATTTAACTGGTTCTTCCTGCAAACCCAGTAACTCACTTTCTGAAAAGGCCACTGCTGACCATCTGAATTCCAGTTGCGTGCATTGTGTCATATATTGAAAAACCATTCTTTAAGCACATTTTTCAGTAAGACCAGAATAGACTAATACTTTATGGCCGCATTTTTCTTCCTCAGAAAACTTAAGGAAAATGACTAACTTATTTTAAAATATGAATGAATAAATCATGAAGCTGAAATGTATTATCTGAAATATGTTCTTTGGCACATTCTGGGGCTGATTTTCTAAGGGACACGTGGAAGGTCACACATTGTTGACATGCGTAAGACCCTATTTTCAAGGGCTTACGCATCTGATCGGACACTTATGTGCATGCTTTGGGCATCATTATTCTGTAAGTGTATGCCTAAGTCCCATTGCGCGTACTTTCCGTTAGGGTATGCAGAGGGGCAAAGCCATAGGTAAGGCCCTAATTTGTGTGCAAAAAGCTATAGATCACTATAACTTAACATGCATGTTCTACAAATCCAGGCTCAGGTACCTGCTTCTGCTCTAGAGCTGGAGTAACTGCCGCAATTATGTTAAGGCGCATCAGTACGCCCCTAATTTATAAAGTAAAGCACGCACATTCTTCACTTTATAAAACAGGCCCCGAATAAGCAAGTAGTAACACACATTGAGTGTGTGGAAGTTTATAAAATGATTCTTTCTGTGCTGTTCTTCCTAATGGATGCCAAGGACTTATAGTAGGCTTTTATAGCATAGCCACTGAATTCCACAAAAAATGTCTCCAATCTCAAAGTAAATGATATGGCAGTCTGGAGCAGTCTGCAAAATCTGTTGTCAATCGGGCTCCTTAAGAGCAGCCTTGGAAGTTTTAAACCAAGACAAAGGAATGTCTGTACCCAAAGGAAGAACACATGCTCATATTCTCCTGTGTATCCTGTACAAACCTCCTCGTGGCATACCTTTTCTTACAAAACCCAAATCTGTAGAAAATAGAATTGTGCGGATTCTATGAAGGAGCCATCCCTCAAAGACCATAATTCCCTGAGATTCTCTGCTGAATTTCCTACAGCTGTTGTACAATGTTCAGCAGTATGGATGTAATCATATCAGGCTTAAAGTATCACGCTTCAGAGTTGGAGAAATGTTACATAGAAACATGATGGCAGAAAAAGACCACATGGCTTATCTAGTCTGTCCTTCTATATCAACTACAATAATGCCCTTGTTTCCTTTAGAGATCCTCTGTTTGTCCCATGATTTTTTGAATTCAGATACTGCCCTCATGTTCACCACCTCAACTGGGAGACTATTCCATGCATCTACCACTCTTTCCTTAAAGAAATATTTCCGCATATTACTCCTGAGTCTATCCCCTTTCACCCTCATCCTATGTCCCCTTGTAGCAGAACTTGCTTTCAATTGAAAGAGACTCTCCTGTGCATTTAAATGGAGGTATTTAAATGTCTCTATCATATCTCCCCTATCCTGCCTTTATTTATTGTCCTCATATGCTTCATAATGAAGACTGCTATTTTAGTAGCCACTCTCTGCACTGACTCCAACCTGCTTATATCCTTTTGAAGGTGCAGTCTCCAATACTCCAAATGAGGTCCCACCAGAGACTTATACAGAGGCATTATCAGCATTCTAGACAAACTCATAGTAGTCAAAGATGAAGTTAAGTACCTGGGCATCACAATGGACAGAGCTTTGAACATGAACTCCCACATCACCAAAACCGCAAACAAGGCCTATCAACGACTGAGGACCATCAGAAAAATCAAGCTAATACTCCGACAGGACCAATTCCGCACAGTGTGCCAAGCACTCATCACACCTCTGCTTGATTACGGAAACTCGTCAGACCTTACACCCACTCCAAATGGTGCAAAACATTGCAGCACACATCATTACGGACACTCCAAGAACAGAGCACATCACCCCCGTCTTACAGCAACTGCACTGGCTCCCAATGATAGCCAGAGCAAATTTTAAAACAGTTCCAATCATCTTTAAAATCATCCACCATCTCTCGGCAGACACACTCCAAGACATCATAACAAGGGATATCAGCGATAGACCAAGAAGGTCCAATAATGACAACATGATCGGCACACCTGCAGGTTATCACAAAACTAAACAAACAACTTCAAGAAGAGTTCCTTCACTACTGGCATCCACACTTTGGAACTCTCTCCCAACGAGCCTGAGGGTCTTTAAATGACATCATAGACTTCTGCATGGCCCTTAAAACTCTGCTCTTTACAGAAACCTATGAACAGACAACGGTCTCAACCTGAATGGTAATTCAACTACCTCCGCCAACTCGATACCCACTCACACCAACTAGACATATGAGTTCATTGTAAAATATTAAATGTAACCCCAATTGTGCTGTCTAAATGTTGATAAGTACCCTCATATTAAGTGTAACCCTCCAATTGTGATGTGATCACTTTGATTGAAGGATAAGGTGGTATACAAATCTGTCTAAATAAATAAATAAATTATCACCACCTATTTTTCTGCTGGTCATTCCGCTCCCTATATAGCCAAGTATCCTTCTGGCTTTCACAGTCGCCTCTTTTACCTGTTTAGCTACTTTAAGATAATCAGACACAATTGCACCCAGGTCTCGCTCTTCTTTCATAGACAGAAGTACCTTACCCCCTACACTGTGCTGCTCCTTTGGATTTTTGCAGCCCAAATGCATGACTCTGCATTTTTTAGCATTAAATTTTAGCTGCCAAATTCTAGACCATTCTTCAAGCTTAGCTAGATCCCTCCTCATGTTATCTACGCCTTCCTGGGTGTCTGCTCTATTGCAGATTTTGGTATCATCCGCAAAGAGGCAAACCTTACCTGACAGCCCTTCCGCTATATCATTAACAAAGATGTTAAAAAGAATCGGACCAAGGACAGATCCCTGCAGCACACCACTGATAACCTCCTTCTCCTCAGAGTGAGCTCCACTTAGTTGTACCCTTTGTCGCCTCCCACTCAACCAATTTCTAACCCAGTCAGTCACTTTAGAGTCCATCCCTAGGGTGTTCAGTTTGTTTATAAGTCGCCTGTGCGGAAAGGTGTCAAAAGCTTTACTGAAACCTAAGTACACCACATCTAGGGCTCTCCCTTGGTCCAGCTCCCTGGTCACCCAGTCAAAGAAATCAATCAGATTTGTCTAAAAAGACCTGCCTCTGGTGAATCCATGCTGCCTCGTATCCTGCAATCCATTGGACTCCAGAAACCTCACTATTCTCTCTTTTAGTAGCCTTTCTAATAAATTACTAACCATAGAGGTTAGACTAATCGGCCTGTAGTTACATTTGATTTTGTGTAAAGGGACCACATGTGCCTTTCTCCAGTCCTCTGGCACCACTCCCTCAGTATTCTTGGATGAATCCCATCCAGACCTATCTCTTTGTCTACTTTTAGCTTATCTAGTTTGTCATGAACACAGTCTTTTGAAAATCATTAGAGATCCCTGTCACCTCTGTTTCCATTTGTGGGTATTTTCTGAGGTCCTGCTCCTGGCCCTTCATCTGTGAGCACAGAACAGTAATATTTTTTAAGCAATTCTGCTTTATCCTCATCACTTTCTACATATTCTTCCCCTTCACCCTTGAGTCTGACAGTACCACTTTTGCCCTTCCTTATATCTGAAGTATCTGAAAAATGTCTTATCCCCACATTTTATTGCATTGGCTATTTCTTCTGCTTTTGTATCTTTGCTTTCCTGACTACAGTATTTTGCTAGCTTCTCTAAGTTTTTCCAAATATAAATGCCTGTCTTCCTTTCTCTCTGATCTCTTGTATTTCAAGAAGGCCTCCCTCTTTTTCTTCACCTTTTCAGCTCCTTCTTTTCAGAACCATAGCGGCCTCCTTTTCCTTTTACATTTTTTTTATCTTTCTAACAAAAAGGTTTGTTGTCCTTAAAATATCCCCTTTCAGTTTTGCCCACTGTTTTTCTACATCCCCCAGCTGTTCCCATCCTGCTACTGACTTTAAGGTATTGTCCCACTTGGCAAAGTTAGTTTTCCTAAAGTTTAAGGGGTTTGTCTACTAAGCCTGGCTAATGGTTAACCCGAACTATCTGCACCTAGGTCCCATGTTATTCAATGGGACCTAGGAACAGATAGTCCATGTTAACCGTTAGCCTGGTTTAGTAGACATACCCCTATGATCCTCCCTTTTGAATGGACTTTATCAGCCCTAGTCCTAATACTGAACCATACCATCTGGTGATCATTGGATGCGAGATGATCTCCCACTGTAATATCAGAAACACTTTCCCCATTGGTAAGCCTTAAGTCCAGTATGGCCCTATCACGTGTGGATTCTGTTACCAGTTGCCTGAATAGTTCTCCCTGTAGAGAATCCAGGATCTCCTTAATTCTAGGATGTGCCCATCATGATATACAGCCATAATTACAACTAATTATAGTAATCATCTATGCAAATTAAAAAGCTCTCCATGGACTTTGACTGTACTGATTAAAAACCCTTCAGGACCAGCTTCTATCAGGGAATTTTCCACATGGATTCATCGATCAAGACCTTTTTCAGTATTTAAAATCCAGTATACTTGTATTCTAACCATTACTACATATGCATGTGAAGATTTTAAAGAGACTAGTCAACATTTATTGTACTTATTGTGGCTTTATGAATGAAGAGAACAGCTGAAGGGTTTATAGTGCCTCTTTTCTTTAAGTCATCTCCAATGTTAGGGAAGGATCTAAACATATTCAAAATATTTCAACCATATTCTCACCAGATGGCTGGGTGAGAACGAAGGGCTTAAACCCTAAAGCAAAACTCCACAAATCACATTAAAGGTCATTCTGTGCTACAAATAGCGGGGATATACATCCTACCTGGACATCCATCCCTGCTGTTCACCCCTCTGTCACTCCAAGGTCATAATTTCAAATGCAAACATGTATAATACAAAGTATAACAACAAGCAAAGGCTCCCCATATGAACAGCGCTGTTGTACAGGGAGCCTTCGACGAGGGTGGGAGGAGGCAGTCTGGAGGCAGAGCGAGGGCAGGGCATGGTCAGACCGTGACCCCGGACATACAGGGCCGATTCTGAGGTTGGCCCTGTACGTCCAGGGTTGGCCACGTGGATGGGGGACATATTCCACCTCAGAGGGGGACCGCAGCACCAGGCCAGGACAAAACAATGAGGGGATGCAGGGGGTACCCTGCAGCCTGACTCTGGCCATGGGAGGCCGAATTGGGGGTTGGGCTGCAGGGAAAGAGCAATTTTGGTCAGCGGCCAGGGATTGCGACTCCGTAATGGAGCCACGGTGCCATGGCAATGAGACACCATGGCACTGGTGCTCCATTATGGAGCCTGACTGAGTTAACTGGGGATCTGCTGGGTGTGCAGCCCATCAGAATCGGGGCCTCACCTGCACGTCCAGGTCGGTAGACCCAATTCTGACCCCGTGGGCATGTCTAGCCTCACGGGATCAGAATCGGGTGCTGCCACTGTATGCCCAGATTCTGAGGTGCCGCATAGGGGCTGGATGGCAAAAATAGAATTGGCCTCATTGCCAGTTTAAATCGTTCTAAGAAAAATCAATATGTACACCTTAGAGGAAAGGCGGGATAGAGGTGATATGATTGAGATGTTTAAATACCTCCGTGGCATAAATGTTCAGGGAGCCTCTTTCAATTGAAAGCAAGTTCTGCGAGGGGACCTGGGATGAGGGTGAAGGGGGATAGATTCAGGAGTGATATGCACAAATATTTCTTTACGGAAAGAGTAGTGGATCCATGGAATAGTCTCCAAGTGGAGGTGGTAGAGATGAGGACAGTAACTGAATTCAAAAAAGCATGGGACCAACACAGAGGATCTCTAAAGGGAAAAAGGGGACTGTTGCAGTTGTTGATATGGAAGGACAGACTAGATCGGCCATGTGGTCTTTTTCTGTCGTCATATTTCTATGTTTCTATGTTTCTATCATTTCTGCTCCAGAAGGAGTGAAGTCTTGTGGTCTGATTGGTTTTACTGCACTGAAGAACACTATTGGGCACTTTGGGGCCCTTTTACTAAAGTGTGGTGTTTGTGCTTATCATATATTTTGTGCAAAAATTAACACACAGCAAATGTGAAGCTTCCATAATAAATAGAGGGGGTGTGCCCAAAATCTGCCCTGCATTTATAGCACAAGACAGACATTTACCACCTGGGCCCACGTTCCCTACTTCAGCAGGAAGCATAGGCACTATGGAAAAAAAGCTTTGAAAAAGCAAGTAGCAGAAGCTGTGATGTCTTGATACCCCTTCACCCAAGAACAGACCATCTGCTCCAATCCTCTTCCCCCCCCTCACCCCATAGCACACAACTCCCTTGATTCCCCCCTTCTTTAGCACCCCCTAAGGAAAACCCCCCTAGACTCTACTTCAAAGAGATACACCCACAATGGCCTGGTAGTCCAATAGTCATCAGGGCATTAGCAGTCCCCCTCCACTCCTGTCCCAGTTGTCAAAGGTTCCAAAATGGTGGTGGTAACCCCTAATGGTAGTCTTACAGTACCACTGCTAGAGTCAGTAGTAACCTCTAATGATAGTCTTGCGGTACTATTGCAAGGGTCAATCCCTAGCGTTAGTACTGTGAAACTAGCGCTAGGGATTACCATTGGCATTTTGGAACATGTGGCAGGCAGGGCTGAGTGAAGATGGACTGCTTCTACCCTGATGACCACTGGAATCCCCTGGGTAAGACTTGGGGAGTAGGAGAGTGGGGGAGGGATCAGGATTAGGCCTTATTGGGAGGGGTCTCTTTGGGGCTGTCATCATATGCCATACCCACTCTCTGCCCCAAATCCACCCCATACCATGGCATGAAATAGTAACAGTTACTATGGGCGTACACCAACAGTTCACATGTTTTCATTCATGTGCTAACTGCTTAGCACACTTCAGTAAAAGTGCCCCTATGGTTTTTTGCTTTATTTAAATTCTTTTTATCATTGCTGAAACTAGAAAACAAAGAGGGCTACAATGATAATAATATTCTGAATATGTTATCAATAAGCATCCATAAGTGAAAAAAAAATATCCTAATAAGACTTTAAATGAAACCTGTCATCTCTAATAGGTTTTGCTTTTTGTTTATGTTACTCCTTTGAACTCTGATATTGTAATTTCATCCACTCCTTAAGATCACTTAGAATTATTTGCAGGCTCATGTTTTGACTCCTGTTCATCCTAATCTGATTGATATGGCAATGGAAATTTGCTTAACTTGCTTTAAAAAACTTTTTTTTAGCTTGGTTTATTAAGGGATTTGCTTAACCGCCTTTCAAAAACAACAAGATCCCAAAGGAGACACTACGAATCCGAACTTATATTTGTCGGGTACGCTGTCACAGGAGAAGGAGATGGATTTCCCTCTCCCCCCTCCGCCGTTGCAGTAAACCCTTTTTAATTGAAATATAATTGATGCTTAATTGCACACTGAAGATCCTCTTAAACGAATATCAAAAAGAAGTCCTGTGTCCGACATGACACATTTTGGGTTGAAACACAAACCCCGCTTCAGGCAATACAGGACTAAATCAATCATGGGACGCTATTAGGCTTTTTCCTCCAGTATTTAGTTTTGTTGGTTTTTCTACTGGTGCAGGCTATTGGTTTCTATTTTTTGATCCTGTTTTGTATAGTACTTATATTTGAACAAAGATCTAGTGAAGTACTTTTTGGATTAAGGATGACTTTCAATTATTTTAATGGCCAGTAAAAGCCACACAAGCCTTCTAAAATGACCTCCATGGTTTGCATAAGCTTCTGCAGCTTCCTTGGATAAAATTGGAAAATGTGCAAAAAGTAGAAGACTTAAAAAATATTTAGTATTATTATTTATTTATTTATTTGTTTGTTTGTTTAGCTCATATCTTTTCACTAGTAACCCAAGGTGAGTTATGTTCAGATATACTAGATATTTCCCTGTTCCCAGAGGGCTTAAAATCTAAGCATTAGCAATAGTTCCTGCTCCAGCTTTTCAGCTCATTTCTTATTCCCTTCCAGTCTGAGAGTGGGCCATCAGCCCTCTGAAAGAATGGTTTGAAAAAATTGTTGGTAACTAAGGGGGTCACTTTAGAAGCCTCATTCATGCTTTGAACTTCTGAAAACAGGTATAGAGACGTCCAAAACAATGATATCTCTAGAGCCATTTCAGAAGCAGGCTCTGGGGATATCCCCAGCATGAGAACATCCAAATCTGAATGGGGGCTTGGAGAAGGCATGGCCAGGGCATTCCCAGGAACTAGGACATCCACACCTGATCACAGAGGATGTAGAGAAAAAAGCACTCAGCACAATTCCAGCAAGAGCAGCAATGAGATTTGAGCACTGGCTACCCTGTTCCTAGTCAACTACTCTAACCATTATGTTATTCTAGATGTTCAGGCTCTGTGGTACCTTTCTAGGGATGTCTAGGCATAGGCATCAGAATGGGCTTGGCCACAAGGGCCCTGGCCCACTAAACATTTGTTGACCAGACGCGACCTGCATTGAGGTCGTAATTGTGGCCTTCCCCTCCTGTTCTGCCTGTGGGGATCCCATCTCCCGCACAGGAAGAAAAGAGAACAGCTGTAATCACAGCACAGACTCCTTCAGTCTGCCCAAGGGAGATCAGATCCCCACAGGCAGAACAGGAGGGGAAGGCCAGGATGTCTGCCTGCATGGATCCTACCTGCCACGGTTAAAAGAATAGGGAATGCATGCAATTGTGGAGCAGACAGGAGGAGTCTTTACTGTGATGGTTTCCATTCCTTTCTCTTAGGCCCACAGGAGATGAATCCCAGCAGGCAGAACAGGAGGGGAAGGAGGACTTGGGGCGGAGTCAGAGCACTGCTGCCCCTGTGTCTAGATGGGCTCCCTCAGATGTCTATATCGGGATGTCCAGGTTTCTGGGATCGCATTTGTACCTGGACTTGCCTACATTTTTTCCAGATGTTCTGGCTTAGACATCCCACATTGAGCTTAGATAGCTATTCTAAAACTCTCCTCATACTAAGTAATGGCAGATAAGGTCCATCTGGTCTTCCCAGTAGGGTGGCAAGAGTTGTACCTGCTGTTGCATGCAAGTTATCCACCTCTGTTTTTGAAGTGTAAAAGTTATTTGTTTGCTTTGATTCCATCCTTTTGCTGTGTAGGGATCAACCGTGTCTGCCCATGCCTTTTTGAAGTCTTGCAATGTTTTTTCTCCCAGTAACTGCATTGGGAGGGCATTCCAGGTATCTACCACCTCGTCTATGAAAAAGTATTTCCTGATGTTTCTTTCAAGTTTTCCTCCTTGCAGCTTCATTTCATTTGGGTACTTTGGCAGGATATAAATCTTTTGAAATAAATACAAATACAGTAAATGCCTTTAGTTCTAGATTTTCCCCATCTTTGGAAAAGTTTGTTCATTAATACCTTGGGTTCTTTTAACTAACTTTGCTTTTAATAGTCTAGCATGGTACTCCGACTATACAGCCCTAACATAAGCTGAGAACAGTCACTCCAAGGTCATAATTTTAAATGCAAACATGTATAATACAAAGTATAACAACAAGCAATGTACTATTGTGGATTAGGAACTAGTTGAAGTTTAGAAAACAGAGAGTAGGGCTAAATGGCCAATTTTCTCAATGGAGAAAGGTGCTAGGCCCCCAGGGATCTGTGCTAGGCCCACTATTTTCTAACATATTTACAAATGACCTGGAAATGGGAATAACAAGTGAGGTGATCATATTTACAAATGATACCAAATTATTCAAAGTTGTTAAAACACAAGAAGATTGTAAAAAATTGCAAGAGAACCTTGATAAATTGGGAGACTGGGCATCCAAATGTCATCTGCCATTTAATGTGGACAAGTGCAAAGTTATATACTTAGGGAAGATCAAGCCAAACTATGGTTACACAATGCAAGGTTCCACATTAAGAACCACCTCCTAGGCATCATTGTGGATAATACATTGAAACCCTCCGCCCAGTGTGCAGCAGCGGCCAAGAAAGCAAATAGAAAGCTGGGAATCATAAGGAAAGAAATGGAGAATAAAACAAAGGATATTACAATACCTCTGTATCGTTTCATGGTGCAATCACACCTTGAATATTGTGTGTCATTCTGGTCACCATACTGTATCTTAAAAAGGATATAGCAGAATTAGAAAAGGTACAGAGAAGAGTGACAAAAATGGTAAAGGGGATGGAAGGAAACCCCTATGAGGAAAAGCTTAAAAGGTTAGGGCTCTTCAACTGGAAAAGAGACGACTGAGGGGAGATATGATAGAGCTCTATAAATTAATGACTGGAGTGGAATGGGTAAACGTAGATCAATTGTTTACATCATCAAAAAGTAGAAAGACCAGGGGACACGCAAAGAAGCTACGATGCAACATATGTAAGAATAATCAGAGAAAATACTTTTTTTTTCAACACGTAATCAAACTCTGGAATTTGTTACTGGATGATGTAGTAAAAGCTGTTAGTGTAGCTGGATTTAAAAGGTTTGCACAAGTTCCTAGAGGAAAAGTCCAAAAACCATTATTAAAGAAGACCAAGAAAATCCACTGCTTACCCTGGGAGGAGCATTGTGTAATATATGTAGCTTCTGGTAACCTGCCAGGTACATGTGACCTGGATTGGCCACCGTCGGAAACAGGATATTGGGCTTGATGGACCCTTGAACTGACCTAGTATGGCATTTCTTATGTTCTTAAACATTTGCATGTTTCAGCCGAAGTATATAAAGAAGCACAGCTGACAAAATACACAGAGGCTGACGTTCCAAAGCATTATGCAGTTAGCAGTGGTGCTAACGGCATAAATGCTTTTTTTAAAAAACGTCTCTGGTGGTTATACATTTAGCTTTTGGCTGGTTTATTCATCAAACAGTATGAGTTAAATGTTCAAAACAAAGAGTGGTTTGGCGAGGATGAGGGCAGGCAAACAAATTATATGTTCAACGGTGAACGTATAACTTATATCTTCAAGTGGTGACGCGTAAATAGTGGGTCTACATTAAATGTCTAACTGTTTAAAGATATATATGGCATTTCAATGCTGGCACTTATACAGATAGTGCTCCTGACAATACATAATTTCAAATGCAAACATGTATAATACAAAGTACAACAGCAAGCAATGTACTATTGTGGATTAGGAACTAGTTGAAGTTTAGAAAACAGAGAGTAGGGCTAAATGGCCAATTTTCTCAATGGAGAAAGGTGAATAGTGGAGTACCCCAGGGATTTGTACTGTATAAGTTATGCTTAAAAGTGAATTTTACGAGACTTCCGGTGACGACATCGGGGCAAATGGCGGCATAGGACTTGGCTCTGCCGCCTAAGCCTGATAAAAGGGGGAGTTTGTACCCCTAAAGGCATGGAGTAAGGGGACGAATGTGAGAGAGCAGAAGGGGAAGAGCCCCCGGCCGCGTTTCAGCAGAGACGAAGCTACCAGCCCCCGCCGGAGCATTGGAGAGCGCGGAGAGGGGAGACGGAGCTGCGCTCCAGCAGACCACGTGGTAGGCCGGAACGGCGACTGCCAGAACAGAGAGGCAGAGGCCTACCTTGAGTCGTGGGGGCAGAAGTGGCTTGGCATACTGGAGAACCAGAGCTCCGGTGAGCAGTGACGTCCCCTCTGAGACCGCATGCAGCTGGCTGAGGAGAACCGATAGTTTGGAGCGGTGGAAGACCGTGCGGCCAAGCGGAGGAATTCAAAGCGGCAGTGCAATTCACAGAGCGTGGTGCTGTGGGGGCGCCGCATTTCGGCAGCAGGAGGCAGCCGGCAGCGGACGGAGAGCCAAGGAGAGGCACGAGGACAAGAAAACCGGTGAGGAGGCGGGAAGGCAACGAGGCTGGGAACAGAGCACTACGAAGGGGAGAAAGCATCAACAGTGCCCCCTGGATGGATACGGCAAAGTCCATCTCGACCCAGAGAGCTGAGAACGTGGGGAGCCAGGATTATAGCCCAGCGGTGAAGCGGTGAGGAGAGAAGCTGTGCTGGGTGAGTCAGGCAGACGACTCCAGGAGACGGACAGAGTGTGGAGGAGTATCAAGGTGAGAGGCTCGGTGGAGGAAACAGCCCCGGCAAGGGGGAAGTGAGCAGAGCAAGTTGCAGTTCCATAGCAGACAGTGTGGCTCCATAAGCAGCTTTGGCAACCAGCTGACAAGCAGAGGGAGAGGCACTCAGGGGACGCAGCCCACCGGGGGTATTACTGGAAGCTTGGGAACCTAGCGTTGCATAACGAAAGAATGGAAAAAAATTAATGATCCCTGGCGGTACACAAGAAACTGGCTGATTTTCGCTCCCCCTACGCGGCAGTCAAAGGTGGAAGAGAGGGGGAGAAAGAGTGTCGAACGCAGGAGGGAGAGCCCAAAGACCTGGGAGAGGAGCTGGAACATGGAGCTAGCCCAGGGGATATTTCTCACCTGAAAGCTTGGCTAACTGAAATGAAGGACGAGCTTAAAACAGAAATTAGCGGGGTGAAGCATGAACTCAAAGAGTCCATACAGTCACTGAGGCAAGATATTGTGGACATTGGAAATAGAGTTGAGGAGAAGGAGACTCAGATAGAACAACAAGGGGAGGAAATGGTAGATTTACAAAAGCGCTGGGGGGCACTCCAGCAGGCCCAAGTGGAGCAGCAGATGAAATTGGAGGATCTGGAAGACAGGTCCAGGAGATGTAACTTATGGATCCGGGGGCTGCCAGAGGATCCTCAGTACCGCAACTGCGAAGAAGTTCTGCTAAAAATGTTCAAATCCATGCTGCTAGCTGCAGATCTGCAGGGGAAGATGTCGATAGACTCATCGCACATTGAGCGAGCACACCGTGGCCTGGGCCCGATACGTGATAATAAACCAAGAGATATAGTTGTGTGCTTTAGCTCCTTCAAGGTTAAGGAAGGACTGCTCCAAGCAGCGAGGAAAGTGTGACAGATAACTTGGGAGGAACATCATCTGGAGTTATTTCAAGATCTCTCTGCAGGAACTTTACAACGCAGACGACACCTCAAGGAGGTGACCGCGTATTTGCGAAGAGAGGATGTACGATACAAGTGGCTGTTTCCATTTGGGCTACTGATCACCTGCAAGGGGCAGTCAAGGCGGGTGCAAAGCAGAGAGGAGGCATGGACTGTACTCAGAGACTTTGGCTTACCTGACATACCAGAAGGGGGAAGTCCTCTGACAGGAGCACTGGCTGATACTGCAAAGCCCTCCAGTTCACAGAGAAATTTACAGAGATGGCACAGAGTTCCAACGTCGGGGAGAAGAGCAGCGCGATTGAACAGAGAGAGTCCAGGAATACTAGCAGCAGAGAAGGGCGATGGCTGAATGTGTGGACTTTGAGTTACAAAAGATGTATCAGTATGTTTTTCTTTGAAGTAGTAGAACTGTGTTGAAGAGGGGGGGGATGAAGTTATTAATTTCTGGAGGGGGGAAGGAGGGGTTAGACTGTAGGAGAGGGGGTGGGAAGGAGGGCGGTGGGGAGGATAGAGGTAGAGGTTCGGAAGGGGAGGTGAGAGGGGGCTTTGGATGTTGTGTTGGTATAGGGGGGAGGGGGAGGGGGAAGGGAAGATAGAGACAGGCATGGCCCGATAATTGGACACCTTTATGGAAAACGATTCTCTCTTAATGAGAGGGGAGAGGGTAGGGGGGGTCGGGGGGAGGGTGAGGGGAGGGGGGGCTGGGGACTTCAGGATAGAGGTAGGGAAGGGGGGGGGGAGTGGAAGAATGGGTGAGCTTAAACTAGTCACATTAAATGTGAAGGGGCTTAACTCACCATTTAAGCGACGAAAATTGTACACAGAGATAGCCCGTCAGAAGGCGGCAATAGCCATGCTTCAGGAAACGCATTTGACACGGGCAACAGAATATCTGGTCAAGCCTAAAGGCTATGGGGTATGTATCCATGCGTCAAATATCGTGGAGAAGAAGAAGGGTGGGGTTGCTATACTCTTTGCATCTCGATTAAAGATGCAGGTGCAGTCGGTGGTAAGGGATAAGGAGGGGAGGTATGTGTTGGTGCGGGTGAAGGTGGGGAATGTATGGTATTGTGTAGTGAATGTGTATGCAACAACCGGGGGACAGCGTGAATTCTGGACAAAACTGAACGAGGAGGTGGGGAAACAGGGGGACGGTATCCTTATATGTGGGGGGGATTTTAACCTGACGTGGAACCCAACCCGGGATGCTACAGGGAAACGTGAGGGAAAGAAGGGGGATAGAAAGAGATATCATAACTTTGTGATACAGCACTGTTTAGTAGACGCGTGGCGATTGCAGCACCCAGGGAGGAGACAGTTTTCTTACTATTCGCCAGTACATGGGTCTTACTCACGTATTGATGCTATATGGGTTTCAAAGGAGGTGGGGGGGTAAGATTACAGGGGCGGAAATGGAGTCCATTACTTGGTCAGACCATGCCACGGTGGTGGTGAGCCTGCAAGTGGCAAAAGAAGGGATGGGGAATAGGTTTTGCTGGAGGATGTGAGGGTTCAAGAGGATGTGGAGAGGGGAACCAAGGAATATTTTACGTTTAATGATAATGGAGAGGTCGCATGGGGGGGAATATGGGATGGGTATAAGGCAGTGATACGGGGCGTACTGCTCAAATGGGGGGCGCGGAAAAAGAAGGAACGGGAGGATAGAGAGCGGCTCTTGAGGGAATGACTGCTGGAATTGGAAGAATTGGATGGGCAAGGGAGGGGAGAAACCTATAGGGGTCGGATGCTGCTAGCGAGAGCGCAACTCAATGAATTGCAGGCGGAAAAGATACACTATCAGATGCAGCTTCTGAGGCAGGAGGTATTTGAGGGGGGAACAAGGCCAGGAGGTATCTAGCGCAGAAGCTGAAGCAGCAGAGGCTCCGCTCTCACATCATAGGGGTTCGAAGGAAGGGTGGAGAATTGGTTACTAAAGATGGGGAGATTAGGGATGCCTTTAAGGAATATTATCAGGAGTTGTACAAAGCAAGAGACCCGCCACAAGCCGGGAGGGTAGAAAAGTACCTCGACTCCATAGACTTGCCTAAGTTGGGAGAGTGTGAACAAGAGGAAATTAATAAACCCATCCGAGCAGACGAAGTAGGGAGGGCAATTAAACAGTTAAAATCAGAGAAAGCTCCAGGATTGGATGGCCTATCTGCCCGATTTTATAGGAAGTTCGGAGAGCTGTTAATTGGGCCTCTGGTGAACTTATTTAACCAACCACGGGAGGGTGGGGAAATTAGCGGATACAATGGCGTGGGCGGGTATAACAGTAATTCATAAGGAGGGGAAGGACCCGCAGGAGTGTGCCTCTTACAGGCCTATCTCCCTGCTTAACCTGGATGCTAAGCTTTTAGCTAAGATACTCACTATGCGGCTCAATAAAGTTATTGGAAAACTGATACACCAAGATCAGGCGGGTTTTATTCCTGGTAGACAGGTCGCGGATATTATCAGAAAGATCTTAAATATTATCTGGGCTAGCGAGCGGAGCGAGGAAGAGGCGCTCTTACTCTCGCTGGATGCGGAGAAGGCCTTCGATCAGGTGTCATGGCCTTTTCTTTTCCAGGTGCTGGAGAAGGTGGGGCTGGGGAGAGAGTTTCTCGCTTGGGTGAAGGCGCTATATGTACATCCAAAAGCATGTGTGAGGGTGAATGGGGCCCATTCGCATTTTTTTGATCAAGGGAGGGGAACGAGGCAGGGATGCCCTTTATCTCCGCTTTTGTTTGCATTAGCAATAGAGCCCTTTGCGCAGCGGATAAGAGAACGGGCGGATATATCTGGAATAAAAGTGGGACGGAGTGATTATAAAATTTCACTGTTCGCGGACGATATAATTCTAAGTATGGCAAGACCCCGGGTCGGCCTACCCATAGCTATGTGGGAGCTGGAAGAATATGGTAAAGTATCGGGGTTTACTATCAACTGGGCAAAATCGGAAATCTTGAATTTAGCGGTTTCCAGCGAGGTAGTTAATATACTGGCGAAGAAATATCCCTTCAAATGGGCGCGAGAAAGTATCAGTTACCTTGGCATTTGGATAAGCAACAAAATCGACGAGTTATATAACTTGAACTATTGGAGAGTTCTGGGGAAGATAGAGGGTTGGTTGGATGGGTGGGGAAGGGGATACCTGTCGAGGTTTGGGCGTATTGCGACGGTTAAAATGATGCTTGTGCCCAGACTGCTGCTTTTGTTTCAGATGCTCCCGATTTGGGTTCCGCCGAACAGTTTGAGAAGTATACAACGGTTAGTTAATAGGTTTATATGGGTGCAGAAGCGCCCAAGGGTAGCAATGCGGGTATTGCAAAGGACTAAAGGAGAGGGGGCGCTGGGGGTACCTAATATGCGCAAATATTATGAGGCAGCGCAATTAAAAACGATTTATGAGTGGCACAGAGAAACATCGAAATCATGGGTTCAAATGGAGCATGAGCTGGTGGGGGGGATGGAACTTGAAAGGGTGCTCTGGAGGGGGACTAAAGGTCTCGACATACAGGCACTTAACCCCATGGTGGCGAATAGCTTGAAAATCTGGAAACGCAATAAGCCTCAGCTTGTTCAAGATAAAGGCTATATACAAGGGATGCCTATTGCGGCCTGTTTCGAGCGGGGACAGGGACCCGGTGAGCAACTCTTACGTAGATGGGCACGAAACGGGCTGTCGTACATTCACCAAGTTATACACTCTCAGGGAATTCACCCGTTTGAAGGCATTAAGGATCTCTATAAGCTGAAAGAGAGTGATCATTTTGCCTATATACAATTAAGCCACTTTGTGAGGCAACCGAAGATATGGAAAGACCTCTGGGAAAATAGAGGCTGGTTTGAGGCTCTATGCTCAGGCCAGATGGGTCAAAAGGGGATTTTGTCCAGAATTTACAAAGGCCTAATGGGGACTGATGTATGCAAGTTACGCTATATGTTGCAATGGGAGGAGGATCTGGGGGTGTGTTGGACGGTAGAGGCTTGGGAGAAGTTACTCCAGATGATTGCTACTGTGTCCATAGCCACGCAAATTAAAGAAAATGCATATAAAGTATTATACAGATGGTATTGGACGCCAGTACGTCGGTATCGAGCGGGGAGGGGACGGGATGACTTATGTTGGCGGGAGTGTGCTGAAAGAGGGGACTGGATGCACATGTGGTGGAAGTGCGACAAGATACAGGTTTACTGGGGGCAGGTAACTGAGGCGATTTATGGCATGACTGGGCATAGTTTGCATGGGAGACCGGAGGCATGCTTGCTGCATCAACTTGATGCTGACCTTTCGAGACGGGAGGAGGGAGTACTGCATCATTGTATCGCTGTAGCTCGTTGTGAGATAGCTCAGCACTGGGGGGGACAGAGCATACCACAATTGGCGGGATTTGTGCGAAGAGTGGCTGAGGTGAGTCTGATGTATAAATTAACAGAGTTGAGACGGGGGAAAGGAGGGAAACGTGCGGTATATTGGCAGGGGGTCTGGAGATGGCTGGAGGCATGGAGAGAGGGGGTGGGGGAGGGGGGTTGGAAGGAGGAGGACAATGAGTGTAGAGGTATGGCTGTGATGCTAGGTGAGTGTGCAGTGAAATGAAGAACATAGGAGGTGTAGAAGGGGAGCTGGGGGGGGAGTACAGAGGGGGAAGAGGGGGACTGCTGGGGGGGGAGTCTTAGTATAGCATATATGCATTGTTATATGAGTTACTCAGGAATAATAAACAGGTTGAGGTTTGCTTTTTGATTCTAATGTATGAATGCTGTTTTTCAAATGGTTTGTATTTCTATTGTATAATATCAATAAAAACTTAAATGGGAAAAAAAAGTGAATTTTAGACAGAAACATCAAAAATGATGACAGAGATAGACCGTACAGCCTTTCCATAAGAATAATTAAGCTTCATAATCCCTTCCTCTCCCTCACATATCCTCTGTATTTGTCCCTTGCTTTAGAGTTCTCCCCTCCTCCAGCTCCACTGGGAGGCTGTCCCATGCATCCGCAATCCTTCTGTAAAGAAAACGTCCTCAGATTGCTCCTGAGTCTATCCCCTTTCACCGTCATCTCACGACTCCTCATTCCAGAGCTTCCTTTCAACTAGAAGAGGGCCACCTCCTGTCCATTTATACCATGGAGATATTTAAATGTCTCTAATATATCCCCCCTCTCCTGCCTTTCCTCCCAAGTAGACATATTGAGATCTTTAAGCCTATCCCATTATGCCTTATGACAAAGACCACTGACCATTTTGGTAGCTGCCCACTGGACTAACTCGATCCTGTATATATCTTTATGAAGGGGCAGGCTCCAGAATTACACCCAATACTCCAAATGGGGTCTCACCAGAGACATATACAAAGGCACCATTATCTCCTTTTTCCTGCTGGTCATTCCCCTACCTATGCACCCAAACATCTTTCTGGCTTTTGACGTTGCCTTTGCTATCTATTCGGCCACTTTAAGTTCATCTTATATGATCATTCCCGTGTTCTTCTTTCATGCACTTGAAATACTTCACTCCTTATACTGTACCACTCCCTTGGTTTACACCAGCCCATTTGTAAGCACCAAGTCCAGTATCGTCCCCTCCCGGGTAGGTGCTATTATCTGTTGCCATAACAGTTCTCCCTGTAGAGAATCCAGAACCTCCCTACGTCTAGATAACACTGCTGCAGGGATATCTCAATCAATATCTGGCAAATTGGAATCTCCTACCAATAGTATTTCCCCTTTCATAGTAATATTGTAAATGTCTTCGATTAAATCTCTGTTTCTTCTGTCTGTGAGACAGGTCTGTATATAACACCAATGTAAATAGATTTTCCATTTCCTCTTTCCAGCCTAACCCATAGTGTCTCCTCCTTTCCTAGTAAGTCCTGCAGTTTTTTTGGCTTTAATATTATTTTTTTACATAAGCACCATTCCTCCTTCCTTTCTTCACACCTTTGCTTTTCTGATTAGTTTATAGCCTGATATAACCATATCCCACTCACTCCTTTCCATGTACCATGTCTCCGTGACTGATACTATATCAAAGCCTCTTCCATTACAGCTTCTAAATTTGTAACTTTAGTTTGCATACTATGGACATTAGTGCATGCAGCTCTCCAGATATTGCCCTTTTTGCCTTTCCTATACTATTTTTTAATGTTTTACTTACCTGAGGGCTTTTACTTACCTAGGGACTCCGTTCACCCATCCCCAACAATCCAAGTTTAAGCCCTCCTCAGTAGATTAGCCAGCCTGTTGCAAAAGACACTTCTCCTATTCTTTAATAGGTAAATTAGGAAATTTATTTTGTATATGATGGGCATTAGTATAAGCAGTTCTCAAATCTTTGAAGTTTGGGCACCATTTAAGGGTATAAAAAGCCGATTTATACATGCAAATCTCATATGCGTATAAGTAATGATTTTAGAAACGGTGCTACTTATGCATGTCTATGGTAGAGATTGTAAAAGGGAATATTCTAGGCAGTCATTCAAAATATACATGTATTTCATATCTTAAAACAATACACAGCAGCACTTTTACCCACTTAACCCCTGGCAAACATTTCCTTTACAACTGGTGTTTGGAGTGTATGCGAGGGGCAAATTGTACTTCTCTGTGAAGCTCAAAGCCCCTTTGAGGGAAAAAAGTTTTGTTCAGGCTTCCAGACTCATCCACTTATATGTGTAAGTGGAGCCGCGTCCGCATATAAGTTGCAAAATCACATCATATTTATTTATTTATTCTTTTATACCACATTTCCTAGAAAGAACAAAACTTCAACCATACATGGAACAATTTTACAAGAACATGTTATGTAAAACAGAGAACAAGGTAACTATAAACTATAAGGAGCCATGATCGGGGAGTGTGGGCGGGAGCTTCTCCTCACCTCTGCCAACTGCCAATCAGCTGCCCTGCTCAACGGCTTGAAAACCACAGCTCTGGAGGTGCGCCCATGCCCTGCGGGCCCATGTCTGAGGGCCTCGCCAGAGGGCCCTTTGGAATGGCCCTTAGGTGTAGGTCCGTGCGGGACCTGAGAAACGACTGCTCTATGAATGGGTCCTGTTTGCCGGTATGCCTGTATTAGATTAAATGTAATGTAATGTATGTACTGTCTTCCCTATGTTATGTACTCCCACTGTCCACTGCTTTGATGTAATGATAAAGTGGTGCCTGTTGCCCTTACCTTTGTATAACCTTTGTAATGTATTGTAACCACTTTGATTGAAGGAAAAGGCGGTATACAAAACTTGTAAAATATAATAAATAAATAAATAAATAAAATAGAGAGGTTGCACGAAATAGTAAATAGTCCGATGCATATCTTAAATTAGGGGTAGGGGGGAAAGGGAGGAAGGGATGGGCAGGGAGAGAGTTCATAGCTGGGCGAGTCAAGTGATCCCATTGAAATGTTCCATGAACAGGTGGATCTTTATCAGCTTCCTGAAGGTTATTAGGTCATGAGTATCTCTGGTGTGGTGTGGTAGGGCATTCCAGAGTCGAAGGACATATATGGAAAATGCCTTAGCGCAAGGTGTCATGTTGCTCTTGGTCAGTTTAGGAGGTAGGATTAAAAGGTTTGATATATTATTCCTTCTTTGGTGGTTTTCTGGAGTCTTTGTTATGATAGATTGCAGGTATTGGTGGATAATTTTGAACGCAGTTATTAGGGCTTTGCACTTGATTCTACTGAAGAGAGGTAACCGATGTAGCTCTTTCAGAATAGGGGGACGTGGCTGTATCTGGATGAGCACATCAGAATTTGGGTGACTGCATGCTGCACATATCGCAGTGGGTGTAATAAGTTCTTCGAAATTCCATGGAGAATGACATTACAGAAGTCAAAGTGTGGTAGTATCATTGCCTGGAAAACTGTCCGGACGTCATGAGGTTCAAGAAGGGGCTGTAAGTGTTGGAGTGTTCTTAACTTACTGTAAATGCTTTGAGACACTTTATCTATATGTGGTTGCAATGTGAGGTGCTGATCTATAGTAACCCCGAGGAATCTTACCAGACTAAAACACATGTTATCTGCATAGCAAACTTTAATAAAAGGCTTCCAAAATAGTCAAGAGGAAGGGATTTTGGATTTAGCTTATGCCTTTTTCTATAGTAGCTCAATATGAGTGACATTCAGGTACAATAGGCATTTTCCTCTTCCTGGAGGATCACAGTCTGAAGCAATGGATTTATCCAAGATCATAAGGGCAGCAGTGGGATCTGAACATTGACTTCCCTGATCCTCAACTCGCCTCTCCAATATGGGGTGTGCAGGCAAAACAATTTAGTTTTGTTTAATTTCCTCTATCATTTGCAGATTTGTTTTGTTTTAATAAATTTTCATTTTGTGTTATTTTGTTTTCATTTCAGGGCAATTTTGTTAATTAAACAGGTGGCCGTGGCTGCTGTTCAAATGAAAAACATAGCTGAAATGTTACTAGAGATTTCAGGCAAATAGAAAGCCTAGTTGGGTTTTTTTCTCATGTCAGAGACTGGTCTCAAAACAGGGTCCTTTGGGTTAGAAGGTAGGCTTGCATCCTGCAGGAAGAGCTATTACATCTCCCAGCCTACTCTTAACTGTGTCTTGACTTGCTGGTGATTTTTGTTCCTATTTCATGGTAGACCAAAGTTTATCTGGTCTAAAGCTCTATGAAAATGTTAAAAGTTGGATTTTAGAAGGGATGTCTAGGAAGAATTTGGACTGTCCAGAGCACAATGTCCAAAAATCTGAGGGAGTGGCAGCAGTGAAGGGAGGCACGTATAAATGCCTTCTGAAACAGAATTTGGGATTTTTTAATGTCATTTTCAGATTAAGAACGATATGAAACGACATAGGGAACACTGTTGATATTTCCCATGTTGTTGCAAACAAATGCACAGCCCTACGCTCTAACCATTAGGCTACCTCTCCATTGTCTTTGTGCTAAACTAGCTGTAACCAACTTGCACATCACTACTTATTTTCCATCCCTGTATTTACTTCCAAGTGTATTATTAAAATACATATTGAAGCACCATTTCATCATTCCACATTGATTCATTGCCTTACTTAATCCTCTATAACTCTATGCTAGGGCCCGGGATAAAAATCGCTGACCCATTGGAAGCATCACACAGGGAGACTCACTGATTTGTATATGTAAAAGGAAAGACTCACCTCAGCTTTCAGTGGCACTTCTAACCTGTAAAAAACAGTGAACTCCAGGGGTTTGTTCTGCACCTAAAAAGTCATGCATGAGGGGAATTAGCTTTCATTTTCCTGGGCTTCCAAACCAACACTTTTCTGCTGATAAACAAGTAGAGGCCTATTTTGTTGAGGACGCCCTGGCCTCTGTGCGTCTGGTCAGAATCAGACGCACAGAGCTAGATGGAATTCTGATCCCGCGGGGCACGTCTAGCCCCCCCCCCTCCCACGGGATCAGAATACTGTCTGAGCCTGTATGTGCAGGCCTGGACTCGATTCCGGTCTGTCTGCATGTACAGGCACCTGCTCGGCTAACTCAGTCAAGCTCCTCAATGGAGCCGTGGTGCCATGGCATCCAGTTGCCATGGCACCGCCACGATCCCCAGCCACTGACGACTTTGTGCTTTCCCCACAGCCCTGACCCCCGATCTGGCCTCCCACAGCCAGGGTCAGGCTGCGGAGAATCCCATGCACCCCCTCCTACCTTTAATGCGCCCCAGGCCTGCCATCTCCCCCCGTTTAGGGGAATCTATTAAACCTCAGAAGTAGAATAAGTTCCCCGTCTACTCTGCCGGCCCCGGACATACAGGGCCAACATCAGAATCGGCTCTGTACGTCCAGGACCGTAATCCGCCCACTGCCCGCCCCATCTCCGTCTCCACACTGCCTCTTTCCTGGCCCCATCTAACTTCCCCGTACAAACTCCCTGTTCATATGGGGAGACTTGGCAGGGGCGGGAAAGGCAGATGAACCAACCTCTTACTCTAGTATACAAAGAACATCCATTTCCATAGCATGGTTTAAGGATTTAAAAAAATATATATATAAATTTATTTGCATTTTAGTAAAATTTATTATTGTAGCTGGGCCCATTCATAGCTACAAACCTGCTTTCTTTCCCTCATGATCTAGTTACCTTAATCCGTAACATTTTATGGTTTCCTGTTTGGGAAAAGAAATGTCCTCCCAGCTGGCTGCTATTGGTCTCAGTTTTATACGTTCTCCAATTCACTAATTAAATGATTTTGATTCAGTTGCCAGAACCAGCCTAACATCTGTAAGGAAGGACATCACAAATACCTTACTGCAATACTGCAGGCACATAATTGTACTTATGCACCTCTTCTCTATGCAGAGGGATTCTTGATGGATCAATTTAGAGATTCAATTCCTGGTCTTTAGAAACTGCAGAAATTCACACAGCTCAGCTCAAACTGGACCTGGAAGTCTGCAATTGGCTTTAAAGTTAATTTAAGTAGCTAAAACAAGAAAATGATCTTGGAAACATTGTGTGTTAAAATTTTCAGCACAGTGTACGGCACTGGAATTACTTTGAAAGCAATGGAGAATAAAACCGAGGGTCCGATATTCCAAAAACAAAATCTGACTAGTAAATTTTCAGAGACAAGCATAAAAATATCATTTGAATATTGGGCCCAGAGATTATCATGATGCCTTTGTATCAATCGATGGTACAATTACACCTTGAGCGCTGTGTGCAGTTCTGGACACCCCATCTCAGTAAAGATAAAGTTCAAATAGAAAAGGTACAGAAAAGAGCAACAAAATAATAAAGGGGGTGGAAAGGCTCCCTGACAAAGAAAGGCTAAATAGTCAGGCTAGGGTTCTGAGAAAGTATATGATGGGACATTTATAAAATCATGAGTGGGGTGGCACAGATGACTAGGGAAATGTTGTTTACCCTTTCAAATATTACTAAGATGAGGGGACACTCCATGAAACAAATAGATACCACATTTAAAATGAAATAAAAAAAGAAACATTTCACTCAGTGTAAAATTAAGCTGTGGAGTTTGTTGCATAGCTAGGTTTAAAGGGTTTGGGCATGCTCCTAGAGGAAAAGTCCATAAACCATTATTAGCCATGTAGTCTTGGCAAACCACTAGTTACCTCTGGATATGAACAATAAGAAATGGGCTCTTCCTTGTGATCCTGCTAGGTACTTGTGACTTGGATTGCCTTGTTGGAGACAGGATGTTTTTGAATATGCTCTCTTCAGGAAGACAAAAATGTTAACCCTTAGATGAGCTCAGCACCTGTTTAATGCTGTCATTGAGGTATTTATTTATACTTACAGTAGTTACACGTCTGCTCATCTAGTTGCTCTGAGTGTGGTAAAACAAATGAAAAATTCCTATACATATAAATCAAGCCAAGTTACTTACCTGTAACGGGACTTCTCAGAGGACAGCAGGATAAGTCAGCCACACATACATAGTAACACAAACACAATCACAGAAATCTAACAGAAGGCATAAATCCAGCTTTCTTTTCCATCCCGAAGACCCAGCAAAATCACTCATTAAAAGTCAAGGTAAATAGTCTAATCATGTCTTAACAGCTTTCCAGAATTCTAACTAACCCTCTAAGGCCCTAATCTCCAAGGCACACAGCTCTAAGAAAAAGGACCCAGGCAGGTAAAAAAAAAGCCTTTCATGGGTTGATTTCAAGTCAGCAATTTCCAGAGAAGGAATGTTAAGGAGAAAACCCTATATCTGAAACTGGTATGGCTATATATGAAGACAGATCATTTCACAGCTCTGTTTTTCAATCTCCTTTAGTAAGAAAGCTAAGTCCCTCTGCATGTGAGCTATGCACATTTTTTGTTCTGCAAAAGCAATCTTTTAGTTCTCTATGGTTTTGTAATATCATGTAGGAAACCCGAGTCCCACTTGCCTCTCAGTTTAAGCGTGGGAAGGCTGTGATGGGAAATGAATATGCCTGTTAACAGAGGCTAACAGACATTAATATTGTACTGGTATTCTCCGAGAAAATTGTGCTATTCAGCTGTTCATTTTCAAATGAGGAGGTGGGTGGGAGCAATGCAGGAACTGCGTGGGCTTCTCTTCCTTGAAAGAGATGGATTTCACAATGGATGAACTGCCCCCTTACATACATGTGCTCTGAAGACAGAAACAGACATGTCACTACTACTAACACTATTAATCCTTCTCATTGTGCTACTAGATGTGGGAAGCACTACACAGATACATAGAGGGGGGATACTCACAGGCATTTAGGCATTTTGTGGAGCTGCAAACTGCCTGAATGGCACTCACTCGGATATTCAGTGGCACTAACGTGGTTTGTGGTTAGTGCCACTGAATATGCCCGGCGTAAGCCACTGAATGCCGCTTGCTAGTTGGTTAGTGTCAGGGCATTCTGGTGGTGGATTGGAGGTGGCACCTGATGATAACTGGTTAACAGCAATATGTCGTCACTAACTAGTTATCCTAAATATTACCGCTGACCAGTTAACTAAATCGCTATCGAGCCAATCTAGATATTGTATATCCAGTTTGCATTGAAAGCAGTGACTGCCAGCCATTTTAACAGCATTGGCCACCACTGCTGAATATCCCCCTCCCGACCCCTCCCCCCCATAAAAGATCATCCCTTCTCCATAGAACCTAATATCTAGTCACTATACCCCTACAGGACCAGAGGCAGCAGAATATCTTTCTGGTTGGAGGGGGTCCAACAAACCAATCTCCACTCCTTCCCCCAAGCTCTCTAGTTGCTGATGCTCTGTTGGGCAAAACATTGATAGGACTGTAGCCATTGTGGCCCACCCCTTTCCACTGCCTATGTACAGGACAAGAAGGCCTTAGGAAATCTTTCATTAAGCAAATGAAAACCAATGAAGGAGAAACTTTGTGGCTAGAGCATCAGACTCAGAGCCAAGGAGGCCAGCGTTCAAATTCTGCTTCTCCCATTGCTGCTGCCTGTGACCTTGGACAAGCCACTTAACTCTCCATTGTCTCGGATACAGTTTACATTGCAAGCCCAAATGGGTGGAGAAATAACTTGTATGCCTGATTGTAACTTTTCTTGAGCTGAAATTCAAGCTGGCGATGTAAAACAACCAGGCAGAGACTGGGCCTGGATTTGGTGAAATTACTAGTGTAGAAAGGTACATCTGGGAATCATCAACATAAACATGGTACTAAAAGCCATGGGAAGAGATCAGAGCACCAAAGTAAAAAGTATTTAGAGAGAAGGTATCTTCTGTGAGTGAAACATGCCTGGCCTGTGCTAGGACCAAGGCTTAGTTCTTTATTGTTCCAGTTTAATGGAATAAGAGACTACTCAGTATTACACTGGAGAATATGTTTGCTGTATTTAAGAAGAGACTTAAGACCTGGCTGTTTCCTTTGCACTTAGGGAGCCTGTGTGCAATGAGAAAAGGGGGAGGAGGGGACATTACAGATTTTTACGTTTTAGTTTTGACTGATTTGTTTGGTCATAGTAGCTGAAGAAGGGGGCAGAGAAAAAGAGTTAAAATGTGGAAAAAGAATATTACTTAGGGAGCGTTATGGGATAATAGGCAGGATGTTTTAGTCTGGTCCTGGGAAGGGTCATTTTTGAATCATGTAAGGGTCATAGTAATGGTCGAGTATTTTGCCACCTCTGATATTCTAGCTGGTTGTAATTGTATAGGCACTTTTTTGTGTTTTATCAGTTTTGTTAAATGTCATATGTATTGTGTTATGGCAGATTTGATCTGGAGTCTGTACACCACTTTGAATGCTCATCCTGACCAGAAAAATCATATATAAATTTTTTGAATAAATAAAGATAAGATGCCCAAGGACAGAGCCCTGAGGTATACTGATTGATTATGGAATAGCTGTGGAGGAGGACCCAACAGAGCATATACTAATAGTGCAATGGGAGAAGTAAGAAGAGAACTAAGATAGAACTGTCTTAAAATCCAAGGGAGGATAGAGTACCAAGGGGCAGAAAGGGCTGGGCCAACCATTAGGCAAGACTAGGTGGCCGCCTGAGGTAGCAAAGAGCAGCAGCAGTTAAAGCAAAACAATAGTCTGGTATGAGTGGTGATGGTCTTGCCAGGAACAGTCTGTATAAGGTGATGCACTGTTGTGGCAATGGTCATGCCAGGAACAGCATGTGTGAGGTGATCCATTGTCGTGTATCCATCTATAGCCTCTGCTGCTCCCATCACGAGAACAGCATGGTGCATTGCTGGATGATGGGCTCAATCTGTGCCTGTGGTGTGCCCTGTCATGCCAATGTGATCTCCGTGGTGAATTCCTACTGATGCTGCGGGAGCAATAGCTCTGAATGCCCTCATGCCAACCGACAGACTGCCTTTGCCCTCTCTGGACCATGCTTTCCTGTGTGCCGTGCTGAGTTGGATATCCAGCAGCTTGCTCACTTTGTGTTACTGCGGCCATTGGTGAAGATGCACCTGCAGAGGATGAGCTCTTGCAGGTGTGGCCCTTAAATCACCGGGCCCACTGCAGTCCTCCCAGCCCCACCATGTTCCCAGCTGCTGTCGTGAAGCCTGGGGGAGAAGCTCAAAGTTTTGAACTGATCCAGGAAGGAGCTGGAGGAGGAGGAGGAGTGTGGCCATTAATTGATCCCACCTAGTGGCACTTGCTGCCATGTTGCCATGGGCTGCCGCCGAGTCTGGCATGACCCACTCTGAAGAGCAGGCACACCCATACATACAAAGTGCTGAAGTATGAAAGTAAATGTCCAGAATCTGTTTCTATCATCAAACATGGACACGAGTTCCAACAATTATCAGGAATGACTGAGAATCCACAAGCACACACAGGGAAACAGAATTTGCAAAACAAGAGAAAAAAACTCTTCAAAGAATTAGTTCAGCAAACAAGGAAAAACAAGTGGCAAATACACACATACAGAGGGAAATACCAAGTGTTACTCTAGGAACCCTTTGTTGATCAAAACCAGACACATGAATGATTAAGGAGAACCCAAAGGATGAGTGATTGATAATTGCAGCCTAGGACAGCCTATGGACAAGATGGTTTACAGCGAGTTTTGAAAAAAACTGGCAAACAGACAAGAAAGAGCTGGAAACAGTGACTCACCTCACAGCTGGCTGCAAAATTCAGATGGCAAGAAATTTCTATACAGAAAGGCACAACAAAGTAGCATGTCTCATTCATTGGAAATTGCAAACACTGCAACATCACTGTACCGGAAAAGCATATGGATCATAATCCTATTAGAATTATGGAGAATAACGAGGTTATGATAACCTGGGATACTCCCATTCTGACCGATAAAAAGCTGGAAGCCAGGCATAATAGTAAAGGAAAAGAACACCAGAATGGCATTAATTGTAGAGGTGTCAGTCCCAAAGTGATTATTCTGTGAATCTTGTTAAGAGGAAGATCTTAAGTACCAAGAAATGCAGTCGGAGAACTTCTGAGAAAGGCATGAGCTAAATCTAATTTATTTATTTATTTATTTAATCAGTTTTAAATACCACCTTATCCTTCAATCAAAGTGGTCAACAAGACAACAGAGGGACTACATCGAGGGGGGGGGGGAGACAACAAGATAGTACATTACAGTAAACTACAGTACATTACATTAAATTATACATAAACTACAGCAAAATTACATTTCATAATTCATTACAATTACATTAAACAACTGCAATCTTACAAAATGTTAAAATAATTTAAACATTATAGGAAAATTGAAATTCAAAGGGTTAAAACATTTTGTTCTATTGGAATTAGATTAGTTGCCATATGCTTCAATAAATAGGTACGTTTTAAGGGACTTTCGAAAATCTTTGATATCATACTCATTTCTTAAATCACTAGGAATAGAATTCCATAGTTGTGGTGCCATAAAGAAGAAAGCCCTATTAGATGTCATTTATTTGGATCTATTAAACTTCAAGTGGGAATTAAGTCTGTTAGTAGACTGTGAGCGTCTGGGCCTTGAGCCTATGTCCTTAGAAATAATAGTTGTTAGAACGTTTGCTGATGACTCATGTAAAATTTTGAAAATATTCATGAGGTTCTTATATTTCACTCTCATAATGATTGGAAGCCAATGCAATTCTTGAAGCAAGGGAGTTATATGATCAAATTTTGGAGAATTCATTATAGTTCTTGCGGTTGTATTTTGTGCCAATTGGAGGGGATGGGTAGTATGTTTTGGAAAACCTTGATAAAGAATATTTCCAAAGTCGAGGAGTGGTGTTATAACTGCTTGACATACCATTCGAAAGTGATTTAGTTGTAAAATTGGCTTGAGGTTCCTAATGATCTTTAAACGATGGTATACTCTAGCTGTAATTTTATTTATATGGGATAAGTTAATATGTTTATCTATGATTATACCAAGGTATTTTACTTCCTCGCTGACCTTTATGGGTTTGTTTAGTATATTGATTTCTTTAGGAGTTATTAAGTTCTGATTATTAAAAATGAACAACGCTTCTGTTTTATATGGGTTTATTTTAAAGTTACTAGCTGTGAGCCAATTGTTCATATCAGTCAAACAGTTATTAATTATTTCTGTGTCAAATGTATTTGCGTACGATTCAGGTAGGATGTAAACCATTTAAGTGTGTTGTCGCATAGTCCAATATCTTCTAAAGTTTTAAGAATGAGTGTGGGTGAAATAGTTTTTGAAAATGTGAGATATGCTAAACAGCAGCATATAGGTAGCATTTAAGAGGTTCTCTATATATATATATTTTTTTTTTTTGTGAAGCTAATATTTTTTTCTTGCATTGGTCCTCACTTTCTGATAATCTGCAATATGATCCAATAAAACAGTATAAAGTTGGCAGGTTTCCCCCAATATGTAAGTGACAGAACTACAGCACTTGAAAAATACACATAGCACAGAGCAGAGGAGTAGCCTAGTGCTTAGAGCACTGGGTTGGGCACCAAAAGACCAGGGTTCAATTCTCACTATTACTCCTTGTGGTCTTGGGCAAGTCACTTAACCCTCAGTAGGATCCAAGTTATCAATGTCCCTGTTTACTGTACATTACAGAGTTTAAGCTAAAATGTAAACTACTTTGATTAAAATGATAAAGTGGTATTAAAAAAAACTGTTAAATAAAATATGGTAGCGAGTTGCAACATTTTAGTATTTAAAACAATGTGTTTCTTTACGCTTGTTGATTCCAGCCAAGGCAGGGATCCTGTGTAGCAAGGTTTTGCCAAAGGTTCAACCCCTTATTGAATAGCTTTCACTTGTTTCATTTTTTTTTCCACATTTACCAAGAGTCATAGACTCAAAAATCACATTTATTAAAGAAGGAAGGATGAAAGCTTCATATGGGGTTATGGCACAAACTTGGCCATGTTGTTTCATCAAGAAGAAATGCTACTGCAACCATACAATAATCAGTCCTCCCTCTCCTTACTCAGGGCATCTCTACTTTCCTCTGGACCTGTATTTTTAATTTTCTCCTTACGATTTCCAGCTATATTCCTTTTAAGGTGGGCTGGCTGTTGTCCCTTAAGGAGGACTAGGGATTTCTCCTATATTCTCCTTCACATCTTTCCTTTAACAGAGTGATTCCTCATCTACCAGACCGTTTCTTAAGATCATTGCCTCCTAGTTTCAAGCTTGAAAAGACCTAAATGGCACTTTAAGTTTTATGGTCCCCACACAGTGGAACTTCTTGTCTTTCGACTTACAGTCTGAAAAATGTTTGAAAAAATTTAAATTGGTTATTAAGCATTGGCTCTTCTGCAAGGCATTTGAGTCCATTTAGCATATCTGCGATGTGGCTGTTCTAGGTTCATATCTATTGTTTCCTATGTATCACGGATTTATATGTGTGTTTTAGGTTTTTTGATGGTTGTTCTATTCTCTCCTATCCTGTTTTAACTGTGGGCATACTATTTTTGTCTTGTTTTTGTTCTGGTTCTATTGGATTATTCTAAACCGCTTTGATGGCTATTGAGGTCATTCACAAACGCGGGTTGCAGCCCCCCAAACCGTCCGTGCCCAATTCCCCCTCCAGCTCTCCCTATATGTCCTGTGCATCAGGACAGGGAGAGCTGGGAGGGGGCGGGAACAAGGCAGAGCAGGGGGGCGGGCCAGTCCTGCAGTATGTACAGGGTCAATTCAGGTCTCGGCCCTGTACGTGCTGCTGGGCCTGTGGGGACGTGCTGCTTATACCACCTCAAAGGTGGTATAAGCAGCACTTTTGGCCTGATTGGACCTGAGACCCCCCCCCCCCCGGGGCCGGGGCCAGGTGCGGGGGGATCCCCGCTGCCCGATCCAGGTCACAGCAGGCCAGCCGTAGGTCAGGCAGCAGGGAAATGGGAGGCCAGAGCCACAGATGTCAAGAGCGCCTTAGGGAAGAATGTCCCCGCAGGCGGAAGGGGCATGCGGGGCTGTCCTCAGGCCCAATTCTGGCTACCGCAGGAACGTTTTCTTCCCATGGACCAGAATCGGGCCCACACAAGCCCATCTTCATCAGGGATGTCCAGACGGCCCGGATGTCCTCCTCTGTGAATTGGGCTCCACGTGTCTGAATGGCGGTATGTCAAATCTAGCCTTCAGAGATTGTACTCATTCCCAGTAAGCAAATAGCTCTTTGCACTTAGTGCACACATAAGACCTTTCATCAAATGGGAGAAAATCATACAGGTAACACTCAGTGCAAAAGACTAGATAGCCCCCATCTCGCTGCTGGACTGCTGTCTGCATCTTGGATTCAATGATTTCTTTCAGCTAGTTAAAGTTGTTAAGTTATGTAAAGTTGCTAGTGGAATAGGGATACTTGAACCAATACAATTATATCTAATAAGTATAATGGACTTTAGGTGTTCACCTCAAGGTGAACTGCAAGAACTTAATTAACCTACTCCTAAAGACTAATAAGCTGCTGATGAAGATAAACAGTTAAACCTGAAACTGAGTAAGATCACCCCCTCCCCCTTAACTGGTTTAGGAGGCTATAAATCAAGGATTACACCTGGGGTGGGTGGAAGGGATGACCTATCTGTATCTGTGCTTCAAAGACAATCTCTTAATTTCCTGGGTGATTCACACTGCCTTTGGTTTGATAAAGTTACCTCTGATCTGTCACTTGAATTTAACACTTATTTAAAACAATTTCAGAATTCTCTTGCCTCCTAACTGGAAGGCCTTTTTGTAAAAGGTCTCTAGAAAACAATTTCTCTCTATATATTCAAGGAATATTTACCCTATTCTATTCTCTCTGTTTAGATATACCCTAACTGGCTTTAATTTAACTGAAGGCTGGCTTATTATACTAAGCCCCAGCTGGCTGCAGTTTGACTGAAAGCTGGCTTGTAATACTAAATCCTAACTGGCTTTAATTTAATTGAAAGCTGGCTTGTAGTACCATGCCCTAACTCACTTAATAAAACACTGAATATTAAAATGCACCGATTTTATCAGTTTTAAGCCAAAGAATTCCCTTTCCCCCAAGATTTAGAGAATTTCCCAGGAGGTAAGTACTTACAAGTGCAGATTTCTTCCCAGCAGTAGCAGCCCTCTTGGTAGTCCTTCAAGACTGCAACCGTGTGAGGGTCGAAGTGGTACAAAGAGTCTATTGAAGATCCCAAGGCACGAGGAGAGGGGCAAAGCAACACCAGCATTGGCTTGAAGGTCCAGGTTACCAGGAGAGGAGCAAAATGGCATCAATATTGGCAGAAAGACCACAAAATACTGGGAAAGGGATAAAGTGACACTGGCATTAGCATGAAGACCTCAAATTCTCTGCATGTGGCAAAGAAGCAACAAGAGAGTTAGGTCTGGGTCAAGGTTTTGTGGGAAAATTATCTTATTTGAAGGATGCATGAAGGAGTATCCGTGTGTCTCCACAGATAGATTTGTCTAGGAGAATTTGACAGCAGAAAGATCATATGAAAGGACTTAGGGCTCTTTCTTTCAAAGGAAATTGGAATGCAGTCCAAATGTTCATCTGTTTTCTGTACTGTTCTCCCAGCTATCACAAAGGAGCTGCTATTGGCCAGTCCCAAACACAACTTCTGGGACAATAGGATTGTAACGTGAAATGAATAAATAAAGAAATAGTGGCAGGAAGATGCCAAGGAACTGAGAGGAGTACAATGGAATCAGTATTGACTGGAAGATCCTAAGGCTGAAACGTTTGGGCACTGATGTTCAGGAAGGGAGGGTATCCCCCAAAGATTTAGCCATAAGGGTTCAATGGACAGGTCAGTATTATACGTGGCTTTATTCACTGAGGTCTCCTAAGGTAATTGCGTGTCTAAAATTTCTTAGCCTAGAGTAAATATTATGGAGGGCATTTGATAATTACAGCCTAGAAGGTGTGACAATCATTTCCTCTTTATACCATGGAGGGAAGATTTCAAGGCACTGCAGAAAGGGTAAAGCAGTACTAGTAGTTCTTTTTTCTAACAAAAAAGGTGTCAGAACTCACATGCACACTGAGTAGAATGGCCAGCTGCCCAGTATTGTACCGGACAGTCTGTTTTTCTAGCGTTATTACCGTGTCTATTTACGTTTTGTAATCAGACACGGTAATAATTCAGTTGAGCACCCATACCAGCTGCCCATCAGCCTTCTACCCACTTGCCAAGGCCAACACCTCTAAATCCCTAGCTCAGCAAGGGAAGCTTGCTCTTTTCGCTGCTGAAAGAGGTGCTCGACTGAATATTACAAAGCATAACCAGAAGCTGTAATAATGCTAGAAAACCAAAGCCTGTCTCCACCAGGAGGGATGGGGCCACCTTCTATGTGTGCATTAGAAGTGTGCAGAGCCTGGGCTATTTCATTAATATTGGCGACCATGGCTCAATTTTAGCAGGCAATGAAAAAGGTGCTGATACCCAATACTACCAAGTACCCCCTGAACAAAAGCCCTGAATACTAGTGAGCTGGGTTGCCAGGAGTCAGAATTGACTTGATAACACATACATACACACTAGCAACAGTGGAATGATGACCCAAGGCACTAAGAAAGATGTAAAGCCAGGCATAGGAGGAAAACTGGCATCTACATATAAAGATGCTGATTAAAGGATATAAATAGATACATGATTGGTAGGATCAGAATGGGGGATCACTTGGGTCATATTTAGGCAATTTTAGAAAGATGCAGCTATGTCACAGAATAGGTACCACAAAAGCTTTATGCAAGGGAGTTCCTCAGTCATATCCACATGAGAAAACAAACAAAAAAAGAGTAAAATCTGTTCTTCAGGTATAAGCCAAAGCATTATCTTTAAAGATCTCTCTATTCTATGACATCCCCTTCAAACCTCTTATTAATTTTTTTTCTGCAACATTAACAGGATTATCAATCAAAGCACATTTGACAGCTTATATAGGCAAACAATTCTTTTTGCATATTTTTGAATATCGGAAACAGATCATATAAAGCTTTGTACTACCGTCCATCCTGAGAACAATTAACTGAAGCAAGCCAGACTGTTGTACTTATATAAATGCAACATATTCTTACAGTGATCCAGATTATTTTTATACCAGCTATCGCATTAGGGACTGTGCAAAGGTATTAGTCACCTTTCAGTTTTGTGGCCCTTTCAATTAACTTCCAGTCCGCTATTCTCCTCCCTTAACTAAGAATTGCAACATTAAATAAAACAATCCTAATAAGCATTCCAATAGCACCCTCTCGCAATGACCAAAGCACCTTAATGGAAATGAGAGAGTTGCAGATTAGATGATCACACTGAGCAGCTGCAGCAGCTAGAGTGGCCTGAACAGGCCAACGCATCAAAAGAGGGACAGTGAACAACACTAGTATGAAAACCCAAGACACTAACGGTAGAGGAGGAAATGTTTTTGTACATTATCAGCTTTTTTTTTTTTCATTTTTTTGTAGGGACAAAACACCCCAGTAAAAGCTATAATATGGTAGAGCAGCTAATCAAATTGGGTAGACCTAGCAACAGTACAGCAGGGTAGTGGCACTGAAAACAGGAAACACTATATTTTATTTTTATTTATTTATTTGGCTGGATTTATATACCACTTTTCACAGAGGTCAGAGTAGTTTACATGGAACCTTGAACATTTCAAACGACATTTATATTAAATGATCAACTTTATACAATAATGATTAAATAGAAATTGCTGGTACAAATTTAGGCATGTTAAGTTGCCTTTAACTATTTACATAATGCCTTTGTGGGGGAGGAGGGTATTAGGAGGAGGTAGGTTCAAAGTATAGAGTGAATAGGTGGGCCTTGAGGAGCTTGCGGAAGGTAGGGAGATCTGTGGTGTTTCTAATGGGGTCAAGGGAGGGAGTTCCAGGATGAGGGAGCATATAGTTGAAAGGATCTGGTACAAGCCTGTTGAGCACTTCTTATTCCTGGGGGGTGGTCAAAGTGTTCATGGTGGAGGATCTGCATGGTCTGTCCATATGTAGTGGAGTGATGAGGGATTGGAGGTGAGGGGATGACTGGTGATGAAGGGTTTTGTGAATCATTAGGAGAACTTTGTGGAGTATTCTGCTGTGGAGTGGAAGCCAGTGAAGGTGTTTGAGGATGGGGGTGATGTGATCGTATCTGGAGGCACCTTGGATAGTCTGGTTTGCTGTGTTGAGGGCTGTTTGTAGAGGAAGGAATATTGATTTTGGGAGTCTGTAGCATATTGAGTTGCAGTAATCAGCATGTGGTATGCTGTGGGCCTACAGAGCCGAGCAGAAGCCAGATAGGGTGAGGAGAGGACAGAGGTGTTGGAGAGTCCAGGTTTTATAGAAGATTGATCTTGCTGCATTCCTTATTTAAGTCCTTAGGATTAGGTGACTGTCGAGGATGATTCCCAGGTATTTTACTTCTGGTTTGACTTGGATTTCTGTGTTGTAGTGGGAGGGATGAATGATTATTTTTTAGTGATGAAAAGGGATTCCGTTTTCTTGAGATTTAGAGATAGTTGGTTTGCAGATAGCCATTGTGAGAGGTCTGAGAAGCATTGTTGGAGCTCATGGTAGGATGGTTTGTTCAGGCTGAATGTGTGTAGGGCATGATGTTATAGTTGATGTTGCATGATTGGATGATGTTACAGAGGGGTTGCATGTAGATGTTGAAGAGGAGAGCTGAGATAGTGGATCCCTGGGGGGCGCCTTGAGTTTGAGTGTATGAGGTTGATGCTAGTGGTCCAATTCCTATCTGCTGGAGTCAGTTGTGGAGAAATGTTTGGAACCATTTCAGTACAGTGCCTTGTATTCCAATTGACTGGAGGCGTTATAGGAGAATTCTGTGGTTGATGGTGTCAAAATCTGCTGAGATATCGAGGAATACAAGGATGAAACCTTGGTGAATGTTCCGAGTTCCTAATATGAGGTTGTTCAAGAGATAGGTTAGGAGGGTTTCCATTCTGTGGTGTGGTCGGAAACCATGCTGTTGTGGGTCGAGTGGGGTGTGGATATCGAGATATTCTTGTAACTGGATTTGGACAGTTTTCTCAATTATTTTGGTTATGAAGGTTAGGCTTGCAATAGGTTTGTATGAGAAGGGGTCAGACGTGTCTAGGTGGGGCTTTTTTTAGTAGAGGTCAAAATTGATGAGGATTTTAGGCAGTCTGGTAAGTCACCATATGTGTGATCTTTGCAAGGAATAGAGATAGTTATGATTTGGTGAATTTAATCTAGCTGACCAGACAAGGGTCCAGGAGAAATGTGGTGGTGTTGAGAGATGAGTTGATGCTTTCTATTTTTTCAACAGAAATATCTGCGAAGGTGGTCCATGAGTGCGTTGGAGGAGTTGGATTTGTTTCGGCTGAGGATTGAGGATGGAGGGTCAAGAAGTAGTCGGTGAATTGTTGAGGAGTGATGCAGCTGTTGGTTGCATTGTCGGAGGGTGATTTTGTAAGTTCTCTCGCTAGAATGAACTGCTCTCTTGGTTGGTTAAGTGATTTTTGGATGAGTTTTATATAGTACCTCTGTTCTGAGTGATTTGTAGTGTGGTTGTATTCTCTTAGTCCATGTAGCAGGATTGGTCTGTGGGTAGCTGGGATTTTCTCCATCTGTGTTCTTGTTTCCATAATTGGGCTTTGAGTTTCCACAGGTTTGGGGTGTACCATGGGGTCTGTTTGTGAGCAGTGTTCCTTATTGGGGTCAAGGTTGAGGCTGTTTGGATGATGGTTTGGATCCAGGTAGTGACTGTAGAGTCCAGGTCCTATATTTGAGTGTTGAGCAATGGGGAGATCTGGGTCAGGAAGGATATTCTGCTGAACTGTTTGAAGCAATTCTTGTTCTGCTTAGTAGGTGAGGAATGCTTTTGCGTGGTGGTGGTGATGGATAGCTGAAAGGTTACTAGCGTGTGGTCAGACCAGGGTATTGGGAGAGTCTGGATTGGTGGGAGAGGATCAATGTAGATAGGATTGGTGCTTGTGAAAATGAGGTTGAAGGTGTTGCCTTTTCTGTGAGTGGGGGAGTGTACAATTTGTGACAGGTCCATTGCTGCCATGGCTTCCACAAAGGTTGTTGCTTGTTTCATGGTGCAGAGTGGAAGTTGAGGTCTCCTAGTACAATGAGGTCCTTGTGTTTCATGTTATTTTCGAGGGTGATATGGAGCAGATCAGAGAGATCACTGGTTGGTGTGGATGGGAAGCGGTAGACTAGTCTTTTGGAGATGATGAGTGTGTCCAGGGTCATTGATGATTCTGCTGATACTTTCTTGAAGTTCAGGTCTGATTTGGTGAGAATGAGGACACTGCCACCCTTTCTGTGAGTGTGAGGGGAGTGGAAGAGGCTGTAGCTAGGGGGCCGGGCAGGGGCAGCCCAAGGGGGGTGCAGGGCCATGTGCGGAGACCCATTGCGGAGTTTCATTTGCATAAATATTTGCATAATGTTAATGTGCGCTAACATTTAGTAAACATGCTTCTTAATGAGTGTCTGGATCAAGAAAGACAAGCAAATTTCTACATTACTATACTCCAGTGCCAACCACCAGGCACATTAGAACCCAAAGCAACCCTGCCGTATCATAACACTACCAGGACTCACAAAGCACCAAATCCTACCTATCAAAAGGCAACACTACAAATATTAAACCAATACATTTCAGAGAGTACAAGTGGCACTGTCAAATGGAAACTACATCAACAAAATACCTCAGCTTGGTTACACATGCAGAACATAGACCATCACCAAACAAATCTACCTGATGTGGATTGGATTACTCCTTCTGCACATCTGGAAAGAAGCAAAAAAATTGTGGATGCTCTCCAAGATGCATTATTTAGACAAATGATGATGAAATCAACCAGGGAAAGCTCAACGCTGGATGTAGGGCTCACCAACGGTGATAGTGTGTCGAATGTCTGCGTGAGTGCTCCTGTGAGCAACAGCGACCATCACACGGTGTGGTTTGAAATAAAAGCCATGGTACAGGCCAATCATAGCAAGCTCAAAGTCCTAAACTTCAAATACACTGACTTCAATAAAATGGCAGAGTACTTAAAGGAGGAGATGACGGGGTGGAAGGAGATAAAGGAAGTGGAATTGCAATGGGCTAAACTAAAGAAGGCAATAATAGGGGCAACAGATAAATATGTAAGAAAAGTAAATAAAAACAAGAGAAGGAAACCTATTTGGTTTTCCAAAGAGGTGGCTGCTCAAATAAAGGCAAAAAACACAACTTTCGCAAAATTCAAAAGCTTGCAAACAGAAGAACACAGAAATGAATACAGGATCCAACTCAAAGAGTCTAAACGAGTAATAAGGATAGCAAAATCAAAGGCAGAGGAAAGGATGGCTAAAGATGTTAAGGGTAGCAACAAAACTTTCTTCAGGTATATTCGGGAAAGGAAGAAGATCAGAGTTGGAATTGCAGGACTCAAAAGTGCTGGGAAAGGACTCGTGGAAAGTGACACTGAAAAAGCAAAATTGCTAAACAAATACTTCTGCTCTGTTTTTACTAAAGAAGATCCTGGAGATGGACCAGCTGTGACTCCCAAATATAAAAATGGGAATGAAGTAGATACCACACCATTCACAGAAGATGAGGTGTTAGAACAACCTCCTAAACTGAAAGTGGACAAAGCCATGGGACCGGATGGGATACATCCCAGGATACTGAAAGAGCTCAGAGAGGTTCTTGCAGGACCGTTAAAGGATGTCTTCAACAGATCCTTGGAAACAGGAGAGGTGCCTCAGGACTGGAGAATGGCTGATGTCATACCTCTACACAAAAGTGGTGACAGGGAAGAAGTGTCAAACTACAGGCCCGTGAGCCTTACCTCGGTGGCGGGAAAAGTAATGGAGGCGCTCCTGAAAGAGCGAATAGTGAACTTTCTCAAAACCAACAGGATGCAAGATCCGAGGCAACATGGTTTTACCGAAGGACGGTCTTGCCAAACAAATCTGATTGAGTTCTTTGACTGGGTGACCAAGGAACTAGATCAGGGGCATGCAATGGATGTCATCTACCTGGATTTCAGCAAAGCCTTTGATACTGTTCCTCATAGGAGGCTTGTCAACAAACTCAGTAGCTTGGGGATGGGTCCCAAGATGGTAAACTGGATTAGAAATTGGTTGACTGACAGACGACAGAAGGTGATTGTACATGGAGCTCACTCAGATGAGAGGAAGGTGATTAGCGGGGTGCCCCAGGATTCGGTCCTGGGCCCGGCACTGTTCAATGTATTTGTGAGTGATATTGCTGAAGGACTGAATGGAAAAGTCTGTCTTTTTGCAGACAAAACACAAAAATTTGCAACAGAGTGGACTCCCCTGAAGGAGTGGTTAACATGAGGAAAAATCTACAAAAGCTGGAAGACTGGTCTAATGCTTGGCAACTACGATTTAATGCGAAAAAGTGCAGTGTCATGCACTTGGGTAGCAGAAATCCAAGGGAAATGTATGCGATAGGGGGCGAGAGGATGGTATGCACGGTTCAGGAGAAAGACCTCGGTGTGATTATCTCTGATGATCTCAAGGTGGCAAAACAGTGCGACAAGGCGGTGGCAAAAGCCAGGAGGATATTGGGCTGCATACAAAGAGGGATTACCAGCAGAAAGGAAGAGGTACTTATGCCACTCTATAAGTCACTGGTGAGGCCTCACTTGGAATACTTTGTTCAGTTTTGGAAATCGTATCTTGCAAAAGATGTAAAAAGACTGGAAACTGTTCAGAGGAAAGTGACCAAAATGATTTGGAGCCTGCGTCAGAAGCCTTATGAGAAAAGACTTGAAGACCTAAATATGTACACTTTGGAGGAGAGGAGGGACAGGGGAGATATGATTCAGATATGGAGTGGAGGAGTAGCCTAGTGGTTGGGGCAAGGTACTTCAGGCCAGAAAGTCGGGGATTCAAATCCCACTAGAGGACAGCAACCTTGGCTGGAAGGACTGGGGTTTCTAGTCCCACAAGTGCTCCTTGTGGTCTTGGGCAAGCCACTTAACCCTCCATAGCCCATGTTCCCTTTAAAATAGTTATCTCCAAGTTATAATACCCTGTTCAATGTAATTTCAGTTTGTTCAATGTAAACCGCACTGATGCAGAATAGCGCGGTATATAAGAGAATGTAAAATAAAAATAAAATAAAATGATGCAGACCTTTAAATACTTAAAGAGAAATGATGAACAAACAAACCTCTTCCAAAGACGGGGAAGCTGTAAAACTAGAGGGCATAACATGAAGCTGCAAGGTGGTAAATTGAAAGGCAATGTCAGGAAATATTTTTTCACTGAAAGGGTGGTGGATGCTTGGAATGCCCTCCCGATAGAAGTGGTGGGGGCAAACACGGTGACGGAATTCAAAAAGGCATAGGACAAACACAGTGGATCCCTTTACAGCAATAGGATAAAAACAAGATAAACGGTACCATCTAACTTCTGAACCATATAACGTCTCAACAAATAGGGGTGTCCTACATGGAGTGGTGGGTTTACCCCTAAACAAAGACATGGGGAGGGGTGGCCTGCACAGAGCAACAGGTGCACCTACTCTTGCCATCTTGCTGGGCAGACTAGATGGACCATGCTGGTCTTTATCTGCCGTCATTTACTATGTTACTATGTTACTATGTAAAGAACAAGGTATCACAATTTAGAAATAGGAAGACAATTAAACTGTTACCCCAAAAACTAAACTTGGAATGTACAACAACACTGGAGAAATAAAACTATAAATTAATTTCCTCTTGTACTAAACAAAACGCAAAGATATTAGCGATGCACATTTCCTAGAGCTGACATATTCCAGTTGATAAATTCAAAATAAAAATATGTTTCTACCTTTTGTTGATTGGGCATTTTATTTTTCAATTGCAATTGCTCCAGTCACTTTCTTCTGGTTTCTTTGTGTCTTCTACTAACTCTCCATTGTCTGCTCTCCATTTGTCCTTTCTTCTCTCTTCTAGTTTTTTCCATTCTCGCTCTACATCTGCTTTAACATACTGATGTTTCCCTTTTTGCTCTTTCCTCCATTTCTTTATTTCTTTTTCATCCACTCAAATTTCACTCTTATTTATTTATTATTTATTTATTTATTACAATCTCTTATATACCGCACTATTTACCATCAGCGCGGTTTACATAAAACAAAGGACCATAACACAAGCTGTTTGGTTTTACATAAAACAGGAAAATCAACTTGGATAACATAGGGAAATATGAACTTGAACAATTAACATATGTACAGTAAGCTTTGTACTAAGGATTAGGATACTATCTTAAAAGGTAGGCTAATGTCGAAAGGTGTAGTTAAGTTGGTGTCTGGCTAATCTAAGCTTTGTACTACGGATTAGGATACTATCTTAGATGGTAGGCTAATATCGAAGAGGCGTACTTAAGTTGGTGTCTGGGTAATCTGGTAGTAATGGAGGAATAGGTGGAATTTGAGTGTTTTTCTGAATTGCGCTAGATCGGTGACAGCGCGGATATCTGGTGGTAATGCGTTCCAACATTTTGGAGCATAGAGACTGAAGGCCCTGTTTGAAGTTGTTAATGTGCATTTAGTTGATGCCTTTGGAATTACTAGAGTGTTTGTGGATGTGGATCTTCTCATTCGGTTAGGCGGGATGGACTGAATGAGGTCAATTAGTGAAGAGGAAGTAATGCCATTGATGGCTTTGAATGTGAGAAGCAAGGTCTTGAACAAAAGTCTTCCATGTATGGAGAGCCAGTGGAGCTGCATCAGGATAGGTGTTACGTGGTCACTTCTTGATGCTCCAAAGAGGACTCTGGCAGCGGCATTCATGGCAAGTTGCAGTGGATTTAATGTAGATTGTGGGAGGCCTTGGCAAAGTCGAAATGTAGATTGTGGGAGGCATTGGCAAAGTCGAAATGAGGTAAGATTAATGCTTGGTATACTGTCCTGAAGTCATATGGGTCTAATAAGGAGCGAAGATGTCTGAGTGACCGGATTTTGAAGTATATTGCTCTAACAGTATTGGATATATGTAGCTTCATGTCCAGACGTTGATCCAAGGTGACCCCTAAGTATCGAATTGTGGGTTTAGTTTGGAGCTCGGCTTCTTTCAAATTTATTTGGGGTGGCGGGGTGAAGCTCTGGTCTCTCGTGATAAAGAGCACCTCCATTTTCTTGTGTTGAATACGGAGGTTTTGAGACAGAAGCCACTCGGACACTGCATCAAAACATTCAATTATGGGGGAGAGGTCCAATTGCGCTGTGGAGAATGGCATGTAGAGAAGAATGTCATCAGCGTAAATTCCATTGTCTTGGAAGAAAGCCTGGGGCTGAGCTGCGCTGAGCTGAGCTCTTCCATCCTCACCCCCACTTACTCTCTCAATACCTGGCCAATCGTAGATTTTTCTTCTCTCCCACACAAAATATCTTATCCCTTCTCCATCCTCACTTCTCCAGCCCCATCCCCTTCTGGTCCACCCCCAACATCAGCTCCCTTCTATTTCCAGCCCCACCCAGCATCTGCTCCCTTCTAGTCCCATTCTCCCATCTCCCGCATCAGCCCATTTCCAGTCCTAGCACCCCCATCATCCCATTTCCAATCCAGGCCCCCCATCAACCATTTCCAGTCCTATCCTAGCCCTTCATCAACTCATTTCCAGTCCAAGCCCCCCATCAGTCCATTTCCAGTACTATCCTAGACGCCCATCAGCTCATTTCAAGTCCTAGCCCTGCCCCCCCCCCAAGGAGTCCCGCGCCTGTTTGACTGGCTTGAGATGGAGCCGGGGAGGCCCAAAGCCCTGGTTCACCTCTGCACAGCACCAGAATGAAGATGTGCGTGTTCCTTCACTTCAGCAGCTGTGTTCTCCTGAAGCGCGCTGGAGCGCCCAGGGTGATAGGGCATTTTTTGTTTCCCGGCACTCAGTGCGCTTCAGGAGAACATAGCTGCTGGATGCTGCTCTTCATTCCGGCTCTATGTAGAGGTGAGCCGAAACTTTGGGCTTCTCTGGCTCCCTCTGAAGCCGGCTAGCTCTGCAAACTCAGAATGGAGTTGGCTTGGGGCCCCCTGAAGCGCGGGGCACTGTGCAAACATTCTCGTACAATGGATAGGCTGGCCCTGCTGCCAGGCATGGGTGCACCTGATTGTGGCTTTTTTAAAATGTCCTCTGGTGGGGCCTGATTGGCCTTGGCAATGGGGAGCGGGGAGGAGCTTACCTGCCCGATCCTTTCTGCTGATGCCAATCGGGGCTCAATGTGCTGGGCGGCACATGATCGTGGCTTTTTTAAATGTCTTCTGGTGGGGCCCAATTGGCTTTGGTGGTGGAGAGCGAGGAGGAGCTTACCAGTATAGTTATTGGCAAGTTAAATGCAAGGCATTGATAAGCCAGGTAAAGAGAAAATTTTAAAAGAAGCTTGCCGTGAAAGCAAAAGCAAATAATAAAAACTTTTTCAAGTACATTCATAGAAAAACACCTGTGAGGGAGTTGGTTGGACTATTAGATCAAAGAAGGTCAAAAAGTGCACTGAGTGAAGACAAGGCCATAGCAGAGAGACTGAATTAATTTTTTGCTTCAGTCTTCAATGAGAAGATGTAGGAAAGTTACCCATGCCTTAAACGATATTTAAAGATGATGTCTCAGGGGAATTAAAACAAATATTGATAAATCAGGAAGATGTAGTACAGCCCAAACTAAAGAGCAGTAAATCAAATGGACCAGATGGCATACATACAGTACTAGCGTGCTGAAAGAACTGAAATATGAGATTTCTGTGGACTATCATTAAAATTATCTGTAGTACCCGAAGATTGGAGTGGCCAGTGTAATGCCAATTTTTACAAAAGGGTTCCAGCGGTGATCTGGGAAAGTACAGACCACTGAGCCTGATGTCAGTACCGGGCAAAATGGTAGAAACCATTATAAAAAACAAAATTACTGAACATGTAAATTGTCATGGTTTAGTGACAGAAAGCCAACATGGATTTATCTTTATCTTTATTTCTCCATTTTATATACCACTTTGGCCAAAACATTAAAGCGGTTTACAATAAAATACAAGGTCTACGCTACTAAACTATGGAAAAGGAACGCCATGGCAAAATAGGAAAGAAAGAAAGGACAGTGCAAGAAAACACATTAACTATACGAGACACAAACTGACAAATACTCAGGGAGGGACGTTAGGAGGGAGGTCAAAGGCTTGTTGGAATAAATGAGTTTTCAGTAACTCTTTAAACCTAGGATATGAGGATTCCAGACGGAGGGAGGGTGGCAAGGACAAGGAAAGTCTTGTTTTACTAATTTTTTATATTTTTTTGAAGATCTGAATAAACAGGTAGATAAAGGTGAGTCAGTTGATATGGTGTATCTCATTTTTCAGAAAGCCTTTGACAAAGTCACTGTGGTAGTGTGGCGTGCAGCAGAAAAGAGCTTTCTTTAAAACACAGAACAGGCAACAGTTCAGGGAAAACAAAAACAGCTTTTATTCAGTCACAGCTTGTTAAATCTCCATAAAGCTGGTTCTCCTGGCCCTTCCTCCAGCTCCAGTAAAGGTTTGTACCTCAGAACTCCTTTGTATGATTTGCCTTGGAAGGACCACTGGCTCCACGGGCCTTTCTCTCTCCTGCAGCCTGCTGGGTTCTTAACCTCTCCCTGTGATCCATGCCCTCCCAGCCCTAAACTCTGGGCTGCAGACACTCTTAAAGGGGGCCACTGATAATCCCTTTTGAGAGGGATGGGTAACATTCTATATACCCCATCAGAGTCCCATATAAGAAACTTTTGGGGAAATTAAAAAGTCATGGGATAGGAGGCAATCTACCACTGTGAATCAGGAACTGGTTAAAAAATAGAAAACAGACAGTAGGGATAAATGGCAAATTTTCTCAGTAGAGAAAGGTGAATAATGGAATACCTCAGGGATCGGTGCTAGGGCAGCTGCTTTTTTTTAAATTTATAATTTCATATCTCCAATACTTATAAGCAAGTATACAAGAAACATGGTTAACAATTAAACTTTAAATAAAGATAATAGTATACAAACAATAATAAATTGCAACCCTTAGCCCAAATATCAGGGAGAACAACTAATAGGAATCCAATAACAAAATATTCAGGCAATAAGAACAAATGAATGCTCAAACATACAGCCTCAAAAAACTTTTCCACCCCATTTTACCTCACCCAGAAATCAATCCTGCCTTTCCCTAGCAGCCAAAAGCGCCTCTAACTGAGAAGATTCCACAAAAAGAAACCTATCCCTATTTAAAAGTATTACACATTTACAAGGGTACCAATGGAAAAAAGTTGCTCCCAGTGCCAACACTCTCAGCTTTAGGGCCAAAAAGGCCCTCCTCCGAAGTTGTGTCGCCCTGGAAACATCAGGAAATAACTGTCTTAGCCCCATAAAACAAAGCATTCTTATTTTTAAAGTAAGCCTTAAAGACAGAGCCCTTATCCTGTTCAGAAACAAAACTGACCAATAAAGTTAACCTGGAAGTAATAGTATCCTGCGAGTCCTCCAGAAAATTAGTCAGATTTATATCAGAGGAAGCTTGTAAGACATCAAAACACTCTGGAGACTCCAAGGAAACTCTCCTCCCAGTTAAATAAACTAATTTTGAAAAAAACATAGTATCAGCCCCAGAAAGAACTAGGACCTCACGAAGGTATTTTCTTAGCAATATCTTAGGCAATAATAATCGACATAACGGAAAATTTAGAAAACAAATATTCTTTACCCTAAAGAAATTTTCATACAATTCTAATTTATGATGAACAGAATAGCTATCCTTAAGAGTAGAGGAATGAATCGCCTGCAGAGAAGTACAGTGATTCTCACATCTAGAAACCTGACTAATCAAGGATTCCATCCTCCCCTCCAACTTATTCAGATTTGTAGCTGTCTCCTGAGAGAAAACATACAACTGAGACACCGTGGTGACCAAAGTCTGTTCAGTCTGAGTTACAACCCGCCATATATCCGCCAAGGATACCTCTGAATCAGGGGTATCCTTGGCTCCACACATGGGGGGGGGGGGGGACCAAGTAACAGGCCTCAGCATTTCGCCCTTATTTAAGGGGATACTTTGTTGGGAAGGTCCTCACATGGTCGCTGAAGTAGGAGGAATAGTTACAGATGGGGGAGGAGGTGGAGTGCGATCCGGAGAATTAAGGACAACTCCCGGAGAATGCAAAGTGAGAAAGTCTGCATGAAGGGACACATTATCCCCCACAGTTACCTTCAAATGGCGATCCATTGGGCCCACAACCAGCTCAGCCCACAACCAGCTTTTTTACTCTTACCCATATCCACCAGCATTCAGTCACCTGGACACCTCCAGCGCCTCCTGTGGTCCTCCAAGGGGCTCCCAAGGGGCAGATAAGCCCCTTGTATCACGCCCCTTCGATCGCGCCCACTACAAGGAGCCTATGACTGCGCCTAAGGCTGAGCACATTATATATATACCAGCCTTTGATGACGTCGGGGCCTCCGGGACCTCGGCCTGCGTCCTCCAGCTGCCCTGGCTGCCCGACACTGCTCCCAGCTCTGGAGAAGAAACAGCACAATTTTAAAGGCCCCTGATGACGTTGGGGCATCCGGGACCTCGGCCTGCATCCTCCAGCTGCCCTGGCTGCCCGACACTGCTCCCCACCAGCTGCTTTTTAACATATTTATAAATGACTTGGAAATGGGAATAAGTAGTGAGGTGATCAAATTTGCAGATGACACAAAATTATTCAAGTTGTTAGAACACAAGAGGATTGTAAACAATTTCAAAAGGACCTTGATAAATTGGGAGACTGGGCATCCAAATGGCAGATGAAGTTTAATGTGGATAAGTGCAAAGTTATGCACTTAGGAAAGAACAACCAACTATGGTTACACAATGCAAGGTTCCACATTAGAAATCACCACCTAGAAAAGGATCTGGGCATCATCGTGGATTACAGGTAGAAACCTTCGGCCAGCGTGCAGTGGCAGCCAAGAAAGCAAATAGAATGCTAGGAATCATAAAGTAAGGAATGGAGAATAAAATGAAAGATATAATGCCACTGTATCACTCTATGGTGCAACTGCACCTTGAATATTGTGTGCAATTCTGGTTGACATATCTTACAAAAACTATAGCAGAATTAGAAAAGGTACTGGGTACAGAGACAAATATAGTGAAGGTGGTGGGATACCCCTATGAGGAAAGGCTTAAAAGGTTAGGGCTCTTCAACTTGGAAAAGAGACAGCTGAAGGGAGATATGATAGAGGTCTATAAATTAATGAATGGAGAGGAACAGATAAATTTACAGGGTGGCACAAAAAAAGTGAGAACATCTCATAGCATATAAGTTATTTAAAAATTCAAAAAGACAGATGTAAACGATTGACAAAAAAATATGGCGACTGGAAATTGTCGGAATAAAGATGTTATATAGCTAAAAAAGGTAAATAAGTAAATAATTTAAGCTTTTAATTTACGAGATGTTCTCACTTTTTTTGGGCCACCCTGTAGATCGATTATTTACTCCTTCAAAAAGTAGAATGTTTAGGGGGCATGCAGTGAAGCTACAATGTAGCACATTTAAGACTAATTGGAGAAAATATTCTTTCACTCAACACATAATAAAACTCAAATTTGTTGTTGGAGGATATATTAAAAGCTATTATTCTAGCTGGATTTAAAAGAGGTTTGGATGAGTTCCTAGAAGAAAAGTCCATAAACTATTATTAAAGTGGACTGGGAAAATTCACTGCTTACCCCTGGGACAAGCAGCATGGAATCTGTCTACCTTTGGGAACCTGACAGGTACTTGTGACCTGGATTGGCCACAGTTTGAAACAGGATACTGCGCCTGATGGACCCTTGCTCTGACCCAGTATTGGCATATCTTATGTTCTTATAACCAAGAGAACAGGCAGGGTAGTAGCAGGGTCTGAGGCAGCCAAGCAGGGCAGGCAGTGACAAAGGCAGCAGCAGCATTAGAAGAAGAAAGGCATAGAGAAGGAAGAAGAGTTTCTCTCTTTTTCTGTGTTTGTATTAGAGGTTTACAGAATTCACTGTAAAGCGGAGTTACTTACCTGTACCAGGAGTTTTCCGTGGCAGCAGGATTAGTCACACACACCTGATGATTCAGCCACACCTGGTGACGTCATCCGATGGCGCCATGGATATAGAAGTGCTCTCCCAGAGCTCAGAAAGGCTCACCTTTCTGAGCATGTGCTGTAAGTCCCCACCACTGGCCCAGCCCCTATCTGGCTCAGTTCCTGCCCAGCTTTCGTCCGTTCACTGTCCAGGTAGGGACGTGGCCATTACGGCGGCCAGGCTGCTTTCATCCGAAGGGGAGATGGGAGGGAAATGTGTGGCTTACTAATCCTGCTGTCCACGGAGAACTCCCATTATAGGTAAGTAACTCCGCTTTCTCCTAGGACAAGCAGAATGAGTCAGTCACACCTGGTGACTCACTAGCGCGGCTCTGCTGTCTCAGCTGTGGTAGGGAGAAGGCTCCAGTCTGGCTAAGGGCCCTCTCCTCACACATCCAGAACATGTGTTTATTGGATTAGCGGGCTCCCCGCAACAGGCAGCTATGGAGCAAAAGGGACATAACATCCTTAGCAACAACAACAACAACCAATAAGAGCAATCAAGGGATGGGACATCAGGTAGATGACCTCAGCAACTTAAGAACATAGCATTTATAACAATCAACAGGCGGGTACATATACAACGAGTCTCCTGACGGTCAACCGACCAGGTTGCCTTTCGGCTGGGTCCCCGCCTGTAGCACAGAGCGGCAAACAGGCCATCAGTTAATTTCAAGTGTTCTAAGCAGCAGTGTCTGTGGAAGGTGTGGGGAGTGGCCCACATCACTACCTTGCAGATGTGGCTCAGGGGAACTGCACTGAGGTTCGCCAGCACAGCCGCCATGGCCTGCAGTTGGTGAGCCCGGACATGTGCCGGTGCGTCGGCACCCACCTGTGTGTAACAATAGGCAATGCACGCTGTGATCCACTGAGACAGAGTCCACTTGGTGACTGGGTGCCCGGTTCTGTTGTGGTCAAAGGCCACAAGGAGTTGGCTTCCCCTCTGAGTTGCCGCCATCCGTGCTAGGTAGGTGCGCAGCATGCACACACAGTCCAGGGTGTGAGGCGGTGTTCCTATTGGCTGCCATGTGGCTTGGGGTAGAAGGAGGGGAGCAAAATGTCTTGGTTGACTGGAAACGGTGAGACCACTTTAGGTAGGAATTTCTGGTGCGTCTGAAGCGACGCATGGTCCGGATAGAGGATGGTGTATGGAGGATGTGCATCAAGAACCTGGATCTCGCTCACACTCCTGGTAGATGTGATGGGCACGAGGAATAGAGATTTCCATGTAATGAACTTGAGTGACGCCTCTTCCAGCAGCTCGAAGGGCCCTTTTGTGAGCTGCTCTAGCACAACGTTGAGATCCCAGGAGGGCACCAGTCTCCTTACATGAGGTTGTAAGTGGCGAGACCCTTCATGAAGCATGAGACCAGAGGGTGCATAGAGATTGGTTGGCCAACCAGGTGGTCGTGGAAGGCAGCGATGGCCACTAGGTGGACCTTAACGGACACCGTCTGGAGACCCGCTTGTGTGAGGAACGATAGGTAGCAGAGGACCTGCGGCAGGGGGCATGAAAGCGGATTGACCCAAGCCCCCCTGCATGAGGCATCAAATCTGTTCCAAGTCAGTGCATACGAGCGCTGAGTTGATGCCCTTCGTGCGCCCAGAATGATTTGTTGGACCTCGCCAGTGAGGTTCATGTCGGAAAGGCGTGACCTCTCAATTTCCAGGCAGTCGGTGTGAGGGAAGTGAGGTTCGGGTGCATGGTTCTCCCTTTGTCCTGGGTGATGAGGTCCGGGCGCAGGGGAAGGCGGACTTGAGGGCCTTTGGTGAGGCATTGGAGGTATGGGAACCACATCTGTCTCGGCCAGGACAGTGAAATGAGGATCACTGCGGCGCTGTCAGTTATGATTTTCTGCAGGGTCTTGGAAATGAGAGGTGTTGGGGGGTAGGCGTACAGCAGCTCGTAACTCCCCCAGTGCAGATGGAATGCATCTGCTGTGGTTCTGCGCTCTGCCAGGTATTTGGAGCAGAATGCTGTGCACTTTGCATTGCTCAGGTGTGCAAAGAGGTCCGTCTGCAGTTGGCCCCACCTCTGGAAGAGGGCTTCTGTGACCTCCAGGTGGAGGGACCATTTGTGGGGTTGCAGCTGCCAGCTAAGCTTGTCTGCCAGATGGTTGTGCTCTCCGGGAAGGTAGGTAACAAGGAGGTGACAGTTCTGGGATTGTGCTAGGTTCCAGATGGTGTGTGCTTCTCTGCAGAGGGAAAGCAACCCCATGCCACCCTGTTTGTTGATGTAGAACATGGCCACTTGATTGTCCATCTGTATAAGGACTACCTTGTTGTATAGCCACTGCTGGAATGCCCGGAGAGCATATTTGATGGCCCTTAGTTCGAGCAGGTTGATGTTAAGACTGTGCTCCTGGTCTGTCCACGTACCTTGGGTATGCAGATGTCAAAGGTGGGCTCCCCACCCAAACTTGGAGGCATCTGTAGTGAGGATGAGGTCGGGTGGTGGTTCCTTGAAGGGTCTGCCCAGCGTGAGATGTGTCCTGAGTGTCCATCAGGTGAGCGAGACACGTATCTCCTGGTCCATGTTTATTCGTTGTGGCATGGGTTGCGTCCGCTGGTCCCAGCAGTGGCAGAGGTGCCTGGTGAGTCAGATGACATGCGTTGTCCCTGCCATATGCCCCAGGAGATGTAGGAGCGTTCTGGCAGTCACCTTCTTGGTCGATGCAACCCCTTGTGCCAGACATGTAATGGTGTCCACCCATGAGGTCGGGAGGAGGACCTTCATCTGCCAGGTGCAGAGAGTTGCACCAATGAAGTACAAGGTCTGCGTTGGTCGTAGGTGCAACTTCTTGGTGTTGATCAGGAATCCAAGGACAGATAGGAGTGCGGTGGTTCTGTGCACGACTGCCTCCGCTGCCGGTTGGGAAGGGGCTGAGATCACCCAGTCATCCAGATAGGAGAAGACACAGGTATCAGACCTTTGGAGGTGAGCAACTGTGACCACAATGCATTTGGTGAATACCCTCGGGGCCGGAGAGAGGCTGAAGGGAATCACCTTGTATTGGTAGTGGTTGTCTGATATGCGGAAATGTAGGAACTTCCGGTATGCATGCTGGATGGGAATCTGGGAGTAGGCGTCCTGCAAGTCCAGCAATGCTAACCAGTCCAAAACCATGGAGATGAAGGAAGAATGGTCTTTATTATTCAATCAAAAGCCACTGGCCCGACACAGGCCGTGTTTCGCTGCCTTCATCAGGGGCAAAAATGGCTGTGACTTAGGGTCGGGCTGTGGGAAACAAAAAACCTTAATTTCTGGCGGCTGGCATCACGGCATTTAAATGTAGCTGCACTGCAATGGCAACAGGATGCCATGGCACCGCGGCTTCATTTAAATGCCTGACGGAGCTATCCAGGCAGTACCTGTACGTGCAGGCTGGGACTAAATTGTAGCCCCAGCCTGCATGTACAGGCCTGATCGCGATTCTGATCCCACGGGGCTAGACGTGCCCCACGGGATCAGAATTGCGATCCCCTTTGTACATCCGGCTCAGATTGGACGTACAAAGGGGATGTACGTGAGGGACAGAATCAGGCCCTTTGTGTAGGGATTTGCTCCTACTTGTCTTTATAAAATTCCTTCAAAATAGGCACCTTCTTCATTGTCTTCCCTAGCTACTCTGGTATAAATAAACATGTTTTTCTAGGTGACTCACTTGCAACAGACAGACCACTCTGCCACTTACCACTGTATCAAGGGCCCTTCTCAACAAAGATGGTTCAGTGGTGTCCATGGAGGACTGATGGACAAAGAGCAAGTAGAAGCTGACAGGGTGCTGTTCGTGTTGTTAGTACAGCTTAACAGCAGACCTATTTTTCCCCTGCTGAATCTTGGAGCTCCTTTTCCTCCTCCTAAATCCCTCAGCTTCTTCCTCCAGTACATCAGTGCATTGCACTGAAGGATCGTACTCCCTTTCACCCATGGGTCACACAGTATGTAAATATCATCCTTGATGGGGGTGTAAAAAAAAGGGGAAAATCCCTGTATATCAGCAGAGGCAGTAGGCTGTAACCCTCAAAGCGAGAGATAGGATAAAATCAGAAAAAAATGCAATTTCCTACTTTCCTAGGGGCCAGGACAATCCCCATATAGGATGACCAACCCACCAGTTTTTGACCAGACAGTCTTGTTATTAAACAATGATAATGTGTGCCTGCAGCCTCGCCATTCGTGAAGCCTCCCAGCCCCTACAATCTTCAAATATCTTCTGCATCTCACCCCCAGTGCACACTTCCTATTGCCATAGGGGTAAAACATGGAAGAGCTTTGAAGATGGCATGGGCTGGGAGGCTCCATTGACAGCGCAGTCTGCAGGCATGAGCTATCATTGTTTTTTTACCTGTTGCAGTCGCCTTACTGCTGCAGGGAAAAAATGTTGGAGGGAGTTTCTGGACAAGGAGGGGATGGGGCAAGAGAGATGGGGAGATTCTGGGACATAGTTGATACACCATGCTGGACTGTCAGGGGAAGAGGAAAGGATGTTGGACCCATGGAGGCGAAGGATAGGGAATTGAGAAGAGGATATACTGGACAGGATGGAGGTGGGGGTGGGGGAGAGAAAAAAGAAAATGCTGGATCATGGGAGAGGTGAAGGTAGAGATAGGGGGATATGCTGGATTATGATCAGAGTAGAAGTGGGGTGTGGGAGAAGATGCTGAATGGGAGGGGGAAAGAGACACAGGCAGAGATGCTGTACCTTGTGGAGATTAAATTTAATGTGGACAAGTGCAAGGTTATGCACCTAGGAAAGAACAACTCAAACTATGGTTCCTCAATGCACGGTTCCACATTAGGAACCACCACCCAGGAAAAAGATTTAGGCATCATCGTGGATAATACAATGAATTCCTCCACCCACTGTGTAGCGGCAGCTAAGAAAGCAAATAGAATGCTAGGAATCATAGGGAATGGAATGGAGAATAAAACAAAGGATATTATAATGCCTCTGTATTGTTCCATGGTACAACTGCCGGGCCTTTCTTCTGAGGCAATGGAGGGTTAAGTGACTTGCTCAAGGTCACAAGGAGTCCTAGTGGGAATCTAATGCTGGTCTCTTGGTTACTAAGCCACTGCTCTAACCACTCCCCTCTGCACCCCAAATGCCTTTTATTATCTACCTGCTCCTTGTGCCACTTGGCCCCACTTCTGTTGCTGCTTCTCAAACCAGATCGGACATGGCCTCCTGCAATGCATGGATTTGTAGCTCTGATTTTCCCCTTGCTCTCCCTAAGAAAATCAGAACTATGTATCTGTACATATAATGGGGCAAAACCAGAGCTGGATTTGGGGGTAAGGTGACAACTCCTAGGGTTACCAGCTTATCACGGACAGGCTGAGCAAATCCATTGCATTCAAACAAACCTTTCTGGTGCATTCAATGGAAGTAAAACCAGGAATGGATCAACCTGTCCCAGATGACCTAGAGCCATCTGGTAACCCTCCACCACTCTTGCCTCTATCCCTTCTAGACTAGTATCTGTTTGCGCACAATTGAAAGGAGATGAAAACCGTTCCTTAGAATTTGCCTTTGCAGCACTCTTCCCCTCCTCCCCTCCCATCCCATCCCACCAGAGAGGTGTCCACTTATGGTCTGTGGAGAGCCAGCGAAACCCACAACTGCAGTGCCCTGCCCGATGCTGGACACCACAGTACATAAAGAAAGCACATATAAATTACAAAACCCAACAGGGGAGATCTTCAGTGGTGACGGCGCATAGCCTTTACCTATGAATTCTAACCCCAGATTTTCAATGCTGGGCCCTATCCGGCCACTGGCACTGAATATCCAGGTCATCGCAGAACTTGGAAGCTAACCAGGCAGCGGCTCAATATTGCCGCTGCCTGGTTAACTTCCATGGGTAAGCTAGTCCAGCATTTGCCGTGCCTTACTTTACCTGCTTGTTGCCACTGCCCGCTTAGCGATGGGTGCTGCCTGCACTCCAGCCTGGATTACAGTTACTGTTGCTGGATATCTGCAGGTGCCGCTACAACACATCCCTTTGCTAACCGCTTAGTATCAGGGTGTGTAGCAGCAGCACCTGCTGAATATGGAAACATAGAAACATGCAGAAAAAGACCACATGGCCTATCTAGTCTGCCCTTCCATTTCAACTACAATAGTCTCCTTTTTACCTTTAGAGATCCTCGGTTTGTCCCATGCTTTCTTGAATTCAGATACTGTCCTCATCTCTACCACCTCCACTGGGAGACTATTCCATGCATCTACCATATCTCATTTAGCGGCATTTACATAGTGTGCAGGTATGCAAACCATACAAATGCCTTTGAATATCCCCCCCCCCCCCAATATATTCCAATCATTAAACTGAAAATAAAATACTTTTTTCTATCTTAGTCATCTTGCCACTTTAGTTTCCTAATTGCACTGGTTTTCTGCTTTTCTGCATCTTCTCCCCCATGTTCCATTACCAGTTATCCTCCCCCTTCTTTTCCTTCCCACTCCTGTTCATAAATCTTTCAAGAAACCTTTTGATGACTTTTCAATGTGAACATATTTAAAGGAGCTGATTCTGCAGCAGAATATAGATTGTGTTAGTAAATAAATTCTGCATCTTTAGAATTTCAAAAATCTAGGAGAGAGGTATTAATGCCTGCCATGTGCCCTCCTGGAACATTGCACTGTAAGCGCAGAACATAGCTTTCTTTAAAACACTTTCAACTTCACACAGGATGATTGTTAAAAAAAAAAAAGGTTTTTGAAAAGCTGCCCAGTGCACATAAAGTACAGGTTTCCTTTTCATTCAACATGCACACATGAACCCGCAGCCTGTAAATGCATCTTATCCAAAAGCAGCAGGGGACCTTCAGCAGGGTAATTCTGCCTGAGGAACTGTGTTAACCCAATAGTCCAGTTCCCATTTCCCATCCTTAGTTCAATCAAATGAATGCATTAACACTCCTGAAACATAAGAATTGCCTTACTGAGTCAGACCAAAAGTTCATCAAGCCCAGTATCCCGTTTCCAACAGTGGTCAATCCAGGTCACAAGTACCTGTCAGGTTCCCAAAAGGTATGATACTATCATAACCTCTCCTCCCCCCCCCCCCCCCAATGCTCAGTATTTCCAAACTGCCATCATTAGATAGACAGAAGACATTAGTTTTCAGTCCTCCTAACCAGTAAGCAAAGGTTCACTAGAACCCCCTTATGGGGGGTATCACAGCTACAGCTACAGCATAGGTAAAGAACCATAGTCTAGGAGCAGATTACTCCCTTCCAGCAGGATTCTAAGCTTTATTAAAAATCCTTATGGTATATTCATTTCGACCCTTGATGCTAAGAATTCCATCCAAAATGCAAACTGATCTACCCAAGGAACATGAGGTCAGCATTTTATTCAATCAGCAAAATTAGACTGCATCAGTCCTCCCTATCAATCAGTAAAAAGTACAGGAAACGAAAGAAAAAGAAAGAGGAGACTCCATCTGAGCTAAATTACAAACAGCCAACTGCAGGGCCTCTTGCAAAGCTTCCTCTGGGATCTTGAAATCCGAGCCCTTATTCCTTCCAGATGGAGCCCTGCATTTTTGTTTAGTTTAGTTGACCACTAGATAATGACACACAGCGTGTGTGTGTGTGTGCGTGTGTGTATACCTGGCTAAGTAGTGGATGTCTGGGGCGCTATGCTTCATTCATAAAGGTAGCTTCATTCATTTATCCAGCTTAGAGAACCGCTCTATGATGCAGGTAATACGTTATACTATGCTGAGGATACAGTGCAACAAACTCTGCTCATGACTGAAGTTTGGACACGTGGAGGATAATTTTTTAAAGTCCTACATCATTAATATTTGCCTATGGCTGGTGTAAATGTCCGCATCTAGATTTCTCAAGAATACATGTGCTGTAAAGTTATAGTATTCTATAATTTATGCAAGTAAATTTGCACTCCGCCTACGTGCAAACCCACATTGAAAGCACTTGCCATCGGCCTGACATCCATACTTACAGAACAGCAGCTGGCTAAAGAATACACATAAAGGCCCAGAGTGATTTGTGTGCATTGATGCCATGTAAGTTTACACGCTCCTTATAAATTGACCCTCATGCAGGGTATTTTTATAAACCATTTTTACTCTTACAAAATTAGGTCATGCCTGACTGTATGTGAGGTGTGAGCTGAACTGCATGGGGTGTAGTTTGGGCCAAATCATCATTTACATATGTGTTTTATAAAATGTGTTTCTATGCACTGCTCTCAAGAAGGTGATCCCCCTTGACCTATGATTCTCCCCCCCCCCCCCCCTCAGTCATTCGATCTCCCTGGACTCCACAGGGTATCTCAATCTTCCAATGTCTCCCAAGGCATCCAATCTCCCAAAATGGCCCCCCAGCAGGCATGAGGATCCCCCCCCCAGCACTGAGTAACCTCACCCCCAAGAATCACCCCACCTCCCAATCCCATCCCCAGCCTTAGTAGGATCCCTGGTATCTGGCGAAAGCAGGAGCGATCTCCAGTCGCTCCTGCTCTTCCTGATCCTAGGTTCAAAATGGTTCCCATGACTAGCTAATTCATGCCCTCATAACCACACACCTCACACCTGTTCTATTGTAATTTTGTCTATGTAGGGGCCTGCTTCTCTATTATAAAAATAACTACAAACCATACGGAATATCGGTCTTAAATTTCTGTGCCATGTCATAAACCTGATCCATGGTGTTTGGAGCCATGGCTTTAGGCATACGAGTTAGGCAACTGTCTGTTGTTGTTTAAGTGCCATTGAGTATTGAGTCAATGTTGACTCATGGCATCCCTGTGAATGCAATGTGTGCCTTTGATTCACTGCTGACTCCTGGCAATCCAGCTCCATAGTTGCTCAAACTGCTTTATAAATGATTAAAAGTAGTAATAGTAATAGTGTTCAGTCCTCAATCAGGTGGCTAATTCTTGATAAAGTGGTATCCATATTGATCCATCGCATTGTTGGTCTTCTTTTGTATTGACCTTGAACTTTGCCAAGCATGATATCTTTTTCTAATGATCTTTCATACCTTGGACATATGCAAAGAGAAAGTTGAAATCTTGTCATTTGAGCTTCTAAAGAAAGCTTAGATTTGATCTTCTCTAGTACCGACCGATTTGTTGCTCGGGCGGTCTATGTTATACACAGTATATTTTGCCAGCACCATAATTCTTCCTGTCTTTCTTCTTCACTGTCCAACTTTCATATCCATATGGCATATTGAAAATACCATGATCTGGACAATTCAAATTTTTGTGCACGGAGATGTATCTCTGCACTTGAAAACCTTATGCAGGTTCTTCATAGCTACAAATGTTGAAGGCACTAAATATCCACGCCAAAGAGAAGCCTGACCCTTCATAGTTTAGGATCATGTGCATGGTCTGCATCAAAGTGGTGCCTCTATGGATTTATAACCTTTCCCTGCTTCATTGCTGATTTTCCAATCTCTGGATATCAGACACTGCCCAGATCCCCACCTTCTGGGATCTGTGGTCTGGTCTTCCCTATGGGTGCCAAAATCTTAAATCTGGTCTTGCCCCTTTGTTTCTCTGGCACCGTTGGCTTCCTGTTCTTTTGAGGATTCATTTTAAAATCCTAGTTTGGCCTACAAAGCAATAAATGCAGAATCCCACTATACATTTCTTTTTTGATTACCCCCTATACCACTGATTGCATATGTTGTTCTCAACAGGAATATCACCTCTTTGTCCCCTTGGTTGCATGTGCTAGACTGGTCAACTTGACAAGCAGCATTTATCTTCAAGGCACCTACCCTCTGGAATTCATTACCTCTTTCATTATGCTCCAAATGGTCTTACAGGAAGTTTAGAATGGACCGTAAGACACATCTATTTTCTTTGGCTTTTGTGGGGTCTTAGATTTGCCTGCAAAAAATCTGGCAACCTTAACCTGGGACACTTATCAGAACTGTGTAGGGAGGAGGGAGCAGGGAGCAGGGAAGGAAGCGGCACCTTAGTTCCAGGTTTGAGGGACAAACCTGGTGCGGTGCGGTGGAGGGAGAGGAGTCATTACCTTACCCCCCCCCCTCACATCTATCCCATGACAGCAGCAATATCATTTTGAAGCAGACAAATCAATAGAGCAATAGAAATAGTGATGTTTCATCTCTGTCCTGTGCAAAATATAAAGATAATGGATGTAAATTCTAAAAACTGATATAGTCAAATCACTAAATTAAAAATATTTTTTCCTGTCCCCATTGCTGGAATTGGAGAAAGGAAGCTGCCAAACAAATGGGAGTCAGGGACCCAGTTTGAAAACTGGGGACAATCCCCAAAAATCAGGGACATCTGGTAACCTTACCTATAACATCAACACGCTTTCTACTGGGAAGACAGAACACGTTGGACTTCCATAGATCACTACGCAAAACACGTGCAACCAGAATACTTCACCTCAGTCACATAGAACAGAGACAGACCTTCAGCAAATGCAGAATAAGAAACCGCCAGATGTAAACAGAAAACCTCAGACAAAAACAGAAATGGAAACTGCAAGAAACCAGACTCTGCATTGTAAGGGAATCGCCATTCCACAAAAGAAAATTAAAAAGATATACAGTCATAATCAATGCCCATTGAGACATCCACATCCTAAGGGCCATTTTAGCAAGGCTCAAATATATACATGTCCAGCAGAATCATCTCTGTGTCACATCGGAGGTGCATCTAGGGCACCCCGGAAAGGATACAAGCATGTGCCTGATTTCAGAATAGCGCCACATGTGGAAAACTGCTAGCGGACACCCCCATGTCTAGAGCTGCTCCTTGGCATGAAGAAAAATTTGGAAAGTGCTCATTTCAGCCAACTTTCAACAGTAGTGATGACAAAGGTATTGTCTCTTATTGCTACAATATTTTCTTCCCCTTCAAAGACGGAAAGCAGGTGAAAATCAGAGCTTATGTGAATTTCTGCCATGGTGCTGCAAGTCCCTGTTTGCCGAATGGCAGGCTGCGATGCATATAGGGCAACATAAACATGTGCGTGTTTGGCGATCCGGGCGCAGACACCTGTATGTTGCCCAGACCGCTATCGGCCATGTTTCACATATCCACATTCCTAAAGTGGGATGTTCTCCTGCACGTATCTGGGGCTTTTTTTCTGCATGTCCCCATTCCCTTATTTTGCGGAGACCTTTACCTTTTGGAGCAGAGACAGGTCGATTTTTGTGAGTATTTACATGTGTGTCCCTTTTCTGCTGCTGCCCCTCCCACGGAATTGCATAAGTTTAGACTTGGACATCCCAGATGGCACCTAAATGGCGTCTTTAAAATGTGCCTTCACATGTAAAGTCTATACAATATCTAACAATAAAATCATTATAAAATAGTAAAACCATGCTAAAAGTAAATATTTCAAACTGACGAACAACCAATTATTAGAAACCCAACATTTTTAAAATCCCAAGCACCATTAAAACATTTTAAAATGAGCAGACATATGAAATATATCCAATAGTTTAAAGACAAAAAAAATCCCCCACCCTTTGCCCAGTATCCCTTCCTCAACCTGCCTAGCAGCATCCACCCCTAACCAGTAAAACCTTTTCCTCATCATCTGCAATAGCTTCATCCTCTTGTTTTTCCCTCCCACCCCAGGTCCTCTCCAAATCATCATCTTATGTATCTCCACTACCACCCAAGGCCCAACATCCTTTTTTCTCCTTCTGTCCAGACCTATCAGCATACAGATTTCCTACTTCCCTCCCTTCTTTCTGAGTCTTAGAAACATTGCCCCCTCTCCATCCCTTATTCCTTCCCTGCCCTGGGAATATTTCCCTCTTTCTCTCCCAGCCCTTCCCAGAAGAATCCTCTTCTTCCTCTTCCCTATACCAGTCCTAACATCCAGATTGCCTCCTCCTTACGTATCCCATCACTACCACCAGCAGCACCCTTCTCTCTCTCCCCCAACCCCCAGTGCCAGTAGCTTTCATTTGGGATAACCCTCCACCTTCTACTAAGGGGCTTCTGGGATGCACCATACCCCTAGTGCTTCTGCCTCCCTTGTCCTACAGATCTTCCAGATTCCAGCATTTTCCTTCTATCTCCCTATTCCCTTCTCCACTGTCCTAGTATTTACCCTATCATGTCTTTCTGCCCCCCCCCCCCCAACATATTCCGGCATCTTTCCTTTCCCTCCCATCTCCATGTGGTGCAACTCTCCTCATACTTTTCAGGTTCTTGTTGCGACTCCTCCTTGTGGCCTTGACAGCATCAGCATCAGCTGGAAAAGTAAACTTAAGTCACCACGGAATTTCAGCATGCAAGGTTCTCAGTCTTTGCAGAGTTGAACTCCCTCATACACAAGTCCTGTTACCACATGGGGGCAGGACTCAGCAGAGGCTTGAATGCAAAAGCTCTGCGGTGCTTTAACTTTTCTTTTCTAGCTGGTGCTGTTATGGCCACAAGAAGGAGCCATGAGAGGATCTGAAAGACTTGAGGGGAGGGACAGGTAAGAGGGGAGATGGAATGGGCAAGGTGGGGAGTTGTTGGAAGGAAAGAGAGAGAAGGGAGAGAGAGGCAACTCATTCCCTTCCTGAGCAGGAGTTACTGTGTCTTTGGGAGGCGTGTTAGGGATTAGACATAGCACTGGCGGAACACGTGAGAAAAGGAGGAAAGTGTGTGACCGTGAGATTGAGGCCGTATGAGTTTCACACACCCAGTGTGTGACTTGATTTGTCTGGTCACAGGGGAAGGATGAAGCTCTCAGCAGCTTGCAGTATGTTTGTGGATTGCTTTTTTCCTTAGCTGCATAATTAATCATGCGAGTCTTGATTGCAGCAGCAGAGAATCCCAGATCAAAAAGTAACAGGTGTGGCTGGTTATCCTCATCATGAATACATTTATTAAGGACCTGAGATTAAATAATCTTGAGGTGAACAAAGTCCATTTAACGTATAAGCTATAGTTGTATTAATATAAGTATCCCCAGCAAACCTAAATAAGTAAACAACTTAAATATCTAAACAAAACATTAAAACTAAGATGCAGACGCAGTCCAGCAGTGAGATGGGGCTTTCCAGTCTTTTGCATTGAGTGTCACATGTAATGATTCTTCTCCCAGTTGGTGAGAGGTCTTATGTGTGCAGTAGGTGCAAGGACCTCTCTGCTCTCAGGGAATGAGTCCAATCTCTGGAGGCTAGAGTAGCAGACTTGGATGATATAAGGAAGACAGAGATGTATATAGATGAGACCTACAGGGACTTAGTACTGAAGTCCCACTTCCAGTCTGGCAGCCTCCCTGTTGCCATGGAGGAGAGAGGTCATGTGACAGGAAATCACCACCCTGGTATGGCAGGAAGTGATCCTGTAGCTAGGACCTGTCCTCCAGGTGATGTAAAACCCTCTTGAACTGAGGAGATTTCTCCAGGGCCATATGCCCATGAAGGAAGGGTTAGGACAACTGTTTATTTATTTATTTTATTTATTTATTTAGACAGTTTTGTATACCGCCTTATCCTTCAATCAAAGCGGTCACAACACAATTGGGGGATACATTTAACACGCAGGGATATGAGACACATACACTAATACAGGGAACATGGGCAATGGAGGGTTAAGTGGCTTGCCCAAGACCACAAGGAGCATCTGTGGGACTAGAAACCCCAGTCCTTCTGGCCCAAGGTTGCTGTCCTCTAGTGGGATTTGAACCCCCGACCTTCCGGCCTGAAGTACCTTGCCCCAACCACTAGGCTACTCCTCCCTGTTATAGTTGGTGATTCGATCATTAGGCATGTAGATAGCTCAGTGGCTGGATGTGAGAATTGCCTGGTAACATGACTGCCTGGTACGAAGGAGCGGACCTCAAGCGCCACCTAGACAAGGTATTAGCACTGGGGAGGAGTCTGTTGTCTTGTTACATATTGGTACCAATGACATAGGAAAGTGTGGTAGGGAGGTTCTGGAGGCCAAATTTAGGCTTTTAGGTAGGCAGTTGAAACTCAGAACGTCCAGGGTAGCATTCACAGAAATGCTTCCTGTTCCATTCGCAGGACCCAAAAGGCAGGCAGAACTCCGGAGGCTCAATGCATGGATGAGATGGTGCAAGGAAGAGGGCTTTGGATTTGATAGGAACTGAGCAACATTCTGAGGAAAGGAGGAGCTTTTCCGAAGGGATGGACTCCCCCTCAACTGGGATGGAACTAGGCTGCTGACATTAACCTTTAAAAAGGAGACAGAGCAGCTTTTAAACTAGATAATAGGAGAAAGCCGACAGTCGCCCAAGAGCTCATGGTTGGGAATGTTGTATTCTTGAAGTACTGTATAATAGCAAAAGACTGAAGTTAGGGCATATCAACGGAGAGGTTCCAGTAAAGACAAAAGTAACCCAAATGCCCTTAAGTACAGAGCAGATAGAACTTAAAGATTCCAATTTATCACTGCCTACCAATAACCAGATTAATATAAATAAAATACAACCTCTAAAATGCTTGTATGCAAATAGTAGAAGTTTAAAAAAAATAAGATGTGAGAGTTAGAATATATACCACTAAATGAGAAGTTAGTTATGATTGGTATCTCAGAGACCTGGTGGGCAAGAGCAACCTTTTTGACTGGCTAATGTACAGTAGAAATTTCAGCTTGCAGTCTGTTGTTCCCGGAGTCTTACTGCAGCCCGCAGATTGCCATTTTCATATATGTTAACGGTTGGGCTATGTTGAACTGGGCTATGTTTCTATGCCGATCATTTGTCTCTTATTTGCAGTTATCTGTGCTGCTGAATTTGGAATTTGAGCTTCTAAATAATTATAGGATAATATTTGTAGAATAGTAACTTTTGAGTGAGAGGGTATTGTTTAAGCATTTTGACAATGGCCCTCATTTTTAGTATTAAAGAACAGAGTGAGTTTTTTAAGCCTGTGATGTGAAGCTCATTGATTCCCCTGGGGCCTTTATGTTGCCACATAGTGGGACAAGTCATTTCCCTGTGGCTTTTTTCTCCCTTTAATTAAATTATAAAAATTACTATAATGAAAATATATAAAAATTACTAACATAATTGATTAATTTTTTATCTATATTGATCATATATCTGTGTTGATGGTCTTTGCTACTTTGAGGGCTTTTTTTTTTTTTTTAAACTTTTATTTTCATTTTGCAACAAACAAAAGAAACAACACACCAAAGGAGACAAAACAAGTATACAATAAGGAAAAGCAAACCCTATTACCCCCCACCCCCCTGCTTCTTCTCTAAGCCGACAGTATCAGCATGTGAGCGCTTCCAAACAATAGTAATTGTACATCAAACGAACATAAATAGCATCTGCGATACAGAATGATCATGTGACAGAGATTTATACAAATTTAAACAGTCAGATGAGAGCATTTAGCGGTGTGAACATAATCATTGAGCATCTTCCATTTAGACAGATGATGGGGGGTCTGAACGGAAGAAGCGAACATACGAGGTATTTGTTC